>BSBM01001050.1:1752500-3181567 GCA_027924585.1 Larix kaempferi | reverse complement strand
GGAGACCTTGAATCTAGGTTTCGTGAAGTGCCAAGCTTGAAGGAAGGTATAACTTTATGTACTTGCTTTCATTCATCAATAAAGATCAGACGTTCTTCTCTTTCCAAATATGACCTATTAATGTGTCTTAGATTTGATTACTGTTTGATTGTAGTTTGATGTCTTCTTCCATTATGGATATCAGTATTATATATGTAGTCAAATGTGTTTGAGAAAGGTATCAAGTTGTTTTGCAGGTCTGGGCATTGCAACACTGGATAAGCATTGAAGAGCGAGGGAGGCAAAGCTAGGATCAACCTTCTGAATGAGGTGCCTACATCTCTAAACCCTAATCTCTTCATTTATTTGTTGTACTTGCAGAATGCTTGTAAGTCTATCTTTATCACCGTAAGTTGGTAGTTTCTCCCCTAAACTATAGGTGCATTTTCCCCACAACAGTTATCTATAAAACGCAACGAAACTCAATATCATTTAGAGCACCAAAGTAGAGTAAAAAAAACACTGGACGTAAAACTTTTAATATTTTGATATTCACTAGTAGTGCATTTATCTCAACTAAATGTGCTAGTGCGTTATATTCAGTACGCACCAATGTAGGGAAAATTAAAAGAAATTGTGAGACAAAAAAATATGGTTATATTGTTCCAATCATTAACATTGCGTAGTTATATTGACAATGCATCGGTGCATAATAGCATTTAGAGCACCAAACTAGGGTAAACAAAAAAAACCTGGATGGAAAAATGTTTTTATAATTTTATATTTTTGGACGGTGCGTTTTATATATTGTAAATGCACCAATGCATCCTTAACATAGTGTATGTGACTAGGGTAATATTCAAAAATGTAGGACAATTTTTTTTTATTTTTTAAATTCATTTCCATTGTGGTTTTTCACTCTAACCACATTTGTGTGTATTTTTATTAGGCGCACTGAAATAGGGTAAAATAAAAATAAAATTATCGAATAAAAAAACCATTATTACCATCCTACAATGTTGTTGAACACCTAGGCACTGATGCATTACTTGCCTACTTGAAATGCCCTGCCATCAGTGCTCCATGTGGTTGAATTACTCCCTTACATTGCATGCTTGGTGGCTTTTGAATTTTGCTAAACAATGGGAAAATTTTGAAATTTTGTCTAAATCGCAACCATTTCTTCCTGACACGCAAGTTCCCAGGTAATCTATTTGTTACCTCCTAATAGATGGTGGTGGTACAGTTGGGGGTGGAGGAGGAAATAGTGGTTGGTCGTCATGGTGAGGAGGAGGAGAAGGATTTGGATGAGTGATGATCAATCATCTCAGTGAAGAGAAGGGGGAGATGGAGGAGGAGGTAAAGGATAGTGATCTCCACCCTAATCAGATGTAGGATGACACACCCTCCCTAGCATTTATAAGGCTATATGCACTGATGACATACCACATTAAATTCCCCGTATCATGAGGAACAATCTTCCATAAATATACTAGGTTGGGTTCTCATAGGATCTCCTGAAATTGTATAGGGTGGAGTCCCTATCAATCCAACAATGTATATAACCTGTATGCCACATCCTCTCGAAACCTAGAATCTGGTCTACGTCATAGTCCAGGTCCAGGAAACTAAGGAAACTCAGGCTCATCAATATCCTCATCTTCCTGCACTGGTGGAGGCCCCTCCCCATCATAGGTGCCAATATCTACAAAATATATAGTACAGAACAATAATTAGACAATTTCATTAAACAATTAATTTGTTTATAAAGAAAACGTTAGAATAAATTTCATTTGCATTAAGTAAGATAATAAAATGAAACTAGATTAATTTAAACATAATGACAATATTACCTTTGTCATCTAGTGGCTCATCCTGGTCGAAAAAGGTGTTGTGACATCCTCTCTAGTCCAACCTCACATAAGAATATGGAATAAGGTTCAATGCATGATCATCCTCACTAGCTGGTAACTCCAAGTACCTCTGAGGTGATCCTCGATGGGAACTTTGGATGGCCCCTCTTGGGAAACCTATGTCCCCACATATGAATCTACACCTCGGACATCTCCCTAGGAGGGTGACAATCAAATGATGGCATCATGAGTGGAAACCTCTCAAAAAATAAACAAAAAAGATCTGAAGTAAAAGAGAAGTTGACCCTCCTCAAATTATGCACGACATTGATTCAAAGAAAAATAAAACCATCATAAAAAAGTGGATGACCACCTAATGCATCTAGGTGTCTACACTAAAGAATCAACATAATATAATAGGGGGGAATTAATGTGCTTCCCATTAGCGGTGAAATGCTCACCAATGTAAGAAAAAAGAGAGAGGCACCTAACCTCATATGCACTGAAAGAAGCAATACATAGTTGTCCTCTAGAAACCTAAAAAAAAGTAGGGTCAGTGACCTGGTCACTGATATATCTCTGAGAGTACACAAGCTGGCTCTCTGTTGGGACACCAAATGGGGACATCAGGAAACTAGGGAAAATCCTCCCCTCTCCTGGACAGGCCAATGATGAATTATATGTCCTCCTCTGTGGGATGAAACAATAGATCGGGACCAAAATAGAAAGCCTATCTATGTTGATCCCAATGACAAATCAGCTACATCCAAAAATCTAAATTCCCATTTAGGGAAGTAGCCTTCTGATAGAACTTCAAGAGGTTGACAACCCTTAAGAGGTCTCGTGTATTTGCGGTAATGGGCCAATGGTAAAAGTCTCTCTCCCTTTCTCTGGCCTCCGACTCCCATACAACGTTGTATAAGTCAACCCATGCCTGTGTCTCCTGTTGCAACTCTCACCATTGACAGCTCAGATTCACATATAACTTCTACCAATCTCATAATAAATACATACATGTATATACAAATCATTCAATATTTGCATTCAATGATAATTTTATTTATTAATATCAAACATTAATTTTTTTCTCTTAATAAATGAATTTAACAAGGGGTGCACATATAAATAGTCACGCACTACACGCAATGCTCTTTGTACTAAGCGCTCCATAAACGACACACTATAGTATTGAAAACACACCAAATACATACATGAAATAAACTAAAATTGAAACAACATGGACACCCAGTGCATTACAAACGACATAAGCACCGTTAACGATGTGCTACGTTGATCCTAGTGCACTGTGGTGTCAAAATTTCATTGAAAATGTCAAATTAGTGCACTTTTAAAACATACCACCACGGGTGCGTCCATGATGCTAAAATGCATCGCCATTATTTCTGAAATCTTAATATAAAGTGCATCCCTAATTATGCATCACCAATGCAATACAAACATGTCATTGCACCATACACAAAGTGCACAAGTTTTTAGATCACACTGTAATTGGTGTATCTCTTTGTGAAAATGACTATTTTTTCAATGGCCTTGCCAATGCGTATTTTAAACATAAGTGCACCAACATGGTAGTGCGTAAAATTTATAACTGCACGCTGATTAATGTAGATAATAGTGTTCAATAATTGTTTTAAAGTTATTGCGGTGTGCGTCTAAAAAAATATTTTCCTAGGTAGGAGATTTGAATTATATCCCAAAATTACATTGTAATATAAATCATATAAATAAGTCAAAGGAACATACACACTATTATATGGTGTTGAATCCTATGCACGATACTATGAAAGTCATAATGATAATGGAAGGCAATATTACCATAGCAGAATTTCTTAACATAGGACCTTCGCTTTGACTAGGAAAAAGAATCGACAGCTACATACAGTTCTACATAAAAATCAATTAGAAAATTGTCTATGATTCTGAGTATAAAACTGAGACCCATTTGTTATAGATCTTCTCACGATTCATCTACAAGTGTGCAATTTCTACAATATAAGACATACTATAAGTATCAATAGTCATTTTCAGACATCTTAAACTTGAACACCATAAAGTTGCGAACTAGGTTTCTCACCAATAGAATGCCCAAGAGTCTTTATCTCTTCACTTATCGAAAAAGAGATCTATTGAAAAACTGTTGGTCATAAGTACGAATCAACATGCTTTAGCACGAATGCTAAGTAAACCTCGGGGCATCTGAAGGACCCCTTCATCAATCAAACAAGAGTACATTAGTCAAACAGATGTTTCATTATCCATAAACAACAATAGTAGAGGTGTGTAGCAGCACAACTAAATATGATTAACATCAAGACTTAAGTAGAAATCTGTTTGTCGCAAAGCCTTACTTAATAAACCAGCATGGCATTTAGTACAACAAGATAACATTTCATGCATTGTTCTATTTCCGCATTCATTAAATAAGCAATAAATGTCACACAGAAAAGTTTTAAGTTTTTGTGATTTTTCTGGGATGTTACATGTGGTATCAGAGCACAAGTTTAAACTCTAGGCCTGAATGAGGCTCATGCGTGCAAACAAAAAAATAAATCAGAAAGTTTACGTTACTAACTTTTGTATTTTAATTTTATTTTTGCACAGAACATATTTGACCTTTAATTGCAGGTATGGAAATACCAGAGGAATCAACAGAGGACAGATCTCCTCATAATGAACGAATTAATCATAATAACACTGAAGGAATTTATGTTGAGTTAAACAACCAGTCTTCTGAAATTTTACGCACTGTGCAGGATTTAAAATCTGAGTTAAAAGCTGTTAAAGAAGAAAATGAACGGATTCTAAAGGCACAGGAAGAGTTACAACAAAATTTAAAAGGAAACCGTCATAGTGATGAAAGAGGCATAAAATCAGAATTTAGTGCTGATTCTGAAATAATGTCTCACCAACATAAGCATAAGAAAACAAGGAACGATAAAAGGAACAGTTACTCATCTTCTAAGTCTGAATCAAGTAAGGATGATGTAAATTATGACAACAGTAACTGTGAGTGCTACTCTAAAAAGAGAAAACTAAGCATCATAAACATATTATTGGTGAATTTAAAAAGATTAAGCCACCTACTTTAATGGCGAAAGTCAGAAGGGTGAGACATCAGAAGCTTGGCTGTTTGGAATGAAAAAGTACTTTAATATTTATGACTAGTCTTCTCAACTGAAAGCCAAGATGGCTATTTATAATCTGACCAGAAAGGCAGATATCTGGTGGCAGGATCTTAAAAGAATCAAGAGCATAAAAGAAAAAGAAGTAACTTGGACTATGTTTAAAAGTTTGTTTAAAAAGAAGTTCTTGTCTGAACAGTATTTTGAGTATAAATTGAAGGAGTTTTACAACTTAAAGTTGGGTACAATGAACATGAAAGAACTGTGCAACAAGTTTCTTAGCTTGCTGAGGTACGTACCCTACATGGTTGAGGAAAAGCCTAGAGTGCAAAGGTTTCTAAGCTGTTTACCATTTAATATAAAAGATCGTATTGAGTATGATAATCCTTCCACTTTGGAAGAGGCCATGAGGAAGGCAAATTTTTGTTCTGACCAAAACAGAAAAAGAGAAGGAACAATTGACTGGAAGAACAGTAAAACTAATTAGTATGACTATAAAAAGAAGCACTTTAATCAGAATGCTGGAGGTTTTAAGAAAAAAATTAATAACATAAATTTTCCTAATAATTATCGGAATATTAATTATCTTTGTTAACTAGATGATCTTTGTTATTAGTTATCATGTATATTTTTTTATAATATAATTGTTTATTTCGAATTTGAAATGACCCTTGAAAATATATTTATTTCAGCCTCCACTATAATTTATAATTATTTATATTTTAGAATTTGGAGTGGATTATTATTTATGCTTTTTTAGATTGAAGGAAGATCAAGACAAGTATAAGGTAGGTGAAGCATAGACAACAACATATGATTAAACGTAGTATGGAGAACAAATAACATATAACTTGTTCATGGCACTTAACTTGTGACCTATAGATATTTATCAGCCACAAGTTAAGTAGTTTTGCTAGTTTATAAACTCCTATGAACTTAAATATAAACTTATTAAGTCTAACTTTTTTTAATTTCTTAATTGCATAAGAAAAATATTATCTAATAGTACTTTTTAATAAATATATGATCTATTTTTTAAATAAATTGGGACTTTAAATATGGTTTTAAAATTAAGTCTTAATTTATGATCTAATGGGTTTGGTATTTCTTGACATTTTTGTTAAAATAAACTAAAACTAACTAAAGCCATAGTAACATAAGTCGAGTACAAAAAACTTGAGTGATATAAAAATGCATAATCAGTATTATATCTTTGCATAGACTTGAGCCCTATCTCTAAATCGCATCAATTAGTTATCACATTGATAAGTTAGTTTCATAAATTGGATTACTGAACACGCATATCACTACTGAATATTAGGTACCTATTCACGTCCCGATATTATCAATATTGGGTTGAACAGGGATTCATCGCTTAACTTGTCTGCTAAAGCAGCGCGTATTGTTAATTGTATTTAGTTGTATGTATACGAAGTTAGATATAGTCAACATATATTATTATATATATAAATTTTGTATTTTTTCCGAATTTATGTACACGAGAGTTCAATACGACCAAATTATGCTACTATAACTAAAACTACGAGAGAGATTAATAATTACTAGGGGTAAACTATGAGAGAGATTAGTAATTATGAAGGGTGTTAGTTATGGTTCATATGATGTGATTGTATGCAAAGGCCAAGGAGTTAGTAAGAGTTTAATTGCTAATGTTCCATGGATCATCATATATTCTATACAATTTTACATATAACAAAACAATTACTTAAAAAAAGTAATGGGTTTTTGTTATGGAATGATAATGGACTTTTTGTTATGACCTTATGTAACTAAAAAATCTAAAACTTTTAGAAATTGTAATAAAAAATATTATTTTTAATAATATGATTTTTTTAATTAAATGGGATTTTGAATGATATTCAAAATATGAGCACATTTTATCCTTCATTTTCAGCCTTAGCCAGATATTTGGGCTCCATATCTATGATTTATGAGTTAGTAGGATGCTATTTCCTAATGGTACAATGATCACCTTAAACTTTATACAATCATGTCCTATATCCATTTCAACTTTATGTAACGATCAAAGAACCATTTTAGTGGTTAATAACTTGTTAGGATGAGATTTTTTAAATAAAGTTTTATTGAATAATTCCTCTACTTATTGATTAAGTTAAAGGCAATAGAACAATATTGCTAAGAGAACATAAAACAGAATACAAAGAAGAGTGATAACATGGAAATCAAATGATGAAAAACATGTTATTAAAATGGTAGTACTTTATTTATGAAGAGATGTAATATTTGTTTTCCTTTAAAAAAAATCATCATAAAAACTCGAAACTACATTTTATCTTAAATATTAATATAATAAGATAAAGAGACCATTGGATCCAATAACCCTAATAACCCTAACCCTTAAATCTAATGTGGTAGCAGAGATCCGATCAATTCTCATCTCACAAAGTCTCTCCATGAAAACCAACAGAACAAAAAGACGAGAGACGAGAGATTCATCGTCTAGTAATTACTTCTCGAACCAGTGATTGAAAACATGGTGAGATGACACAGATATTACAAAGCTTCCAATCATTTTTTGGAACTATCATTTAAAAACATTCGACATTGTGGCGGTCACCACTATTAGCAACTTGATCATAGTCATTGGCATATTATGTGCTTTTTATAAGGATAATTGTCTTGTTCACCACTTAGATATGAATGTGGGTTTCCCATCTATATTCGTTATAATAGTAACACTAATTCATTGATAGTCGCTGTAATCAGTTATGGACATTGCATCTATAAAAGCGGGGAAAACTACTGAACAAAGAGAACTCTTTCCACCAGATTGAGAGAGCTTGGGATTTGATATTACAAATTGCAGAGGAATTTGATATTAATCACTATTCCCAAATCCATTCTTTGTTGCAATCTCAGCCTTGTATTGCTCCTAGTAATGAATATTCTCAATTAACTCATCACGTGCCAAAACCCCACCCCGGTTCCAGTCAATTAATTCATCATGTGCCACAATTCCTTAGTTGATGCATTCTGGATTCATTGAAGCATCAACAAAATCTTTATCAAAAGATTGATTACCATGATTCTTCTAGAATGTCTCTCGTGTGGGAGTATTGGTGCTCATCTGCACTTGTATGTGATTTGGCATGCTTTCCAGGTATTCGTTTGGAAATCCTTGAGAATATCCCACGTCAAGACGATTAAAATTGATTTGATTTAAATCTTGGGCAGGAGTTGTCTCGCTTTGATTGTGGTTTATTGACCTGGACAACTCCATTCTTATCTGCTTAAAGTAGTTGTTGAGACTAGCATGGCCTACATTCCTATCTAAATATTGGTTTGCCACTTGGCCTCTTCGGAGACAGCTAATGTTACCACTAAATTGATTCACACCGCATCTTCTCCTTAAATTTAGATGTAATAATACTTTTAATATCATCACTATTATGCATAGTGGTATCTTCATCAACTCCCCAATGATTTAGCAAAGACTGGCAGCTTATGCCATCCTTGCTTAACTCTCAAGTGGTTTTGACTAGAGTATGAAGTAATCTTAGGAATTATCTTGTCTCCCATGTTGTTTTATAGTGTTCTTGTATAGTAGGTACATATTCATAGCCATGCTCTCAATTGGGGAGAGACTCGCTTCTATGAGGAGGATAGGACAAGGTGTATTGGCCTTAATTTTAATATTATATATTATAAAACACTTTTGAATTTGCTCCATCTGTATCCATGATTCTCTAGAGATGTTGCAGCCCTAAACTTCACAACCATATAGGATAACAAAAGTGACAAGAGTCTCAATGGGGAGTTTCTTCCTATCCCAAAGTTAGAGGTGTCTTGAGTTACAATTGTTTTAAGTCCATAATAATATTTCCACACTCCATTAATCCTTTTCTCAATGTTATAGCTCTAGTTAAGCTTATGGCGAATATTGATTCCAAGATATTTATATGAAATCACTTCCCCCGAGTTGTTGTTGTCATACATTATATTATCATAAGAAATCTTTTGGGATTTGATTATCATAACATTTTTTTATAAATGTTAACAATCAATACCCATATTAGAACAAAAAAAAGTGAGAATTTTTAGATGCTTGTTGAGATGATAGGGACTCCTTTCCATAAGAACAATAACCTCAACAACATAGAGAAGAAGGATAATGACTATACCAGCCAAAGTTGTGTCAACACAACCAACCTCTTCCAAACAACCCTCTAGCTTGTCAAAGTAAATACCAAAATATAATATTTTAAATAGATATAAATAAATAAACAAATGTAAGAATTTAAAACAATATTTATAAATAATAATGAACGCTCCATGTTATTATGGGGATTCATATTATTTACATACATGTACAGATTGCAAGGACCACCCAATAAATTGACAATTTTAAAATTATTTTCTAGAAGGTTGATCTCTCTCTCTCTCTCTCTCTCTCTCTCTCTCTCTCTCAAGTAACAAAATACACACACATACAATAGTAGCAAAAGACACATTTTAAAAATAATATTCGAAAACAAACTATCATATAAGAAAAAGGTATGGAAAATATAAAAAATAATAATAAGACAATAATTATAATAAATACTAAATATAAACCAACGAATATAAGTTGTCCATTTTAAAAAATAAAAATGGAAAGGATTAGGGAATATACTACCAATTCTATCTTAAAAATCCAGTAATATTTTTTTTATAAACTCTCTCTCTATATATAGTAGCAAAAGATGTATTTTAAAAATAATATTCCAAAAACAAACTATCATATAAGTAAAAGGTATGAAAATTTAAAAAATAATGATAATAATACAATAATTATAAAAAATACTAAATATAAACCAATAAATATAAGCTACCCATTTCAAAAAGATAAAAAATTGAAAAGATTACGGAATCTATCACCAATTCTATCTTAACAATCCATTAATATTTTTTTATAAACCACCAAAATATCTCTCTCTCTATATAAAGTAACAAAATACACACACACATGTACAATAGTAGTAGCAAAAGACACATTTTTAAATAATAGTCCAAAAACCAAGCTATCATATAAGAAAAGGTATGAAAATTTTAAAAATAATTATAATACAATAATTATAAAAAATACTAAATATAAACCAACAAATATAAGTTATCCATTTCAAAAGATATAATTAGAAAGGATTAAGGAATCTATCACCAATTCTATCTTAAAAGTCCACCAATGAATTTTTTATAAACCGCCAAGAAAGTATTTATAAACCATCAATAGTGAAAATGTTCAGATTGTGAAAAATACCCAAATAGGTGAGATCATTTTAAAATGTAAAAATAAAAAAATATTGACTTGAGTGTATCACAATTGTATATAAAAAAACCCATGAAGAAAGTTTCAGGGTACTTATTTACTGTATTTTCAAAAAAAATATTCATAGATATTTTTAAGAAAGGACCTTGATCACAAGGGTTTACTTAACCCAACCTCACACCTTGATCGATGGTTTTCCACCTACATTAAGAACCCTTAATCAAGGGCTCATTTAAGATCTCAATTAAGGTATTAATAGCTTGATTGATGGCTTAAAATTACCTCAATTGGGGATATGAAAAGCTCTTGTTCCATGCTCTCCTGTTCCAAAAAGTGTTACCTATTTTTATGGATTCACACTTATCCTAATTATGTATTTAGACATTAGTACAAAATGAGAGATACGTGACTAGGCGACTAAAAAATATAGTCACCATAGATTTTTCAAGGGATAAATGACCAAAATTGAGCAATTTTAAGAGATCCAACTAAATATGACTAAGATAAACGACTAATTTAGTCATGGGATAAAATATACGACTAGATAACAAGTGACTAAAATAAAAACGACTAACATAAATGACTAATTTAGTCACAGGAATACATATATGACTAGCTAACAACATCTAAGAATATGAATTAGTCGTTTATGTTAGTCAATTTTAGTTGTGTCACCCCGACAATGGAAAATTACAATTTATATGAATTTGATATATGGATTTCGAGACCCGAGTGACATTAATTGTATCACGCGGCTATGGAAAATTGCAATTTTGACAATGAATTGTGACAATTTACTAAATTTTAACATTGTAGATGGATTCAGAGACCTTTTTAGGGGTCGCTAAATCCATATACAATGTTAAAATTTACTAAATTGTAACCATCATGTAGATGGATTCATGAGAGACGTCCTTGAGTCACTCGACAACATGTTCTTCTTTCAAGACATCTAGTGAGGCCAAGTCAAGTTTCATAAATTTGTCATTTCCTGCTCCGAGCATCGTAATGTCTTGATTTTTAATATACCATCATGTTTAGGTCGTCACATTGGCCATGCCCTTATCTCATTTGACAAAAAACGTCATTGTTTGACCCTTTCAGCAGTCGGTTGAAGTTTCAACAAGCAAGATCCTTTTACGTCTTATTAGTGAAATTCACCAAGTTTGCGTCATCTATTAATTTGCTGGTTTAACCCATTTGCTAGTATTCTCATCACGCCTATGTTTAGAATGTCAAACAATTTCCTTGAGTACCTCTTTGTAGAAAAAAAAACCAATGAACCTTTTTTTTAAAGTAAAAAAAGAGAGTCCAACTCCTCTTTTGTAAATAAAATCCTTTAATTCCCATTGTCATGAATTTTCAAATATGATGAAGTAAAATAAATTTTTCCCTTAACCCCTCTATCCTAAGTCCTACCATTTCCCTTCTTCATTTCATAAAAAAATAAAAAATAAATATTTAATTCTTTTTTCGACCCATCCCTTTACCCATTGTCCCCATTGATAAACGATAATTCATCAAAACTTTTCCCTAATATTGTTTGAGATATTTTCCATCAAACCATGCTCTATATTGTGAAATGTATCCAACATTTTGATAATATAAATTCCTTCCTAAGCTATATATCTTCAATAATGCCAAATGCATCATGTGTGAAGAACCTTTTTCCTATAGACCTTCACACATGGCATTCTATATATATATATGGCATTCTTTTTCCTTTTTAGACCTTTGTTTTGTAAGCTAGTGAAGAACCTTGTATTGCCAAAAAAGAAAATAATGTTACAAACCATTTTCCGCTACCTACCCGAAGGCCAAGTGAGGCAGAATGGAGTGGCTATTTGCCAAAAGAAGATCTAAGAATTCTCAGCCAAATGGGCACAACATAAAGTAGCAAAAAGTAGTAGAAAGAAAAGATAAGACATGGAGAAAACAAAGAAGAAAATCAAGGCCCTGAAATGGCCTGATTTTAAGGTATTTCCTTTTTTTCCTTGTTTTTTCTTGATTTGTATCCAGCCCCCTGAAGTTGGGGACACTAAGGCCAGTTGCAGCACATCCGTGGAATCCTGAATGAGTTCTTTATCAGAGTCTGAAGAGGTAGGATCATGATATCTTTTTTTCCCTTGTGGAGGGATGCTTTTCATGCTTTCATCTTCTTGAATAGGCGAAGGTGGAGTGGATATCTATTCTTGCATGTGCACATCAGGCAGAGGTGGAGTGGATCTTTGTTCCTTCTTTGTTGGGGGCGTATCTTTCTCAATCTGGTCATCTTGATTGTCTTCTTCATACGATGACTGACCGGGTTTCCAGCTTTTGGCTTTGTGTGCCTTCTTTGTCTTTTGCTACTGAGGCTTTCTTTGCGGGTAGGCATTAAGGAGGTGTCCTCTGAGACGACAAATATGACACCTAAAGGAAGTGTTTTCATAGTCCAAATCCTGAGTCCAGATGGAGCTACCTATTTTTAGGTTGATCTTGTCGGGAAGGCCTGAACTGATGTCAATGGTGGCGCTGATGCGTGCATAGGTGAAAAGACCCTGATCCATGTGAGTGTTATCTGAGGATAAGAAACAACCAAGAGCGTTTCCTATCTCTTTGAAGACCGATTTGATTCTAGAAATGGATTGGTAAGTTTGGAAGACGTACCTAGATGGGAACCTTCGTAACTACCATAATTAGAGGATCAAAATTAGGGAACCGGGGGGTTATGAAGATCCCTGCAGTTCCCCAGAACCAAGGCCCCTTGCTCATGATAGCATGAAGGTCTTCCTGAGAAGAAAAAATCACTAGAAAAAATCCTTTGGAGTAAACTAAAACACAAGCATCCTTGGGCCAATTTGAATCTATCCAATCAATGAGATCCTTTGTATTTGGCCACAATCCATTGAATCTGCAGATTAGGGTCTGCTCCTTGAACTGGAGAATGTTCTCATTGAATTCTGGTTGAGAGATCTCCAAAGTGGGAACTTCCTCTGTTTTGTCCACTATGTAGACAGGGTGAGGGATCTGGACTAGGTTTGTGCTTGAGAGAGCCTTGCTCACGTTGCATCCTTGAAGGACTTGCTCTGAGAAGCAGAGGGTTTGTTGTTTCCTCCTTGTAAACTTGCCACTAGGGAAATGCATGAATCCTTTAAGATCCCAAGGCTGTGTATTTTCCGGTGGTCTGAGAGTTGCCTCCCTACAAAGATCAACCTCTGCAGTCCTGTAGGGGTTCCTTCTACTTGATGAATCAAGGATTCCAGCTCCAGAACAGATTTTTGTGGTGTCACTCGCAAATAGAGAGAAACCCCCATCAGAGATCTTACAAAAATAAAAAATGAAGAAGGGTCTTAAGGAGTCTTGGAGGCTTTGGCTTGTCTCGAGATTGCTGGATCTGCTGAGGCGGTCAGGTAAGCTCGATGGACTGCGAATCCTAGATATTCCTCTTTCGAGATCTTTGGCCGGTGAGGATGCGAATGCATGAAAGGCAGAAACCGTTTTTCATTGAGCACCTACGCAAGGAGTTGAGCACTTGTATGAGGGCGAGCTGGGGTTCCTTCTTTGATGCATATCGCAGCTTTCATGCACCTGTCAAGAGGATGAAGGGCCGAGGATGTGTATTTCCTGGGGTCTGGCCACTCAATCTTCAGCCCATCGAAGCCGTCTCCGCAATGCATCAAATTCCATCATGGTTTAGGGCCCGTGGGGAGCTTCATAGGTGAGGGTAATGGCTTCCATGGAGTGGCCAGGCGGCCATGAGACCCTGCAGTGGCACCGGTTAGAATTAGGGTTTTCTAGGAGCTGTTCATTATGTCAATCTGAAGAAAATTCAGCCTCTCCTTTTTATACCTTATTGTATGTTTATGGGTTTGTTTTGTATTCATTGCCTTTTCCCTTTCAATTAATTATCTTTTGTTGACATCCTTATTAGGATTCTTATATATTAGGATCCCATTTTTTGTTGGGATTATTTCACATGTAATAAAAAAAATATTTATAAAAATATATAATTGTATATCTTTTAAAATAAACTTATTGAATATCAAATTCCATCAACAATTTACTTACCTAATTGGAAATTCAACCTTAAACTGATCATTGCCTTCCAAAGGAATAAATTAACCCCATTCCAACCACATCCTCCCCAAACTAAAAATTGAACCCCTACCTCCACTGAGTAGCTATAAATTATAAATATAAATTCTTTTCGAATATATTCCTTTAATAATAGTATTTCAATTATTTTAATTTTGAATGTACTAAATTTCAATAACCCCAAAACATTTGGTACAATATTTAACCACTATTATACCTTTACCATTTTATGAATTTTTTAAGTTTAATTTTTAAACCTTCATTCAAATTTTATATCTAATCCAATAAAAAAATAATTTAATAAAAAATACATAATAAAAAACATTAAAATCTATGTAACTTGTCTCTCACATATATATGAAAATCAATTTTGAAAAATGAACTTCATACCCGCCAAATTTTAACTATGGATCATTCCAATCTCATATATATATATATAAATCAATTTTGAAAAATGAACTTCATACCCGCCAAATCTTAACTATGGATCATTCCAATCGTGCAAATATGTTCCTTAATTTTAAGGATGGATCAATTTTTTTCCAATCGCCCAATATGTTCATTCTCATAAATTCATTTTACATAATGGGTTACATAAATGGAGAGTATTTGCAGACATGTGGAAGGGTTTTACAGGGGTTTAATGATGGCTTCATCTCTTACGCAGATCATTTTCATTTCCATACACAGTTGAACATAATTTCCATGGCTTTCCATTTTGAACAAAACCCAACAGAAAATGCTGCATTTGAGAGAGGTTTGGGAGCTACCAGAAGATTCTTACTTTTTAGTACTAAATACCGCACATGTGGTGTCATAGGGCTTCGAACCCTTAACCCCTCAGCTATTGCAAAGCATGAGAAACGAAGTAGGGGTATCTGTGTGAAAGTGTAGAATGGGAAAGCATATTTCAATCCCCCACTAGCAGTCTCGGGAAGTTCCAGATTCAACCAGGACAGCAAGAAAAGGGGGAGCCAACAAAGGGGGATGTAAATCCAGGGAAGCCAGGAGAGGCAAGCCTCGGTTGTGAAAAAAATATAGAAAGAAAGATCCCATGCCAATAAAACTAGAGAGGAAATGGAATCCATGGAAGCTATGGCGAGGTACCATAAAAGATTGTCAAACACAATCAAGAAAGAAAGGCTTTCCTTTCATATGAAGTGGGTTTCACATTTTTGTGTTTGATAGTCAATTCCACCAACAGAAGGCTCCATTGGGACGATGGTTAGTAAAACCTCTCACTTGCTTCTCACATCTCTGTGATTTCTTGTATATAATTTTGTTTTGAATTTATTTTTTTTCATCGTTGGTAGTAGGGAAATATCAACAAAATGCACAAGCAATCAATCCTGAATCACTACTAGGATGAAGAAGTCGAGATCCCAGCAGCTGCAAATATTATTCCCCTAAATCCGAGAATCCCAAATCACTACCAAGATCGATGCACTATCTACTCAAAAAGCAGGATTTGCTGTTTGTCTTGGTGGGTATGTTGATAACCTCAATGATCTTCATTCTACATCCAAATATTGCAAAGCAAGACATAAGGAAGAAAGTAGGAGGCTTTGAGAAATTTGTGTCCAACTGAGTGGAAAATTGATGTAGGGCTCCTCAGAACCCTACTTAACTTCTTTCACAACTCTATCTTTTCCAATCTATAGAGATGATCAGAATCCTATGTATGCTACATAAATCAATTAGCATTCTTGGAATACGTTTGTGTTGCAGTTCGTTGAAGAAATATTCAAGCATACCTATGTACCTTGCTCTGGGTGGAATGATCACAATCTTGTCTTACCTGTGATTGTCATTTTGCATGTTCTATTCAAGCAATGACTCCGTAGTCCCTTGGGCATTCCTCATATATCAACATTCTATTTATTGACAGATTTATACTAGCCCAACATGGCTCACAATCATTCATACATGGGTATATGGGATTAATTCCTCTTCAAGGAAATGGGAACTCACATGAGCTTTACTCAATCAATCATGGGTTTTTCACACAATTAATCTAAGTCATTCATAATTTCTATCACTGGATTGAATATATGAAGACTTTAGGAATTACATATATCCACCCTTATTCATGCAACAAGATTCCAAAGAGGAATTATGTTCCTTAAGGAAATGTTCTTTCCTCTCGTTCCTAAACTCGATTTCTATGAGGGAAATAAAACAATAATGATTCAAAATCCTCTTACCAGTCTTCTTGTAGCAATTCTAATGCACAAAAGTCTTGGACTTTTACTCACTTAGCGACCTTTTTAATGACTCTGGACTCTGCAACCAAATAGCATTTCTGCTATGAACTTAACCTTTGCTTGGTACGATCTATTATTGGGTTATTTTCTTATTCAACATCTCTGCGTAGATATTAAATCTAACGCCCTTCCTTTCCTTCGAAACTACAACTAGTAAGATTCCTAAATCACATAACAACATCATTCACCCAATTTTCTTCTTCGAATCCTTATTGTAGCAAAGCAATGCAAAAACATCCTCTTACACAAATGCTAACAATGCATTTCCCAGCATTTTCTTCCTTAAATAGATTTTATCATTGATTCTTCTAAAGGGATTTTACCCTATTACACAGAACTGGAATCTCACGGAGAGAAATTATACCTAGTTCTCTTCCACGAAATTTATCATTTCATTTCTCACCAGCAACCTAACCAACTGTAGGTTACTTTGCCATCAGGGTCACAATCAAGCATGGATATTCATCAACATTTAATACTCATACAAATGCATGAAAACAACAAACAACAATGGTAAATCTGTTTTTCATTAATCAAATGAGATTGTACATGCTTCAACAAAACTATGATCTACTTCTGAGGTTCAACTCAGATACCATGGCATCCACATAATTAATATTGTTTTCTGTTTTTAGGTATTCTCTTGCATTTCTGCAACATGTGGATGCTTCTACCATCCCCAATGTGTATCAAGGATTATTGCTCGAGAATATGAGACTGAAGACCTTGAGAAAAAAATTGCTGATGGACAACAGTTTACATGCCCTATTCATAAATGTTTTGTTTGCAAGCAGACAAAAAACAAGGAAGATGAAAATCTGCAATTTGCCATTTTTCAACGCTGTCCAAGAGCATATCATAGAAAATGCTTGCCAAAGTAAGTTATCACCTTTTTATTTCCTAGTTTTGCAGTGTAGAAGAAGAACTATCACATATAGACAAATTTGGAAAGAATTTTTTTCTCTTGACCTTAATGGTATATACTATATAGTGCCTCTTGGGAAATCCCTATAGTATCATGTCTTTGTCTATCTTGGAGAAACCAAACTGCTCGCTAGATATAGAGTCTAATAATACCTTCTTAATTATGTTAGCAATGACTTTGGACATGATTTTGTAAATTGAATTACAAAGGGAGATAGGTCTGAAATCCTCTAGCCCAAGGGGTTAGCTCAATTGGTTGTTTCTTACAGAGTCTAATAGTACCTTCTTAAATCTGCTAGTAATGAGTTTGGACATGATTTTTTAAATTGAATTATAGAGGGAGATAGGTCTGAAGTTTTAACTCCTCTAGCCCAATGGGTTAGTTCAATTGGTTGTTACTAATGTTGTTAGGCATTTGGCTAGTTTGTTAGAAGCAAGTGCTCGGTTCGAATCCCCTTGAGTTAGGTGCTCTAGTCCATGCCGATGGGATTACTATGGATGCCATCCTTCAAAATGTGGGGAAGCATCCCTCGGATTTCTTGATGGGCTTACTATGGATGCTATCCTTCAAAATGTGGGGAAGCATCCCTTGGATTTCTTTGTGAGGCTTTTCTTGGAAAAAATCCCAAGGGCTTAGCTCAAGTGGTTGTTACCAATGTTGTTGGGCATTTGCGTAGTTTCATGTGAGCAGTGGACCAGTTCAAGTCCTTATAGTGAGATGACTAGTTTATGTTGATTGGTTTTCTAAGGATGCCATCCACTAATGTGGGGAAGCATCCCTTTGGTTTTCAGGCGAAGTTTTCCATAGAAAAAAGGTCTGATACTCCTCAAAGAAGGATGGATTGTCTTTTTCAGGAATTAGAGCATTAAATGTAGAATTGAATGCCCCAAACATATTCCCTGAAACTTTAGATTCTTCCATCACTTGGATTAAATCCTCTCTAATAATCTCATCGAAGCCTATTAAGAATTCTACAATCCATCCATCTGGGCCTAACCTAATGCTCTTTTGGAAAGAATCCAACACAAATTTGAGTTCTGACCTTTGCCATTAATTCCTCATTTGCATCATCATCTATAAAGATTTAGAAAAAAATAAGTCATTCTATTATATGCAATGTTGGCCCCAGGGGGTCTTTGTAAATATTTTGAAAATGTATGACCTTTAGAGTTGCTAAATCTTGAAATCTCCTCATACTGCTTCCATCTTCTCTGCTCATTTCCCATATAGTATTGATATTCTTCCAATGCTTAGCATATGCATGAAATATTTTCGTATTTGCATCTCCTTTAACTAGCTATATTTCTCGACTTTTCATAATCCATTTGCTTTTCTTCCATTCCAGTATATGTTTGTTTTTTGCCTTGATTTCCTTCGACTTGTTTTTATCCTCCTTGGTGAACACCGCAAAATAATTCTGATCAACAAGAAGGAAATTTTTGCTTCCACTGACATTAGGTCATGATGTGAATTCTTTTTTTTTAGTGTGGCCCAGTTAATTGTTGCCACTTTTACTCTTTTGAGATACTCATTAAATTGATACATGGAAAAGTGTTCACTATCAACATTAAAATGTCTCTAGTCCTCCTTAACCGGTGATAGAATTCTTATTCTTCTAATGATTTTGGGTTAAATTTAAAACGGTAAGGTGGCTTATTCTCACCCTTTGTATGTTGAAGAATGAAACCCCACTACCAACCCAATATCTGACTCTATCTGCCTCTGATAAAATCTTTTCAGACACCAGAAATTTGTCTGGAGTCTTTTGGAGATGGTATCCCTGTTCTAAAATTTCTCCTAGTTGGTTTGACTTCTACAATGTCCACATCACAGAGGCCCCATATTTTGATTTTATGAATAAAAAGCCTAGCTAGAGGATCCCTATCAGTAGTTGATGACTAGATCTTAGATCTTTTGGTGATGAAATTCAAATCCTCCTCAATTATGATGTTCTCTTGATTTGAGAAATCATGGTTGAATAAATCATCGTAGAAAAATTGTATGTCCTCACAAGGGCCATAGAGATTTGTAACATAAAATTATTTCCCTAGTTGCATGGATTTCAAAACTATTAGTAGAGTTTCATCAAGAATATAGGAAGAAGTCTAATTAAAAATGTGATTCCAACCGACAAGTCTCCCTGATCTGCCATTTGCATTCAGGGACAAACATTTACATCCCTTGAAAAAGGTTGCCTTCAATTTTTGATCCTTCCCCCATGGTCTCTTGAAGCAAAATTTTATCTTGTTTGTAGACAATCCACACTCTCTTAAGGGCTAGTTTTTTGCAGGTGTTTCCCAATCCCCTAATGTTGAGAGATGGAACAATCATTGGGAAACTTAGCTTGGGTCATGCCTTGCTCTAAGGGCCCCTTGGTTTTTTGTTTCCCTTACCTAATCTCTCAGTCAACTTTCTTTTGTGGTAGTGACAAATCAGATTTTTTGTTGGGGTATTAAAACATCGTACTGGTCATTGGTTTGGACATTAATCACCTTCAACATCTACCTTTTCACTTTTGTACGACAAGGCACATACCTAGAAGGTTTGGAGAGATTTGAGCAATCTTGTGAAGTACATATATGGGAGCTATCCTTGGAACCAAACATAGCCTTATTTCCTTTCAATAGAAAGCAAGGGTCTAGGGTGCTGGGATCTGCAGCTTGAATGGGCAGAGGATTCCTACGAGAAACTTCAGGAGCTAATGGCTCAACCCCCCTTGTGGAAATAAAAATGCATCCTTAGGGCCTTCTATAGTGTGAAATCACTACACTTTGATCTTATTTGGTACTTTGAAGAAGTGGGTGATAATGGCTCGCCATTTTCATGTCACTTTGTCAGCTGAGCAATTTCCTCTAGGATCCTTTCCAATTTGGGTCTACCATCTTCAACAATGTTGATGCCTTTTTCAAGATGCGGATTCCAAGAGATGGATTGGGTAGGATCTCCAAAGATACATCAACCTTATCATCCAATTGATCACCACTACAATTTTGATCATTTCCATTCTGCTCCAGCACTAGAACCATCAGAATAGTTTGAGTTTTCCCCCTCCCATCAACATTCATGACCAAATTTGCCTCTCTTGCTTTCTCTGTTTGATTAGGGCTACCTTAGTCTACTTTGTGCCACCCAAATTTTCTATTCTTAACCACACAATTTGCCTTTAAATGGCCTCAAATATGATTATTGGAGCAGTGGGATGGTATTCTTACATAATCCAAGATTTGTCTGTATTTTCATTGACCAGCTTCAGTTCCAATCGTCTCCGGAAGCCCCAGTCAATCTCCACTAGGATTTTGGCCACCACGCATTCCACAAGTCTAGTGGCAATGCCGATAGTTTTACCTATATGGGTTCAATTGTGGCTTTCTCCATTTGTGGGTCAAAGAAAGGGTTGAATTATGCCTTTCTCCTTTGGCTAGCATATGGAAAATCAACATGTAACCTGACCAACATTCCCATTCCTTTTCTATCTAGAGTGCTAGGGTTTGTTTTGAGATATTTCTACCAAAAAACCACTTGATTACTGTTTTTTCCTAGGGAGATATAACCTCCCCCATCATCACATCAACTCCAAGCACCGATTTGATATGATATTTTCTTGGTTTTATGCACCTCTGTTTATTACTTGTTGCTTGAAACTCAACATCACTTTGATCTCTCACTACAGCTTCATATGTTGTAGCTGTCTACCTAGATCCTCTTCCTTTGAAGGAACTTCACAATTGTATACTGTTTGAGGCCCTAAATCTTTCGGAGCTACTTTTAGGAGTGTAATCAATATTTGCAATCTGAGACTGTTCCAAACCAGATGCGGATCACAAGAGAGAAGACCTACCTATTCCTTCTCCTTCAAAATTCCTCCAGAATAAACCTTTATGTCAATTGACTGTTTCTCCTTTGTCATGATGTACATAAGTGTGTTTGTTTCCAGTTATATAGTTAAACAGTTAATCGAGTCTGTGATGAATTTACAACATCAGCAAGGTTTTAATGGCTTCACTGGGTTCTACTGATCTTCCAGGCAAGTGTGCTCTCTTCCCAAGCAATGCAGTCCTCTCCTAAAGTAGGAAATCCTCTTCAAATGGCCCTTGGCCATCATTAAATTCGGTTTAGAGCAGGAATTTAGTAGAAATTATTAGGGCACTCAAGAAAAAGAGAGAGAGAGAGAGAGAGAGAGAGAGAGAGAGAGATAGAGAGAACATAATGATGCAATATGGTCTAGATGAGTGCCAAAGACCTCTATCGATAGTTTTATGTGAAATTATTTTTCTTGCAGGCTGTTGTGCCATCCATAAGACTATTTCCTGCTTTTTTTGCTACAAACGTAGCATGTAATGCCATCTGTCTCGAGCTATGCTTTTGATGCCTTCTAATTGGTTGCAAATCTCATGGTGGCAACTATATCCCATGGTTAACTGAAGTTCTAAATATGCTTCTGGCCCTTTTGGGTGGTCATAATTTCTAGCACAATTGCTGGTTTCTTCTAGAATTATATTGCTAAACCTTCTGAAACAGGGCATGAAGCTTTTCACAGGCCTATGACATAAGGATATAGCATATGGATGGATGGTGCATTTTTGGTCATATTAGTTTGCTTTGAGATGTGTTTAAACTTTAAAAGAATGAGCATATGTAGGAATTCATATCCCAAAGTTTCTTCTTATGTCAATTCTAGGGGAGAGAAAAACCACTTGTTCTTTGGGTAGCATGTTGTAAGCAAGCACTTTGCCAGATGAACAAACCAAGTTTTTATGGGTTCACATTGACAAAATGTTGCAGGGTGCAACATATATTCAAAGGATGGTTATTTCCACAAGAGGCTAAGGAATGAGTGGATTAACGCGGTTTGGGATTTTTTAGGCATATTCCCTATGACTTCACCAAGTAAACATAATGTCCTTTGTTTTCATTTATATCTATTTCCAATATCTTATTCTAAAAACACAGAAGATGGATTTGAATGTTCACACTTCTATTCAAACTCCTGAGATTTTTGGCAATGGAATGTCAGCCAAGATTTGGGAAGGAACAATGGAGCATGCAAGGACATGCATACTGAATAACAAATTTTATGTGTATGATATCCCACATAATTTCAGTCTTGTCTTTAATGTCATATATGAACTAGTTGTTGTTATTTAAGAAACATAAACTATTCCTATGGCTATAATTTCTGGAACTCGGGAGGTAAGTTCTCAATCTTAAATATCTTCAATAAGAAAAGGAATATTGGACATTTCCTCAAATACTTCTTGATCCTTTGGTATGATTGTGTAACGATTATAATATACTACTTTCCAGTCTTTTGTTGAAAGGCTAGTAAAACATGCATATCAAAATTGGAATGAAGTGTGTGAGCTGGATGAAGAATTCTTGATTGGTAATGCACCTTGGTCTTTAACAATGCAAAATTTTCATACTGGAGTTGCCAAGGGACCCTAAGATCCTAACTTTCAAAGGACAATTTTACTTTAAGATCAAGGTAACTCCTTGAAAATAATTTGATCTGTCAGCAATTGTTTGATATGCTTCTAATATTTCTAGGATATAATAACTACCCTATAAAATATTGATTATTATACATTTTCTATAGATGAGAATGCAATAGAGTTGGATCAAAAGTCAAATATTAAAGACTTTGCTCAGATCTATAAAGAGTCAACTCTTTTTTGGTAAGTGCAGGGTAAGGCCTTGGAACCAATACATTTCTAAACCCTTTTTGATCTTACAAACCAGTAAAATTTTGTCTTTTCAATGATTTCTGAAATATTATAAATCTCGTTTTGTTAAGGAAAAACAATGAACTTGTTAAGGAGTTGTGTATCCCAGCTCCAGATTCTAAGGAACTTTATTTTTCATCTGACTATGCACAATGTGCTTGGAAACAATTCACAGTGTGCCTATGTAAACAATTTCGGGCATATTAGACAAAAGGAAAAACAATGAACTTGTTAAGGAGTTATGTATCCTAGCTCCATATTCTAAGGAACTTTATTTTTCATTTGACTATGCATAGTGTGCTTGGAAACAATTCACAACGTGCCTATGTAAACAATTTCGGGCATATTGGCAAAGTCCTGGTTACAATTTAGTGGGTTATCCTTCAGTTTTCTTACAACATTGTTCTTTGGCACTATCTATTGACAACAAGGGGAAAAAATGTAAGCTAATTAGTTGCATCTTGGAACATCCTTTTATCTATTCTCTACACAATCTTGCACTTTTGAAATTTTAAAAAGGGTCATCTAATTTTGAATGCAGAATTAGCTGATAGTAAAAGACATTTGTGTTGACTATTGATTTTTAAATCTATATTTCTTGAATTTGCACATGATTCAATACTGGCAAGCAAATGAAGGGAATTTACAATGTTGGCTTATTTGCAACAGAAATTTCCAAGAAGACATGATCAAGATGATGGGGTCCATGTATGGCGCCATGTTGTTTATAGGAATAAATAATTGCTCCTATGTGCAAACCTTTGTTGATGTGGAAGGCCAGGTTTTCTATAGAGAAAAAGCAGCTAGGATGTGTTCTGCAATTTTCTATGCTTTGGCACAGGTAAGGAATCTAAGGTCTTATTGAAAACGACTTGAAGAATATTGATAGTCTTTGTCCAATTCTTTCTCTTAAATTTGCACATTTTTGCACATCTCAATTTTCCATAGAAGTTTACAACAAATTTGTTGGATTTAGAGGCACGAGTAGAAGAATATAATCATCTTTGGATGAGGATACATACATTCTATAACTTCATAATCTAATATATTTTGAATTGGTTGATCACTGACAATTATACTAGTCATAATAATAACTTTGACAAACCAAAAAGACTTTAACAAGAATTTCTATTGTGGATTCCTATTTGTTGCAGGCAGTGGTAGAACTCTCGTATGCCGTTTTCCAAACGATTCTCTATGGATTTATTGCATACTTAATGATAGGTTGCCATTGGTATGTGGATAATATTTTTTGGTACTTATTTGTTACTCTCTGCACTTTTCTCTGCTACACTTACTATGGGATGTTGACAGCAGCATTCAGTCCAAATTCTCAAGTTGCAGCTGTAATTGCTTCTGTATTATATTCAATCTTCAATCTGTTTTCATGCTTCCTCATAACAAGACCTATGAGTGTACTTAATCTTAAATGCATGATATTGAACTGCCCAATTTCATCGTTGGAACAATCACAATTATAAATATCATTTTCATAATGCTTGTATTCTTCAAAAGTTAGAGTCATCATACAACCCTCATCATACAATCATCAGTTTTTGTGTCATCTCAATAATTTAGTTTTAGAGCATATTAGATCAACAAATCATTGTGCAGGTTCTACAAGTTCTAAAACCATGGCTTCCTGAAGTGTCAATAGTTTATCAGGTTGTAACAACTATTTTACATTATGCATTTTTGGTGGATCAGATCCTTTGTCACTTGTTTGTGATCACAAGTTGAAGCAAGATCTCTCTTCTTGAGGCATACTGGTGAAATCATTCAATTCAAATTTACTCTATGAGCCCTGGGAGGTCTATGATGAGGAAGGAAATGCATTTTCGACCTTTCAAGCTTATTGGAATAAGTTCCTTAATATGCCATATGATCCGTTGGCTCCCCTTCTTCCTCCCAAAAGGATTATTGCAGGTTCGCACTCTGTTTTAGACTCTTCTTAAATGACACTACCGTTATGCTTTTCCATACAGTTATTTTCCATGTTAATGTCAACTGTTGTAGAGATTGTAAAGCAAAGGTGCCTCTGAAATCATTCTGAAAATGTGTAACAAGGTTGTAGATTCTACTGGCAGTGTTGTTCCATTGGATGAAGTAGCAAGTAATGATCTTATGAATACCATTGATGGTTTTGCTGCTGAATCTCTTCGAACTCTTTGCCTTGCTTTTATAGACTTGGAAGATAATTTTGATTCAGAGAAAGAAGCCATCCCTATAAATAATTATACATGTATTTGCATTGTTGGCATCAAGGATCCCATGTGTCCTGGTGTTAAAGAAGCTGTTGAAGTCTGTAGAAATGCAGGTATTACAGTGAGAATGGTAACTGGTGACAATATTAACACTACAAAAGCAATTGCAACAGAGTGTGGCATTTTAACAGATGATGGTGTGGCAATCGAAGGACCTGATTTTCGTGGAAAGAGCCTAGAGGAAATGAAGACTTTGATACCAAAGATTCAGGTACAGCTTTATTGTCTGAGATGCTACTTTACTGTGACAAACTGAATTGAAAACCTTTTTAGTTCTTGAAAGAAATTATTGATTTTTTTTTTACAAAAGAAATCGTAATAGTAACTTAGCTGGCAAATTCTTTAAACATTTCTAACCTTATGAGTGCAGGTTATGGCAAGATCTTCACCATTGGACAAGCATACCTTGGTGAAACAATTGCGCACTACTCTAGGAGAAGTCATTGCTATGACTGGTAATGGCACAAATGATGCACCAGCTTTGCATAAAGCTGACATCGGGCTTGCATTGGGCATTGCTGGGACTGAGGTTTGGAGTCTGGACTTGCCATAAAAAATTTCAGTTATACATGCATTGCATAAAATTCATCAATTTTGATGACATACATCACTGATAACTGACAAGTATGGGTCCATGAGACATATTTGTATCAACCATCTTCTTTACATTATTATATGTAAATTTATGAATTAATTTTTTTGGTAGACTGATCATATCATTATTATAAATGTCATGTTTCATTGTTTTATGTTTGATTTTGTTAGCAACAATCTCAGTGGTTTTTAGTCCGAAATAAACTATAGTCATTTGGGTGGATGCCTAAGCATATAAATGGAATGGAAAACTCTCTATTTACCATTATTATGGCAAGAAAATATGCATTTTATTATCTAGTGAAAGTGCTGATAAAGAGAAGGCTGTTGAAATAGATGGAAGTTTGAATACATGGAGGTGCATATAAATGGAATTGAAGACTCTCTATTTAGCATTACTATGGTGAGAAAATATGCATTTCCTTATCTAGTGAAAGTGTTGATAAAGAGAAGGCTGCTAGAGTGGAATTGACCATCTCCCTTTGGTAGGTTGTTTATGATGTTACTGATCAGGAGAGTTTCAATAATGTGAAACAATGGTTGAATGAGATTGATCGCTATGCGAGTGAGAATGTCAACAAGTGGCTTGTTGGAAACAAATGTGATTTGACTGCTAATAAAGCTGTTGATTATGATACAACCAAGGTAATGTTAAATGTTGAGTAGCTGTTGATTGTTGGTATCCTTGGTATAATCCATTATTTATTTAAATTTATGGATTTATAATGATATTTTTCTTTTGTTGGCAGGTTGTTTATGATGTTACTGGTCAGGAGAGTTTCAATAATGTGAAACAATGGTTGAATGAGATTGATCGCTATGTGAGTGAGAATGTCAACAAGTTGCTTGTTGGAAACAAATGTGATTTGACTGCTAATAAAGCTATTGATTATGATATAGCCAAGGTAATGTTAAATGCTGAGTAGCTTTGGCATCATGTGCACTGCTATGTGTTTCACTGTATGCATTATCGTCTTTGACTTGATGAGGATTTAAATATGAGTGTTCCTTGAAGTTGTTGGTGCTCTATTTTTTGTTAATTGCAACGCTATGGCAGTTTGTGGTCTTAAGTTTGTTGACTTGGCTTGTAGATTCTTTTTTTTATTAATCTCAAGGGTTATTTTTTTTTGTCACTTTTCAGTCTACATTTTTCTTGACATGCTTTGTGTATTTTGTTCTTCAAGGAATTTGGTGATGAGATTGGCATTCCATTTTTGGAGATAAGTGCGAAGAATGCAACAAATGTGGAGCAGGCTTTCATAACCATGGCTGCTGAGATAAAGAACAAGTGCACTTTTTTGTTATGATTTTTTACAACCTTTAACAAGCGCCTATATTATACAATTGTGATGTTAGATGTTTGTTTGAATCCCTAATTTTAATTGTGTGTAATGGTGTAAACCTGTTCTAGAAAATCCTAATGAATCTGATTGGGATTCTACTTTTCTATGATCGTGTTGTTTTATGATAAAATTAAGTGGTGATAAAGTAATCTACAAAAAGCCACTTACTGAACCTTCATCCCTGTCAGCAAAATAAAGAGTGTTGGATGTCATAATAATTGATTTTAGCCTCATTTGAAGCAAACACGACCTACAAATATTTGTGGAAATATTTCATGCACCTAGTTGTTGTTGTGTTTTTCCAGAGGAGACAATTTCCTATAGGCAGAGGGTTACTGCATTTTATATCAGATTGTATTTGACTTCTTCAGACTATTGAAAGACTGAAATACCCTCAATATTTCTTAGCCTAAATCTCTAAACTAGTGGTGTCTTCTACAACACTCAAGGGATTACTTATTTGAGACAAGAGGTGTGCAAAAAGAACTCAGATTTGCTTCTCAGGTTTATCCAACTCTTGTTTGAAGAAGTAGCAACGATTTACATCAGTTGGAAGGCTGTTAGCATCAACATATTCTATAAAGGGGCAAGTCTACTTATCTCAGTAAAACGAAACACTTCCAGGCATGTAATACGGTGAATTCTTATTATATATCAGTCCTTGTATTGTTGCTTCTCATTTTCCGTTTCAGTTTGTGTATTTGTGTTTTCTTGTTAAGATATGAATATTTAAATGATATCTATATCATACATGGTGGTAACCTTGAAACCACAAGTTACTATGCCTTGAAAACACAATTGGAAGCTTTAAAGGAGAGTGCAAGAATCATATTTGAACTAAGTTGTGAAGAAGTTAGTGGGTAGAGGAAGTGTTTAACGAAATATCAAAACCAAAATATTCCATACAATATATCTTCAAGCCTCTAGACTCCAACAGTACGCTACAGTAGATGGAAAGTGAAGTGTTTGAGAAAATCGAGATTTAAATAACCCTTACAGTAAGCCTAACCATTATCAGTTGGCAAGAGAAAACAAAGTAGCAGTAGTTTAAAGGAGGAGTAGTGATATAAACAAGTCTTCCCTAACAACAATTGAGTTAAAAGTCCAGGGTAGTATTGGTAAGGGTTATTACAAAATCAAGAATAGAAATTTGTGTGTTTGAAAAAAATTCAGAGTTTTGTTGTATTGGTCTCTTGCTATGGCTCTCTCTGTTCTATTATTTTGAGAAAGCAGAGATTTTATAAGATATAGATCATTGAATATGATTTTCTAATCTATTATGTTGAGCAGGTTCAGTCCTGAGGCTTTGAGATTCACTTCCAAAAGGGTCTCCTTGGTTGGTTGGCTTAGCTATTTTTTTTTTATGTTTTTCATTATATACACTTGTGGTGGAGAATATCCAATTTTAGACATCATTGCATATGGGTATATTATTTTGTAGGCATATCTCTTTTTGTTTTGGCATGGATTCTCTAGAGTTATTCATACTATGCCGTGATGCCTTAGACGTGCTTGTGCATGGGAATTTTCATAACAATTTTGATTAGGCTCCAGGCTTCCAGGCTATAAAATCTTGCAAGCATATTGAGCATATCTATCAATATGCTCAAGATATTCATGCCCAAGTGAATTGTATCCAGAAGTTTGCATGTTGCAAGCATATAAAATTATAAATACTCATGCCCATCATTTATTTATTTGAAATTTTTGTTGCATATGGATTGAACCTTCAACCATATTCTATTATTGTTTTCCTCTTACTTGTGGCGGCATTACCATATGACTTGTCCCTGTTTGAGTGACTCTGATATTTTAACATCAAAAATTTAAATATCAAATTTGATTAACCTCTCATTGATTGCATTTGATCCACGACATCAAAGAACTATATCCCACACTTTATTTGTTGTTTCTAAACAATTTCTTAGAGTCAATAGTGCCAATGATGATTCCGTTTTCAGTTAAGCTTTTGCTTGGGCATGCACATTTGTAATTTCTGGGTTGCATGCATTCGCATCACTAACCCATCGTCATAACAATTTTGTTGAGGCTCCAGGCTTTAAAATCTTGCCAGCATCTTAAGCATATTTATCGAGCAAAGCCTTGTTTTCACAAAATTGTTGAACCATAGAGAGACTAATATGTTTCTCTTTTACATGGAATTCTTTCCTAAGATGCAGCGTAGCCTTGAAAGAGGGTTTTTGACAAAATGAATTCCCCTATACTCCAAAATAGAGCGTCCTAGATAGAGTCCTCATTGTGACATCTTGCTTTTAAGGATATTATATTTTCTATGAAATGCTATTGACTTAACTCCATTTATTTTGTATTGCAGGATGGCAAGTCAGCCTGCCATGAATAGCAGCAAACCTGCTACTGTACAAATGAAAGGGCAACCTGTTGTTAAAAAAAGTGGTTGTTTCTCATAAGACAATTCCTAGAATAATTTTTACTGCAACTGGTTTTGAAGAAGTGAAGTTGAAGATAATTGTATGTATTTTGGATCTCAGACAGGAAAACATCTCTAGCTATCGAGAGATTAACAATTGATAGACAATTAAAACACATTTATTGCAAGTTGGATCTTGTATTCTTTTCTGTCTCTGAAGGGGAGCAACTTGCTTTTGTTCCTGATAATTTGTACAGACATGGATTATTATACTCATGTGTAGTTTGTAAGATCATTCTTCTTTGAATTTTCATCATTGTCAGAGTTGAACTACTATATCTTAGAATTCTTTTAGTACTTGAAGCATTATTCTTGAATATGTTTGACATTCATTTTGTTCCCATGCAAAATTTGTTTGAATATCATCATTGTCAAGCAATAACAACTTCTTAAAGGGTTCTAGCTCAATGGTAGAGCACCTACCTAAATATAGGCAGGAGATTCGTGGTTCGATTCCTCCGTAACCTATCATAAATTAGTGACTAAAAAAATGACTAAATTCACATATATACAACTATTAGTAGCTAATTTCCAGTATCTTATAGCACGACTAACGTTTAGTTGTATTTAGCTTAGTAATTAATATGTTATCATCTAGTAGTTTATTTAGTTGTATATTTGGTCATTAATTGTGACAATCAAAGACTAAATCAGTGAGTAAATCAGTGAGTATCAATGACAAAATCAATGAGTAAATCAGTGAGTACTAATGACTAAATCAGTGACTATCAATGACTAATAAGTCAACCAATTAATGACTAGTGAAATACGACTAGAGATAAGATAGTGGAAATCGGATACTATTAGTCATCGACTCAAAAATAGTCGTTTATAGTCAAATTTTAGTCCTTTTTTAGTCATTAATTTCTCATTTTGTACTAGTGAGAGAAGTAGTAAACATGGCACCCCACCCACATCCTTTGTCTTTGTTCGAAGAGATGGATGTTGTGATGCAATACCGAATGACCCAATCAATGTTCATGTATGTTTCCCATACTTTTTCCATTGTAGCTAGAAAAATTCATCCATATATCCTTGTTAGCACCGTGTTAATCACCTTGTGTTGTTAGAAGTCCTCTTTTGTACAACAAGGAGCTAGAGGTTGCAATGACTCACTTTATTATCTTTGTATTCTTTCAAGTATGTGAGTCATGTAGAGAAATATGCTACTATAAATCTTCATATATTCTAACACTACAAGGAAAAGACCCCTCTAGCGGAGGTTTTTACGGATGTTCCTCTAAAAAGAGCCCAAATATATGTTTATAGTGGAGTTTGCTAGGAGAGGCGAGTGAGCGGAGCTTTTACTGGATGTTTTTACTCAATGCTTTGATGCATACCAAATGCACCGGTGTGCCTAATGTCTGTATGCACCACTGTGTATTAAAAAAATAGCGCATCACGATCGAAATCCCCGTCAAGCGGAGAAAGAAAAAACATTATTTTCTATTTCGATAGCCAACAAATATCGATGCATTTAAACTACGATGATGCACCGGTGCTACCACATAAATGAGGCACCAATTTCAGCCAAAACATGTTTCCATCAGATTGAGAGAGAGCTTGGAATTTGAAATTACAAATTGTAGAGGAGTTTGATATTAAAGCCAAGAACGAGAAAATATTCTCTCATTCTTTATCTTTAATCATGCCCCTGCAATTTGGAATAACAAATCCCCCACCTGTCGCTGAATATGGTGAAAAGAGCTCTCTGTTTTTCGTAGTTTGGCTTGCTTTTATAGATGCAATGTCACTAATTGACATTGTGCCAGAACTGATTGCAGCGACTATCAATTAATGATTGTTTCCATCCAGCCAGAATGGAACAAATTGTAGCTGCAGACGTTTCTCCATTCAGTCAGAATGGAACAAAATGTTTGTGGTTATAAATAACACATATTATGTCATCTGCTATGACGAAGTCGTTATTAAATGATAGTCCTGAGTCGAACGCTTGTAAATGATAGTCCCGAAATATGTTTGGAAGCTTTCTCATATCTGTCTTCTTGGATGACGAATCTCAGGTTCTGGAAATAATTATTGGATGACGAATCTCTTTTTTTTTGTCGTCTTGTTGATGAGGACGAGATTGGTTTTCATGGACAGACTTGATGACCACCTCGGATGGGAGAGGCGGTGAGATTGATCAGAAGCTCTGACTAGTTGCAGCTATGGCATCTCATCTTCTTTTATTTCATACTTTTCCTTCTTATTTATGTGTGGTGATCTGCCATCACAAATTCTCTAGAGGGTGGCAACTCAATGACAAATAACTATATAAAATGCATAATCTGTATTATATCTTTGCATAGACTTGAGCCCTATCTCTAAGCGGCTTAAGGGTAAATCTATGTACACCCCATTGATATTTCATGCACAGAATTGTCAGAAATGATAGGATCATCCTCCGTAATTTCATAAATTGGATTACTGAACACGCATATCGCCACTGAATATTGGGTACCTATTCACGTCCCGATATTATCAATATTGGGTTGAACAGGGATTCATCGCTTAACTCGTCTGCTAGGCAGCGCGTATTGTTTATTGTATTTAGTTGTATGTATACGAAGTTAGATATAGTCAACATATATTATTATATATATATATAAATTTTGTATTTTCTTTGAATTTATGTACACGAGAGTTCAATACGATCAAATTATGTTACTATAACTTTTTTTTCCTCGATTATGAGGGGTAAATTATGAGAGAGATTAGTAATTATGAAGGGTATCAGTTATGGTTTATAATGATGTGATTGTATGGAGAGGCTAAGGAGTTAGTAAGAGGTTAATTGCTAATGTTCCATGGATCATCATATATTTTATACAATTTTACATATAACAAAACAATTACTTAAAAATACTAATGGGTTTTTGTTATGGAATGATAATGGACTTTTTGTTATGACCTTATGTAACTAAAAATTCTTAAACTTTTAGAAATTGTAATAAAAAATATTATTTTTTTAATAAAATGGGATTTTGAATGATATTCAAAATATGAGCACATTTTATTCTTCATTTTCAGCCTTAGACATGATATTTGGGCTCCATATCTATGATTTAATGAGTTAGTAGGATGCTCTTTCCTAATGGTACAATGATCACCTTAAACTTTATACAATCATGTGCTATATCCATTTCAACTTTATGTAACGATCAAAGAACCATTTTAGTGGTTAATAACTTGTTAGGTTGAGATTTTTTAAATAAAGCTTTATTGAATAATTCCTTACTTATTGATTAAGTTAAAGGCAATAGCACAATATTGCTAAGAGAACATAAAACACAATACAAAAGAAGAGTGATAACATGGAAATCAAATGATGAAAAACATGTTATTAAAATGGTAGTACTTTATTTATGAAGAGATGTAATATTTGTTTTCCTCTAAAAAAAATCATCATAAAAAGTCGAAACTACATTTTATCTTAAATCTTAATATAATAATATAAAGAGACCCTTGGATCCAATAACCCTAATAACCCTAACCCTTAAAGGTAATGTGGTAGATGAGATCCGATCAATTCTCATCTCACAAAGTCTCTCCATGAAAACCAACAGAACAAAAAGACGAGAGACGAGAGATTCATCGTCTAGTAATTACTTCTAGAACCAGTGATTGACAACATGGTGAGATGACACAGATATTACAAAGCTTCCAATCATTTTTTGGAACTATCATTTAAAAACATTCGACATTGTGGTGGTCACCACTATTAGCAACTTGATCATAGTCATTGGCATATTATGTGCTTTTTATAAGGATAATCGTCTTGTTCCACCACTTAGATATGAATGTGGGTTTACCATCTATATTTGTTATAATAGTAACACTAATTCATTGATAGTCGCTGTAATCAGTTATGGACATTGCATCTATAAAAGCGGGGAAAACTATGGAACAAAGAGAACTCTTTCCACCAGATTGAGAGAGCTTGGAATTTGATATTACAAATTGCAGAGGAATTTGATATTAATCACTATTCCCAAATCCATTCTTTGTTGCAATTTCAGCCTCGTATTGCTCCCATTAATGAATATTCTCAATTAACTCATCACGTGCCAAAACCCCACCCCGGTTCCAGTCAATTAATTCATCATGTGCCACAATTCCTTGGCTGATGTGTTCTGGATTCATTGAAGCATCAACAAAATCTTGATCAAAAGATTGATTACCATGATTCTTCTAGAATGTCTCTCATGTGGGAGTATTGTTGCTCGTCTGCACTTGTATGTGATTTGGCATGCCTTCCAGGTATTCGTTTGGAAATCCTTGAGCACATCCCACATCAAAATGATTAAAATTGATTTGATTTAAATCTTGGGCAAGAGTTGTCTCGCTTTAATTGTGGTCTATTGACCCGGGCAGCTCCATTCTTATCTGCTTAAAGTAGTTGCTGAGACTAGCATGGCCTACATTCTTGTCTAAATACTTGGTTTCCACTTGGCCTCTTCAGAGACATCTAATGTTGCCGCTAAATTGATTCACACCACATCTTCTCCTTAAATTTAGATGTAATAATACTTTTAATATCATCACTATTATGCAAAGTGGTATCTTCATCAACTCCCCAATGATTTAGTAAAGACTTGGCAGCTTTATGCCATCCTTGCTTAAGTATCAAATGGTTTTGACTAGAGTATGAAGTAATCTTAGGAATCCTCTTGTCTCCCATGTTGTTTATAGTGTTCTTGTACAGTAGGTACATATTCATAGCCATGCTCTCAATCAGGGAGAGACTCGCTTCTATGAGGAGTATAGGACAAGGTGTATTGGCCTTAATTTTAATATTATATCTTATAAAACACTTTTGAATTTTCTCCATCTGTATCCATGATTCTGTAGAGATGTTGCAGCCCTAAAATTCACAACAATATAAGATAACAGAAGTGACAAGAGTCTCAAAGAGGAGTTTGTTCCTATCCCAAATCTAGAGGTGTCTTGAGTTACAATTGTTTTAAGTCCATAATAATATTTCCACACTCCATTAATCCTTTTCTCAATGTTATAGCTCTAGTTAAGCTTGTGGCGAATATGGATTCCAAGATATTTATATGAAATCACTTCCCCCGAGTTGTTGTTGTCATACATTACATTATCATAAGCGATCTTTTGGGATTTGATTATCATAACATTTTTTTTATAAATGTTAACAATCAATACCCATATTAGAACAAAAAAAAGTGAGAATTTTTAGATGCTTGTTGAGATCAGAGGGACTCCTTTCCATAAGAACAATAACCTCAACAACATAGAGAAGAAGGATGATTACTATACCAGCCAAAGTCATGTCAACACAACCAACCTCTTGCAAACAACCCTTTAGCTTGTCAAAGTAAATACCAAAAATATAATATATTAAATAGATATAAATAAATAAACATATGTAAGAATTTAAAACAATATTTATAAATAATAATGAACGCTCCACTTTATTATGGGGATTCATATTATTTACACACGGTATAGATTGCAAGGACCACCCAATAAATTGGCAATTTTAAAATTCTTTTCTAGAAGGTTGATCTCTCGCAATCAACCTTCATTGATTATCCTTTGAACTCTTCATGCCGAACAAAAACCTCTAAGGCTAGAACTGCTGCTTACCAGGCACGGTTCCTAACTTATACTAGCTCGATGTAGAAATGAAAATTACATATAACATATCAGAATCGCATGTTCTGGAAATAATTATTGGATGATGAATCTCTCCTTTTTTTGTCTTCTTGTTGATGAGGACGAGATTGGTTTTCATGTACAGACATGATGACCACCTCGGATGGGAGAGGCGGTGAGATTGATCAGAAGCTGGGAGAGGCGGTGAGCTTGATCAGAAGCTCTGACTGGTTGCAGCTATGGCATCTCATCTTCGTTTATTTCATACTTTTCCTTCTTATTTATGTGTGGTGATCTGCCATGACAATTCTTATTTATGTGTGGTGATCTTCCATGACAAATTCTCTAGAGGGTGGCAACTCAATGATCTTCGTTTCGTTTCATTATTAGTTATCATGTATATTTTTTTATAATATAATTGTTTATTTTGAATTTGAAATGACCCTTGAAAATATAGTTATTTCAGCCTTCACTATAATTTATAATTATTTATATTTTAGAATTTGGAGTGGATTATTATTTATGATTTTTTAGATTGAAGGAAGATTAAGACAAATATAAGGTAGGTGAAGCATAGACAACAACATATGATTAAACTAAGTATGGAGAACAAATAACATATAACTTGTTCATGGCACTTAACTTGTGACCTATAGATATTTATCAACCACAAGTTAAGTAGTTGTGCTAGTTTATAAACTCCTATAAACTTAAATATAAACTTATTAAGTCTAACGTTTCTTAATTTCTTAATTGCATAAGAAAAATATTATGTAATAGTACTTTTTAATAAATATATGATCTATTTTTTAAATAAATTGGGACTTTAAATATGGTTTTATAATTAAGCCTTAATTTATGATCTAATGGGTTTGGGATTACTTGACATTTTTGTTAAAATAAACTAAAACTAACTAAAACCATAATAACATAATTCGAGTACAAAAAACTTGAGTGATATAAAATGCATAATATGTATTATGTCTTTGCATAGACTTGAGCCCTATCTCTAAGCGGCTTAAGGGTAAATCTATGTACACCCCATTGATATTTCATGCACAAAATTGTAAATGAAGTATACAAAATAATTACAATAATACAATAATTATAAAAAATACTAAATATAAACCAATAAATATAAGTTACCCATTTCAAAAAGATAAAAAATTGAAAAGATTACGGAATCTATCACCAATTCTATCCTAAAAATCCATTAATATTTTTTTTATAAACCACCAAAATATCTCTCTCTCTATATATAAAGTAACAAAATACACACACACATATACAATACTAGTAGCAAAAGACACTTTTTTAAATAATATTCCAAAAACAAGCTATCATATAAGAAAATGTATGAAAATTTTAAAAATAATTATAATACAATAATTATAAAAAATACTAAATATAAACCAACAAATATAAGTTATCCATTTCAAAAGATAAAATTAGAAAGGATTAAGGAATCTATCACCAATTCTATCTTAAAAATCCACCAATGAGTTTTTTATAAACCACCAAGAAAGTATTTATAAACCATCAATAGTGAAAATGTTCAGATTGTGAAAAATAACCAAATAGGTGAGATCATTTTAAAATGTAAAAATAAAAAAATATTGACTTGAGTGTATCATAATTGTATATAAAAAAACCCATGAACAAAGTTTCAGGTTACTTATTTACTGTATTTTCAAAAAAAATATTCATAGATATTTTTAAGAAAGGACCTTGATCACAAGGGTTTACTTAACCCAACCTCACACCTTGATCGATGGTTTTCCACCTACATTAAGAACCCTTAATCAAGGGCTCATTTAAGATCTCAATTAAGGTATTAATAGCTTGATTGAAGGCTTAAAATTACTTCAATTGGGGATATGATAAAACACTTGGTCCATGCTCTCCCTTTCCAAAAAGTGTTACCTATTTTTATGGATTCACACTTTTCCTAATTATGTATTTAGAGAAGTAGTAAACATGGCACCCCACCCACATCCTTTGTCTTTGTTCGAAGAGATGGATGTTTGTGATGCAGTACCGAATGACCCAATCAATAGTTCATGTATGTCTCCCATACTTCTTCCATTGTAGCCATAAAAATTCATCCATATATCCTTGTTAGCATCGTGTTAATTGCCTTATGTTGTTAGAAGTCCTCTTTTGTACAGCAAGGAGCTAGAGGTTGCAATTACTCACTTTATTATCTTTGTATTCTTTCAAGTATGTGAGTCATGTAGAGAAATATGCTACTATAAAACTTCATATATTTTAACACTACAAGGAAAAGACCCCTCTAGCGGAGGTTTTTACGGATGTTCCTCTAAAAAGAGCCCAAAAATATGTTTATGGTGGAGTTTGCTAGCAGAGGGGAGTGAGCGAAGATTTTACTAGATCTTTTTACTCAGTGCTTTGATGCATACTAAATCCACCGGTGCGCCTAATGTCTGTATGCACCAATGTGTATTAAAAAAATAGCGCACCACAATCGAAATCCCCGTCAAGCGGAGAAAGAAAAAAAATATTTTCTATTTCTATAGCCAACAAATACCGATGCATTTAAACTACGATTACGTATCGGTGCTACCATATAAATGACGCACCAATTTCATCCAAAAAATGTTTCCCTCCTACATGGGAAAATGTTTTTTTTAATAAGTAAAATAATTTACGGTGTGTTTGTATATTTGAATAGCACTAGTGCACTGTGTGTGATTGGAAGCACCGACACGAGGTGTAACTAAAAGAAAAAACCGAATGAAAAACTTTTGAATATGTTTATATTCACAAGCGGTGTGTTTACCTAATTAAAATGCATACGATACACATTGGTGTAGTGAAAAATAAAATAACAACAATTCAATGACGCAAAATAATTTTATATCGTTATATTCATTATTGGTGTGTTGTTATCTATAAAATGCAACGAAACTCAATATCATTTAGAGCACCAAAGTAGAGTAAAAAAAACATTGGACGTAAAACTTTTTAATATTTTTATATTCACTAGTAGTGCATTTATCTCAACTAAATGTGCAAGTGTGTTATATTCAGTACGCACCAATGTAGGGAAAATTAAAAGAAATTGTGAGACAAAAAAATATGGTTATATTGTTCCAATCATTAACATTGCGTAGTTATATTGACAATGCACTGGTGCATAATATCATTTAGAGCACCAAACTAGGGTTAACAAAAAAAACTTGGATGGAAAAATGTTTTTATAATTTTATATTTTTGGACGGTGCGTTTATATATTGTAAATGCACCAATGCATCCTTAACAGAGTGTATGTGACTAGGGTAATATTAAAAAATGCAAGACAATTTTTTTTTTATTTTTTAAATTCATTTCCAGTGTGGTCTTTCACTCTAACTGCATTTGTGTGTATTGTTATCAGGCGCACTGAAATAGGGTAAAATAAAAATAAAATTATCGATTAAAAAAACCATTATTACCATCCTACAATGTTGTTGAACACCTAGGCACCGATGCATTACTTGCCTACTTGAAATGCCCTTCCATCAGTGCTCCATGTGGTTGAATTACTCCCTTACATTGCATGCTTGGTGGCTTTTGAACTTTGCTAAACAATGGGAAAATTTTGAAATTTTGTCTACATCGCAACCATTTCTCCCTAACACACAAGTTCCCAGGTAATCTATTTGTTACCTCCTAATTCCTATTTTTCACAGATAGATAATGAAAATTCACCTTATTTTTTTTTTTTTTTTAAATAAAAAAAATGTGCGGTGTGTTCCATTCATTCGGATCACACCGCTATAAACAATGCACCCGGTAAATTTATAGTGTGCACCAATAGTGGTGCGTTGTGAATGTATAGTGCACCGCATTCGCAGTGTGCTATCCATTTCATGACGCACCACTAAAAAATTAAAAACCATTTTTGTAACATACCCTTTAAGCTGGGAAACATTTTTTGTTTAGAAACATTATGATAACTTTTATTGTAAAGTTTATATTGGACAGGTGTCCAAGGATGACTATAATTTGCACAATATATTATTATTTAATAAATAAAATAGGAGACAAACACCTAAGAGGACTGTTGAAAGAGTGGTTACTGATCCACTAGGTGGAATGGAATCTGGGGTAGAAGGAAATGGACAAGTGGCAGAATCATGATGCAACTAACTAGCTATTGGTATGGGACAACTCCCTTGAAATGTGGTCATAGTGCCCTGAAAGATGGGACTGGAGCTTGAGGCTCATTTATTCCAAAATGACCACTAAAAGACCTAGGCGGTCTATATAATAGCCATCAAATATTGAACTGAGGTACATCACTTTTCCTGATGAGGAAATTTACCTTGGCGTTTTGCTGTGTTTGCACCCAAGAGATTTGATGAGGGGATATGCTATTGTTGATCATGTTGTGAGTTTGCCAAACTCTTATTGAGATCAGGAGGTTGATGTTGAGTGGAGAAGGCATTTTTTAGGAGGTTGATACTGAGTGGAGAAGGTATTTTTGAGTGCCTTGCTTCTACACAGATTCCACCCACTTACTCGATCAGTAAGCAGTCTCGGGGGTTCATTAGAAGTCAGCATATGAGCTGCTTCTTCTGAAGCAGGTTGGGAGGAACAGGCCTCCTTGGGTGTTTGTCGGCCCTATCGTCAGTTACAGGCTCTATTGTCTTATCTGTTTTATTTTTAATTTCTGTTATCTATTTTGCATATTACAGTTCTGTTGTTTATTAAACTTTCACTATTTAATTTATAAGTTATTTCAATTTCCTGTATAAGTTAATAATTCTGTATAAATGTGAAATGATTGAATAGAATGGTTTCTATATTTTTCCTTATGCAAAAAGGAACAACATCGTACTCCAGTACAGAAACAGATTAAAAATAGATAAGTCTCATAGGCAAATAGCCAAGTGAATGGGAAGATTTAATTTATTATAATTTCTCAAAGTTTCTACTTCCTATTAAATTCGTGTATTTATATTTCGGTACTCTAATTATTAACTATTTTTTTTAGCTGTATTCATAGTTTGTATAAAATAATTTTGTTTATAAATACCATTGTTTTCAATTAATTATATTCTGTTCTAACTGTATAAGATTTATTTATCCATACTCAGCAGTTAAGATGTTCTTGTTTACACTAGGATAAATAAAGATTTACTTTCAAAATGTATCAGAATGATATTCTTCTACAGACATCAAGTTTTTTCATTTATTTCATGCTCACATTAGTTTACAGTAGCATTTTATTTTAAAATTTAGTCTTGTTTCTCTCTACATATAAAAGCATTACAATACAAACATAATCGAATTATAACCCCAACAGTTCACAGTAGAAGACCTATTATTTATTATCAGTTTGAATAACATTCTGACACTCACTTCTTTTAACATTAGACAAATCTATTTCAAACAGAAGTATCAAGACAAACAAGCTCGAACTTCATTTCATAACAATATCAAGGACAAAAACCAAACACTTACACCTTAAACATGCCTGTAGATCGAATAGTTAAGATTTCACTTTCAAAAGGATTGCAGAAGTTTCCAAATAAAATAATGAACACAGGCTTATTGCCGAGAGACCTCAGCTAAAGCATTGTTAAGCTTTATTTTCCCAAACATAGACTAAACCCTAACACTAGAATTATTTCCTATTTTCTTTAAGATGCATCAACAACATTATAAACAAAACGAATCATGTACAGGTCGTGAGCCTTATCAATAATTCAATTATCCATTGTTCTTTTAAAGCAAATAGTTATATCTTTTACCCATCGATTTATAGTCAAATTAAACTCAGAGTTTACCAAAAGGGTTCCAATTCTTTACTCATAGCTATAACTTCTTTTCCATTAAACCCTAAATGCAGGATCAAGTTACAAAATAAACAAACTTCACACAGGCCATAGCCATACATAGATATAATTTATCTAGCATGTAACAACAAACATATCGTTTTAGAGACTTTAAACATTTGCATTTTAACCTTAGCCATATACAAAATAAAACGATAATAGTGGTCAGGAAACACCATGAAGTACATTATTCAAGTCTGAGGGTAAAACCCTTGTTGATAAAACCATTGCAAGCATGGATGTTGCCTTATGGGTCGAGGTACATCTTCCCCATTCTTTTTAAACAGTATGTAAACCCTATATCTACGTTTTACAAAACTCTCTGAGTTATAAATACAACAGACAGAATAGCACACAGTCGAACATCATCTCATCAACCCAGAGTTTTCAAAGATACCGCCGAGGCTTACCGATTGGTATAGCTTTCCAACCTTCAACGTCAGGTTCGAGGAGCCATTTGTTAGCTACACCTGCAATGACAATTACCAGTGGTTAAAACAATATCTAAATGAAAAGACTTCAGTATTAGAAGGTTGATAAACTGATAGCATTTTGTGGAATATTACAGTGGAGGAAGGTGAATACATTACCTCTCAGAATGTTAGCTATAAAATCAACGAACTCCAAGTGTGTATCCATTGCAACGAAACCCTACCATGTTAAATGCTGAAGTAACCGAAGCCAACTCCCAACCATCAACTCTCAACATTTCACAACGTCAAGACCTGGAACAACCAAAGTGAAGGGTTGATTTCTCACACAAATCTAACTTCCAAGAACCAACAGGTCTGACGATTGAATCTCTTCAAAAGTTACAAACCCAACTGATAACTTAAACAAGTAAACTACTGCATGAAGAACTGAGAACATTCAATGCCCACTAGGCAGTGCCACATTGAAACTCCATTACCTTGGCAGTTATGAACATTCAATGCCTAGGTTACGTTACGGCTGCCAACCTATATGGCATTTCAAAGTTCACATCACATTAATAAATGTATTGGATTCGCATATGATATGGTCGAGAGCTTATACCTTGTCACAATACGTTTGCACATAGTGGAGAGATAGATCCATAGTTATTATAGCAACATTTGATCACATAGTTGCATATAGTCACATAGCATACGACCCTCACATAATATTACAAAGTATGCACATAACTCATATCCATTGCATAATATTTATTAATATTCCTAGGGTATGATATATAATAGAGTGTTACAATTGCACACATATTGCATAGTTAAGCATATAGATTATATTGTGCATGTAGTATCACATAATTCATAAGTGCCATATAGGGGCATCATGGTGCACACAACACACATATCATATGGATTATATAGTACATAGTTGAGATTTGAATTATATCTCATAATTACATCGTAATATAAATCATATAAATAAGTCAAAGGAACATACACACTATTATATGGTGTTGAATCCTAATGCATGATACTATGAAAGTCATAATGATAATGGAAGGAAATATTACCATAGCATAATTTCTTAACATAGGACCTTCGCTTTGACTAGGAAAAAGAATCGACAGCTACGTACAGTTCTACATAAAAATCAATTAGAAAATTGTCTATGATTCTGAGTATAAAACTGAGACCCATTTGTTATAGATCTTCTCACGATTCATCTACAAGTGTGCAATTTCTACAATATAAGACGTACTGTAAGTATCAATAGTCATTTTCAGACATCTTAAACTTGAACACCATACAATTGTGAACTAGGTTTCTCACCAATAGAATTCCCAAGAGTCTTTATCTCTTCACTTATCGAAAAAGAGATCTATTGAAAAACTATTGGACACTTGTCATAAATTAAATCTCTTACCTGTAAATCTGTCACAAGTACGGATCAACATGCTTTAGCACGAATGCTAAGTAAGCCTCGGGGTGTCCGAAGAACCCTTTCATCAATCAAACAAGAGTACATTAGTCAAACAGATGTTTCATTATCCATAAACAACAACAGTAGAGGTGTGTAGCAGCACAACTAAATATGATTAACATCAAGACTTCAGTAGAAATCTTTTTGTCACAAACCCTTACTTAATAAACCAACATGGCATTTAGTACAGCAAGATAACATTTCCTGCATTGTTCAATTTCCGCATTCATTAAATAAGTAATAAATGTCACACAGAAAATTTTTAAATTTTTGTGATTTTTCCGGGATGTTACAAATTTTCACATAAAAGGCCTTCAATTCGTTTAACAAACCACACTGTACCATTAGTGGTGTGGTTAATTGCGGTAACACATCGGTGTTGGTAAACACCTAGAACATCGTCTAATCAATGCTTTATAAATTTTTAGACGCACACCGCAATAACTTTAAAACAATTATTGAACACTGTTATCTACATTAATCAGCGTGTAGTTATAAATTGTACGCACTACCATGTTGGTGCACTTATGTTTAACATACACATTGGCATGGCCATTGAAAAAATAGTAATTTTCACAAAGAGGTACACCAATTACAGTGTGCTCTAAAAACTTGTGCGCTTTGTGTATGGTGCAACAACATGTTTGTATTGCATTGGTGATGCATAATTAGGGATGCACTTTATATTAATATTTCATAAATAATGGCGATGCATTTTAGCATCACGGATGCACCGTGGTGGTATGTTTTAAAAGTGCACTAATTCGACATTTTCAAATGAAATTTTGACACCCGGTGCACTACGATCAACGTAGCGCATCGTTAACGGTGCTTATGTCATTTGTAACACACTGGGTGTCCATGTTGTTTCAATTTTAGTTTATTTCATGCATGTATTTGGTGTGTTTTCAATACTATAGTGTGTCGTTTATGGTGCACTTAGTACAAAGAGAATTGCGCATAGTGTGTGACTATTTATAGGTGCACCCCTTGTTAAATTCATTTATTCAGAGAAAAAAATTAATGTTTGGTATTAATAAATAAAATTATCATTGAATGAAATATTGAATGATTTTTATATACATGTATGTATTTATTATGAGATTGGTAGAAGTTATATGTGAATCTGAGACGTCAATGGTGAGAGTTGCAACAGGAGACACATGCGTGGGTTGACTTATACAACGTTGTACAGGAGTGGGAGGCCAGAGAAATGGAGGGAGACTTTTACCATCGGCCCATTACCTCAAATACATGAGACCTCTTGAGGTTTTCAACCTCCTGAAGTTCTATCAGGAGGCTACATCCCTAAATGGGAATTTAGATTTTTGGATGCAATTGATTTGTCATTGGGATCAACATAGATAGGCTTTCTATTTTGGTCCCGATCTATTGTTTCATCCCACAGAGGCAGACATATAATTCATCATTGGCATGTCCAGCAGAGGGGAGGATATGACATACAATGCCGAGGTCGTGAGAGCTAGCTTCTTCACTGGCCATTATGGCCCGAGCCGAAACTGATACCGGGTCTCTAGGGCTTCCCTGTTGGGGTACAACCACATGACTCTCGTGCTTCTACCCAAATTCCTGGAGACCATCCATCAAACTTCTGTACCGGGGCTAGAACATCATATTCTGGAAAAAACCCCTCCTGCTCATACAGGTTTCGGAAGGGTGAAAATGCCAACTTTGAAAGGTGTATTCACATATATAACCATTTCTTGATAACTTCTGCTCACCTTCGCCAGCTGTCCCTCCTTTTAGTCTGTTGATCTGCTGGGCATTGCTTCCAGGCCATTGATTTGATTCTTCATTTAACCTTTTTGATTTGACATCTCTTAATCTCCACCGTAGGATCTCCTACCAGCTTTAAATCTTAGCCATCTATTTTACTTAACCGTACATAGGGGTATGGTGGTAAAGTGACTTTACTTATGGTTTTGGATTACCATTTAATCTTCCTCGCGAGGTGTTCAGATGATGACACATGGAAAATAGTATACAACCTCGTGACCACCTTTCATGCTTATCTGAGATGCTTCTTTACATTGCGACAATCCACGAGGAGCATTGATCTCGACTTTAATATATCTATGGTGAGGAGCTATCCACGTGCCCAGTCATTTGGTACTCTCACAAGTGGATCCCATCACGTTACCAGCCTTGCATCTCCTGCATCCACTTAGCCGTAGATCTGACCCTTTCTTGCTGAGAGCTGTTGATCTGCTCGGATCTTTCTGCTGACATGACAAAATATCTTCTGCACCATCAGATCTCCGTCTTTTGCACTCCGCGCCATTGGTCTTTACCTTATTCCTCCGCTGCAATCGTATCGCAAGCCCTTTGGTGGTTTTTTATTACCATCAAAATTCTCTTGCAAGCTCTCTTCCAGCTGCCACCTATCTCGACGGTTTACCTCTCGCGACCACTTTCTTATGGTTCTTTTCGCGCAACTCCACCATGCGAGGATGATTTGCGGGCCGTAGATTTATTTCGCGCTTCGGATCAACGGTTGGAACTTTTTTGAGCCTTATCTTCCATTTTATTTCCTTTCGGACCATAGGTTATATGTATTTCTACCCATTTTTTATTATTTGGGCTATCTCCTTAGGCTTAAAGTGTCCAAAACCTCCATCTTTCTCACTGTTTCCTTTTCAACTGAGGTGTTCTCTTGGTTCTAGCAACCTGGTCCTAAATAGGGAGGGGTTTTGACCATCTTTTCACGGAGCCTATCAGTGGGAAATAATCCTTCTCTTAGGACTTTGTGCAAAAATTTATAGGTGCCAACAGGTAGTACTTTATTTATGAAGAGATGCAATATTTGTTTTCCTTTAAAAAAAATATTAATAAAAAGTCAAAACTACATTTTATCTTAAATATTAATATAATAAGATAAAAAGACCCTTGGATCCAATAACCCTAATAACCCTAACCCTTAAAGCTAATGTGGTAGAAGAGATCCGATCAATTCTCATCTCACAAAGTCTCTCCATGAAAACCAATAGAACAAAATGACGAGAGACGAGAGATTCATTGTCTAGTAATTACTTTTCGAACCAGTGATTGACAACATGGTGAGATGGCACAGATATTACAAAGCTTCCAATCATTTTTTGAAACTATCATTTAAAAACATTCGACGTTGTGGTGATCACTACTATTAGCAACTTGATCATATTCATTGGCATATTATGTGCTTTTTATAAGGATAATCATCTTGTTCCACCACTTATATATGAATGTGGGTTTCCCATCTATATTCGTTATAATAGTAACACTAATTCATTGATGGTCGCTGTAATTAGTTATGGACATTGCATCTATAAAAGCAGGGAAAACTACAGAACAAAGAGAACTCTTTCCACTAGATTGAGAGAGCTTGGAATTTGATATTACAAATTGCAGAGGAATTTGATATTAATCACTATTCCCAAATCCATTCTTTGCTGCAATCTCAGCCCCGTATTGCTCCCAGTAATGAATATTCTCAATTAACTCATCACGTGCCAAAACCCCACCCCGGTTCCAGTCAATTAATTCATCATGTGCTACAATTCCTTGGTTGATGCGTTCTGGATTCATTGAAGCATCAACAAAATCTTGATTACCATGATTCTTCTGGAATGTCTCTCGTGTGGGAGTATTGTTGCTCATCTGCACTTGTATGTGATTTGGCATGCCTTCCAGGTATTCGTTTGGAAATCCTTGAGCACATCCCACATCAAGACGATTAAAATTGATTTGATTTAAATCTTGGGGAGGAGTTGTCTCGGTTTGATTGTGGTTTATTGACCTGGACAGCTCCATTATTATCTTCTTAAAGTAGTTGTTGAGACTAGCATGGCCTACATTCCTGTCTAAATACTGGTTTTCCAATTGGCCTCTTCGGAGACAGCTAATGTTGCCGCTAAATTGATTCACACCACATCTTCTCCTTAAATTTAGATGTAATAATACTTTTAATATCATCACTATTATGCAAAGTGGTATCTTCATCAACCCCCCAATGATTTAGCAAAGACTTGGCAGCTTTATGCCATCCTTGCTTAAGTCTCAAGTGGTTTTGACTAGAGTATGAAGTAATCTTAGGAATCATCTTGTCTCCCATGTTGTTTATAGTGTTCTTGTACAGTAGGTACATATTCATAGCCATGCTCTCAATCGGGGAGAGACTCGCTTCTATGAGGAGGATAGGACAAGGTGTATTGGCCTTAATTTTAATATTATATCTTATAAAACACTTTTGAATTTGCTCCATCTGTATCCATGATTCTCTAGAGATGTTGCAGCCCTAAAATTCACAACCATATAAGATAACAGAAGTGACAAGAGTCTCAAAGAGGAGTTTCTTCCTATCCCAAAGCTAGAGGTGTCTTGAGTTACAATTGTTTTAAGTCCATAATAATATTTCCACACTCCATTAATCCATTTCTCAATGTTATAGCTCTAGTTAAGCTTATGGTGAATATTGATTCCAAGATATTTATATGAAATCTCTCTCTCTCTCTCTCTCAAGTAACAAAATACACACACATACAATAGTAGCAAAACACATACAATAGTAGCAAAAGACACATTTTAAAAATAATATTTGAAAACAAACTATCATATAAGAAAAAGGTATGAAAAATATAAAAAATAATAATAATACAATAATTATAAAAAATACTAAATATAAACCAACAAATATAAGTTACCCATTTCAAAAAATAAAAATGGAAAGGATTAGGGAATCTACCACCAATTCTATCTTAAAAATCCAGTAATATTTTTTTTATAAACTCTCTCTCTCTCTCTATATATAGTAGCAAAAGACACATTTTAAAAATAATATTCCAAAAACAAACTATCATATAAATAAAAGGTATGAAAATTAAAAAAATAATGATAATAATACAATAATTGTAAAAAATACTAAATATAAACCAATAAATATAAGTTACCCATTTCAAAAAGATAAAAAATTGAAAAGATTACAGAGTCTATCACCAATTCTATCTTAAAAATCCATTAATATTTTTTTTATAAACCACCAAAATATCTCTCTCTCTATATATAAAGTAACAAAATACACACACACATATACAATAGTAGTAGCAAAAGACACTTTTTTAAATAATATTCCAAAAACAAGCTATCATATAAGTTAAGGTATGAAAATTTTAAAAATAATTATAATACAATAATTATAAAAAATACTAAATATAAACCAACAAATATAAGTTATCCATTTCAAAAGATAAAATTAGAAAGGATTAAGGAACCTATCACCAATTCTATCTTAAAAATCCACCAATGAGTTTTTTATAAACGACCAAGAAAGTATTTATAAACCATCAATAGTGAAAATATTCAGATTGTGAAAAATACCCAAATAAGTGAGATCTTTTTAAAATGTAAAAATAAAAAAATATTGACTTGAGTGTATCACAATTGTATATAAAAAAACCCATGAACAAAGTTTCGGGTTACTTATTTACTGTATTTTCAAAAAAAATATTCATAGATATTTTTAAGAAAGGACCTTGATCACAAGGGTTTACTTAACCCAATCTCACACCTTGATCGATGGTTTTCCACATACATTAAGAACCCTTAATCAAGGGCTCATTTAAGATCTCAATTAAGGTACTAATAGCTTGATTGAAGGCTTAAAACTACCTCAATTGGGGATATGAAAAACACTTGTTCCATGCTCTCCCTTTCCAAAAACTATTACCTATTTTTATGGATTCACACTTATCCTAATTATGTATTTAAAGAAGTAGTAAACATGGCACCCCACCCACATCCTTTGTCTTTGTTCGAAGAGATGGATGTTTGTGATGCAGTACCGAATGACCCAATCAATTGTTCATGTATGTCTCCCATACTTTTTCCATTCTAGCCAGAAAAATTCATCCATATAACCTTGTTAGCACCGTGTTAATCGCCTTGTGTTTTTAGAAGTCCTCTTGTGTACAGTAAGGAGCTAGAGGTTGCAATGAATCACTTTATTATCTTTGTATTCTTTCAAGTTTGTGAGTCATGTAGAGAAATATGGTAATATAAATCTTCATATATTTTAACACTACAAGGAAAAGACCCCTCTAGCAAAGGTTTTTATGGATGTTCCTCTAAAAAGAGCCCAAATATATGTTTATAGTGGAGTTTGCTAGCGGAGGCGATTGAGCGGAGGTTTTACTGGATGTTTTTACTTAGTGCTTTGATGCATACCAAATGCACCAGTGCGCCTAATGTCTGTATGCACCACTGTGTATTAAAAAAATACCACACCACGATCAAAATCCCTATCAAGCGGAGAAAGAAAAAAAATTATTTTCTATTTCTATAGCCATTAAATACTGATGCATTTAAACTACGATGATGCACCGGTGCTACCACATAAATGATGCACCAATTTCAGCCAAAAATGTTTCCCTCCTACCTAGGAAAATATTTTTTTTAATAAGTAAAATAATTTATGGTGTGTTTTTATATTCTAATAGCACTAGTGCACCATGTGTGATTGGAAGCACCGATGTGAGGTGTAACTAAAAGAAAATATCGGATGAAATTTTTTTGAATCTGTTTATATTCACTAGCGGTGTGTTTACCTAAATAAAATGCATACGATACACATTGGTGTAGTGAAAAATAAAATAACAAAAATTCAACGATGCAAACTATTTCTATATTGTTATATTCATTATTGGTGTGTTGTTATTGTTATAGCTTGAAATGACACCTCTTTGTCCGTGACGACACTTGCTTCCCTTGGTCGCATGACGACACTTCTTGAGATCAAGTTTTAGTCACACAGCAGGACATTTGTGGATGGAGGAGTCATTTGGGACACTAAAAATGGTTGAAATTACCTCATTCTTGACCCATTTGATGTATATGACCCTTAGGAACATTTTTCCAGACCAAACCATCTCCTGAAAATGAGCAGAAAAGCCTGTTTTTGGCCATTTTTCAATATGAGCGTTGGTACATAGGCATGATAGTAGCGTGTATACCCTACTGAGCATGACTCCATTGTTGAAATAGTAGCGTGTGTACGCGACTTTGTATACTGTAGAGTAGCGTACACCCCTATTTTGGTCAAAATCTTGAAATTCGAGTAAGTTAAGTTGGTTGGGAAACCTCTTGAGGGGTTATAAATTCTTTTCCTCTTCCCCACTGACTATATAAGAAGTGTAGAAGGGCCATAGAAGGGGAACACGTCTACAATATTGTTATGCTAGAGGAATGGAGACCCTCATCCCCCTCTCTTGTGCTTAGTTCTGGTAAACCCTAGCACATTTGATTAGAGGTTGGAATCCTTGGAGAACAGAAGCAGGAGACCTTGAATCTAGGTTTTGTGAAGTGCCAAGCTTGAAGGAAGGTATAACTTTATGTACTTGCTTTCTTTCATCAATAAAGATCAGACGTTATTCTCTTTCCAAATATGACCTATTAATGTGTCTTAGATTTGATTACTGTTTGATTGTAGTTTGATGTCTTCTTCCATTATGGATATCAGTATTATATATGTAGTCAAATGTGTTTGAGAAAGGTATCAAGTTGTTTTGCAGGTATGGGCATTGCAACACTGGATAAGCATTGAAGAGCGAGGGAGGCAAAGCTAGGATCAACCTTCTGAATGAGGTGCCTACATCTCTAAACCCTAATCTCTTCATTTATTTGTTGTACTTGCAGAATGCTTGTAAGTCTATCTTTATCATTGTAAGTTGGTAGTTTCTCCCCTAAACTATAGACGCATTTTCCCCACAACAGAATGGCGACTCCGCTGGGGAAAGCCTAACTGCTTAGGGGTATCCAAGGTCATTTCTTCAGTCTTGTTTGATGGTATTTGTTCATTTTCTTGATTAGGATCAGTTAGTAGGCTCTATTTGACCCTCCTTGGCTCTTATAGACCCTTCCCAGCCCTTGCAAACCCTTGTGGACCCAGGTGTGGGGGTTTTAAGCCCATTTTTCAAACTTTTTCTACATGTACGCTACTGTTTGTACAACACAGTAGCGCCCATATGCTACTTTTCTTCTACACAGTAGCGCCCATCCTGCTATGGGCGCTAGTCTCCTTCATACACACTAGCGCTCAAAATATGGGTTTGAAATTTTTGAGTTTTTGGGTTGTGGACCCAAATCTGGGGGCTATGGCTGCATGTTTTGGGGTCCCTAATGACCCTAGGTATGTGTTAAACCCTTGTAAGTGGTCTCCCATCCTTGTACTAATCCTACATTCATGATTTGAACCTCTTTTGATCAATTTGGGCTTGTTTGGAAAGTTTTGGGGTTTGTTGACCCAAGTTGTGGGGTTGTGGACCTGTTTGGTGTTTTGTACCCTAATTTGAGTTTGAATGAACTTGCTTGCCCCATTTCCACTGGATTTGAAATTTCTTGAGTCTTCTTGACCCTGTTTGTATCTATTTGAGTGAAATTTCTCTTTTAAATTGGTTTTTTATCCTCCCTTATGCTTTTAAGTTTTCTTTTGTAGTGAAAGCTCAAGTGTTTTGGCTGTTGTTCAAGACCTTGTTTGCATTATTTATGTGCAGACCTGACTTTACCAAACCATACTTCTTCGTAGGTCATTTGCTTCGTTTGGGTCTAAAAGTAGTTTCCGTACTCTTTTCCCAATGTTTGGCATGCTTACATCAATAGGAATTTGAAAGTCATAGTTGGTAGCTTTTACTGTTTCATAAAGAGAACCTAAAAGTTTCTTTGCTTTGCTTTGATAATAGGTTAGTTTCAGTTTTGTTTCTTACCTTTCAAACCATAAAGAATTTTGATTCATTTTCTGAATAGAGTACCTTGCAAGTGGTTTAAAAGATTTTAGAGTGCTTTGCATAAAAAAGAACAAGTTTTCTTTTGCATACCTAGTTGCTTGAGTAGCTGCGTTCTTAGGTTTTGAGTTTAATTTTGTACATTTAGAATTTATTTTTACCTTTTTTGCATTCGAAAGATTAAAAACTGCATTTATTCTAGATCAGAATTTTAAGACTTGCATTGGAAAAAAAAGATTTGTTTGGTGGTAAATATTTCATTTTCAGTACTCTATCTCTATTATAACCACTCTCACACACCCACTACCTTTTTGAGTAAGCAAGTAACCTTTAAAATCAACTCTAATAAAATGTACTAGCAACATTTTCTTTTCTAGGTTACATTACACCAACTAGTCTTGGTTAGGATCTTGGGTTTAAAACACCTTAAACCACCCAAGATCACACATTACGCAAAAATCGTATGACTATCATAGGTAAATCTATTTCAATCAAAGCTTTCCTGGGATCTATGCAGTAGGTCATTGTGAGATCAGATTGTTGGGAATACTCATCCTACTTTCTGTTTCGAGCATATGCCAGGATTGGATCGTGTTTGGGGACTATTTTGAGTTTCGGGCTAAGTTACCCTGCCCACGCCTTCTGATTCGACCAGTGACTGTTCACCCAGGAGTTTTCGGTGTTGTGGTATCCTTAGTATCTGACCATAGGTTCATAAACAGGTGATAGCGGAGGGTATATCTGTGTACCTAGGACAGACGTGGGAGGAAATTCCTTGCAGGTCTTTGGGAGGGCGGTTGGGTGATTCCAGCGCTTGCACCTTTAGTCATTGTATTGTGGACCCCGGGTAACTGTCTTTCTTCCTTCGTTGATCTGTTCTGGGCCCTCATCATCCCAGACTCTTCTTCGGAAGGCATCTGTTTGCTTGGTTTGATTTACCTAGGACCTTTTTAGTGGTGTGCTCTTTGTGCTACTTTTTTTAGTTTTCCTTAGAGAACTTCTTGTTCATTTGAGCAGGAAACTATGTCTAGCATTTTGGTGAGTGCCAATCAAGGTACCCCTGTTCCGGGGGATCCTTGTGCTGTTCCGTTCATTGGAAACATTGGTGCTCCCTTAATGGCTACTCTAAATCTTCCTAGATTCACTATTGGGCTGCCGATTTGGTTGTTTTCCACTCTGAATGGCTTGCATGCTTCTGATGCTTCTTTTGTTTGCACCTCAAATCAAGATCATTAGAACCCTGTGCCTCCTTTTCCAGTAACATCTTCTCCTCCTCCTTATACCTCAAGTGGCGAAAGTAGCAATACTAGTAGCCAGCAGTCTAAAAGGAATAGACGGAGGAAGAATGGGAAGAAGATGCCAAAACAAGGGGGCAACAACCCAGCCTCTGTAAGTCATGCTAGGGGCAAGCACCCTGCCTCTGCAAATCATGCAGGGGGCACCTACCCAGCCTTTGGAGGTCATGCTGGGAGAAAACTTTTAGTCACTGAAAAACATACTGAAAGTTTGTCTTCAACCACTGTCAGTCATGTTGAGGACACGTCATTGATCACTGCTAGTCATATTAATGACAAGTCACCAATTCTTGTGAGTCATACTGGAGACACCAGATCAGCCACTGCAAGTCATGCTGAGGGAGTTGACATTGTCGACAAACCCAACAAACAGAAGCTTAAGTTCCCTTGTAAGTTTTGCGAGGGAGATCACCTTACTTACTTGTGCCCTGTAATTCCAGAAGTGCAAAAAGTGTGGTCCTTAGTTCAAAAGTCTTCTACTTCTGAGCAACCAACCATTGCAAGTCATGCTGGGGGCAAGTTGTCAGCCAATGCTAGTCATGCTGAGAGTACTGACGTTGTAAATGAGTCTAAACCTATAGGATGGAAACCAAAGTTCCCTTGTAAACTTTGTAAGGGAGATGACCTTACTCACCGATGCCCTGCCATTCCAGAGGCACGAAGAGTGTGGTCCATGTCTGAAGGAACCTCTGTTCCTGAGTTGTCTATAGATTCCCTACAGTCAGATCAACCTTTGGTTGATAAAGTGGTTGAACCAATGCAATCTTTGGTCGACCCCACTCTTCCTTCAGAGAGTGAAGTGATCAAATCGATGCAATCTTCGACCGATCCCATCAGTCCTTCAGAGATTGATGCACCTACTGCTGAAGTCTTCTGCATTACCAGTTTGGATGTTCCTGAAAAAGGGGGCACTTCATTTGTGCCATGTGAACCCCTACCAAGCCTTAGGATTGTTTCCTTTGATTGGAATAGTCTAGCCGAGCCTCGTCTTCCTTCTTCGACATCTTTCCAGATAAAGGTTGATATCGGGAACCATACGGTTGATCGATGCATTGTTGATGAAGGTGCTTCTCTTAGTATCTTATCCGCTTATGCTTGGAGAGATTTGGGTTTCCCTAATGTTATTCCAGCTGCTAATTGACCATTGACCTTTGATAGAAGACCTAGTGAACCGATCGGATTCCTCCGTCAGGTACCTGTTACTTTGGGTGGAAAAACAGTCTTAGTTGATTTTATGGTTTTAAAGGACCCTATGGACTTTGATATGATCCTCGGGCCTGATTACTTTTATGCTATGCATGCTGTGCTGTCTACGTTTTTTCATGTGATGCATTTCCCTCATAACGAAAACATTGTCACCATCGACCAGCTTGCATTCGTTGATCCTCCTTATTACCCAACTGTAGACCAGTCTGATCCCTCGTCATTAGGCACTACTATGTCACATGGGCCTTATGTGGCATATTGTTCCTTGAGTTCAACTGCTACTAAGAAGAAGTCTTTGAGTTCATGCTTACCTTCTCGGGACTTGGTCCTAGCTTTTGACCAAGTGACACCTCCATTTGAATGTTTAGATATGTGTTCTATCTGGGATGATATACTTCCTTTCGATGAAGTTTTCCTAGAGTCCATAGTACAATCTTCCATTCATTTGGATGTTGATCCAGTCGCAGTTATGTCCAACCCCGGTTTGACCTTAAATTCTGATCTTCCTACTGTTGAGTCTTTGGACTCTCCTATAGATCCACAAATCGGTGTTCCTGCTAAGTTTGATTCTACTTCTAGAATTTTCAACTCCCGTGATGATGAATTTGTTTCTGCAGATTCCATCATGTCCTTCAACTTTGATCTTCATCCTTAAGTTGATCTTGTTGATTGTAAGTCCTCGGGCTTGGGTACCATAGGGTCTTCATTTGAAAACTCTACCTTGTTTATTCCTGTTGTTGATGATAGTGAAGTTGAAAGTATTTCTACCACAGTGACTTGTATCGGGTCTTTCCTTACATATGTTTTAGATATGATCCTGGTACTAATGTTTCTTGGAGACAGGATTCTTAGCTGGATGTATACTTGCTTACTGGTCCTTTTCGACACCGTGTACGACCATGTCAGGTATATTCGTAACCTTGCATATAGGTTTAGGCTTCCCCAATGTTATGTTGCATTTGAACCTTTTGCCATCCGAATTCGCCATAGGGTCGAACCTGTTGGATATTGGTGTGTTAGCCATCTGTTTATGCATTGTGCATCAGTCCGACAGCAGAGCCTACCTAACATGGGTCACCCTAGTCAGCACCCTTATGCCATTCTGGTGCCCATGCCGAGTTTTTCTCATAGGCCTGGGAGCCTTTTTAGATTTACCATGACTTTGAGAAGAAGCCTCATATCTTTCTTCCTCATCTATTTCTGGCCATCCCTGATAAGGCTCCCATCTTTATGTTCAAATTGCATATGCATCTGTTATGATCCCGCTTGCGCTAATGAGCCTGAAGCCGGCTTCCACGCTTTTAGCTCGTTATATAAGCCTCCATCTCTGATCTCATTTCCGCTAAGCCCTGTATCATTTTTTCTTTGCAATTTGACACCTTTTACCTAGAGGAGACACACCCCGAGTGTCTTTATCTTGCTCATGTTCCTTGCATTAGGCATAGCTTTGTTCCATGCGCTTGGAGCTATTTTTGCATGTCCCTGACACTTGTCTCCTCCCATTTCGAGCATTCTTCTTTTACTTCGAGCTCGTTAAAAGCGGTAAGTAGGTTATGAGCATTCTTCTGCCTTCACTTTGAGCTCGTTAAAAACAGTAAGTAGGTTACGAGCATTCTTCTTTTACTTCGAGCTCGTTAAAAACAGTAAGTAGGTTACGAGCAGTCTTCCACCTTTCCTTCGAGCTCGTTAAAAACAGTAAGGAGGCTATGAGCATTTCTTTCATCTTCACTTCGAGCTCATTAAAAACAGTAAGGAAGTTGTGAGCATTTTCTGTATGTCCTTTGAGCTCGTTAAAAACAGTAAGGAGGTCATGAGTTTACTTTTCTGTACTCGTTAAACCTTTACGGAAAAGATGCCTATGGAGTTCTTTTAAGCCCTTTTCAGACTCCTTAAATAGGAAAAGTTTGCCGAGCATAGTTGTCTTTTCGGGCTCGTTAAAATAACTGAACCGACATCCACTTAGGTATAGAATTACCCCTTTTCCGGGCCTTGGTGAATAATTTACGGAAAATGTATACTCTAGGTATACTCTTGTATGCGCTAGAAGAGTTCTTCTTCCATCATTTTACACTTTTTCGGGGAAGGAGACTAACTTTACGAAAAAAGACCTTTGGAGTCATCTTTAGGGTTTTAAGACTATCGAAATGTGAAAACACCAACCAAGCATTCACCTACTCGGGCTCGATGTGAAATCCACATATAGGTGTATAGAGGACTGTTTAAGTTTTTCAACTCTATAAGCAAGAAAACACCGTCGAGCACAGACCAATCCGGGCTCGATATAAAATCCACGGATAGGTGTATGGAGTTTTCTTCTAGGTTTTTCAGACTCCTTAAATATGAAAATACCGTCGAGCATTCCTTAGTTCTTTTTCAAGCTCATTAAAAAATGAAAAAGGAAAGGGAAGGGAAGAATGTTAAAATATATTTCAATATGATGGCAGCAAGTCAACTATCTCCTTGAACAAAGCACCTGTTTTGAGTCTATCAAACAAGTTGGGTTCTAGCGTTGGCCTTAGGATAAACTGATCTCAGAGTTCTTACTCCTCTGTTTGGTTAGTCTTCCAATCATATGGAGAATCTGTTAATGTATCCTACATTGCAGACTTGCGTCGTGGTTCCTTTGTGTTCAAAGCTGCCTAAGTCACTCTTGTGTCGTGCTCACTGTTCAAGGATATAACCTGTGTCGGCCATTCTGCAGTAGCCTTGACCTCATGTGTCGGCCATTCCTTGGTGTCAGTATGTTTCATCATGTGTTTAGTCCTACTCCAAATCAGCTCATACCTTTTGAGTGTCCCTCGTGTTGGATGATGGAGGATGCATTAAGGCCTCCCTTCCAACGGACTTCTTCCCATCAACTTCAACTCATTGTACTCTGGTAATGAAGTTTATATTTTTGGTTAGTACCTTGGGGATTGCAGTCATTAGTGGTAGTTTCCCTCGCTATTGGATAGATGGGAATAAATCAATGTCTCCTATCCAATGGATTCTTCAAGTGTTCAACGGAAAGACCATCTATTCGCACTTGTTTGAATGTACTAGGTACCTTGGGTTCCATTTTCATTATTGGTGGACACCCTCGCATTTGTTAACGGTATACATCAACGACCGGTAATCAAACGATACCTCCCATGTTCGACAACAACTCATTTATTCGCATGGGTAGGTTTGTACCTTGGGTTGTTTTTGGATGAAGACCTTGGGATCCTCGATAGCATCACCTCATTTATGTTATCGCCCAAGTTGCGCAAGACTGAGCCACACTCTTTTTGGGCTCTTGATGAAACATAGATCCAGCTTGCTCTCTATGGCTATGTTCTCCAGTTTTGACATAGATCCACCTTGTATTTATGTGGCTATGTTTACACTTATGTTCCTCATGGATCCATGCTTGTATTCTAGTGGCCATGATATATGCATCTGTATTTTGGATCATTATTGTATCCTCTTGGAGGTCATGTTCCACCATTTGAACATGGACAGTTACCCCAAGGATAAGTTTGTCTGACATTGCCTTTGCTTTCAGGTACTTCATTTGAGCCTATGATTCTTGGTTTCTTCGTTCCTCCATGATTCAACACTTTGTTATTTATAATGTATTTCGGCCATCATTTCCCGCACTCCCTCTGACCTCATACATTAGGGGGTATCTGTTATAGCTTGAAATGACACCTCTCCATCTGTGATGACACTTGCTTCCCTTGGTCGCATGACAACACTTCTTGAGATCAAATTTTAGTCACACAACAGGACATTTGTGGATGGAGGAGTCATTTGGGACACTAAAAATGGTTGAAATTACCTCATTCTTGACCCATTTTATGTATATGACCCTTAGGAACATTTTTCCACACCAAACCATCTCCTGAAAATGAGCAGAAAAGCCTGTTTTTGGCCATTTTTCAATATGAGCGCTGGTACACAGGCATGATAGTAGCGTGTATACCCTACTGAGCGCGACTCCATTGTTGAAATAGTAGCGTGTGTACGCGACTTTGTATACTGTAGAGTAGCATACACCCCTGTTTTGGTCAAAATCTCGAAATTCGAGTAAGTTAAGTTGGTTGGGAAACCTCTTGAGCGGTTATAACTTCTTTTCCTCTTCCTCACTGACTATATAAGGAGTGTAGAAGGGCCATAGAAGGGGAACAAGTCTACAATATTGTTATGCTGGAGGAATGGAGACCCTCATCCCCCTCTCTTGTGCTTAGTTTTGGTAAACCCTAGCACATTTGATTAGAGGCTGGAATCCTTGGAGAACAGAAGCAGGAGACCTTGAATCTAGGTTTCATGAAGTGCCAAGCTTGAAGGAAGGTATAAATTTATGTACTTTCTTTCATTAATAAATAAAGATTAGACGTTATTCTCTTTCCAAATATGACCTATTAATGTGTCTTAGATTTGATTACTGTTTGATTGTAGTTTGATGTCTTCTTCCATTATGGATATCAGTATTATATATGTAGTCAAATGTGTTTGAGAAAGGTATCAAGTTGTTTTGCAGGTCTGGGCATTGCAACACTGGATAAGCATTGAAGAGCGAGGGAGGCAAAGCTAGGATCAACCTTCTGAATGAGGTGCCTACATCTCTAAACCCTAATCTCTTCATTTATTGGTTGCACTTGCAGAATGCTTGTAAGTCTATCTTTATCATTGTAAGTTGGTAGTTTCTCCCCTAAACTATAGGTGCATTTTCCCCACAACAGTTATCTATAAAACACAATGAAACTCAATATCATTTAGAGCACCAAAGTAGAGTAAAAAAAACACTCGACGTAAATTTTTTTAATATTTTGATATTCACTAGTAGTGCATTTATCTCAACTAAATGTGCTAGTGCGTTATATTCAGTATGCACCAATGTAGGGAAAATTAAAAGAAATTGTGAGACAAAAAATATGGTTATATTGTTCCAATCATTAACATTGCGTAGTTATATTGACAATGCATCGGTGCATAATAGCATTTAGAGCACCAAACTAGGGTAAACAAAAAAAACCTGGATGGAAAAATGTTTTTATAATTTTATATTTTTGGACGGGGCGTTTATATATTGTAAATGCACCAATGCATCCTTAACAGAGTGTATGTGACTAGGGTAATATTAAAAAATGTAGGGCAATTTTTTTTTATTTTTTAAATTCATTTCCATTGTGGTTTTTCACTCTAACCGCATTTGTGTGTATTGTTATGAGGCGCACTGAAATAGGGTAAAATAAAAATAAAATTATCGAATAAAAAAACCATTATTACCATCCTACAATGTTGTTGAACACCTAGGCACTGATGCATTACTTGCCTACTTGAAATGCCTTGCCATCAGTGCTCCATGTGGTTGAATTAATCCCTTACATTGCATGCTTGGTGGCTTTTGAATTTTGCTAAACAATGGGAAAATTTTGAAATTTTGTCTACATCGCAACCATTTCTCCCTGACACGCAAGTTCCCAGGTAATCTATTTGTTACCTCCTAATAGATGGTGGTGGTACAGTTGGGGGTGGAGGAGGAAATAGTGGTTGGTCGTCATGGTGAGGAGGAGGAGAAGGATTTGGATGAGTGATGATCAATCATCTCAGTGAAGAGAAGGGGGAGATGGAGGAGGAGGTAAAGGATAGTGATCGCCACCCTAATCAGATGTAGGATGACCATCCTTCCTAGCATCTATAAGGCTAGATGCACCGATGACATACCACATTAAATTCCCCATATCATGAGGAACAATCTTCCATAAATCTACTAGGTTGGGTTCTCATAGGATCTCCTGAAACTGTATAGGGTGGAGTCCCTATCAATCCAACAATGTATATAACCTGTATGCCACATCCTCTCGAAACCTAGAATCTAGTCTACGTCATAGGCCAGGTCCAGGAAACTAAGGAAACTCAGGCTCATCAATATCCTCATCTTCCTGCAATGGTGGAGGCCCCTCCCCATCATAGGTGCCAATATCTACAAAATATATAGTACAGAACAATAATTAGACAATTTCATTAAACAATTAATTTTTTTATAAAGAAAACATTAGAATAAATTTCATTTGCATTAAGTAAGATAATAAAATGAAACTAGATTAATTTAAACATAATGATAATATTACCTTTGTCATCTAGTGGCTCATCCTGGTTGAAAAAGGTGTTGTGACATCCTCTCTAGTCCAACCTCACGTAAGGATATGGCATAAGGTTCAATGCATGATCATCCTCACTAGCTGGTAACTCCAGTACCTCTGAGGTGATCCTTGATGGGAACTTTGGATGGCCCCTCTTGGGAAACCTATGTCCCCACATATGAATCTACACCTCGGACATCTCCCGAGGAGGGTGACAATCAAATGATGGCCTAATGAGTGGAAGCCTCTCAAAAAATAAACAAAAAAGATCCGAAGTAAAAGAGAAGTTTACCCTCCCTCAAATTATGCACGACATTGATCCAAAGAAAAATAAAACCATCGTAAAAAAGTGGCTGACCACCTAATGCATCTAGGTCTCTACACTAAAGAATCAACATAATATAATAGGGGGGAATTAATGTGCTTCCCATTAGTGGTGAAATGCTCACCAAGGTAACCAAAAGAGAGAGGCACCTAACCTCATATGCACTGAAAGAAGCAATACATAGTTGTCCTCTAGAAACCTAAAAAAAAGCAGGGTCAGTGACCTGGTCACTGATATATATCTGAGAGTACACAAGATGACTCTCTGCTGGGACACCAAATGGGACATCAGGAAACTAGGGAAAATCCTCCCCTCTCCTGGACAGGCCAATGATGAATTATATGTCCTCCTCTATGGGATGAAACAATAGATCGGGACCAAAATAGAAAGCCTATCTATGTTGATCCCAATGACAAATCAACTGCATCCAAAAATCTAAATTCCCATTTAGGGAAGTAGCCTTCTGATAGAACTTCAAGAGGTTGACAACCCTTAAGAGGTCTCGTGTATTTGAGGTAATGGGCCGATGGTAAAAGTCTCTATCCCTTTCTCTGGCCTCCGACTCCCATACAACTTTGTATAAGTCAACCCATGCCTGTGTCTCCTGTTGCAACTCTCACCATTGACAACTCAGATTCACTTATAACTTCTACCAATCTCATAATAAATACATACATGTATATAAAAATCATTCAATATTTCATTCAATGATAATTTTATTTAATAATATCAAACATTAATTTTTTTCTCTTAATAAATGAATTTAACAAGGGGTGCACATATAAATAGTTACGCACTACGTGCAATGCTCTTTGTACTAAGCGCGCCATAAAAGAAACACTATAGTATTGAAAACACACCAAATACATACATGAAATAAACTAAAATTGAAACAACATGGACACCCAGTGCATTACAAACGACATAAGCACCGTTAACGATGTGCTACATGGATCCTAGTGCACCGGGTGTCAAAATTTCATTTGAAAATGTCGAATTAGTGCACTTTTAAAACATACCACCACGGTGCGTCCGTGATGCTAAAATGCATCGCCATTATTTCTGAAATCTTAATATAAAGTGCATCCCTAATTATGCATCACCAATGCAATACAAACATGTCGTTGCACCATACACAAAGTGCACAAGTTTTTAGAGCACACTGTAATTGGTGTATCTCTTTGTGAAAATTACTATTTTTTCAATGGCCTTGCCAATGCGTATTTTAAACATAAGTGCACCAACATGGTAGTGCGTACAATTTATAACTGCACGTTGATTAATGTAGATAATAGTGTTCAATAATTGTTTTAAAGTTATTGTGGTGTGCGTCTAAAAAAATATTTTCCCAGGTAGGAGATTTGAATTATATCTCAAAATTACATCGTAATATAAATCATATAAATAAGTCAAAGGAACATACACACTATTATATGGTGTTGAATCCTAATGCACGATACTATGAAAGTCATAATGATAATGGAAGGCAATATTACCATAGCAGAATTTCTTAACATAGGACCTTCACTTTGACTAGGAAAAAGAATCGACAGCTACGTACAGTTCTACATAAAAATCAATTAGAAAATTGTCTGTGATTTTGAGTATAAAACTGAGACCCATTTGTTATAGATCTTCTCACGATTCATCTACAAGTGTGCAATTTCTACAATATAAGACATACTGTAAGTATCAATAGTCATTTTCAGACATCTTAAACTTGAACACCATAAAGTTGCGAACTAGGTTTCTCACCAATAGAATGCCCAAGAGTCTTTATCTCTTCACTTATTGAAAAAGAGATCTATTGAAAAACTGTTGGTCACAAGTACGAATCAACATGCTTTAGCACGAATGCTAAGTAAGCCTCGGGGCATCTGAAGGACCCCTTCATCAATGAAACAAGAGTACATTAGTCAAAAAGATGTTTCATTATCCATAAACAACAACAGTATAGGTGTGTAGCAGCACAACTAAATATGATTAACATCAAGACTTAAGTAGAAATCTGTTTGTCGCAAACCCTTACTTAATAAACTAGCATGGCATTTAGTGCAACAAGATAACATTTCATGCATTGTTCTATTTCCGCATTCATTAAATAAGCAATAAATGTCACACAGAAAAGTTTTAAGTTTTTGTGATTTTTTTGGGATGTTACATGTGGTATCAGAGCACAAGTTTAAACTCTAGGCCTGAATGAGGCTCATGCGCGCAAACAGAAAAATAAATCAGAAAGTTTACGTTACTAACTTTTGTATTTTAATTTTATTTTTACACAGAACAGATTGACCTTTAATTGCAGGTATGGAAATACCAGAGGAATCAACAGAGGACAGATCTCCTCGTAATGAACGAATTAATCACAATAACACTGAAGGAATTTATGTTGAGTTAAACAACGAGTCTTCTGAAATTTTACGCACTGTGCAGGATTTAAAATCTGAGTTAAAAGATGTTAAAGAAGAAAATGAACGGATTCTAAAGGGGCACAAGAAGAGTTACAACATAATTTAAAAGGAAACCGTCACAGTGATGAAAGAGGCAGAAAATCAGAATTTATTGCTGATTCTGAAATAATGTCTCACCAACATAAGCATAAGAAAACAAGGAACGATGAAAGGAATAGTTACTCATCTTCTAAGTTTGAATCAAGTAACGATGATGTAAATTATAACAACAGTAACAGTGAGTGCTTCTCTAAAAAGAGAAAACATAAGCATCATAAATAGATTACTGGTGAATTTAAAAAGATTAAGCCACCTACTTTTAATGGCGAAAGTAAGAAGGGTGAGATAGCAGAAGCTTGGATGTCTGGAATGAAAAAGTACTTTAATATTTATGACTACTCTTCTCAACTGAAAGCCAAGATGGATATTTATAATCTGACCAGAAAGGCAGATATCTGGTGGCAGGATCTTAAAAGAATCAAGAGCATAAAAGAAAAAGAAGTAACTTGGACTATGTTTAAAAGTTTGTTTAAAAAGAAGTTCCTGTCTGAACAGTATTTTGAGTACAAATCGAAGGAGTTTTACAACTTAAAGTTGGGTACAATGAACATGAAAGAACTGTGCAACAAGTTTCTTAGCTTGCTGAGGTACGTACCCTACATGGTTGAGGAAAAGCCTAGAGTGCAAAGGTTTCTAAGGTGTTTACCATTTAATATAAAAGATCGTATTGAATATGATAATCCTTCCAGTTTGGAAGAGGCCATGAGGAAGGCAAATTTTTGTTTTGACCAAAACAGAAAAAGAGAAGGAACAACTGGCTGGAAGAACAGTAAAACTAATCAGTATGACTATAAAAAGAAGAACTTTAATCAGAATGCTGGAGGTTTTAAGAAAAAAATTAATAACATAAATTTTCCTAATAATTATCGGAATATTAATTATCTTTGTTAACTCGATGATCTTTGTTATTAGTTATCATGTATATTGTTTTATAATATAATTGTTTATTTCGAATTTGAAATGACCCTTGAAAATATATTTATTTCAGCCTCCACTATAATTTATAATTATTTATATTTTAGAATTTGGAGTGGATTATTATTTATGCTTTTTTAGATTGAAGGAAGATCAAGACAAGTATAAGGTAGGTGAAGCATAGACAACAACATATGATTAAACTAAGTATGGAGAACAAATAACATATAACTTGTTCATGGCACTTAACCTGTGACCTATACATATTTATCAACCACAAGTTAAGTAGTTTTGCTAGTTTATAAACTCCTATGAACTTAAATATAAAATTATTAAGTCTAACTTTTCTTAATTTCTTAATTGCATAAGAAAAATATTATCTAATAGTACTTTTTAATAAATATATGATCTATTTTTTAAATAAATTGGGACTTTAAATATGGTTTTATAATTAAGTCTTAATTTATGATCTAATGGGTTTGGGATTTCTTGACATTTTTGTTAAAATAAACTAAAACTAACTAAAGCCATAGTAACATAAGTCGAGTACAAAAAACTTGAGTGATATAAAATGCATAATCAGTATTATATCTTTGCATAGACTTGAGCCCTATCTCTGAATCGCATCAATTAGTTATCACATTGATAAGTTAGTTTCATAAATTGGATTACTGAACATGCATATTGCTACTGAATATTAGGTACCTATTCACGTCCCGATATTATCAATATTGGGTTGAACAGGGATTCATCGCTTAACTCGTCTGCTAAGGCAGCGCGTATTGTTAATTGTATTTAGTTGTATGTGTACGAAGTTAGATATAGTCAACATATATTATTATATATATAAATTTTGTATTTTTTCCGAATTTATGTACACGAGAATTCAATACGACCAAATTATGCTACTATAACTAAAACTACGAGAGAGATTAATAATTACCAGGGGTAAACTATGAGAGAGATTAATAATTATGAAGGGTGTTAGTTATGGTTCATAATTATTTGATTGTATGCAAAGGCCAAGGAGTTAGTAAGAGGTTAATTGCTAATGTTGAATGGATCATCATATATTTTATACAATTTTACATATAACAAAACAATTACTTAAAAAAACTAATGGGTTTTTGTTTTGGAATGATAATGGACTTTTTGTTATGACCTTATGTAACTAAAAAATCTAAAACTTTTAGAAATTGTAATAAAAAATATTTTTTTTAATTAAATGGGATTTTGAATGATATTCAAAATATGAGCACATTTTATCCTTCAATTTCAGCCTTAGCCATGATATTTGGGCTCCATGTCTATGATTTAATGAGTTAGTAGGATGTTATTTCCTAATGGTACAATGATCACCTTAAACTTTATACAATCATGTCCTATATCCATTTCAACTTTATGTAACGATCAAAGAACCATTTTAGTGGTTAATAACTTGTTAGGTTGAGATTTTTTAAATAAAGTTTTATTGAATAATTCCTCTACTTATTGATTAAGTTAAAGGCAATAGCACAATATTGCTAAGAGAACATAAAATACAATACAAAAGAAGAGTGATAACATGGAAATCAAATGATGAAAAACATGTTATTAAAATGGTAGTACTTTATTTATGAAGAGATGTAATATTTGTTTTCCTTTAAAAAAAATCATAATAAAAACTCGAAACTACATTTTATCTTAAATATTAATATAATAAGATAAAGAGACCCTTGGATCCAATAGCCCTAATAACACTAACCCTTAAATCTAATGTGGTAGAAGAGATCCGATCAATTCTCATCTCACAAAGTCTCTCCATGAAAACCAACAGAACAAAAAGACGAGAGACGAGAGATTCATCGTCTAGTAATTACTTCTCGAACCAGTGATTGACAACATGGTGAGATGACACAGATATTACAAAGCTTCCAATCATTTTTTGGAACTATCATTTAAAAACATTCGACATTGTGGCGGTCACCACTATTAGCAACTTGATCATAGTCATTGGCATATTATGTGCTTTTTATAAGGATAATTGTCTTGTTCCACCACTTAGATATGAATGTGGGTTTCCCATCTATATTCGTTATAATAGTAACACTAATTCATTGATAGTCGCTGTAATCAGTTATGGACATTGCATCTATAAAAGCGGGGAAACCTACGGAACAAAGAGAACTATTTCCACCAGATTGAGAGAGCTTGGAATTTGATATTACAAATTGCAGAGGAATTTGATATTAATCACTATTCCCAAATCCATTCTTTCTGCAATCTCAGCCTTGTATTGCTCCCAGTAATGAATATTCTCAATTAACTCATCACGTGCCAAAACCCCACCCCGGTTCCAGTCAATTAATTCATCATGTGCCACAATTCCTTAGTTAATGCGTTCTGGATTCATTGAAGCATCAACAAAATCTTTATCAAAATATTGATTACCATGATTCTTTTGGAATGTCTCTCGTGTGGGAGTATTGGTGCTCATCTGCACTTGTATGTGATTTGGCATGCCTTCCAGTTATTCGTTTGGAAATCCTTGAGCATATCCCACGTCAAGACGATTAAAATTGATTTGATTTAAATCTTGGGAAGGAGTTGTCTCGCTTTGATTGTGGTTTATTGACCCAGACAACTCCATTCTTATCTGCTTAAAGTATTTGTTGAGACTAGCATGGCCTACATTCCTATCTAAATACTGGTTTGCCACTTGGCCTCTTCGGAGACAGCTAATGTTGCCGCTAAATTGATTCACACCACATCTTCTCCTTAAATTTAGATGTAATAATACTTTTAATATCATCACTATTATGCAAAGTGGTATCTTCATCAAATCCCCAATGATTTAGCAAAGAATTGGCAGCTTTATGCCATCCTTGCTTAAGTCTCAAGTGGTTTTGACTAGAGTATGAAGTAATCTTAGGAATCCTCTTGTCTCCCATGTTGTTTATAGTGTTCTTGTACATTAGGTACATATTTCTAGCCATGCTCTCAATTGGGGAGAGACTCGCTTATATGAGGAGGATAGGACAAGGTGTATTGGCCTTAATTTTAATATTATATCTTATAAAACACTTTTGAATTTGCTCCATCTGTATCCATGATTCTCTAGAGATGTTGCAGCCCTAACCTTCACAACCATATAGGATAACAAAAGTGACAAGAGTCTCAATGGGGAGTTTCTTCCTATCCCAAAGCTAGAGGTGTCTTGAGTTACAATTGTTTTAAGTCCATAATAATATTTCCACACTCCATTAATCCTTTTCTCAATGTTATAGCTCTAGTTAAGCTTATGGCGAATATTGATTCCAAGATATTTATATGAAATCACTTCCCCCGAGTTGTTGTTGTCATACATTATATTATCATAAGCGATCTTTTGGGATTTGATTATCATAACATTTTTTTATAAATGTTAACAATCAATACCAATATTAGAACAAAAAAAAGTGAGAATTTTTAGATGCTTGTTGAGATGATAGGGACTCCTTTCCATAAGAACAATAACCTCAACAACATAGAGAAGATATAAATAAACCAACCTCTTCCAAACAACCCTCTAGCTTGTCAAAGTAAATACCAAAAATATAATATATTAAATAGATATAAATAAATAAACAAATGTAAGAATTTAAAACAATATTTATAAATAATAATGAACACTCCATGTTATTATGGGGATTCATATTATTTACATACATGTACAGATTGCAAGGACCACCCAATAAATTGGAAATTTTAAAATTCTTTTCTAGAAGGTTGATCTCTCTCTCTCTCTCTCTCTCTCTCTCTCTCTCTCAAGTAACAAAATACACACACATACAATAGTAGCAAAAGACACATTTTAAAAATAATATTCGAAAAGAAACTATCATATAAGAAAAAGGTATGAAAAATATAAAAAAATAATAATAATACAATAATTATAAAAAATACTAAATATAAACCAACGAATATAATTTATCCATTTCAAAAAATAAAAATGGAAAGGATTAGGGAATCTACTACCAATTCTATCTTAAAAATCCAGTAATATTTTTTTTATAAACTCTCTCTCTATATATAGTAGCAAAAGATGTATTTTAAAAATAATATTCCAAAAACAAACTATCATATAAGTAAAAGGTATGAAAATTTAAAAAATAATGATAACAATACAATAATTATAAAAAATACTAAATATAAACCAATAAATATAAGTTACCCATTTCAAAAAGATAAAAAATTGAAAAGATTATGGAATCTATCACCAATTCTAGCTTAAAAATCCATTAATATTTTTTTTATAAAACCACCAAAATATCTCTCTCTATATAAATTAACAAAATACACACACACATGTACAATAGTAGTAGCAAAAGACACTTTTTTAAATAATATTCCAAAAACCAAGCTATCATATAAGAAAAGGTATGAAAATTTTAAAAATAATTATAATACAATAATTATAAAAAATACTAAATATAAACCAACAAATATAAGTTATCCATTTCAAAAGATATAATTAGAAAGGATTAAGGAATCTATCACCAATTCTATCTTAAAAATCCACAAATGAGTTTTTTATAAACCACCAAGAAAGTATTTATAAACCATCAATAGTGAAAATGTTCAGATTGTGAAAAATACCCAAATAGGTGAGATCATTTTAAAATGTAAAAATAAAAAAATATTGACTCGAGTGTATCACAATTGTATATAAAAAAACCCATGAACAAAGTTTCAGGTTACTTGTTTACTGTATTTTCAAAAAAAATATTCATAGATATTTTTAAGAAAGGACCTTGATCACAAGGGTTTACTTAACCCAACCTCACACCTTGATCGATGGTTTTCCACCTACATTAAGAACCCTTAATCAAGGGCTCATTTAAGATCCCAATTAAGGTATTAATAGCTTGATTGATGGCTTAAAATTACCTCAATTGGGGATATGAAAAGCTCTTGTTCCATGCTCTCCCGTTCCAAAAAGTGTTACCTATTTTTATGGATTCACACTTATCCTAATTATGTATTTAGACATTAGTACAAAATGAGAGATACGTGACTAGGCGACTAAAAAAGATAGTCACCATAGTTTTTTCAAGGGATAAATGACCAAAATTGAGCAATTTTAAGAGATCCAACTAAATATGACTAAGATAAACGACTAATTTAGTCATGGGATAAAATATACGACTAGATAACAAGTGACTAAAATAAAAACGACTAACATAAATGACTAATTTAGTCATAGGAATACATATATGACTAGCTAACAAAATCTAAGAATATGAATTAGTCGTTTATGTTAGTCAATTTTAGTTGTGTCACCCCGACAATGGAAAATTACAATTTATATGAATTTGATATATGGATTTCGAGACCCGAGTGACATTAATTGTATCACGCGGCTATGGAAAATTGCAATTTTGACAATGAATTGTGACAATTTACTAAATTTTAACATTGTAGATGGATTCAGAGACCTTTTTAGGGGTCGCTAAATCCATATACAATGTTAAAATTTACTAAATTGTAACCATCATGTAGATGGATTCATGAGAGACGCCCTTGAGTCACTCGACAACATCCTCTTCTTTCAAGACATCTAGTGAGGCCATGTCGAGTTTCATAAATTTGTCATTTCCTGCTCCGAGCATCGTAATGTCTTGATTTTTAATATACCATCATGTTTAGCTCGTCACATTGGCCATGCCCTTATCTCATTTGACAAAAAAAGTCATTGTTTGACCCTTTCAGCAGTTGGTTGAAGTTTCAACAAGCAAGATCCTTTTACGTCTTATTAGTGAAATTCACCAAGTTTGCGTCATCTGTTAATTTGCTGGTTTAACCCATTTGCTAGTATTCTCATCATGCCTATGTTTAGAATGTCAAACAATTTCCTTGAGTACCTCTTCGTAGAAAAAAAAAACCAATGAACCTTTTTTTTAAAGTAAAAAAAGAGAGTCCAACTCCTCTTTTGTAAATAAAATCCTTTCATTCCCATTGTCATGAATTTTCAAATATGATGAAGTAAAATAATTTTTTCCCTTAACCCCTCTATCCTAAGTCCTACCATTTCCCTTCTTCATTTCATGAAAAAATAAAAAATAAATATTTAATTCTTTTTTCAACCCATCCCTTTACCCATTGTCCCCATTGATAAACGATAATTCATCAAAACTTTTCCCTAATATGGTTTGAGATATTTTCCATCAAACCATGCTCTATATTGTGAAATGTATCCAACATTTTGATAATATAAATTCCTTCCTAAGCTATATATCTTCAATAATGGCAAATGCATCATGTGTGTGTGTCTATATATATATATGGCATTATTTTTCCTTTTTAGACCTTTTTTTTTGTAAGCTAGTGAAGAACCTTGTATTGCCAAAAAAGAAAATAATGTTACAAACCATTTTCCGCTACCTACCCAAAGGCCAAGTGAGGCAGAATGGAGTGGCTATTTGCAAAAAGAAGATCTAAGAATTCTCAGCCGAATGGGCACAACAGAAAGTAGTAGAAAGTAGTAGAAAGAAAAGCTAAGACATGGAGAAAACAAAGAAGAAAATCAAGGCCCTGAAATGGCCTGATTTTAAGGTCTTTCCTTTTTTTCCTTGTTTTTTCTTGATTTGTATCCAGCCCCCTAAAGTTGGGGACACTAAGGCCAGTTGCAGCACATCCGTGGAATCTTGAATGAGTTCCTTATCAGAGTTTGAAGAGGTAGGATCATGATATCTTTTTTTCCCTTGTGGAGGGCTGCTTTTCATGCTTTCATCTTCTTGAATAGGCGAAGGTGGAGTGGATCTCTATTCCTGCATGTGCACCTCAGGAAGAGGTGGAGTGGATCTTTGTTCCTGCTTTGTTGGGGGCGTATCTTTCTCAATCAAGTCATCTTGATTGTCTTCTTCATACGATGACTGACCGGGTTTCCATCTTTTGGCTTTGTGTGCCTTCTTTGTCTTTTGCTGCTCAGGCTTTCTTTGCGGGTAGGCATTAAGGAGGTGTCCTGTGAGACGACAAATATGACACCTAAAGGAAGTGTTTTCATAGTCCAAATCCTGAGTCTAGATGGAGCTGCCTATTTTTAGGTTGATCTTGTCGGGAAGGCCTGAACTGATGTCAATGGTGGCACTGATGCGTGCATAGGTGAAAAGACCCTGATCCATGCGAGTGTTATCCGAGGATAAGAAACAACCAAGAGCGTTTCCTATCTCTTTGAAGACCGATTCAATTCTAGAAATGGATTGGTAAGTTTGGAAGACGTACCTAGATGGGAACCTTCGTAACTACCATAGTTAGATGATCAAAATCAGGGAACCGGGGGGTTATGAAGAGCCCTGCAGTTCCCCAGAACCAAGGACCCTTGCTCGTGACAGCATGAAGGTCTTCCTGAGAAGAAAAAATCACTAGAAAAAATCGTTTGGAGTAAAATAAAACACAAGCATCCTTGGGCCAATTTGAATCTAACCAATCAATTAGATCCTTTGTATTTGGCCACAATCCATTGAATTTGTAGATTAGGGTCTGCTCCTTGAACTGGAGAATGTTCTGGTTGAATTCTGGTTGAGAGATCTCCAAAGTGGGAACTTCCTCTGTTTTGTCCACTATGTAGACAGTGTGAGGGATCTAGACCAGATTTTGTGCTTGAGAGAGCCCTGCTCACGTTGCATCCTTGAAGGACTTGCTCTGAGGAGGAGAGGGTTTGTTGTTTCCTCCTCGTAAACTTGCCACTAGGGAAATGCATGAATCCTTTAAGATCCCAAGGCTGTGTATTTGCTGGTGGTTTGAGAGTTGCCTCCATACAAAGATCAGCCTCTGCAGTCCTGTAGGGGTTCCTTCTACCTGATGAATCAAGGATTCCAGCTCCAGAACAGAGTTTTGTGGTGTCACTCGCAAATAGAGAGAGACCCCCATCAGAGATCTTACAAAAATCGAAAATGAAGAAGGGTCTTAAGGAGTCTTTGAGGCTTTCGCTTGTCTCGATATTGCTGAATCTGCTGAGGCAGTCAGGTAAGCTCGATGGACTGCGAATCCTAGATATTCCTCTTTCGAGATCTCTGGCCGGTGAGGATGCGAATGCATGAGAGGCGGAAACTGTTTTTCATTGAGCACCTACGCAAGGATTTGAGCACTTGTATGAGGGTGAGCTGGGGTTCCTTCTTTGATGCATCTCGCAGCTTTCATGCATCTGTCAAGAGGATGAAGGGTCGAGGATGCGTCTTTCCTGGGGTCTGGCCGCTCAATCTTCAGCCCGTCGAAGCCGTCTCCACGATGCATCAAATTCCGGCATGGTTTAGGTCCCGTGGGGAGCTTCACAGGCGAGGGCAATGGCTTCCTTGGAGTGGCCAGGTGGCCATGAGACCCTGCAGCGGCACCGGTTAGCATTAGGGTTTTCTGGGAGCTGTTCATTATGTCAATCTGAAGAAAATTCAGCCTCCCCTTTTTATACCTTATTGTATGTTTATGGGTTTGTTTTGTATTCATTGCCTTTTCCCTTTCAATTAATTATCTTTTGTTAACATCCTTATTAGGATTCTTATATATTAGGATCCCATTTTTTGTTGGGAATATTTTACATGTAATAAAAAAATATTTATAAAAATATATAATTGTATATCTTTTAAAATAACTTATTGAATATCAAATTCCATCAACAATTTACTTACCTAATTGGAAATTCAACCTTAAACTGATCATTGCCTTCCAAAGGAATAATTTAACCCCATTCCAACCACATCGTCCCCAAACTAAAAATTGAACCCCTACCTCCACTGAGTAGCTATAAATTATAAATATAAATTATTTTTGAATATCTTCGTTTAATAATAGTATTTCAATTATTTTAACTTTGAATGTACTAAATTTCAATAACCCCAAAACATTTGGTACAATATTTAACCACTATTATACCTTTACCATTTTATGAATTTTTTAAGTTTAATTTTTAAACCATCATTCAAATTTTATATCTAATCCAATAAAAAAACAATTTAATAAAAAACACATAATAAAAAACATTAAAATCTATGTAACTTGTCTCTCACATATATATGAAAATCAATTTTGAAAAATGAACTTCATACCCGCCAAATTTTAACTATGGATCATTCCAATCTCATATATATATATATATGAAAATTAATTTTGAAAAATGAACTTCATACCCACCAAATCTTAACTATGGATCATTCCAATCGTGCAAATATGTTCCTTAATTTTAAGGATGGATCAATTTTTTTTCAATCGCCCAATATGTTCATTCTCATAAATTCATTTTACATAATGGGTTACATAAATGGAGAGTATTTGCAGACATGTGGAAGGGTTTTACAGGGGTTTAAGGATGGCTTCATCTCTTACGCAGATCATTTTCATTTCCATACGCAGTTGCACATAATTTCCATGGCTTTCCATTTTGAACAAAACCCAACAGAAAATACTGCATTTGCGAGAGGTTTGGGAGCTACCAGAAGATTCTTACTTTTTAGTACTAAATACCCCACATGTGGTGTCATAGGGCTTCGAACCCTTAACCCCTCGGCTATTGCAAAGCACGAGAAACGGAGTAGGGGTATCTGTGTGAAAGTGCAGAATGGGAAAGCATATTTCAATCCCCCACTAGCAGTCTCGGGAAGTTCCAGATTCAACCAGGAAACATGAATGGACAGCATGAAAAGGGGGAGCCAACAAAGGGGGATGTAAATCCAGGGAAGCTAGGAGAGGCAAGCCTCGGTTGTGAAAAAAACATAGAAAGAAAGATCCCATGCCAATAAAACTAGAGAGGAAATGGAATCCATGGAAGCTATGGCGAGGTACCATAAAAGATTGTCAAACACAATCAAGAAAGAAAGGCTTTCCTTTCATATGAAGTGGGTTTCACATTTTTGCGTTTGATAGTCAATAACACCCACAGAAGGCTCCATTGGGACGATGGTTAGTAAAACCTCTCACTTGCTTCTCACATCTCTGTGATTTCTTGTATAGAATTTTGTTTTGAATTTCTTTTTTTTCATCGTGGGTAGTAGGGAAATATCAACAAAATGCACAAGCAATCAATCCTGAATCACTACTAGGATGAAGAAGTCGAGATCCCAGCAACTGCAAATATTATTCCCCTAAATCCGAGAATCCCAAATCACTACCAAGATCGATGCACTACCTACTGAAAGAGCAGGATTTGCTGTTTGTCCTGGTGGGTATGTTAATAACCTCAATGATCTTCATTCTGCATCCAAATATTGCAAAGAAAGACATAAGGAAGAAAGTAGGCGGCTCTGAGAAATTTGTGTCCAACTGAGTGGAAAATTGATGTAGGGCTCCTCATAACCCTACTTAACTTCTTTCACAACTCTATCTTTTCCAATCTATAGACATGATCAGAATCCTATGTATTTTACATAAATCAATTAGCATTATTGGAATACGTTTGTGTTGCAGTTCGTTGAAGAAATCTTCAATCATACCTATGTACCTTGCTCTGGGTGGAATGATCACAATCTTGTCTTACCTGTGATTGTCATTTTGCATGTTCTATTCAAGCAATGACTCCGTAGTCCCTTGGGCATTCCTCATATATCAACATTCTATTTCTTGATAGATTTATACTAGCCCAACATGGCTCACAATCATTCATACATGGGTATATGGGATTAATTCCTCTTCAAGGAAATGGGTACTCACATGAGCTTTACTCAATCAATCATGGGTTTTTCACACAATTACTCTAAGTCATTCATAATTTCTATCACTGGATTGAATATATGAAGACTTTAGGAATTACATATATCCACCCTTATTCATGCAACAAGATTCCAAAGAGGAATTCTGTTCCTTAAGTAAATGTTCTTTCCTCTCATTCCTAAACTCGATTTCTGTGAGAGAAATAAAACAATAATGATTCAAAATCCTCTTACCAGTCTTCTTGTAGCAATTCTAATGCACAAAAGTCTTGGACTTTTACTCACTTAGCGACCTTTTTAATGACTCCGGACTCTGTAACCAAATAGCGTTTCTGCTATGAACTTAACCTTTGCTTGGTACAATCTATTATTGGGCTATTTTCTTATTCAACATCTCTGCGTAGATATTAAATCTAACGCCCTTCCTTTCCTTCGAAACTACAACTAGTAAGATTCCTAAATCACATAACAACATCATTCACCCAATTTTCTTCTTCGAATCCTTGTTGTAGCAAAGCAATGCAAAAACATCCTCTTACACAAATGCTAACAATGCATTTCCCAGCATTTTCTTCCTTAAATAGATTTTATCATTGATTCTTCTAAAGGGATTTTACCCTATTACACAGAACTGGAATCTCATGGAGAGAAATTATACCTAGTTCTCTTCCACGAAATTTATCATTTCATTTCTCACCAGCAACCTAACCAACTGTAGGTTACTTTGCCATCAGGGTCACAATCAAGCATGGATATTCATCAACATTTAATACTCATACAAATGCATGAAAACAACAACCAACAATGTTAAATATGTTTTTCATTAATCAAATGAGATTGTACATGCTTCAACAAAACTATGATCTACTTCTGAGGTTCAACTCAGATACCATGGCATCCACATAATTAATATTGTTTTCTGTTTTTAGGTATTCTCTTGCATTTCTGCAACATGTGGATGCTTCTACCATCCCCAATGTGTATCAAGGATTATTGCTCCAAAATATGAGGCTGAAGACCTTGAGAAAAAAATTGCTGATGGACAACAGTTTACATGCCCTATTCATAAATGTTTTGTTTGCAAGCAGACAAAAAACAAGGAAGATGAAAATCTGCAATTTGCCATTTTTCAACGCTGTCCAAGAGCATATCATAGAAAATGCTTGCCAAAGTAAGTTATCACCTTTTTATTTCCTGGTTTTGTAGTGTAGAAGAAGAACTATCCTCCATCTCTTGATGATGAAGTATGACATATAAACAAATTTGGAAAGATTTTTTTCCTCTTGACCTTAATGGTATATACTATATAGTGCCTCTTGGGAAATCCCTATAGTATCATGTCTTTGTCTATCTTGGAGAAACCAAACTGCTCGCTAGATATAGAGTCTAATAATACCTTCTTAATTCTGCTAGCAATGACTTTGGACATGATTTTGTAAATTGAATTACAAAGGGAGATAGGTCTGAACTCCTCTAGCCCAAGGGGTTAGCTCAATTGGTTGTTTCTTACAAAGTCTAATAGTACCTTCTTAAATATGCTAGCAATGAGTTTGGACATGATTTTTTAAATTGAATTACAGAGGGAGATAGGTCTGAAGTTTTAACTCCTCTAGCCCAATGGGTTAGTTCAATTGGTTGTTACTAATGTTGTTAGGCATTTGGCTAGTTCGTTGGCAGCAAGTGCTCGGTTTGAATCCCCTTGAGTTAGGTGCTCTAGTCCATGCCGATGGGATTACTATGAATGCCATCCTTCAAAATGTGGGGAAGCATCCCTTGGGTTTCTTGATGGGCTTACTATGGATGCCATCCTTCAAAATGTGGGGAAGCATCCCTTGGATTTCTTTGTGAGGCTTTTCTTGGAAAAAATCCCAAGGGCTTAGCTCAAGTGGTTGTTACCAATGTTGTTGGGCATTTGGGTAGTTTCATGTGAGCAGTGGACTAGTTCAAATCCTTATAGTGAGATGACTAGTTTACGTTGATTGGTTTTCTAAGGATGCCATCCACTAATGTGGGGAAGCATCCCTTTGGTTTTCAGGCGAAGTTTTCCATAGAAAAAAGGTCTGATACTCCTCAAAGAAGGATGGATTGTCTTTTTTAGGAATTAGAGCATTAAATGTAGAATTGAATGCCCCAAACATATTCCCTGAAACTTTAGATTCTTCCATCGCTTGGATTAAATCCTCTCTAATAATCTCATCGAAGCCTATTAAGAATTCTACAATCCATTCATCTGGGCCTAACCTAATGCTCTTTTGGAAAGAATCCAACACAAATTTGAGTTCTGACCTTTGCCATTAATTCCTCATTTGCAGCATCATCTATAAAGATTTAGAAAAAAATAACTCATTCGAATTATCTGCAATGTTGGCCCCAGGGGGTCTTTGTAAATATTTTGAAAATGTATGACCTTTAGAGTTTCTAAATCTTGAAATCTCCTCATCCTGCTTCCATCTTCTCTGCTCATTTCCCATGTAGTATTGATATTCTTCCAATGCTTAGCATATGCATGAAATATTTTCGTATTTGCATCTCCTTTAACTAGCTATATCTCCCGACTTTTCATAATCCATTTGCTTTTCTTCCATTCCAGTATATGTTTGTTTTTTGCCTTGATTTCCTTCGACTTGTTTTTATCCTCCTTGGTGAACACCGCAAAATAATTTTGATCAACAAGAAGGAAATTTTTTCTTCCACTGACATTAGGTCATGATGTGAATTCTTGTATTTTAGTGTGGCCCAGTTAATTGTTGCCACTTTTACTCTTTTGAGATACTCATTAAATTTATACATGGAAAAGTGTTCACTATCAACATTAAAATGTCTCTAGTCCTCCTTAACCGGTGATAGAATTCTTATTCTTCTAATAATTTTGGGTTAAATTTAAAAGGGTAAGGTGGCTTATTCTCACCCTTCATATGATGAAGAATGAAACCCCACTACCAACCCAATATCTGACTCTATCTGCCTCTGATAAAATCTTTTTCAGACACCAGAAATTTGTCTAGTCTTTTGGAGATGGCATCCCTGTTCTAAAATTTCTCCTAGTTGGTTTGACTTCTACAGTGTCCACATCACAGAGGCCCCATATTTTGATTTTATGAATAAAAATCCTAGCTAGAGGATCCCTATCGGTAGTTGATGACTAGATCTTAGATCTTTTGGTGATGAAATTCAAATCCTCCTCAATTATAATGTTCTCTTGATTTGAGGAATCATGGTTGAAGAAATCATCGTAGAAAAATTGTATGTCCTCACAAGGGACATAGAGATTTGTAACAAAAAAATTATTTCCCTAGTTGCATGGATTGCAAAACTATTAGTAGAGTTGCATCAAGAATATAGGAAGAAGTCTGATTAAAAATGTGATTCCAACCGACAAGTCTCCCTGATTTGCCATTTACATTCAGGGACAAAAATTTACATCCCTTGAAAAAGGTTGCCTTCAATTTTTGATCCTTCCCCCATCGTCTCTTGAAGCAAAATTTTATCTTGTTTGTAGACAATCCACACTCTCTTAAGGGCTAGTTTTTTGCAGGTGTTTCCCAATCCCCTAATGTTGAGAGATGGAACAATCATTGGGAAACTTAGCTTGGGTCATGCCTTGCTCTAAGGGCCCCTTGGTTTTTTGTTTCCCTTACCTAATCTCTTAGTCAACTTTATTTTGTGGTAGTGACAAATCAGATTTTTTGTTGGGGTATTAAAACATCCTACTGGTCATTGGTTTGGACATTAACCACCTTCAACATCTACCTTTTCACTTTTGTAGGACAAGGCAGATACCTAGAAGGTTTGGAGAGATTTGAGCAATCTTGTGAAGTACATAGATGGGAGCTATCCTTGGAACCAAACATAGCCTTATTTCCTTTCAAGAGAAACCAAGGGTCTAGGGTGCTGGGATCTGCAGCTTGAATGGGCAGAGGATTCCTACCAGAAACTTCAAGAGCCAATGGCTCAACCCCCCTTGTGGAAATAAAAATGCATCCTTAGGGCCTTCTATAGTGTGAAATCACTACACTTTGATCTTATTTGGTACTTTGAAGAAGTGGGTGATAATGGCTCGCCATTTTCATGTCACTTTGTCAGCTGAGCAATTTCCTCTAGGATCCTTTCCAATCTGGGTCTACCATCTTCAACAATGTTGATGCCTTTTTCAAGATGCGGATTCCAAGAGATGGATTGGGTACGATCTCCAAAGATACATCAACCTTATCATCCAATTGATCGCCACTACACTTTTGATCATTTCCATTCTGCTCCAGCACTAGAACCATCAGAATAGTTTGAGTTTTCCCCCTCCCATCAACATTCATGACCAAATTTTCCTCTCTTGCTTTCTCTGTTTGATTAGGGCTACCCTAGTCTACTTTGTGCCACCCAAATTTTCTATTCTTAACCACACAATTTGCCTTTAAATGGCCTCGAATATGATTATTGGAGCAGTGGGATGGTATTCTTACATAATCCAAGATTTGTCTGTATTTTCATTGACCAGCTTTAGTTCCAATCGTCTCCGGAAGCTCGAGTCAATCTCCACTAAGATTTTGGCCACCACGCATTCCACAAGTCTAGTGGAAATGCCGATAGTTTTACCTATATGGGTTCAATTGTGGCTTTCTCCATCTGTGGGTCAAAGAAAGGGTTGAATTGTGCCTTTTTCCTTTGGCTAGCATATGGAAAATCAACATGTAACCTGACCAACATTCCCATTCCTTTTCTATCTAGAGTGCTAGGGTTTGTTTTGAGATATTTCTACCAAAAAACCACTTGATTACTGTTTTTTCCCAGAGAGATATAACCTCCCCCATCATCACATCAACTCCAAGCACCGATTTGATATGATATTTTCTTGGTTTTATGCACCTCTATTTTTTACTTGTTTCTTGAAATTCAACATCACTTTGATCTCTCACTACAGCTTCATATGTTGTAGCTGTCTACCTAGATCGTCTTCCTTTGAAGGACCTTCACAACTGTATACTGTTTGAGGCCCTAAATATTCCGGAGCTACTTTTAGGAGTGTAATCAATATCTGCAATCTGAGACTGTTCCAAACCAGATGCGGATCACAAGAGAGAAGACCTACCTATTCCTTCTCCTTCAAAATTCCTCCAGAATAAACCTTTATGTCAATTGACTGTGTCTCCTTTCTCATGATGTACATAAGTGTGTTTGTTTCCAGTTATATAGTTAAACAGTTAATCGAGTCTGTGATGAATTTACAGCATCAACAAGGTTTTAATGGCTTCACTGGGTTCTACTGATCTTCCAGGCAAGTCTGCTCTCTTCCCAAGCAATGCAGTCCTCTCCTAAAGTAGGAAATCCTCTTCAAATGGCCCTTGGCCATCATTAATTTCGGTTTAGAGTAGGAATTTAGTAGAAATTATTAGTGCACTAAGAGAGAGAGAGGGGGGGAGAGAGAGAGAGAGAGAGAGAGAGAGAGAGAGAGAGAGAACATAATGATGCAATATGGTCTAGATGAGTGCCAAAGACCTCTATTGATAGTTTTTATGTGAAATTATTATTCTTGCAGGCTGTTGTGCCATCCATAAGACTACTGCCTGCTTTTTTTGCTACAAACCTAGCATGTAATGCCATCTGTCTCGAGCTAGGCTTTTGATGCCTTCTAATTGGTTGCAAATATCCTGGTGGAAACTATATCCCATGGTTAACTGAAGTTCTAAATATGCTTCTGGCCCTTTTGGGTGGTCATAATTTCTAGCACAATTGCTGGTTTCTTCTAGAATTATATTGCTAAACCTTTTGAAACAGGGCATGAAGCTTTTCACAGGCCTGTGACATAAGGATATAGCATATGGATGGATGGTGCATTTTTGGTCATACTGGTCTTCTTTGAGATGTGTTTAAACTTTAAAAGAATGAGCATATGTAGGAATTCATATCCCAAAGTTTCTTCTTATGTCAATTCTAGGGGAGAGAAAAACCACTTGTTCTTTGGGTAGCATGTTGTAAGCAAGCACTTTGCGAGATGAACAAAACAATTTTTATGGGTTCACATTGACAAAATGTTGCAGGGTGCAACATATATTCAAAGGATGGTTATTTCCACAAGAGGCTAAGGAATGAGTGGATTAACGCGGTTTGGGATTTTTTAGGCATATTCCCCATGACTTCACCAAGTAAACATAATGTCCTTTGTTTTCATTTATATCTATTTCCAATATCTTATTCTAAAAACACAGAAGATGGATTTGAATGTTCACACTTCTATTAAAACTCCTGAGATTTTTGGCAATGGAATGTCAGCCAAGATTTGGGAAGGAACAATGGAGCATGCAAGGACATGCATACTGAATAACAAATTTTATGTGTATGATATCCCACATAATTTCAGTCTTGTCTTTAATGTCATATATGAACTAGTTGTTGTTATTTAAGAAACACAAACTATTCCTATGGCTATAATTTCTGGAACTTGGGAGGTAAGTTCTCAATCTTAAATATCTTCAATAAGAAAAGGAATATTGGACATTTCCTCAAATACTTCTAGATCCTTTGGTATGATTGTGTAACTATTATAATATACTACTTTCCAGTCTTTTGTTGAAAGGCTAGTAAAACATGCATATCAAAATTGGAATGAAGTGTGTGAGCTGGATGAAGAATTCTTGATTGGTAATGCACCTTGGTCTTTAACAATGCAAAATTTTCATACTGGAGTTGCCCAGGGACCCTAAGATCCTAACTTTCAAAGGACAATTTTACTTTAATATCAAGGTAACTCCTTGAAAATAATTTGATCTGTCAGCTATTGTTTGATATGCTTCTAATATTTCTAGGATATAATAACTACCCTATAAAATATTGATTATTATACATTTTCTATAGATGAGAATGCAACAGAGTTGGATCAAAAGTCAAATATTAAAGACTTTGCTCAGATCTATAAAGAGTCAACTCTTTTTTGGTAAGTGCAGGGTAAGGCTTTGGAACCAATACATTTCTAAACCCTTTTTGATCTTACAAACCAGTAAAATTTTGTCTTTTCAATGATTTCTGAAATATTATAAATCTCGTTTTGTTAAGGAAAAACAATGAAATTGTTAAGGAGTTATGTATCCCAGCTCCAGATTCTAAGGAACTTTATTTTTCATCTGACTATGCACAGTGTGCTTGCAAACAATTCACAGCGTGCCTATGTAAACAATTTCGTTCATATTGGACAAAAGGAAAAACAATGAACTTGTTAAGGAGTTATGTATCCTAGCTCCAGATTCTAAGGAACTTTATTTTTCAACTGACTATGCACAGTGTGCTTGGAAACAATTCACAACGTGCCTATGTAAACAATTTCGGGCATATTGGCGAAGTCCTGGTTACAATTTAGTGGGTTATCCTTCAGTTTTCTTACAACATTGTTCTTTGGCACTATCTATTGACAACAAGGGGAAAAAATGTAAGCTAATTAGTTGCATCTTGGAACATCCTTTTATCTATTCTTTACACAATCTTACCCTTTTGAAATTTTAAAAAGGGTCATCTAATTTTGAATGCACAATTACCTGATAGTAAAAGACATTTATGTTGACTATTGATTTTTAAATCTATATTTCTTGAATTTGCACATGATTCAATACTGGCAAGCAAATGAAGGGAATTTACAATGTTGGCTTATTTGCAACAAAAATTTCCAAGAAGACATGATCAAGATGATGGGGTCCATGTATGGTGCCATGTTGTTTATAGGAATAAATAATTGCTCCTATGTGCAAACCTTTGTTGATGTGGAAGGCCAGGTTTTCTATAGAGAAAAAGCAGCTAGGATGTGTTCTGCAATTTTCTATGCTTTGGCACAGGTAAGGAATCTAAGGTCTTATTGAAAATGACTTGAAGAATATTGATAGTCTTTGTCCAATTCTTTTCTCTTAAATTTGCACATTTTTGCACATCTCAATTTTCCATAGAAGTTTACAACAAATTTGTTGGATTTAGAGGCACGAGTAGAAGAATATAATCATCATTGGATGAGGATACATACATTCTATAATTTCATAATCTAATATATTTTGAATTGGTTGATCACTGACAATTATATTAGTCATAATAATAACTTTGACAAACCAAAAATACTTTAGCAAGAATTTCTATTGTGGATTCCTATTTGTTGCGGGTAGTGGTAGAACTCTCGTATACAGTTTTCCAAATGATTCTCTATGTATTTATTGCATACTTAATGATAGGTTACCATTGGTATGTGGATAATATTTTTTGGTACTTCTTTGTTACTCTCTGCTACACTTACTATGGGATGTTGACAGCAGCATTCAGTCCAAATTCTTAAGTTGCAGTTGTAATTGCTTCTGTATTATATTCAATCTTCAATCTGTTTTCATGCTTCCTCATAACAAGACCTATGAGTGTACTTAATCTTAAATGCATGATATTGAACTACCCAATTTCATCGTTGGAACAATCACAATTATAAATATCATTTTCATAATGCTTTTATTCTTCAAAAGTTAGAGTCATCATACAACCCTCATCATACAATCATCAGTTTTTGTGTCATCTCAATAATTTAGTTTTAGAGCATATTAGATCAACAATCACTGTGCAGGTTCTACAAGTTCTAAAACCATGGCTTCATGAAGTGTCAATAGTTTATCAGGTTGTAACAACTATTTTACATTATGCATTTTTGGTGGTTCAAATCCTTTGTCACTTGATTGTGATCACAAGTTGAAGCAAGATCTCTCTTCTTGAGGCATACTGGTGAAATCATTCAATTCAGATTTACTCTATGAGCCCTGGGAGGTCTATGATGAGGAAGGAAATGCATTTTCGGCCTTTCAAGCTTATTGGAATAAGTTCCTTAATATGCCATATGATCCGCTGGCTCCCCTTCTTCCTCCCAAAAGGATTATTGGAGGTTCGCACTCTGTTTTAGACTCTTCTTAAATGACACTACCGTTATGATTTTCCATACAGTTATTTTCCATGTTAATGTCAATTGTTGTAGAGATTGTAAAGCAAAGGTGCCTCGAAAATCATTCTGAAAATGTGTAACAAGGTTGTAGATTCTACTGGCAGTGTTGTTCCATTGGATGAAGTAGCAAGTAATGATCTTATGAATACCATTGATGGTTTTACTGCTGAATCTCTTCAAACTCTCTGCCTTGCTTTTATAGACTTGGAAGATAATTTTGTCTCAGAGAAAGAATCCATCCCTATAAATAATTATACATGTATTTGCATTGTTGGCATCGAGGATCCCATGTGTCCTGGTGTTAAAGAAGCTGTTGAAGTCTGTAGAAATGAAGGTATTACAGTGAGAATGGTAACTGGTGACAATATTAACACTACAAAAGCAATTGCAACAGAGTGTGGCATTTTAACAGATGATGGTGTGGCAATCGAAGGACCTGATTTTTCGTGGAAAGAGCCTAGAGGAAATGAAGACTCTGATACCAAAGATTCAGGTACAGCTTTATTGTCTGAGATGCTACTTTACTGTGACAAACTGAATTGAAAACCTTTTTAGTTCTTGAAAGAAATTATTGATTTTTTTTTTACAAAAGAAATAGTAATAGTAACTTAGCTGGCAAATTCTTTAAACATTTATAACCTTATGAGTGCAGGTTATGGCAATATCTTCACCATTGGACAAGCATACCTTGGTGAAACAATTGCGCACTACTCTAGGAGAAGTCATTGCTATGACTGGTAATGGCACAAATGATGCACCAGCTTTGCATAAAGCTAACATCGGGCTTGAAATGGGCATTGCTGGGACTGAGGTTTGGAGTCTGGACTTGCCATAACAAATTTCAGTTATACATGCATTGCATAAAATTCATCAATTTTGATGACATACATCACTGATAACTGATAAGTATGGGTCCATGAGACATATTTGTATCAACCATCTTCTTTACATTATTATATGTAAATTTATGAATTAATTTTTTTGGTAGACTGATCATATCATTATTATAAATGTCATGTTTCATTGTTTTATGTTTGATTTTGTTAGCAACAATCTCAGTGGTTTTTAGTTCGAAATAAACTATAGTCATTTGGGTGGATGCCTAAGCATATAAATGGAATGGAAAACTCTCTATTTACCATTATTATGGCAAGAAAATATGCATTTTATTATCTAGTGAAAGTGCTGATAAAGAGAAGGCTGCTGAAATAGATGAAAGTTTGAATACATGGAGGTGCATATAAATGGAATTGAAGACTCTCTATTTAGCATTACTATGGTGAGAAAATATGCATTTCCTTATCTAGTGAAAGTGTTGATAAAGGGAAGGCTGCTAGTGTGGAATTGACCATCTCCCTTTGGTAGGTTGTTTATGATGTTACTGATCAGGAGAGTTTCAATAATGTGAAACAATGGTTGAATGAGATTGATCGCTATGCGAGTGAGAATGTCAACAAGTGGCTTGTTGGAAACAAATGTGATTTGACTGCTAACAAAGCTGTTGATTATGATACAGCCAAGGTAATGTTAAATTTTGAGTAGCTGTTGATTGTTGGTATCCTTGGTATAATCCATTATTTATTTAAATTTATGGCTTTATAATGATATTTTTCTTATGTTGGCAGGTTGTTTATGATGTTACTGGTCAGGAGAGTTTCAATAATGTGAAACAATGGTTGAATGAGATTGATCGCTATGTGAGTGAGAATGTCAACAAGTTGCTTGTTGGAAACAAATGTGATTTGACTACTAATAACGCTGTTGATTATGATATAGCCAAGGTAATGTTAAATGCTGAGTAGCTTTGGCATCATGTGCACTGCTATGTGTTTCACTGTATGCATTATCGTCTTTGACTTGATGAGGATTTAAATATGAGTGTTCCTTGAAGTTGTTGGTGCTGTATTTTTTGTTAATTGCAACGCTATGGAAGTTTGTGGTCTTAAGTTTGTTGACTTGGCTTGTAGATTCTTTTTTTTATTAATCTCAAGGGTTAGTTTTTTTTGTCACTTTTCAGTATACATTTTTCTTGACATGATTTGTGTATTTTGTTCTTCAAGGCATTTGTTGATGAGATTGGCATTCCATTTTTGGAGACAAGTGCGAAGAATGCAACAAATGTGGAGCAGGCTTTCATAACCATGGCTGCTGAGATAAAGAACAAGTGCACTTTTTTGTTATGATTTTTTACAACCTTTAACAAGCGCCTATATTATACAATTGTGATGTTATATGTTTGTTTGAATCCCTAATTTTAATTGTGTGTAATGGTGTAAACATGTTCTGGAAAATCCTAATGAATCTAATTGAGATTCTACTTTTTCTATGATCCTGTTGTTTTATGATAAAATTAAGTGGTGATAAAGTAATCTACAAAAAGCCACTTACTGAACCTTCATCCCTGTTAGCAAAATAAAGAGTGTTGGATGTCATAATAATTGATTTTAGCCTCATTTGAAGCAAACACGACCTACAAATATTTGTGGAAATATTTCATGCACCTAGTTGTTGCGTTTTTCCAGAGGAGACAATTTCCTATAGGTAGAGGGTTACTGCATTTTATATCAGATTGTATTTGACTTCTTCAGACTATTGAAAGACTGAAATACCCTCAATATTTCTTAGCCTAAATCTCTAAACTAGTGGTGTCTTCTACAACACTCAAGGGATTACTTATTTGAGACAAGAGGTGTGCAAAAAGAACTAAGATTTGCTTCTCAGGTTTATCCAACTCTTGTTTGAAGAAGTAGCAACGATTTATATCAGTTGGAAGGCTGTTAGCATCAACATCTTCTATAAAGGGGCAAGTCTACTTATCTCAGTAAAACGAAATACTTCCAGGCATGCAATACAGTGAATTCTTATTATATATCAGTCCTTGTATTGTTGCTTCTCATTTTCTGTTTCAGTTTTTGTATTTGTGTTTTCTTGTTAAGATATGAATATTTAAATGATCTCTATATCATACATGGCCGTAACCTTGAAACCACAAGTTACTATGCCTTGAAAACACAATTGGAAGCTTTAAAGGAGAGTGCAAGAATCATATTTGAACTAAGTTGTGAAGAAGTTAGTGGGTAGAGGAAGTGTTTAACGAAATATCAAAACCAAAATATTCCATACAATATATCTTCAAGCCTCTAGACTCCAACAGTACGCTACAGTAGATGGAAAGTGAAGTGTTTGACAAAATCGGGATTTAAATAACCCTTACAGTAAGCCTAACCATTATCAGTTGGCAAGAGAAAACAAATTAGCAGTAGTTTAAAGGAGGAGTAGTGATATAAACAAGTCTTCCCTAACAACAATTGAGTTAAAAGTCCAGGGTAGTATTGGCAAGGGTTATTACAAAATCAAGAATAGAAATTTTTGTTTTGAAAAAAAATTAGAGTTTTGTTGTATTGGTCTCTTGCTATGGCTTTCTCTGTTCTATTATTTTGAGAAAGTAGAGATTTTATAAGATATAGATCATTGAATATGATTTTCTAATCTATTATGTTGAGCAGGTTCAGTCCTGAGGCATTGAGATTCACTTCCAAAAGGGTCTCCTTGGTTGGTTGGCTTAGTTTTTTTTTTTTTATGTTTTTCGTTATATACACTTGGTGGTGGAGAATATCCAATTTTAGACATCATTGCATATGGGGTATATTATTTTGTAGGCATATCTCTTTTTATTTTGGAATGGATTCTCTAGAGTTATTCATACTATGCCGTGATGCCTTAGACGTGCTTGTGCATGGGAATTTTCATAACAATTTTGATTAGGCTCCAGGCTTCCAGGCTATAAAATCTTGCAAGAATCTTGAGCATATCTATCAATATGCTCAAGATATTCATGCCCAAGTGAATTGTATCCAGAAGTTTGCATGTTGCAAGCATATAAAATTATAAATACGCATGCCCATCATTTATTTATTTGAAATTTTTGTTGCATATGGATTGAACCTTCAACAATATTCTATTATTGTTTGCCTCTTACTTGTGGTGGCATTACCATATGACTTGTCCTTGTTTGAGTGACTCTCATATTTTAACATCAAAAATTTAAATATCAAATTTGATTAACCTCTCATTGATTGAATTTGATCCACGACATCAAAGAACTATATCCCACACTTTATTTGTTGTTTCTAAACAATTTCTTAGAGTCAATAGTGCCAATGATGATTCCATTTTCAGTTAAGCTTTTGCTTAGGCATGTACATTTGTAATTTCTGGGTTGCATGCATTCGCATCACTAACCCATTGTCGTAACAATTTTGTTGAGGCTCCACGCTTTAAAATCTTGCCAGCATCTTAAGCATGTTTATCGAGCAAAGCCTTGTTTTCACAAAATTGTTGAACCATAGAGAGACTAATATGTTTCTCTTTTACATGAAATTCTTTCCTAAGATGCAGCGTAGCCTTGAAAGAGGGTTTTGTACAAAATGACTTCCCCTATACTCCAAAATAGAGCGTCCTAGATAGAGTCCTCATTGTGACATCTTGCTCTTAATGAGATTATATTTTCTATGAAATACTATTGACTTAACTCCATTTATTTTGTATTGCAGGATGGCAAGTCAGCCTGCAATGAATAACAGCAAACCTGCTACTGTACAAATGAAAGGGCAACCTGTTGTTAAAAAAAGTGGTTGTTTCTCATAAGACAATTCCTAGAATAATTTTTACTGCAACTGGTTTTGAAGAAGTGAAGTTGAAGATAATTGTATGTATTTTGGATCTCACACAGGAAAACGTCTCTACCTGTCGAGAGATCAACAATTGATAGACAATTAAAACAAATTTATTGCAAGTTGGATCTTGTATTATTTTCTGTACTATATCTTAGAATTCTTTTAGTACTTGAAGCATTATTCTTGAATATGTTTGACATTCATTTTGTTCCCATGCAAAATTTGTTTGAATATCATCATTGTCAAGCAATAACAACTTCTTAAAGGGTGCTAGCTCAACGGTAGAGCACCTGCCTAATTATAGGCAGGAGATTGGTGGTTCGATTCCTCCGTAACCTATCCTAAATTAGTGACTAAAAAAATGACTAAATTCACATATATACAACTATTAGTAGCTAATTTCCAGTATCTTATAGCGCGACTAACGTTTAGCTGTATTTAGCTTAGTCATTAATATGTTATCATCTAGTAGTTTATTTAGTCATATATTTGGTCATTAATTGTGACAATCAATGACTAAATCAGTGACTAAATCAGTGAGTATCAATGACTAAATCAATGAGTAAATCAGTGAGTAAATCAGTGAGTATCAATGACTAAATCAATGACTTAATCAGTGACTATCAATGACTAATAAGTCAACCAATTAATGACTAGTGAAATACGACTAGAGATAAGAGAGTGGAAATCGGATACTATTAGTCATCGACTCAAAAATAGTCGTTTATAGTCGAATTTTAGTCCTTTTTTTAGTCATTAATTTCTCATTTTGTACTAGTGAGAGAAGTAGTAAACATGGCACCCCACCCACATCCTTTGTCTTTGTTCGAAGAGATGGATGTTTGTGATGCAGTACCGAATGACCCAATCAATGTTCATGTATGTTTCCCATACTTTTCCATTGTAGCTAGAAAAATTCATCCATATATCCTTGTTAGCACCCTGTTAATCACCTTGTGTTGTTAGAAGTCCTCTTTTGTACAACAAGGAGCTAGAGGTTGCAATGACTCACTTTATTATCTTTGTATTCTTTCAAGTATGTGAGTCATGTAGAGAAATATGCTACTATAAATCTTCATATATTCTAACACTACAAGGAAAAGACCCCTCTAGCGGAGGTTTTTACGGATGTTCCTCTAAAAAGAGACCAAATATATGTTTATAGTGGAGTTTGCTAGGAGAGGTGTTGAATATTGTAACTTCAAAGAATATTATATTTGTACCTTATTATTCCGGAGATGTTTCATTCCTCCGTGAAGATCTTATTGTATATCCGGAGATGTTTATTCCTCCGTCGGAATGTGGTAACTCGGGTTATTAGACTTCCCTATTGGGGGTCGGCCCTGTATGTGTTATATGGGTCAAAGGGTTATTAGACCACCCTAGAGGGGTCGGCCCAGTTAGTTGTAGTGGGGTATTTAACCTATTGGTTAAATACGAGCCTACGTGTACTTGTGTAAAATACATATCAGAGTAGTGTATAAATAGAGGAGGTGTGTTCCTCATTTGATACACTCACTCACTTGAGAAAGGCGCATTTGTGGAGGAGAGGTCTGCTATGGAGGAGAAGGAGCTTATGCTCAGGGTTTGCATCTTTGTATATTGTTGGTCATCTATATTGAGGAAGCTTTGCTGGGTTTTCTACCCCATGAGGGTTTCCCAGGATAAATCTCTGTCTCTTGTGTTTATGCTATGCTTGTTGTTTCTTCAGTGATCCTGTATATGCTATTATTGTGAAATGGAATGTAATGCTACTATTTTCTGTCTTAGCATATTGAATTTTAACATGGTATCAGAGCTAACCTGAAGGAAGACAAGGTATGGCACTAAAGACACTTGCTTTACTTACGACAATTTGAAGGTTAGGGTTTTACATAGCAAAAACCTGTCATCGTAGCACTTTCGCTATAAATCCGTTTTGGCGAAGTTTTCGGATCTGAAATTGTTACAGGACGAAGCTAAAATCTCCAGGTACCTTGTGTCCAAAGGACAACCTCTAATTCGTTGTACTTTGTGATTTATGATCTGTACAATATAGGGTTTCTGCCTCTTCCAGATCTGAGTCGAAATCAGGTGACCTTGGGAAAAAGGTCATATCTTGGGCTAGGAAGCTCCAAATGAAATTTCGTGAAACGTGACAGGTAGTACACAGTCTGCACTATCTCAGAAAACTTTTTCAGAAGCCGAAGTTGAACCAGTGACACGTGGCACTCCGTACAAGTGCGCTCTCCTGTATTATCCCATAAACAGGTCACGTTGCGACACTTGGAATAACTCTCTCTCAGAAAATCCAATTGAGGTCAGACCTGTCAGGATGGAAAGATAACAGGCCGAGCTATCTCAGAAAACGTTTTCAGAGACCGAAGGTCAAACAGTGACACGTGGCACGCCGTACAAGTTCGCTCTCCTGTATTTTCCCAAAACAGGTCACGTTGCGACACTTGGCATAACTCTCTCTCAGAAAATCCAATTGAGGTCAGACCTGTCAGGATGGAAAGATAACAGGCCGAGCTAGCTCAGAAAAATTTTTCAGAGGCCGAAGGTCAAACAGTGACACGTGGCATGCCGTACAAGTTCGCTCTCCTGTATTTTCCCAAAACAGGTCACGTTGCGACATTTGGCATATCTCTCTCTCAGAGAATCCAATTGAGGTCAAACCTGTCAGGATGGAAAGATAACAGGTCAGGCTATCGCAGGAAACTTTTTCAGACCCTGTGGATCAAACATTTCGGAGTTACACCAGAAACAATCAGGTACATATTTCTGTCAAAACAGAATTATTTTTTGGTACCTTCATTCATGGCTTCCGGAATTTAGGGCTTTGAAGAAAGTTGGAATTTTTGTAATCGGAGACCACGGCTGGATGCTACTCATCAAAATAGAAATTTAGAGACCAAGATCAGAATTTTTGGTTGGGCAAAAGGCCGGGCTTGATTAGACCCTAGTTCGGGACTTTGATCAGAAAAGCGGAAAATTAGGGCTTCTGTAAAAATGGGAATTTTTGAATTCTGTGACCATGGCTGGAAGCTCCTCAGAAAAATAGAAGCTTAGAGCTTTGGATCAAACCTTTTGATGGGGCAAAAGAGTGGGCTTCATCAAACCCCAGTTCAGGGTCACGTACAGTGAATCCGAAAGTTTCAAAGGCAAAATTGAGGAGTAAAACTTTGCAGTTTTCAAATTCTGAATATGCCAGTTTGATCAGCTCAGCAAGACATATTCTTTCATCCATTCAGAAGTGTGAAAGTCAAAGTTTGAATCTTTAGGGTTTCTCTAGCAAACCCTAATCAAGCTCCAGATCAAGTTTCAGGGGGAGTTGAGGCTAAGGCCTTACATAAGAAGACTACAAGAAGTCTCGACAGGTATGACTTAAAGAGGTTCAGGTATGTCTTGAAATCTAATTCTTGATTAAAGTTCATGATGTGTTTGCCTTCATATTATTTACTAGTACAATCTTGATTAATGTTAGAATTGTGTTATCACCCTAGTAACAATATGAATGCATGAGAATGATCAAAGACATTCATTGATTAGGGCTATATGATTGTACTAATGCATTATGGTGTTGTGTGAGGTTGATGCTGTCTGCTAACAAGATATAGGTACATCACAAAAGACAAATCAAGTTCCATGACCATGACATCATGAAGACAAAGACTCATCCATAATCTTTGTTCTACTTACAAGGTATGTATGACTTTATTATATTATGCTTAACCTATGAGACATGCAGGTTCTAGCTCAGGATCTCTAAATCATTGAAGAGATTGTTTAGGTATGTTGTACATAACTAAGCAGGTATACTAATCCAGGTATGTTTTCCTATGTCATGTTAAGAATCTTACCTTGTATTGGGATCCCTTATATAAGTATACTTGGAATGATTGGTTATGCTTATTCATAAAGTTAATAATCAAGGGATTATGCATATTATATCTTTTATCAATGATATGCATGAGTAAAAGAAGACTTCCCTGAAATCTTGAATACTAATGTATATTAACTATAATCATGACTATACGTTTTCAAGATTATTTAGTACTATAATGTTTTGATAGCATTTAGAATACACTAATGAGTGTATGTTTGTGTATGAGATCATGAGGATGACTCTTGAGCATACACAGTGGTACAGAATGAATAGAAGTTCAAAAGACATACAGAAGATCAAGCGGGAGGCAGCCACACAAACATAAAAGATAAGTATTTGAGTTTCTATTTGAAATAGTAATGATATTGCCTGCATGCATATTTGTATTCCTAGAATATATAATGCTGAGTGTAAACATTCATAGAGCATTGAACAGTATACAACTAATGTGCATATGTTTGGACAAACATTCCATTGTTGCTTGTCTAGAATGAAACCTCTTTGCTGACATGCTGAGAGTTGTGCACACTCTCAATAGTATGTTCTGGTAGAGATGGAAGGCATCTAGATAGCCACTGTATGCATACAGGATATGGGAAAGTGTTGTGCCAAAGTATTGGTCAAAATAATTGCATCACTATGTAAATGATATCTGTATGCATAATGGGTTATCTTTTGATGATTATGAAGTATTACTAATCATGTACTTAATTTTGATTTGTAGGAAAGGTCATGAAGAATGATGGACACCGTACAAGTGGTGGATGTTCAAACAAGAAGATTTACAAATCAAACAAAATATAGAAGGCTCATGGCTAGAAGATTCTCTTAGAAAGGGGAAGAGAATCACGACAAGATGTTTGCTCCAAGAATGGTGTAATTAAAGATAAAGTATGAATCAGGTTCTGTTTAGGTACCTAGGATCGATAAGCTTAATGATCACCATGGGTGATGTGGATCTCAACCTTTGCTACAAGGTTGAATATGATGCACATATGACATGGATGCAAGAAGGAACTCACCACAGAGTTCGAATGATATTGAGGCTCATATCAGTAGACCCATCTAACGAGAGATGGCACAGTTAGATATGCAGAAGATCATTCAATAATGAAAATGAAAGATCTCAAATTAATGCTTTACTTCCTAGGTCTGGAAGTATGGCAAGGCTCAGAAGGAATATTTCTCAACCAGGGAAAGTATGATGAGAAATATGACTTGATTCCAACTTGAAGCTGTTAGGGGATAACTCATCAGAGTTAGTGGATATAACTCTGTACAGTCAATTTATTGGGTCTTTGATATATCTAACATATACTAGGTTAGATATATGCTTTGTTATGAACACCTTGAGTTAGTATCTAGTGGAAACTAGATGTGTTTACCTGATAGTTGCAAAGTATGTGATGAGGCACATAAAGGACACGATAGAATTTGATGTATGCTATCTTGAAGATCATGACTTCAGATGGCTATTCAGATTCTGTTTGAGCAGGAAGTGTATCAGACAAGAAGAACACATCGAGAGGATGTTATTGTCTGGGATTAGCCATGATCTCGTGGTTTAGCTGGAAGCAGTCTAGTGTGGCTCTCAGCACAAGCGGAATATATGGCTGCTTGCTCTGCTAGTTGTGAAGAAGTTTGGCTTTAGGATTGTTTGACTTAGAGATAGAACCAACTGAGATCCTTTGTGATATTTAGAGTTGTATCAAGATGACATAGAATCTAGTGTTCCATGATAAGTCAAAGAACATAAGGAACTAACAAGTTATGACACAGAAAGGAACTCTAAAAGTTTGATTTTGTAACAGGTTACCGTTGTACTAACCAAGCCTCTACGTCAAGTGAAGAAGTTACCAACCAAACCTCTGTCTCGAGTGAAGTTTGAATACCTCCGAGACAAGCTTGGTGTAGTTCAAAAGGACCCTCCTCGAAAGGGGGAGTAGTATAGTCACTACTGATGAGATTGTCTCATCAAACAACAAGGTCGTTGATGAGGTAACCTGTTCTCTACACTCAGTTACTTAGAAATATTTAGATTTAGGACTCTCTTACTTAGAATACTTAGTTTTACTTATACATGCTTTTGATGTTAGATGTATTAGTAAGAATACATGCTAGATGTGATGTATACATGTTTTGATGTATTAGTAAGAATACATGCTAGTTGTGATGTATACATGTTTTGATGTTAGATGTATTAGTATACATGCTAGATGTATTAGTAAGAATACATGCTAGTTGTGATGTACACATGTTTTGATGTGATGTGTACATGTTTTGATCAGTGATGTATACATGTTTTGATGTACACATGTTTTGATGTGATGTGTACATGTTTTGATTAGTGATGTATACATGTTTTGATGTACACATGTCTTGATGTGATGTGTACATGTTTTGATCAGTGATGTATACATGTTTTGATGTACACATGTTTTGATGTAATGTGTACATGTTTTGATTAGTGATGTATACATGTTTTGATGTACATATGTTTTGATGTGATGTATACATGGTTTGATGTGATACATGATTGTACCTGTATGGATAAGAATACAGTTGAGGGGATTGGATCATCCCTGGGCTTTCAGCCCTAAAGAGAACCGTAGACGTAAGGTCTCCGAGAATGAAGTCCTTAGTGGACAGTTGAGGGGATTGGATCATCCCTAGGCTTTCAGCCCTAAAGAGAACCGTAGACGTAAGGTCTCCGAGAATGAAGTCCTTAGTGGACAGTTGAGGGGATTGGATCATCCCTGGGCTTTCAGCCCTAAAGAGAACCGTAGACGTAAGGTCTCCGAGAATGAAGTCCTTAGTGGACAGTTGAGGGGATTGGATCATCCCTGGGCTTTCAGTCCTAAAGAGAACCGTAGACGTAAGGTCTCCGAGAATGAAGTCCTTAGTGGACAGTTGAGGGGATTGGATCATCCCTGGGCTTTCAGTCCTAAAGAGAGCCGTAGACGTAAGGTCTTCGAGAATGAATTGAGTGGATTAAATCATCCTTGGACAGTAAATCCAGTAATTCCGAAAGGAAGGATAGTCCTAAATGAATTGTGGTGGGATTAAATCATCCTTGGACAGTAAATCCAGTAATTCCGAAAGGAAGGATCGTCCTAAATGAATTGTGGTGGGATTAAATCATCCTTGGACAGTAAATCCAGTAATTCCGAAAGGAAGGATCGTCCTAAATGAATTGTGGGATTAAATCATCCTTGGACAGTAAATCCAGTAATTCCGAAAGGAAGGATCGTCCTAAATGAATTGTGGGATTAAATCATCCTTGGACAGTAAATCCAGTAATTCCGAAAGGAAGGATCGTCCTAAATGAATTGTGGGATTAAATCATCCTTGGACAGTAAATCCAGTAATTCCGGAAGGAAGGATCGTCCTAAATGAATTGTGGGATTAAATCATCCTTGGACAGTAAATCCAGTAATTCCGAAAGGAAGGATCGTCCTAAATGAATTGTGGGATTAAATCATCCTTGGACAGTAAATCCAGTAATTCCGAAAGGAAGGATCGTCCTAAATGAATTGTTGGATTAAATCATCCTTGGACAGTAAATCCAGTAATTCCGAAAGGAAGGATAGTCCTAAATGAATTGTTGGACTAATCATCCTTAGACAGCAAATCCAGGAGGGATAGTCTTAAATATGATTGTGATTGGACTAATCATCCTTAGACAGCAAATCCAGGAGGGATAGTCTTAAATATGATTGTGATTGGACTAATCATCCTTAGACAGCAAATCCAGGAGGGATAGTCTTAAATATGATTGTGGTTGGACTAATCATCCTTAGACAGCAAATCCAGGAGGGATAGTCTTAAATATGATTGTGTGATGATGATGCTGCTGATCGTGTGCTGCTGATCGTGTGATAAAGATGTTGCTGATCATGTGATGACGATGCTGCTGATCGTGTGATAACGATGTTGCTGATCATGTGATGACGATGCTGCTGATCGTGTGATGACGATGCTGCTGATCGTGTGATGACGATGCTACTGATCGTGTGATGACGATGTTGCTGATCGTGTGATGACGATGCTGCTGATTGTGTGATGATGATGCTGCTGATCGTGTGATGACGATGCTGCTGATCGTGTGATGACGATGCTGCTGATCGTGTGATGACGATGCTGCTGATCGTGTGATGACGATGCTGCTGATCGTGTGATGATGATGCTGCTGATCGTGTGATGACGATGCTGCTGATCGTGTGATGACGATGCTGATGATCGTGTGATGACGATGCTGATGATCGTGTGATGATGATGCTGATGACGATGCTGATGATCGTGTGATGACGATGCTGATGATCGTGTGATGACGATGCTGATGACGATGCTGATGATCGTGTGATGACGATGCTGATGATGATGCTGATGATCGTGTGATGACGATGCTGATGATCGTGAGATAAACGATGCTGATGACGATGCCGATGATTATAGTGATATCGACACTATTGACATTGATGTTCCAGTAACTGGTTGAGTTACTGATGAAGATGATTTGAAGAAAGCTTCCAATGATTTATAGATGTATCATATATGATGACTCATTGCTCTTGCAGATGTTGTTATAATATCCTTCTCGTTAAGGGGGAGTGTTGAATATTGTAACTTCAAAGAATATTATATTTGTACCTTATTATTCCGGAGATGTTTCATTCCTCCGTGAAGATCTTATTGTATATCCGGAGATGTTTATTCCTCCGTCGGAATGTGGTAACTCGGGTTATTAGACTTCCCTATTGGGGGTCGGCCCTGTATGTGTTATATGGGTCAAAGGGTTATTAGACCACCCTAGAGGGGTCGGCCCAGTTAGTTGTAGTGGGGTATTTAACCTATTGGTTAAATACGAGCCTACGTGTACTTGTGTAAAATACATATCAGAGTCGTGTATAAATAGAGGAGGTGTGTTCCTCATTTGATACACTCACTCACTTGAGAAAGGTGCATTTGTGGAGGAGAGGTCTGCTATGGAGGAGAAGGAGCTTATGCTCAGGGTTTGCATCTTTGTATATTGTTGGTCATCTATATTGAGGAAGCTTTGCTGGGTTTTCTACCCCATGAGGGTTTCCCAGGATAAATCTCTGTCTCTTGTGTTTATGCTATGCTTGTTGTTTCTTCAGTGATCCTGTATATGCTATTGTTGTGAAATGGAATGTAATGCTGCTATTTTCTGTCTTAGCATATTGAATTTTAACAAGAGGCGAGTGAGCGGAGCTTTTACAGGATGTTTTTACTCAATGCTTTGATGCATACCAAATGCACCGGTGCGCCTAATGTCTGTATGCACCACTGTGTACTAAAAAAATAGTGCATCACGATCGAAATCCCCGTCAAGCGGAGAAAGAAAAAAAATTATTTTCTATTTCGATAGCCTACAAATACCGATGCATTTAAACTACGATGATGCACTAGTGCTACCACATAAATGACGCACCAATTTCAGCCAAAAAATGTTTCCCTCCTACCTCGGAAAATAATTTTTTTAATAAGTAAAATAATTTACGGTGTGTTTGTATATTTGAACAGCAGTAGTGCATCATGTGTGATTGGAAGCACTGACACGAGGTGTAACTAAAAGAAAAAACCGGATGAAAAACTTTTGAATATGTTTATATTCACTAGCAGTGTGTTTACCTAATTAAAATGCATTCGATACACATTCGTGTAGTGAAAAATAAAATAACAAAAATTCAATGATGCAAAATATTTTTGTATCGTTATATTCATTATTGGTGTGTTGTTATCTATAAAATGCAATGAAACTCAATATCATTTAGAGCACCAAAGTAGAGTAAAAAAAACACTGGACGTAAAACTTTTTAATATTTTGATATTCACTAGTAGTGCATTTATCTCAACTAAATGTGCTAGTGTGTTATATTCAGTACGCAACAATGTAGGGAAAATTAAAAGAAATTGTGAGACAAAAAAATATGGTTATATTGTTCCAATCATTAACATTGCGTAGTTATATTGATAGTGCACCGGTGCATAATAGCATTTAGAGCACCAAACTAGGGTAAACAAAAAAAACCTGGATGGAAAAATGTTTTTATAATTTTATATTTTTATATTTTTGGACGGTGCGTTTATTTATTGTAAATGCACCAATGCATCCTTAACAAAGTGTATGTGACTAGGGTAATATTAAAAAATGCAGGACAATTTTATTTTATTTATTAAATTCATTTCCAGTGTGGTTTTTTACTCTAACCACATTTGTGTGTATTGTTATGAGGTGCACTGAAATAGGGTAAAATAAAAATAAAATTATCGAATAAAAAAACCATTATTACCATCCTACAATGTTGTTGAACACCTAGGCACTGATGCATTACTTGCCTACTTGAAATGCCCTGCCATGAGTGCTCCATGTGGTTGAATTACTCCCTTACATTGCATGCTTGGTGGCTTTTGAATTTTTCTAAACAATGGGAAAATTTTGAAATTTTGTCTACATCGCAACCATTTCCCCTTGACATGCAAGTTCCTAGCTAATCTATTTGTTACCTCCTAATTCCAATTTTTTCACAGATAGATAATGAAAATTCACCTTATTTTGTTGTTTTTTTAAATAAAAAAGATGTGCGGTGTGTTCAATTCATTCGGATCACACCGCTATAAACAATGCACCCTGTAAATTTATAGTGTGCACCAATAGTGGTGCGCTGTGAATGTAATATAGCGCACCGCACTAGCAGTGTGCTATCCATTTCATGATGCACCACTAAAAAATTAAAAACCATTTTTCACATAAAAGGCCTTCAATTTCATTAACAAACCATAGTGTACCGTTAGTGGTGTGGTTAATTGCAGTAATGCATCGGTGTTGGTAAACACCTAGAACATCGTCTAATCACCACTTTATAAATTTTTAGACGCACACTGCAATAAACTTAAAACAATTATTGAACACTATTATATACATTAATGAGCGTGCAGTTATAAATTGTATGCACTACCATGTTGGTGCACTTATGTTTAACATATGCATTGGCATGGCCATTGAAAAAATACTAATTTTCACAAAGAGATACACCAATTACAGTGTGCTCTAAAAACTTGTGCGCTTTGTGTATGGTGCAACGACATGATTGTATTGCATTGGTGATGCATAATTAGAGATTCACTTTATATTAAGATTTCATAAATAATGGCGATGCATTTTAGCATCACGGACGCACCACGGTGGTATGTTTTAAAAGTGCACTAATTTGACATTTTCAAATGAAATTTTGACACCTGGTGCACTAGGATCAACGTAGCGCATCGTTAACGGTGCTTATGTCATTTGTAATGCATTCGGTGTCCATGTTGTTTCAATTTTAGTTTATTTCATGTATGTATTTGGCGTGTTTTCAATACTATAGTGTGTCATTTATGGTGCACTTAGTACAAAGAGCATTGCGCGTAGTGTGTGACTATTTATAGGCGCACCCCTTGTTAAATTCATTTATTAAGAGAAAAAAATTAATGTTTGATATTAATAAATAAAATTATCATTGAATGAAATATTGAATGATTTTTATATATATGTATGTATGTATTATGAGATTGGTAGAAGTTATATGTGAATCTGAGACGTCAACGGTGAGAGTTGCAACACGAGACACAGGTGTGGGTTGAATTATAAAACGTTGTACGGGAGTGGGAGGCCAGAGAAAGGGAGAGATAATTTTACCATCGGCCCATTACCTCAATTACACGAGACCTCTTGAGGGTTGTCAACCTCCTGAAGTTCTATCAGAAGGCTACATCCCTAAATGGGAATTTAGATTTTTGGATGCACTTGATTTGTCATTGGGATCAACATAGATAGGCTTTCTATTTTGGTCCCGATCTATTGTTTCATCCCACAGAGGAGGACATATAATTCATCATTGGCCTGTCCAAGAGAGGGGAGGATTTTCCCTAGTTTCCTGATGTCCCATTTGGTGTCCTAGCAGGGAGTCAGCTTGTGTACTCTCAGAGATATATCAGTGACCAGGTCACTGACCCTACTTTTTTTTAGGTTTCCAGAGGACAACTATGTATTGCTTCTTTCAGTGCATATGAGGTTAGATGCCTCTCTCTTTTGGTTACATTGGTGAGCATTTCACCGCTAATGGGAAGCACATTAATTCCCCCCATTATATTATGTTGATTCTTTAGTGTAGAGACCTAGATGCATTAGGTGGTCAGCCACTTTTTTACGATGGTTTTATTTGTCTTTGGATCAATGTCATGCATAATTTAAGGGAGGGTCAACTTCTCTTTTACGTCAGATATTTTTTGTTTATTTTTTGAGAGGTTTCCATTCATGAGGCCATCATTTGATTGTTACCCTCCTAGGGAGATGTCTGAGGTGTAGATTCGTATGTGGGGACATAGGTTTCCCAAGAGGGGCCATCCAAAGTTCCCATCGAGGATTACCTCAGAGGTACTGGAGTTACCAACTAGTGAGGATGATCATGCATTGAACCTTATGCCATATCCTTACGTGAGGTTGGACTAGAGAGGATGTCACAACACCTTTTTCAACTAGGATGAGCCACTAGATGACAAAGGTAATATTATCATTATGTTTAAATTAATCTAGTTTCATTTTATTATCTTACTTAATGGAAATGAAATTTATTCTAACGTTTTCTTTATAAAAAAATTAATTGTTTAATGAAATTTTCTAATTCTTGTTCTGTACTATATATTTTGTAGATATTGGCACCTCTGATGGGGAGGGGCCTCCACCAGTGCAGGGAGATGAGGATATTGATGAGCCTGAGTTTCCTTAGTTTCCTGGACCTGGCCTATGACGTAGACTAGATTCTAGGTTTCGAGAGGATGTGGCATACAGGTTATATGCATTGTTGGATTGATAGGGACTCCACCCTATACAGTTTTAGGAGATCCTATGAGAACCCAACCTAGTAGATTTATGGAAGATTGTTCCTCATGATACAGGGAATTTAATGTGGTATGTCATCGGTGCATCCAACCTTATTGCTGCTAGGAGGGATGGTCATCCTACATCTGATTAGGGTGGCGATTACTGTCCTTTAACTCCTCCTCCATCTCCCCCTTCTCTTCACTGAGACGATCGATCATCACTCATCCAAATCCTTCTCCTCCTCCTCACCATGACGACCAACCACTATTTCATCCTAAACCCCCAAGTGTACCAGCACCATCTCTGACTCATCCACGGTTCAACCAACCACCCTCTCCTCCTTAGTGAGCCGACCATGCACTATCTCCTACTCCACTCATATCACTTCTAGATAGGATGGTCACAGTGGATGAGATACATCATCAGGGAGATATATATGTTTCTCTCTAGTATATGTTTTCCTGACAAAGGTATTAATGCCTATAGCTCTACTGGTGGAGGTGTCGATGCCTCTAGCTCTGTTGGAAAAGGTAGTGATGTTGTTGGTTCCATAGGTGTACCAACTATCTCATAGCATTTATTGGACTTGAGATGTATATTTTACATGTATCATGAGTTTGATATTCTTATACATCTCAATTCCAATAAATGCTATGAGATAGTTGGTCAACCTCTCTCTCTCTCTCTCTATAGTGCATTTTTTATGTTGATGTTGATAAACTGATGTTTATGATTATGTTTGTGTTTATTTATATAATGTGCTTGATGGTGATGTGTATGTTAGGTCATGTTATATATGTTTTCCAGGTATGCTTGATAGATGTGTATGTTATTTGATGTTTGATGCGTATGTTAGATTATGTTAGCTAACTTTTTATGTGTATGTAAGATAGTGATTATGTTTTATAGGTGATAATAGATGTGTATGTTAGATGTGATTGTTAGATGGGTACTATAAAAAATAAATTCCTCCAATTTTATATTGTGTATAAAGATCCTATATATTAAATTCTGAAAAACATCATGCATTTTTATTTTGAAAAATAGTGAGAAGTGTTTATTAAAAAACACCAATGATAACTTCTTCATTACAGTGCAATTATTGGCATATTGTTACAATTAATGTAAACAATTTTGTGAACATATATTATAAAATAAAATAGAGAAATATTTGACATATAAGATCTCCATTATTTTTAAATTAGTTAAATTTAAAAATTATTTTAATAATATAATGCATTTCATTCCCCTATAACAAATATTTGTTTATACTAATTTATTGTGAGCTTCCAATTTATATTTGCAGCTAAATTTTACATGTAATTAGGTGAAAATCATCGTTAATCATGAATGGGTTGTTATTATTACAACTTTGAAACATGTTTTAATTAAATCATTACTAATAATAACATCACTTCTATGACAATAAAACAACACAACAAAATTCTATTACAATTCAAAATGAAAATAAATGATGTAAGGTCAACTAAAAAAATGATAAACATGATACACATTGGATTATAATTTTACAATATAATCCCTATAAACCATATAACCCTCAGCTATAAAATATATAACCCATAATAGTTGATAACTCTTAATCCCTCACCATATAACCCTCACCTATAAAATTTCCAAACCCAGGCCAATATCTCTAGTTTAGATGATATTGTTAAATATGTTGCACATATTCATGTCTTATCAAATTATGGGTGTTTACTAATTTGATTTGTAGAATTTATGCAAACTTTTTAGATTTTGTATGGGCATTTCCTTCTTTTTAGTGACATATAACATTTTTTTAAATTACAAATGTTTATTGGTATTGGTATAATTTGTATTTCGGCAACCATATTTAAAAATATAATTATATGTTGCATTACTACAAACCGAGATCTACACTTATTATTTACTATAAAAAATGTTTTCATTATGTTAAACCCCTCAAATGTTTCAATAACACTTGATGTAATCAAAGGAACTTATCTAACTTTAGTAATTTCAATAGCCATAAAAATATCCTTTAGAAATTTGTACAAATAAGTTTGAAATTCTTAACTTAGAAAGGTTGTATCACTCACATGACTATATATAATGTTATTGTTATCATAAACATGGCAAACTCACTTTTCATTCACTCAAGTTTTTTGTGAATGATTTATTAACATTTTCAAAATAAGGAAGATATAAAGATAAAAATTTAAAGATTTGTGAAAAAAAATATATAACTATCTATTTTTTAAAATTATTTATTTGAATGATAACTTTCATGTAAATTGAAATTTATAATATAATCCCAACGGATCAATTTTATAATAATAATTTTATATTTTACCAAAATGACACAAGAAAATAATGTCCTAAATTTTTTACTTTATTAAATTTTATGTGGATAATTACTTATATTTTAAAGAAGTAAACTTATTAAAAAATTCATAATTTTACATAATAATAAAGAAAAAAGCCCTTACATAAAAATCATAGAACCAAAACATTGAAATCCATGTGTTCAAACTTAATATATGTATTATTACACATTAAATTAAAATTAAATTCCATTAATTCACTTTCATGAATTTATACATATTTATAATAAATGATTAATAGAAAGTTAGCTTAAGTGTTATCATAAAAGCACTTTTCCATATAATCAAGTTCTTAACATTTTGATGTATGAGTTCTCAAAAGCCAAATATACAAGTTTTCCTTTAATTTTACGTTCATAAATTCATAACAAAAGCCAATTAATTTTCATTTTTCATCTTTGAATGTTTTGCGGTGTCTGGAATTATATGTGAATAATAACGACTCCTTTAAAAATCACATATATTTAAATCAATCATCCACATGGAAATCAAACGTCATGTGGACAAATACAAAAGATGAATAAAAAGTTTCAAATTTGGATATAAGAATTTGAAACGTTTCGGCTCCTTGACGTGGGAATTTGAAATAAGAATTTGAAACGTTTCGGCTCCTTGACGTGGGAATTTGAAACGTTTCAGCTACTAGGATTTGAGAATTTGAAAAGTTTCACTCGCGATCATTAAAATAGGTTAAATAGGGTAGATCACGACATAGATGAGAAGGCATGGTATGAAATAACAATGGACCAAATGCCATCACTACAAGGAGATATAATGAGATATAGCTTCTTTGCTGCAGGTCATTTAATGTAGCTGTAACAGGTTGGTTGATGGATGGATTTCAAGCAGTAGCTGAGCTGCTGAGGCGAACAATATTCAACCTGCTGTAGATCATTCAATGCAAGTGCAACAAGTCTGTTAATCGATCAACAGACCTGCTGCAGCTGCATTAAATGACCTGCAACAGGCTGAATATTGTTCACCTCTATTTAGATCTCACGGGCTCAACTACCTTCCAAGATGGTCATAAAGTCTCTCTATGAAAACCAACCTCATCCTCATCAACCAGAATCATCCTCATCAACCAGAAGACAAAGAGAGCAGAAATTCATAGTCTCTTCCAGAACCTGTGATGGCCAACATTAATATTCGATGACAAAATTATTAAAAAGTTTCCAATCATTTTTCGGAACTATCATTTACAAGTATTGGTGGTCACCACTATTAGCAACTTGATCATAGTCGTTGGCATATTATGTGCTTTTTATAACGATAATCGTCTTGTTCCATTCCAACTGGATGGAAAAATTTCACCACTTACAGACATGAGTGCGGGTCACTCATCATAATTAAAATGCATATTGTTTATATTCGTTATAATAGTAACACTAATTCATTGATTGTTGCTGTAATCAGTTCTGGCACACTGTCAATTAGTGACATTGCATCTATCAAAGCAGGTCGACAAGGTACAGAAAAAGAGAAATTTTTCCATCAGATTGAGAGAGAGCTTGGAATTTGAAATTACAAATTGTAGAGGAGTTTGATATTAAAGCCAAGAACGAGAAAATATTCTCTCATTCTTTATCTTTAATCATGCCCCTGCAATTTGGAATAACAAATCCCCCACCTGTCGCTGAATATGGTGAAAAGAGCTCTGTGTTTTTCGTAGTTTGGCTTGCTTTTATAGATGCAATGTCTCAGCTTACAATACTTGACATTGTGCCAGAACTGATTGCAGCGATTATCAATTAATGATTGTTTCCATCTAATCAGAATGGAACAAATTGTAGCTGGAGACGTTTCTCCATCCAGTCAGAATGGAACAAAATGTTTGTGGTTATAAATAACACATATTATGTCATCTGCTATGACGAAGTCGTTATTAAATGATAGTCCTGAGTCGAACGCTTGTAAATGATAGTCCCGAAATCTGTTTGGAAGCTTTCTCATATCTTTGTACTGGCACCACGTTCGCAATCGCAGGTTCTGGAAATAATTATTGGATGACGAATCTCTCTTTTTTTGTCTTCTTGTTGATGAGGACGAGATTGGTTTTCATGGACAGACTTGATGACCACCTCGGATGGGAGAGGCGGTGAGATTGATTAGAAGCTCTGACTAGTTGCAGCTATGGCATCTCATCTTCTTTTATTTCATACTTTTCCTTCTTATTTATGTGTGGTGATCTGCCATCACAAATTCTCTAGAGGGTGGCAACTCAATGACAAAAAACTATATAAAATGCATAATCTGTAAGCGGCTTAAGGGTAAATCTATGTACACCCCATTGATATTTCATGCACAGAATTGTCAGAAATGATAGGATCATCCTCCGTAATTTCATAAATTGGATTACTGAACACGCATATCGCCACTGAATATTGGGTACCTATTCACGTCCCGATATTATCAATATTGGGTTGAACAGGGATTCATCGCTTAACTCGTCTGCTCAGGCAGCGCCTATTGTTTATTGTATTTAGTTGTATGTATACGAAGTTAGATATATATATATATATAAATTTTGTATTTTCTTCGAATTTATGTAGACGAGAGTTCAATACGATCAAATTATGTTACTATAACTAAAACTACGAGAGAGATTAATAATTATGAGGGGTAAACTATGAGAGAGATTAGTAATTATGAAGGGTGTCAGTTATGGTTTATAATGATGTGATTGTATGCAAAGGCTAAGGAGTTAGTAAGAGGTTAATTGCTAATGTTGCATGGATCATCATATATTTTATACAATTTTACATATAACAAAACAATTACTTAAAAAAATTAATGGGTTTTTGTTATGGAATGATAATGGACTTTTTGTTATGACCTTATGTAACTAAAAAATCTTAAACTTTTAGAAATTGTAATAAAAAATATTATTTTTTAATAATATGATTTTTTTAATAAAATGGGATTTTGAATGATATTCAAAATATGAGCACATTTTATTCTTCATTTTCAGCCTTAGACATGATATTTGGGCTCCATATCTATGATTTAATGAGTTAGTAGGATGCTATTTCCTAATGGTACAATGATCACCTTAAACTTTATACAATCATGTGCTATATCCATTTCAACTTTATGTAACGATCAAAGAACCATTTTAGTGGTTAATAACTTGTTAGGTTGAGATTTTTTAAATAAAGCTTTATTGAATAATTCCTTTACTTATTGATTAAGTTAAAGGCAATAGCACAATATTGCTAAGAGAACATAAAACACAATACAAAAGAAGAGTGATAACATGGAAATCAAATGATGAAAAACATGTTATTAAAATGGTAGTACTTTATTTATGAAGATATGTAATATTTGTTTTCATCTAAAAAAAATCATCATAAAAAGTCGAAACTACATTTTATCTTAAATCTTAATATAATAATATAAAGAGACAATTGGATCCAATAACCCTAATAACCCTAACCCTTAAAGCTAATGTGGTAGAAGAGATCCGATCAATTCTCATCTCACAAAGTCTCTGCATGAAAACCAACAGAACAAAAAGACGAGAGACGAGAGATTCATCGTCTAGTAATTACTTCTCGAACCGGTGATTGACAACATGGTGAGATGACACACATATTACAAAGCTTCCAATCATTTTTTGGAACTATCATTTAAAAACATTCGACGTTGTGGCGGTCACCACTATTAGCAACTTGATCATAGTCATTGGCATATTATGTGTTTTTTATAAGGATAATCGTCCTGTTCCACCACTTAGATATGAATGTGGGTTTCCCATCTATATTCGTTATAATAGTAACACTAATTCATTGATAGTCGCTGTAATCAGTTATGGACATTGCATCTATAAAAGCGGGGAAAACTATGGAATAAAGAGAACTCTTTCCACCAGATTGAGAGAGCTTGGAATTTGATATTACAAATTGCAGAGGAATTTGATATTAATCACTATTCCCAAATCCATTCTTTGTTGCAATCTCAGCCTCGTATTGCTCCCATTAATGAATATTCTCAATTAACTCATCACGTGCCAAAACCCCACCCCGGTTCCAGTCAATTAATTCATCATGTGCCACAATTCCTTGGTTGATGTGTTCTGGATTCATTGAAGCATCAACAAAATCTTGATCAAAAGATTGATTACCATGATTCTTTTGGAATGTCTCTCATGTGGGAGTATTGTTGCTCGTCTGCACTTGTATGTGATTTGGCATGCCTTCCAGGTATTCGTTTAGAAATCCTTGAGCACATCCCACATCAAGATGATTAAAATTGATTTGATTTAAATCTTGGGCAGGAGTTGTCTCTCTTTAATTGTGGTCTATTGACCCGGGCAGCTCCATTCTTATCTGCTTAAAGTAGTTGTTGAGAATAGCATGGCCTACATTCCTGTGTAAATACTGGTTTTCCACTTGGCCTCTTCAGAGACATCTAATGTCGCCGCTAAATTGATTAACACCACATCTTCTCCTTAAATTGAGATGTAATAATACTTTTAATATCATCACTGTTATGCAAAGTGGTACCTTCATCAACTCCCCAATGATTTAGCAAAGAATTGGTAGCTTTATGCCATCCTTGCTTAAGTATCAAGTGGTTTTGACTAGAGTATGAAGTAATCTTAGGAATCCTCTTGTCTCCCATGTTGTTTATAGTGTTCTTGTACAGTAGGTACATATTCATAGCCATGCTCTCAATCAGGGAGAGACTCGCTTTTATGAGGAGGATAGGACAAGGTGTATTGGCCTTAAATTTAATATTATATCTTATAAAACACTTTTGAATTTGCTCCATCTGTATCCATGATTCTCTAGAGATGTTGCAGCCCTAAACTTCACAACAAACTAAGATAACAGAAGTGACAAGAGTCTCAAAGAGGAGTTTCTTCCTATCCCAAAGCTAGAGGTGTCTTGAGTTACAATTGTTTTAAGTCCATAATAATATTTCCAAACTCCATTAATCCTTTTCTCAATGTTATAGCTCTAGTTAAGCTTCTGGCGAATATGGTTTCCAAGATATTTATATGAAATCACTTCCCCCGAGTTGTTGTTGTCATACATTACATTATCATAAGCGATCTTTTGGGACTTGATTATCATTACATTTTTTTTATAAATGTTAACAATCAATACCCATATTAGAACAAAAAAAAGTGATAATTTTTAGATGCTTGTTGAGATCACAGGGACTCCTTTCCATAAGAACAATAACCTCAACAACATAGAGAAGAAGGATGATTACTATACCAGCCAAAGTCATGTCAACACAACCAACCTCTTCCAAACAACCCTCTAGCTTGTCAAAGTAAATACCAAAAATATAATATATTAAATAGATATAAATAAATAAACATATGTAAGAATTTAAAACAATATTTATAAATAATAATGAACGCTCCACTTTATTATGGGGATTCATATTATTTACACAAAGGTACAGATTGCAAGGACCACCCAATAAATTGGCAATTTTAAAATTCGTTTCTATAAGGTTGATCTCTCTCTCTCTCTCTCAAGTAACAAAATACACACACATACAATAGTAGCAAAACACACATTTTAAAAATAATATTTGAAAAAAAACTATCATATAAGAAAAAGGCATTAAAAATATAAAAAATAATAATAATACAATAATTATAAAAAATACTAAATATAAACCAACAAATATAAGTTACCCATTTCAAAAAATAAAAATGGAAAGGATTAGGGAATCTACCTCCAATTCTATCTTAAAAATCCAGTAATATTTTTTTTATAAAAACTCTCTCTCTATATATAGTAGCAAAAGACGCATTTTAAAAATAATATTCCAAAAACAAACTATCATATAAGTAAAAGGTATGAAAATTTAAAAAATAATGATAATAATACAATAATTATAAAAAATACTAAATATAAACCAATAAATATACATTACCCATTTCAAAATGATAAAAAGTTGAAAAGATTACAGAATCTATCACCAATTCTATCTTAAAAATCCATTAATATTTCTTTTATAAATCACCAAAATATCTCTCTCTCTCTATATAAAGTAACAAAATACACACGCACATATACAATAATAGTAGCAAAAGACACTTTTTTAAATAATATTCCCAAAACAAGCTATCATATAAGAAAAGGTAAGAAAATTTTAAAAATAATTATAATACATTAATTATAAAAAATACTAAATATAAACCAACAAATATAAGTTATCCATTTCAAAAGATAAAATTAGAAAGGATTAAGGAATCTATCACCAATTCTATCTTAAAAATCCACCAATGAGATTTTTATAAACCACCAAGAAAGTATTTATAAACCACCAATAGTGAAAATGTTCAAATTGTGAAAAACACCCAAATAGGTGAGATCATTTTAAAATGTAAAAATAGAAAAATATTGACTTGAGTGTATCACAATTGTATATAAAAAAACCCATGAACAAAGTTTCAGGTTACTTATTTACTGTATTTTCAAAAAAAATATTCATAGATATTTTTAAGAAAGGAACTTGATCACAAGGGTTTACTTAACCCAACCTCACACCTTGATCGATGGTTTTCCACCTACATTAAGAACCCTTTATCAAGGGCTCATTTAAGATCTCAATTAAGGTATTAATAGCTTGATTGAAGGCTTAAAATTACCTCAATTTGGGATATGAAAAACACTTGTTCCATGCTCTCCCTTTCCAAAAAGTGTTACCTATTTTTATGGATTCACACTTATCCTAATTATGTATTTAGAGAAGTAGTAAACATGGAACCCCACCCACATCCTTTGTGTTTGTTCAAAGAGATGGATGTTTGTGATGCAGTACCGAATGACCCAATCAATAGGTCATGTGTCTCCCATAAGTTTTCCATTGTAGCCAGAAAAATTCGTCCATATATCGTTGTTAGCACCCTGTTAATCACCTTGTGTTGTTAGAAGTCCTCTTTTGTACAGCAAGTACCTAGAGGTTGCAATGACTCACTTTATTATCTTTGTATTCTTTCAAGTATGTGAGTCATGTAGAGAAATATGCTACTATAAATCTTCATATATTTTAACACTACAAGGAAAAGACCCCTCTAGCGGAGGTTTTTAGGATGTTCCTCTAAAAAGATCCCAAATATATGTTTATAGTGGAGTTTGCTAGCAGAGGTGATTGAGCGGAGCTTTTACTGGATGTTTTTACTCAGTGATTTGATGCATACCAAATGCACTAGTGCGCCTAATGTATGTATGCACCACTATGTATTAAAAAAATAGCACACCACGATCGAAATCCCCATCAAGCGGAGAAAGATAAAAAATTATTTTCTATTTCTATAGCCGACAAATACTGATGCATTTAAACTTCGATGATGCACCGGTGCTACCACATAAATGACGCACCAATTTTAGCCAAAAAATGTTTCCCTCCTACCTGGGAAAATATTTTTTTTAATAAGTAAAATAATTTATGGTGTGTTTGTATATTTGAACATCACTAGTGCATTGTGTGTGATTGGAAGCACCGACACGAGGTGTAACTAGAAGAAAAAACCAGATGAAAAACTTTTGAATATGTTTATATTCACTAGCTGTGTGTTTACCTAATTAAAATGCATACGATACACATTGGTGTAGTGAAAAATAAAATAACAAAAATTCAACGACGCAAAATATTTTTATATCATTATATTCATTATTGGTGTGTTGTTATCTATAAAATGCAACGAAACTCAATATCATTTAGAGCACCAAAGTAGAGTAAAAAAATCATTGGATGTAAAACTTTTTAATATTTTGATATTCACTAGTAGTGCATTTATCTCAACTAAATGTGCTAGTGCGTTATATTCAGTACGCACCAATGTAGGGAAAATTAAAAGAAATTGTGAGACAAAAATATATGGTTATATTGTTCCAATCATTAACATTGCGTAGTTATATTGACAGTGCACCGATGCATAATAGCATTTAGAGCACCAAACTAGGGTAAACAAAAAAAACCTGGATGGAAAAATGTTTTTATAATTTTATATTTTGGATGGTGCGTTTATATATTGTAAATGCACCAATGCATCCTTAACAGAGTGTATGTGACTAGGGTAATATTACAAAATGTAGGACAATTTTTTATTTTATTTTTTAAATTCATTTCTAGTGTGGTCTTTCACTCTAACCGCATTTGTGTGTATTGTTATCAGGCGCATTGAAATAGGGTAAAATAAAAATAAAATTATTGAATAAAAAAACCATTATTACCATCCTACAATGTTGTTGAACACCTAGGAACCGATGCATTACTTGCCTACTTGAAATACCCTTCCATCAGTGCTCCATGTGGTTGAATTACTCCCTTACATTGCATGTTTGGTGGCTTTTGAATTTTGCTAAACAATGGGAAAATTTTGAAATTTTTTCTACATCGCAACCATTTCTCCCTAACATGCAAGTTCCCAGGTAATCTATTTGTTACCTCCTAATTCCAATTTTTCATAGATAGATAATGAAAATTCACCTTATTTTGTTTTTTTTTTAAATAAAAAAAATGTGCGGTGTGTTCCATTCATTCGGATCACACTGCTATAAACAATGCACTCTGTAAATTTATAGTGTGCACCAATAGTGGTGCGTTGTGAATGTATAGCGCACCGCACTGGCAGTGTGCTATCCATTTCATGATGCACCACTAAAAAAATAAAAACCATTTTTGTAACATACCCTTTAAGTTGGGAAACATTTTGTGTTTAGAAACAATATGATGACTTTTATTGTAAAGTTTATATTGGAAAGGTGTCCAAGGATGATTGTAATTTGCACAATATATTATTATTTAATAAATAAAATAGGAGACAAACACCTAAGAGGACTGTTGAAAGAGTGGTTACTGATCCACTAGGTGGAATGGAATCTGGGTTAGAAGGCAATGGACAAGTGGCAGCATCATGATGCAACTAACTAGCTGTTGGTATGGGACAACTCCCTTGAAATGTGGTCATAGTGACCTGGAAGATGGGACTGGAGCTTGAGTCTCATTTATTCCAAACTGACCACTAAAAGACCTAGGCAGTCTATATAATAGCCATCAAATATTGAACTGAGGTTCATCACTTTTCTTGACGAGGAAATTTACCTTGGGGTTTTGTTGTGTTTGCACCCAAGAGATTTGATGAGGGGATATGTTGTTGTTGATCATGTTGTGAGTCTGCTAAACTCTTATTGAGTTTAGGAGGTTGATGCTGAGTGGAGAATGCATTTTTCAGTAGGTTGATACTGAGTGGAGAAGGTATTTTTGAGTTCTTTTCTTCTACACAGATTCCACCCACTTACTGGATAAGTAAGCAGCCTCGGGCGTTCATTAGAAGTCAGCAGATGAGCTGCTTCTTTTGAAGCAGGTTGGGAGGAACAGGCCTCCTTGGGTGTTTATCGGCCCTATCGTCAGTTACAGGTTCTATTGTCTTATCTGTTTTATTTTTAATTTATGTTATCTATTTTGCATATTACAGTTTTGTTGTTGATTAAACTTTCACTGTTTAATTTATAAGTTATTTCAGTTTCCTGTATAAGTTAATAATTCTGCATAAATGTGAAATGATTGAATAGAATGGTTTTTATATTTTTCCCCATGCAAAAAGGAACACCATCGTACTTCAGTACAAAAACAGATTAAAAATAGATAAGTCTGATAGGAAAATATCCAAGTGAATGGGAATATTTAATTTATTATAATTTCTCAAAGTTTCTACTTTCTATTAAATTCTGGTATTTATATTTCAGTACTCTAATTATTAACTATTTTTATTTAGCTGTATTCATAGTTTGTATACAATAGTTCTGTTTATAAATATCATTGTTTTCAATTAATTATATTCTGTTCTAACAGTATAGGATTTATTTATCCATACTCAGTAGTTAAGATGTTCTTGTTTACACTAGGATAAATAAAGATTTACTTTCAAAATGTAGTAGAATGATATTCTTCTATAGACATCAAGTATTTTCATTTATTTCATGCTCACATTAGTTTATAGGAGCTTTTTATTTTAAAATTTAGTCTTGTTTCTCTCTACATATAAAAGCATTACAATACAAACAGAATCGAATTATAACCCCAACAGTTCACAGTAGAAGACCTGTTATTTATTATCAGTTTGAATAACATTTTTGACACTCATTCCTTTTAACATTAGACAAATCTATTTCAAACAGAAGTATCAAGACAGAGAAGCTCAAACTTCATTTCATAACAAGATCAAGGACAAAAACCAAACACTTACACCTTAAACATGCCTGTAGATTGAGTAGTTAAGATTTCACTTTCAAAATGATTGCAAAAGTTTCCAAATAAAATAATGAACACAGGCTTATTGCCAAGAGACCTCAGCTAAAGCATCGTTAAGCTTTATTTTCCAAAACAAAGACTAAACCCTAACACTAGAATTATTTCCTATTTTATTTAAGATGCAACAACAACATTATCAACAAAATGAAGCATGTACAGGCCATGAGCCTTATCAATAATTCAATTATCCATTGTTCTTTTAAAGCAAACAGTCGTATCTTTCACCCATCGATTTATAGTCAAATTAAACTCAGAGTTTTACAAAATAAACAAACTTCACACAGGCCGTAGCCATACATAGATATAATTTATCTAGCCTGTAACGATAAACATATTGTTTTACAGAATTTAAACATTTGCATTTTAACCTTAGCCATATACAAAAGAAAAATGATAATAGTGGTCATGAAACACGATGAAGTACATCATTCAAGTCTGAGGGTAAAACCCTTGTTTATAAAACCATTGCAAGCACAGTCGTTGCCTTATGGGTCGAGGTAGATCCTCCCCATTCTTTTTAAACAGTATGCAAACCCTATATATACGTTTTACAAAACTCTTTGAGTTATAAATACAACAGACAGAATAGCACACAGTCGAACATCATCTCATCAACCTAGAGTTTTCAAAGCTACTACCGAGGCTTACCGGTTGGTATAGCTTTCCAACCTTCAACGTCAGGTTCGAGGAGCCATTTCTAAGCTACACCTGCAATGACAATTACTAGTGGTTAAAACAATATCTAAACGAAAAGACTTCAGTATTAGAAGGTTGATAAACTGATAGCATTTTGTGGAATATTACAGTGGAGGAAGGTGAATACATTACCTCTCAGAATGTTAGCTGTAAAATAAACGAACGCCAAGTCTGTATCCACTGCAACGAAACCCTACCACGTTAAATGTTGAAGTAACCGGAGCCAACACCCAACCATCAACTCTCAACATTTCACAGCGTCAAGACCTGGAACAACCAAAGTGAAGGGTTGATTTCTTACACAAATCTAACTTCCAAGAACCAACAAGTCCGACGATTGAATCTCTTCAAAAGTTACAAAACCAACCGATAACTTAAACAAGTAAACTACTGCATGAAGAACTGAGAACTCGACTCTTCCATTTTATGAGGTTACGAGTTCAAAACTCAGAAGTTACAGGCGGAACAACAAGGCTAAAAACCAGCAGCCTATCGGCTGCATAGAGCCACCACTACCAAAAGACTTGAACACAATAACTCATCAAAAACACAGTGAGATAGGTTAAACCTTTGCATCGAAACCCTCGATAGATCAACGGTGTAGATCAATAAATGGAATCACGAATCTCCCAAGACATCTACCCTATTAAGTGTTGCACCATTACAATTTCCAAAATGAGCCACGATGGAATCATGGTGGAGCCAGCTCATCAACAGGTGAACACGTATGCCACACTTCAACACTTTAAAGAGCTATATTCACGGTGGCAGCACATGGTCGAGCACACTAAGCAGTGCCACATCGAAACTCCATTACCTTGGAAGTTATGAACATTCAATGCCCAGGTTACGTTACGACTGCCAACCTGTATGGCATTTCAAAGTTCACATCATATTAATAAATGTATTGGATTCGCATATGATATGGTCGAGAGCTTATACCTTGTCATAATACGTTTGCACATAGTGGAGAGATAGCTCCATAGTTATTATAGCAACATTTGATCACATAGTTGCATATAGTCACATAGCATACGACCCTCACATAATATTACAAAGTATGCACATAACTCATATCCATTGCATAATATTTATTAATATTCCTAGGGTATGATATATAATAGAGTGTTACAATTGCACACATATTGCATAGTTAAGCATATAGATTATATTGTGCATGTAGTATCACATAATTCATAAGTGCCATATAGGGGCATCATGGTGCACACAACACACATATCATATGGATTATATAGTACATAGTTGAGATTTGAATTATATCTCAAAATTACATCGTAATATAAATCATATAAATAAGTCAAAGGAACATACACACTATTATATGGTGTTGAATCCTAATGCATGATACTATGAAAGTCATAATGATAATGGAAGGCAATATTACCATAGCATAATTTCTTAACATAGGACCTTCGCTTTGACTAGGAAAAAGAATCGACAGCTACGTACAGTTCTACATAAAAATTAATTAGAAAATTGTCTATGATTCTGAGTATAAAACTGAGACCCATTTGTTATAGATCTTCTCACGATTCATCTACAAGTGTGCAATTTCTACAATATAAGACGTACTATAAGTATCAATAGTCATTTTTAGACATCTTAAACTTGAACACCATAAAGTTGTGAACTAGGTTTCTCACCAATAGAATGCCCAAGAGTCTTTATCTCTTCACTTATCGAAAAAGAGATCTATTGAAAAACTGTTGGTCAATTGTCGTAAATTAAATCTCTTACCTGTAAATCTGTCACAAGTACGAATCAACATGCTTTAGCACGAATGCTAAGTAAGCCTCGGGGCGTCCGAAGGAGCCCTTCATCAATCAAACAAGAGTACATTAGTCAAACAGATGTTTCATTATCCATAAACAACAACAGTAGAGGTGTGTAGCAACACAACTAAATATGATTAACATCAAGACTTAAGTAGAAATCTGTTTGTCCCAAACCCTTACTTAATAAACCAGCATGGCATTTAGTACAACAAGATAACATTTCGTGCATTGTTCTATTTCCGCATTCATTAAATAAGCAATAAATGTCACACAGAAAAGTTTTAAATTTTTGTGATTTTTTCAGGATGTTACAATTTTTCACATAAAAATGTGCGGTGTGTTCCATTCATTCGGATCACACCGCTATAAACAATGCACCCTATAAATTTATAGTGTGCACCAATAGTGGTGCGTTGTGAATGTATAGTGCACCGCACTAGCAGTGTGCTAGCCATTTCATGACGCACAAGTACAAAATTAAAAACGATTTTTCACATAAAAGGCCTTCAATTCATTTAACAAACCACAGTGTACCGTTAGTGGTGTGGTTAATTGCGGTAACACATCGGTGTTGGTAAACACCTAGAACATCGTCTAATCAACGCTTTATAAATTTTTAGACGCACACTGCAATAACTTTAAAACAATTATTGAACACTATTATCTACATTAATCAACATGCAGTTATAAATTGTATGCACTACCATGTTGGTGCACTTAAGTTTAACATACACATTGGCAAGGCCATTGAAAAAATACTAGTTTTCACAAAGAGATACACCAATTACAATGTGCTCTAAAAACTTGTGTGCTTTGTGTATGGTGCAACGACATGTTTGTAATGCATTGGTGATGCATAATTAGGGATTCACTTTATATTAAGATTTCATAAATAATGGCAATGCATTTTAGCATCACGGATGCACCGTGGTTGTATGTTTTACAAGTGCACTAATTCGACATTTTCAAATGAAATTTTGACACCCGGTGCACTAGGATCAAAATATCGCATCGTTAACGGTGCTTATGTCGTTTGTAACCCACTGGGTGTCAATGTTGTTTAAGTTTTAGTTTATTTCATGTATGTATTTGGTGTGTTTTCAATACTATAATGTGTCGTTTATGGCGCACTTAGAACAAAGACCATTGCGCGTAGTGTGTGACTATTTATAGGTGCACCCCTTGTTAAATTCATTTATTTAGGGAAAAAAATTAATGTTTGATATTAATAAATAAAATTATCATTGAATGAAATATTGAATGATTTTTATATACATGTATGTATTTATTATGAGATTGGTAGAAGTTATATGTGAATCTAAGACGTCAATGGTGAGAGTTGCAACAGGAGACACAGGCGTGGGTTGACTTATACAACATTGTATGGGAGTGGGAGGCCAGAGAAAGGGAGAGATACTTTTACCATCGGCCCATTACCTCAAATACATGAGTTCTCTTGAGGGTTGTCAACCTCCTTAAGTTCTATCAGGAGGCAACATCCCTAAATGGGAATTTAGATTTTTGGATGCAGTTGATTTGTCAGTGGTATCAACATAGATAGGCTTTCTAGTTTGGTCCCAATCTATTGTTTCATCCCACAGAGGAGGACATATAATTCATCATTCGCCTATCCAGGAGAGGGGAGGATTTTCCCTAGTTTCCTGATGTCCCATTTGGTGTCCCAGTAGAGAGTCAGCTTGTGTACTCTCAGAGATATATCAGTGACCAGGTCACTGACCCTACATTTTTTTATGTTTCCAGAGGACAACTATGTATTGGTTCTTTCAGTGTATATGAGGTTAGGTGCCTCTCTCTTTTGGTTACACTGGTGAGCACTTTACCGCTAATGGGAAGCACATTAATTCCCCCCTATTATATTATGTTGATTCTTTAGTGTAGAGACCTAGATGCATTAGGTGGTTAGCCACTTTTTTATGATGGTTTTATTTTTCTTTGGATCAATGTCGGGCATAATTTGAGGGAGGGTCAACTTCTCTTTTACTTTAGATCTTTTTTGTTTATTTTTTGACAGGTTTCCACTCATGAGGCCATCATTTGATTGTCACCCTCCTAGGGAGATGTCTGAGGTGTAGATTCATATGTGGGGACATAGGTTTCCCAAGAGGGGCCATCCAAAGTTCCCATCGAGAATCACCTCAGAGCTACTGGAGTTACCAGCTAGTGAGGATGATCATGCATTGAACCTTATGCCAAATCCTTACGTGAGGTTGGACTAGAGAGGATGTCACAACACCTTTTTCAACCAAGATGAGCCACTAGATGACAAAGGTAATATTATCATTATGTTTAAATTAATCTAGTTTCATTTTATTATCTTACTTAATGCAAATGAAACTTATTCTAACTTTTTCTTTATAAAAAAATTAATTATTTAATGAAATTGTCTAATTATTGTTATGTACTATATATTTTGTAGATATCGGCACCTATGATGGGGAGGGGCCTCCACCAATGCAATAAGATGAGGATATTGATGAGCCTGAGTTTCCTTAGTTTCCCGGACCTGGCCTGTGACGTAGACCAGATTCTAGGTTTCGAGAGGATGTGGCATACAGGTTATATACATTGTTGGATTGATAGGGACTCCACCCTATACAGTTTCAGGAGATCCTATGAGAACCCAACCTAGTAGATTTATGGAAAATGTTTCCTCATGATATGGGGAATTTAATGTGGTATGTCATCGGTGCATCCAACCTTATAGCTGCTAGGAGGGATGGTCATCCTACATCTGATTAGGGTGGCGATCACTGTCCTTTACCTCCTCCTCCATCTCCGCCTTCTCTTCACTGAGACGATCGATGATCACTCATCCAAATCCTTCTCCTCCTCCTCACTTTGATGACCAACTACTATTTCCTCCTCCACCCCCAACTGTACCACCACCATCTCCGACTCATCGACGGTTCAACCAACCACCCTCTCCTCCTTAGTGAACCGACCATCCACTATCTCCTACTCCACTCATATCACTTCTAGATAGGATGGTCACAGTGGATGAGATACATCATCAGGGAGATATATATGTTTCTCTCTAGTATATGTTTTCCTGACAAAGGTATTAATGCCTATAGCTCTACTGGTGGAGGTGTCGATGCCTCTAGCTCTGCTGGAAAAGGTAGCGATGTTGTTGGTTCCATAGGTGTACCAACTATCTCATAGCATTTATTGGACTTGAGATGTATATTTGACATGTATCATGAGTTTGATATTATTATACATCTCAATTCCAATAAATGCTATGAGATAGTTGGTCAACCTCTCTCTCTCTCTCTCTCTCTCTCTCTCTCTCTCTCTCTCTCTCTCTCTATATATATATATATATATATATATAGTGCATTTTTCATGTTGATGTTGATGAACTGATGTTTATGTTTATGTTTATTTATATAATGTGCTTGATGGTGATGTGTATGTTAGGTCATGTTATATATGTTTTCCAGGTATGCTTGATAGATGTGTATGTTATGTGATGTTTGATGCATATGTTAGATTATGTTAGCTAACTTTTTATGTGTATGTAAGATAGTGCTTATGTTTTATCAGTGATAATAGATGTGTATGTTAGATGTGATTGTTAGATGGGTACTATAAAAAATAAATTCCTCCAATTTTATATTGTGTATAAAGATCTTGTGTATTAAATTCTGAAAAACATCTTGCATTTTTATTTTGAAAAATAGTGAGAGTTGTTTATTAAAAAACACCAATGATAACTTCTTCCTTACAATGCAATTATTGGCATATTCTTACAATTAATGTAAACAATTTTGTGAACATATATTATAAAATAAAATAGAGAAATATTTGACATATAATATCTTCATTATATTTAAATTAGTTAAATTTAAAAATGATTTTAATAATATAATGCATTTCATTCCCCTATAAGACATATTTGTTTATACTAATTTATTGTGAGCTTCCAATTTATATTTGCATCTAAATTTTACATGTAATTAAGTGAAAATCATAGTTAATCATGAAACTGGATTTTTTTTATTACAATCTTGAAACATGTTTTAACTAAATCATTACTAATAATAGCATCACTTCTATGACAATAAAACAACACAAAAAATGCTATTACAATTCAAAATGAAAATAAATGATGTAAGGTCGACTAAAAAAATGATAAACATGATACACATTGGATTATAATTTTACAATATAATCCCTATAAACCATATAACCCTTACCTATAAAATATATAACCCATAATAGTTGATAACTCTTAATCCCTCACCATATAACCCTTACCTATAAAATTTCCGAATCCATGCCAATAGCTCTAGTTTAGATGATATTGTTAAATATGTTGCACATATTCATCTCTTATGAAATTATGGGTGTTTACTAATTTGATTTGTAGAATTTATGCAAACTTTTTAGATTTTGTGTGGGCATTTCCTTCTTTTTTGTGACATATAACATTTTTTTAAATTACAAATGTTTATTGGTATTGGTATAATTTGTATGTCATCAACCATATTTAAAAATATAATTATATGTTGCATTACTACAAACCGAGATCTACACTTATTATTTACTATAAAAAAATGTTTTCATTATGTTAGACCCCTCAAATGTTTCAATAACACTTGATGTAATCAAAGGAACTTATCTAACTTTAGTAATTTAAATAGCCATAAAAATATCCTTTAGAAATTTGTACAAATAAGTTTGAAATTCTTAACTTAGAAAGGTTGTATCACTCACATGACTATATATACTATTATTGTTATCATAAACATGGCAAACTCACTGTTAACACCAAAAATGACCCCCAAGGATGAAAGAGGATAATCTCAGGTAACCACTAACAAATTTTTGGTTTACGCTTTTGATAAAACATAAATAGAGAGGGCTCTCTCTATGAACTCATAGAATACTGAAAATCTTCAAAGTTGTCAATCAGCAAAAACATACACCAGTATTCAACATTAAAGATATTCAATTACGATAATGCATAGAAGATCAGATTTCTATTTATGGAACAAAAAACTATTTAAGAGCTATTTGGTTGAAAACACATGAATTTCATTTGGGGCGATGGAGTCACATTTAACTGGTTCTGCAAACATTATTCACAAAGATTTAGCGAACGCATTCACAAGGGCAAGGTAGCAAGTAGCTAAAAGTCAAAGAGATTTAATTTGTGGAACAGAATAGAGAAGAAACAGTCCATCAATGTAAGGCATCTAATAAGAATGAATCCTACATCAACTTTAGCAGAATATATTTGGTGAAATACTTGGAATAAGCTAAGCAGTGCATAATCTCTATGAATTCTACTTAACTGCCACCCTGATCCAAGCATGAAGGAAATATCACAGAATCGAATAACAAAAGATAGAAACACATTTGCACATGGGAAAAAGAAAGGTACAGACTACTAGACCGATTACACAGGAATCCTTGTAAAAACCTGCAGGCATCAAGCTCTACAAATTCTATTAAATAGCTCCAAAAAATGTATTACAAACTGATCATCAAAATACAAATACTTTCTCATAAGATTTTTCAACCCTTGTGTCTCTGGTTACAACTGTATATATAGGTGGCCTTGAGCTCTAGACTCGGCTCCTTCTCAACAGAAATTAGTTACAACCAATTGACACCTATCTAACAGCCAAAACGGACATCGTTTGCTGTCGCTATCCTTAAACAAATATCTATGGGACAGATTTTAACTACCATTTATAATTACATAGCCTCTTCTCTACATAGTCCAATTATTTTAAACAAAAGTACAAAAATACAAAAATGTAGCTGCTGCCAGCCGAATTGCTTTCACTATGGTCGAATGACTTCATTGATTATCCTTTGAACTCTTCATGTCGAACAAAAACCTCTAAGGCTAGAATTGTTGCTTATCAGGCACGGTTCCTAACTTATACTAGCTTGAAGTAGAAATGAAAATTACATATAATAGATCAGACTCGACTGATCCTGTCGATGTCATACACCACTAAGCCATACCACCCTCCAAAATAGGTTATGGACCATCTTAATCTTAAAAAATTGGAGATACGGAATATACCCACTTAACCAATAGATAGACTTGCCAGGTGATAGTCAATAGATAGATAGCCACCTTAGTTTTTTGTTTTCACTTGACCATACCAATCAAGAAAATCACCCATGTTGGAAGAATATTCTGCTTGGTTTCTTTTCGGTAGAGGAGTAGAGGGTACCCCTTCCGTAGGGAGAATTAGATCCTTGATAATTTCCTCCTCATGACTGATTCCCTGCTCGTCTTCTTCATAGGTTTCTTCCCTCTTTCTCTTCTTTTGCAAACTCCGATCTGTCTGTCCTTCCTAGGGCTCTTCTGATTTGCAGACGGAACCGTCTTCCACATGATCGCGAACTATGGGAGGTAAATAAATGTGCTCTTCCTCCATCTTGGACAACACCTGCTCTTGTATAATTACTACTTCGGCTCCGTGCTCTCTCTCCATGCTCTGATACAAACTGTGAACAATACCAAGATAAAGGAACTCGCCACCTTTCAGACGTGAGTTTTGAGCCCAGGAGATCAAGTTTATAACAACTCACAATGACGACGCTCCCATGCGAGTCATTAGGCTATGATTTTTTGGCTGGACCTTCCAAATGATTTGGCATGATGACTGAGGTTTGAAATGAAATCGGACATATTTGGTCGTACTTTCCAGGCGATATAGAAAGGACACCTGACTGTGCTGAGGTGGCTTATCCCACGCAGTAATCATTGGTCTCCAGCGATGATGTGTTTAACCTGTGAGAACTCGAGCTTGGATCAGGACCGTAGGTTGTAGCCTCCATAGTTTTCCATTTTATGGACATACTTGTTCCAATCGGTAGCTTGACCCTTCAAAGCATTCCTATTTGTTGGTCCCGTCTTCACTCCAATCCTGGTCATCGGATGGTGCATCCTTTACCTGTCGCAGCGATATGAGACAAGGTTAACCTACCCATGAATACAATCAGCACAGTTATTGTAAACTGTTGATTCGCCTCCGGTAGATCTGCACTGTTGATAGTTGCGTGATACATAACTCGACCACGGTGATTTGAAACATAACATGCTTCGCGCTTGTTGGATCAGCGTGGGGAATGTGCGCCGTAGATATTTCTATACGCCGATCTTCACCGTTGATTGATTTCCTCACTTTCCCGTCGATTACCACCCGCTCATTATGCTATATTTCCTACATCTTCATTCGCGCAGTGGGCTTGGGGCCGTCGATCTTCGGGGTATTCAATCTTAGCCATAATCACCTACTTTGCTTATTTCCAGCGCGTTTATCATGTTTGTTTACACTATGACCTCTAAAAACCGTCGGCTCCTCCCTGACTGCTTCATTCCTTGAAATGTTCCCTACCATGCTGACCTCCGACTCCTCGGTCTCAGGGGATGTAGTCCGAGAGCCAATTATCCACTCGGGTCATGATGTTTCATGAGGTCTTTCCACGCACGCCAAAAGCTACCATAGCATTTAGCACAATTTCAGTGCTAACAACTGGCTCGAACGGGGATGCTATCCTCCCAGCTAGGTAGCGAAGAATGCCCATAGACTAAATGCCTGATGCATTGGGCATTTCTAATCCCGGGGGAGAAATTCTCTTAAAACTGAAATCATAAATTGTGCCTTACTACACCCTTGACAGAATATAACCAAAACAACAGAGACCATGGCTTCCTTCCGGTTCTTAGGGTATCTTCTCTGGGCTTCATATTCCTTTGGCTTTGTCATCAAAATCTCAAGACAATTGAAAACATAAGGAAAAATATATACATACAGGCTATAGTACATGGGTTACCTGCCATTGCTTAGGACAAGTAATGTTTCAAGAATCTTCCATTAACTAGACCCCCTGACCAGGCAGATCCATCTTGCTCCTCTAGTATGAAAGAACTTATTCCTTTGGATGCGGAAATAAGGTATGGACCCATCCACATGTGGTCAAATTTTCCATTTATGTCTTCTCTCAGGCAGTCCCATTTCAAAACCAGGTCATTCACCTGAAATTGATCTTCCTTGGTCTTCTTATCAAATGCCTCCTTTATCTTTTCTTGATGTCCTTGCACTTCATCATAGGCTTTAGTTCTTAATTCATTTAACTCAATTATCTGGTTCACTCTCCTTTGCATATGATTCGGCTCTTCTTCTAAACCTTGCAGTAACCTCATAACTAGTAACCCCAACGAAGCTGGAAAAACCACTTTGGCTCCATACACCAACTGGAATGGGGACATTCCAATGGCCCTTTTAGTGCTTATTCTATCCGCCCACATGGCATACTTCAGTTTAGTGTGCCATGCCCTCTTATTTTCTTCCAATAATCTCTTTATGATCTTTACTAAGCTTTTATTAGAGGATTCTGCTAGACCGTTTCCTTGGGGGTAATAGGCTGTAGAGTGGTTTAGACTGATATGATATTTGTGGCATAAATTAACCATCTTGTTAGAACAAAATGCAGGCACATTATCATTCATGATCCTTTTGGGGCAACCAAACCTAGATAGGATATTATCCTCCAGAAATTCCATAATAACGTTTTCTATTGCATTCCTGGTAGGTATAGGTTCTATCTACTTAGTGAAGTAGTCTGTGACCGTCAATATCCACCTATGCTTCCTAGACGAGTTAGGGTTTATTTGCCCGATGAAATCTAGTCCCCATTATTGAAAAAGGAGCTTCTATTATGACTGGGTGAAGGGGGTAGCGATACAACTTTCCTTTTTTCATTGAAGATCTGACACTGGTGACAGGTTACTGTTTCTTTATACACATCTATGAACATGGTGGGCCAATAGAGACCAGCCCTCAAGATCTTGTTCACTGTGACTTTCCAAGAATGATGACCACCACAATCTCCCTCATGAAATTATCTCTTGGTATGTGTGGCTTCTTCCTCCAACAGGTAATTCAGCAGTACCCCCCCAGGATCCTTCCAGTACAAGAACTAATTCATGATATAGTATTTTGCGGCCTTTAACTTTACAGCTCTGGCCCTGCTCTTACTTAATCCTGCTGGAGCCTGTAGATTTTGCAACACATAAACACTATCAGAGTACCAGGGGGATGCAGAAAAATATGGCTTTATCTGTAGTCTTATGTCTAGCTAACATAAAGACTCTAAAAAATTTAATTGCAAAGAGTCATAATTAGCTTGGGTCATCAACTTTGCTAATCCTTGCCCCTTTATCAGCTTAGTAGGCTTTATCTCTAGGTCGTATTCCAGCAGCACAAATATTCATTTTGCTCTTCTCCCTTCAGGATCAGCCTGGGTGAGGATGCCCTTTACGGCGCTATCTGGGACATGAGCAATGATGTGCGAATGGAGAATATAGACTCTAAAATCCTTTAATGACTTGATTAAAGCATAAGCTTGTTTCTCCTTGATATCGTATTTTAATTCCGCATCCCTTAATACTCTGTTGAAAAACGCAATTGGCTGTTCTGCGTTCTGATCATTCTTCTGCAACAACACTCCTGCTACTGTATGCTTAGAAGCATAAGAAAAAATCAAAAAATCCTTAGAAAAATTAGCGCTGGCTAAGACAGGGGCCTCAGTGATAGCATTTTTGATACTCTTGAAAGAATCTCTAGTTTCTTCAGTCCACCTTATCTGGTTTTCCTTTCTCAGCATATTATTGATACTCATCATAATCTCAGCAAAACTAGGTATAAACCTTCTCAGAAAACCTACTTGCCCAATGAAAGATTGCACTTCCTTTTTGCTTCTGGGTTCTCCAACTTTCTGGATCGCACTAACCCTCTTAGGGTCAATCCTAATACCTTCTTTAGAAATAATGTGTCCCAGGAGTTTAGCTTCTTCTAAAGCGAAGTGAGATTTCTTTGGGTTGAGGGAGATACCATATTTTATGCATTTCTTAAAGACCTATTCTAGATGCTTTAGATGCTCGTCATCAGACCTTGAATATACTGTTATGTTGTCCATGTACACCACCACAAACTTATCTTTCTCTTCAGCGAAGGCAATTTCCATCGCTCTCTGAAAGGTAACTCCAACATTCATCAATCCAAACAGCATCTTAGCATACATGAAAGTGCCCCACGAGGTGGTAAAAGTAGTCTTTTCTTGATCCTCTGGGCTAACTTTGATTTGATTGTACCTAGAAAAACCATCCATTGTAGAAATCCTTTCTGCTCTCACTACTTTCTGCAGGATGTGTTCCATTTTTGGCAAGGGGTAATTATCTTTCAAGGAAGCTCTGTTCAAATTCCTGAAGTCTATACAGATCCTAATCTCTCCATTCTTTTTTCTTACAGGAACTAGGTTAGCTACCTACTGAGAGAATCTCAAAGTGACAATAATCTTTACATTGAACAACCTTCTAATCTCCTTTTCTATTACAGGTACCAGTTTTGGATTCATCCTCCTTAACTTCTATTTAAAAGGCTTTTCTCCAGGCCGGATTGGAATAGAATGCTAGATTATTTTAGTGTCATACTCTTTCAGCTCTTCGTAGTTCCAAGCAAAGGAAACTGCATACTTTTTCATAAAATCGACATACTACACCTTCCTCATGGTGTTCAACTTCTTAGACAACTTCACCATTCAGGGCTCCTTTTGGGTACCCAGATTCTGATCTTCTACAGTGTCTTTGGGAGGTTCAAATTTTGGATTATTTTCCACATCTCTTTGATCAAAGAGATTTTCCAGAGGTATTAGTCCTTTAGGAATATAGTTTCTTTTTAATTGGACAGTTTCTTTTCCTCCCAACCTATCCTTCCAATCCACGTTTCTCTTTTCCTCATCTTCTAATAGTGCATGGTCTACCAGACCTTCTACGTTTTCATTTTCTGTATCAATTTGGACATTAGCAAACTCATGAGACAGTTCTAGAAATATTTTAATTTGCAGATCGTCGTCAAACACTTGCCAATACTTAGAATTGTCTGGGATGGAAGGTCTGTTTATCACTTTGACCTCATATTTTTCTTGGGAAAAGATGGGGGTCTTGAAACCACCCGCTGTAGTGGCCAAGCAGTGTGCTATTTGGTTTTCAAATCTTGGGATTACCCATATCTTATGTTCAGTAAAAAAGTTTCCAAACATATCCTAGACTTCATTTCTGTATGCTCTCATCCTGGGATGTTTTGCCTGATAATTATCATTTACCTGATTGACCACTGTTGAGATATTGTAACTTCAAAGAATATTATATTTGTACTTTATTATTCTGGAGATGATTCATTCCTCCGTGAAGATCTTATTGTATATTCGGAGATGTTTATTCCTCCGTCAGAATGTGGTAACTTGGGTTATTAGACTTCCCTAGTGGGGGGTCAGCCCTGTATGTGTTATGTGGGTCAAAGGGTTATTAGACCACCCTAGAGGGGTCGGCCCAGTCAGTTGTAGTGGGGTATTTAACCCATTGGTTAAATACGAGCCTACATGTCTTGTGTAAAACAAAAGTCGGAGTAGTGTATAAATAGAGGAGGTGTGTTCCTCATTTGACACATTCACTCACTCAAGAGAGGTGCACTTGTAGAGGAGGAGATCATATCTTTGGTTTGCATCTTTTTATATTGCTGGTCATCTATATTGAGGAAGCTTTATTGGGTTTTCTACCCCATGAGGGTTTCCCAGGATAAATCTGTGTCTCTTGTGTTTATGCTATGCTTGTTGTTTCTTCAGTGATCCTGTATATGCTATTATTGTGAAATGGAATGTAATGCTTCTATTTTCTATCTTAGCATATTGAATTTTAACATGGTATCAGAGCTAACCTGAAGGAAGGCAATGTATGTCACTTACGACACTTGCTTCTCTTGCGACAATTTGAAGCTTAGGGTTTTATATAGCAAAAACTAGTCATCGTGGAACTTTCGCTATAAATCCATTTATACGACGTTTCAGGATCTGAAACGTTTACAGGTCGTAGATAACATCCCCAGGTACCTTGTGTCCAAAGGGAACCCTCAGATTCGTTGTACTTTGTGAGTTATGATCAGTACAAGTTAGGGTTTCTGCCTCTTCCAGATCTCAGTCAAAATCAGGTGACCTAGGAAAAAAGGTCATAAATCGGGCTAGGAAGCTCCAAATGAAATTTCGTAAAAAGTGACAGGTAGTACACAGACTTTACTATCTCAAGAAACGTTTGCAGAGGCTGAAACTGAACCAGTGATACATGGCATGCCATACAAGTTTGATCTCCTATTTTATCCCATAAACAGGTCACGTTGCGACACTTGGCATAACTCTGTCTCAGAGAGTCCAATTGAGGTCAGACCTATCAGGATGGAAATATAACAGGTCAAGCTATCTCAAGAAAAGTTTTCAGAGTCCAAAGTTCAAACAGTGACATGTGGTACGCCGTACAAGTTCGCTCTCCTGTTTTATCCCATAAACAGGTCACGTTGCGACACTTGGAATAACTCTCTCTCAGAGAGTCCCATTGAGGTCAAACCTATCAGGATGGAAAGATAACAGGTCAGGCTATCTCACAAAACGTTTTCAGACCCTGTGGATCGAAAAATTCAGAGTTACAGCAGAAACAATCAGGTACATATTTCTGTCAAAACAAAATTATTTTTTGAGCACATTCATTCATGGCTTCGAGAATTTAGGGTTTCGGAGAAAGTCGGAATTTTTGGAATCGGAGTCCACGGCTGAATGATACTCAGGAAAATCGAAATTTAGAGACCAAGATCAAATTTTTTTTGGTTGGGTAGAAGACCGGGCTTGATCAAACCCTAGTTCGGGATTTTGATCAGAAAGATGGAAAATTATGGCTTCAACAAAAGTTGGAATTTTTGAAGTCTGTAACCACGGCTGGAAACTCCTCAGAAAAATAAGAGTTTAGAGCCTTGGATCCAACCTTTTGATTGGACAGAAGGGTGGGATTCATCAAACCCTATTTCGGGTTCCTGTCGAGAAGATCCATAAGTTTCGAAGGCAATTTTGAGGAGTCAAATTTTGGAGATTTCAAAATTGAAGTATGCTAGTTTGATCAGCTCAGCAAGACACATCCTTCCATCCATTTAGAAGTGTGAATGTCAAAGATTGAATTTTTAGGGTTTCTCTAGAAAACCCTAATCAAGCTCCAGATCAAGTTTCAGAGGGAGTTGAGGCTAAGGCCTTACATAAGAATACTACAAGAAGTCTCGACAGGTATGACTTAAAGAGGTCCAGGTATGTCTTCGAGAATGAAGTTCTTGGTGAACATGTGAGGGGATTGGATCATCCCTGGACTTCAGTCCGAAAGAAGAGCCGTAGACGTATGTCTTCGAGAATGAAGTTCTTGGTGAACATGTGAGGGGATTGGATCATCCCTGGACTTCAGTCCGAAAGAAGAGCCGTAGACGTATGTCTTCGAGAATGAAGTTCTTGGTGACCATGTGAGGGGATTGGATCATCCCTGGACTTCAGTTCGAAAGAAGAGTCGTAGACATATGTCTTCGAGAATGAAGTTTTTGGTGAACATGTGAGGGGATTGGATCATCCCTGGACTTCAGTCCGAAAGAAGAGCCGTAGATGTATGTCTTCGAGAATGAAGTTCTTGGTGAACATGTGAGGGGATTGGATCATCCCTGGACTTCAGTCCGAAAGAAGAGCCGTAGACGTATGTCTTCGAGAATGAAGTTCTTGGTGAACATGTGAGGGGATTGGATCATCCCTGGACTTCAGTCCGAAAGAAGAGTCGTAGACGTATGTCTTCGAGAATGAAGTCCTTGGTGGACGGTTGAGGATTAAGTCATCCTTGGACGTGGTCCTAAATGTACGGCGGAGGATTAAGTCATCCTTGGACGTGGTCCTAAATGTACGGTTGAGGATTAAGTCATCCTTGGACATGGTCCTAGATGTACGGTGGAGGATTAAGTCATCCTTGGACGTGGTCCTAAATGTATGGTGGAGGATTAAGTCATCCTTGGACGTGGTCCTAAATGTACGGTTGAGGATTAAGTCATCCTTGGACGTGGTCCTAAATGTACGGTTGAGGATTAAGTCATCCTTGGACGTGGTCCTAAATGTACGGTGGAGGATTAAGTCATCCTTGGACGTGGTCCTAAATGTACGGTGGAGGATTAAGTCATCCTTGGACGTGGTCCTAAATGTACGGTGGAGGATTAAGTCATCCTTGGACATAGTCCTAAATGTACGGTGGAGGATTAAGTCATCCTTGGACGTAGTCCTAAATGTACGGTTGAGGATTAAGTCATCCTTGGACGTGGTCCTAAATGTATGGTAAGGATTGGATCATCCTTGGAATTTGGTCCTGTGAATTGAGCCGTAGACATGAGGTCTCCGAAAATTGATAGGACTGGATCGTCCCTGGACTTCGGTTTAAAAGGTACATGATAGGGCTGGATCATCCCTGGACTTCGGTTCAAAAGGTACATGATAGGATTGGATCATCCTCGGACTTCGGTCTTTTGAATTGAGCCGTAGACATGAGGTCTCAGAGAATTGATAGGACTGGATCGTCCCTGGACTTCGGTTCAAAAGGTACATGACAGGATTGCATCATCCATGGACGTAGGTCCTAAAGAGAACAGGATTGATCGTATGATGACGATGCTGATGACGATGCTGATAATCGTGTAATGACGATGCTGATGATCGTATGATGACGATGCTGTTGATCGTGCGATGACGATGCTGATGATCGTATGATGACGATGCTGATGATCGTATGATGATGATGCTGATGATCGTGTGATTTCGATGTTGATGATCGTGTGATGACGATGCTGATGATCGTGTGATTACGATGTTGATGATTGAGTACTATCAAATCTGATGATGTTGATGTTCCAGTAACTAGTCAAGTTACTGATGATGATAAATTGAAGAAAGCTTCCGATGATTTATAGATGTATCATGTATGATGTTGATGACTCCTTGCTCGTGCAGATGCTGTTATAATATCCTTCTCATTAAGGGGGAGTGTTGAGATATTGTAACTTCAAAGAATATTATATTTGTACTTTATTATTCTGGAGACGATTCATTCCTCCGTGAAGATCTTATTGTATATTCGGAGATGTTTATTCCTCCGTCAGAATGTGGTAACTTGGGTTATTAGACTTCCCTAGTGGGGGGTCGGCCCTGTATGTGTTATGTGGGTCAAAGGGTTATTAGACCACCCTAGAGGGGTCGGCCCAGTCAGTTGTAGTGGGGTATTTAACCCATTGGTTAAATACGAGCCTACATGTCTTGTGTAAAAGAAAAGTCAGAGTAGTGTATAAATAGAGGAGGTGTGTTCCTCATTTGACACACTCACTCACTCAAGAGAGGTGCACTTGTGGAGGAGGAGATCATGTCTTTGGTTTGCATCTTTGTATATTGCTGGTCATCTATATTGAGGAAGCTTTACTGGGTTTTCTACCCCATGAGGGTTTCCCAGGATAAATCTGTGTCTCTTGTATTTATGCTATGCTTGTTGTTTCTTCAGTGATCCTGTATATGCTATTATTGTGAAATGGAATGTAATGCTGTTATTTTCTGCCTTAGCATATTGAATTTTAACAACCACCAACTATGAATCTCCAAAAACATGTATTCTCTTAGCCCCTAAATCCTTCAAAGATCTTAATCCTAGGAGTAAAGCTTCATATTCAGCCACATTATTAGTGCATTCAAAAGTAAGCTTATATGACAAAGCTCTGGATTCTTGGTCAAGAGGTACGATCCAAACCCCTGCACCTACCCCATTCTTGCTTAGCGACCCATCAAAATACATCTTCCACAGGCCTTCCTGATTTTTCATCTTTTCTGAAGCCTCATACCTGGCTACGAACTCCTTGTCTTCCTTGAATTCATGGAAAAATGGGGGCACAGGATCAGTATGTGAGTCATCATTGAAAAGGATGGAAGAGCCTATGTCTGTATCTACGGCAAATATAGGGTGATTTTCAGGTTTGTCGTCACTGCTAACCACATAAGCCATTCTCTTTTCCCTGTACATCTTTCTATTGCATCCAAAAAGGGGTATAGTAGTGTATGACAAATCCATCTGCATGGTCCCTTTCAAGTTTTTAACCCAGGATCTAGACAGCAGCATCCCAAAATTAGCCGGCAAATCAGCTAGTACTATGTCCATCATGACGCTCTTTACTGGAATCTAGGCAAGGGTTACTACCAAATCCTTTATTAGACCCAAACATGGTACTTTTCTGGAATCGAAAGAATATAGGTCCTTATAGGGTCGGGTGACTTCTAATCCCAACTGGTCCACCACTGATTTGGGCATCAAGCTGTGTGAAGCACTAGAATCTATGAGGGAGTTCTGTAGTAACTTACCATGGATAATCAAAATCAAATAGAAAGGGGTAACTTCTTCATCGTCTGGCTCTTCTAGCTTGGACCCAAAGATTATAGTAGGGGCATCATCTGTCACTTCCAAGATGTCTTGTGTACTTTGTGCCTGCCCCTTTACTAGGCTATTTATATCTTCCCTATATTCATTGTTTCTTAGCAGCTCATTTAAGGGGATAGAGATATTTACCTTAGACAGTTCTTTCTTCAAGCTGAACGTTGAAGCTAGCTTTCCCACTTCTATGACCTCGAGTTGTCCACTTTCTTTGGAATTTTGTCCCTTATCTTCTGCAATTTTCTATATAATGACCTCCGACTGTTTTTATTTGTGCTTATCCATATTCTGTGGAGTATTATGAGGTTGAATCTGAGCAGATTTTCCTTCAATTATTGGTATCTCTCTGTTTCTCAACTTTATCTTCCCTTGAATGTCATCCACAACGTTCATGTAACCCATTTGGTACTGTTTAGAATCAAATTCAGCAACCTTACCAGTATTCGTCATGTTGAAAAAATCATGCTCCCTTTGGGTCAAATGTATTTCAGGCTCCAGAGTGTCAGAGAGATGGATTTGGTATGTAGCAGGCTCTTCAGCTCCTTCGTCATCCATCAAATTCTCAGGGAAAGGAGGCCTCATTTGGTGGTCTTCTTGGTTTCTTGGATTTCTTGGAGCGGGTGGCCTTCTAAAATTTGGGCTCCTTATCTGATTTTAAGGTGGTTCCCTAGTAGGAGGTTTGTTCTCTACGACTAACCTATCCATCAGCTTTTCCATGGTCTTCATCATGGTGTCAAACCTGGCATCACTAGAGGAGGAGGAGGCAAGGGCTTGATTTTCTTGCTTCTTTTTCTCTGCTTCCGTTTTCCCCTTCATTTTTCCCGAGGCCATCATGTTGGCTTCCACCTCTACGGCATCTTTCAGCATATCAGGAAGGGTAGCAGATTTCCTTTCTCTTAACGTGCAGGAAAAGTCTCCATCGAAAGCATCGACGTAGTGGAGCTTTGCAGTGCCCACTGAAGGTTGTAGATAATTAGGAATAGAATTATAGGCCTTCATGAATATGGTAGAGAACTCATGGACTAATTCGAAACCACCTTTCTTTAAGTGATTATACTGGGATAAGACTATAGCAGGACTCTCCATTGTTTCCCATCTTTCTTGAAACAATACTTTAAAAGCTGCAAAATCTGCTGTAGAAGCATTAGGTAGCAGCCTAAACCATTTCTTGGGTTCTCCATATAAGCTTTGGGCGAACAATCTCATTTTAGCATCATCGTGGTCCACTTCCTCCAGATCTAAAAAATCTTCAAATCTATCAACATGCTATTTAGCTGACCAATCTCCCGCTCCATTATAAGAGACAATTCTCTGGGCGTAATTCTGAGGAAGGTCATTCAGGGAAGCATGCAGGACCAAAGGCGCATATCTAGCGTCCATGGGTCTAGGTAGATTATGAGCTTGTGGGGGGGAATTCTGGGTAGGATTACGGACTGGGATTGAAATGTGGGCTTCGGGAATCTGGGAATTGGGTTTGTTGCTTTTAGCTTTGGCAAGGGTTTTAAAATCCAGCCACACAGGGTCTAAAAGATATGAGTCAAGATTATTCAGAGTTTCTTCGCCCAGGTTTAGGTACGATTCAGATTTAGTTCTTGACAAAGCTTTGCTTATATCGACCTCTGGTTTCAATTCTTGAAAAACAGATGCACTTTCTGAAAAAGAAATAGTCTCAATGCTAGGGGCGCTAGCCCGATCTTTCACGGTTTTTCGTCTAAGTAGACTTTTAGGGTCATCTATTCCTAACAAGATTTCAGGTAAAGGATTACCTCTCGTATGGGTCTTTCTTGAGGCCAGGATAACTTTAGAAATTCTTCAATAGTATATTTCGGCGTACTGATCTTTCTCCAGTGGAGTCTTCTTGAATTGTTTGGTCTCAATAAGTGGAGTCGCCAGGGCAAAATTCTTCAACCTTCTTGAAAAATGCGGAGATCTTTGTTTTCCCACAAGGATTTCTCTTATTCTTTGAAATTTCAGATAGGTATGTCGTTCTTCCAAGGCTCGATAAACAACTCACGTTCCCCGGCAACGACGCCAATTTGTTAACACCAAAACTGACCCCCAAAGCTGAAAGAGGATAATCTCGGGTAACCACTAACCAATCTTTGGTTTACGCTTCTAATAAAACATAAACAGAGAGGGCTCTCTCTATAAACTCATAGAATACTGGAAATCTTCAAAGGTGTCAATCAACGAAAACATACACCAGCATTCAACATTAAAGATATTCAATTACGATAATGTACAGAAGATCAGATTTCTATTTATGGGACAAAAAATGATTTCAGAGCTATTTGGTTGAAAACGCATGAATTTAATTTGGGGCGATGGTGTCACATTTAACTGGTTCTGCAAACATTATTCACAAATATTTAGAGAATGCATTCACAAGGGCAAGGTAGCAAGCAGCTAGTAGTTAAATAGCTTTAATTTGTGGAATAGAAGAGAGAAGAAATAGTACATCAATGTAAGGCATCTAACAAGGCTGAATATTACATCAACTTTAGCATAATATATTTGGTGAAATACTTGGAATAAGCTAAGCAGAGCATAATCTCTATGAATTCTACTTAACTGTCACCTTGATCCAAGCATGAAGGAAATATCACAGAATGGAATAACAAAAGATAGAAACACATTTGCACATGGGAAAAAGAAAGGTACAGACTACCAGATCGATTACATAGGAATCCTTGTCAAAACCTGCAAGCATCAAGCTCTGTAATTTCTATTAAACAACTCCAAGAAATTTATTACAAACTGATTATCAAAATACAAATACTTTCTCATAAGATTTTTCAACCCTTGTGTCTCTGATTACAATTGTATATATAGGTGTCCTTGAGCTCTAGACTCGGCTCCTTCTCAACAGAAATTGGTTACAACCAATTGACACCTATCTAATAGCCAAAACGGACATCGTTTGCTATCTCTATCCTTAAACAAATATCTATGGGACAGATTTTAACTACCATTTATAATTACATAACCTCTTCTCTACATAGTCCAACTATTTTAAACAAAAGTAAAAGAATACAAAAATGTAGCTGCTGCCAGCCGGATTGCTTTCACTATGGTCGAATGACTTCATTGATTATCCTTTGAACTCTTCATGCCAAACAAAAACCTCTAAGGCTAGAACTGTTGCTTACGAGGCACGGTTCCTAACTTATACTAGCTTTATGTAGAAATGAAAATTACATATAACAGATCAAACTCAACTGATCCTACCGATGTCATAAACCACTAAGCCATACCTCCCTCCAAAATAGGTTATGTTCCGTCTTAATCTTCAAAAATTGGAAATATGAAATATACCCACTTAGCCAATAGATAGACTTACCGGGTGATAGCCAATAGACAGACAACCACCTTAGTTTTGGGTTTTCACTTGACCATACCAATCAACAAAATCACCCATGTCAGAAGAATCTTCTGGTTGGGTTCTTCTCGGTAGAGGAGTAGAGGGTACCACTTCCGTAGGGAGAATTAGATCCTTGATAATTTCCTCCTCCTGATTGATTTTCTACTCGTCTTCTTCATAGGTTTCTTCCCTCTTTCTCTGCTGCTGCAAACTCTGATATGTCTGTCCTTCTTGGGGCTCTTTTGATTTGCAGACGGAACCGTCTTCCACATGATCGCGAACTATGGGAGGTAAATAAACGTGCTCTTCCTCCATCTCGGACAACACCTGCTCTGGTATAATTACTACTTCGGCTCCCTGCTTTCTCTCCATGCTCTGATACAAACTACGAACAATACCAAGATAGAGGAACTCGCCACCTTTCAGACATGAGTTGTGAGCCTAGGAGATCAGGTTTATAACAACTCACAATGACAGCGCTCCCATGCGAATCATTAGGCTATGATTTTCTGGCTGGACCTTCCAAATGATTTGGCATGATGACTGAGGTTTGAAATGACATTGGACATATTTGGTTATACTTTTCGAGCCATACAAAAAGGACACCTGACTATGCTGAGGTGGCTCATCCCACACGGTAATCATTGGTCTCTAGCAAAGATGTCTTTCACCTATGAGAACTCGAGCTTGGATGAGGACCGTAGGTTGTAGCCTCCATAGTTTTCCATTTTATGGACATACTTGTTCCAATCGGCAGCTTGACCCTTCAAAGCATTCCTAGCTGTTGGTCCCGTCTTCGCTCCAATCCTAGTCGTCCGATGGTGCATCCTTTACCTATCGCGGCGATTTGAAACAAGGTTAACCTACCCATGAATACAATCAACGCAGTTATTTTAGATTGTTGATTCACCTCTGGTAGATCTGCACCATTGATAGTTGCGCGATACATAACTCGACCGCGACGATTTGAAACATAACTTGCTTCGCGCTTGTTGGATCAGCGCGGGGAATGTGCACCGTAGATCTTTCTATACACCGATCTCCACTGTCGATTGATTTCCTCACTTGCCCACCGATTACCACTCGCTCATTATGCTATATTGCCTACATCTTCATTCGCGCAGTGAGCTAGGGATCGTCGATCTTTGGGGTATTCAATCTCAGCCGTCATCACCTACTTTGCTTATTTCCAACGCATTTAGAATGTTTGTTTACACTATGACCTCTAAAAACTGCTGGCTCCTTTCTAACTGCTTCATTCCTTGAACTGTTCCCTACCATGCTGACCTCCGACTCCTTGGTCTCAGGGGATGTAGTCCGAGAGCCGATTAACCACTCGGGTCTTGATGTTTCATGAGGTCTTTCCACCCACTCCAAAAGCTGCCATAGCATTCAGCACAATTTGAGTGCTAACACTCACTTTTCATTCACTCAAGTTTTTTGTGAGTGGTTTATTAACATTTTCAAAATAAGGAAGATATAAAGATAAAAATTTAAAGATTTGTGAAAAAAAATATATAACTATCTATTTCTTAAAATTATTTATTTGAATAATCACTTTCATGTAAATTTAAATTCATAATATAATCCCAACCGATCAATTTTATAATAATGATTTTATATTTTACCAAAATGACAAGAAAATAATGTCCTAAATTTTTTACTTTAATAAATTTTATGTGGATAATTACTTATATTTTAAAGAAGTTAACTTATTAGAAAATTCACAATTTTACATAATAATGAAAAAAAAACCCTTACAAAAGTGGAATTTATAAAAAGATTGACCTTCACCATTTGTTGGAAATCATAAAACCAAACATTGAAACCCCATGTCTTGAAACTTAATATATGTATTATTGCACATTAAATTAAAATTAGATTCCATTAATTCACTTTCATGAATTTATACATATTTATAATAAATGATTAATAGAAAGTTAGCTTAAGTGTTATCATAAAAACACTTTTCGGTATAATCAAGTTCTTAACATTTTGATGTATAGTTTCTTAAAAAGAACTCACGCACCAAATATACAAGTTTTCCTTTAATTTTACGTTCATGAATTCATAACAAAAGCCAATTAATTTTCATTTTTCATCTTTGAATGTTTTGCGGTGTGTGGAATTATATGTGAATAATAGCGACTCCTTTAAAAATCACCTATATTTAAATCAATCGTCCACATGGAAATCAACCGTCAGCTGATTCACTCCATATGGATAGCCAAATAAATTAAAATGACGTGGACGAATACAAAAGATGAATAAAAAGTTTCAAATTTGGATATAAGAATTTGAAACGTTTCAGCTCCTTGACGTGGGAATTTGAAACGTTTCAGCTATTCGGATTTGAGAATTTGAAATGTTACATAGGGTAGATCACGAAATAGATGAGAAGGCAAGGTATGAAATAACAGCAGACGAAATGCCATCGCTACAACGAGACATAACTTCTTGTTTAGGTGAACAATATTTAGCTTGATGTAGGTCATTTCATGCAGCTGCAATAGGGCGGTTGATGGTTGGATTTCAAGCAGTAGTTGAGCTGCTGAGGTGAACAATATTCAACCTGCTACAGACCATTCAATGCAAGTGCAACAAGTCTGTTGATCGATCAACAGACCTGTTGTAGCTGCATTAAATAGCCTGTAGCAGGCTGAATATTGTTCACCTCTATTTAGATCTCACCGGCTCAACTATCATCGAAGGTGGTCCTAAAGTCTCTCTATCAAAACCAACCTCATCCTCATCAACCAGAAGACAAAGAGAACAGAGATTCATAGTCTCTTCTAGAACCTGTGATGGCCCATATTAATATTGGATGACAAAATTATTAAAAAGTTTCCAATCATTTTTCGGGACTATCATTTACAAGTATTCGACTTTGTGGCGGTCACCACTACTAGCAACTTGATCATAGTCATTGGCATATTATGTGCTTTTTATAACGATAAACGTCTTGTTCCATTCCAACTGGATGGAAAAATGTCACCACTTACAGACATGAGTCTGGGTCGCTTATCATAATTAAAATGCTTATTGTTTATATTCGTTATAATAGTAACACTAATTCATTGATTGTTGTTGTAATCAGTTCGGGCACACTGTCAATTAGTGACATTGCATCTACCAAAGCAGGTCGACAAGCTATAGAAAAAGAGAAATTTTTCCATCAGATTGAGAGAGAGCTTGGAATTTAAAATTACAAATTGTAGAGGAATTTGATATTAAAGCGAAGAATGAGAGAATATTCATGTTTTTGACTACTCTCTCATTCTTTTTCTTTAATCATGCCCCTGCAATTTGGAATAACAAATCCCCTACCTCTAGCTGAATATGGTGAAAAGAGCTCTTTGTTTTTCGTAGTTTGGCTTGCTTTTATAGATGCAATGTCTCAGCTTACAATACTTGACATTGTGCCAGAACTGATTGCAGCGACTATCAATTAATGATCGTTGCCATTATAATGCATATTGGTAGCTGGCGACATTTCTCCATCCAGTTAGAATAGAACAAAATGTTTGTGGTTATAAATAACACATATTATGTCATCTGCTATGACGAAGTCATTTAATTATTAAATGATAGTCCTGAGTCGAACGCTTGTAAATGATAGTCCCGAAATATGTTTGGAAGCTTTCTCATATCTTTGTACTCGCACCACGCTCGCAATCGCAGGTTCTGGAAATAATTATTGGATGATGAATCTCTCCTTTTTCTGTCTTCTTGTTGATGAGGACGAGATTGGTTTTCATGGACAGACATGAATACCACCTCGGATGGGAGAGGCGGTGAGGTTGATTAGAAGCTGGGAGAGGCGGTGAGATTGATCAGAAGCTCTGACTGGTTGTAGCTATGGCATCTCATCTTCGTTTATTTCATACTTTTCCTTCTTATTTATGTGTGGTGATCTGCCATGACAATTCTTATTTATGTGTGGTGATTTGCCATGACAAATTCTATAGAGGGTGGCAACTCAATGATCTTCGTTTCGTTTCGTTTTTCCAGCAGAACGTTTCGTTTCGTTATTAGTTATCATGTATATTTTTTTATTATATAATTGTTTATTTCGAATTTGAAATGACCCTTGAAAATATATTTATTTCAGCCTTCACTATAATTTATAATTATTTATATTTTAGAATTTGGAGTGGATTATTATTTATGATTTTTTAGATTGAAGGAAGATTAAGACAAATATAAGGTAGGTGAAGCATAGACAACAACATATGATTAAACTAAGTATGGAGAACAAATAACACATAACTTGTTCATGGCACCTAACTTGTGACCTATAGATATTTATCAACCACAAGTTAAGTAGTTGTGCTAGTTTGAAAACTCCTATAAACTTAAATATAAACTTATTAAGTCTAACTTTTCTTAATTTCTTAATTGCATAAGAAAAATATTATGTAATAGTACTTTTTAATAAATATATGATCTATTTTTTAAATAAATTGGGACTTTAAATATGGTTTTATAATTAAGCCTTAATTTATGATCTAATGGGTTTGGGATTACTTGACATTTTTGTTAAAATAAACTAAAACTAACTAAAACCATAATAACATAATTCGAGTAAAAAAATACTTGAGTGATATAAAATGCATAATATGTATTATGTCTTTGCATAGACTTGAGCCTTATCTCTAAGCGGCTTAAGGGTAAATCTGTGTACACCCCATTGATATTTCATGCACAGAATTGTAAATGAAGTATACAAAATAATTATAATAATACAATAATTATAAAAAATACTAAATATAAACCAATAAATATAAGTTACCCATTTCAAAAAGATAAAAAATTGAAAAGATTACGGAATCTATCACCAATTCTATCTTAAAAATCCATTAATATTTTTTTTATAACCCACCAAAATATATCTCTCTCTATATATAAAGTAACAAAATACACACACATATACAATAGTAGTAGCAAAAGACACTTTTTTAAATAATATTCCAAAAACAAGATAAGAAAATGTATGAAAATTTTAAAAATAATTATAATACAATAATTATAAAAAATACTAAATATAAACCAACAAATATAAGTTATCCATTTCAAAAGATAAAATTAGAAAGGATTAAGGAATCTATCACCAATTCTATCTTAAAAATCCACCAATGAGTTTTTTATAAACCACCAAGAAAGTATTTATAAACCATCAATAGTGAAAATGTTGAGATTGTGAAAAATACCCAAATAGGTGAGATCATTTTAAAATGTAAAAATAAAAAAATATTGATTTGAGTGTATCATAATTGTATATAAAAAAACCCATGAACAAAGTTTCAGGTTACTTATTTACTGTATTTTCAAAAAAAATATTCATAGATATTTTTAAGAAAGGACCTTGATCACAAGGGTTTACTTAACCCAACCTCACACCTTGATCGATGGTTTTCCACCTACATTAAGAACCCTTAATCAAGGGCTCATTTAAGATCTCAATTAAGGTATTAATAGCTTGATTGAAGGCTTAAAATTACCTCAATTGGGGATATGAAAAACACTTGTTCCATGCTCTCCCTTTCCAAAATGTGTTACCTATTTTTATGGATTCACACTTATCCTAATTATGTATTTAGAGAAGTAGTAAACATGGCACCCCACCCACATCCTTTGTCTTTGTTTGAAGAGATGGATGTTTGTGATGCAGTACCGAATGACCCAATCAATAGTTCATGTATGTCTCCCATACTTCTTCCATTGTAGCCATAAGAATTCATCCATATATCCTTGTTAGCACCCTGTTAATCGCCTTATGTTGTTAGAAGTCCTCTTTTGTACAGCAAGGAGCTAGAGGTTGCAATGACTCACTTTATTATATTTGTATTCTTTCAAGTATGTGAGTCATGTAGAGAAATATGCTACTATAAAACTTCATATATTTTAACACTAAAAGGAAAAGACCCCTCTAGCAGAGGTTTTTACAGATGTTCCTCTAAAAAGAGCCCAAATATATGTTTATGGTGGATTTTGCTAGCAGAGGGGAGTGAGCGGAGATTTTACTAGATGTTTTTACTCAGTGCTTTGATGCATACGAAATCCACCGGTGCGCCTAATGTCTGTATGCACCACTGTGTATTAAAAAAATAGCACACCACAATCGAAATCCCCGTCAAGCGGAGAAAGAAAAACAAATATTTTCTATTTCTGTAGCCAACAAATACCGATGCATTTAAACTACGATGACGTACCGGTGCTACCATATAAATGACGCACCAATTTCATCCAAAAAATGTTTCCCTCCTACATGGGAAAATATTTTTTTTAATAAGTAAAATCATTTACGGTGTGTTTGTATTTTTGAATAGCACTAGTGCACTGTGTGTGATTGGAAGCACCGACACGAGGTGTAACTAAAAGAAATAACCGGATGAAAAACTTTTGAATATGTTTATATTCACTAGCGGTGTGTTTACCTAATTAAAATGCATACGATACACATTGGTGTAGTGAAAAATAAAATAACAACAATTCAACGACGCAAAATATTTTTATATCGTTATATTCATTATTGGTGTGTTGTTATCTATAAAACGCAACGAAACTCAATATCATTTAGAGCACCAAAGTAGAGTAAAAAAAACACTGGACGTAAAACTTTTTAATATTTTTATATTCACTAGTAGTGCATTTATCTCAACTAAATGTGCAAGTGCGTTATATTCAGTACGCACCAATGTAGGGAAAATTAAAAGAAATTGTGAGACAAAAAAATATGGCTATATTGTTCCAATCATTAACATTGCGTAGGTATATTGACAATGCACTGGTGCATAATATCATTTAGAGCACCAAACTAGGGTAAACAAAAAAAACCTGGATGGAACAATGTTTTTATAATTTTATATTTTTGGACGGTGCGTTTATATATTGTAAATGCACCAATGCATCCTTAACAGAGTGTATGTGACTAGGGTAATATTAAAAAATGCAGGACAATTTTTTTTATTTTTTAAATTCATTTCCAGTGTGGTCTTTCACTCTAACCGCATTTGTGTGTATTGTTATCACGCGCACTGAAATAGGGTAAAATAAAAATAAAATTATCGAATAAAAAAACCATTATTACCATCCTGAAATGTTGTTGAACACCTAGGCACCGATGCATTACTTGCCTACTTGAAATGCCCTTCCATCAGTGCTCCATGTGGTTGAATTGCTCCCTTACATTGCATGCTTGGTGGCTTTTGAACTTTGCTAAATAATGGGAAATTTTTTTAATTTTGTCTACATCGCAACCATTTCTCCATAACACACAAGTTCCCAGGTAATTTTTTTGTTACCTCCTAATTCCTATTTTTCGCAGATAGATAATGAAAATTCACCTTATTCTGTTTTTTGTTTAAAATAAAAAAAATGTGCGGTGTGTTCCATTCATTCAGATCACACCGCTATAAACAATGCACCCGGTAAATTTGTAGTGTGCACCAATAGTGGTGCGTTGTGAATGTATAGTGCACTGCACTAGCAATGTGCTATCCATTTCATGACGCACCACTAAAAAATTAAAAACCATTTTTGTAACATACCGTTTAAGCTGGGAAACATTTTGTGTTTAGAAACATTATGATAACTTTTATTGTAAAGTTTATATTGGACAGGTGTCCAAGGATGACTGTAATTTGCACAATATATTATTATTTAATAAATAAAATAGGAGACAAACACCTAAGAGGACTGTTGAAAGAGAGGCTATTGATCCACTAGGTGGAATGGAATCTGGAGAAGAAGGCAATGGACAAGTGGCAGAATCATGATGCAACTAACTAGCTGTTGGTATGGGACAACTCCCTTGAAATGTGGTCATAGTGCCCTGAAAGATAAGACTGGAGCTTGAGGCTCATTTATTCCAAACTGACCACTAAAATACCTAGGCGGTCTATATAATAGCCATCAAATATTGAACTGAGGTACATCACTTTTCCTGATGAGGAAATTTACCTTGGCATTTTGCTGTGTTTGCACCCAAGAGATTTGATGAGGGGATATGCTATTGTTGATCATGTTGTGAGTTTTCCAAACTCTTATTGAGATCAGGAGGTTGATTCTGAGTGGAGAAGGCATTTTTGAGGAGGTTGATACCGAGTGGAGAAGATATTTTTGAGTGCCTTTCTTCTACACAGATTCCACCCACTTACTGGATCAGTAAGCATGCTTGGGGGTTCATTAGAAGTCAACAGCTGAGCTGCTTCTTCTGAAGCAGGTTGGGAGGAACATGCCTCCTTGGGTGTTTGTTGGCCCTATCGTCAGTTACAGGTTCTATTGTCTTATCTGTTTTATTTTTAATTTATGTTATCTATTTTGCATATTATAGTTCTGTTGTTTATTAAACTTTCACTGTTTAATTTACAAGTTATTTCAATTTCCTGTATAAGTTAACAATTCTGTATAAATGTGAAATGTTTGAATAGAATGGTTTCTATATTTTTCCCCATGCAAAAAGGAACAACATCGTACTCCACTATAGAAACAGATCAAAAATAGATAAGTCTGATAGGCAAATAGCCAAGTGAATGGGAAGATTTAATTTATTATAATTTCTCAAAGTTTCTACTTCCTATTAAATTCCTGTATTTATATTTTAGTACTCTAATTATTAACTATTTTTATTTAGCTGTATTCATAGTTTGTATAAAATAATTCTGTTTATAAATATCACTGTTTTCAATTAATTATATTCTGTTCTAACAGTATAGGATTTATTTATCCATACTCAGCAGTTAAGATGTTCTTGTTTACACTAGGATAAATAAAGATTTACTTTCAAAATGTATCAGAATGATATTATTCTACACACATCAAGTTTTTTCATTTATTTCATGCTCACATTAGTTTATAGTAGCATTTTATTTTAAAATTTAGTCTTGTTTCTCTCTACATATAAAAGCATTACAATACAAACATAATCGAATTATAACCCCAACAGTTCACAGTAGAAGACCTGTTATTTATTATCAGTTTGAATAACATTCTGACACTCACTTCTTTTAACATTAGACAAATCTATTTCAAACAGAAGTATCAAGATAGACAAGCTCGAACTTCATTTCATAACAATATCAAGGACAAAAACCGAACACTTACACCTTAAACATGCCTGTAGATCGAATAGTTAAGATTTCACTTTCAAAAGGATTGAAGAAGTTTCTAAATAAAATAATGAACACAGGCTTATTGTCGAGAGACCTCAGCTAAAGCATTGTTAAGCTTTATTTTCCCAAACAAAGACTAAACCCTAACACTAGAATTATTTCCTATTTTCTTTAAGACACAGCAACAACATTATAAGCAAAACGAATCATGTACAGGTCGTGAGCCTTATCAATAATTCAACTATCCATTGTTCTTTTAAAGCAAATAGTTATATCTTTCACCCATCGATTTATAATCAAATTAAACTCAGAGTTTACCAAAAGGGTTCCAATTCTTTTCTCATAGCTATAACTTCTTTTCCATTACACCCTAAACACAGGATCAAGTTACAAAATAAACAAACTTCACACAGGCCATAGCCATACATAGATATAATTTATCAATCCTATAACAATAGACATATCGTTTTACAGACTTTAAACATTTGCATTTTAACCTTAGCCATATACAAAATAAAAATGATAATAGTGGTCATGAAACACCATGAAGTACATTATTCAAATCCGAGGGTAAAACCCTTGTTTATAAAACCATTGCAAGCATGGCTATTTCCTTATAGGTCGAGGTACATCTCCCCATTCTTTTTAAACAGTATGCAAACCCTATATCTACGTTTTACAAAACTCTCTGAGTTATAAATACAACAGACAGAATAGCACACAGTTGAACATCATCTCATCAACCCATAGTTTTCAAAGCTACCGCCGAGGCTTACCGATTGGTATAGCTTTCCAACCTTCAACGTCAGGTTCGAGGAGCCATTTCTTAGCTACACCTGCAATGACAATTACCAATGGTTAAAACAGTATCTAAACGAAAAGACTTCAGTATTAGAAGGTTGATAAACTGATAGCATTTTGTGGAATATTACAGTGGAGTAAGGTGAATACATTACCTCTCAGAATGTTAGCTATAAAATCAACGAACGCCAAGTCTGTATCCACTGCAACGAAACCCTACTATGTTAAATGCTGAAGTAACCGAAGCCAACTCCCAACCATCAACTCTCAATATTTCACAACGTCAAGACCTAGAACAACCAAAATGAAGGGTTGATTTCTCACACAAATCTAACTTCCAAGAACCAACAAGTCTAACGATCGAATCTCTTCAAAAGTTACAAACCCAACTGATAACTTAAACAAGTAAACTACTGCATGAAGAACTGAGAACATTCAATGCCCACTAGGCAATGCCACATCGAAACTCCATTACCTTGGCAGTTATGAACATTCAATGCCCAGGTTACGTTACGGCTGCCAACCTATATGGAATTTCAAATTTCACATCACATTAATAAATGTATTGGATTCACATATGATATGGTCGAGAGCTTATACCTTGTCACAATACGTTAGCACATAGTGGAGAGATAGATCCATAGTTATTATAGCAACATTTGATCACATAGTTGCATATAGTCACATAACATACTACCCTCACATAATATTACAAAGTATGCACATAACTCATATCCATTGCATAATATTTATTAATATTCCTAGGGTATGATATATAATAGAGTGTTACAATTGCACACATATTGCATAGTTAAGCATATAGATTATATTGTGCATGTAGTATCACATAATTCATAAGTGCCATATAGGGGCATCATGGTGCACACAACACACATATCATATGGATTATATAGTACATAGTTGAGATTTGAATTATATCTCATAATTACATCGTAATATAAATCATATAAATAAGTCAAAGGAACATACACACTATTATATGGTGTTGAATCCTAATGCATGATACTATGAAAGTCATAATGATAATGGAAGGCAATATTACCATAGCATAATTTCTTAACATAGGACCTTCGCTTTGACTAGGAAAAAGAATCGACAGCTACGTACAGTTCTACATAAAAATCAATTAGAAAATTGTCTATGATTCTGAGTATAAAACTGAGACCCATTTGTTATAGATCTTCTCATGATTCATCTACAAGTGTGCAATTTCTACAATATAAGACGTATTGTAAGTATCAATAGTCATTTTCAGACATCTTAAACTTGAACACCATATAGTTGCGAACTAGGTTTCTCACCAATATAATTCCCAAGAGTCTTTATCTCTTCACTTATCGAAAAAGAGATCTATTGAAAAACTGTTGGACACTCGTCGTAAATTAAATCTCTTACCTGTAAATCTGTCACAAGTACGGATCAACATGCTTTAACACGAATGCTAAGTAAGCCTCGGGGCGTCCAAAGGAGCCCTTCATCAATCAAACAAGAGTACATTAGTTAAATAGATGTTTCATTATCCATTATGTTAAATTTAATGCTAAGTAGGAATTGATGACTCAGCAGAGTCACTAGAAATTGAATGTAATTCAGAATATTTTATTATTAATAAATTAATTATGGAGACAACAACATGGGAGAGCTGTTAAAAGAGGTTATTGGTCAAACTGGTGGATGGAACTAGGTTGAAAGGCAAAAAGACAAGTGGCAGCATCCTCAAACACTTCCTAAGTTGCAGGTGGCAACTTCCCTATATTTGGGGTCATGATTCCCCAAGAAAGTGGAATCTGAGTAGGTGGCTCATTAATGACAGTTAACCCAACAAAGACCTAGGAAATCTTTTAAATAGTACTCAATGAACTGAGCTGGGGGTTCGAATTGTTCTGGAGGGAGAATACATTCAGGTGGATGTTATTCAGGAGTCCCATTGAGGAAGAGGGAAATTTACAGTAAGGAAGTTGTTTGAGAGGAATGCTGCAGTAACTTGGTTCCATTATAGCTGATTTGGGCTGAGAGAATTACTTTGTTGCACCTAGTTCTAGCCAGGGAGACCAGAGTAAGCTCGGGGGTCCTGAGAAGTGTTGTCTGGGCACTCTCCAGGAGTTGGTAGGGAGGAACAACCTCCCATTGCTGTTGTTGTCCACAGCTCAACAAGTTCTGTCATTTTATCTCTTTATGTTTATTAAGTATGAATGAATGTATGTTATGTTTACCTTCTTATGTCTCAAATGTAATTAGTTTAGTAAAAGATAGTATCCCTGAGTATCAGCAGTAGAATTATTGAGAGTTACTATGATTTTTGTAACGTTAGTATGATGTAATATCCTTGTTATATTATTATTAATGTGTTTATAATTTCTGCAGTTAATGTATTTATGATTTATGCAATAAACTATTGATGCTTTGTATAATAATTCGTAGTTATAATTATAACCCTAGTTGATTGTATTTTCTCAACGAGTAAGCAGGGTTTACATATAACGTATTTGTACTCTGTATATTATAAAATTTAAGATACAGTTATAGGATACAAATAGTAAACCTAACCTTAGACACTACAATAAATTATATCTAGGTCGACAGAACCTACACAAGATTTTGTAGTCACAAATAGGATCTCTATCTCAGGGTACAAACCCTAGTAAGAAGTTAGCCTGTCTCAATCTATTAATTAAATTTATACACAAAACCTAGTTAACAATTATCCATTTATTTATTATCACACAAAACGATTGTGCAGAAACCCTAACAGAACTTCTTCACACAGAACTTATTTAACAGTTAAATAAACCAGTTATTGTATTAAAAACAAAAGAATTATCAGAACCATATCTAGCTCGATATCGAGCTTAAATATTTAGTTTTATTTTTCCTCAACTTCCATATTACCCACAGAATCGTAATTTGAACAGAACGTTATTTAGCTTATTCGTCGAGTTATTAACATTTGTTCAACTCACAGATTACCATCCGAGTCGTACTTCTTACTTAATAGCTTAAGCATTCGAACAAAAATAAATAACCCCAACTGTAACTTATTAGGGTCAAACCCTACGAGCCCCTTTGATACAAACAAAGCTAATGCTAAATAGTAAGACATTATCTTCACCTACAGCCGGGTCACGAATCCTCTATTTAAGTGGTTTTAAAACTTAAAAACAATATACTACTACTATACATAGTTTAAAGTTAAAAAAAAATGCATGCATAAAAACAAGCCATTTTACACGTAACACTTTATATTATTCCAACTCAAAAACCTGGGTGATTAACCGTGAATCATTAAAGCGCAGTAACGAGGTTTTAAACTACAAAGCCGTAACCTCATCTTCAGAACAGGCCCACAGTTTTTACTGATATACAATAATTCTTCTATAAACCCTAACTACCACAAGAAAGATGAATAAATTACATATGACTACAGCCGTAACATTCCACACACATCACAGGGTTAAACCCGTCTATAAATTTTGGTGAAAACAGCTACAAGGTCAAACAGTACGGAGATAGCCACAAGGATGGATCTTTCAAGACTAAACCCTAACCACTCTATAAACATCAAGGAGGGAAAGCCATGGTGAAACCAAGCTTACCAGGTTAAGCAACCAACTGCCGAAGCTTGGGTCACCCACATTGCGAATGGAGTCAGGGCCTGCAACGAAAGAAAAACATTATCGGTTATCACTTATATATATAAATGTTGAGTTCTAAACAAATTTTTTCATTCAGAAGACGAAGATGAATCATGTAGCTTACCAGAGTTTGGAATGAAGTCAAACACAGTATGTAGTCTGATAGCCACGAGCAGCAGAAGGGTGAACCCCTCTCTTTTCACCAAAACGATTAAGCTGACTGAAAACCAGGAGTATGTGCCATAGTAGAAGCTTCCAACAGAACCAAGCTGAGATTCATGGCCATGCCAAGACAAGGTTGAAACTGATGCCAAAAGGGAAAAACCCTAGGTCGTTCACAAACTTATAGGTGTTAAAAGCACAACACAAGACTCCCAAACCATACTAATGAACAAGCACGAAGAACTGTAGCAGCATGGGAGCTGTTACCACCATTGTTTCATCGAAAAATGGACATGAGAATTCACAGAGCGGCCGAGCCCGAAGGCAAGGGAAGAAATGACAAGATTAGGGTTGAGTCAACTCTTATCTATCATCAACACTTGGTGTAGAAGCACCCATGTAGCTTTTAACAAAATTTCCATGCAGTGGGTCATTGCTCTGTAGTTTACAATGAGATTCCCATCATACGTTTGCAAAAATAAAATGATAACATGGATATTCCAAGGTGGTCGTAACACTATAGTTTAAAACTGTCATATATTTCATGTTAAACAAACGATGCCTCTGAACTGTGCATAGTGAATAATAACACTTTCCCTACAAACAATATAACCATACAATTGTCAAATAGTGATCAAGAATTCGATAAGTTATCCATTTAGAAATTATAGTATGGGTAAAGGAATTTTTGTATGGTTATCAATTTTGGTAGCAATACTATAGTTTCATATGTCATCTTTTTTAAACAATCAAACCTTGGAATAATACCTTGAACCTGGCATACTTTATGATGAAAACATTGCCTGGTATTTATTTAATGCATGCAATATAAACATCGTTAAAAAAAACTCAGTATTGAAGTTTTCTAAACTTGGAGGAAGTGTTTCGCATTATAAAATTATAAGGATCAGGGTGTAGCGTATACTATATGTGGTTCATAAAGACCTATCATTGACATTTCCTATCACCCTAATCTCATGTGTTATGACATAGATCTTTTTCTTAAGTCTATGAGATAAAAAAAAAAGATATTGGATTTAGTTGTTACAACAATACTATCAAAATGTTAAATGCGATAGCTGTACATAGATGACATAGGACGTGCCATTACGTCTTAGGTGACCAAAAACTTGTAAGATTTAAATTACATAACTCACATTATCGGATTAGGGTTACCGTGGTCCATTTCAATTGTTGATACAACTTAATAATAATTCTTTAATAGACTCGGATTTCGCATATGACAAGTAGACCCTTGTCATCCTTAAGATACATTGAATTTAATAAAGATAGCTTACAGATCTCAATCCACTATCAATCATAGAAATAGGAATAGTTTTTCAAGATAAAACAAATCCTGAAATAGATAAGAGGAAACATGTAATTTACAGAATACGTGGAAATTTGATTGAGACAAGCAAAGTATATTTATATTGGTACCTTCAAGTCCTTACAATTAAATGTTGCATATCAAATATTCTAACTATAAACATAACTTGATGCAATAACAATGGTGGAGTAAAAATTGAACTGATTATAATAAATCTGTCATACTATCAGTAAGATCTTGAGGAGGTCATAGGCAGAGTGCTACCTTCAAACACCTGATAACCTGATTAGCGTGTTCAGACTTTTACTGAATGATTTGGTACAGCTAAATGATTTTTAATACTTTAAAGATTAATTGCAGCGACCCGAACATTACCTGTATATATGTAAGAGAAAGACATTTTGATGCATTAGCTCGGAAGCTAAGTAAGCCCAGTCTGCTATGGCAATTCCCCCTTGAGGTTGCAGAACAGAAAACAATCAGTAACTGTAAATAAAACTCATATTACAAATTAAGTACAATCACAGATACTCTAGACACATTTATTTTCATCAAAATAGTTAAATGACTGCATTTAATCATATTACATGCTAATTTAAAAATTTTAAATTTTTTTGGAAATTTTGGGTTCTGACATGTGGTATGAGAGCATGGTTCAAACACTAGGTCTCGATGTGGCCAACTAGTTTCCGCAGAACCATAAAAGAAAAGAAAATTTATGTACTAACTTTGTATTTTTGTTTCATGTAAAAGACAGAAAATCTCCTTTTCTGAATCTAACAAACAAGTATGGAGAAGCTAGGAGAATATGCTGAGGAGGAATCTCCAAACACTGAGACAAGACAGGTGTCCAGAGAACCTGTGATAGATGAGGTAATTGCTCACTCCTCGAAACTGATGCAGACCATAAAAGGTCTAAAGACTGAGATAGAAACAGTCAAGAAAGATAATGAAAGGATTCTGAAAACACAAGAACAATTAAATCAAATTTTAATAGAAAAATTCCAAACTGATGGGAGAAGCAAAAGAGCTGAATCTGAAGAAGCTAGTCATCAAAAAGGGTCTAAAAGGGTGAAAATAGCTAAATCAGAAAGCAGTTCATCATCTGAAGGAGGAAGGGAACAACACAGCTATCACACTACTAGGACAGCAGTGAGGCTGAGTTGTATAATAGAAAGAAAAAGTACAGGCCTTATGAAGAGATTTCTGGGGAATTCAAGAAAATAAAACCCCCAACTTTCAATGGAGAATCTGAAACAGGAGAAGAGGCAGAATCTTGGTTATCCGGAATGAGAAAATACTTCCAGATATACAACTATTCAAATTAGCTAAAGGCAAGAATGGCCATCTATAACCATTCTGGAAAGGCGGATATATGGTGGAAAGACTTGAAAAGGGTCAAGGGGATCAAAGAAAAATAAGTCAATTGGAGTACCTTTAAAAGGTACTTCAAAAAGAAGTTTCTGTCTGAACAGTACTATGAAGAAAGGGCCAAGGAATTTTATGAGTTAAAACTAGGATCTATGACGATGAAGGACTTAAACAGTAAGTTCTTAAGTCTGTTGAGATATGTGCCGTATTTTGTTGAATAGAAACCTACAGTACAATGGTTTCTTAGCTGCCTGCCATATCATATCAAGGACAGAATCGAATACGATAACCCCAAAACTCTGGAAGAAGTTATGCGAAAGGCTAATTTCTGTTTTGAACAGAATAAAAAGAAAGAAGGGATAGACAACTGGAAGGCCAAAAAGAATAGCAATCAGATTGAGTACAGGAAAAAGGAGTTCGTACCCCAGAAAAATTTCAAGAATAATAAAAACAGAAACCATTTTAATGGTAAAAACTTCGAGGGAAGCAAAAATGGAGTTGCTAATAATTCCAATAACTTCAAGGGCAGCAAGGAGGTTTCTAACAATCATGGAAATTACACTAAGAATTTTGAACGAAAGGAGCCTGTTAAATGCTGGGAATGCAATGGCCCACACTATGCATCAGTTTGCCCGAATCGGAAGAAACCAAATGGCAATATTCATACTATACAAGATGAAATGACTGTTGGAGACTTTGTAGGGACTATGCCTCGAATCAAGGCAGCGTTGGAGAACCACCAAGCTGACTATCAAACTTCCATGGTGGAAGTAGGAGGTATGATTAACAAAATCCCTGTAACTATTTTAATAGATCCAGGTGCTAGTCTTAGTTATATTTCACCCCAGCTAGTAGAAAAATGTAATCTGACTATTGAAAGGTTTGATAATTCTTGATCAGTACAACTAGCTACTGGGGAAAAAAGGAAGGTAAACTGTTATGTTAAGGAATGTGTCCTAGATATGAATGATTTTAAGACTACTGTTAAATTAAATGTTTTGCCACTTGGCTCTTATGACATACTTATCGGTATGGACTGGTTAGAACAACATAAGGTAGTTTTAAACTGTTTTGACAAGACTTTTACATGTGTGAATAGACATGAACAGCCGGTAACGGTTAAGGGTATTCCTAGGAAAACTATAATCAGGCAGATTTCTGATTTACAACTTAAAAGAGCAGTCAGAAAAGGATGCAAAGCCTATGCTGTAACTATTACAGATGAGGCAGTTAAATCTGATTTAAGCAAGATAAAAGTTGAGGATCTTCCTGTAGTAAATGAATTTACAGATGTTTTTCGGGAGGAAATTCCAGGATTACCTCCCAAGAGAGAACTGGATTTCACAATTGAAATAGTACCAGGTGCTGTACCCAGTTCAAAAGCTCCGTATCATATGAATATTTTGGAGCTTAACGAATTAAAAACACAGTTAAAGGAATTAATAGATAAGAATTACATTCGACCCAGTGTGTCCCCTTGGGGAGCACCAGTAATCTTTGTTAAAAAGAAGGACGGAACTATGCGACTCTGCATAGATTACCGTCAACTAAACAAGATGACAATTAAAAATAGATATCCGTTGCCTCGCATAGATGATCTGTTTGATCAGCTACGTGGAGCTACGGTGTTCTCTAAGATAGACTTGAGATCAGGCTATCATCAGTTGAGAATTAAAGAAGAGGACATATTCAAGATAGCTTTCAGAACTAGGTATGGACATTACGAATTTGTCGTAATGCCATTTGGGCTTACTAATGCCCCAGCCATCGTTATGTGCCTAATGAATAACATAATGCATAAATACTTACATAAATTTGTTGTCGTATTCATCGATGACATTTTAATTTATTCTAAGAATGAAGAGGAGCATAAAGAACATTTACGGATAGTCTTACAAGAACTATGAGAGCAGCAACTCTTTGCGAAGTTCAGTAAGTGTGACTTCTTCAAGGATGAAATTCAGTACTTAGGTCACGTAGTGACTAAGGAAGGGATTTCAGTTGATCCTGAAAAGATCTGGGCAATCGAAGAGTGGCCAGTACCAAAAGACGTAACAGATGTTAGGTCCTTCATGGGAATTACCGGTTATTACCGTAGATTCATAGAAGGCTTTTCAAAAATAGCCAACCCAATCGCTTCCTTGCAAAAGAAAGGCAAGAAGTTTGATTGGAACTTGAAGTGTGAAGAAAGCTTTAAGAAATTAAAGACCTTATTGACGACTGCGCCTATTCTAAGAATAGCAGATCCTAATAAGGATTTTGTGGTTTGCACCGACGCTTGTAATGACGGTCTAGGTGGAGTGTTGACTCAGGATGGGCATGTCATTGCCTATAAGTCCAGGAAGCTGAAAATTCATGAAAAGAATTATGCCACTTATGACTTAGAATTAGCTGTTGTTATTCATGCTTTAAAGATGTGGCGACACCACTTAATAGGAAGAAATTTTACTTTAATGACTCATAATAACGGCCTGAAATACCTTTTAGATCAGCCTAACTTAAATGCAAGGAAAGTAAGATGGTTGGCCTTCTTAAGTGAATATGATTTCGAAATTCAGCACATAAAAGGAAAGGAAAATAAGGTGGCTGATGCTTTGAGCAGAAATGCAAGGCTGAATTTTATATCAGCTAGCAGCACTTATACCTCTAATTTAAATGAACAGTTGTCTGAAGGGATAAAATGAGATGAAATTTATCAAAAGTTACAGGCTACAGCTAAAGAAGAACCTACAGAAAGTTTAATAAAGGGTTATAGCCTAAACAAAGATGGATTTTTATTGTTTAAGGACAGACTTTATGTGCCTAATGTATCCAAGGTTAAAATACTAATTCTGGATGAAGTGCATAAAACCCCTTACTCGAGGCATCCAGGCTACCAGAAGACTGTCACCATGTTGAGAAAAGACTATTTTTGGCCTAATATGAAATCTGAAACAGCTGAGTATATAGCTAAATGTTTGGACTGTCAACAAGTAAAAACAGAACATCAACATCCAGCGGGGTTATTACAACCTTTGTCTATTCCTAGCTGGAAATGGGAAATAATCAGCTTAGATTTCATTACCAGTTTACCCAGAAATCAAAATCAGAATGATTCAATTATGGTGGTAGTAGATAAATTGAGTAAGTCAGCACACTTTATTCCTGTTAAAACCACTTACAAGGCTGCAATTATAGCTGATATATTTCTGAAACAGATTTTTAGGTTACATGGGGTCCCAAAAGTTATTATTTCAGACAGGGATCCTAAATTCATAGGAAATTTCTGGAAATCTTTGTTCAAAGGATTAAACACAACACTGAATTTCAGCACTGCTTTCCATCCTCAGACAGACGGACAAACTGAAAGAGTCAATCAGGTATTGGAAGATCTGCTAAGAATGTATGTTAAGGATCAACTAGGTAAGTGGGAGGATTACTTATATTTAGCAGAATTTGCATACAATAACAGTTATCAATCGTCAGCTAAGTTCAGTACTTTTGAAATTATGTATGGACGTAAATGTAACACTCCTATCTCTTGGAATAATCTAGTGGATAGATTAGTGTTAGGTCCTGAATTATTAAAGGAAATGGAACAGATTGTGAAACAAGTGTAGGAAAATTTGAAGATTGCCCAAGATCGGCAAAAGAGTCAAGCAGATTTGAAAAGAACTCCTAAAGAGTTCCAGGTGGGTGAACATGTGTTCATAAAGGTAAGACCAAAGAAGAGCTCCCTAAGATTGGGGAGTTGTGCAAAATTAGCACCATGTTACTGTGGTCTGTTTGAAATTTTATCTAGGATTGGTCAAGTTGCTTATCAGCTAGCATTACCACCTAATTTAAAAGTGCACAATGTTTTTCATATTTCTGTTCTGAAAAAGTATGTTCATGATGCTACTCATGTTATTGATTGGAACATTGTACAGGTAGAACCAGAAGGGGAAGTTCTGGTGGAACCGGATTGTATCCTCGGGAGGAGGGAAATTACTCTGCGGAACCGCACAATTGGACATCTGAAGGTGCAATGGAAGCACCTTAGTCCTGAAGAAGCTACCTGGGAACTGGAAAGTAAGATGTGGGAAGCATACCCAAATCTATTCCAGCAGGTGGTTGAGGATGAGGAATAAGTAACATCGAGGACGATGTTACATTTTAAGGGGGTGTGTATGTCACATACCCCAATTTTGTAAAAATTATGTAATTGTTTTATTACATTCCTGAGACATTATGTTAAATTTAATGCTAAGTAGGAACTAGGTGGAAAGGCAAAAAGACAAGTGGCAGCATCCTCAAACACTTCCTAAGTTGCAGGTGGCAACTTCCCTATATTTGGGGTCATGATTCCCCAAGAAAGTGGAATCTGAGCAGGTGGCTCATTAATGACAGTTAACCCAACAAAGACCTAGGCAATATTTTAAATAGTACTCAATGAACTGAGCTGGGGGTTCGAATTGTTTTGGAGGGAGAATACATTCAAGTGGATGTTATTCAGGAGTCCCATTGAGGAAGAGGGAAATTTACAGTAAGGAAGTTGTTTGAGAGGAATGCTGTAGTAACTTGGTTCCATTATAGCTGATTTGGGCTAAGAGAATTACTTTGCTGCACCTAGTTCCAGCCACGGAGACCAGAGCAAGCTCGGGGGCCCTGAGAAGTGTTGTCTAGGCACTCTCCAGGAGTTGGTAGGGAGGAACAACCTCCCATTGTTTTTGTTGTCCACAGCTCAACAGGTTCTGTCATTTTATCTCTTTATGTTTATTAAGTATGAATGAATGTATGTTATGTTTACCTTCTTATGTCTGAATAGTAATTAGTTTAGTAAAAGATAGTATCCCTGAGTATCAGGAGTAGAATTATTGAGAGTTACTGTGATTTTTGTAACGTTAGTATGATGTAATATCCTTGTTATATTATTATTAATGTGTTTATAATTTCTGCAGTTAATGTATTTATGATTTATGCAATAAACTATTGATGCTTTATATAATAATTCGTAGTTATAATTATAACCCTAGTTGATTATATTTGCTCAAGAGGTAAGAAGGGTTTACATATAACGTATTTGCACTCTGTATATTATAAAATTTAAGATACAGATATAGAAGACAAACAGTAAACCTAACCTTAGACACTACAATAAATTATATCTAGGTCGACAGAACCTACAGGAGATTTTGTAGTCACAAATAGGATCTCTATCTCAGGGTACAAACCCTAGTCAGAAGTTAGCGTGTCTCAATCTATTAATTAAATTTATACACAAAACCTAGTTAACAATTATCCATTTATTTATTATGAGACAAAACGATTGTGCACAAACCCTAACAGAACTTCTTCACACAGAACTTATTTAAGAGTTAAATAAACCAATTATTGTATTAAAAACAAAAGAAGTATCAGAACCATATCTAGCTCGATATCGAGCTTAAATTATTTAGTTTTATTTTTCCTCAACTTCCATATTACCCACAGAATCGTAATTTGAATAACTGAATTAGTAACTAAACAAAAATCACGACAGAGGAGTTCGAAATGAATCCTATCATTCTAGTTTCTACAACACGAATTCATCAACAGAGAAATAACTTAGTTACTATTCCTACAACAGCAGAAAACAGACAGAACGTTATTTAGCTTATTCATCGAGTTATTAACATTTGTTAAACTCACAGATTACCATCCGAGTCGTACTTCTTACTTAATAGCTTAAGCATTCGAACAAAAATAAATAACCCCAACTGTAACTTATTAGGGTCAAACCCTACCAGCCCCTTTGATACAAACAAAGCCAATGGTAAATAGTAAGACATTATCTTCACCTACAGCGGGGTCACGAATCCTCTATTTAAGTGGTTTTAAAACTTAAAAACAATCTACTACTACTATACATAGTTTAAAGTTAAAAAAAAAACGCATGCATAAAAACAAGCCATTTTACAGGTAACACTTTATATTATTCCAACTCAAAAACCTCGGTGATTAACCCTGAATCATTAAAGCGCTGTAATGAGGTTTTAAACTACAAATCCATAACCTCATCTTCAGAACAGGCCCACAGTTTTTACTGATATACAATAGTTCTTCTATAAACCCTAACTACCACAAGAAAGACGAATAAATTACATATGACTGCAGCCGTAACATTCCACACACATCACACCGCTAAACCTGTCTATAAATTTTGGTGAAAAGAGCTACAAGGTCAAACAGTATGGAGATAGCCACAAGGATGGATCTTTCAAGACCAAACCCTAACCACTCTATAACCAGCAAGGAGGAAAAGCCATGGTGAAACCAGGCTTACCAGGTTAAGCAACCAACTGTCGAAGCTTGGGTCACCCACATTGCGAATGGAGTCAGGGCCTGCAACGAAAGAAAAACATTATCAGTTATCACTTATATATATAAATGTTGAGTTCTAAACAAATTTTTGTATTCAGAAGATGAAGATGAATCCTGTAGCTTACCAGAGTTTGGAATGAAGTCAAACACAGTATGTAGTGTGATAGCCATGAGCAGCAGAAGGGTGAACCCCTCTCTTTTCACCAAAACGATTAAGGTGACTGAAAACCAGGAGTATGTACCACAGTAGAAGCTTCCAACAGAACCAAGCTGAGATTCATGGCCACGCCGATACAAGGTTGAAACTGATACCAAAAGGGAAAAACCCTAGGTCGTTGACAAACTTATAGCTGTTAAAAGCACAGCACAAGACTCCCAAACCATACTAATGAACAGGCACGAAGAACTGTAGCAGCATGGGAGCTGTTACCACCATTGTTTCAGCGAAAAATGGACATGAGAATTCACAGAGCGGCCGAGCCCGAAGGCAAGTGAAGAAATCACAAGATTAGGGTTGAGTCAACCCTTATCTATCATCAACACTTGGCGTAGAAGCACCCACGTAGCTTTTAACAAAATTTCCATGCAGTGGGTCGTTGTTCTATAGTTTACAACGAGATTCCCATCATACGTTTGCAAAAATAAAATGATAGCATGGATATTCCAAGGTGGTCGTAACACTATAGTTTAAAACTGTCATATATTTCATGTTAAACAAACGATGCGTCCGAACTGTGCATAGTGAATAATAACACTTGCCCTACAAACAATATAACCATACAATTGTCAAATAGTGATCAAGAATTCGATAAGTTATCCATTTAGAAATTATAATATGGGTAAAGGAATTTTTGTATGGTTATCCATTTTGGTAGCAATACTATAGTATCATATGTCATCTTTTTTAAACAATCAAACCTTGGAATAATACCTTGAACCTTGCATACTTTATGATGAAAACATTGCGTGGTATTTATTTAATTCATGCAATATAAACATCGTTAAAAAACACTCAGTATTGAAGTATTCTAGACTTGAAGTGTTTCGCATTATAAAATTATAAGGATCAGGGTGTAGCGTATACTATATGTGGTTCATAAAGACCTATCATCAACATTTCCAATCACCCTAATCTCATGTGTTATTACATAGATCTTTTTCTTAAGTCTATGAGATCAAAAAAAAGATATTGGATTTAGCTGTTACAACAATACTATCAAAATGTTAAATGCGATAGTTGTACATAGATGACATAGGACGTGCCATTACGTCTTAGGTGACCAAAAACTTGTAAGATTTAAATTACATAACTCACATTATCGGATTAGGGTTACCGTGGTCCATTTCAATTGTTGATACAACTTAATAATAATTCTTTAATAGACTCGGATTTAGCATATGACAAGTAGACCCTTGTCATCCTTAAGATACATTGAATTTAATAAAGATAGCTTACAGATCTCAATCCACTATCAATCATAGAAATAGGAATAGTTTTTCAAGATAAAACAAATCCTGAAATAGATAAGAGGAAACATGTAATTTACAGAATAACTGGAAATTTGATTGAGCCAAGCAAAGTATATTTATATTGGTACCTTCAAGTCCTTATAATTAAATGTTGCATATCAAATATTCTAACTATAAACATAACGTGATGCAATAACAATGGTGGAGTAAAAATTGAACTGATTATAATAACTCTGTCATACTATCACTAAGATCTAGAGGAGGTCATAGGCAGAGTGCTACCTTCAAACACCGTGTTCAGACTTTTACTGAATGATTTGGTACAGCTAAATGATTTTTAATACTTTAAAGATTAATTGCAGCTATCCGAACATTACCTGTATATCTGTAAGAGAAAGACATTTTGATGCATTAGCTCAGAAGCTAAGTAAGCCCAGTTTGCTATGGCAATTCCCCCTTGAGGTTGCAGAACAGAAAACAATCAGTAACTGTAAATAAAACTCATATTACAAATTAAGTACAATCACAGATACTCTAGACACATTTATGTTCATCAAAACAGTTAAATGACTGCATTTAATCATATTACATGCTAATTTAAAAATTTTAAATTTGTTTGGAAATTTTGGGTTCTGACACATGCCTATGAAGAAAATTCGACAGTTGAGAAGCAATGAAAAGATAACGAAAAATGCAATGCAGTTTGTGGCAAAAAGGAAGACGACCATGACGAATGTCTGATTGGAAGGGAGCTGGCAAAGGTGTGCATGCTGGATTAGTTTAGGGCTGAGAGTTGCATGCAGCAGGTGAAATATTCGTTATGGGCACTTCTATTCATCCCCTTAGGGCCACGCGTGGAGTTAGGCAGCAACCCCGAGTTGCTGGATGCATTGGGCACTGGTGGAATGATGCTGCGTGAGAGGGGGAAGGCCAAATGGCAGGCGTGAAGATGAGAGCTGCGTGGATGATGGGCAGCGTGAAGATGGGGGCTTCGTTGATGATGGGAGCTGCGTTGATGACAGGAAGCGTGTAGGTTGAATGGCGTAAAGGTAGAAGGAAGCATGATTAAGTTAAATGAGGGCGTGCTGGGTAGCTGGAGAGCAGTGATGATGGAGGGAGATGCGTTGATGGAGCGTGTTGATGGGGGGAGTGCACAGGGAGTGGCAGCGTGAGGATAGCTCAGAGTCTAGGCAGAGTTGGGGCAGCGTGAAAGTAGTTTGCAGGTTGGGAGTTAATGCGTGGCACAGGTCGAGAATGGTACGTGAATTAAACTCTTAGTTGGGCGTGAAGGTGGAGGGAGTAGGTGGGAAGACTGGGCAGTGAAGGTTGGAAGTTGGAGAGGGAGATGGTGGGACAGCGTGATAAAGATGCAGCGTGGAAAATGCTGGGAAGTAGCAGAGATGGTAGTGTGGAGATTTTTGGGTGAGCATTAGAGTTGGGCGGGCCAGGCGTGAAATGAATGCTGTGCAGCGTTGAGGATAGCGTGGGATCTGGGGATGAATATTAGGGTTTCAGAGATTGCAGCAGCCTTAAAGGGGGATGCGAATGTGGCGTAGGTGGAAGAGAGGGAGCCCCAAAAATGGATGCGTGAAGGCTAAGAATGGGGAGAGGATGCGATGGAGGGATGATAGAAACCAACAAAAAGTACCTAAACCTAACTAACAAGACAAAACCAGAAGCATCAAGAAGAAAACTAGAAACAAGACTCTTTTTTCAGAAAAAAAATTTCAGAAATGAGAAAGATTAGGTATAGGAGCAAACTGCTCTGATACTAATTGATCCGCAATGTAGAGCAGGATCTGAAATATGTTAAGACTAAACTGAAATGCAAGACAAGCTGAACACAACAATGGAAGGTGAGGCTAGGAGAGCCTCACGTCCTAAACAAAAATACAATAAGAACTCAGAACTCTATTAACAACTACTAACACAATAGAAAGGAAAGACACACAAGCTTGGCACAAAGAATCCCGATTGTATTATGAGGCCACATGCCTTTTTATAGCAATTACAAAAGGAGCACAATAAATGCTGCTCATTATTTAATAATAAGATATCTTTAATAACCTAAATAACAATTAATACATTCGTAGAACCAAAATAGTGCCTAATACATGAAGGGGGAGTGTGGGACTCCCATACGGATCAATAGGACAAGTTGTATTGGCCTTAATTTTAATATTATATCTTACAAAACCCTTTTGAATTTGCTCCATCTGTATCCATGATTACGTTATTATGGGGATTCATATTATTTACATACATGTACAGATTGCAAGGACCACCCAATAAATTGGCAATTTTAAAATTATTTTCTAGAAGGTTGATCTCTCTCTCTCTCAAGTAACAAAATACACACATACAATAGTAGCAAAACACATACAATATTAGCAAAAGGCACATTTTAAAAATAATATTTGAAAATACTAAATATAAACCAACAAATATAAGTTTTCCATTTCAAAAAATAAAAATGGAAAGGATTAGGGAATCTACCACCAATTCTATCTTAAAAATCAAGTAATATTTTTTTTATAAACTCTCTCTATATATAGTAGCAAAAGATGCATTTTAAAAATAATATTCAAAAAACAAACTATGATATAAGTAAAAGGTATGAAAATTTAAAAAATAATGATAATAATACAATAATTATAAAAAATACTAAATATAAACCAATAAATATAATTTACCCATTTCAAAAAGATAAAAAATTGAAAAGATTACGGAATCTATCACCAATTCTATCTTAAAAATCCATTAATATTTTTTTTATAAACCACCAAAATATCTCTCTCTATATATAAAGTAACAAAATACACACACATATATACAATAGTAGTAGCAAACGACACTTTTTTAAATAATATTTGAGAAAACAAGCTATCATATAAGAAAAGGTATGAAAATTTTAGAAATAATTATAAAAAATACTAAATATAAACCAACAAATATAAGTTATCCATTTCAAAAGATAAAATTAGAAAGGATTAAGGAATCTATCACCAATTCTATCTTAAAAATCCACCACTGAGTTTTTTATAAACCACCAAGAAAGTATTTATAAACCATCAATAGTGAAAATGTTGAGATTGTGAAAAATACCCAAATAGGTGAAATCATTTTAAAATGTAAAAATAAAAAATATTGACTTGAGTGTATCACAATTCTATATAAAAAAAACCCATGAACAAAGTTTCAGGTTACTTATTTACTGTATTTTCAAAAAAAATATTCATAGATATTTTTAAGAAAGGACCTTGATCACAAGGGTTTACTTAACCCAACCTCACACCTTGATTGATGGTTTTCCACCTACATTAAGAACCCTTAATCAAGGGCTCATTTAAGATCTCAATTAAGGTATTAATAGCTTAATTGAAGGCTTAAAATTACCTCAATTGGGGATATGAAAAACACTTGTTCCATGCTCTCCCTTTGAAAAAAGTGTTACCTATTTTTATGGATTCACATTTATCCTAATTATGTATTTAGAGAAGTAGTAAACATGGCACCCCACCCACATCCTTTGTCTTTGTTCGAAGAGATGGATGTTTGTGATGCAGTACCGAATGACCCAATGAATCTTTCATGTATGTCTCCCATACTTTTTCCATTGTAGCCAGAAAAATTCATCCATATATCCTTGTTAGCACCCTATTAATCGCCTTGTGTTGTTAGAAGTCCTCTTTTGTACAACAAGGAGCTAGAGGTTGCAATGACTCACTTTATTATCTTTGTATTCTTTCAAGTATGTGAGTCATGTAGAGAAATATGCTACTATAAATCTTCATATATTTTAACACTACAAGGAAAACACACCTCTAGTGGAGGTTTTTACGGATGTTCCACTAAAAAGAGCCCAAATATATGCTTATAGTGGAGTTTCCTTACGGAGGCTAGTGAGCGGAGGTTTTACTGGATGTTTTTACTCAGTGCTTTGATGCATACCAAATGCACCGATGCGTCTAATGTCTGTATGCACCACTGTGTATCCAAGACCCCAGGGCCTAAGCCTATTGTGGGCTAGGTATCCAAGACCCCATGGCCTGTAACAAGATCTAGGAGGCTGACTAAACCTCCCAAGTTCAGTAATAGTCACGAGTGGTTGGGTATTCAAGCCCCCAAGGCCTATCAAGGGCCTATAATAGGCCCTAGAGGCTTAGATCCTCCTAAGGCTATTGGTAACAACTAGCTAAGTGCTATTGGTAACAATTGGATGTTAATGACAACTGTCTCTTGACTACGATCGACTGGAAACCCAATTCACCATGAAACCCATGGCCTCAAGCATGCGATGCGATTTTCATGCATACTGGTAAGCCCAAGCCTTGCCTCAACCCAATTTCTCATCTGTCCGTGATTCTGCCATCTCCATTTGGTGGATATTTGTCAGCTCGCCCATGTAAAAAAGACTCCAAAGTATTTTTGTATTGTTACATTAATTAAAAAAAACCCTTTGCCCCTTAATATATAAGCAATATAAATTTTAGGTTTTCATGAGTATTTAATATCACAATATGAATGAACGTGATATTATATTGCCTTCTATTGAAGCCCCCATGATAACGCTTAATCCCTCACCATATAACTCTTACCTATACAATTTCCAAATCCATGCCAATATCTCTAGTTTAGATGATATTGTTAAATATGTTGCACATATTCATCTCTTATGAAATTATGGGTGTTTACTAATTTGATTTGTAGAATTTATGCAAACCTTTTAGATTTTGTGTGAGCATTTCCATCTTTTTTGTGACATATAACATTTTTTTAAATTAAAAATGTTTATTGGTATTGGTATACTTTGTATTTCATCGACCATATTTAAAAATATAATTATATGTTGCATTACTACAAATTGAGATCTACACTTATTATTTACTATAAAAAATGTTTTCATTATGTTAAACCCCTCAAATGTTTCAAAAACACTTGATGTAATCAAAGGAACTTATCTAACTTTAGTAATTTAAATAGCCATAAAAATATCCTTTAGAAATTTGTACAAATAAATTTGAAATTCTTAACTTAGAAAGGTTGTATCACTCACATGACTATATATATTGTTATTGTTATCATAAACATGGAAAACTCACTTTTCATTCACTCAAGTTTTTTTTGTGAGTGGTTTATTAACATTTTCAAAATAAGGAAGATATAAAGATAAAAATTTAAACATTTGTGAAAAAAAATATATAACTATCTATTTCTTAAAAAAAATTATTTGAATGATCACTTTTATGTAAATTTAAATTCATAATATAATCCCAATCGATCAATTTTATAATAATGATTTATTTTACCAAAATGACACAAGAAAATAATGTCCTAAATTTTTTACTTTAATAAATTTTATATGGATAATTACTTATATTTTAAAGAAGTAAACTTATTAGAAAATTCATAATTTTACATAATAATAATAAAAGATTGACCTTCACCATTTGTTGGAAATCATAGAACCAAACATTGAAACCCTATGTGTTCAATATTAATATATGTACTATTACACATTGAATAAAAATTAGATTCCCTTAATTCACTTTCATGAATTTATACATATTTACAATAAATGATTAATAGAAAGTCTTAAGTGTTATCATAAAGCACTTTTCGGTATAATCAAGTTCTTAACATTTTGATGTATAAGTTCTTAAAAAGAACTCACGCAGCAAATATACAAGTTTTCCATTAATTTTACGTTCATGAATTCATAACAAAAGCGAATTAATTTTCATTTTTCATCCTTGAATGTTTTGCGGTGTGTGGAATTATATGTGAATAATAACGACTCCTTTAAAAATCACCTATATTTAAATCAATCGTCCACATGGAAATCAAACGTCAGCTGATTCACTCCATATGGATGGCCAAATAAATTAAAATGACGTGGACAAATACAAAAGATGAATAAAAAGTTTGAAATTTGGATATAAGAAATTTCAAAAATTTCAGCTCCTTGACGTGGGAATTTGAAACATTTCAGCTATTAGGATTTGAGCATTTGAAACGTTTCACTGGCGATCATTAAAATAGGTTACATAGGGTAGATCACCACATAGATGAGAAGGCAAGGTATGAAATAACGAGATATAGCTTCTTGTTTAGGTGAATAATATTTAGCTTGCTGCAGGTCATTTCATGCCGCTGCAACAGGTCGGTTGATGGTTGGATTTTAAGCAATAGCTGAGCTGTTGAGGCCAACAATATTCAACCTACTGCATACCATTCAATGCAAGTGCAACAAGTCTGTTGATCGATCAACGGACCTGCTGCAGCTGCATTAAATGGCCTGCAGCAGGTTGAATATTGTTCACTTCTATTTAGATCTCACCCGCTCAACTACCATCCAAGGTGGTCCTAAAGTCTCTCTATGAAAACCAACCTCATCCTCATCAACCAGAAGACAAAGAGAGCAGAGATTCATAGTCTCTTCCAGAACCTGTGATGGCCAACATTAATATTCGATGACAAAATCATTAAAAAGTTTCCAATCATTTTTCGGGACTATCATTTACAAGTATTCGACTTTGTGGCGGTCACCACTATTAGCAACTTGATCATAGTCGTTGGCATATTATGTGCTTTTTATAACGATAATGTCTTGTTCCCTTCCAACTGGATGGAAAAATGTCACCACTTACAGACATGAGTGTGGGTCGCTCATCATAATTAAAATGCATATTGTTTATATTCTAACAATTAAAATGCATATTGTTTATATTCGTTATAATAGTAACACTAATTCATTGATTGTTGCTGTAATCAGTTCTGGCACACTATCAATTTATAGTGACATTGCATCTATCAAAGCAGGTCGACAAGCTAGAGAAAAAGAGAAATTTTTCCATCAGATTGAGAGAGAGATTGGAATTTGAAATTACAAATTGTAGAGGAGTTTGATATTAAAGCCAATAACGAGAGAATATTCATGTTTTTGAATACTCTCTCATTCTTTTTCTTTAATCATGCCCCTGCAATTTGGATTAACAAATCCCCCACCTCTCGCTGAATATGGTGAAAAGAGCTCTCTGTTTTTCGTAGTTTGGTTTGCTTTTATAGATGCAATGTCTCAGCTTACAATACTTGACATTGTGCCAGAACTGATTGCAGCGACTATCAATTAACGATTGTTGCCATTATAACGCATATTGGTAGCTGGCGACGTTTCTCCATCCAGTCAGAATGGAACAGAATGTTTGTGGTTATAAATAACACATATTATGTCATCTGCTATGACGAAGTCATTATTAAATGATAGTCCTGAGTCGAACGCTTGTAAATGATAGTCCCGAAATATGTTTGGAAGCTTTCTCATATCTTTGTACTCGCACCACGCTCGCAATCGCAGGTTCTGGAAATAATTATTGGATGACGAATCTCTCCTTTTTTTTGTCTTGACCAGATTGGTTTTCATGGACAGACTTGATGACCACCTTGGATGGGAGAGGCAGATTGATCAGAAGCTCTATCTGGTTGCACCGATGGCATCTCATCTTCTTTTATTTCATATTTTGCCTTCTTATTTATGTGTGGTGATCTGCCATGACATTCTCTAAAGGATGGCAACTCAATTATCTTCCTTTCGTTATTAATTATCATGTATATTTTTTTATAATATAATTGTTTATTTCGAATTTGAAATAATCCTTGAAAATATATTTATTTCAGCCTCCACTATAATTTATAATTATTTATATTTTAGAATTTGGAGTGGAATATTATTTATGTTTTTTTAGATTGAAGGAAGATCAAGACAAATATAAGGTAAGTGAAGCATAGACAACAACATATGATTAAACTAAGTATGAAGAACAAATAACATATAACTTGTTCATAGCACTTAAATTATGACCTATAGATATCTATCAGCCACAAGTTAAGTAGTTGTGCTAGTGTATAAACTCCTATGAACTTAAATATAAATTTATTAAGTCTAACTTTTCTTAATTTCTTAATTGCATAAGAAAAATATTATCTAATAGTACTTTGTAATAAATATATGATCTATTTTTTAAATAAATTGGGACTTTAAATATGGTTTTATAATTAAGCCTTAATTTATGATCTAATGGGTTTTGGATTTCTTGACATTTTTGTTAAAATAGAATAAAACTAACTAAAATCATAATAACATAATTCGAGTACAAAGAATTGAGTGATATAAAATGCATAATCTGTATTATATCTTTGCATAGACTTCAGCCCTATCTCTAAGCGGCTTAAGGGTAAATCTATGTACACCCCATTGATATTTCATGCACAGAATTGTCAGAAATGATAGGATCATCCTCCGTATATGGCCACTGAATATTGGGTACCTATTCACGTCCCGACATCATCAATATTGCGTTGAACAGGGATTCATCGCTTAACTCGTCTGCTAAGGCGCGCGTATTATAAAGTAATTTAAAGTTTTATATATCAACAATGATGTCAAAGATCGATCGGTTTGGTTGAATATATTTGTTCTCCATATAGCGTCTACAGATTATAGACGTTCTTAGCAGAGTTTGAGCTCTCTTTTATAAATACATCTAGTCTATGTCATATTACTAAATCTCTTATCTAACAGAAATAAAAAGAGAATTCTGATTCATTATAACAAAAATGAATTATGTCATATTAACAACAGAAATAAGAAGAGAATTCTGATTCATTATAACAAAAATTAAAGCGATCCCATCCGTTCTCCATTCTGCAGGCTCTGACTATGAACTGGAGGCTCCGCTCCAAGGGTTTCCAAATACCCGCTGGATCGTTCTATGTTTCCAAATACCCGCTGGCTCTCATCGCATTACATGAAATAACAGGGGGATTCACCATGTTTCGGAGAATGGGGATCGGATTCACCATTAAAGCTTTATTGAATAATTCCTTTACTTATTGATTAAGTTAAAGGCAATAGCATAATATTGCTAAGAGAACATAAAACACAATAAAAAAGAAGAGTGATAACATGGAAATCAAATGATGAAAAACATGTTATTAAAATGGTAGTACTTTATTTATGAAGAGATGTAATATTTGTTTTCCTTTAAAAAAAATCATAATAAAAAGTCGAAACTACATTTTATCTTAAAATCTTAATATAATAAGATAAAGAGACTCTTGGATCCAATAACCCCAATGATGCAGAAAAATTTACCTTTCCTGCTAATTCCTCTTATGGGTCAGCAGTTTCAATAAAGACCCAACCTTGGTACAAATTTTACCTCGAGTTTCTTTTATACAAGATATCACAAAGTTGAATCCTCTAAGAAATTGGGCGTATCATTCATATATGCAAAACATATTTATAATGTTAAACAAAACATATAAAAATATAATAGAATTATGTGAGCACTCATTCTCTCTCTTTCCACTAATCCTTTATCATGGCTAAATACTCTTACGATACCTTCATATGGTTCATAAGGTGTCTGGTGTTTTATATCATGAATATTCCACTATGGACTCAAGCCTTTTCTTAAGAAAATTATTTTATGCATGCTAAAGGCAACCACACCTTCTCGCAAGTTAATTCCCCAGTTTCCAAACCGATATCATTTCCAAAATTTCACATTGGGCTATGATTTTCCAATAAATCATAACATAGTCGTTAATATTTCAATATGACCCCATCTCATTATAATCCCTAGCTCGCACATTGGTTAAATACTCCACAGGATTTATAGCCATCAATTTGGGACCAATTCTGAGCGCACTTCCTTCATCAATCGTCAACGTTGTACAAGTATTCAACTCTTACACATAAACCTTGCAGTCAATTTCCTCAAATAGTGAATTTAGTTTCACTAAGTCTTCGGCAAGACCTCTCTTCCAGCTTTACACACACAAGCATCTACTCTGCATTCTTTATTTTCCAGCAATAGGGTTATATAGGGATATAAATTCTTCCAAGCAGACTCATGCTCCTCTGTTTCGGAGTAGCTTCCCTTGTCTCTGGAACTAATGCCTCAACGTAAATCTCCACCAGAATTTCTACAGAACTCAAGACTTCTTTGAATTGGAATCTATTATAGATTCTACTGAGTTATTTACCCATGAATTAGAATCACACAGTGATTCAACCCAATTCCAATATTAGTTTCAGGCTCATACAGGCGCTGAAACCCTGCAAGCCCTTCGTCACATGAGAAAGGACTCTATTCACTAATTCATCAGGTTCCCATACACAGAGTGAGCCATTTAAATAACTAACCACTATTCATCAGAAATTGCTCAATCAGATTACATACAGATTATAAAAGAGATAACAATACACACAGCACTGATGAACCTCCTTCTCATTAAGAATAATGAAACTCTACATACAAATTAAAACACTGACCTACTTGTCCATGGCCTGATCTACTTTTACATGGTCATCTTCTCTCTGAACTCTCACTCTCGAGAGTTACCATTCGATTTTCTTTTCTTCTTCCAGGACTCTTGAGTTCTCAATTTTCTTGAACTCTCTAGTTGCCTTCCCCTCCTCATAGGCTTACAATATAAACTTAAAGAAATCGATGTTTCTAACACAAACCTGACCACTTCTAGTAACTGGTTACTAAACTTAGAAACTGGTACTATCTTTTTGGTAACTGACCACTAGTCCCTAAACATGGTATTTTTAATACTAGAATTCTGCCTACTAATGCAGATTTCAGTTACAACAATTATTTCCTAACTAGCGACTCAACTAACTTTTCACTACTTAAAACCTTCCAATTTTAACTTCGAAATTTCTAGCGTTTACATGGCTTTTATAATAAACTCACTTTCTTGGGCAATACTAAGACCCCATTGTCTTGATTAATATTTGACAATTTTAAATGAGCAAGATGCTCCTGCATCAAACTCCCATGGAAAAAAAAGAAATCATGACCTCCTAGTCATGCACCTTAGTCCTCCTCTGCCTGGATTCCATGTGCTTGTATAGTCACATGCATTCTGTTGCTGACTATTCTTCTTATTTGGGTATATCTTCTCTGAGAAATCTTTAGCTTTAGCATCCTCACTTCTTCAATATCCGTGTCCAATCTATCCTTTTGGCTGATACACCTTCTCACTATCAACTTGTTGCTGAAACTTGTTGTTGTAGATGTTGTTCACTGGCTGCTGCATTTTTATATTCTTCATACCTCGGTCTCATAGCACTTGAGTTACTCAACTTATCTACATAAAATTGAACTATATATTCAGGTTTCTCATTCTCAATCATGAAATCTTATTTATCAATCCTTAGATTGATCAGCTAACCTTCGAGCATCTTTATCTCTTTCTCAATAAACACTATATCAAAGTGTTTCCCCTCATTCTCTTCTTTGGTTTATGCAACAACAAGTTCTTCCATCTCTGTATCACTTAAAAAGTGATATAGGTACTGATCACTTCCATGAGGTAATGTTGCCTCTTCATTCTTTATGATAGAAATATGCATATGTCTGCCTTCTCTTCCTCCAGTACCTGCAAATATACACCAATGATCAATTGTAAAACTATGAGATTCTGAAATCTCTGCTGATGCTCCCAGCAACATCTTGCTCTGCTTCAGTGTAGCATCAAATCTCTCATCTATCTCTCCTGTCATCATCTTCTTGTGCTGATTTGTACTCTCTTTCATACTACCATCCACTTCCACCTTTTCAACAACCTCAATTGCAAGCTTTGCATAACCTCTACCTAGAATGCATTTATGAGATAACAATATCTCATCTTCTTTTACAACATAATTCCGATTTTGTTCTATTGTGGTGCCTTCAAAAAGAAAATCTTCATTCTCTTCAAAGTTTAGGACGATTTTCAGTAACTGTCTTCTATCTCTTCTTGTGCAACCTTCAAACTCTTCACTCTTATCTTCTAGCTACAATCTTCCAGGCTTCCATATATTATGTTGCAGTGCTCCATTGTCTTCACTTTCACTGTCCTTCACTTTCCAATCATCCCTGCAGTAGATTACTTGCTTAATTTGTTGTAGCTTTCCTTAGGCATCTGCATTAGGTTCCATAATTTAGTTATGGGTTTTTCAATTTAGTTTTCTGCTGCAAGCTAATCTGATCTTCATTACTTTGCCATAGCATTCTGCTGCACTTTATCCGTTCATCACTAGATTGCTGATTATTTTCTTCAGTTCCTCTTTCTTCAATTTCTGCTTTTTCTTTGGAAATTGCTCCAATCACTACTGTACAGATTTCTGCAAACATGGTTGTGGACATTGCTCCAAATGTTGTCCCAAATATTTCAATCTTTCTCTCTTGTTATAATGCTCTCAGCAAATATTTCAACCATTTATTTGCTATTTGATTCATCTCAAGTACTTCATCAGTATGTTGCATTTAAATTTCAGCACAACTCTTCTTTTCCTCTGTCAAAATAGAATTCTGATTTTCTACTTTTGTGGTAGTCCCAATTGTCTTTCCAACAGTCTTCTCTTGGCTATTTACGTAAATCAATTGTTTCTTGTCCTCAATATCAACAGGTTTTTTGATATACGAGACATGATTGTCTCATCTTCCTCAGGGATGCTGCCCTTATTAAGTAATAAATCTATGAATTTCTTTTGCTGCAACAACTCTTCTTGGTCTTTATCAGAAAGACTTTCTTCATCATACTTTATTTGACAATTTCCCCCTTCATTCAAGACAACTTCAAGAGATGAATTGCCTTCTATAACTCCTCACTGTCTTTCTCCTCAGGCTTCTCAAGCATAGTATTTGAATGCTTGATGTCTTCCTTAGCTTCTTCCTACTTTTGGCCATCATCATAAGCCAAGCTCTCTTTGCTTTCAGCCTTTGCTGCATGCTGAAATGGAACACCTTCTTGGAATTGTGCATGTGCCTTTGAATGAGACATAGCTATTCCATCTTCATTCTTTTCACCTGCAAACATACACAAGATATCAGTTTTAAAACCATGAGACTTCTTGGCCTCACTTGAAGGCTCAACCTTCAAGTCTTCTCCCTGATACTCGCTTGCCTTAAGTATCTCATCTTCCCATTGAGAATTTATCAGTTGCTCTCTTCTCCTTTGTAGCCTATGCCACTTCAACTTTCTTTTCACAAGAAAACCACACCTCTGGTCTTCCTCATCCTTGTGTAACAACTCCATTAGTGCTCCTAGATAGACTTCAATCTCATCCTTCTCCTTCTCATATTCTTCATCACTCATCTGCCTCCATGGGCCATTTGCATTGGCATCTTCCTTCTTCAATTGTTGGCTGTCTCCTGAACCTCTGCTATGACTTTTGGTAGTCATCTTCTAAGAGCTGCTCTTACAACTCTTCTTCTCTTGAGAACGCAGTTGTCCTCTTGTATTTCAACCTCAGTTGAAGTACTAGGTTCAGGCCACACCTCTTCTTTCTCTTAGAAACCCTCACTGGCTTCCTTCACCTTGCCTCTAAGGCTGTGATCTTCTTGCTGAGAGATTTCCCTTCTACTCTTTGCTGCTACCTCTTGCAGGCATACACTCCTCTTCTTTATAGACTACAAGTCCGTCTTCTTGCTTTCACAAAAAAACTTCTTGTCCCCGCTCTGATACCAATTGATGTAGGAAAATTTACCTTTCCTGCTAATTCCTCTTCTCGGTTAGCAGTTTCAATAAAGACCCAACCTTAGTACAAATTTTACCTCGAGTTCCTTTTATTCAAGATATTACAAAGTTGAATTCTCTGAGAAACTGGGTGTATCATTCATATATGCAAAACATATTTATAATGCTAAACAAAACATATAAAAATATAATAGAATTGTGTAAGCACTCATTCTCTCTCTTTCCACTAATCCTTTCTCATGGCTAAATACTCTTACGATACCTTCATATGGTTCATAAGGTGTATGGTGTTTTATATCATGAATATTCCACTCTAGACTCAAGCCTTTTCTTAAGAAAATTATTTTATGCATGCTAAAGGAAACCACACCTTCTGGCAAGTTAATTCCCTAGTTTCCAAACCGATATCATTTCCAGAATTTCACGTTGGGCTATGATTTTCATATAAATCAATACATAGCCGTTAATATTTCAATATGACCCCATCTCATTATAATCCCCAGTTGGCACATTGGTTAAATACTCCACATTATTTATAGCCATCAATTTGGAACCAATTCTGAGTGCACTTCCTTCATCAATCGTCAACGTTGTACAAGTATTCAACTCTTACACATAAACCTTGATGTTAATTTAATGAAATAGTGAATTTAGTTTCACTAAGTCTTCGGCAAGATCTCTCTGCCAGCTTTACACACACAGGCATCTACTCTCCATTCTTTATTTTCCAGTAATAGGGTTATATAGGGATATAAATTCTTCCAAGCATACTCATGCTCCTCTATTCCAGAGCAACTTCCCTTGTCTCTGGAACTAATCCCTCAACGTAAATCTCCACCAGAATTTCTACAGAACTCAAGACTTCTTTGAATTGGAATCTATTATAGATTCTACTCAGTTATTTACACATGAATTAGAATCACACGGTGATTCAACCCAATTCAAATATTAGCTTCAGGGTCATACAGGCGCTAAAACCCTGCAAGCCCTTCTTCACACGGGAAATGACTCTATTCACTAATTCATCAAGTTCCCATAAACAGAGTGATCCATTTAAATAACTAACCACTGTTCATCATAAGTTGCTCAATCATATTACATACAGATTATAAAAGAGATAGCAATACACACAACACTGATGAACCTCCTTCTCATAAAGAATAATTAAACTGTACATACAAATCAAAACACTGACCTACTTGTCCATGGCCTGATCTACTTTTACATGGTCATCTTCTCTCTGAACTCTCACTCTCGAGAGTTACCATTCAATTTTGTTTTCTTCTTCCGAGACTCTTGAGGTCTCAATTTTCTTGAACTCTCTAGTTGCCTTCCCCTCCTCATAGGCTTACAATATAAACTTAAAAAAATCGATGTTTCTAACACAAACCTGACCACTTCTAGTAACTGGTTACTAAACTTAGAAACCGCTCCTATCTTTTTGGTAACTGACCACTAGTTCCTAAACATGGTATTTTTAACTCCTAGAATTCTCCCTACTAATGCAGATTTTAGTTACAACAATTATTTCCTAACTAGCGACTCGACTAACTTTTCAAAACTTAAAACCTTCCAATTTTAACTTCGAAATTTCTAGCTTTTACATGGCTTTTATAATAAACTCCCTTTCTTGGGCAATACTAAGACCTCGTGGTCTTGATTAATATTTGAAAATTTTAAATGAGAAATATGCTCCTACATCACCTAATAACCCAAACCCCTAAAGCTAATGTGGTAGAAGAGATCCGATCAATTCTCATCTCACAAAGACTCTCCATGAAAACCAACAGAACAAAAAGATGAGATATGAGAGATTCATCGTCTAGTAAATACTTCTCGAACCAGTGATTGATAACATGGTGAGATGACATAGATATTACAAAGCTTCCAATAATTTTTTGGAGCTATCATTTAAAAACATTCGACGTTGTGGCGGTCACCACTATTAGCAACTTGATCATAGTCATTGGCATATTATGTGCTTTTTATAAGGATAATCGTCTTGTTCCACCACTTAGATATGAATGTGGGTTTCCCATCTATATTCGTTATAATAGTAACACTAATTCTCTGATAGTCGCTTGTAATCAGTTATGGACATTCCAGGGTGAAAAAATGAAGATGGGTGTCTATTTTGGGGGGTCTCGTGAGAAAATAATTCTGTTTTTTTCATGTCTTCCAACTTCGGGCGAACAAAAGTGATATTTTTATTTAAAATTTCACTTTGCCGTAAAAAGAAAACTTTTGTAGAATTATGTTAGCTTTCTACTCATAATTTTTTCAATTTTTTTTATTAAGATTTGATATGTCGATTTCGCAAATGTTTGACAGTGTGTTCTTATAAAATGAAAAGACTACAAAAGAGTTATGATTTGTTGCACCACTAAAATCGTTGTTAGACTTGTGTTTTGCAAAAACTGAAAATGCTACGACAATCTACACACAATGTACTAACGCGTGACTATAAGTTTGCATCCAATGGACCTCTATACTAATTATGATATTTTTTTAAAGTCGACCCATGGGGAAACTCAGTCGATTTTCAACAACCTTTTTGTTGCACCACTTTTCTCTCAACCCGCTATAAAATCAAAAAATCTACGACCACCCTTTTGAAGTAGACACGTCAATGAATCGACCTACATTTTCTTCGATTTTTTTGGTGTTGTATTTACAAAGTTATGGATTTTTCTTTTCGCTGTTTTTTTAAAGAGCTGAATCATAACTCGACACATGTTACAAATATAAAACTTAAAAAATATCAGTTCGTATCTATATACAACAAAATTTATACCCTCGTAAAGTAGATTCAATAATGAATCTACTGGTATGAAGTCCGACATTCGTTTTGTTGTGTAAGAGGTGGTTTTCTCCTTCCGAAAATGGAGAAACGTGAAAATTTTGCAAAGATCTGAATCGGTCATGTTTCAGAGATTATTCGGCCGAATAATTATTCGGCCGAATAATTATTCGGCCGAATAACGTTTTTCCGTAACGGCGCCGTCATTTATAACGAAGGTTATTCGGCCGAATAACTAAACGGAAAAAAAATTTCGTCGGCCGGAAAAAAAAAAAAAAAATAAAATAAAATAAAAAATAAAAAATAAAAAAATTAAAAATTAAAAAAAAAAAAAAAAAAAAAAAAAATAAATAAATAAATTTATACTCATATAAATAAAGGTAAAGTTAATTCATTATTTTCGCATGTTTGAACTTCGCATTTTTTTGTCAAACTAATTTCGGAAGGAGGATATAATTTTTGCAAAAGGAGGATTTTACAAGGTATGTTTCTTCTTCTTCTTTACAAAAGGCACATTGAAGGAGTTTTTTTTTCTAAGGCATATTTGCAAGGAGTTTTTCCAAACTATCTATTTTCTTGTTGCATTTTTACAAAGAAGACATTTTTTGCAAAATGAGGTTTTTACAAGCTATGTTTCTTCTTCTTCTTTACAAAAGGCACATTGAAGGAGTTTTTTTTTCCAAGGCATATTTGCAAGGAGTTTTTCCAAACTATCTCTTTTCTTATTGCATTTTTACAAAGAAGACATTTTTTTGCAAAAGGAGGTTTTTACAAACTATGTCTTCTTCTTTTTTACAAAAGGCACATTGAAGGAGTTTTTCCAACATATCTCTTTTTTATTGCATTTTTACAAAGAAGACATTTTTTGCAAAAGGAGGTTTTTACAAGGTATGTTTCTTCTTTTTTCCAAAGACACATTGAAGAAAAAATTTTTCTAAGGCATATTTGCAAGAAGTTTTTTACAAATATTTTTTTTCTTGTTGTATATTTGCAAAGAAAACATTTTTTTGAAAAAGAGATTTTTACAAAGTATGTTTCTTCTTCTTTTTTCCAAAACACATTGAAAGTGTTTTTTTAAGGGATATTTGCAAGGAGTTTTTTCAAAATATTTCTTTTCTTAGACATGTTTGCAAGGAGGTTCTTTGCAAGGATGTTTTTTTTTCAAAGTAGCTTTGCACTTTTTATTTAATTGAAAGAGGTTTTTTCAAATAGTTGTTTTGCTAAGGTATTTTGCAAATGATTTTTTTCCAAAGTAGTTTTGCACTTCTTATTTATTTGAAAGGAGTTTTTTTCAAATAGTTATCTTATTTTGCAAAGGATTTTTTACAAGGTAATTTTGTACTTCTTATTTCTTTGAAATTGGGTTTTTTTCAAAGAATTGTTTTTTTACAATGATTTTTTCCCAGATATATTTATAAATAAGTTTTTATTGAAAGTATTTTTTTCTAGTGGTTTTTTTCGTAGATATTTTTTCAAAAAAGTATTCTTGGAATGAATTTTACAACAAAGATTTATTTACAAGGTGTTTTATTTTCTTCCTTGGCACAAGGTGTGTTTATTATTTTCCAAAGAAGATTTTTGTTCAGAAAATTTTTTCAAAGGAAAGTTAATTCCAAAGAAATCTTCTTCAAAAGACTCTTACAAAATTTTTAAAAGGTAAAGTAAATTTCAGTTCATGTTTTTATAAATTCCGTAAATGTTTTTAAATCTTAATTTACTTGTTTTTACTATAAAGTAACATGATTCTTTAATTTATCGTCTATAGATTAAACAACCATGGGAAATAAGAGAAATCGTAAAAGAAAAGCTGATCGTAAACGTGATGATGATGATAATAGAGAGAAACAAAAACTCAGATATATTGCCAAAAAACAAAGGGTTGCTGAAACGGAAAAGAGAACTATTGAAGATATAAATACAGATTTACATGACAATGTTGAAGAAATGGGAATTGAAAATAGAGTACAAGAAGAACAAATTGAAGTTGAAAAGAACATTGTAGAAGATGTAAATAGTGATTTACATGCTAATGTCGATGAAATCAATATTGAAGATCAAGTTCAAAATCCAGAAATTGAACCTGGTATGTATATATCATATATTTTCCAAATTCATTTTTTTATAATGAATTTTATTTTTTGATATATGTTAAATTAAATTTAATTTGATGTATAGGTACTTTTACTATTGATGATGAAATGTTAGAAGACATTGATTGCGACAAATATGGAGAAAAACTACCAATACATGTTGCACGATATCGTGCTACAAAATTTTATGATGAAGTTCTCAAAGATTACTCAATAGCAGGACAAGCACAAATTTTGAGATGTTTATTAGTGTCCAAGAAATTAGAAGGTGCTACATCGTTATTGGGTATTCACAAAGTAACAAAAGAGTCGAAATTGAAACAAAATGTGATGGAAAATATAGGCGATGCAATAAAAAAATTTGGAAAATCCAGGAAGAAAGATATCAGTGCTGCACGTAAAGCAATTCATACAGCAATTCTTTCAGCTAGTACTAAACAAAAACGTTTGACAACAGAACTAGCAAAAGCAGTTGGAACATCAAGAAAAACATTATACAAACATAGCAAATTCAGAATGCAAATAGATGAAAATAATGAACTTGCTTGTTGGGCAATTATTTGTAGACAACCTTACAAAGATAGATTAGGAGCAGGGGTTAAAGATATTGTACGAGAATATTGGTTGGAACATGCTCGAGTTTCACCAAATGCAAGAGATGTGATACGCAAAAGAATATCACGAAATGTATATGAAAGCCAACCAAAACATATAATGGACATGACACAAGTACAATTGTTCAATAAATTCAAGGAAGATCATCGTGGAATTAATATATCAATCACTACATTTGTGCAACAAAAACCATGGTATGTTCGACCTATAACTATACGTGATACATGTTGTTGCCGTTATCATGTGCAATTTCAGTTATATTATGATACGTTTCTTGAATTTGGTAAAATGTTTTGGACAAATTCACCACCTCCGCCAACGATACGTGAATTCATATCTCAAATTTTATGTGAGAGAAATCACGATGAAGTATTTTATTCAAAGAAATGTGTCAATGGAAAACATTGTCATCACTGTGGAAATTTGGTGTTATTCCACAATAAATACCCTATCGACAATGATCAATCGTTGTCAAATGTAAATGTTGATTGGAAGAGATACGAATACATCAACTATAGTACAAGTTCTAGTGATTCACATTCCAAAAGAATTGATTTGCTAGAAGACAAGATATGCGTCACAGATTTTCTCAAAAAATTTGAAAGCGAAATTTATAAATACACCCAGCATTCACATAGAGCACGATGGCAAGATCTTCAATTCAAACAGTCTCGTGAAATTTTTCCACCCGGAACAATTTTGTCGGTGGTTGATTTTGCTGAAAACTATACATTTGCTGCACAAAAAGAAATACAGAGTGAATACTATCACTCTGACCAAGTTTCGATATTTGTCCATGTCGTATATAGACATTCTCAACAGGATGTCGATGGCATTGGAAGCACATGTGACAATCGAGATGTGATTAAAGAATATCACTTCTATATCAGCGATGATCGTACACACGACACACATTTTGTCCAACATTGTATAGAAAATATTTTCTATGAATCACTGAAAAAACGCGAAATCAAATTCAAAGAGCATTGGATATGGTCTGATGGATGTGCGGGTCAATTTAAATCTTCCCGATCATTTTTTTGGTTATGTCGACTTCATAAAGCGCTGAACATTAAACATCGCTGGAATTTCTTTGAAACTGGTCATGGAAAAGGTGAGCATGATGGTGCAGGAGCATGCGTGAAAAGAGCACTTCGAAGATGGAAAATGAACTATTCTTCAGCACGATTTCATTCAGCTGCAGAGGTTGTCCAATGGTGTCAATTAAATCTAAGCCATGATTATAATCAACAATCAAAAGACGTGCGCAGGTATGTCCACTATTTTTTTAATTTATATTATTTCTTAAAATTTAAAAAAATGTATATATATTAACATTTAATTACACATGTACACTATTTATTGTGTAGGTTTTTTTGGCTTGTTGGGATCCAAGATATAAATAGATCAATACCATATGACGCTAGCACCATACATGGAACTAGAGATCTTCACTCTATTCAAACAAAATCATTTCACAACGTGTTTGCATTTGACAGTAGAAAGCAATCATGCTTTTGTCATATTTGCATTGAAAATGTCGAGTCTACAGAAGTTTGTGAAAACATAACAAACAACTACGTAAAAGCTTGGAGACACACAGAGATTAATCCAAAAGGAAAAATGCCGCTAGCAAGTGTTGAAGAATTAGAATCAGAACAAATAGCAATATCGTCTGATGGCGATAGAATTTCAGATCTCGTAAGAGAAGGTAATAAACTTGTTTTTGACTTTTTAATCAACTGTTCATTCTAATCCATCGCCATAAGTAGTCAATTTAATTCATTTAAATACACTAACACCAATCATAACTTGCACAGGAGATGTTTTTGCTGTGATTGCACCTGTAGACAACAACGAAAATGTCAAATATTATTTGATGCGATGCACTGAAGGAAAAATGAAGTTATTGGAGGACTACAACGACAACGGATTTACATACGAAAGAGGATCCATCATTTTAAAAGGCTACTTTTTTCAACAGACACACGTGACTAAAAATTATGTCTACTTTCAAGATTATGAGCCCGATGTTATATGTTGTCAATATAGTCATTTAGTATGTGCATCTCGAATAAAATTGATACAAGTTCCATCAAAAAAACAATTAAAAACCAAAAAATGGAAACTATCCATATGTGACCATGAACGGATAGTTGAAGATGGTATTCCATTGCGATGTTTTTAACTACATATCAAAAATAAATTGATCTATATTTTTGTCCATGTCAATTGTTGTGTGCAATATATTTTTTGTCCAATTATCAAAATTGTTGTGCACAGTATATTTTTTCATTGAGATTTTATTTTTTCATTGAAATTTTATGAATATTTTCTTGAATGACAACTAACATAAAAGCTTAAATGGTTGTACTTTCACATGCTTAAAAATGAATTCAAATATAATTTGAAAATTCAAAAGTACTTTATTCGGGTCCCCATATGTCTATTAGACCACTAAGGGATGAGATAACGGATGTGGCTATCCCCACTCCGCCCCGAATTTTTACTTTTGGTTCATTGATACTAACGAAAAATCACAAAAAAACATATTAAATTTTGTATTATTTTAATTCCATCGAACATGTTTTTTTAATACATACTTCACCATAAATATGATCTTAAATAGATATCTTAAAATTGTCACCAAGTTCTCCGTCCCATATCTTTAATTTAAAATATCGCTTGTGCAAATTCACATAACTGAAATCATGGCAAATGGAGATAACGATCATTTGATTTTTAATCACAAGCAAGGATTCCAGGATTGTGAAGCTTATGCTAAATTAGAGAAATGATTATTTACAACAAATGAACGAAAATCCGTCAAATTGTTGTTTAAAATCATTGCTCTAATCTAGCACAAACTTCACAATCCTGGAACCTTCACTTATGATTAAAAAACAAAAAACCGTTACCCCCATTTGCCATGATTTCAGCCGCATCAAATATACCTGAAAATTGAAAATAAAAATTAAATTAATTAAAAATCCATTATATCAAAATTTGATCTTAACATATATTTGCTTTTAAACTTCCTAATTCATCCATGTTTCTATCAAAAATTTTATGACATTGATTCTTACCATAACATTCATTCTCAACATTGAACATTTCCCAACTTAGAATAACATTTTAAACATTCCTAACATTCAACATTCATTCTCATCATTCAACATTTTCTAACAAGTCATAACACTCATTCTCATCATTCAACATTTTCTAGCAATTCATAACACTCATTCTCATCATTCAACATTTCCTAACCTTGGATTACACCTATAAAAACATTCCTTCTTCCATAACACCTCCCATTCATTCTTTCCCTACATTCTTTTTTGTCTAACACCTCCCATTCATTTTTTCTCAACATTGATTCTTAACATAACATTCATTCTCAACATTGAACATTTCCCAACTTGGAATAACATTTTAAACATTCCTAACATTCAACATTCATTTTCATCATTCAACATTTTCTAACTTCATAACATTCATTCTCATCATTCAACATTTCCTAACCTTGGATTACACCTATAAAAATATTTTAAACATTCATGCAAAACATATTATAAATATTATCAAAACACTTTAAACATTCATGCAAAACATATTCTAAACATTTACCAAATGAGAAATAATAGACATGTACTCATGTATATAATCCAAAAAAAGTTGATGAACATGTGAATTCAATGTACATGTAAATATAATCAAAAAATAAATACCCTCCATGTTCAAAACAACTACAATATATATATATCAACAAAAACAATAAAGTCTGAACCACTATCCATCTAGACCCAATATCTTTCCACTATTTTCCACTAGGACCTTCCCTGGGACTCAACTCCACCTACAATACACAAAAAAACAAATTATAAATTTAGATCATAAATTATTTAAACAATTTTAAACTAAATTCAAAATATTCCTTGATATTAAACTCATCTACAAAACAATTCAATTATTAAAAAAATCATACATCAAATTCTTTGGATGCATGTCCACCACTTTTTTCCCCTAGAGACTTTCCTTTAGCTCCAAAGGACCTCAAAGAGCCAAGCTGCAACATGTACAAAAACAATTTTCAAATAAATCAAAAAAATATAAACCATTAAACTTATATATCAAAGATCATTTCTAATTCAACAAAATTACCTCAGTGGCAATATCTGCATTCATTAGAGACCCCACATCTTCGCCCCCAATTTCTAAATGGTCTCTTCCCTAAAATTTAAATTTTGTTAATAAATAAAACATAGTAGATACAAATAATAAATTAAGCAATTAACTTAAAACCAAAACAAAAAAATTAAAATCATTAGCTCACAAGAGATGGTAAATCATCTAAAAAGTTGGAATCTAATGAAACCTGCATAAATAAGTCAAATTAACAATAAGATACATTGATATTTATTAAAATTCAAGCAAACAAAAAAAATTTCATGTTCAATCATAAATATTATAATTAAAATACCTCTCCTAAGCGCTCTTCATTTTGACTAGGATGCTCTCGATTTTGACTACTGGAGACTCGAAAATTATTTGCATTTAACATTGACGTAAACTGCAGACAAAATACATTTGCTTAATATATTTATTCCCATGTAGCAAAAAATTCAATTCAAAATGATTAAAAAAAATCAAATAGATTGTCATAGCATAATCAACAAACCTCTCCCATGCTCGATGTGTCATTGGATAACACATCTGAAGCTATATCTCGACAAGACTTAGCATAAGCCCTGAGATCATCAATGCTCAATGCATCTACCTCGTCATTCGTCTTGTAGACAAAACTCTGACGAAGAATAACACGAGCCCTCTCTCGCACCAAACCGACTTCTACTCCAGCAAGAGCTGAAGCTAAACCATCACCTACCGATTCCCTTCCAACTGTCCCTAGTTGAGATGTTGTCTCCATCTCTGATCTTAAAGCCACAACCCTTGGTGGACGAGGTATCTCAGGCGGAGGTTGTATAGTGGTAGGGTCTCTGAGAGCACCTTTTCGATTATATATTCTACCCTTTCCAGCTCCATAAAAGTCAGAGGGAACATCAGTATAGTTAGGCTTCATACCTAAAAAAAACTCTGCATAAAAAAATCTAGCAAAATAATTAGGAACCTCATCGTTCCAAGGCAATCGACCATAAGCTGCAAGAAATCGATCATATATTAAATGTGCAATTTGAGGATGCTTGAAATATTGCACTTTCAACATTTTTCGCTTAAGGCCTTCTTTGAAATTGAACATTGAATTGGCTTGTTCTCTAGTGACTCTCTCCTTCACAACCTCCCACTTATTTGGACCCATAACTTGGTCCCTTCGCATCCGCATCAAATGAGCAAAACTATTTGTAGTTGGTCCAAGTTCCTCATATGCATCAATGAATTTCTGCAAAGACGCCAAAACAATCTCTAGACTTTGTCGACTCTCTAGAGGGAGATCCAAAGAACAAAAATCATTGGTCAACCTGTCATAATGGGATCTACAACTTTCAAGAATAGTTTGTTGCACAACACCTTGCCATGGAAGCTCATCAGGTAAATCAGATGGATAAGTTGATATGGGTGTACACCCCTCATCTAGTGGAACATATGTTGTCCTAGCTCTAGGAGGATCTTCAGGACCTTGCTCTCCACCCACACCTATTTCATCATCTACAATCCTATCTTGATCTCCCCCTCGCCTCATCGAATTACGCACATCTTCTGAATGTCGCTCTGCTTCAAATATAGCCATAGTCAAGAATTAACCTTGTCCATAACTTTAAAACACAAAAAAATACAATTTATACTTTATTAAACATTAATGTTCATACCAACAGAAGGTTGAGATCGACGCTCTCCCACAGAATATGAAGGAGAATCATGTGTACCCCTTCGAACTTGTTGATGATCAAATGACTGGGACCCATGCAATAAACTCGAACCTCTCGGTGAATTCGACAACCTTCGACTACCAACTGGAACACCAATTCCTGAGGATTGTGATGACCTCCTACGCTTTCCCCTCGAAGACTCTCTTTCCATTTGATATAACTTCTAAATTTACACAAACATTAACATATTGAAATTGTACATGACTATTCTACAAACATCAAGCCAATATTTGATAAAAAAATACAAAATGTAAGTCCCCCTCCTAACTCTAATTAATTACCTAAAATTCCTTACCATCACTAATATTGCAGCATAAAGATATATCTAATAATCATTTCATTATCAAATATAAGTCATAACATGATTAATTGAAGTAGTATAATAACCTTAATAACTTTTAATCCAACAAATATGGTTGAAATATATATGTCAATGAACAAACATCTCACTAAACATCACACTAAAGTTGTACATGTTAACTCTACAAACTTAAAAACATATCTTTTAAGGACCTGCATACAAAATGTAGAGCTGGCTAAAATAGTATAACATATATATCCACTTATTAAGAGATTTCTAATTTATATTTATGATAAAACAACTTACACACATTGAAATTGTTACATGTTCATTCTACAAACTTAAAAGCATCTCTTAAAAATCTGCATACAAAATGTAGAGCCACCTAAAATATTATAATTATTTTCTTTCATAAGTTCCTCTTCTAGCTCTAAGAACACTATTCCACCATAAACATAACATCAATAATCATCTTATAATCATTTAATTGTAATAGTACACAATAATCTTCCAAATTTTTCACTGATCACTTATGTTTTTGTTCTATATCTCAATAAACAAACATTCCTTCATTTTTATAAAAAAAAAACCTAGGAACATAGAACTTTTATGGGAAACTTAATATGATACTCATTCAAGTTTAGGGTTTAAATATCCATTTATATAAAGAAGCCATGGCGTTGCATTCCATAAGAATAAAATAAATACATGTTATATGTTGTTTGATATAAAAAATATCTTACCATTTTTATATATAAAAAAGACCATAACATGAGCATAGTTCTTTTCATGAGCAAAGTTATATTCTTGAGCAGAATTCATGAACTCTGCTCTACCCCATTATATTATCTCTCGGCAAATAAAACATGTTTCTATTTATACACCAAATTAAACGTTAAATACATAAAACATTTAAGCAACACAACTCTATTAATTTGTAAAATAGTGGACATAGCTATGCTTAGGGTAAATATATCTATTATAGAGTCCATGGACTCTGCTCATGAACAGAGTTCATAAGCAGAGTCCATGGACTGTGTTCATTATACAGTGTTAATGGTGAAGTGATTAGTCAATTACAATTTCCTGCCACATTAATTAAAATATTATATGCTCTTATTAAACAGAAATAAGCATACTCGGATTAAACCAGGCACAGTAAAGCGCATTACTTTTAACCAGATTAGCTTTCCAAGTAATATAGACGTGCTTCGGTATTAATAATTAAATTACAAGCATAATAACGAGGCATAATAACGAGGATTAGAATCAGGCTAATTAAATATAACATGGTCGTAATACAGCTTATCCTGTAATAAACTATTAATACTAGCAGGCTTAAATTACAAACAGGCTTAAATTACTACAACGGTTTATTACTCTTGTGGTACACTTCATGAACAGAGTCTTGAGCAGAGTCCATGGACTCTGCTCATGAACAGAGTCCATGTGCAGAGTCCATGGACTCTGCTCATGAACAGAGTCCATGTGCAGAGTCCATGGACTCTGCTCATGAACAGAGTCCATGTGCAGAGTCCATGGACTCTGCTCATGAACAGAGTCCATGTGCAGAGTCCATGGACTCTGCTCATGAACAGACTTCATGTGCAGACTACATGGACTCTGCTCATGAACAGACTTCATGTGCAGACTACATGGACTCTGCTCATGAACAGACTTCATGTGCAGACTACATGGACCCTGTTCATGCAAATAAAATTATCTCTAAAATCAACATTAATTATAAAAAAGTTAAACTTCTGATTTTAAGTGCCATAACAGATTTTTTTTCAATTTTTTTCTAATGCCACAAACCAATATGGAGAATATGCGACATACCTGTATCCAAACGACACCACTATTATTCGTCCCACCAGAGCTCCACGAAAGTTATTCCTTCACCAAGCAGAAAAAAATATCGTCAACTTAACATATCAATACACAGCAAGAATCAAAACAACACAACAATGAAAAATACACACCTAAATGACAAATTTGTAACCTGCAAACAAAACCGCAACCACCTCCTCGCAGCAAAACAAACGGGCAACCTGCCACCCAAAGCGTAACTGACGACGAGCTACACCCAGCAAGAAAGAGCATCAACCAGCCAACAAAACGAAAAACTATCTACCGTAAAACCGACGAGCTGCAAAAGATCGCAGGGCATCAGCGAGTCGTCGGCACACAGCAGGGTGGCTAACGTAGGCGACGAGCTATCAACCGCATAGCCAACGGGCATCAACAAGACAGGCAGCAAAAGCAGTTCGCCGAGCGTCAGCAGGAGGGCATCGTGGGGAAACAGGATGGTGGCGAACTGTAGCAGCAGTTCGCGGAGCGTCAGCAGGGGGGCCGTCAGATAGCGGCAAGGTGGCGACAGAGACGATGCGGGCCCGCTGCGGGGTCCAGCAAAATTACAGCAAAGAATGCCATATGGCAGCCGATGCTGTGCTTTTATGCAGAAAAATAGTTCGGCCGAACAATTATTCGGCCGAATACTTATTCGGCCGAATAATTATTCGGCCGAACAATTAATCGGCCGAATAATTGTTTGGCCGAGTAATTGTTCGGCCGATTAATTGTTCGGCCGAATAATTATTCGGCCGAATAAACTATTGCCAAAATTTTTTTTCCGTCCGGCAACTGTTTGCACACATTTCAAGGATCTCCGTTAGGCTGGACGGAGAACTGTTCATGGTTATTCGGCCGAATAACCATTGAATTATTCGGCCGAATAATTTAAATTATTCGGCCGAATAATGTAAATTATGCGGCCGAATAATGTAAATTATTCGGCCGAATAACTTCCGCTAAGACGATTTCCCACTCGTTTCTCACGAAAGTGTTACCCACCTTCACGTTTTCACCCTCCATCTATAAAAGCAGGGAAAACTACGGAACAAAGAGAACTCTTTCCACGAGGTTGAGAGAGCTTGGAATTTGATATTACAAACTGCAGAGGAATTTGATATTAATCACTATTCCCAAATCCATTCTTTTCTACAATCTCATCCTCGTATTGCTCTCAGTAATGAATATTCTCAATTAACTCATCACGTGCCAAAACCCAACCACGGTTCCAGTCAATTAATTCATCATATGCCACAATTCCTTGGTTGATGTGTTCTGGATTCATTGAAGCATCAACAAAATCTTGATCAAAAGATTGATTACCACGATTCTTCTGGAATGTCTATCGTGTGGGAGTATTGTTGCTCATCTGTACTGGTATGTGATTTGGCATGCCTTCCAGGTATTCGTTTGGAAATCCTTGAGCACATCCCACATCCAGATGATTAAAATTGATTTGATTTAAATCTTGGGCAGGAGTTGTCTCACTTTGATTGTGGTTTATTGACCCGACCAGCTCCATTCTTATCTACTTAAAGTAGTTGTTGAGACTACCATGGCCTACATTCCTGTCTAAATACTGGTTTTCCACTTGGCCTCTTCGGAGACAGCTAATGTTGCCGCTAAATTGATTCACACCACATCTTCTCCTTAAATTTAGATGTAATAATACTTTTAAAATCATCACTATTATGCAAAGTGGTATCTTCATCAACTCCCCAATGATTTAGCAAAGACTTGGCAGCTTTATGCCATCCTTGATTAAGTCTCAAGTGGTTTTGACTAGAGTATGAAGTAATCTTAGGAATCCTCTTGTCTCCCATGTTGTTTATAGTGTTCTTGTATAGTAGGTACATATTCATAGCCGTGCTCTCAATCGGGGAGAGACTCGCTTCTATGAGGAGGATAGGACAAGGTGTATTGGCCTTAATTTTAATATTATATCTTATAAAACACTTTTGAATTTGCTCCATCTGTATCCATGATTATCTAGAGATGTTGCAGCCCTAAACTTCACAACAATATAAGATAACAGAAGTGACAAGAGTCTCAAAGAGGAGTTTCTTCCTATCCCAAATCTAGAGGTTTCTTGAGTTACAATTGTTTTAAGTCCATAATAATATTTCCACATTCCATTAATCCTTTTCTCAATGTTATAGCTCTAGTTTAGCTTATGGCGAATATTGATTCCAAGATATTTATATGAAATCACTTCCCCGAGTTGTTGTTGTCATACATTACATTATCATAAGCGATCTTTTGCGATTTGATTATCATAATTTTTTTTATAAATGTTAACAATCAATACCCATATTAGAACAAAAAAAGTGAGAATTTTTAGATGCTTGTTGAGATCATAGGGACGCCTTTCCATAAGAACAATAACCTCAACAACATAGAGAAGAAGGATGATGACTATACCAGCCAAAGTCGTGTCAACACAACCAACCTCTTCCAAACAACCCTCTACCTTGTCAAAGTAAATACTCAAAATATAATATATTAAATAGATATAAATAAATAAACAAATGTAAGAATTTAAAACAATATTTATAAATAATAATGAACGCTCCATGTTATTATGGGGATTCATATTATTTACATACATGTACAGATTGCAAGGACCACCCAATAAATTAGCAATTTTAAAATTCTTTTCTAGAAGGTTGATCTCTCTCTCTCTCTCTCTCTCTCTCTCTCTCTCAAGTAACAAAATACACACACATACAATAGTAGCAAAACACATACAATAGTAGCAAGACACATTTTAAAAATAATATTCGAAAACAAACTATCATATAAGAAAAAGGTATGAAAAATATAAAAAATAATAATAATAAAATAATTATAAAAAATACTAAATATAAACCAACAAATATAAGTTACCCATTTCAAAAAATAAAAATGGAAAGGATTAGGGAATCTACCACCAATGCTATGTGAAAAATCCAGTAATATTTTTTTGATAAACTCTCTCTCTATATAGTAGCAAAAGACACATTTTAAAAATAATATTCCAAAAACAAACTATCATATAAGTAAAAGGTATGAAAATTTAAAAAATAATGATAATAATACAATAATTATAAAAAATACTAAATATAAACCAATAAATATAGGTTACCCATTTCAAGAAGATACAAAATTGAAAAGATTACGAAATCTATCACCAATTCTATCTTAAAAATCCATTAATATTTTTTTTACAAACCACCAAAATATCTCTCTCTATATATAAAGTAAGAAAATACGAAAGTAGTAGCAAAAGACACTTTTTTAAATAATATTCCAAACAACAAGCTATCATATAAGAAAAGGTACGAAAATTTTAAAAATAATTATAATACAATAATTATAAAAAATACTAAATATAAACCAACAAATATAAGTTATCCATTTCAAAAGATAAAATTAGAAAGGATTAAGGAATCAATCACCAATTCTATCTTAAAAATCCACCAATGAGTTTTTTTATAAACCACCAAGAAAGTATTTATAAACCATCAATAGTGAAAATGTTCAGATTGTGAAAAATACCCAAATAGGTGAGATCATTTTAAAATGTAAAAATAAAAAAAATTGACTTGAGTGTATCACAATTGTATATAAAAAAACCCATAAACAAAGTTTCAGGTTACTTATTTACTGTATTTTCAAAAAAAATATTCATAGATATTTTTAAGAAAGGACCTTGATCACAAGGGTTTACTTAACCCAACCTCACACCTTGATTGATGGTTTTCCACCTACATTAAGAACCCTTAATCAAGGGCTCATTTAAGATCTCAATTAAGGTATTAATAGCTTAATTGAAGGCTTAAAATTACCTCAATTGGGGATATGAAAAACACTTGTTCCATGCTCTCCCTTTGAAAAAAGTGTTACCTATTTTTATGGATTCACATTTATCCTAATTATGTATTTAGAGAAGTAGTAAACATGGCACCCCACCCAAATGCTTTGTCTTTGTTCGAAGAGATGGATGTTTGTGATGCAGTACCGAATGACCCAATGAATCTTTCATGTATGTCTCCCATACTTTTTCCAATGTAGCCAGAAAAATTCATCCATATATCCTTTTTAGCACCCTATTAATCACCTTGTATTGTTAGAAGTCCTCTTTTGTACAACAAGGAGCTAGAGGTTGCAATGACTCACTTTATTATCTTTGTATTCTTTCAATTATGTGAGTCATGTAGAGAAATATGCTACTATAAATCTTCATATATTTTAACACTACAAGGAAAACACACCTCTAGTGGAGGTTTTTACGGATGTTCCACTAAAAAGAGCCCAAATATATGCTTATAGTGGAGTTTGCTTACGGAGGCGAGTGAGCGGAGGTTTTACTGGATGTTTTTACTCAGTGCTTTGATGCATACCAAATGCACCGATGCGTCTAATGTCTGTATGCACAACTGTGTATCCAAGACCCCAGGGCCTAAGCCTATTGTGGGCTAGCTATCCAAGACCCCACGGCCTGTAACAAGCTCTAGGAGGCTGACTAAACCCCCCAAGTTCAGTAATAGTCACGAGTGGTTGGGTATTCAAGCCCCCAAGGCCTATCAAGGGCCTATAATAGGCCCTAGAGGCTTAGAGCCTCCTAAGGCTATTGGTAACAACTAGCTAAGTGCTATTGGTAACAATTGGATGTTAATGACAACTGTCTCTCGACTACGATCGACTGGAAACCCAATTCACCATGAAACCCATGGCCTCAAGCATGCGACACGATTTTCGTGCATACTGGTCAGCCCAAGCCTTGCCTCAACCCAATTTCTCATCCGACCGTGATCCTACCATCTCCATTTGGTGGATATTTGTCAGCTCGCCCATGTAAAAAAGACCCCAAAGTATTTTTGTATTGTTACATTAAATAAAAAAACCCTTTGCCCCTTAATATATAAGCAATATAAATTTTAGGTTTTCATGAGTATTTAATATCACAATATGAATGAACGTGATATTATATTGCCTTCTATTGAAGCCCCCGTGATAACTCTTAATCCCTCACCATATAACTCTTACCTATACAATTTCCAAATCCATGCCAATATCTCTAGTTTAGATGATATTGTTAAATATGTTGCACATATTCATCTCTTATGAAATTATGGGTGTTTACTAATTTGATTTGTAGAATTTATGCAAACCTTTTAGATTTTGTGTGAGCATTTCCATTTTTTTGTGACATATAACATTTTTTTAAATTAAAAATGTTTATTGGTATTGGTATACTTTGTATTTCATCAACCATATTTAAAAATATAATTATATGTTGCATTACTACAAATTGAGATCTACAGTTATTATTTACTATAAAAAAATGTTTTCATTATGTTAAACCCCTCAAATGTTTCAAAAACACTTGATGTAATCAAAGCAACTTATGTAACTTTAGTAATTTAAATAGCCATAAAAATATCCTTTAGAAATTTGTATAAATAAATTTGAAATTCTTAACTTAGAAAGGTTGTATCACTCACATGACTATATATATTGTTATTGTTATCATAAACATGGAAAACTCACTTTTCATTCACTCAAGTTTTTTTGTGAGTGGTTTATTAACATTTTCAAAATAAGGAAGATATAAAGATAAAAATTTAAACATTTGTGAAAAAAAATATATAACTATCTATTTCTTAAAAAAAATTATTTGAATGATCACTTTTATGTAAATTTAAATTCATAATATAATCCCAATCGATCAATTTTATAATAATGATTTTATATTTTACCAAAATGACACAAGAAAATAATGTCCTAAATTTTTTACTTTAATAAATTTTATATGGATAATTACTTATATTTTAAAGAAGTAAACTTATTAGAAAATTCATAATTTTACAAACCACCAATTACGGAATCTATCACCAATTCTATCTTAAAAATCCATTAATATTTTTTTTATAAACCACCAAAATATCTCTCTCTATATATAAAGTAACAAAATACACACACACATATACAATAGTAGTAGCAAACGACACTTTTTTAAATAATATTCGAGAAAACAAGCTATCATATAAGAAAAAGTATGAAAATTTTAGAAATAATTATAATACAATAATTATAAAAAATACTAAATATAAACGAACAAATATAAGTTATCCATTTCAAAAGATAAAATTAGAAAGGATTAAGGAATCTATCACCAATTCTATCTTAAAAATCCACCAATGAGTTTTTTATAAACCACCAAGAAAGTATTTATAAACCATCAATAGTGAAAATGTTCAGATTGTGAAAAATACCCAAATAGGTGAGATCATTTTAAAATGTAAAAATAAAAAATATTGACTTGAGCGTATCACAATTCTATATAAAAAAACCCATGAACAAAGTTTCAGGTTACTTATTTACTGTATTTTCAAAAAAAATATTCATAGATATTTTTAAGAAAGGACCTTGATCACAAGGGTTTACTTAACCCAACCTCACACCTTGATTGATGTTTTTCCACCTTAATTAAGAACCCTTAATCAAGGGCTCATTTAAGATCTCAATTAAGGTATTAATAGCTTAATTGAAGGATTAAAATTACCTCAATTGGGGATATGAAAAACACTTGTTCCATGCTCTCCCTTTGAAAAAAGTGTTACCTATTTTTATGGATTCACATTTATCCTAATTATGTATTTAGAGAAGTAGTAAACATGGCACCCCACCCACATCCTTTGTCTTTGTTCGAAGAGATGGATGTTTGTGATGCAGTACCGAATGACCCAATGAATCTTTCATGTATGTCTCCCATACTTTTTCCATTGTAGACAGAAAAATTCATCCATATATCCTTGTTAGCACCCTATTAATCGCCTTCTGTTGTTAGAAGTCCTCTTTTGTACAACAAGGAGCTAGAGGTTGCAATGACTCACTTTATTATCTTTGTATTCTTTCAAGTATGTGAGTCATGTAGAGAAACATGCTACTATAAATCTTCATATATTTTAACACTACAAGGAAAACACACCTCTAGTGGAGGTTTTTACGGATGTTCCACTAAAAAGAGCCCAAATATATGCTTATAGTGGAGTTTCCTTACGGAGGCCAGTGAGCGGAGGTTTTACTGGATGTTTTTACTCAGTGCTTTGATGCATACCAAATGCACCGATGCGTCTAATGTCTGTATGCACCACTGTGTATCCAAGACCCCAGGGCCTAAGCCTATTGTGGGCTAGGTATCCAACACCCCACGGCCTGTAACAAGCTCTAGGAGGCTTACTAAACCTCCCAAGTTCAGTAATAGTCACGAGTGGTTGGGTATTCAGGCCCCCAAGGCCTATCAAGGGCCTATAATAGGCCCTAGAGGCTTATAGCCTCCTAAGGCTATTGGTAACAACTAGCTAAGTGCTATTGGTAACAATTGGATGTTAATGACAACTGTCTCTTGACTACGATCGACTGGAAACCCAATTCACCATGAAACCCATGGCCTCAAGCATGCGACGCGATTTTCGTGCATACTGGTAAGCCCAAGCCTTGCCTCAACCCAATTTCTCATCCGGCCGTGATCCTGCCATCTCCATTTGGTGGATATTTGTTAGCTCGCCCATGTAAAAAAGACCCCAAAGTATTTTTGTATTGTTACATTAAATAAAAAAACCCTTTGCCCCTTAATATATAAGCAATATAAATTTTAGGTTTTCATGAGTATTTAATATCACAATATGAATGAACGTGATATTATATTGCCTTCTATTGAAGCCCCCGTGATAACTCTTAATCCCTCACCATATAACTCTTACCTATACAATTTCCAAATCCATGCCAATATCTCTAGTTTAGATGATATTGTTAAATATGTTGCACATATTCATCTCTTATGAAACTATGGGTGTTTACTAATTTGATTTGTAGAATTTATGCAAACCTTTTAGATTTTGTGTGAGCATTTCCATCTTTTTTGTGACATATAACATTTTTTTAAATTAAAAATGTTTATTGGTATTGGTATACTTTGTATTTCATCAACCATATTTAAAAATATAATTATATGTTGCATTACTACAAATTGAGATCTACACTTATTATTTACTATAAAAAATGTTTTCATTATGTTAAACCCCTCAAATGTTTCAAAAACACTTGATGTAATCAAAGGAACTTATCTAACTTTAGTAATTTAAATAGCCATAAAAATATCCTTTAGAAATTTGTACAAATAAATTTGAAATTCTTAACTTAGAAAGGTTGTATCACTCACATGACTATATATATTGTTATTGTTATCATAAACATGGAAAACTCACTTTTCATTCACTCAAGTTTTTTTATGAGTGGTTTATTAACATTTTCAAAATAAGGAAGATATAAAGATAAAAATTTAAACATTTGTGAAAAAAAATATATAACTATCTATTTCTTAAAAAAAATTATTTGAATGATCACTTTTATGTAAATTTAAATTCATAATATAATCCCAATCGATCAATTTTATAATAATGATTTATTTTACCAGAATCACACAAGAAAATAATGTCCTAAATTTTTTACTTTAATAAATTTTATATGGATAATTACTTATATTTTAAAGAAGTAAACTTATTAGAAAATTCATAATTTTACATAATAATAATAAAAAAAACCCTCACAAAAGTGGAATTTATAAAAAGATTGACCTTCACCCTTTGTTGGAAATCATAGAACCAAACATTGAAACCCTGTGTGTTCAATATTAATATATGTACTATTACACATTGAATAAAAATTAGATTCCCTTAATTCACTTTCATGAATTTATACATATTTACAATAAATGATTAATAGAAAGTCTTAAGTGTTATCATAAAGCACTTTTCGGTATAATCAAGTTCTTAACATTTTGATGTATAAGTTCTTAAAAAGAACTCACGCAGCAAATATACAAGTTTTCCATTAATTTTACGTTCATGAATTCATAACAAAAGCGAATTAATTTTCATTTTTCATCCTCGAATGTTTTGCGGTGTGTGGAATTATATGTGAATAATAACGACTCCTTTAAAAATCACCTATATTTAAATCAATCGTCCACATGGAAATCAAACATCAGCTGATTCACTCCATATGGATGGCCAAATAAATTAAAATGACGTGGACAAATACAAAAGATGAATAAAAAGTTTTAAATTTGGATATAAGAATTTGAAAAATTTCAGCTCCTTGACGTGGGAATTTGAAACGTTTCAGCTATTAGGATTTGAGCATTTGAAACGTTTCACTGGCGATCATTAAAATAGGTTACATAGGGTAGATCACCACATAGATGAGAAGGCAAGGTATGAAATAACGAGATATAGCTTCTTGTTTAGGTGAATAATATTTAGCTTGCTGCAGGTCATTTCATGTCGCTGCAACAGGTCGGTTGATGGTTGGATTTCAAGCAATAGCTGAACTGTTGAGGCGAACAATATTCAACCTACTGCATACCATTCAATGCAAGTGCAACAAGTCTGTTGATCGATCAACAGACCTGCTGCAGCTGCATTAAATGGCCTGCAGCAGGCTGAATATTGTTCACATCTATTTAGATCTCACCCCTGCTGCAGCTGCATTAAATGGCCTGCAGCAGGCTGAATATTGTTCACATCTATTTAGATCTCACCCGCTCAACTACCATCCAAGGTGGTCCTAAAGTCTCTCTATGAAAACCAACCTCATCCTCATCAACCAGAAGACAAAGAGAGCAGAGATTCATAGTCTCTTCCAGAACCTGTGATGGCCAACATTAATATTCGATGACAAAATTATTAAAAAGTTTCCAATCATTTTTCGGGACTATCATTTACAAGTATTCGACTTTGTGGCGGTCACCACTATTAGCAACTTGATCATAGTCGTTGGCATATTATGTGCTTTTTATAACGATAATGTCTTGTTCCATTCCAACTGGATGGAAAAATGTCACCACTTACAGACATGAGTGTGGGTCGCTCATCATAATTAAAATGCATATTGTTTATATTCTAACAATTAAAATGCATATTGTTTATATTCGTTATAATAGTAACACTAATTCATTGATTGTTGCTGTAATCAGTTCTGGCACACTATCAATTTATAGTGACATTGCATCTATCAAAGCAGGTCGACAAGCTACAGAAAAAGAGAAATTTTTCCATCAGATTGAGAGAGAGATTGGAATTTGAAATTACAAATTGTAGAGGAGTTTGATATTAAAGCCAATAACGAGAGAATATTCATGTTTTTGAATACTCTCTCATTCTTTTTCTTTAATCATGCCCCTGCAATTTGGATTAACAAATCCCCCACCTCTCGCTGAATATGGTGAAAAGAGCTCTCTGTTTTTCGTAGTTTGGTTTGCTTTTATAGATGCAATGTCTCAGCTTACAATACTTGACATTGTGCCAGAACTGATTGCAGCGACTATCAATTAACGATTGTTGCCATTATAACGCATATTGGTAGCTGGCGACGTTTCTCCATCCAGTCAGAATGGAACAAAATGTTTGTGGTTATAAATAACACATATTATGTCATCTGCTATGACGAAGTCATTATTAAATGATAGTCCTGAGTCGAACGCTTGTAAATGATAGTCCCGAAATATGTTTGGAAGCTTTCTCATATCTTTGTACTCGCACCACGCTCGCAATCGCAGGTTCTGGAAATAATTATTGGATGACGAATCTCTCCTTTTTTTTGTTTTCTTGTTGACGAGGACCAGATTGGTTTTCATGGACAGACTTGATGACCACCTTGGATGGGAGAGGCAGATTGATCAGAAGCTCTATCTGGTTGCACCGATGGCATATCTCATCTTCTTTTATTTCATATTTTGCCTTCTTATTTATGTGTGGTGATCTGCCATGACAAATTCTCTAAAGGATGGCAACTCAATTATCTTCCTTTCGTTATTAATTATCATGTATATTTTTTTATAATATAATTGTTTATTTTGAATTTGAAATGATCCTTGAAAATATATTTATTTCAGCCTCCACTATAATTTATAATTATTTATATTTTAGAATTTGGAGTGGAATATTATTTATGTTTTTTTAGATTGAAGGAAGATCAAGACAAATATAAGGTAAGTGAAGCATAGACAACAACATATGATTAAACTAAGTATGAAGAACAAATAACATATAACTTGTTCATGGCACTTAACTTATGACCTATAGATATCTATCAGCCACAAGTTAAGTAGTTGTGCTAATGTATAAACTCCCATGAACTTAAATATAAACTTATTAAGTCTAACTTTTCTTAATTTCTTAATTGCATAAGAAAAATATTATCTAATAGTACTTTGTAATAAATATATGATCTATTTTTTAAATAAATTGGGACTTTAAATATGGTTTTATAATTAAGCCTTAATTTATGATCTAATGGGTTTTGGATTTCTTGACATTTTTGTTAAAATAAACTAAAACTAGCTAAAATCATAATAACATAATTCGAGTACAAAGAATTGAGTGATATAAAATGCATAATCTGTATTATATCTTTGCATAGACTTCAGCCCTATCTCTAAGCGGCTTAAGGGTAAAGCTATGTACACCCCATTGATATTTCATGCACAGAATTGTCAGAAATGATAGGATCATCCTCCGTATATGGCCACTGAATATTGGGTACCTATTCACGTCCCGACATCATCAATATTGCGTTGAACAGGGATTCATCGCTTAACTCGTCTGCTAAGGCGCGCGTATTATAAAGTAATTTAAAGTTTTATATATCAACAATGATGTCAAAGTTTTATAGACGTTCTTAGCAGAGTTTGAGCTCTCTTTTATAAATACAGCTAGTCTATGTCATATTACTAAATCTCTTATCTAAGAGAAATAAAAAGAGAATTCTGATTCATTATAACAAAAATAATGAATTCTGATTCTTTATAACAAAAATGAATTATGTCATATTAACAACAGAAATAAGAAGAGAATTCTGATTCATTATAACAAAAATTAAAGCGATCCCATCCGTTCTCCATTCTGCAGGCTCTGACTATGAACTGGAGGCTCCGCTCCAAGGGTTTCCAAATACCCGCTGGATCGTTCTCTGTTTCCAAATACCCGCTGGCTCTCATCGCATTACATGAAATAACAGGGGGATTCACCATGTTTCGGAGAATGGGGATCGGATTCACCATTAAAGCTTTATTGAATAATTCCTTTACTTATTGATTAAGTTAAAGGCAATAGCATAATATTGCTAAGAGAACATAAAACACAATACAAAAGAAGAGTGATAACATGGAAATCAAATGATGAAAAACATGTTATTAAAATGGTAGTACTTTATTTATGAAGATATGTAATATTTGTTTTCTTTAAAAAAAATCATAATAAAAAGTCGAAACTACATTTTATCTTAAAATCTTAATATAATAAGATAAAGAGACTCTGGGATCCAATAACCCCACTGATGCAGAAAAATTTACCTTTCCTGCTAATTCCTCTTATGGGTCAGCAGTTTCAATAAAGACCCAACATTGCTACAAATTTTACCTCGAGTTCCTTTTATTCAAGATATCACAAAGTTGAATCCTCTGAGAAATTGGGCGTATCATTCATATATGCAAAACATATTTATAATGTTAAACAAAACATATAAAAATATAATAGAATTATGTGAGCACTCATTCTCTCTCTTTCCACTAATCCTTTATCATGGCTAAATACTCTTACGATACCTTCATATGGTTCATAAGGTGTATGGTGTTTTATATCATGAATATTCCACTATGGACTCAAGCCTTTTCTTAAGAAAATTATTTTATGCATGCTAAAGGCAACCACACCTTCTCGCAAGTTAATTCCCCAGTTTCCAAACCGATATCATTTCCAAAATTTCATATTGGGCTATGATTTTCCAATAAATCATAACATAGTCGTTAATATTCCAATATGACCCCATCTCATTATAATCCCCAGCTGGCACATTGGTTAAATACTCCACAGGATTTATAGCCATCAATTTGGGACCAATTCTGAGCGCACTTCCTTCATCAATCGTCAACGTTGTACAAGTATTCAACTCTTACACATAAACCTTGAAGTCAATTTCCTCAAATAGTGAATTTAGTTTCACTAAGTCTTCGGCAAGACCTCTCTTCCAGCTGTACACACACAAGCATCTACTCTGCATTCTTTATTTTCCATCAATAGGGTTATATAGGGATATAAATTCTTCCAAGCAGACTCATGCTCCTATGTTTCGGAGTAGCTTCCCTTGTCTCTGGAACTAATGCCTCAACGTAAATCTCCACCAGAATTTCTACAGAACTCAAGACTTCTTTGAATTGGAATCTATTATAGATTCTACTCAGTTATTTACACATGAATTAGAATCACACGCTGATTCAACCCAATTCAAATATTAGTTTCAGGGTCATACACGCGCTAAAACCCTGCAAGCCCTTCTTCACACGGGAAAGGACTCTATTCACTAATTCATCAAGTTCCCATAAACAGAGTGAGCCATTTAAATAACTAACCACTATTCATCATAAATTGCTCAATCATATTACATACAGATTATAAAAGAGATAGCAATACACACAACACTCATAAACCTCCTTCTCATTAAGAGTAATGAAACTCTACATACAAATTAAAACACTGACCTACTTGTCCATGGCGTGATCTACTTTTACATGGTCATCTTCTCTCTGAACTCTCACTCTCGAGAGTTACCATTTGATTTTCTTTTCTTCTTCGAGACTCTTGAGGTCTCAATTTTCTTGAACTCTCTAGTTGCCTTCCCCTCCTCATAGGCTTACAATATAAACTTAAAAAAATCGATGTTTCTAACACAAACTTGACCACTTCTAGTAACTGGTTACTAAACTTAGAAACCACTCCTATCTTTTTGGTAACTCACCACTAGTCCCTAAACATGGTATTTTTAACTCCTAGAATTCTCCCTACTAATGCAGATTTTAGTTACAACAATTATTTCCTAACTAGCGACTCGACTAACTTTTCAAAACTTAAAACCTTCCAATTTTAACTTCGAAATTTCTAGCTTTTACATGGCTTTTATAATAAAAACCCTTTCTTGGGCAATACTAAGACCTCGTGGTCTTGATTAATATTTGAAAATTTTAAATGAGAAATATGCTCCTGCATCACCTAATAACCCAAACCCCTAAAGCTAATGTGGTAGAAGAGATCCGATCAATTCTCATCTCACAAAGTCTCTCCATGAAAACCAACAGAACAAAAAGACGAGAGATGAGAGATTCATCGTCTAGTAAATACTTCTCGAACCAGTGATTGATAACATGGTGAGATGACATAGATATTACAAAGCTTCCAATCATTTTTTGGAGCTATCATTTAAAAACATTCGACGTTGTGGCGGTCACCACTATTAGAACCTTGATCATAGTCATTGGCATATTATGTGCTTTTTATAAGGATAATCTTCTTGTTCCACCACTTAGATATGAATGTGGGTTTCCCATCTATATTCGTTATAATAGTAACACTAATTCTCTGATAGTCGCTTGTAATCAGTTATGGACATTCCATCTATAAAAGAAGGGAAAACTACGGAACAAAGAGAACTCTTTCCATGAGGTTGAGAGAGCTTGGAATTTGATATTACAAACTGTAGAGGAATTTGATATTAATCACTATTCCCAAATCCATTCTTTTCTACAATCTCAGCCTCGTATTGCTCCCAGTAATGAATATTCTCAATTAACTCATCACGTGCCAAAACCCAACCACGGTTCCAGTCAATTAATTCATCATATGCCACAATTCCTTGGTTGATGTGTTCTGGATTCATTGAAGCATCAACAAAATCTTGATCAAATGATTGATTACCACGATTCTTCTGGAATGTCTATCGTGTGGGAGTATTGTTGCTCATCTGTACTGGTATGTGATTTGGCATGCCTTCCAGGTATTCGTTTGGAAATCCTTGAGCACTTCCCACGTCCAGATGATTAAAATTGATTTGATTTAAATCTTGGGCAGGAGTTGTCTCACTTTGATTGTGGTTTATTGACCCGACCAGCTCCATTCTTATCTACTTAAAGTAGTTGTTGAGACTACCATGGCCTACATTCCTGTCTAAATACTGGTTTTCCACTTGGCCTCTTCGGAGACAGCTAATGTTGCCGCTAAATTGATTCACACCACATCTTCTCCTTAAATTTAGATGTAATAATACTTTTAAAATCATCACTATTATGCAAAGTGGTATCTTCATCAACTCCCCAATGATTTAGCAAAGACTTGGCAGCTTTATGCCATCCTTGATTAAGTCTCAAGTGGTTTTGACTAGAGTATGAAGTAATCTTAGGAATCCTCTTGTCTCCCATGTTGTTTATAGTGTTCTTGTATAGTAGGTACATATTCATAGCCGTGCTCTCAATCGGGGAGAGACTCGCTTCTATGAGGAGGATAGGACAAGGTGTATTGGCCTTAATTTTAATATTATATCTTATAAAACACTTTTGAATTTGCTCCATCTGTATCCATGATTATCTAGAGATGTTGCAGCCCTAAACTTCACAACAATATAAGATAACAGAAGTGACAAGAGTCTCAAAGAGGAGTTTCTTCCTATCCCAAATCTAGAGGTGTCTTGAGTTACAATCGTTTTAAGTCCATAATAATATTTCCACATTCCATTAATCCTTTTCTCAATGTTATAGCTCTAGTTTAGCTTATGGCGAATACTGATTCCAAGATATTTATATGAAATCACTTCCCCGAGTTGTTGTTGTCATACATTACATTATCATAAGCGATCTTTTGGGATTTGATTATCATAATTTTTTTTTATAAATGTTAACAATCAATACCCATATTAGAACAAAAAAAGTGAGAATTTTTAGATGCTTTTTGAGATCATAGGGACGCCTTTCCATAAGAACAATAACCTCAACAACATAGAGAAGAAGGATGATGACTATACCAGCCAAAGTCGTGTCAAAACAACCAACCTCTTCCAAACAACCCTCTACCTTGTCAAAGTAAATACTCAAAATATAATATATTAAATAGATATAAATAAATAAACAAATGTAAGAATTTAAAACAATATTTATAAATAATAATGAACGCTCCATGTTATTATGGGGATTCATATTATTTACATACATGTAGAGATTGCAAGGACCACCCAATAAATTAGTAATTTTAAAATTCTTTTCTAGAAGGTTGATCTCTCTCTCTCTCTCTCTCTCTCTCAAGTAACAAAATACACACACATACAATAGTAGCAAAACACATACAATAGTAGCAAGACACATTTTAAAAATAATATTCGAAAACAAACTATCATATAAGAAAAAGGTATGAAAAATATAAAAAATAATAATAATACAATAATTATAAAAAATACTAAATATAAACCAACAAATATAAGTTACCCATTTCAAAAAATAAAAATGGAAAGGATTAGGGAATCTACCACCAATGCTCTGTGAAAAATCCATTAATATTTTTTTGATAAACTCTCTCTCTCTATATAGTAGCAAAAGACACATTTTAAAAATAATATTCCAAAAACAAACTATCATATAAGTAAAAGGTATGAAAATTTAAAAAATAATGATAATAATACAATAATTATAAAAAATACTAAATATAAACCAATAAATATAGGTTACCCATTTCAAGAAGATAAAAAATTGAAAAGATTACGAAATCTATCACCAATTCTATCTTAAAAATCCATTAATATTTTTTTTACAAACCACCAAAATATCTCTCTATATATATAAAGTAAGAAAATACGAAAGTAGTAGCAAAAGACACTTTTTTAAATAATATTCCAAACAACAAGCTATCATATAAGAAAAGGTACGAAAATTTTAAAAATAATTATAATACAATAATTATAAAAAATACTAAATATAAACCAACAAATATAAGTTATCCATTTCAAAAGATAAAATTAGAAAGCATTAAGGAATCTATCACCAATTCTATCTTAAAAATCCACCAATGAGTTTTTTATAAACCACCAAGAAAGTATTTATAAACCATCAATAGTGAAAATGTTCAGATTGTGAAAAATACCCATATAGGTGAGATCATTTTAAAATGTAAAAATAAAAAAAATTGACTTGAGTGTATCACAATTGTATATAAAAAAACCCATGAACAAAGTTTCAGGTTACTTATTTACTGTATTTTCAAAAAAAATATTCATAGATATTTTTAAGAAAGGACCTTGATCACAAGGGTTTACTTAACCCAACCTCACACCTTGATTGATGGTTTTCCACCTACATTAAGAACCCTTAATCAAGGGCTCATTTAAGATCTCAATTAAGGTATTAATAGCTTAATTGAAGGCTTAAAATTACCTCAATTGGGGATATGAAAAACACTTGTTCCATGCTCTCCCTTTGAAAAAAGTGTTACCTATTTTTATGGATTCACATTTATCCTAATTATGTATTTAGAGAAGTAGTAAACATGGCACCCCACCCAAATCCTTTGTCTTTGTTCGAAGAGATGGATGTTTGTGATGCAGTACCGAATGACCCAATGAATCTTTCATGTATGTCTACCATACTTTTTCCATTGTGGCCAGAAAAATTCATCCATATATCCTTGTTAGCACCCTATTAATCACCTTGTATTGTTAGAAGTCCTCTTTTGTACAACAAGGAGCTAGAGGTTGCAATGACTCACTTTATTATCTTTGTATTCTTTCAAGTATGTGAGTCATGTAGAGAAATATGCTACTATAAATCTTCATATATTTTAACACTACAAGGAAAACACACCTCTAGTGGAGGTTTTTACGGATGTTCCACTAAAAAGAGCCCAAATATATGCTTATAGTGGAGTTTGCTTACGGAGGCGAGTGAGCGGAGGTTTTACTGGATGTTTTTACTCAGTGCTTTGATGCATATCAAATTCACCGATGCGTCTAATGTCTGTATGCACCACTGTGTATCCAAGACCCCAGGGCCTAAGCCTATTGTGGGATTGGTATCCAAGACCCCACGGCCTGTAACAAGCTCTAGGAGGCTGACTAAACCTCCCAAGTTCAGTAATAGTCACGAGTGGTTGGGTATTCAAGCCCCCAAGGCCTATCAAGGGCCTATAATAGGCCCTAGAGGCTTAGAGCCTCCTAAGGCTATTGGTAACAACTAGCTAAGTGCTATTGGTAACAATTGGATGTTAATGACAACTGTCTCTCGACTATGATCGACTCGAAACCCAATTCACCATGAAACCCATGGCCTCAAGCATGCGACGCGATTTTCGTGCATACTGGTAAGCCCAAGCCTTGCCTCAACCCAATTTCTCATCCGGCCGTGATCCTACCATCTCCATTTGGTGGATATTTGTGAGCTCGCCCATGTAAAAAAGAACCCAAAGTATTTTTGTATTGTTACATTAAATAAAAAAACCCTTTGCCCCTTAATATATAAGCAATATAAATTTTAGGTTTTCATGAGTATTTAATATCACAATATGAATGAACGTGATATTATATTGCCTTCTATTGAAGCCCCCGTGATAACTCTTAATCCCTCACCATATAACTCTTACCTATACAATTTCCAAATCCATGCCAATATCTCTAGTTTAGATGATATTGTTAAATATGTTGCACATATTCATCTCTTATGAAATTATGGGTGTTTACTAATTTGATTTGTAGAATTTATGCAAACCTTTTAGATTTTGTGTGAGCATTTCCATTTTTATGTGACATATAACATTTTTTTAAATTAAAAATGTTTATTGGTATTGGTATACTTTGTATTTCATCAACCATATTTAAAAATATAATTATATGTTGCATTACTACAAATTGAGATCTACACTTATTATTTACTATAAAAAAATGTTTTCATTATGTTAAACCCCTCAAATGTTTCAAAAACACTTGATGTAATCAAAGGAACTTATTTAACTTTAGTAATTTAAATAGCCATAAAAATATCCTTTAGAAATTTGTACAAATAAATTTGAAATTCTTAACTTAGAAAGGTTGTATCACTCACATGACTATATATATTGTTATTGTTATCATAAACATGGAAAACTCACTTTTCATTCACTCAAGTTTTTTTGTGAGTGGTTTATTAACATTTTCAAAATGAGGAAGATATAAAGATAAAAATTTAAACATTTGTGAAAAAAAATATATAACTATCTATTTCTTAAAAAAAATTATTTGAATGATCACTTTTATGTAAATTTAAATTCATAATATAATCCCAATCGACCAATTTTATAATAATGATTTATTTTACCAAAATGACACACGAAAATAATGTCCTAAATTTTTTACTTTAATAAATTTTATATGGATAATTACTTATATTTTAAAGAAGTAAACTTATTAGAAAATTCATAATTTTACAAACCACCAATTACTGAATCTCTCACCAATTCTATCTTAAAAATCCATTAATATTTTTTTTATAAACCACCAAAATATCTCTCTCTATATATAAAGTAACAAAATACACACACACATATACAATAGTAGTAGCAAACGACACTTTTTTAAATAATATTCCAGAAAACAAGCTATCATATAAGAAAAGGTATGAAAATTTTTGAAATAATTATAATACAATAATTATAAAAAATACTAAATATAAACCAACAAATATAAGTTATCCATTTCAAAAGATAAAATTAGAAAGGATTAAGGAATCTATCACCAATTCTATCTTAAAAATCCACCAATGAGTTTTTTATAAACCACCAAGAAAGTATTTATAAACCATCAATAGTGAAAATGTTTAGATTGTGAAAAATACCCAAATAGGTGAGATCATTTTAAAATGTAAAAATAAAAAATATTGACTTGAGTGTACATCACAATTCTATATAAAAAAACCCATGAACAAAGTTTCAGGTTACTTATTTACTGTATTTTCAAAAAAAATATTCATAGATATTTTTAAGAAAGGACCTTGATCACAAGGGTTTACTTAACCCAACCTCACACCTTGATTGATGGTTTTCCACCTACATTAAGAACCCTTAATCAAGGGCTCATTTAAGATCTCAATTAAGGTATTAATAGCTTAATTGAAGGCTTAAAATTACCTCAATTGGGGATATGAAAAACACTTGTTCCATGCTCTCCCTTTGAAAAAAGATTTACCTATTTTTATGGATTCACATTTATCCTAATTATGTATTTAGAGAAGTAGTAAACATGGCACCCCACCCACATCCTTTGTCTTTGTTCGAAGAGATGGATGTTTGTGATGCAGTACCGAATGACCCAATGAATCTTTCATGTATGTCTCCCATACTTTTTCCATTGTAGCCAGAAAAATTCATCCATATATCCTTGTTAGCACCCTATTAATCGCCTTGTGTTGTTAGAAGTCCTCTTTTGTACAACAAGGAGCTAGAGGTTGCAATGACTCACTTTATTATCTTTGTATTCTTTCAAGTATGTGATCCATGTAGAGAAATATGCTACTATAAATCTTCATATATTTTAACACTACAAGGAAAACACACCTCTAGTGGAGGTTTTTACGGATGTTCCACTAAAAAGAGCCCAAATATATGCTTATAGTGGAGTTTCCTTACGGAGTCCAGTGAGCGGAGGTTTTACTGGATGTTTTTACTCAGTGCTTTGATGCATACCAAATGCACCGATGCGTCTAATGTCTGTATGCACCACTGTGTATCCAAGATCCCAGGGCCTAAGCCTATTGTAGGCTAGGTATCCAAGACCCCACGGCGTGTAACAAGCTCTAGGAGGCTGACTAAACCTCCCAAGTTCAGTAATAGTCACGAGTGGTTGGGTATTCAATCCCCCAAGGCCTATCAAGGGCCTATAATAGGCCATAGAGGCTTAGAGCCTCCTAAGGCTATTGGTAACAACTAGCTAAGTGCTATTGGTAACAATTGGATGTTAATGACAACTGTCTCTTGAATACGATCGACTGGAAACCCAATTCACCATGAAACCCATGACCTCAAGCATGCGACGCGATTTTTGTGCATACTGGTAAGCCCAAGCCTTGCCTCAACCCAATTTCTCATCCAGCCGTGAGCCTGCCATCTCCATTTGGTGGATATTTGTCATCTCGCCCATGTAAAAAAGACCCTAAAGTATTTTTGTATTGTTACATTAAATAAAAAAACCCTTTGCCTCTTAATATATAAGCAATATAAATTTTAGGTTTTCATGAGTATTTAATATCACAATATGAATGAACGTGATATTATATTGCCTTCTATTGAAGCCCCCATGATAACTCTTAATCCCTCACCATATAACTCTTACCTATACAATTTCCAAATCCATGCCAATATCTCTAGTTTAGATGATATTGTTAAATATGTTGCACATATTCATCTCTTATGAAATTATGGGTGTTTACTAATTTGATTTGTAGAATTTATGCAAACCTTTTAGATTTTGTGTGAGCATTTCCATCTTTTTTGTGACATATAACATTTTTTTAAATTAAAAATGTTTATTGGTATTGGTATACTTTGTATTTCATCAACCATATTTAAAAATATAATTATATGTTGCATTACTACAAATTGAGATCTACACTTATTATTTACTATAAAAAATGTTTTCATTATGTTAAACCCCTCAAATGTTTCAAAAACACTTGATGTAATCAAAGGAACTTATCTAACTTTAGTAATTTAAATAGCCATAAAAATATCCTTTAGAAATTTGTACAAATAAATTTGAAATTCTTAACTTAGAAAGGTTGTATCACTCACATGACTATATATATTGTTATTGTTATCATAAACATGGAAAACTCACTTTTCATTCACTCAAGTTTTTTTGTGAGTGGTTTATTAACATTTTCAAAATAAGGAAGATATAAAGATAAAAATTTAAACATTTGTGAAAAAAAATATATAACTATCTATTTCTTAAAAAAAATTATTTGAATGATCACTTTTATGTAAATTTAAATTCATAATATAATCTCAATGGACCAATTTTATAATAATGATTTATTTTACCAAAATGACACAAGAAAATAATGTCCTAAATTTTTTACTTTAATAAATTTTATATGGATAATTACTTATATTTTAAAGAAGTAAACTTATTAGAAAATTCATAATTTTACATAATAATAATAAAAAAAACCCTTACAAAAGTGGAATTTATAAAAAGATTGACCTTCATTATTTGTTGGAAATCATAGAACCAAACATTGAAACCCTATGTGTTCAATATTAATATATGTACTATTACACATTGAATAAAAATTAGATTCCCTTAATTCACTTTCATGAATTTATACATATTTACAATAAATGATTAATAGAAAGTCTTAAGTGTTATCATAAAGCACTTTTCGGTATAATCAAGTTCTTAACATTTTGATGTATAAGTTCTTAAAAAGAACTCACGCAGGAAATATACAAGTTTTCCATTAATTTTACGTTCATGAATTCATAACAAAAGCGAATTAATTTTCATTTTTCATCCTTGAATGTTTTGCGGTGTGTGGAATTATATGTGAATAAGAACGACTCCTTTAAAAATCACCTATATTTAAATCAATCGTCGACATGGAAATCAAACATCAGCTGATTCACTCCATATGGATGGCCAAATAAATTAAAATGACGTGGACAAATACAAAAGATGAATAAAAAGTTTGAAATTTGGATATAAGAATTTGAAAAATTTCTGCTCCTTGACGTGGGAATTTGAAACGTTTCAGCTATTAGGATTTGAGCATTTGAAACGTTTCACTGGCGAACATTAAAATAGGTTACATAGGGTAGATCACCACATAGATGAGAAGGCAAGGTATGAAATAACGAGATATAGCTTCTTGTTTAGGTGAATAATATTTAGCTTGCTGCAGCGCATACCATTTAATGCAAGTGCAACAAGTTTGTTGATGGATCAACAGACCTGCTGCAGCTGCATTAAATGGCCTGCAGCAAGCTGAATATTGTTCACTTCTATTTAGATCTCACCCGCTCAACTACCATCCAAGGTGGTCCTAAAGTCTCTCTATGAAAACCAACCTCATCCTCATCAACCAGAAGACAAAGAGAGCAGAGATTCATAGTCTCTTCCAGAACCTGTGATGGCCAACATTAATATTCGATGACAAAATTATTAAAAAGTTTCCAATCATTTTTCGGGACTATCATTTACAAGTATTCGACTTTGTGGCGGTCACCACTATTAGCAACTTGATCATAGTCGTTGGCATATTATGTGCTTTTTATAACGATAATGTCTTGTTCCATTCCAACTGGATGGAAAAATGTCACCACTTACAGACATGAGTGTGGGTCGCTCATCATAATTAAAATGCATATTGTTTATATTCTAACAATTAAAATGCATATTGTTTATATTCGTTATAATAGTAACACTAATTCATTGATTGTTGCTGTAATCAGTTCTGGCACACTATCAATTTATAGTGACATTGCATCTATCAAAGCAGGTCGACAAGCTACAGAAAAAGAGAAATTTTTCCATCAGATTGAGAGAGAGATTGGAATTTGAAATTACAAATTGTAGAGGAGTTTGATATTAAAGCCAATAACGAGAGAATATTCATGTTTTTGAATACTCTCTCATTCTTTTTCTTTAATCATGCCCCTGCAATTTGGATTAACAAATCCCCCACCTCTCGCTGAATATGGTGAAAAGAGCTCTCTGTTTTTCGTAGTTTGGTTTGCTTTTATAGATGCAATGTCTCAGCTTACAATACTTGACATTGTGCCAGAACTGATTGCAGCGACTATCAATTAACGATTGTTGACATTATAACGCATATTGGTAGCTGGCGACGTTTCTCCATCCAGTCAGAATGGAACAAAATGTTTGTGGTTATAAATAACACATATTATGTCATCTGCTATGACGAAGTCATTATTAAATGATAGTCCTGAGTCGAACGCTTGTAAATGATAGTCCCTAAATATGTTTGGAAGCTTTCTCATATCTTTGTACTCGCACCACGCTCGCAATCGCAGGTTCTGGAAATAATTATTGGATGACGAATCTCTCCTTTTTTTTGTCTTCTTGTTGACGAGGACCAGATTGGTTTTCATGGACAGACTTGATGACCACCTTGGATGGGAGAGGCAGATTGATCAGAAGCTCTATCTGGTTGCACCGATGGCATCTCATCTTCTTTTATTTCATATTTTGCCTTCTTATTTATGTGTGGTGATCTGCCATGAAAAATTCTCTAAAGGATGGCAACTCAATTATCTTCCTTTAGTTATTAATTATCATGTATATTTTTTTATAATATAATTGTTTATTTCGAATTTGAAATGATCCTTGAAAATATATTTATGGCACTTAACTTATGACCTATAGATATCTATCAGCCACAAGTTAAGTAGTTGTGCTAGTGTATAAACTCCTATGAACTTAAATATAAACTTACTAAGTCTAACTTTTCTTAATTTCTTAATTGTATAAGAAAAATATTATCTAATAGTACTTTTTAATAAATATATGATCTATTTTTTAAATAAATTGAGACTTTAAATATGGTTTTATAATTAAGCCTTAATTTATGATCTAATGGGTTTTGGATTTCTTGACATTTTTGTTAAAATAGACTAAAACTAACTAAAATCATAATAACATAATTCGAGTACAAAGAATTGAGTGATATAAAATACATAATCTGTATTATATCTTTGCATAGACTTCAACCCTATCTCTAAGCGGCTTAAGGGTAAATCTATGTACACCCCATTGATATTTCATTCACAGAATTGTCAGAAATGATAGGATCATCCTCCGTATAGGGCCACTGAATATTGGGTACCTATTCACGTCCCGACATCATCAATATTGGGTTGAACAGGGATTCATCGCTTAACTCGTCTGCTAAGGCGCGCGTATTATAAAGTAATTTAAAGTTTTATATATCAACAATGATGTCAAAGATCGATCGGTTTGGTTGAATATATTTGTTCTCCATATAGCGTCTACAGATTATAGACGTTCTTAGCAGAGTTTGAGCTCTCTTTTATAAATACATCTAGTCTATGTCATATTACTAAATCTCTTATCTAAGAGAAATAAAAAGAGAATTCTGATTCATTATAACAAAAATAATGAATTCTGATTCATTATAAAAAGTCGAAAGTACATTTTATCTTAAAATCTTAATATAATAAGATAAAGAGACTCTTGGATCCAATAACCCCAATGATGCAGAAAAATTTACCTTTCTTGCTAATTCCTCTTATGGGTCAGCAGTTTCAATAAAGACCCAACCTTGGTACAAATTTTACCTCGAGTTCCTTTTATTCAAGATATCACAAAGTTGAATCCTCTGAGAAATTGGGCGTATCATTCATATATATGCAAAACATATTTATAATGTTAAACAAAACATATAAAAATATAATAGAATTATGTGAGCACTCATTCTCTCTCTTTCCACTAATCCTTTATCATGGCTAAATACTCTTACGATACCTTCATATGGTTCATAAGGTGTATGGTGTTTTATATCATGAATATTCCACTATGGACTCAAGCCTTTTCTTAAGAAAATTATTTTATGCATGCTAAAGGCAACCACACCTTCTCGCAAGTTAATTCCCCAGTTTCCAAATCGATATCATTTCCAAAATCTCACATTGGGCTATGATTTTCCAATAAATCATAACATAGTCGTTAATATTCCAATATGACCCCATCTCATTATAATCCCCAGCTGGCACATTGGTTAAATACTCCACAGGATTTATAGCCATCAATTTGGGACCAATTCTGAGCGCACTTCCTTCATCAATCGTCAAGGTTGTACAAGTATTCAACTCTTACACATAAACCTTGAAGTCAATTTCCTCAAATAGTGAATTTAGTTTCACTAAGTCTTCGGCAAGACCTCTCTTCCAGCTTTACACACACAAGCATCTACTCTGCATTCTTTATTTTCCAGCAATAGGGTTATATAGGGATATAAATTCTTCCAAGCAGACTCATGCTCCTCTATTTCGGAGTAGCTTCCCTTGTCTCTGGAACTAATGCCTCAACGTAAATCTCCACCAGAATTTCTACAGAACTCAAGACTTCTTTGAATTGGAATCTATTATAGATTCTACTGAGTTATTTACCCATGAATTAGAATCACACAGTGATTCAACCCAATTCCAATATTAGTTTCAGGCTCATACAGGCGCTGAAACCCTGCAAGCCCTTCGTCACATGGGAAAGGACTCTATTCACTAATTCATCAGGTTCCCATACACAGAGTGAGCCATTTAAATAACTAACCACTATTCATCAGAAATTGCTCAATCAGATTACATACAGATTATAAAAGAGATAACAATACACACAGCACTGATGAACCTCCTTCTCATTAAGAATAATGAAACCGTACATACAAAGTAAAACACTGACCTACTTGTCCATGGCCTGATCTACTTTTACATGGTCATCTTCTCTCCGAACTCTCACTCTCGAGAGTTACCATTCGATTTTCTTTTCTTCTTCTAGGACTCTTGAGTTCTCAATTTTCTTGAACTCTCTAGTTGCCTTCCCCTCCTCATAGGCTTACAATATAAACTTAAAGAAATCAATGTTTCTAACACAAACCTCACCACTTCTAGTAACTGGTTACTAAACTTAGAAACTGGTACTATCTTTTTGGTAACTGACCACTAGTCCCTAAACATGGTATTTTTAATACTAGAATTCTGCCTACTAATGCAGATTTCAGTTACAACAATTATTTCCTAACTAGCGACTCAACTAACTTTTCACTACTTAAAACCTTCCAATTTTAACTTCGAAATTTCTAGCGTTTACATGGCTTTTATAATAAACTCACTTTCTTGGGCAATACTAAGACCCCATTGTCTTGATTAATATTTGACAATTTTAAATGAGCAAGATGCTCATGCATCAAACTCCCATGTTAACTCATCACGTGCCAAAACCCAACCACGGTTCCAGTCAATTAATTCATCATATGCCACAATTCCTTGGTTGATGTGTTCTGGATTCATTGAAGCATCAACAAAATCTTGATCAAAAGATTGATTACCACGATTCTTCTGGAATGTCTATCGTGTGGGAGTACTGTTGCTCATCTGTACTGGTATGTGATTTGGCATGCCTTCCAGGTATTCGTTTGGAAATCCTTGAGCACATCCCACGTCAAGATGATTAAAATTGATTTGATTTAAATCTTGGGCAGGAGTTGTCTCACTTTGATTGTGGTTTATTGACCCGACCAGCTCCATTCTTATCTACTTAAAGTAGTTGTTGAGACTACCATGGCCTACATTCCTGTCTAAATACTGGTTTTCCACTTGGCCTCTTCGGAGACAGCTAATGTTGCCGCTAAATTGATTCACACCACATCTTCTCCTTAAATTTAGATGTAATAATACTTTTAAAATCATCACTATTATGCAAAGTGGTATCTTCATCAACTCCCCAATGATTTAGCAAAGACTTGGTAGCTTTATGCCATCCTTGATTAAGTGTTAAGTGGTTTTGACTAGAGTATGAAGTAATCTTAGGAATCCTCTTGTCTCCCATGTTTTTTATAGTGTTCTTGTATAGTAGGTACATATTCATAGCCGTGCTCTCAATCGGGGAGAGACTCGCTTCTATGAGGAGGATAGGACAAGGTGTATTGGCCTTAATTTTAATATTATATCTTATAAAACACTTTTGAATTTGCTCCATCTGTATCCATGATTATCTAGAGATGTTGCAGCCCTAAACTTCTCAACAATATAAGATAACAGAAGTGACAAGAGTCTCAAAGAGGAGTTTCTTCCTATCCCAAATCTAGAGGTGTCTTGAGTTACAATTGTTTTAAGTCCATAATAATATTTCCACATTCCATTAATCCTTTTCTCAATGTTATAGCTCTAGTTTAGCTTATGGCGAATACTGATTCCAAGATATTTATATGAAATCACTTCCCTGAGTTGTTGTTGTCATACATTACATTATCATAAGAGATCTTTTGGGATTTGATTATCATAATTTTTTTTTATAAATGTTAACAATCAATACCCATATTAGAACAAAAAAAGTGAGAATTTTTAGATGCTTGTTGAGATCATAGGGACGCCTTTGCATAAGAACAATAACCTCAACAACATAGAGAAGAAGGATGATGACTATACCAGCCAAAGTCGTGTCAACACAACCAACCTCTTCCAAACAACCCTCTACCTTTTCAAAGTAAATACTCAAAATATAATATATTAAATAGATATAAATAAATAAACAAATGTAAGAATTTAAAACAATATTTATAAATAATAATGAACGCTCCATGTTATTATGGGGATTCATATTATTTACATACATGTACAGATTGCAAGGACCACCCAATAAATTAGCAATTTTAAAATTCTTTTCTAGAAGGTTGATCTCTCTCTCTCTCTCAAGTAACAAAATACACACACATACAATAGTAGCAAAACACATACAATAGTAGCAAGACACATTTTAAAAATAATATTCGAAAACAAACTATCATATAAGAAAAAGGTATGAAAAATATAAAAAATAATAATAATACAATAATTATAAAAAATACTAAATATAAACCAACAAATATAAGTTACCCATTTCAAAAAATAAAAATGGAAAGGATTAGGGAATCTACCACCAATGCTATGTGAAAAATCCAGTAATATTTTTTTGATAAACTCTCTCTCTCTATATAGTAGCAAAAGACACATTTTAAAAATAATATTCCAAAAACAAACTATCATATAAGTAAAAGGTATGAAAATTTAAAAAATAATGATAATAATACAATAATTATAAAAATACTAAATATAAACCAATAAATATAGGTTACCCATTTCAAGAAGATAAAAAATTGAAAAGATTACGAAATCTATCACCAATTCTATCTTAAAAATCCATTAATATTTTTTTTACAAACCACCAAAATATCTCTCTCTATATATAAAGTAAGAAAATACGAAAGTAGTAGCAAAAGACACTTTTTTAAATAATATTCCAAACAACAAGCTATCATATAAGAAAAGGTACAAAAATTTTAAAAATAATTATAATACAATAATTATAAAAAATACTAAATATAAACCAACAAATATAAGTTATCCATTTCAAAAGATAAAATTAGAAAGGATTAAGGAATCTATCACCAATTCTATCTTAAAAATCCACCAATGAGTCTTTTATAAACCACCAAGAAAGTATTTATAAACCATCAATAGTGAAAATGTTCAGATTGTGAAAAATACCCAAATAGGTGAGATCATTTTAAAATGTAAAAATAAAAAAATATTGACTTGAGTGTATCACAATTGTATATAAAAAAACCCATGAACAAAGTTTCAAGTTACTTATTTACTGTATTTTCAAAAAAAATATTCATAGATATTTTTAAGAAAGGACCTTGATCACAAGGGTTTACTTAACCCAACCTCACACCTTGATCGATGGTTTTCCACCTACATTAAGAACCCTTAATGAGGGGCTCATTTAAGATCTCAATTAAGGTATTAATAGCTTGATTGAAGGCTTAAAATTACCTCAATTGGGGATATGAAAAACACTTGTTCCATGCTCTCCCTTTCTGAAAAGTGTTACCTATTTTTATGGATTCACACTTATCTTAATTATGTATTTAGAGAAGTAGTAAACATGGCACCCCGCCCAAATCCTTTGTCTTTGTTCAAAGAGATGGATGTTTGTGATGTAGTATCGAATGACCCAACCAATAGTTCATGTATGTCTCCCATACTTTTTCCATTGTAGCCAAAAAAATTCATCCATATATCCTTGTTAGCACCTTGTTAATCGCCTTGTGTTGTTAGAAGTCCTCTTTTGTACAGCATTGAACTAGAGGTTGCAATGACTCACTTTATTATCTTTGTATTCTTTCAAGTATGTGAGTCATGTAGAGAAATATGCTACTATAAATCTTCATATATTTTAACACTACAGGGAAAAGACCCCTCTAGCGGAGAGTTTTACGGATGTTCCTCTAAAAAGAGCCCAAATATATGTTTATAGTGGAGTTTGCTTGGAGAGGCGAGTGAGCGGAGGTTTTACTGGATGTTTTTACTCAGTACTTTGATGCATACCAAATGCACCGGTGTGCCTAATGTTTGTATGCACCACTGTGTATAAAAAAAATAGCACACCAAGATCGAAATCCCCGCCAAGCGGAGAAAGAAAACAAATATTTTCTATTTCTATAGCCAACAAATACCGATGCATTTAAACTACGATGATGCACCGGTGCTACCACATAAATGACGCACCAATTTAAGCCAAAAAATGTTTCCATCCTACCCGGGAAAATATTTTTTTTAATAAGTAAAATAATTTACGGTGTGTTTGTATATTTGAACAGCACTAGTGCACCATGTGTGATTGGAAGCACTGACACTAGCGGTGTGTTTACCTAATTAAAATGCATACGATACACATTGGTGTAGTGAAAATAAAATAACAAAAATTCGACGCAAAATATTTTTATATCGTTATATTCATTATTGGTGTGTTGTTATCTATAAAACGCAACGAAACTCAATATCATTTAGAGCACCAAAGTAGAGTAAAAAAACACTGGACGTAAAACTCTTTAATATTTTGATCTTCACTAGTAGTGCATTTATCTCAACTAAATGTGCTAGTGCGTTATATTCAGTACGCACCAATGGAGAGAAAATTAAAAGAAATTGTGAGACAAAAAAATATGGTTATATTGTTCCAATCATTAACATTGCATAGTTATATTGACAATGCACCGGTGCATAATAGCATTTAGAGCACCAAACTAGGGTAAACAAAAAAAACCTCGATGGAAAAATGTTTTTATAATTTTGTATTTTTGGACGGAGCGTTTATATATTGTAAATGCACCAATGCATCCTTAATAGAGTGTATATGACTAGGGTAATATTAAAAAATGCAGGACAATTCTTTTATTTTTTAAATTCATTTCCAGTGTGGTCTTTCACTCTAACTGCATTTGTGTGTATTGTTATCAGGTAAACTGAAATAGGGTAAAATAAAAATAAAATTATCGAATAAAAAAACCATTATTACCATCCTACAATGTTGTTGAACACATAGGAACCAATGCATTACTTGCCTACTTGAAATGCCCTGCCATCAGTGCTCCATGTGGTTGAATTACTCCCTTACATTGCATGCTTGGTGGCTTCTGAATTTTGCTAAACAATGGGAAAATTTTGAAATTTTGTCTACATCGCAACCATTTGTCCATGACACACAAGTTCCTAGGTATTTGTTACCTCCTAATTCCAATTTTTCGCAGATAGATAATGAAAATTCACCTTATTATGTTGTTTTTTTAAATAAATAAAAAGTGCGGTGTGTTCCATTCATTCGGATCACACCGCTATAAAAAATGCACCCTATAAATTTATAGTGTGCACCAATAGTGGTGCGTTGTGAATGTAATTGCACCGCACTAGCAGTGTGCTATCCATTTCATGATGCACCACTAAAAAATTAAAAAGCATTTTTCACATAAAAGGCCTTCAATTCATTTAACAAACCATAGTGTACCGTTGGTGGTGTCGTTAATTGCGGTAACGCATCGGTGTTGGTAAACACCTAGAACATCGTCTAATCAATGCTTTATAAATTTTTAGACGTACACCACAATAACTTTAAACAATTATTGACCACTATTATCTACATTAATCAGCATGCAGTTATAAATTGTACGCACTACCATGTTGGTGCACTTATGTTTAACATACGCATTGGCATGGCCATTGAAAAAATACGAATTGTCACAAAGAGATACACCAATTACAGTGTGCTCTAAAAACTTATGAGCTTTGTGTATGGTGCAATGACATGTTTGTATTGCATTGGTGATGCATAATTAGGGATGCACTTTATATTAATATTTCATAAATAATGGCGATGCATTTTAGCATCACGGATGCACTGTGGTGGTATGTTTTAAAAGTGCACTAATTCGACATTTTCAAATTAAATTTTGACACCCAGTGCACTAGGATCAATGTAGCACATCGTTAACAGTGCTTATGTCGTTTGTAATGCATTGGGTGTCCATGTTGTTTCAATTTTAGTTTATTTCATGTATGTATTTGGCGTGTTTTCAATACTATAGTGTGTCATTTATGGTGCACTTAGTACAAAGAGGATTGCGCATAGTGCGTGACTATTTATAGGTGCACCCCTTGTTAAATACATTTATTAAGGGAAAAAAATTAATGTTTGATATTAATAAATAAAATTATCATTGAATGAAATATTGAATGATTTTTATATACATGTATGTATTTATTATGAGATTGGTAGAAGTTATATGTGAATCTAAGATGTCAATGATGAGAGTTGTAACAAGAGACACAGATGTGGGTTGACTTATACAACGTTGTACAGGAGTGGGAGGCCAGAGAAAGGGAGAGAGACTTTTACCATCTGCCCATTACCTCAAATACACGAGACGTCTTGAGGGTTGTCAACCTCCTGAATTTCTATGAGGAGGCTACATCCCTAAATGGGAATTTAGATTTTTGGATGTAGTTGATTTGTCATTGGGATCAACATAGATAGGCTTTCTATTTTCGTCCCGATTTATTGTTTCATCCCACAGTGGAGGACATATAATTCATCATTGGCCTGCCAAGGAGAGGGGAGGATTTTCCCTAGTTTCCTGATGTCCCATTTGGTGTCCTAGCAGAGAGTCAGCTTCTGTACTCTTAGAGATATATCAGTGACCAGGTCACTGACCCGACTTTTTTTTAGGTTTCTAGAGGACAAATATGTATTGCTTCTTTCACTGCATATGAGGTTAGGTGCCTCTCTCTTTTGGTTACATTGGTGAGCATTTCACCACTAATGGGAAGCACATTAATTTCCCCCTATTATATTATGTTGATTCTTTAGTGTAGAGACCTAGATGCATTAGGTGGTTAACCACTTTTTTACGATGGTTTTATTTTTCTTTGGATCAATGTCGTGCATAATTTGAGGGAGGGTCAACTTCTCTTTTACTTCAGATCTTTTTTGTTTATTTTTTGACAGGTTTCCACTCATGAGGCCATCATTTGATTGTCACCCTCCTAGGGAGATGTCCATGGTGTAGATTCATATGTGGGGACATAGGTTTCCCAAGAGGGGCCATCCAAAGTTCCCATCGAGGATCACCTCAGAGGTACTGGAGTTACCAGCTAGTGAGGATGATCATTGATTGAATTTTATGCCATATCCTTACGTGAGGTTGGACTAGAGAGGATGTCACAACACCTTTTTCAACCAGGATGAGCCACTAGATTACAAAGGTAATATTATCATTATGTTAAAATTAATCTAGTTTCATTTTATTATCTTACTTAATGCAAATGAAATTTATTCTAACGTTTTCTTTATAAAAAAAATAATTGTTTAATGGAATTATCTAATTATTGTTCTGTACTATATATTTTGTAGATATTGGAAGCTATGATGGGGAGGGGCCTCCACCAGTGCAGGAAGATGACGATATTGATGAGCCTGAGTTTCCTTAGTTTCCCGGACCTGGCCTGTGACGTAGACTAGATTCTAGGTTTCGAGAGGATGTGGCATAGAGGTTATATACATTGCTGGATTGATAGGGACTCCACCATATACAGTTTCAGGAGATCCTATGAGAACCCAACCTAGTAGATTTATGGAAGATTGTTCCTCATGGCATGGGGAATTTAATGTGGTATGTCATCGGTGCATCCAGCCATATAGCTGCTAGGAGGGATGGTCATCCTACATCTGATTAGGGTGGCGATCACTGTCCTTTACGTCCTCCTCCATCTCCCCCTTCTCTTCACTGAGACGATCGATCATAACTCATCCAAATCCTTCTCCTCCTCCTCACCATGATGACCAACCACTATTTCCTCCTCCACCCCCAACTGTACCACCACCATCTCTGACTCTTCCACGGTTCAACCAACCACCCTCTCCTCCTTAGTGAGTCGACCATCCACTATCTCCTACTCCACTCATATCACTTCTAGATAAGATGGACACAATGGATGAGATACATCATCAGGGAGATATATATGTTTCTCTCTAGTATATGTTTTCCTGACAAAGGTATTAATGCCTCTAGATCTACTGGTGGAGGTGTCGATGCATCTAGCTCTGCTGGAAAAGGTAGCGATGTTGTTGGTTCCATAGGTGTACCAACTATCTCATAGCATTATTGGACTTGAGATGTATATTTTACATGTATCATGAGTTTGATATTATTATACATCTCAATTCCAATAAATGCTATGAGATAGTTGGTCAACCTCTCTCTCTCTCTCTCTCTCTCTCGATATATATATAGATATATATAGTGCATTTGTCATGTTGATGTTGATGAACTGATGTTTATGTTTATTTATATAATGTGCTTGATGGTGATGTGTATGTTAGGTCATGTTATATATGTTTTCCAGGCATGCTTGATAGATGTGTATGTTATGTGATGTTTGATGCGTATGTTAGATTATGTTAGTTAACTTTTTATGTGTATGTAAGATAGTGCTTATGTTTTATAGGTGATAATAGATGTGTATGTTAGATGTGATTGTTAGATGGGTACTCTAAAAAATAAATTCCTCCAATTTTATATTGTGTATAAAGATCCTGTATATTAAATTATGAAAAACATCATACATTTTTATTTTGAAAAATAGTGAGAGGTGTTTATTAAAAAACACCAATGATAACTTCTTCCTTACAGTGCAATTATTGGCATATTCTTACAATTAATGTAAACAATTTTGTGAACATATATTATAAAATAAAATAGAGAAATATTTGACATATAACATCTTCATTATATTTAAATTACTTAAATTTAAAAATTATTTTAATAATATAATGCATTTCATTCCCCTATAAAAAATATTTGTTTATACTAATTTATTGTGAGCTTCCAATTTATATTTGCATCTAAATTTTACATGTAATTAAGTGAAAATCATAGTTAATCATGAAAGTGGATTGTTATTATTACAACCTTGAAACATGTTTTAATTAAGTCATTACTAATAATAGCATCACTTCTATGACAATAAAAATACAACAAAATGCTATTACAATTCAAAATGAAAATAAATGATGTAAGGTTGACTAAAAAAATGACAAACATGATACACATTGGCTTATAATTTTACAATATAATCCCTATAAACCATATAACCCTTACCTATAAAATATATAACCCATAATAATTGATAACTCTTAATCCCTCACCATATAACCCTTACTTATAAAATTTCCAAATCCATGCCAATACCTCTAGTTTAGATGATATTGTTAAATATGTTGCACATATTCATCTCTTATGAAATTATGGGTGTTTACTAATTTGATTTGTAGAATTTATGCAAACTTTTTATATTTTGTGTGGGCATTTCCTTCTTTTTTGTGACATATAACTTTTTTTTAAATTACAAATGTTTATTGGTATTGGTATAATTTGTATTTCATCAACCATATTTAAAAATATAATTATATGTTGCATTACTACAAACCGAGATCTACACTTATTATTTACTATAAAAAAATGTTTTCATTATGTTAAACCCCTCAAATGTTTCAATAACACTTGATGTAATCAAAGGAACTTATCTAACTTTAGTAATTTAAATAGCCATAAAAATATCCTTTAGAAATTTGTACAAATAAGTTTGAAATTCTTAACTTAGAAAGATTGTATCACTCACATGTTATTGTTAGCAGAAACATGGCAAACTCACTTTTCATTCACTCAAGTTTTTTGTGAGTGGTTTATTAACATTTTCAAAATATGGAAGATATAAAGATAAAAATTTAAAGATTTGTGAAAAAAAATATATAACTATCTATTTCTTAAAATTATTTATTTGAATGATCACTTTCATGTAAATTTAAATTCATAATATAATCCCAATCGATCAATTTTATAATAATGATTTTATATTTTACCAAAATGACACAAGAAAATAATGTCCTAAATTTTTTACTTTAATAAATTTTATGTGGATAATTACTTATATTTTAAAAAAGTAAACTTATTAGAAAATTCATAATTTTACATAATAATAAAAAACAAAGCTCTTACAAAAGTGGAATTTATAAAAAGTTTGACCTTCATCATTTGTTGGAAATCATAGAACCAAACATTGAAACCCTATGTGTTCAAACTTAATATGTGTATTATTACACATTAAATTAAAATTAGATTCCGTTAGTTCACTTTCATGAGTTTATACATATTTATAATAAATGATTAATAGAAAGTTAGCTTAAGTGTTATCATTAAAGCACTTTTCGGTATAACCAAGTTCTTAACATTTTGATATATAAGTTCTTGAAAAGACCTCACGCACCAAATATACAAGTTTTCCTTTAATTTTACGTTCATGAATTCATAACAAAAGCCAATTAATTTTCATTTTTCATCTTTGATGTTTTGCGGTGTCTGGAATTATATGTGAATAATAACGACCCCTTTAAAAATCACCTATATTTAAATCAATCACCTATATTTAAATCAATCGTCCACTTTGAAATCACCTACAGCAGGCTGAATATTGTTCACCTTTATTTAGATCTCACCCGCTCAACTGCCATCCAAGGTGGTCCTGAAGACCAAGAGAGCAGAGATTCATAGTCTCTTCCAGAACCTGTGATGGACAACATTAATATTCGATGACAAAATTATTAAAAAGTTTCCAATCATTTTTAGGGACTATTAGCAACTTGATCATAGTCATTGGCATATTATGTCCTTTTTATAACGATAATCGTCTTGTTCCATTCCAACTGGATGGAAAAATGTCACCACTTACAGACATGAGTGTCGGTCGCTCATCATAATTAAAATGCATATTGTTTATATTCTGACAACTAAAATGCATATGGTTTATATTCGTTATAATAGTAACACTAATTCATTGATTGTTGCTGTAATCAGTTCTGGCACACTGTCAATTAGTGACATTGCATCTATCAAAGCAGGTCGACAAGCTACAGAAAAAGAGAAATTTTTCCATCTGATTGAGAGAGAGCTTGGAATTTGAAATTACAAATTGTAGAGGAATTTAATATTAAAGTCAAGAACGAGAGAATATTCATGTTTTTGAATACTCTCTCATTCTTTACCTTTACCTTTAATCATGCCGCTGCAATTTGGAATAACAAATCCCCTACCTCTCGCTGAATATGGTGAAAAGACCTCTCTATTTTCGTAGTTTGGCTTGCTTTTATAGATGCAATGTCTCAGCTTACAATACTAGACATTGTGCCAGAACTGATTGCAGCGACTATCAATTAATGATTGTTGCCATTATAACGCATATTGGTAGCTGGCGACGTTTCTCCATCCAGTCAGAATGGAACAAAATGTTTGTGGTTATAAATAACACATATTATGTCATCTGCTATGACGAAGTCGTTATTAAATGATAGTCCTGAGTCGAACGCTTGTAAATGATAGTCCCGAAATATGTTTGGAAGCTTTCTCATATCTTTGTACTGGCACGACGCTCGCAATCGCAGGTTCTGGAAATAATTATTGGATGACGAATCTCTCCTTTTTTTTTGTCTTCTTGTTGATGAGGACGAGATTGGTTTTCATGGACAGACTTGATGACCACCTCGAATGGGAGAGGCGGTGAGATTGATCAGAAGCTGGGAGAGGCGGTGAGATTGATCAGAAGCTCTGTCTGGTTGCAGCGATGGCATCTCATCTTATTTTATTTCATACTTTGCTTTCTTATTTATGTTTGGTTATCTGCCATGACAAATTCTGTAGAGAGTGGCAACTCGATGATCTTTGTTTCTTTATTAGTTATCATGTGTATTTTTTTATAATATAATTGTTTATTTCGAATTTGAAATGATCCTTGAAAATATATTTATTTCAGCCTCCACTATAATTTATAATTATTTATATTTTAGAATTTGGGGTGGATTATTATTTATGTTTTTTTAGATTGAAGGAAGATCAAGACAAGTATAAGGTAGGTGAAGCATAGACAACAACATATGATTAAACTAAGTAAGGAGAACAAATAACATATAACTTGTTCCTCGTACTTAACTTGTGACCTATAGATATTTATCAGCCACAAATTAAGTAGTTGTGCTAGTTTATAAACTCCTATGAACTTAAATATAAATTTATTAAGTCTAACTTTTCATAATTTCTTAATTGCATAAGAAAAATATTATCTAATAGTATTTTCTAATAAATATATGATCTATTTTATAAATAAATTGAGACTTTAAATATGGTTTTATAATTAAGCCTTAATTTATGATCTAATGGGTTTGGAAGTTCTTGACATTTTTGTTAAAATAGACTAAAACAAACTAAAACCATAATAACATAATTGGAGTATAAAAAACTTGAGTGATATAAAATGCATAATCTGTATTATATCTTTGCATAGACTTGAGCCCTATCTCTAAGCGGCTTAAGGGCAAATCTATGTACACTCTATTGATATTTCATGCACAGAATTGTTTGAAATGATAGGATCATCCTCCGTGATTAAGCGTGTGGCACTGAATCGCATCAATTAGTTATCACATTGATAAGTTAGTTTCATAAATTGGATTACTGAACACGCATATCGCCACTGAATATTGGGTACCTATTCACGTCCCGATATTATCAATATTGGGTTGAACAGGGATTCATCGCTTAACCCGTCTTCTAAGGCAGCGCGTATTGTTTATTGTATTTAGTTGTATGTATACGAAGTTAGATATATTTAACATATATTATTATATATATAAATTTTGTACCAAATTATGTTACTATAACTAAAATTACTAGAGATATTAATAATTATGAGGGGTAAACTATGAGAGATTAGTAATTATGAAGAGTGTCAGTTATGGTTATTGTATGGAGAGGCCAAGGAGTTAGTAAGAGGTTAATTGCTAATGTTGCATGGATCATCATCTATTTTATATAATTTTACATATAAATAGTAACAACCACATTTCCAAATGTAGTTGATATTCGCGGGCATATATTAACCATGAAAAAATTAAATAAAATGAGACTGAGTAATCTGGACAAAATTTAGTCTATTTGTTTGCAAGTCCATATCGTTTTATGCAGTTACATGATCAATGTTCTTACACCTGGGTAAGTGAAAGATTTTTAAGATCTTGCTGGTAAAACAAAAGTACATTTGTTATGTGGATATTAAACCTCTACAATTTCAAAGTACATATTGAGGTGGGTCTACATTTACATAAGAGTATGAGCAAACTACAAGGCCTCACATGGTAAATAGTGTTGATAATGAGATTATCCAACCCAGCGCGTCCATAAAACTTGTATAAGAATATTTTGGGTGTGCAATGACGAGGCATTTAATAAGAGTCAGTCATACCTTTCTCATGCATAAATGCCTCTTTCTTCCAGGTCATCTTGTTGGTCATTCAATTGGGGGTTTCGAATAGTTCTTGGTCTTCGGCTTTACCCTACCCATTCAGGGTTTTGGCCAAGCCACACCACGCCAGTTAGAATCCGTAGCCTTGTAATGAACAGGTCCAAGGATCGAGTTATATCTGACCACGATCAATGGAGTTTGCTCGTGAGGCTGAGAGAGAACTCTGCCTGACCGTCCATCTCCAGTTTATGGGTGCCCGAATAATTTGGATATGGTGATAATTGCATTCTGATATGGAAAGAGGGATGCCCACAAAAACCAGATATAGCATTCCATAAAAACCAGTTCAAATAGGACCCCAAGATCTTCAGGGTCTTTCGTCAACCGTAAGAAACTTTAATTTGAACATTGTATCAAGTTGATTAACAGGAAGCGGTTAGAGGGAGTTTGATGTCATGTATTTGTTGTGAACGATCTATTTGTTGTTGTGCCCCAAACCTTTTCATCTTGCAGACACTCCAGAAGATATTAAGCCTGGCGAGCTCCATTAGAATTGCTAGAGGTGTTAGAATTGAAGCTATAGATTGAGCCCAAAAATGGAGGTGTTAGCCACTCATTGAAATTGAAACATACCCTCGACAGCTGATCAACTGACTTCGTTAGTTGGTATACGTGGATCACTAATAGCTTGGATCGCTTAAACTTCCCCACCGCCCATTTGCTGGCTCCCCCACATTACGAAATGAAAAAAAACGGTGGATTACGAAATGACTTTTCAGTATCTTTGCATGGCTTCACAACGTTAACACAATTATATTGTTGGAATTAATTCCAACTACCTCTACGGACCGATCATTACTCCTCCATACCTCCATTACTCTCACCCACACCCGTCCTTCCTCTACAGCTGAAAAAGTGACGGATTAGTACCTCAGAGCCGTAAAATGTCTTATCCTTTTGACTTTGTAATGTGGTAGATAGAACAAATCTCGAGAACAGTTTTTGGATATATGCATAGGTATTGTATGCTCTGTTTTATATATAGAGAGACATATCAGTTTTGATAAATATGTGTGGGTGAATCAAGCTGTGAATGTAAAAGATAGAGTGTTCTCTTCTACTCTGCAATCTCACATTTTTGCTATAGCTTCTGTAGCAGCAACTTATATGTATTTCTGTAGCTATATGCCTGTAGCAGCATGTTTTATGAGTCTTTTACTGCAACCATTGTAACACGGGATATATGACGTTTGTTTTCTGAAGCATGAGAAGAGCAGCAGCTCTGTTTTTTGTGTTTAATAGGAATGAAGTAAATGCAGCAACATATCTCTGTGTTCTCTTGTGTTAATATTCTGCTCTGTTTTTGTTTCCTCCTCTGCCTCTATCCTTCATCTGGTATCAGAGCTTAGGTATCTTCAAGGAGCTTCTCAAGCAAGGTTTTTAGAGCAATCATCAAGCAGTCAACAATGGCAGCTCCAAGCACAAGTTTGACAAACCCACGGATCCCACAGTTTAATGGGAAGAATTATGATTATTGGGCAATCACCATGAAAGCTTTATTTTGCTCTCAAGATATTTGGGATCTTGTAGAAAATGGATTTGCAGAGCCAGCTGATGCAGCAGCATACAATGCATTGACACATGCATAGAAGGACCTATTGAGAGATAATAGAAAGAAAGACTCAAAAGCTCTCTTCTACATATTTCAAGTAGTGCATGAGAGCATTTTCCCAAGGATTGCAGCAGCAACAAAGTCCAAACAAGCATGGGATGCACTTCAAACAACCTATCAAGGTATGGCAAAAGTTAAGACAGCTAAGTTGCAAATGTTGAGAAGGGATTTTGAAACAATTTATATGAAGGAAAATGAATCAGTAGATTCATTTTTTACTCAAATGATTGGACTGGTAAATCAAATTAGATCTCATGGAGAGACATTTGAAGATAGGAGAGTGGTTGAAAAGATTCTAAGGAGTTTGCCCACAAGATTTGAATCAATTGTTGTAGCCATAGAGGAAATAAAGAATCTCTCACAACTTTCAGTTGATGAGCTCCATGCATCTCTCATTTCACATGAACATAGACTAATCAGGTCAGCAAATACATAGGTGGAGCATGCATTCAAGTCACAAGTTTCAATTAGCCATGGTAGAGGCAGAGGTAGATCAAATTTCAAAGGTAGATGAAGAAATTCATATAGAGGTGGAAGAAGCAGCCCATCAAGCTCAAGTGGAAGAGGCAACAGCCAAAACTCAAGCTCAAACCCATCTCAAAATCAACCACAAGGTCAAAGGTATGACAAGTCTCAAATTCAGTGTCATTATTGTAAGAAGTATGGGCACTATTCAAATGAATGTAGAAAGAAACAATATGACAATAGGCATCAAAATGCAAATTTCACAAAAGAAGGTCAAAATCACGATAGTATGTTTTTAGCTTGCAATGTAGCACAAGAAAATCAAAAGGATGTATGGTTCTTAGACTCAGGTTGCAGCAATCACATGACACGGAACCTACAAATGTTCTCAAGTTTAGATGAAAATGTAAAATCAGATGTAAGGGTAATGACAACAAAGTGTCGGTAATGGGTAAAGGAAACATCAACATTCTAACTAAACATGGGGAGAATAAGTATATTTCAGATGTGTATTGTGTGAGTGGTCTAAAACACAATCTCATGAGCATTGGATAGCTTCTTGAAAAGGGGTATCAAGTCTTCTTTAGAAATAGAGAATGTATTATTTTGGATAAATTTCCATGTAACCAGTTGATTGCCAAAGTTAAGATGAAAAGTAATAGAATGTTTCCCCTAAGGCTAAAATCAGGTTTGAAGGTAAAACTTGCTCAAGGACCCCCTTCAACAAACTCACAAGAGGATGAAGAGAAAACTACAGCAGACACTCAAGTAATCTTTCAAGCAGAAATTAAAGATGAAAATTGGTTATGGCACTTACGCTTTGGGCACCTAAACTTTGGAGGCCTAAATCTATTACATAAGAAGAACATGGTAAGTGGACTGGCACTAATAGATAAACCAACAAGAGTGTGTGAAGGATGCATTTTGGGAAAACAACATAGAGAATCATTTCCAACAGGAAATTCAATTAGAGCAAAGGCACCGTTGGAGATTGTTCATTCAGATTTGTGTGGACCAATGCAAACACCATCAATTGGTGGTAGCTACTACTTCTTGACATTCATAGATGACTACGCAAGAAAAACATGGATCTACTTTCTAAAGCAAAAGAATGAAGTGTTTGCTTATTTTCGTCAATTCAAAGCCCTTGTTGAGAAACAAAGTGGGCATTATATCAAAGCATTGAGAATGGATAGAGGTGGTGAATACATTTCAAAAGAATTTCTAAATTTTTGCAAGGACCATGAAATTCACAAGCAATTCACAACTAGATACACACCTCAACAAAATGGGGTGGCTGAAAGAAAAAATAGAACAATCATAGAGATGGCAAGAAGTATGTTGAAAGAAAAACATTTGTCAAATGAATATTGGGGTGAAGCTGTAGCATGTGCAACATATATTATGAATAGATGTCCCACTAAAAGTGTCATCAATATGATTCCAGAAGAAGCATGGACCAGAAGGAAACATAGTGTTGCTCATATGAGAGTGTTTGGATGTGTAGCATATGCACATGTCCCGAATGAATTAAGAAGAAAATTAGATAACAAAGGAGAAAAATGCATATTTGTGGGATATAGTGATGAATCAAGGGCATACAAATTATATAATCCAATAACCAGAAAGTTCATAATTAGCAGAGATGTGCAGTTCATAGAAGATGAAGCATGGGATGGAAGTTTGAATAAAACAATCAATGTTGCACCCAACTTACCACAAGAAGAAAAAGAAGATTTTATACCAGTAGGTACTCCTTCAAATGTGACTCCTTCCACACCCATTCAAGTTCAACCAAGAGATCAAATGACACCTTCATCAATCAAAAGGACAACCCCACACATTCAAGCAAATACTCCATCAAATGTGCAACAAAGACCGTCTCAAATTGGTACTCTTGGTGTTGGACCATCAAGTCCACATTCTACAAGCTCAAGTAATATGTCAAACCCCACACTAGCAAGCTTAAGGAGACAAAAAATCAGAAGTTTAAGGGATATTTATGAGCAAAATGAAGGTGATAATAATGCAGGTTTGAATTCTCTTTTTGCATTATATTCACATGTTGATGATCCTATCCATTTTGAAGATGCCATTAAAAATGAAAAATGGGTGAATGCAATGGATGAGGAAATTGATGCAATAGAAAAGAATGAAACATGGGAACTAGTGAGCCTTCCACAAGGAAAGGATGTTATAGGTGTAAAGTGGGTCTCTAAAACCAAATTAAATGCAAATGGTGATGTGCAAAAACATAAAGCAAGGCTAGTAGCTAAGGGATACTCACAACAGCCTGGGGTCGATTACAATGAGACATTCGCTCCAGTAGCACGCCTAGACACGGTGAGAATGATTCTTGCAATCGCAGCTCAAAACAAGTGGGCAGTATATCAAATGGATGTGAAATAAGCATTCTCAAATGGTTTCTTAGAAGAAGAGGTTTATGTGGAGCAGCCACCTGGGTATGAGATTTTGGGTCATGAAGACAAAGTATACAAATTGAAAAAGGCACTCTATGGACTTAAACAAGCCCCAAGGGCTTGGTATAGCATAATTGACAATCATCTTTTGCAAAATGGCTTCAATAGGTGTAGCAATGAGCCCACATTATATACCAAGATGAATGAGAAAGGTGAGATCTTAATTGTTTGTTTGTATGTTGATGACTTGATTTTCACCAGTGATTTAGCAATTGATTTGTTTAAAGGAGACATGGAAAAAGAATTTGAAATGACTGATTTAGGTCTCATGAAGTATTTTATTGGCATTGAGGTGAATCAAAATGATTATGGTATATTCATCTCTCAATCTAAGTATGCAAGTGACATTTTGAAAAGGTTTAATATGACAAATTGCAAATCAGCTCCAACTCCAACTGTCAAGGGATTGAAATTAAGCAAGGATGACAAAGGAGCCAACATTAATCCAACTTTGTATAAAAGGCTTGTTGGTAGCCTCATGTATTTAACGGCCACAAGGCCAGATATTATGTATGCAGTTAGTCTTATCTCGAGGTTCATGGAGTCTCCAAAAGACTCTCATTGGCAAGTAGGGAAAATAATTCTCAGATATGTGAGTGCAACAAGAAACCATGGTATCCATTATTCAAGGTTAAATGGGTTCAAACTCATAGGGTATACAGATAGTGATTGTGCAGGTATCATTGATGATAGAAAGAGCACTTCTGGTTATGTTTTTCTTTTTGGAACAGGTGTAGTATCTTGGGCTTCAAAGAAACAACCAATTGTTAGTCTTTCATCTGCTGAAGCAGAGTATGTAGCAGCCACAGGTGCATCATGTCAAGCAATTTGGATGAGAAGAGTTTTGAAGGATATCAAGCAAGAACAAAAGGAGGCAACAAAGATATATTGTGACAATAACTCAGCTATAGCATTGTCAAAGAATCCAGTATTTCACAAGAGAATCAAACATATAGACACAAGATATCATTTCATAAGGGAACTAATTAACAATGGAGAAATCTCTTTGGTTTTTTGCAGGTCTCAATATCAATGTGCAGACATCTTCACCAAGGCATTAGGGAGAGAAAATTTTGTCTATCAAAGAGATAGATTGGGCATCAAAGATTTCAGCAGCTGTGATTAAGGGGGAGTGTTGGAATTAATCCCAACTACCTCTACGAACTGATCATTACTCCTCCATACATCCATTACTCTCACCCACATCCCGTCCTTCCTCTGCAGCTGAAACAATGACGGATTAGTACCTCAGAGCCGTAAAATGTCTTATCCTTTTGACTTTGTAATGTGGTAGATAGGACAAGTCTCGAGAACAGTTTTTAGATATATGCATAGGTATTGTATGCTCTGTTTTATATATAGAGAGACGCACCAGTTTTGATAAATATGTGTGGGTGAATCAAGCTGTGAATGTAAAAGACAGAGTGTTCTCTTCTACTCCGCAATCTCACATGTTTAATGTAGCTGCTGTAGCAGCAACTTATATGTATTTCTATAGCTATATGCCTGTAGCAGCATGTTTTATGAGTCTTTTACTGCAACCATTGTAACACAGGATATATGATGTTTGTTTTCTGAAGCATGAGAAGAGCAACAACTCTGTTTTTTGTGTTTAACAAGAATGAAGTAAATCTGAACATGCTTGCAGCAACATATCTCTGTGTTCTCTTGTGTTAATATTCTGCTCTGTTTTTGTTTCCTCCTCTGCCTATATACTTGATATATAAGGTATGCGCAGATATGAGCACTATAAAGTCTGCAGAAAATCGATTCGTGATGGAAGTTGTTGTATAACTAAAACAATCGTTTAGCAGAGAGCTAGATTCTGAATTTATACAAAAGTAGATCCTTGAGTAATTTTATGCATCAATACACATAATCGTTTTTCATAGAGGAAGTTAAATAACAAATAATACTTAACTCACTATTAATTACCGAGTGCCAATATCAATGTTGCTCTATATAAACACAACAAATTCACAAATCTAGAATATGTAGAGCTTAACACGGATTCAAGAGTTGCACCCGAGGAAGCTTCATAAAGTAATTTAAAGTTTTATAATATCAACAATGATGGCAAAGATCGATCGGTTTGGTTGAATATATTTGTTCTCCATATAGCGTCTACAGATTATAGACATTCTTAGCAGAGTTTGAGCTCTCTTTTATAAATACATCTAGTCTATGTCATATTACTAAATCTCTTATCTAACAGAAATAAAAAGAGAATTCTGATTCATTATAACCAAACATAAAGCGATCCCATCCATTCTCCATTCCGCAGGCTCTGACTATGAATTGGAGGCTCGGCTCCAAAGGTTTCCAAATACCCACTGGATCGTTCTCTGTTTTCTCCCTGTTGGCTCTCATCGTATGGCTGCCATTCTACGAGAGGGTAGTAGTACCCATCGCTAGGCGCATTACAAGAAATAACAGGGGGGATCACCATGTTTCAGAGAATGGGGATCGGATTCACCATTTCAACACTATCAATGCTCGTGGCTGGTTTAGTCGAAGTGAAGCAAAGGGGCACCACGCAAACCTGGAGTTCTTTTACGATCAGTTCCCGGCCACAATGCGCAGCATAGCGGGATCCTGGAGTTCTTTTAACCTCGGATCCTATAGGGTAGGGGATCGTTTCAATGCTAAAGCACAGTCGATCGTTATTGAATTGAGCGGAAGCGGAGCACAACTAATCGTTTCAACCCGTTGAAACCATTGAAATGATAACCTTTGGCTCCCCACCTGGCAAAAGAGTGCGTTAATAAATAAAAACGGTGGATTAAGAAATGACTTTTCAGTAAGCGGTTTGCCAAGAGAAAATGTCGGGCATTGGATGTGTGAGCTAGACGAATCTTTTATAAAGTATATTCTGAATCAATACATCTCTGCCATCCATCCTTAATCCAGGATTAAAAGGTTGCGATGGCCATCCATGTATTTGTTCATTTTAGACGCCTATCAGCGAACAAAACAATTACTTAAAAAAATTAATGGGTTTTTGTTATTGAATGATAATGGACTTTTTGTTATGACCTTATGTAACTAAAAAATCTTAAACTTTTAGAAATTGTAATAAAAAATATTATTTTTTAATAATATGATTATTTTAATAAAATGGGATTTTGAATGATATTCAAAATATGAGCCCATTTTATCCTTCATTTTCAGCCTTAGCCATGATATTTGGGCTCCATATCTATGATTTAATGAGTTAGTAGGATGCTATTTCCTAATGGTACAATGATCACCTTAAACTTTATACAATCATGTGCTATATCCATTTCAACTTTATGTAACGATCAAAGAACCATTTTAGTGGTTAATAACTTGTTAGGTTGAGATTTTTTAAATAAAGCTTTATTGAATAATTCCTTTACTTATTGATTAAGTTAAAGGAAATAGCACAATATTGCTAAGAGAACATAAAGAACAATACAAAAGAAGAGTGATAACATGGAAATAAAATGATGAAAAACATGTTATTAAAATGGTAGTACTTTATTTATGAAGAGATGTAATATTTGTTTTCCTTTAAAAAAAATCATAATAAAAAGTCGAAACTACATTTTATCTTAAATCTTAATATAATAAGATAAGAGACCCTTGGATCCAATAACCCTAACCGTTAAAGCTAATGTGGTAGAAGAGATCTGATCAATTCTCATCTCACAAACTCTCTCCATGAAAACCAACAAAACAAAAAGACGAGAGACGAGAGATTCATTGTCTAGTAATTACTTCTAGAACCAGTGATTGACAACATGGTGAGATGACACAGATATTACAAAGCTTCCAATCATTTTTTGGAGCTATCATTTAAAAACATTCGACGTTGTGGCGGTCACCACTATTAGCAACTTGATCATAGTCATTGGCATATTATGTGCTTTTTATAAGGATAATCATCTTGTTCCACCACTTAGATATGAATGTGGGTTTCCCATCTATATTCGTTATAATAGTAACACTAATTTATTGATAGTCGCTTGTAATCAGTTATGGAAATTGCATCTATAAAAGCGGGGAAAACTACGGAACAAAGAGAACTCTTTCCACCACATTGAGAGAGCTTGGAATTTGATTTTACAAATTGCAGAGGAATTTGATATTAATCACTATTCCCAAATCCATTCTTTCCTACAATCTCAGCCTCGTATTGCTCCCAGTAATGAATATTCTCAATTAACTCATCACGTGCCAAAACCCAACCCCTGTTCCAGTCAATTAATTCATCATATGCCACAATTTCGTGGTTGATGCGTTCTGGATTCATTGAAGCATCAACAAAATCTTGATCAAAAGATTGATTACCATGATTCTTCTGGAATGTCTCTCGTGTGGGAGTATTGTTGCTCATCTGCAATTGTATGTGATTTGGCATGCTTTCCAGGTATTCGTTTGGAAATCCTTGAACACATCCCACGTCAAGACGATTAAAATTGATTTGATTTAACTCTTGGGCAGGAGTTGTCTCGCTTTGATTGTGGTTTATTGACTCGGATGGCTCCATTCTTATCTGCTTAAAGTAGTTGTTGAGACTAGCATGGCCTACATTCCTGTCTAAATACTGGTTTGCCACTTGCCCTCTTCGGAGATAGCTAATGTTTCTGCTAAATTGATTCACACCACATCTTCTCCTTAAATTTAGATGTAATAATACTTTTAATATCATCACTATTATGCAAAGTTGTATCTTCATCAACTCCCCAATGATTTAGCAAAGACTTGGTAGCTTTATGCCATCCTTGCTTAAGTCTCAAGTGGTTTTGACTAGAGTATGAAGTAATTATAGGAATCCTCTTGTCTCCAATGTGTTTTATAATGTTATTGTACAGTAGGTACATATTCATAGCCATGCTATCAATCGGGGGAAGACTCGCTTCTATGAGGAGGATAGGACAAGGTGTATTGGCCTTAATTTTAATATTATATCTTATAAAACACTTTTGAATTTGCTCCATCTGTATCCATGATTATCTAGAGATGTTGCGGCCCTAAACTTCACAACAATATAAGATAACATAAGTGACAAGAGTCTCAAAGAGGAGTTTCTTCCTATCCCAAAGCTAGAGGTGTCTTGAGTTACAATTGTTTTAAGTCCATAATAATATTTCCACACTCCATTGTTACTTTTCTCAATGTCATAGCTCTAGTTAAGCTTATGACGAATATTGATTCCAAGATATTTATGTGAAATCACTTCCCCCGAGTTGTTGTTGTCATACATTACATTATCATAAGCGATCTTTTGGGATTCGATTATCATAACATTTATATATAAATGTTAACAATCAATACCCATATTAAAAAAAGTGAGAATTTTTAAATGCTTGTTGAGATCATAGGGACTCCTTTCCATAAGAACAATAACCTCAACAACATAGAGAAGAAGGATGATGACCATACCAGCCAAAGTCGTGTCAACACAACCAACCTCTTCCAAACAACCCTCTAGCTTGTCAAAGTAAATACCAAAAATATAATATATTAAATAGATATAAATAAATAAACAAATGTAAGAATTTAAAACAATATTTATAAATAATAATGAACGCTCCACGTTATTATGGGGATTCATATTATTTACATACATGTACAGATTGCAAGGACCACACAATAAATTGGCAATTTTAAAATTCTTTTCTAGAAGGTTGATCTCTCTCTCTCTCTCTCAAGTAACAAAATACATGCACATAGAATAGTAGCAAAACACATACAATAGTAGCAAAAGGCACATTTTAAAAATAATATTAGAAAACAAACTATCATATAAGAAAAAGGTATGAAAAATATAAAAAATAATAATAATACTATAATTATAAAAAATACTAAATATAAACCAGCAAATATAAGTTACCCATTTCAAAAAATAAAAATGGAAAGGATTAGGGAATCTACCACCAATTCTATCTTAAAAATCCAGTAATATTTTTTTTATAAACTCTCTCTCTCTCTCTCTCTCTCTATATATATATATATAGTAGCAAAAGATGCATTTTAAAAATAATTTTCCAAAAACAAACTATCATATAAATAAAAGGTATGAACATTTAAAAAATAATGATAATAATACAATAATTATAATAAATACTAAATATAAACCAATAAATATAAGTTACCCATTTCAAAAAGATAAAAAATTGAAAAGATTACGGAATCTATCACCAATTCTATCTTAAAAATCCATTAATATTTTTTTTACAAACCACCAAAATATCTCTCTCTCTATGTATAAAGTAACAAAATACACACACACACATATACAATAGTAGTAGCAAAAAACGCTTTTTAAAATAATATTCCAAAAACAAGCTATCATATAAGAAAAGGTATGAAAATTTTAAAAATAATTATAAAAAATACTAAATATAAACCAACAAATATAAGTTATCCATTTCAAAAGATAAAATTAGAAAGGATTAAGGAATCTATCACCAATTTTATCTTAAGAATCCACCAATGAGTTTTTTATAAACCACGAAGAAAGTTTTTATAAACCATCAATAGTGAAAATGTTCAGATTGTGAAAAATACCCAAATAGGTGAGCTCATTTTAAAATGTAAAAATAAAAAAATATTGACTTGAGTGTATCACAATTGTATATAAAAAAACCCATGAACAAAGTTTCAGGTTACTTATTTACTGTATTTTCAAAAAAAATATTCATAGATATTTTTAAGAAAGGACCTTGATCACAAGGGTTTACTTAACCCAACCTCACACCTTGATTGATGGTTTTCCACCTACATTAAGAACCCTTAATCAGGGGCTCATTTAATATCTGAATTAAGGTATTAATATCTTGATTGAAGGCTTAAAATTACCTCAATTGGGGATATGAAAAACACTTGTTCCATGTTCTCCCTTTCCAAAAAGTGTTACCTATTTTTATGGATTCACACTTATCCTAATTATGTATTTAGAGAAGTAGTAAACATGGCACCCCACCCACATCCTTTGTCTTTGTTCAAAGAGATGGATGTTTGTGATGCAGTACCGAATGACCCAATCAATAGTTCAGGTATGTCTCCCATATTTTTCTTTGGATCAATGTCGTGTATAATTTGAGGGAGGGTCAACTTCTCTTTTACTTCAGATCTTTTTTGTTTATTCTTTGAGTGGTTTCCACTCATGACGCCATCATTTGATTGTCACCCTCCTAGGGAGATGTCCGAGGTGTAGATTCATATGTGGGGACATAGGTTTCCCAAGAGGGGCCATCGAAAGTTCCCATTGAGGAACACCTCAGAGGTACTGGAGTTATGAGCTTGTGAGGATGATCATGCATTGAACCTTATGTCATATTCTTATGTGAGTTTGGACTAGAGAGGATGTCACAACACCTTTTTCAACAAGGATGAGGCACTAGATGACAAAGGTAATATTATCATTATGGTTAAATTAATCTAGTTTCATTTTATTATCTTACTTAATGCAAATGAAATTTATTCTAACATTTTATTTATAAAAGAAATAATTGTTTAATGAAATTGTCTAATTATTGTTCTGTACCATATATTTTGTAGATATTGGCACCTATGATGGGGAGGGGCCTCCACCAGTGTAGGAAGAGGACGATATTTATGAGCCTGAGTTTCCTTAGTTTCCCGGACCTGGCCTCTGATGTAGACTAGATTCTAGGTTTCGAGAGGATGTGGCATACAGGTTATATACATTGTTGGATTGATAGGGACTCCACCCTATACAGTTTTAGGAGATCCTATGAGAACCCAACCTAGTAGATTTATGGAATATTGTTCCTCATGATATGGGGAATTTAATGTGGTATGTCATCGGTGCATCCATCCCTATAGCTGCTAGGAGGGATGGTCATCCGACATCTGATTAGGGTGGCGATCATTGTCCTTTACCTCCTCCTCCATCTCCCCCTTCTCTTCATTGAGACGATCGATCATAACTCATCCAAATCCTTCTCCTCCTCCTCACCATGATGACCAACCACTATTTCCTCCTCCACCCCCAACTGTACCACCACCACCTCTGACTCATCCACGGTTCAACCAACCACTGTCTCCTCCTTAATGAGCCGACCATCCACTATCTCCTACTCCACTCATATCACTTCTAGATAAGATGGTCACAGTGGATGAGATACATCATCAGGGAGATATATATGTTTCTCTCTAGTATATGTTTTCCTCACAAAGGTATTAATGCCTCTAGGTCTACTGGTGGATGTGTCGATGCCTCTAGCTCTGCTGGAAAAGGTAGCGATGTTGTTGGTTCCATAGGTGTACCAACTATCTTATAGCATTTATTGGACTTGAGATGTATATTTTACATGTATCATGCGTTTGATATTATTATACATCTCAATTCCAATAAATGCTATGAGATAGTTAGAAAACCTCTCTCTCTCTCCATCTCTGTATATATATATATGTAATGCATTTTTCATGTTGATGTTGATGAATTGATGTTTATGTTTATGTTTATTTATATAATGTGCTTGATGGTGATGTGTATGTTAGGTCATGTTATACATGTTTTCCAGGTATGCTTGATAGATGTGTATGTTATGTGATGTTTGATGCGTATGTTAGATTATGTTAGTTAACTTTTTATGTGTATGTAAGATATTGCTTATGTTTTATAGGTGATAATGGATGTGTATGTTAGATGTGATTGTTAGATGGGTACTATAAAAAATAAATTCCTCCAATTTTATATTGTGTATAAAGATCCTGTATATTAAATTCTGAAAAACATCATGCATTTTTATTTTGAAAAATAGTGAGAGGTGTTTATTAAAAAACACCAATGGTAACTTCTTCCTTACATCGCAATTATTGGCATATTCTTACAATTAATTTAAACAATTTTGTGAACATATATTATAAAATAAAATAGAGAAATATTTGACATATAATATCTTCATTATATTTAAATTACTTAAATTTAAAAATTATTTTAATAATATGAAGCATTTCATTCCCCTATAACAAATATTTGTTTATACTAATTTATTGTGAGCTTCCAATTTATATTTGCATCTAAATTTTACATGTAATTAAGTGAAAATCATACTTAATCATGAAAGTGGATTGTTATTATTACAACCTTGAAACATGTTTTAATTAAGTCATTACTAATAATAGCATCACTTCTATGACAATAAAAAAATACAACAAAATGCTATTACAATTCAAAATGAAAATAAATGATGTAAGGTCGACTAAAAAAATGATAAACATGATACACATTGGCTTATAATTTTACAATATAATCCCTATAAACCATATAACCCTTACCTATTAAATATATAACCCATAATAGTTGATAACTCTTAATCCCTCACCATATAACCCTTATAAAATTTCCAAATCCTTGCCAATATCTCTAGTTTAGATGATATTGTTAAATATGTTGCACATATTCATCTCTTATGAAATTATGGGTGTTTACTAATTTGATTTGTAGAATTTGTGCAAACTTTTTAGATTTTGTGTGGGCATTTCATTCTTTTTTGTGACATATAACATTTTTTTAAATTACAAATGTTTATTGGTATTGGTATAATTTGTATTTCATCAACCATATTTAAAAATATAATTATATGTTGCATTACTACAAACCGAGATCTACACTTATTATTTACTATAAAAAAATGTTTTCATTATGTTAAACCCCTCAAATGTTCAATAACACTTGATGTAATCAAAGGAACTTATCTAACTTTAGTAATTTAAATAGCCATAAAAATATCCTTTAGAAATTTGTACAAATAAGTTTGAAATTCTTAACTTAGAAAGGTTGTATCACTCACATGACCATATATACTGTTATTGTTATCATAAATATGGCAAACTCACTTTTCATTCACTCATGTTTTTTGTGAGTGGTTTATTAACATTTTCAAAACAAGGAAGATATAAAGATAAAAATTTAAAGATTTGTGAAAAAAATTATATAACTATCTATTTCTTAAAATTATTTATTTGAATGATCACTTTCATGTAAATTTAAATTCATAATATAATCCCAATCGATCAGTTTTATAATAATGATTTTATATTTGACCAAAATGACACAAGAAAATAATGTCCTAAATTTTTTACTTTAAAATTTTTTATGTGGATAATTACTTGCCGGAGCTACATCTCTCCTAGAATAGTACAGTCTTGTAAATTAAACCGAGAGAGTCACAAAGCAGCATGGCTGGTACAATTAGCCACCGATACCAAGCGGAAAGTCTCCGTAGTAGTTAAGAATTGTGAGATAGATTTGAACAGTTTTTTAACGAGGATAGATTTGAACATCTTACCGCTAGGATCTTATGACATAATAATAGGCATGGATTGGTTGGAAGGACATCATGCCTTGTTGGATTGCTTAAATAAGTCAATCCTATGCACAGATAGTCAAGGAAACCAACGAACCATCCAAGGTATACCTAAGGAAGTATCAGTACGGCAAATATCGGCATTGCAAGCAAAGAAATGCTTAAGAAAGGGTTGTAAACTATTTGCGATCCACCTTCAATCAATAGAATCCGATAGGGAACAAAAGATCGAGGATTTCCCGATACTAGTAGAATTCAGAGATGTGTTTCCTGAGGAGATACCCAGGTTACCAACCAAGTGGGACTTAGACTTTTCCATAGAACTAACCCCCGGATCAGTACCTATCTCTAGGACCCCGTACTGTATGAGTACACCCAAACTGGTAGAACTCAAGATACAATTACAAGAACTAATAGACAAGGGTTACATTCGACCAAGTGTGTCTCCCTGGGGAGCACCGATCCTCTTTGTTAAAAAGAAGGATGGCAAGATGCGTATGTGCATCAATTACCGCCAAATCAACAAGTTAACCATCAAGAATCGTTGTCCACTCCCTCAGATCGATGACTTGTTTGACCAAGTCGGAGGAGCAAAGATCTGCTTGAAGATCGACCTACGATCCGGATATCACCATGTGAGAATCTGTGATCAGGACATTAGTAAGACCGTGTTTCACACCCAATATGGCCACTACGAGTTTGTAGTAATGCCTTTTGGTCTAACGAATGCACCCGCCAACTTCATGTGCATGATGAACAACGTTTTCAGTAAATATCTCGACAAATTTGTTCTAGTCTTCATAAACTATATCCCGATCTATTCCAATAATGAATAAGAACATGAAGAACACCTCCAAATCGTCCTACGGATATTGCGAGAACATCAGCTATACACAAAATGTAGCAAGTGTGATTTCTATAAACCTCATATACAGTACTTAGGGCATATCATTTCTGAGAAAGGAATAGCGGTTGACCCCAAAAAGATCAAGGCTATCAAAGAATGGCTCACACCTATGCGTGTTTTCGACATACGGTCATTCCTAGGTTTAGCTGGTTATTATCAAAAGTTCATTGAGAACTTCTCTCAGATCGCTTGGCCCATGACCGCATTACATAAGAAAACCAGTAAGTTCATCTGGACAGACAAGTGCGAAGAAATTTTTCAGAAGTTAAAACAACTTCTGATTAGCGCACCAATACTACGAATTGTCGACCCCAATGGGGACTTCGTAGCTTACACCGATGCAGGCAAGGAAGGACTCGGTGGAGTCCTTATGGAAGATGACTTTGCCATCTGCTACGAGTCAATAAAGCTAAAGGAACATGAGAAAAACTGTCCTACTCATGACCTCGAATTGGCCACCATTATCCACACTCTAAATATGTGGAGACATTACCTCATGGGTAAGAAATTCCTACTAAAGACAGACAACATGAGTCTAAAGTACCTATTCGACCAACTAGACCTGAACGCTAGACAGGCTAGGTGGTTAGCCTTTCTTAGTGAGTATCACTTTGAAATAAAACACATCAAGGGGAAAAAAAACAAGATCGTCAATGCCTTAAGTCGATGAGCTCATATGTTATATGAGGTAACCGAAAGTCGAATAGACTCCGACTTACATGACAAAATTAGAACGGCATGCCAAAATGATAGGTTCTATGTCAAGATCCTTAAAAAGATCCAGGAAGATAGGATTTTTCAACAACAGAAAGAATACAAGATAGATGAATCAGGATTGTTATGGTCAAAAGAGAGACTTTACGTTCCCGAGGGGGGGGACATTAGACCTAACATACTCACCGAATTCCATCGGAGCCCCTATTCAGGACACCCCAGATATCAAAAGATGATTTCAGCCGTAAAGAAACACTACTTTTGGCTTTAACTGAAAGCTGACATCGCATTGTTCATCGCGAAGTGTCAGGAATGTCAGTTGGTCAAAGTAGAACACCAACACCCCTCCGGACTACTTCAACCGTTACCCATCCCAGAATGGAAGTGGGAGGTAATAAGCATGGATTTCATTACAGGACTACACAAGAGCAAGAAACAAAACGACTCCATCTTCATAGTAGTAGACAAGATGTCTAAAGCCGCACATTTTATACCAGTAAAATCTACTTACAAGGCATTTCACATTGCAGAAATATTCCTAAAAGAGATTTTTCGGTTACATGGGATACCCAAAGCAATTATCTCAGATCAAGACATAAAGTTCACTAGTAACTTTTGGAGAGCATTGTTCTCCGAATTAGAAACACAACTACAATTTAGTACCGCATACCACCCTCAAACCGATGGACAAACGGAACGAGTAAACCAAATCTTGGAGGATATGCTGAGAATGTATGTCATGAACAATCCAACTAAGTGGGAAGACTACTTACACCTCGCAGAGTTTGCATACAACAACGGGTATCAAACCTCGGCCAAAATGAGTCCTTTCGAGGTACTCTACGGTAGAAAGTGTCGAACCCCCCTTACCTGGGATAGCCTGGTGGACAGGCTTATGCTAGGGCCAGATTTACTAAAAGACCTAGAAAAACTAGTCTCTAAAGTGCAACTGAATTTAAAAGAAGCACAGGACCGCCAAAAGAGTTACGTAGACAAGAAAAGAAAGGACAAAGAATACCAAATCGGTGAACATGTTTTCTTAAGAATAAGAGCGAAACGAAGTTCGTTAAGCTTGGGATGTTGCAATAAACTAGCCCCAAGGTTTTGTGGACTGTTTGAGATACTGGGCAACAAGGGTCCAGTAGCATATGAGTTAGCCCTATGAGCACAAATAAAAGTTCATAATGTTTTTCATGATTCCTTGTTAAAGAAATATGTATACGATAATAAACATGTTATTGATTGGTCCTTATTACAGGTGGAGCCCGAAGGGAAGTTCACGCCAGAACCACTCCACATTCTGGACAAGAGAGAGGTACATCTTAGGAGGAGGACCATTACTCAGCTGAAAGTGCAATGGAGGCATTTTGGACCAGACGAGGCCACTTTGGAGAATGAGACTACCATGAGAGAGGCATACCCCGCCTTGTTTCATGATCTCATTCCTAGTCCCTAGAAACACTGGGACGGTGTTGTTCTAAGCGGGGAGGGATGTAATATCCCAACTTTTGAATAACTATGTTATGATGTTATATTGGGTCACGACCCCAGTATATGTGATTTGTTATGTTTGACATATCATTAGTTTGTTTTGTTTGATTCCTTCGTGAGTTGATATATGGGGCATGGACCCTGATTTGTTTCATTTTTCATATATGCGGGGCAGGAAAGCCTGAATGAATAAACTATGTTGTATTATGAGAATTGATTACAAAATATGATATACTGATATTTTTCCTTTTTGTTACATTATACTGTGCAGAACATGATTTACATGGTTGATTATTTAGTGTGTGAGCGTGGAATCAGAAACACACGAATGACCTATATACTGGGCTTAAGCCCCAATGTATTTTAGAGAATTCTATTTCCTACTGGGCCTAAGCCCCGATGTACGTTGAGTGTTGGGCATGAGCCCTGGAGCACACCAAGCTTGAAAGAAATGATTACCAGATCCGAGGACATTTAATTATCCTAGATGTGCCTCACAACCACATTCTAGCCCTAGTGTTGAGCAGAGGCTCTGGAATTGCGCTAGTGTAATGCCCATGTGAGAGTGTTGAGTTGAAAGGATTTGAAGAGCACTCGGGGTTACTACTTCTCAAGTGTTGAGTTAAAGAGGACTCTGAATAGCACTTGCATGTCTTATCACAATTATTTCGACTTGATGAAATAAATCTTATTATCATCATCTACTGCAAGAACTAGCATGTTAAAACGAGGGAATCTGACATGCAAAGGGAGATACTAGAGGTGCCTTTACCATCTTACCGAAACCGTCCAAAGAAGTGGACCCTTCCCTTAAAAAGAACTAAAAGAAGCATCTTGTGAAACAAAATGCTAAGGACCCCAAAGTAGTATTATTATTAGGAGCTTCAATAATAAATATATATATTGGTTAATTATTATATATATTTTCTTTTATAAATGTTTACACTTTATAGATATATATTTATGCATAAGTGGGATGCCACTTACTAAATATTATTTATTAATATTTAGATGGTACTGTAAATTGTATATTATTATTATTATGAAAATATATAAAAGATTAAATAAACAATTTAATCAAACAGGTTGAAAAGTCTTAGTTCCTAATAAACTAGCAGTTAAAGTAAACAAGTATTATTTTATAAATTAATTGTTTTAAAGAAACCCGTAAAATCCAATAGTTATAATTTCAAGATTTGTCCTGGTTAAGGAGGACAGACCCCAAAGATTGGGGGATCTTTTTCTTTTGGTATTATTGTGCCAAGAAGAACTCCCTGCTCCAAAAGTGAACTCTGTTCATAATTTTTCCATATCTGAACGAGTTATCATCTAAAGCCTCTATTTCTCGGTTTGCATGTCAAACCAGCTCGGGGGGATTCCTATTGAACCAGGAACGGTTGTAGAATCATGGTTGGGAGGAACGTGGTAGTCCCAAAGTCATCCAATCCAAGATCAAGGTCAGCTAAAAGTCAGTAGTTTCCCTAACCAGTTCATTGTTTCTTTTGAACATGGAAAAATCAACATTTTAAAAAGAAAATTTAAAACTTCTCTTTAAAAAACTTGAAAAAAACGTGTTTCATTATATGAGCGTGCCATTTTTGTTTCACTATATCAGTGTGCCATTTTTGTAAAGTATCGTTTTCATCACAATCCCTTTTCATCACAACCTCTGTAAAAACTTGCTTCACAACGCATATCTGGTCTTACATTCTTCTTTTGGAAATGTAAATGGCAACGGATTGAATAAATGGTGGTCTAAAGCAACGATTACCTTACAGGAGAATTCTTCAAAACGCAGACTTCGCAGGATTCTTCTTTGGCATAAACAACGATCTCCTTCCAGCGTCTACCTTTAAAATATTCCTCCAGAATTTTGCAGTCGTATCTTCACTATACCAATTAAGTCATAACCGCTCTGATATTTCTGGGCAATGGATTTGTGGATCCTCTTCTTGCGCTCTGACGGGGATCACAACTTTCCGCGGACCTCTGCACACACTTTGACACCTATAATCAGAACTCTCGTTCCTCTCTATGGCCCGATTCATCCTTTATTTTGCCATCACAATCCCTCAGGCACCAAGATCTGAAATGCGCTCTGATACCACTGTTACTCATAAAGAAAATATTGAACAAATCAAGAAGACCAAGAAATAGAAAACTGAGTGAAAAGGCTTCCATAATTGTTCATTAGTAAAAATGTACATATATAATATTACAATGTTTAACTGTCCAACTAGGATCAGGTTCTTTTAACAAGTAAATAGCAAAAATATAATATATTAAATAGATATAAATAAATAAACATATGTAAGAATTTAAAACAATATTTATAATGAATAATGACCGCTCCAAGTTATTATGGGGATTCATATTATTTACATACATGTACATAGTGCAAGGATCACCCAATAAATTGGCAATTTTAAAATTCTTTTCTAGAAGGTTGATTTCACTCTTTCTTTTTATATAAATATATATATATATATATATATATATATATATATATAAATATATAAATATAAAGTAACAAAATTCTCACACACACATACAATAGTAGAAAAAGACGCAAAATAATATTCCAAAAACAAACTATCATATAAAAAAAAAGTATGAAAAAAAAAATAATACAATAATTATAAAAAAATACTAAATATAAACCAACAAATATAAGTTACCCATTTCAAAAGATAAAAATGGAAAGGATTAGGGAATATATCACCAATTCTATCTTAAAAATACACTAATATTTTTTTTATAAACTCTCTCTCTCTATATATAATAGTAGCAAAGGACACATTTTTAAAATAATATTCAAAAAGCAAACTATCATATAAGAAAGGGTATGAAAATTTTAAAAATAATGATAATAATATACTAATTATAAAAAATACTAAATATAAACCAACAAATATAAGATACCCATTTCAAAAGATAAAAAATAAAAAGGATTGCGGAATCGATTACCAATTCTATGAAATCTATCACCAATTCTATCGTAAAAATCCATTAATATTTTTTTATAAACCACCAAAATCTCTCTTTCTAGATATATAAATTAACAAAAAACACACATATATATACAATAGTAGTAGTAAAAGACACATTTTTTAAATAATATTCCAAAAACAAGTTATCATAAATATTTAAAAAATAATTATAATATAATAATTATAAAAAATACTAAATAGAAACCAAAAAATATAAGTTACCCATTTTAAAAGATAAATTAGAAAGGATTAAGAAATCTATCACCAAATCTATCTTAAAAATCCAGTAATAATTTTTTTATAAACCACCAAGAAAGTATTTATAAACCATCAATAGTGAAAATGTTCAGATTGTGAAAAGTAACCAAATACGTGAGATCATTTTAAAATGTAAAAATAAAAAAGATTGACTTGAGTGTATAACAATTGTATATAAAAAAAAACTATGAACAAAGTTTCAGGTTACTTATTTACTGTATTTTTATAACAAATATTCATAAATATTTTTAGAAAAGGACCTTGATCACAAGGGTTTACTTAAGCCAACCTCACACCTTGATCGAGGGTTTTCCACCTACATTAAGAACCCTTACTCAAGGGTTAATTTAATATCTCAATAAAAGTATTAATAGGTTGATTGAAGGCTTAAAATTACCTCAACTGAGGATATGAAAAACACTTGTTTCATGCTCTCCCTTTCCAAAACGTGTTACCTATTTTTATGGATTCACACTTATCCTAATTATGTATTTAGAGAAGTAGTAAACATGGCACCCCATCCACATCCTTTTCCTTTGTTCAAAGAGATGTATGTTTGTGATGTAGTACCAAATGACCCAATCAATAGTTCATGTGTGTATCCCATACTTTTTCCATTGTATCTAGAAAAGATCATCCATATATCATTGTTAGCACCCTGTTAATCAACTTGTGTTACAAGTACTCTTTTGTACAACAAGGAGCTAGAGGTTGCAATGAATCACTTTATTATCTTTGTATTCTTTCAAGTATGTGAGTCATGGAGAGAAATATGCTACTATAAATATTCATAGATTTTAACACTACAAGGAAAAGACCCCTCTAGCGGAGGTTTTTACGGATGTTCCTCTAAAAAGAGTCCAAATAAATGTTTATAGTGGAGTTTGCTAGCGGAGGCGAGTGAGTGGAAGTTTTACTGGATGTTTTTACTCAGTGCTTTGATGCATACCAAATGCACTGGTGCACCTAATGTCTGTACACACCATTGTGTATTAAAAACATAGCGCACCATAATCAAAATCAACATCAAGCGGAGAAAGAAAAAAAAATATTTTCTATTTTTATAGCCAACAAAGACCAATGCATTTAAACTACGATGATGCACCGGTTCTACCACATAAATGACGCACCAATTTCAGCCAAAAAATGTTTCCTTCCTACCTAAGAAAATATTTTTTAAAATAAGTAAAATAAATTATGGTGTGTTTATATATTTGAATAGCACTAGTGCACCGTGTGTGATTGGAAGCACCGACACGAGGTGTAACTAAAAGAAAAAACTGGATGAAATTTTTGTGAATATTTTTATATTCACTAGCGGTGTGTTTACCTAATTAAAATCAGCACTAGTGCTTTGTATACGATACACATTGGTGTAGTGAAAAATAAAATAACAAAAATTCAATGATGCATAATATTTTTATATCGTTATTTTCATTAATGGTGTGTTGTTATCTATAAAATGCAATGACACGCAATATCATTTAGAGAACCAAAGTAGAGTAAGAAAAAAAGACTGGACGTAAATTTTTTTGAATATTTTTATATTCACTAGTAGTGCATTTATCTCAACTAAATGTGCTAGTGCATTATATTCAGTACGCACCAATGTAGGGAAAATTAAAAGAAATTGTGAGATGACAAAATATGGTTATATTGTTCCATTCATTAACAGCGTGTAGCTATATTGACAATGCACCGATGCATAATAGCATTGAGAGCACCAAAGTAGGGTAAACAAAAAAACACATGGATGGAAAAATGTTTTTATAATTTTATATTTTTGGATGGTGCGTTTATATATCGTAAATGCACCAGTGCATCCTTAATAGAGTGTATCTGACTAGGGTAATATTAAAAAATGCATGACAATTTTTTATTTTATTTTTTAAATTCATTTCTAGTGTGGTCTTTCAGTCTAGCCACACTAGTGCGTATTGTAATCAGGTGCACTGAAATAGGGTAAAAAAAAAATGTCGAATAAAAAACCATTTTTACCATCCTACAGTGTTGTTGAACACCTAGGCACCGATGCATTACTTTCCTACTTGAAATTCCTTGCCATAAGTGCTCCATGTGGTTGAATTACTCCCTTACATTGCATGCTTGGTGGCTTTTGAATTTCGCTAAACAATGGGAAAATTTTGAAAGTTTGTCTACATCGCAACCATTTCTCCCTGACACGCAAGTTCCCAGGTAATCTATTTGTTACCTCCTAATTCCAATTTTTAGCAGGTAGATGGGTAAAAACACGAAGGTGGGTAACACTTCTGTGATAATCGGGCGCCGAAGAGACATAGCGGAAGCTATTGGGCTGAATAACCTAATTTATTCGGCCGAATAAATTAGGTTATTCGGCCGAATAATCTCTACGTTATTCGGCCAAATAATCTCTACGTTATTCGGCTGAATAACGTTGAGATTATTCGGCCGAATAACGTAGAGATTATTCGACCAAATAACCTAACTTATTCGGCCGAATAAATAAGGTTATTCGGCCGAATAATCTCTACGTTATTCGGCCAAATAATCTCTACGTTATTCGGCCGAATAACGTTTAAACGGTTCACCATTAGAGATAATAGAGACCTTGATTTGTGTGCGAGGTATTTCCGGATGTGAAAAATGACCGGCGTTAAAATATTTATTCGACCGAATATATTTTCGGCCGAATAATTATTCGGACAAATATATTTTCGGCCGAATAATTATTCGGACAAATAAAGTTTTTGCATAAAAGCTCGGCCATGGCTAGTCTTTGGTATTCTCTTTTGCATATTTCTGGACCCCGCTGCTGGACTCGTCTGCAAAATAACTCCTTTGCAAAAAATACCTTGGGAAAACAACTCTTTGAAAAAATCCCTTTCAAAGAAATAAGAACGAAAAATACATCTCCTTTGCAAAAATACCTTGAAATAAAAACTTCTTTGCAAAAATACCTTGGAAAAAAAACTCTTTAAATGCACCTCTTGGAAAGAAACCTTCTTTGAGAAAACCACATGGAAAAATACTTTGTAAAAAAAAACTCCCTTGCAAAAAATCTAAGAAAAAAAATACTTTGAAAAAACCCCTTGCAAAGAAATAACTTCTTTGCAAAAATACATTGGAAAAAAAACTCTTTGAAAAAATCCTTTTCAAAGAAATAAGAAGTGAAAAAATACCTTGAAAAAAAACTCTTTGAAAAAACCCTTGCAAAGAAATAACTCATTTGCAAAAATACCTTGGGAAAACAACTCTTTGAAAAAACCCCTTTCAAAGAAATAGGAAGGAAAAATACAACTCGTTTGCAAAAATACCTTGGAATAAAAACTTCTTTGCAAAAATACCTTGGAATAAAAACTCTTTAAATGCACCCCTTGGAAATAAACCTTCTTTGAAAAAAACACTTGGAAAAATACTTTGTAAAAACAAACTCCTTTGCAAAAATATTTTGGAAAAAAAATACTTTGAAAAAAGTCCCTTGCAAAGAAATAACTTCTTTGCAAAAATATATTGGAAAAAAAACTCTTTGAAAAAATCATTTGCAAAGAAATAAGAAGGAAAAACACCTTGGAATAAAAACTCCTTAGAAAAAAACTCTTTGAATGTACTCCTTGGAAAGAAATAAGAATCCCTAGCTAATTGATGTAGCGATATTCGAGGCATCAACAATTTTTGGCACCAGAAGGAGAGCCATCAGTGGATGGCTAGTGGAAAAGATTCTTTTGTTAGCAAAATTTCCACTGAAAACCCATCCACAACAGCCTTTCCAGAATTTCTAGATCTAGAATCCAGAAACCAAGAAGATCCTAACCCTGGAACCGAACAGTCAGAAGTAGTGTATGCTATCCCTTTTGAGGAAGTAAATCAATTCAAGAGACATACCCATTCTTATGTGAGAAGTCTTGGAGGATTAACAACAGTCCCTTTATTACCAAGAACCAGAGCCCCTCGAAAAAATCCTCAGTGCACAAGAGATTTTGTTCTTGTTCAAAGTCTTGAAGAATTGTTAGATTTATCTCTAGAAGAGATCACCGAACCTTTCGACAAAGTTAGGCCAGAGACCCCTACAGACCGAGAGGATCAATCTCCAAGAGATACTCCTCTTAACTCACCACAACACTCTCCCCAAAGAGTCATGGTTGTGCCTGCATGGAGAGCCAGAGGGGCGTTAAATATAGTTGGACCTTTCCATGATTTACCAAAAAACCCTGAAAAGGTTTTACCTAAGTATGACCCTAGTAAAGGAGTCTCTGTTGAAGATCACCTCAAAAGCTTTTATTTAGCTATAAACCTTTTGAATGTGGAACACGAAGAAGTGGTTTGTCGTCTCTTTCCGTATAGTTTCAAACCCAAAGTATCTTCCTGGTACTTTAGTTTGTAGGCTGGTTGTAACATCCCGAAAAATCGTAAAAATTTAAAACTTTTCTACGTGAAAATAAATGCTATTTAATAATGCGGAAATAGAACAATGCATGAAATGTTATCTATATTTAGTTGTGTTGTTATACATTTCTTCTGTCGTTGTTTACGAAAGTTGATACCACTATTTGACTAATGTACTTTTGTTTGGTTGATGAAGGGGTCCTTCGAACGCCCCGAGGCTTACTTAGCATTCGTGCTAAAGCATGTGAATTCGTACTTGTGACAGATTGACAGGTAAGAGATAAAGGTTGCGAAGGTAATCAACGATTTATCAAAGAAGATCTAGAATGATTGTATCGCAGTGTTGTACCCGGAATTATTTGTGTTCAGTCATGTTTTCTGTATGTAACAGCCTACCTTCTACCTCCATGGAAATTTGTGGAATTTCCAAGTACAACTGTTTGTTAAAATGTTTTAAGGTCTATATCCTGTGATGATGGTATTGTTCTGAAATGTTTTCTCTTACACCATTCATTAAAAGGTGTGTACGTATACGTGTTAAGATCTGTTCACCATGTATAACTCTAAGGTCTGTCTTACAAGTGTTTATAGGGTTATTATTTAACCGTTGCAAACATATTTTGTTACCATTCTAACAACTATCACATTGGTGAAATATGAGTTGTAAATATTGTGATACCCTAAGCGGCACTTATGTGATTGCACGACACTATATGCACAATATGGTTTATGTGCAAACTATATGGCATATTTGCATCTTTGAGATCCTATTTTATTTTATACACTAATCACCTTCTTGGCTATTATGTGAATGGTATGAATTGAGTGCACCCCTTATTATCTATGTGTAACTATATGGATTTATGCACACACATATAGGTTAAATGCTACTTTGTAATACTTTGTGATAAGTGAATTTCATTGCAACTATATGGTATGTGAAAATCATGGCAACTATATTAATATGTGAAATATAAACCACTAGGTGATATGCACCTACATGCAAACCCTAGCGCATAAGTTGCTTAGCTTAAAGCCTTAACAGGGTTATGCGTTTTCGACTTTACCAATGTGATGAAATATGTGTTAAATGCTATGTGGTGAATTCGATACAAACTATATGATAAGGTGTAATATGAAAACTTTGATGAATGTCAAAACTATGTGTTTGACAGGGTTGCATAGTTCGACTTTCGATAAAAAACATCATATTGTATTATGAATAATATGGTGTGGGTGTAAAATGCCACAGGTTGGCAATACAAACACTGTCATGTGCATTAAATGGACGTGACTGTCGAGCTTAGTGGTTTTCCATCGTGGCTGGCACACTGAACTTGATCACGTGCCAAGCAATGGTAATAACTATCCTGATGCAGATGTGTAAACACATTGTGCTTGAGGGTTTAAGAGTAGGTTCCTTCGTGGCCCCCTCATGGAAATTGCAATGAATGTTTGTAATTAATATAGTAGTTTGATCTGGTTGTTTTCATGAATCACACCAATGATATCCACCGTCGATTTGGTAGTGTAATGATGACAAGGGTTTAACCCTGCCTCCGCTTCATTTCAATGTTTATTGTGTCCCTTTGTATTCGGTGATGGAGCTCTGCAAGAGGCCGATAGGACGAGGGTTTGTAGCAAACTGAACTTCCTGTGGAGGCGTTGCTCCTGAGTCTCGAACTCGATACCTCTGAAATTTATAGAGCCGAGCTCTTTCTAGTTTGTATAGTGTTGAAAGTTTCTGTTACAAGTCTTGGCATCATCTTTAGGTGGATTCGATACTCGAATTGTTTGAGGGTTTGCTTAGATTGATAATGGTTTTGTAATGTATGGTCAGAAGACTTCGATACCTCTTCTCAGTGTTGTTTCACTATAATGAAATAAGTGTTGTCTCAACTTCACTGGCATTCGTCGATACCAGGGTTTGGTTGCAACTACCTCAGGCTTGGCGTTGAAGCTGCTATGACATTCAATGATAGGGTAATGTATTCGATATCCTCTTGTAGCTTTCATAATCGATCTTTGAGTGTTTATTCAAGCTGAGTCTTCATTCTTGATAAGATAATGGTTTTAACCACAATCTCGATGTTTATTGTTGCAGGGTAACAACTCACGGTTATGCTACGATTTTGGTGTCGTAGGTTGGCTACAGCTATACCCAACCGCTAAGCCTCGACAATGTCTTGAGACCCTGTAGATGAGATGGTCGACTGTTAAAAAAATTCTGTCTATTGTGTTTTAACTTGGAAAGTTTGAAAATAGGGTTTGTAAACCCTTTCCTCTTCTTTAAAAGTTTGGGGAGGTTAGTACCTCAACCCATAGGCAATGCCGTGAAAAATGTAACTTCTGTTTGTTAAAAGAAAGAGCTCTATCGAGTTGGAAGAATGTTTTTAAACTTCTCGATTGCAATCGTCATGCTTTGCATCTTCTTGGACTTGACCATGAATATATCCTGTAGCTCGTTGTCAATGTAAAAGAATGGGTTTAGGGTTTAGTTATGGGTTTCAAATCTTGGCACGTCCTTTGTTTTTAAAAGAGTCTTTCAGACTTTGTTGATATGATAATACACTATATTTTTCCAAACTTTAAATGGCCGTAACTGTTTTTGTTGGTACTTTTGGCGCCTGGCCTGTGTATGAAACTAGTTACTCGTCAATAGAAATAAATTGTATTTCAGACAGTTTTTATGTATCGGCAATGTTTATGTAAGCTAGGTTATAACAATGCATTTGCTATCATGCTTTGTTTTGTACCGTAAGTTTATGGATATTTCTAAAAGGAAATCGTATGTGAGTATGTGTGAATAAAAACACTATTACTGTTTAATAAGTCGATGGTTTGTAAATATTGTAATAGGCTTTGGCTAATGTCTCCATTTCGACTGTGTTTAAAGTTTAAGTAATATAACTATGAACCTGCTGAGATTTAGGGTTTAGTTAAGTTTAGAATGTATGGAGTGATGATGGCTATTGATATGTGTGTTCTGTTTGACTTCAACCTTCAATTATATATTTTTTTAAACATTGAAGATGATATTTCTAAATCTATCTATTCGATCTACAGTAATGATGTGAAAATTGAAATGTTTACTGCAACTAGAAATTTATAACTCTGTTTATAGTTTTTGGCAGAAAATAACAAATGTCTTGATTTTTACTATGGAAATATGATTTAAATAAATGTAGGAAAATGAATGGAAAATACTTGATGTCTGTAGAAGAATATCATTCTGATATTTTGAAATTAAATCTTTATACTGTTAGAACAAAATATGATTAATTGAAAACAATGATAATTATAAACAGAACTATTGTATATAAACTATGAATACAGCTAAATAAAATAATTAATAATTAGAGTACTGAAATATAAATCTAAGAATTTAATAAGAAGCATAAACTTTAAAAATAGTTATAATAAATTAAATCTTTCCAATCACTTGGCTATTTGCCTATCAGACTTATCTTTATTTAATCAGTTTCTGTACTGGAGTACGATGCTGTTCCTTTTTGCATGGGGAAAAATACAGAAACAATTATATTTCAATCATTTCACATTTATACAGAATATTTAACTTATAAAGGAAAGTAAAATTACTTATAAATTAAACAGAGAAGATTTAATAAACAACAGAACAGTAATATGGAAAATAGATAACAGAAATTAAAATAAAATAGATAAGACAATAGAACCTATATCTGATGATAGGGACAACAAACACCCAAGGAGGCCTGTTCCTCCCAGCCTGCTTCAGAAGAAGCAGCAAAACTGCTGACTTCTAATGAACCCCCGAGCCTGCTTACTGATCCAGTAAGTGGGTGGAATCTGTGTAGAAGCAAGGCACTAAAAAAAATACCTTCTCCACTCGATATCAAACTCCTGAAACAAATTCCTTCTCCACTCAGCATCAAACTCCTGAACTCAATAAGAGTTTGGCAGACTCACAACATGATCAACAACAGCATATCCCCTCATCAAATCTCTTGGGTGCAAACCCAGCAAAACCCCAAGGTAAATTTCCTTGTCAGGAAAAGTGATGAACCTCAGTTCACAATTTGATGGCTATTATATAGACTTCCTAGGTCTTTTAGTGGCCAGTTTAGGATAAATGAGCCTCAAGCTCCAGTCCCATCTTTCAGGGCACCATGACCACATTTCAAGGGAGTTGTCCCACACCAACAACTAGTTAGTTGCATCATGATGCTGCCACTTGTCCATTTCCTTCTACCCCAGATTCCATTCCACCTAGTGGATCAGTAACCACTCTTTCAATAGTCCTCTTAGGTGTTTGTCTCCTATTTTATTTATTAAATAATAATATATTGTGGAAATTACATTCATCCTTGGACACCTGTCCAATAAAAACTTTACTATTAAAGTTATCATAATGTTTCCAAACATAAAATGTTTTCGAGCTTAAAGGGTATGTTACAAACACCCCCTCTTAAGCTCAACATTGTCCTCGATGTTGCTTATTCATCATCAAGTTCCTCATGGAACAGAACTGGATATGCTACCTGCATATTACTTTCCAGTTCCCAAGTAGCTTCATCAGGGCTAAGGTGCTTCCATTGCACCTTTACTTGCCCTATAGTGTGATTCCGAAGCATAATTTCCCTCCGATCTAGAATACAGTCCGGTTCCACCTGAAAATCTCCTTCGGGTTCCACCTGTATGTCATTCCAATTTAGCACATGAGTAGCATCGTGCACGTACTTCTTTAAAACGGAAACATGAAAAACATTGAAGATTTTTAAATTGTATGGCAATTCCAATTGATATGCAACAGCTCCTATCCTTTATAGGATTTCAAATGGTCCACAATACCTCAGTGCTAATTTAGCACAACTCCCAAGCTTCAAGGAACTTTTCTTGGGCTTTACCTTTATGAAAACATGGTCTCCTACCTGAAATTTTCTTTCCATTCGTTTCAAATCAGCATAGCTTTTCTACCGATCTTGGGAAACTTTTAAGTTACCTTGAACCTGTTTCACAGTTAGCTCCATTTCTTTCAATAGATCTGGTCCTAACATCAATCTATCTACAATATTATCCCATGAAATTGGAGTACAACACATTCTTCCATACAAAATTTCAAATCCAGACTTAACTTAGCAGATGCTTGATAATTATTGTTGTAGGAAAATTCTGCTAAGTGCAAGTAATCCTCCCATTTAGATCGCTGATCTTTAACATATAATCTTAACATATTTTCCAAAATCTGATTAACTCTTTCTGTTTGACCATCAGTTTGTGGGTGGAAAGAAGTGCTGAAATTTAACTTAGTATTTAATCCTTTAAACAATGTTGTCCAAAAGCAACCAGTAAACTTAGAGTCTTGGTCTGAAATAATTACCTTTGGAATTCCATGCAAGCGAAAAATTTGCTTAATGAAAATGTTTGCAATGTTATAAGCCTTGAAAGTAGTTTTAACAGGAATAAAATGAGTAGCTTTGCTAAGTTATCAACAACAACCATAATTGAGTCATTCTGTTTCTGATTTTTAGGGAAACCTGTAATAAAGTCAATGCTTATGATTTCCCATTTCCATTCTGGAATTGGTAAGGGCTGCAATAGCCCAGCTGGATGTTGATGTTCAACTTTTATAATATGACAGTCAAAGCATCTAGCTATATATTCAACAACTTCACTCTTCATGTTAGGCCAAAAGTACTCCTTTCTTAACATAGTTATCATTTTCTGATAACCAAGATGTCCTGAATAAGGACTCTTGTGAACTTCATCTAAATTCAACAACTTAACCTTCGAAACATTAGGCACATAAATTATGTTTTTGTAAGTTACAAAGCCTTTTTCATTAATACTGTAATCTGTTATAACATTTTCAGATGAGTTTTCAGCCACTTTATCATGTAATTTTCGTCTTGCTTAATTCCTTCCTCGATCTGATTTTCCAGATCACTTTTAAAAGTACTGATTGCTACCACAAAACTTAATCTAGCATTTCTGCTCAGTGCATCAGCAACCTTATTTTCCTTTCCATTAATGTGATGGATCTCAAAATCGTACTCGCTAAGGAATGCATTAAGATTTTTTTGATCCAAAAGATACTTTAGGCCCTTATTATCAGTCATTAAGATGAATTTTCTTCTGATCAAGTGATGGCGCCACATTTTCAAAGCATGTATCACGGCTGCAAACTCAAGATCATAAGTTGCATAATTCTTTTCATGTATTTTTAACTTCCTTGACTCAAAAGCAATTGCATGACCCTCTTGGCTTAAGACCCCTCCAAGTCCTTCATTGCATGCATCCGTGCATACAACGAAATCCTTATTATGATCTACAATTTTTAAAATGGGTGCAGTAGTTAACAATTCTTTTAACTTATTAAAGTTGTCTTGACACTTTTGATCCCATATGAATTTCTTCCCTTTCTTCTGCAAAGAAGTGATGGGATTAGCAATTCTAGAGAACCCTTCAATAAATTTTCTATAATACCCTGTTATCCCCATGAATGACCGTACATCAATTACATCTTTTGGGACAGGCCATTCATTTATTGCTTTTATTTTATCAGGATGAATAGAAATACCATCTTTTGAAATTATATGACCCAAATACTGAATTTTATCTTTATAGAAATAACACTTACTGAACTTAGCATAAAGCTGGTGATCTCTAAGTACTTGTAAAATGATTTTTAAATTTTCATCATGCTCTTCTTTAGTCTTTGAGTAAACCAGGATATCATCAATGAATACCACTACAAACTTATCCAAATATTTATGCAGAACGTTGTTCATTAAACACATAAACACTGGAGGTGCATTATTTAGCCCAAAAGGCATAACTACGAACTCGTAGTGTCCATAACACGTTCTGAATGCAGTTTTGAATATGTCCTCGTCTTTTATCCGGACTTGATGATAACTCGATCTTAGATCAATTTTAGTGAATATCTCTGCTCCGCGTACTTGATCAAATAGATCATCTATGCGGGGTAAGGGATACCGATTCTTAATTGTCATTTTATTAAGCTGACGGTAGTCAATGCACAAACGCATAGTACCGTCCTTCTTTTTAACAAATATTACTGGTGCTCCCCAAGGGGACACTGGGCCGTACGTAGTTTTTATCTATTAATTCTTTCAGCTGAGACTTTAACTCATTTAACTCTAGAATATTCATCCGATAGGGGGCCTTTGAGTTTGGTACCGCACCGGGTACTAACTCAATGGTGAAGTCAAGTTCTCTTTTCAGAGATAATCCTGGAATTTATTCCGGAAATACATCAGAAAAGTCCCTAAGGATGGGAATATCCTCTATTTTTAACTTGTCTTCTTTAGACGTACATTCATCATTAACAACATTAACAGCAAACAGTTTACAACCCTTTCTAGCAGCTCTCTTCACTTGTAAGGCAGAAATCTGCCTTACTGAAATCTGCCTATGAATTCCTTTTACTGTTTCTGAATTACCTTAATTATTTATACAAGTAAAAGATTTATCATAACAATTCAATATAACTCTATGCTTTTTAAGCCAATCCATGCCAATTAACAGATCATATGAACCTAAGGGTAAAACATTCAGATTAACTTGCGTTTTCAGCTGATTTAAAAATACTTCACAATTCTGAACAAAATCTGTAACCTTTCTTTTAGTTCCTGTTACAAGCTGAACTAACCATGCATTATCGAATTTTTCTTTTTCTAGCTTGCAACAGTTTACTAAAGTAGGTGAAATATAACTTAAATTCATACCAGGATCTATTAAAATAGAAATAGACTCGTTTTGTATCATACCTTCAATTTCGACAATGGATGTTTGATGGTCCGCTTGACGGTTCTCCAATGCTGCATTTATCCTGGGCATTTCTCTTGCGATACCTCCAACTGTAGGTTCTGCTTGCATAGTATGTATGTTGTTGGTTGTCCTCTTGTTGCATGGGCAATCTGCTCTCTAGTGAGATCAGCCACAATCATAGCACTTTATGGGTCCTTTCTGCTCAGCGTACCTGTTGTTATTGTTGTTATTATTATTGTTGTGATTGTTAGGTACATTCCTTGCAGCAATAGTATTCTGAGATGTATTATTCCGATAATTATTAGAAAAATTTCTATTATTAAAGTTTTTCTTAAAACCTCCAGCATTCTGATTAAAATTCTTCTTTTTATAGTCATTAGTTTTACTGTTCTTCCAGCCAGTTGTTCCTTGTTTTTTTCTGTTTTGGTCAAAACAAAAATTTTCCTTTCTCATGGCTTCTTCCAAAGTGGAAGAATTATCATACTCAATACGATCTTTTATATTAAATGGTAAAAAGCTGAGAAACCTTTGCACTTTAGGCTTTTCCTCAACCATGTAGGGTACGTGCCTTAGCAAGCTAAGAAACTTGCTGCACAGTTCTTTCATGTTCATTGTACCCAACTTTAAGTCGTAAAACTCCTTCGATTTATCCTCAAAATACTGTTCAAACAAGAACTTCTTTTTAAACAAACTTTTAAACATAGTCCAAGTTACTTCTTTTTCTTTTATGCTCTTGATTCTTTTAAGATCCTGCCACCAGATATCTTCCTTTCCGGTCAGATTGTAAATAGCCATCTTAGATTTCAGTTGAGAAGAGTAGTCATAAATATTAAACTACTTTTTCATCCCAGACAGCCAAGCTTCTGTTGTCTCACCCTTCTCACTTTCGCCATTAAAAGTAGGTGGCTTAATCTTTTTAAATTCACCGGTAATTTGTTCATGATGCTTATGTTTTCTCTTTTTAGAGCAGCACTCACTGTTGCTGCTGTCATAATTTACATCATCATTACCTGAATCAGACTTAGAAAATGAGTAACTATTCCTTTTATCATTTCTTGTTTTCTTATGCTTATGTTGGTGGGACATGATTTCAGAGTCAGCTCTAAATTCTGATTTCCTGCCTCTTTGATCACTGTGATAGTTCCCTTTTAAATTTTGTTGTAATTCTTCCTGTTCCTTAAGAATCCGTTCATTTTCTTCTTTAACAACTTTTAACTCAGATTTTAAATCTTGCACAGTGCGTAAAATTTCAGAACACTGGTTGTTTAACTCAACGTAAATTCCTTTAGTGTTATTATGATTAATTTGTTCATTACGAGGAGATCTGTCCTTTGCTGATTCCTTTGGTATTTCCATACCTGCATTTAAAAGTAAATCTGTTCTGTGCAAAAATGAAATTAAATTGTAAAAGTTAGTAACATAAACTTTCTGATTTATTTTTCTATTTGCGCGCATGAGCCTCATTCAGGCCTAGAGTTTGAACTTGTGCTCTGATACCACATGTAACATCCCGGAAAATCGTAAAAATTTAAAACTTTTCTACGTGAAAATAAATGCTATTTAATAATGCAGAAATGATGCAAGGCGCCTCGACGAGGTTCTTGCTTATCGATTAACACACAAAGCAAACACATAAAGGGCTCACACAGATAATATATGTGAACTGGAAATGCCATGAATTCAGCTTCTTCTATTAAACTGAATGAATATTACAATGTGCAAATACAAAGTAAACTATCAAACTAGTCGGCCTTAGCCTGTTATAATGTACAGAAAATATCTATCTTCAGTGTGTTTCTTCTCACTGTGTGTGATCCTCTCCTCCTCTCAGACTTCTGCAGAATGCATGAATGAATGAGCTATGAGAGATGAGCAATCCCTTCCCCTGTTCCTTCACACTTCTCTTCTACCCTACTGTTGCGCATCCCGATGTCCACTCCAACACCCGAGACACTCTTCTTCTTTGTCTAGGAATTTGATTACACTCTTCCACTGTTCCTTAAAATTACAAATTGTAGAGGAATTTGATATTAAAGCGAAGAATGAGAGAATATTCATGTTTTTGAATACTCTCTCATTCTTTTTCTTTAATCATGCCCCTGCAATTTGGAATAACAAATCCCCTACCTCTCGCTGAATATGGTGAAAAGAGCTCTTTGTTTTTCGTAGTTTGGCTTGCTTTTATAGATGCAATGTCTCAGCTTACAATACTTGACATTGTGCCAGAACTGATTGCAGCGACTATCAATTAATGATCGTTTCCATTATAATGCATATTGGTAGCTGGCGACATTTCTCCATCCAGTTAGAATAGAACAAAATGTTTGTGGTTATAAATAACACATATTATGTCATCTGCTATGACGAAGTCATTTAATTATTAAATGATAGTCCTGAGTCGAACGCTTGTAAATGATAGTCCCGAAATATGTTTGGAAGCTTTCTCATATCTTTGTACTCGCACCACGCTCGCAATCGCAGGTTCTGGAAATAATTATTGGATGATGAATCTCTCCTTTTTCTGTCTTCTTGTTGATGAGGACGAGATTGGTTTTCATGGACAGACATGAATACCACCTCGGATGGGAGAGGCGGTGAGGTTGATTAGAAGCTGGGAGAGGCGGTGAGATTGATGAGAAGCTCTGACTGGTTGTAGCTATGGCATCTCATCTTCGTTTATTTCATACTTTTCCTTCTTATTTATGTGTGGTGATCTGCCATGACAATTCTTATTTATTTGTGGTGATTTGCCATGACAAATTCTATAGAGGGTGGCAACTCAATGATCTTCGTTTCGTTTCGTTTTTCCAGGAGAACGTTTCGTTTCGTTATTAGTTATCATGTATATTTTTTTATAATATAATTGTTTATTTCGAATTTGAAATGACCCTTGAAAATATATTTATTTCAGCCTTCACTATAATTTATAATTATTTATATTTTAGAATTTGGAGTGGATTATTATTTATGATTTTTTAGATTGAAGGAAGATTAAGACAAATATAAGGTAGGTGAAGCATAGACAACAACATATGATTAAACTAAGTATGGAGAACAAATAACACATAACTTGTTCATGGCACTTAACTTGTGACCTATAGATATTTATCAACCACAAGTTAAGTAGTTGTGCTAGTTTGAAAACTCCTATAAACTTAAATATAAACTTATTAAGTCTAACTTTTCTTAATTTCTTAATTGCATAAGAAAAATATTATGTAATAGTACTTTTTAATAAATATATGATCTATTTTTTAAATAAATTGGGACTTTAAATATGGTTTTATAATTAAGCCTTAATTTATGATCTAATGGGTTTGGGATTACTTGACATTTTTGTTAAAATAAACTAAAACTAACTAAAACCATAATAACATAATTCGAGTAAAAAAACACTTGAGTGATATAAAATGCATAATATGTATTATGTCTTTGCATAGACTTGAGCCTTATCTCTAAGCGGCTTAAGGGTAAATCTGTGTACACCCCATTGATATTTCATGCACAGAATTGTAAATGAAGTATACAAAATAATTATAATAATACAATAATTATAAAAAATACTAAATATAAACCAATAAATATAAGTTACCCATTTCAAAAAGATAAAAAATTGAAAAGATTACGGAATCTATCACCAATTCTATCTTAAAAATCCATTAATATTTTTTTTATAACCCACCAAAATATATCTCTCTCTATATATAAAGTAACAAAATACACACACATATACAATAGTAGTAGCAAAAGACACTTTTTTAAATAATATTCCAAAAACAAGCTATCATATAAGAAAATGTATGAAAATTTTAAAAATAATTATAATACAATAATTATAAAAAATACTAAATATAAACCAACAAATATAAGTTATCCATTTCAAAAGATAAAATTAGAAAGGATTAAGGAATCTATCACCAATTCTATCTTAAAAATCCACCAATGAGTTTTTTATAAACCACCAAGAAAGTATTTATAAACCATCAATAGTGAAAATGTTCAGATTGTGAAAAATACCCAAATAGGTGAGATCATTTTAAAATGTAAAAATAAAAAAATATTGACTTGAGTGTATCATAATTGTATATAAAAAAACCCATGAACAAAGTTTCAGGTTACTTATTTACTGTATTTTCAAATAAAATATTCATAGATATTTTTAAGAAAGGACCTTGATCACAAGGGTTTACTTAACCCAACCTCACACCTTGATCGATGGTTTTCCACCTACATTAAGAACCCTTAATCAAGGGCTCATTTAAGATCTCAATTAAGGTATTAATAGCTTGATTGAAGGCTTAAAATTACCTCAATTGGGGATATGAAAAACACTTGTTCCATGCTCTCCCTTTCCAAAATGTGTTACCTATTTTTATGGATTCACACTTATCCTAATTATGTATTTAGAGAAGTAGTAAACATGGCACCCCACCCACATCCTTTGTCTTTGTTTGAAGAGATGGATGTTTGTGATGCAGTACCGAATGACCCAATCAATAGTTCATGTATGTCTCCCATACTTCTTCCATTGTAGCCATAAGAATTCATCCATATATCCTTGTTAGCACCCTGTTAATCGCCTTATGTTGTTAGAAGTCCTCTTTTGTACAGCAAGGAGCTAGAGGTTGCAATGACTCACTTTATTATATTTGTATTCTTTCAAGTATGTGAGTCATGTAGAGAAATATGCTACTATAAAACTTCATATATTTTAACACTAAAAGGAAAAGACCCCTCTAGCAGAGGTTTTTACAGATGTTCCTCTAAAAAGAGCCCAAATATATGTTTATGGTGGATTTTGCTAGCAGAGGGGAGTGAGCGGAGATTTTACTAGATGTTTTTACTCAGTGCTTTGATGCATACCAAATCCACCGGTGCGCCTAATGTCTGTATGCACCACTGTGTATTAAAAAAATAGCACACCACAATCGAAATCCCCGTCAAGCGGAGAAAGAAAAACAAATATTTTCTATTTCTGTAGCCAACAAATACCGATGCATTTAAACTACGATGACGTACCGGTGCTACCATATAAATGACGCACCAATTTCATCCAAAAAATGTTTCCCTCCTACATGGGAAAATGTTTTTTTAATAAGTAAAATCATTTACGGTGTGTTTGTATTTTTGAATAGAACTAGTGCACTGTGTGTGATTGGAAGCACCGACACGAGGTGTAACTAAAAGAAAAAACCGGATGAAAAACTTTTGAATATGTTTATATTCACTAGCGGTGTGTTTACCTAATTAAAATGCATACGATACACATTGGTGTAGTGAAAAATAAAATAACAACAATTCAACGACGCAAAATATTTTTATATCGTTATATTCATTATTGGTGTGTTGTTATCTATAAAACGCAACGAAACTCAATATCATTTAGAGCACCAAAGTAGAGTAAAAAAAACACTGGACGTAAAACTTTTTAATATTTTTATATTCACTAGTAGTGCATTTATCTCAACTAAATGTGCAAGTGCGTTATATTCAGTACGCACCAATGTAGGGAAAATTAAAAGAAATTGTGAGACAAAAAAATATGGTTATATTGTTCCAATCATTAACATTGCGTAGGTATATTGACAATGCACTGGTGCATAATATCATTTAGAGCACCAAACTAGGGTAAACAAAAAAAACCTGGATGGAACAATGTTTTTATAATTTTATATTTTTGGACGGTGCGTTTATATATTGTAAATGCACCAATGCATCCTTAACAGAGTGTATGTGACTAGGGTAATATTAAAAAATGCAGGACAATTTTTTTTATTTTTTAAATTCATTTCCAGTGTGGTCTTTCACTCTAACCGCATTTGTGTGTATTGTTATCACGCGCACTGAAATAGGGTAAAATAAAAATAAAATTATCGAATAAAAAAACCATTATTACCATCCTGAAATGTTGTTGAACACCTAGGCACCGATGCATTACTTGCCTACTTGAAATGCCCTTCCATCAGTGCTCCATGTGGTTGAATTACTCCCTTACATTGCATGCTTGGTGGCTTTTGAACTTTGCTAAATAATGGGAAATTTTTTTAATTTTGTCTACATCGCAACCATTTCTCCATAACACACAAGTTCCCAGGTAATCTTTTTGTTACCTCCTAATTCCTATTTTTCGCAGATAGATAATGAAAATTCACCTTATTCTGTTTTTTGTTTAAAATAAAAAAAATGTGCGGTGTGTTCCATTCATTCAGATCACACCGCTATAAACAATGCACCCGGTAAATTTGTAGTGTGCACCAATAGTGGTGCGTTGTGAATGTATAGTGCACTGCACTAGCAATGTGCTATCCATTTCATGACGCACCACTAAAAAATTAAAAACCATTTTTGTAACATACCCTTTAAGCTGGGAAACATTTTGTGTTTAGAAACATTATGATAACTTTTATTGTAAAGTTTATATTGGACAGGTGTCCAAGGATGACTGTAATTTGCACAATATATTATTATTTAATAAATAAAATAGGAGACAAACACCTAAGAGGACTGTTGAAAGAGAGGCTACTGATCCACTAGGTGGAATGGAATCTGGAGAAGAAGGCAATGGACAAGTGGCAGAATCATGATGCAACTAACTAGCTGTTGGTATGGGACAACTCCCTTGAAATGTGGTCATAGTGCCCTGAAAGATAAGACTGGAGCTTGAGGCTCATTTATTCCAAACTGACCACTAAAATACCTAGGCGGTCTATATAATAGCCATCAAATATTGAACTGAGGTACATCACTTTTCCTGATGAGGAAATTTACCTTGGCATTTTGCTGTGTTTGCACCCAAGAGATTTGATGAGGGGATATGCTATTGTTGATCATGTTGTGAGTTTTCCAAACTCTTATTGAGATCAGGAGGTTGATTCTGAGTGGAGAAGGCATTTTTCAGGAGGTTGATACCGAGTGGAGAAGATATTTTTGAGTGCCTTTCTTCTACACAGATTCCACCCACTTACTGGATCAGTAAGCATGCTTGGGGGTTCATTAGAAGTCAACAGCTGAGCTGCTTCTTCTGAAGCAGGTTGGGAGGAACATGCCTCCTTGGGTGTTTGTTGGCCCTATCGTCAGTTACAGGTTCTATTGTCTTATCTGTTTTATTTTTAATTTATGTTATCTATTTTGCATATTACAGTTCTGTTGTTTATTAAACTTTCACTGTTTAATTTACAAGTTATTTCAATTTCCTGTATAAGTTAACAATTCTGTATAAATGTGAAATGTTTGAATAGAATGGTTTCTATATTTTTCCCCATGCAAAAAGGAACAACATCGTACTCCAGTATAGAAACAAATTAAAAATAGATAAGTCTGATAGGCAAATAGCCAAGTGAATGGGAAGATTTAATTTATTATAATTTCTCAAAGTTTCTACTTCCTATTAAATTCCTGTATTTATATTTTAGTACTCTAATTATTAACTATTTTTATTTAGCTGTATTCATAGTTTGTATAAAATAATTCTGTTTATAAATATCACTGTTTTCAATTAATTATATTCTGTTCTAACAGTATAGGATTTATTTATCCATACTCAACAGTTAAGATGTTCTTGTTTACACTAGGATAAATAAAGATTTACTTTCAAAATGTATCAGAATGATATTCTTCTACAGACATCAAGTTTTTTCATTTATTTCATGCTCACATTAGTTTATAGTAGCATTTTATTTTAAAATTTAGTCTTGTTTCTCTCTACATATAAAAGCATTACAATACAAACATAATCGAATTATAACCCCAACAGTTCACAGTAGAAGACCTGTTATTTATTATCAGTTTGAATAACATTCTGACACTCACTTCTTTTAACATTAGACAAATCTATTTCAAACAGAAGTATCAAGATAGACAAGCTCGAACTTCATTTCATAACAATATCAAGGACAAAAACCGAACACTTACACCTTAAACATGCATGTAGATCGAATAGTTAAGATTTCACTTTCAAAAGGATTGAAGAAGTTTCTAAATAAAATAATGAACACAGGCTTATTGTCGAGAGACCTCAGCTAAAGCATTGTTAAGCTTTATTTTTCCAAACAAAGACTAAACCCTAACACTAGAATTATTTCCTATTTTCTTTAAGACACAGCAACAACATTATAAACAAATCGAATCATGTACAGGTCGTGAGCCTTATCAATAATTCAACTATCCATTGTTCTTTTAAAGCAAATAGTTATATCTTTCACCCATCGATTTATAATCAAATTAAACTCAGAGTTTACCAAAAGGGTTCCAATTCTTTTCTCATAGCTATAACTTCTTTTCCATTAAACCCTAAACACAGGATCAAGTTACAAAATAAACAAACTTCACACAGGCCATAGCCATACATAGATATAATTTATCAATCCTATAACAATAGACATATCGTTTTACAGACTTTAAACATTTGCATTTTAACCTTAGCCATATACAAAATAAAAATGATAATAGTGGTCATGAAACACCATGAAGTACATTATTCAAGTCCGAGGGTAAAACCCTTGTTTATAAAACCATTGCAAGCATGGCTATTTCCTTATAGGTCGAGGTACATCTCCCCATTCTTTTTAAACAGTATGCAAACCCTATATCTATGTTTTACAAAACTCTCTGAGTTATAAATACAACAGACAGAATAGCACACAGTTGAACATCATCTCATCAACCCATAGTTTTCAAAGCTACCGCCGAGGCTTACCGATTGGTATAGCTTTCCAACCTTCAACGTCAGGTTCGAGGAGCCATTTCTTAGCTACACCTGCAATGACAATTACCAGTGGTTAAAACAGTATCTAAACGAAAAGACTTCAGTATTAGAAGGTTGATAAACTGATAGCATTTTGTGGAATATTACAGTGGAGTAAGGTGAATACATTACCTCTCAGAATGTTAGCTATAAAATCAACGAACGCCAAGTCTGTATCCACTGCAACGAAACCCTACTATGTTAAATGCTGAAGTAACCGAAGCCAACTCCCAACCATCAACTCTCAATATTTCACAACGTCAAGACCTGGAACAACCAAAATGAAGGGTTGATTTCTCACACAAATCTAACTTCCAAGAACCAACAAGTCTAACGATCGAATCTCTTCAAAAGTTACAAACCCAACTGATAACTTAAACAAGTAAACTACTGCATGAAGAACTGAGAACATTCAATGCCCACTAGGCAATGCCACATCGAAACTCCATTACCTTGGTAGTTATGAACATTCAATGCCCAGGTTACGTTAAGGCTGCCAACCTATATGGAATTTCAAATTTCACATCACATTAATAAATGTATTGGATTCACATATGATATGGTCGAGAGCTTATACCTTGTCACAATACGTTAGCACATAGTGGAGAGATAGATCCATAGTTATTATAGCAACATTTGATCACATAGTTGCATATAGTCACATAACATACTACCCTCACATAATATTACAAAGTATGCACATAACTCATATCCATTGCATAATATTTATTAATATTCCTAGGGTATGATATATAATAGAGTGTTACAATTGCACACATATTGCATAGTTAAGCATATAGATTATATTGTGCATGTAGTATCACATAATTCATAAGTGCCATATAGGGGCATCATGGTGCACACAACAAACATATCATATGGATTATATAGTACATAGTTGAGATTTGAATTATATCTCATAATTACATCGTAATATAAATCATATAAATAAGTCAAAGGAACATACACACTATTATATGGTGTTGAATCCTAATGCATGATACTATGAAAGTCATAATGATAATGGAAGGCAATATTACCATAGCATAATTTCTTAACATAGGACCTTCGCTTTGACTAGGAAAAAGAATCGACAGCTATGTACAGTTCTACATAAAAATCAATTAGAAAATTTTCTATGATTCTGAGTATAAAACTGAGACCCATTTGTTATAGATCTTCTCATGATTCATCTACAAGTGTGCAATTTCTACAATATAAGACGTATTGTAAGTATCAATAGTCATTTTCAGAGATCTTAAACTTGAACACCATATAGTTGCGAACTAGGTTTCTCACCAATATAATTCCCAAGAGTCTTTATCTCTTCACTTATCGAAAAAGAGATCTATTGAAAAACTGTTGGACACTCGTCGTAAATTAAATCTCTTACCTGTAAATCTGTCACAAGTACGGATCAACATGCTTTAACACGAATGCTAAGTAAGCCTCGGGGCGTCCAAAGGAGCCCTTCATCAATCAAACAAGAGTACATTAGTTAAATATATGTTTCATTATCCATTATGTTAAATTTAATGCTAAGTAGGAATTGATGACTCAGCAGAGTCACTAGAAATTGAATGTAATTCAGAATATTTTATTATTAATAAATTAATTATGGAGACAACAACATGGGAGAGCTGTTAAAAGAGGTTACTGGTCAAACTGGTGGATGGAACTAGGTGGAAAGGCAAAAAGACAAGTGGCAGCATCCTCAAACACTTCCTAAGTTGCAGGTGGCAACTTCCCTATATTTGGGGTCATGATTCCCCAAGAAAGTGGAATCTGAGTAGGTGGCTCATTAATGACAGTTAACCCAACAAAGACCTAGGCAATCTTTTAAATAGTACTCAATGAACTGAGCTGGGGGTTCGAATTGTTCTGGAGGGAGAATACATTCAGGTGGATGTTATTCAGGAGTCCCATTGAGGAAGAGGGAAATTTACAGTAAGGAAGTTGTTTGAGAGGAATGCTGTAGTAACTTGGTTCCATTATAGCTGATTTGGGCTGAGAGAATTACTTTGTTGCACCTAGTTCTAGCCAGGGAGACCAGAGTAAGCTCGGGGGTCCTGAGAAGTGTTGTCTGGGCACTCTCCAGGAGTTGGTAGGGAGGAACAACCTCCCATTGCTGTTGTTGTCCACAGCTCAACAAGTTCTGTCATTTTATCTCTTTATGTTTATTAAGTATGAATGAATGTATGTTATGTTTACCTTCTTATGTCTGAATAGTAATTAGTTTAGTAAAAGATAGTATCCCTGAGTATCAGCAGTAGAATTATTGAGAGTTACTATGATTTTTGTAACGTTAGTATGATGTAATATCCTTGTTATATTATTATTAATGTGTTTATAATTTCTGCAGTTAATGTATTTATGATTTATGCAATAAACTATTGATGCTTTATATAATAATTCGTAGTTATAATTATAACCCTAGTTGATTATATTTTCTCAACAGGTAAGCAGGGTTTACATATAACGTATTTGTACTCTGTATATTATAAAATTTAAGATACAGTTATAGGATACAAACAGTAAACCTGACCTTAGACACTACAATAAATTATATCTAGGTCGACAGAACCTACACAAGATTTTGTAGTCACAAATAGGATCTCTATCTCAGGGTACAACCCTAGTAAGAAGTTAGCCTGTCTCAATCTATTAATTAAATTTATACACAAAACCTAGTTAACAATTATCCATTTATTTATTATCAGACAAAACGATTGTGCAGAAACCCTAACAGAACTTCTTCACACAGAACTTATTTAACAGTTAAATAAACCAGTTATTGTATTAAAAACAAAAGAAGTATCAGAACCATATCTAGCTCGATATCGAGCTTAAATATTTAGTTTTATTTTTCCTCAACTTCCATATTACCCACAGAATCGTAATTTGAATAACTGAATTCGTAACTAAACAAAAATCACGACAGAGGAGTTCGAAATGAATCCTATCATTCTAGTTTCTACAACACGAATTCATCAACAGAGAAATAACTTAGTTACTATTCCTACAACAGCAGAAAATAGACAGAACGTTATTTAGCTTATTCGTCGAGTTATTAACATTTGTTCAACTCACAGATTACCATCCGAGTCGTACTTCTTACTTAATAGCTTAAGCGTTCGAACAAAAATAAATAACCCCAACTGTAACTTATTAGGGTCAAACCCTACCAGCCCCTTTGATACAAACAAAGCTAATGCTAAATAGTAAGACATTATCTTCACCTACAGCCGGGTCACGAATCCTCTATTTAAGTGGTTTTAAAACTTAAAAACAATATACTACTACTATACATAGTTTAAAGTTAAAAAAAAACGCATGCATAAAAACAAGCCATTTTACAGGTAACACTTTATATTATTCCAACTCAAAAACCTGGGTGATTAACCGTGAATCATTAAAGCGCAGTAACGAGGTTTTAAACTACAAAGCCGTAACCTCATCTTCAGAACAGGCCCACAGTTTTTACTGATATACAATGATTCTTCTATAAACCCTAACTACCACAAGAAAGACGAATAAATTACATATGACTACAGCCGTAACATTCCACACACATCACAGGGTTAAACCCGTCTATAAATTTTGGTGAAAACAGCTACAAGGTCAAACAGTACGGAGATAGCCACAAGGATGGATCTTTCAAGACTAAACCCTAACCACTCTATAAACAGCAAGGAGGGAAAGCCATGGTGAAACCAAGCTTACCAGGTTAAGCAACCAACTGCCGAAGCTTGGGTCACCCACATTGCGAATGGAGTCAGGGCCTGCAACGAAAGAAAAACATTATCGGTTATCACTTATATATATAAATGTTGAGTTCTAAACAAATTTTTTCATTCAGAAGACGAAGATGAATCATGTAGCTTACCAGAGTTTGGAATGAAGTCAAACACAGTATGTAGTCTGATAGCCACGAGCAGCAGAAGGGTGAACCCCTCTCTTTTCACCAAAACGATTAAGCTGACTGAAAACCAGGAGTATGTGCCATAGTAGAAGCTTCCAACAGAACCAATCTGAGATTCATGGCCACGTCGAGACAAGGTTGAAACTGATGCCAAAAAGGAAAAACCCTAGGTCGTTCACAAACTTATAGCTGTTAAAAGCACAACACAAGACTCCCAAACCATACTAATGAACAAGCACGAAGAACTGTAGCAGCATGGGAGCTGTTACCACCATTGTTTCATCGAAAAATGGACATGAGAATTCACAGAGCGGCCGAGCCCGAAGGCAAGGGAAGAAATGACAAGATTAGGGTTGAGTCAACTCTTATCTATCATCAACACTTGGCGTAGAAGCACCCACGTAGCTTTTAACAAAATTTCCATGCAGTGGGTCATTGTTCTATAGTTTACAATGAGATTCCCATCATACGTTTGCAAAAATAAAATGATAACATGGATATTCCAAGGTGGTCGTAACACTATAGTTTAAAATTGTCATATATTTCATGTTAAACAAACGATGCCTCTGAACTATGCATAGTGAATAATAACACTTGCCCTACAAACAATATAACGATACAATTGTCAAATAGTGATCAAGAATTCGATAAGTTATCCATTTAGAAATTATAGTATGGGTAAAGGAATTTTTGTATGGTTATCAATTTTGGTAGCAATACTATAGTTTCATATGTCATCTTTTTTAAACAATCAAACCTTGGAATAATACCTTGAACCTGGCATACTTTATGATGAAAACATTGCCTAGTATTTATTTAATTCATGCAATATAAACATCGTTAAAAAAAACTCAGTATTGAAGTTTTCTAAACTTGGAGGAAGTGTTTCGCATTATAAAATTATAAGGATCAGGGTGTAGCGTATACTATATGTGGTTCATAAAGACCTATCGTTGACATTTCCAATCAGCCTAATCTCATGTGTTATGACATAGATCTTTTTCTTAAGTCTATGAGATAAAAAAAAAGATATTGGATTTAGCTGTTACAACAATACTATCAAAATGTTAAATGCGATAGCTGTACATAGATGACATAGGACGTGCCATTACGTCTTAGGTGACCAAAAACTTGTAAGATTTAAATTACATAACTCACATTATCGGATTAGGGTTACCGTGGTCCATTTCAATTGTTGATACAACTTAATAATAATTCTTTAATAGACTCGGATTTCGCATATGACAAGTAGACCCTTGTCATCCTTAAGATACATTGAATTTAATAAAGATAGCTTACAGATCTCAATCCACTATCAATCATAGAAATAGGAATAGTTTTTCAAGATAAAACAAATCCTGAAATAGATAAGAGGAAACATGTAATTTACAGAATACCTGGAAATTTGATTGAGACAAGCAAAGTATATTTATATTGGTACCTTCAAGTCCTTACAATTAAATGTTGCATATCAAATATTCTAACTATAAACATAACTTGATGCAATAACAATGGTGGAGTAAAAATTGAACTGATTATAATAACTCTGTCATACTATCAGTAAGATCTTGAGGAGGTCATAGGCAGAGTGCTACCTTCAAACACCTGATAACCTGATTAGCGTGTTCAGACTTTTACTGAATGATTTGGTACAGCTAAATGATTTTTAATACTTTAAATATTAATTGCAGCGACCCGAACATTACCTGTATATCTGTAAGAGAAAGACATTTTGATGCATTAGCTCGGAAGCTAAGTAAGCCCAGTCTGCTATGGCAATTCCCCCTTGAGGTTGCAGAATAGAAAACAATCAGTAACTGTAAATAAAACTCATATTACAAATTAAGTACAATCACAGATACTCTAGACACATTTATGTTCATCAAAATAGTTAAATGACTGCATTTAATCATATTACATGCTAATGTAAAAATTTTAAATTTTTTTGGAAATTTTGGGTTCTGACATGTGGTATCAGAGCATGGTTCAAACACTAGGTCTCGATGTGGCCAACTAGTTTCCGCAGAACCATAAAAGAAAAGAAAATTTATGTACTAACTTTGTATTTTTGTTTCATGTAAAAGACAGAAAATCTCCTTTTCTGAATCTAACAAACAGGTATGGAGAAGCTAGGAGAATATGCTGAGGAGGAATCTCCAAACAATGAGACAAGACAGGTGTCCAGAGAACCTGTGATAGATGAGGTAATTGCTCACTCCTCGAAACTGATGCAGACCATAAAAGGTCTAAAGACTGAGATAGAAACAGTCAAGAAAGATAATGAAAGGATTCTGAAAACACAAGAACAATTAAATCAAATTTTAATAGAAAAATTCCAAACTGATGGGAGAAGCAAAAGAGCTGAATCTGAAGAAGCTAGTCATCAAAAAAGGTCTAAAAGGGTGAAACTAGCTAAATCAGACAGCAGTTCATCATCTGAAGGAGGAAGGGAACAACACAGCTATCACACTACTAGGACAGCAGTGAGGCTGAGTTGTATAATAGAAAGAAAAAGTACAGGCCTTATGAAGAGATTTCTGGGGAATTCAAGAAAATAAAACCCCCAACTTTCAATGGAGAATCTGAAACAGGAGAAGAGGCAGAATCTTGGTTATCTGGAATGAGAAAATACTTCCAGATATACAACTATTCAAATTAGCTGAAGGCAAGAATGGCCATCTATAACCATTCTGGAAAGGCGGATATATGGTGGCAAGACTTGAAAAGGGTCAAGGGGATCAAAGAAAAATAAGTCAATTGGAGTACCTTTAAAAGGTACTTCAAAAAGAAGTTTCTGTCTGAACAGTACTATGAAGAAAGGGCCAAGGAATTTTATGAGTTAAAACTAGGATCTATGACGATGAAGGACTTAAACAGTAAGTTCTTAAGTCTGTTGAGATATGTGCCGTATTTTGTTGAAGAGAAACCTAAAGTACAGTGGTTTCTTAGCTGCCTGCCATATCATATCAAGGACAGAATCGAATACGATAACCCCAAAACTCTGGAAGAAGTTATGCGAAAGGCTAATTTCTGTTTTGAACAGAATCAAAAGAAAGAAGGGATAGACAACTGGAAGGCCAAAAAGAATAGCAATCAGATTGAGTACAGGAAAAAGGAGTTCGTACCCCAGAAAAATTTCAAGAATAATAAAAGCAGAAACCATTTTAATGGTAAAAACTTCGAGGGAAGCAAAAATGGAGTTGCTAATAATTCCAATAACTTCAAGGGCAGCAAGGAGGTTTCTAACAATCATGGAAATTACACTAAGAATTTTGAACGAAAGGAGCCTGTTAAATGCTGGGAATGCAATGGCCCACACTATGCATCAGTTTGCCCGAATCGGAAGAAACCAAATGGCAATATTCATACTATACAAGATGAAATGACTGTTGGAGACTTTGTAGGGACTATGCCTCGAATCAAGGCAGCGTTGGAGAACCACCAAGCTGACTATCAAACTTCCATGGTGGAAGTAGGAGGTATGATTAACAAAATCCCTGTAACTATTTTAATAGATCCAGGTGCTAGTCTTAGTTATATTTCACCCCAGCTAGTAGAAAAATGTAATCTGACTATTGAAAGGTTTGATAATTCTTGATCAGTACAACTAGCTACTGGGGAAAAAAAGAAGGTAAACTGTTATGTTAAGGAATGTGTCCTCGATATGAATGATTTTAAGACTACTGTTAAATTAAATGTTTTGCCACTTGGCTCTTATGACATACTTATCGGTATGGACTGGTTAGAACAACATAAGGTAGTTTTAAACTGTTTTGACAAGACTTTTACATGTGTGAATAGACATGAACAGCCGGTAACGGTTAAGGGTATTCCTAGGAAAACTATAATCAGGCAGATTTCTGATTTACAACTTAAAAGAGCAGTCAGAAAAGGATGCAAAGCCTATGCTGTAACTATTACATATGAGGTAGTTAAATATGATTTAAGCAAGATAAAAGTTGAGGATCTTCCTGTAGTAAATGAATTTACGGATGTTTTTCCGGAGGAAATTCCAGGATTACCTCCCAAGAGAGAACTGGATTTCACAATTGAAATAGTACCAGGTGCTGTACCCAGTTCAAAAGCTCCGTATCATATGAATATTTTGGAGCTTAACGAATTAAAAACACAGTTAAAGGAATTAATAGATAAGAATTACATTCGACCCAGTGTGTCCCCTTGGGGAGCACCAGTAATCTTTGTTAAAAAGAAGGACGGAACTATGCGACTCTGCATAGATTACCGTCAACTAAACAAGATGACAATTAAAAATAGATATCCGTTGCCTCGCATAGATGATCTGTTTGATCAGCTACGTGGAGCTACGGTGTTCTCTAAGATAGACTTGAGATCAGGCTATCATCAGTTGAGAATTAAAGAAGAGGACATATTCAAGACAGCTTTCAGAACTAGGTATGGACATTACGAATTTGTCGTAATGCCATTTGGGCTTACTAATGCCCCAGCCGTCGTTATGTGCCTAATGAATAACATAATGCATAAATACTTACATAAATTTGTTGTCGTATTCATCGATGACATTTTAGTTTATTCTAAGAATGAAGAGGAGCATAAAGAACATTTACGGATAGTCTTACAAGAACTACGAGAGCAGCAACTCTTTGCGAAGTTCAATAAGTGTGACTTCTTCAAGGATGAAATTCAGTACTTAGGTCACGTAGTGACTAAGGAAGGGATTTCAGTTGATCCTGAAAAGATCCGGGCAATCGAAGAGTGGCCAGTACCAAAAGACGTAACAGATGTTAGGTCCTTCATGGGAATTACCGGTTATTACCGTAGATTCATAGAAGGATTTTCAAAAATAGCCAACCCAATCGCTTCCTTGCAAAAGAAAGGCAAGAAGTTTGATTGGAACTTGAAGTGTGAAGAAAGCTTTAAGAAATTAAAGACCTTATTGACGACTGTGCCTATTCTAAGAATAGCAGATCCTAATAAGGATTTTGTGGTTTGCACCGACGCTTGTAATGACGGTCTAGGTGGAGTGTTGACTCACGATGGGCATGTCATTGCCTATAAGTCCAGGAAGCTGAAAATTCATGAAAAGAATTATGCCACTTATGACTTTGAATTAGTTGTTGTTATTCATGCTTTAAAGATGTGGCGACACCACTTAATAGGCAGAAAGTTTACTTTAATGACTCATAATAACGGCCTGAAATACCTTTTAGATCAGCCTAACTTAAATGCAAGGCAAGCAAGATGGTTGGCCTTCTTAAGTGAATATGATTGCGAAATTCAGCACATAAAAGGAAAGGAAAATAAGGTGGCTGATGCTTTGAGCAGAAATGCAAGGCTGAATTTTATATCAGCTAGCAGCACTTATACGTCTGATTTAAATGAACAGTTGTCTGAAGGGATAAAATCAGATGAAATTTATCAAAAGTTACAGGCTACAGCTAAAGAAGAACCTACAGAAAGTTTAATAAAGGGTTATAGCCTAAACAAAGATGGATTTTTATTGTTTAAGCACAGAATTTATGTGCCTAATGTATCCAAGGTTAAAATACTAATTCTGGATGAAGTGCATAAAACCCCTTACTCGAGGCATCCAGGCTACCAGAAGACTGTCACCATGTTGAGAAAAGACTATTTTTGGCCTAATATGAAATCTGAAACAGCTGAGTATATAGCTAAATGTTTGGACTGTCAACAAGTAAAAACAGAACATCAACATCCAGCGGGGTTATTACAACCTTTGCCTATTCCTAGTTGGAAATGGGAAATAATCAGCTTAGATTTCATTACCAGTTTACCCATAAATCAAAATCAGAATGATTCAATTATGGTGGTAGTAGATAAATTGAGTAAGTCAGCACACTTTATTCCTGTTAAAACCACTTACAAGGCTGCAATTATAGCTGATATATTTCTGAAACAGATTTTTAGGTTACATGGGGTCCCAAAAGTTATTATTTCAGACAGGGATCCTAAATTCACAGGAAATTTCTGGAAATCTTTGTTCAAAGGATTAAACACAACACTGAATTTCAGCACTTCTTTCCATCCTCAGACAGACGGACAAACTGAAAGAGTCAATCAAGTATTGGAAGATCTGCTAAGAATGTATGTTAAGGATCAACCAGGTAAGTGGGAGGATTACTTATATTTAGCAGAATTTGCATACAATAACACTTATCAATCGTCAGCTAAGTTCAGTCCTTTTGAAATTATGTATGGACGTAAATGTAACACTCCTATCTCTTGGAATAATCCAGTGGATAGATTAGTGTTAGGTCCTGAATTATTAAAGGAAATGGAACAGATTGTGAAACAAGTGTAGGAAAATTTGAAGATTGCCCACGATCGGCAAAAGAGTCAAGCAGATTTGAAAAGAACTCCTAAAGAGTTCCAGGTGGGTGAACATGTGTTCATAAAGGTAAGACCAAAGAAGAGCTCCCTAAGATTGGGGAGTTGTGCAAAATTAGCGCCACGTTACTGTGGTCCGTTTGAAATTTTATCTAGGATTGGTCAAGTTGCTTATCAGCTAGCATTACCACCTAATTTAAAAGTGCACAATGTTTTTCATATTTATGTTCTGAAAAAGTATGTTCATGATGCTACTCATGTTATTGATTGGAACATTGTACAGGTAGAACCAGAAGGGGAAGTTCTGGTGGAACCGGATTCTATCCTCGGGAGGAGGGAAATTACTCTGCGGAACCGCACAATTGGACATCTGAAGGTGCAATGGAAGCACCTTAGTCCTGAAGAAGCTACCTGGGAACTGGAAAGTAAGATGTGGGAAGCATACCCAAATCTATTCCAGCAGGTGGTTGAGGATGAGGAATAAGTAACATCGAGGACGATGTTACATTTTAAGGGGGTGTGTATGTCACATACCCCAATTTTGTAAAAATTATGTAATTGTTTTATTACATTCGTGAGACATTATGTTAAATTTAATGCTAAGTAGGAACTAGGTGGAAAGGCAAAAAGACAAGTGGAAGCATCCTCAAACACTTCCTAAGTTGCAGGTAGCAACTTCCCTATATTTGGGGTCATGATTCCCCAAGAAAGTGGAATCTGAGCAGGTGGCTCATTAATGACAGTTAACCCAACAAAGACCTAGGCAATCTTTTAAATAGTACTCAATGAACTGGTCTGGGGGTTCGAATTGTTTTGGAGGGAGAATACATTCAGGTGGATGTTATTCAGGAGTCTCATTGAGGAAGAGGGAAATTTACAGTAAGGAAGTTGTTTGAGAGGAATGCTGCAGTAACTTGGTTCCATTATAGCTGATTTGGGCTGAGAGAATTACTTTGCTGCACCTAGTTCCAGCCAGGGAGACCAGAGCAAGCTCGGGGCCCTGAGAAGTGCTGTCTAGGCACTCTCCAGGAGTTGGTAGGGAGGAACAGCCTCCCATTGTTTTTGTTGTCCACAGCTCAACAGGTTCTGTCATTTTATCTCTTTATGTTTATTAAGTATGAATGAATGTATGTTATGTTTACCTTCTTATGTCTGAATAGTAATTAGTTTAGTAAAAGATAGTATCCCTGAGTATCAGCAGTAGAATTATTGAGAGTTACTGTGATTTTTGTAACGTTAGTATGATGTAATATCCTTGTTATATTATTATTAATGTGCTTATAATTTCTGCAGTTAATGTATTTATGATTTATGCAATAAACTATTGATGCTTTATATAATAATTCGTAGTTATAATTATAACCCTAGTTGATTATATTTGCTCAATAGGTAAGCAGGGTTTACATATAACGTATTTGCACTCTGTATATTATAAAATTTAAGATACAGATATAGGAGACAAACAGTAAACCTAACCTTAGACACTACAATAAATTATATCTAGGTCGACAGAACCTACAGGAGATTTTGTAGTCACAAATAGGATCTCTATCTCAGGGTACAAACCCTAGTCAGAAGTTAGCGTGTCTCAATCTATTAATTAAATTTATACACAAAACCTAGTTAACAATTATCCATTTATTTATTATCAGACAAAACGATTGTGCAGAAACCCTAACAGAACTTCTTCACACAGAACTTATTTAACAGTTAAATAAACCAATTATTGTATTAAAAACAAAAGAAGTATCAGAACCATATCTAGCTCGATATCGAGCTTAAATTATTTAGTTTTATTTTTCCTCAACTTCCATATTACCCACAGAATCGTAATTTGAATAACTCAATTAGTAACTAAACAAAAATCACGACAGAGGAGTTCGAAATGAATCCTATCATTCTAGTTTCTACAACACGAATTCATCAACAGAGAAATAACTTAGTTACTATTCCTACAACAGCAGAAAACAGACAGAACGTTATTTAGCTTATTCATCGAGTTATTAACATTTGTTCAACTCACAGATTACCATCCGAGTCGTACTTCTTACTTAATAGCTTAAGCATTCGAACAAAAATAAATAACCCCAACTGTAACTTATTAGGGTCAAACCCTACCAGCCCCTTTGATACAAACAAAGCTAATGGCAAATAGTAAGACATTATCTTCACCTACAGCCGGGTCACGAATCCTCTATTTAAGTGGTTTTAAAACTTAAAAACAATCTACTACTACTATACATAGTTTAAAGTTAAAAAAAAACGCATGCATAAAAACAAGCCATTTTACAGGTAACACTTTATATTATTCCAACTCAAAAACCTGGGTGATTAACCCTGAATCATTAAAGCACTGTAATGAGGTTTTAAACTACAAATCCATAACCTCATCTTCAGAACAGGCCCACAGTTTTTACTGATATACAATAGTTCTTCTATAAACCCTAACTACCACAAGAAAGACGAATAAATTACATATGACTGCAGCCGTAACATTCCACACACATCACACGGTTAAACCTGTCTATAAATTTTGGTGAAAACAGCTACAAGGTCAAACAGTACGGAGATAGCCACAAGGATGGATCTTTCAAGACCAAACCCTAACCACTCTATAACCAGCAAGGAGGAAAAGCCATGGTGAAACCAAGCTTACCAGGTTAAGCAACCAACTGTCGAAGCTTGGGTCACCCACATTGCGAATGGAGTCAGGGCCTGCAACGAAAGAAAAACATTATGAGTTATCACTTATATATATAAATGTTGAGTTCTAAACAAATTTTTGTATTCAGAAGATGAAGATGAATCCTGTAGCTTACCAGAGTTTGGAATGAAGTCAAACACAGTATGTAGTGTGATAGCCATGAGCAGCAGAAGGGTGAACCCCTCTCTTTTCACCAAAACGATTAAGGTGACTCAAAACCAGGAGTATGTACCACAGTAGAAGCTTCCAACAGAACCAAGCTGAGATTGATGGCCACGCCGATACAAGGTTGAAACTGATACCAAAAGGGAAAAACCCTAGGTCGTTGACAAACTTATAGCTGTTAAAAGCACAGCACAAGACTCCCAAACCATACTAATGAACAGGCACGAAGAACTGTAGCAGCATGGGAGCTGTTACCACCATTGTTTCAGCGAAAAATGGACATGAGAATTCACAGAGCGGCCGAGCCCGAAGGCAAGTGAAGAAATCACAAGATTAGGGTTGAGTCAACGCTTATCTATCATCAACACTTGGCGTAGAAGCACCCACGTAGCTTTTAACAAAATTTCCATGCAGTGGGTCGTTGTTCTATAGTTTACAACGAGATTCCCATCATACGTTTGCAAAAATAAAATGATAGCATGGATATTCCAAGGTGGTCGTAACACTATAGTTTAAAACAGTCATATATTTCATGTTAAACAAACGATGCGTCCGAACTGTGCATAGTGAATAATAACACTTGCCCTACAAACAATATAACCATACAATTGTCAAATAGTGATCAAGAATTCGATAAGTTATCCATTTAGAAATTATAATATGGGTAAAGGAATTTTTGTATGGTTATCCATTTTGGTAGCAATACTATAGTTTCATATGTCATCTTTTTTAAACAATCAAACCTTGGAATAATACCTTGAACCTTGCATACTTTATGATGAAAACATTGCGTGGTATTTATTTAATTCATGCAATATAAACATCGTTAAAAAAAACTCAGTATTGAAGTATTCTAGACTTGAAGTGTTTCGCATTATAAAATTATAAGGATCACGGTGTAGCGTATACTATATGTGGTTCATAAAGACCTATCATCAACATTTCCAATCACCCTAATCTCATGTGTTATTACATAGATCTTTTTCTTAAGTCTATGAGATCAAAAAAAAGATATTGGATTTAGCTGTTACAACAATACTATCAAAATGTTAAATGCGATAGCTGTACATAGATGACATAGGACGTGCCATTACGTCTTAGGTGACCAAAAACTTGTAAGATTTAAATTACATAACTCACATTATCGGATTAGGGTTACCTTGGTCCATTTCAATTGTTGATACAACTTAATAATAATTCTTTAATAGACTCGGATTTCGCATATGACAAGTAGACCCTTGTCATCCTTAAGATACATTGAATTTAATAAAGATAGCTTACAGATCTCAATCCATTATCAATCATAGAAATAGGAATAGTTTTTCAAGATAAAACAAATCCTGAAATAGATAAGAGGAAACATGTAATTTACAGAATAACTGGAAATTTGATTGAGACAAGCAAAGTATATTTATATTGGTACCTTCAAGTCCTTATAGTTAAATGTTGCATATCAAATATTCTAACTATAAACATAACGTGATGCAATAACAATGGTCAAGTAAAAATTGAACTGATTATAATAACTCTGTCATACTATCACTAAGATCTCGAGGAGGTCATAGGCAGAGTGCTACCTTCAAACACCGTGTTCAGACTTTTACTGAATGATTTGGTACAGCTAAATGATTTTTAATACTTTAAAGATTAATTGCAGCTACCCGAACATTACCTGTATATTTGTAAGAGAAAGACATTTTGATGCATTAGCTCAGAAGCTAAGTAAGCCCAGTCTGCTATGGCAATTCCCCCTTGAGGTTGCAGAACAGAAAACAATCAGTAACTGTAAATAAAACTCATATTACAAATTAAGTACAATCACAGATACTCTAGACACATTTATGTTCATCAAAACAGTTAAATGACTGCATTTAATCATATTACATGCTAATTTAAAAATTTTAAATTTGTTTGGAAATTTTGGGTTCTCACACATGCCTATGAAGAAAATTCGACAGTTGAGAAGCAATGAAAAGATAACGAAAAATGCAATGCAGTTTGTGGCAAAAAGGAAGACGACCATGACGAAGGTCTGATTGGAAGGGAGCTGGCAAAGGTGTGCATGCTGGATTAGTTTAGGGCTGAGAGTTGCATGCAGCAGGTGAAATATTCGTTATGGGCACTTCTATTCATCCCCTTAGGGCCACGCGTGGAGTTAGGCAGCAACCCCGAGTTGCTGGATGCATTGGGCACTGGTGGAATGATGCTGCGTGAGAGGGGGAAGGCCAAATGGCAGGCGTGAAGATGAGAGCTGCGTGGATGTTGGGCAGCGTGAAGATGGGGGCTTCGTCGATGATGGGAGCTGCGTTGATGACAGGAAGCGTGTAGGTTGAATGGCGTAAAGGTAGAAGGAAGCATGATTAAGTTAAATGAGGGCGTGCTGGGTAGCTGGAGAGCAGTGATGATGGAGGGAGATGCGTTGATGGAGCGTGTTGATGGGGGGAGTGCACAGGGAGTGGCAGGTTCGGAGTTAATGCGTGGCACAGGTCGAGAATGGTATGTGAATTAAACTCTTAGTTGGGCGTGAAGGTGGAGGGAGTAGGTGGGAAGACTGGGCAGTGAAGGTTGGAAGTTGGAGAGGGAGATGGTGGGACAGCGTGATAAAGATGCAGCGTGGAAAATGCTGGGAAGTAGCAGAGATGGTAGTGTGGAGATTTTTGGGTGAGCATTAGAGTTGGGCGGGCCAGGCGTGAAATGAATGCTGTGCAGCGTTGAGGATAGCGTGGGATCTGGGGATGAATATTAGGGTTTCAGAGATTGCAGCAGCCTGAAAGGGGGATGCGAATGTGGCGTAGGTGGAAGGGAGCCCCAAAAATGGATGCGTGAAGGCTAAGAATGGGGAGAGGATGCGATGGAGGGATGATAGAAACCAACAAAAAGTACCTAAACCTAACTAACAAGACAAAACGAGAAGCATCAAGAAGAAAACTAGAAACAAGAAGAAGAAAACTAGAAACAAGACTCTTTTTTCAGAAAAAAATTTTCAGAAATGAGAAAGATTAGGTATAGGAGCAAACTGCTCTGATACTAATTGATCCGCAATGTAGAGCAGGATTTGAAATATGTTAAGACTAAACTGAAATGCAAGACAAGCTGAACACAACAATGGAAGGTGAAACTGCTCTGATACTAATTGATCCGCAATGTAGAGCACTATTGGAAATATGTTAAGACTAAACTGAAATGCAAGACAAGCTGAACACAACAATGGAAGGTGAGGCTAGGAGAGCCTCACGTCCTAAACAAAAATACAATAAGAACTCAGAACTCTATTAACAACTACTAACACAATAGAAAGGAAAGACACACAAGCTTGGCACAAAGAATCCTGATTGTATTATGAGGCCACATGCCTTATTATAGCAATTACAAAAGGAGCACAATAAATGCTGCTCATTATTTAATACTAAGATATCTTTAATAACCTAAATAACAATTAATACATTCGTAGAACCAAAATAGTGCCTAATACATGAAGGGGGAGTGTGGGACTCCCATACGGATCAATAGGACAAGTTGTATTGGCCTTAATTTTAATATTATATCTTACAAAACCCTTTTGAATTTGCTCCATCTGTATCCATGATTACGTTATTATGGAGATTCATATTATTTACATACATGTACAGATTGCAAGGACCACCCAATAAATTGGCAATTTTAAAATTATTTTCTAGAAGGTTGATCTCTCTCTCTCTCAAGTAACAACATACACACATACAATAGTAGCAAAACACATACAATATTAGCAAAAGGCACATTTTAAAAATAATATTTGAAAATACTAAATATAAACCAACAAATATAAGTTTTCCATTTCAAAAAATAAAAATGGAAAGGATTAGGGAATCTACCACCAATTCTATCTTAAAAATCAAGTAATATTTTTTTTATAAACTCTCTCTATATATAGTAGCAAAAGATGCATTTTAAAAATAATATTCAAAAAACAAACTATGATATAAGTAAAAGGTATGAAAATTTAAAAAATAATGATAATAATACAATAATTATAAAAAATACTAAATATAAACCAATAAATATAATTTACCCATTTCAAAAAGATAAAAAATTGAAAAGATTACGGAATCTATCACCAATTCTATCTTAAAAATCCATTAATATTTTTTTTATAAACCACCAAAATATCTCTCTATATATAAAGTAACAAAATACACACACACATATACAATAGTAGTAGCAAACGACACTTTTTTAAATAATATTCGAGAAAACAAGCTATCATATAAGAAAAGGTATGAAAATTTTAGAAATAATTATAATACAATAATTATAAAAAATACTAAATATAAACCAACAAATATAAGTTATCCATTTCAAAAGATAAAATTAGAAAGGATTAAGGAATCTATCACCAATTCTATCTTAAAAATCCACCAATGAGTTTTTTATAAACCACCAAGAAAGTATTTATAAACCATCAATAGTGAAAATGTTCAGATTGTGAAAAATACCAAAATAGGTGAAATCATTTTAAAATGTAAAAATAAAAAATATTGACTTGAGTGTATCACAATTATATATAAAAGTTTCAGGTTACTTATTTACTGTATTTTCAAAAAAAATATTCATAGATATTTTTAAGAAAGGACCTTGATCACAAGGGTTTACTTAACCCAACCTCACACCTTGATTGATGGTTTTCCACCTACATTAAGAACCCTTAATCAAGGGCTCATTTAAGATCTCAATTAAGGTATTAATAACTTAATTGAAGGCTTAAAATTACCTCAATTGGGGATATGAAAAACACTTGTTCCATGCTCTCCCTTTGAAAAAAGTGTTACCTATTTTTATGGATTCACATTTATCCTAATTATGTATTTAGAGAAGTAGTAAACATGGCACCCCACCCACATCCTTTGTCTTTGTTCGAAGAGATGGATGTTTGTGATGCAGTACCGAATGACCCAATGAATCTTTCATGTATGTCTCCCATACTTTTTCCATTGTAGCCAGAAAAATTCATCCATATATCCTTGTTAGCACCCTATTAATCGCCTTGTGTTGTTAGAGGTCCTCTTTTGTACAACAAAGAGCTAGAGGTTGCAATGACTCACTTTATTATCTTTGTATTCTTTCAAGTATGTGAGTCATGTAGAGAAATATGCTACTATAAATCTTCATATATTTTAACACTACAAGGAAAACAAACCTCTAGTGGAGGTTTTTACGGATGTTCCACTAAAAAGAGCCCAAATATATGCTTATAGTGGAGTTTCCTTACGGAGGCCAGTGAGCGGAGGTTTTACTGGATGTTTTTACTCAGTGCTTTGATGCATACCAAATGCACCGATGCGTCTAATGTCTGTATGCACCACTGTGTATCCAAGACCCCAGGGCCTAAGCCTATTGTGGGCTAGGTATCCAAGACCCCACGGCCTGTAACAAGATCTAGGAGGCTGACTAAACCTCCCAAGTTCAGTAATAGTCACGAGTGGTTGGGTATTCAAGCCCCCAAGGCCTATCAAGGGCCTATAATAGGCCCTAGAGGCTTAGAGCCTCCTAAGGCTATTGGTAACAACTAGCTAAGTGCTATTGGTAACAATTGGATGTTAATGACAACTGTCTCTTGACTACGATCGACTGGAAACCCAATTCACCATGAAACCCATGGCCTCAAGCATGCGATGCGGTTTTCATGCATACTGGTAAGCCCAAGCCTTGCCTCAACCCAATTTCTCATCCGTCCGTGATTCTGCCATCTCCATTTGGTGGATATTTGTAAGCTCGCCCATGTAAAAAAGACTCCAAAGTATTTTTGTATTGTTACATTAAATAAAAAAAACCCTTTGCCCCTTAATATATAAGCAATATAAATTTTAGGTTTTCATGAGTATTTAATATCACAATATGAATGAACGTGATATTATATTGCCTTCTATTGAAGCCCCCGTGATAACGCTTAATCCCTCACCATATAACTCTTACCTATACAATTTCCAAATCCATGCCAATATCTCTAGTTTAGATGATATTGTTAAATATGTTGCACATATTCATCTCTTATGAAATTATGGGTGTTTACTAATTTGATTTGTAGAATTTATGCAAACCTTTTAGATTTTGTGTGAGCATTTCCATCTTTTTTGTGACATATAACATTTTTTTAAATTAAAAATGTTTATTGGTATTGGTATACTTTGTATTTCATCGACCATATTTAAAAATATAATTATATGTTGCATTACTACAAATTGAGATCTACACTTATTATTTACTATTAAAAATGTTTTCATTATGTTAAACCCCTCAAATGTTTCAAAAACACTTGATGTAATCAAAGGAACTTATCTAACTTTAGTAATTTAAATAGCCATAAAAATATCCTTTAGAAATTTGTACAAATAAATTTGAAATTCTTAACTTAGAAAGGTTGTATCACTCACATGACTATATATATTGTTATTGTTATCATAAACATGGAAAACTCACTTTTCATTCACTCAAGTTTTTTTTGTGAGTGGTTTATTAACATTTTCAAAATAAGGAAGATATAAAGATAAAAATTTAAACATTTGTGAAAAAAATAATATAACTATCTATTTCTTAAAAAAAATTATTTGAATGATCACTTTTATGTAAATTTAAATTCATAATATAATCCCAATCGATCAATTTTATAATAATGATTTATTTTACCAAAATGACACAAGAAAATAATGTCCTAAATTTTTTACTTTAATAAATTTTATATAGATAATTACTTATATTTTAAAGAAGTAAACTTATTAGAAAATTCATAATTTTACATAATAATAATAAAAAAAACCCTTACAAAAGTGGAATTTATAAAAAGATTGACCTTCACCATTTGTTGGAAATCATAGAACCAAACATTGAAACCCTATGTGTTCAATATTAATATATGTACTATTACACATTGAATAAAAATTAGATTCCCTTAATTCACGTTCATGAATTTATACATATTTACAATAAATGATTAATAGAAAGTCTTAAGTGTTATCATAAAGCACTTTTCGGTATAATCAAGTTCTTAACATTTTGATGTATAAGTTCTTAAAAAGAACTCACGCAGCAAATATACAAGTTTTCCATTAATTTTACGTTCATGAATTCATAACAAAAGCGAATTAATTTTCATTTTTCATCCTGGAATGTTTTGTGGTGTGTGGAATTATATGTGAATAATAACGACTCCTTTAAAAATCACCTATATTTAAATCAATCGTCCACATGGAAATCAAACGTCAGCTGATTCACTCCATATGGATGGCCAAATAAATTAAAATGACGTGGACAAATACAAAAGATGAATAAAAAGTTTGAAATTTGGATATAAGAATTTGAAAAATTTCAGCTCCTTGACGTGGGAATTTGAAACATTTCAGCTATTAGGATTTGAGCATTTGAAACGTTTCACTGGCCATCATTAAAATAGGTTACATAGGGTAGATCACCACATAGATGAGAAGGCAAGGTATGAAATAACGAGATATAGCTTCTTGTTTAGGTGAATAATATTTAGCTTGCTGCAGGTCATTTCATGCCGCTGCAACAGGTCGGTTGATGGTTGGATTTCAAGCAATAGCTGAGCTGTTGAGGCGAACAATATTCAATCTACTGCATACCATTCAATGCAAGTGCAACAAATCTGTTGATCGATCAACAGACCTGCTGCAGCTGCATTAAATGGCCTGCAGCAGGCTGAATATTGTTCACTTCTATTTAGATCTCACCCGCTCAACTACCATCCAAGGTGGTCCTAAAGTCTCTCTATGAAAACCAACCTCATCCTCATCAACCAGAAGACAAAGAGAGCAGAGATTCATAGTCTCTTCCAGAACCTGTGATGGCCAACATTAATATTCGATGACAAAATTATTGGAAGGTGTAGTTAATTCCTCCCATCGCAAGTAATCAGCTGGCGGTTGTAGATTTAATGTGGTAGGTGGAATGCCAATTTAATGTGGCACTTGTATCTTTGTAAAGAAATAGCTTGCGGAAGAAGTCTCTAGAGTAGGCACTGTTTTACATGATGCAGAAGTATCTAGAATCGGCGCGTTTTGCCTCTTGGGAGTTGGGAAAAGAATGGCCTAGTTTTATATATTCCTGGTAATTGTATTTTGTTATATTAGAGAGGAGGATAATACAAGAGACGCATTCGCTCCAGTTCTGGTGTTTATAGAGCTGTAGCTCTGTAGAAAACTCTGTTTTGTATGAAGTTTTAAACCCCCAATCTGCCCAGAAATCCACGTTTGAATGCTGTTGTCACTCAAAAAAACCAACAATTGGTATCAGAGCAGTGACGTATCCTGCCTATGAGAGGTCTGATCCCTGCTCAGGTTGTTTATCTCTGCAACCCACATAGCCATCCTGTAGTGCTGAGTGAGTGAGAAAAAGGGCAGTGACCGAGTTGTGCCAATGAAGTAGCAGCTGCTGATGTCATGCTAGGAAAGGCCTTGTACTTTGTAACCGTTCTGTAAGCTTTCTGCTGAGCCACTGAAAGGAACGATTTCCTTCTCTAAGGAGAACTCTTGGCACAATAATCTTCGCTCTTCTCTGAAAGAAGAATATAAGATTATGCCAAGTCTGAAAGGAAGCTTAGCGACCATTAAGTCCTCTGGCGCAGGAAGGTAATGAAGAACAGGAGAAACAGCCTTATTATCATCACATCGACAGGGAATTTCAAGGGGGTGCTCTTAGCGACAGAGACCAGCTCCGGAGGCGCTGACTTCCGCATAGAGTTTCTGGGCGTGTTGACCTCTTCCTTCGCCGACTGGGATCTGGGACAATAAGCAGCTTAAGTTCCTTGGAGTCTGGATAATAAGCATACCTGCCATGGAAAGTCGAAAGAAAGAGCCGCAGCTCTGAGAAAAAGGAAAGAGACCAAGGGTCCACGTAAGTTAAAAAAGGGAAGCAGTTGCAGGTGTTTAACAAAATTTGTGCCGTGTGGTCGTTAAATTGAGTCAGTTGTGCTCTAAGATTTGCTGTGTGTCCATAGCCATGTAAAGCAGCCAAGCTTGACATAAGGGGGAGAAGACCCCATTGAAAACAAGCATTAGAGGGTTTCGTGTCAAGGTCGAGGCATGTGCTGAAGATTGAAGGGTTCCGCTTATCAGTTTGTTTCCCTCCTGCTGAGCCACTGGCAGAATAAATTTAAGCCTCACCTTTGTCATCCGGCCCTCTTGAGAAGGCAGATCATCTTGTCGTAGCATTGATTTATCCAGAACCTTCAGATCAGAATCCCTGCTATGAGAGGCTCTTCCATCAACCGATGTTTTTTTTTGACATGTCCCCCGTTCGGGCCTTCTCTAGGTTGCCCCGCATGACGACTATCTACAGTCCGCCCTTTTGTCCTCCTACCTCCAGAGTCCAATCCTCCTTTAAGCTGACTCGGATTGTGCGAATCTGAGAATCTTCTCTCCAGCACGTTGTGCCCATCTGAACTACGCCAATCCCTAGAAGTCCCACCATCACGGAACCGTTTCGAGCGATCCAAATCATCGCAGTGCCATGTTTCATCGAGGAGATGAACCATGACTGGCGTAGCCGTGAATTGTCTGTTGTGCTGATTTTGTTCTCGTGTGATTTATGCTGTAAAATTTGTGCGTTGGCCCCGCGCAAGAGATAGAGACGCCACTCATATGGATGAGAACGAGTTCTAGAGGAGGCTGTGTGATGAAGAGCCCTGCCTCAGGCCTCTCTGAAGAGTCTCAGAACTTGAGTGCCACCGAAAAGATGAATTTGAAGGGCTGTAGCCAGTGGAAGATTTGTGCAAACTCAGAACAAGACCCTGAGCAGACTGCGTAGAAGAGGTTAGTCATCGTGGAAGAGATAAGTCGTTATTGAAGCCCAATCGGCCACTGGTTGAGTTCTATCTCCGGTGGATTGGAAACCCAGCCGTGCCAAAGGTAAGAAGAAATATCGGATCCTTATTTTTGTTTCAGTGGTAAAAGTTATAGCTCCCATTTAGTGGTCGAGCTATTGTGGATGAAACTTCTGAAGGTAGTAGCCTGAAGAAACTTGTGGAATTGTTAAAATCCACGAAAAGGACTCTCATTGGTTGAATGCTCCCACGGTGTAGTGGTTGAGCAGATTCGAAGAAATTATCTTGAATGAAATTGAAATTGGGCATCTATAGAAGGAATCCTATGTGTTCCTGCACTGGCAGAGTTTAGCCAAGTAGAGGGAAAAGGGTTGTTACCCGTGTTTGAAGAAATTGAGACCAGAGGAGCAGAAGCTCGGTGCTTTTTCAACAGAATCCAAGACAAAGATGGCGAAGAGCAAAAGACTCAAATTGTCGAAGGAAAAGAGATTCAAATCTTGCATTGCAGATTTGTATGCTGTAGCAGAGATGAAAAATGAAGAAGTCTGTCATAATTTTATGCCAATTCCAGTTTTCTCAGGTAAGAATTATGTGTTTTGGACTATTAAAATGAAAACTATGCTTCGTGCAGAAGGGTTATTAAATTTTGTTGAAAAAGAATGTAATGGATTAAATTGTGTTGAAAATCACTGTAATGAACCTTATGATGAGGCAAGTGATGCCTCTGCATTATATCTCATTCAGAGAGCCATGAAAGGTAGTATTTTTCATATTGTTTCTGATGCAACCGGCGCTAAAGATGCTTGGGAAAGATTAAGAAGCGAATTTGATGTGAGGGGGAGAAACACTGACCAGCATCAGGCTGAGTTACATGAAGTTGACAGTCACTCTGTTGATGTAGCTGTTGAGAACATTGTCAATAATATTGGTAAGCACCCAACAGAAGCAGAATGTAAATTTGAAGAAATTGACAAAGCTCATATCGTTGTTGGTGGAATGAAAGATGAAAGCAATTGTGCTGATACTGCAACACAAGACGAAATTAAACTTGAAGTTGAGGAGAAAACTCTTGCTGGTCATGAGGTTGAGCTCTATGAAGCTCATGAAGACACTGAAAGTTTTGAAATCCTTCAAGATGATATGTTAGATGCTTCATCAAATGCAATTGATGAAAATTTTGCAGAAATTGTAGCAATTGAGGTAAAAATTGAAATTGAAGAAGGGCCAAAATATGATGAAGAAATTCTAAGTGAAGCTCAAAAGATAACAGTCCAAAAAGAAATGAAATCAATACTTAATATAATGAATTGTGATGAAATTTTAGTTCCAGCTGAATGTAAAGAGGTTGACAATGCTCTCGATGCAATAAGATTAGCAGTTGAAGCAGAAGACAGCCAAGCTGTTAGTGAAACCCACGGTGTAGAGGCACTTGTGGATGAATATGTAGGTGGAACTGCCATTGCGGTAGTGGAAACTCCATCCATAGAAGCTGTTGAGAAATTCGGTGAACCCCACACAATTGTGGATGAAGAAGTAAAAGATGATGTTGAAGAAGATGAAACTGCCATAGCAGCAGCGAAAAATGGTGAATCAGCAACTCAAGCAGTTGCAGGACAACAAGTAGAGGCTGAATGTGAAGAAGAAGAAGAGCTCTTGAAGAGCATGCCCATGAGGGAAAAGGATTTTCATAACATTTCTATTGTTTGTGAATGTGCAGGTATAAATAGAAATCAATCAACAACTGAGAAGGAAAATGAAGATGATGAAAACTGCACTTTCATTGCAGAATCTGACAAAACATTTCCAGTTTGCATAGAAATTGCTGACATGATAGTTCAAGATGAATGCAAGGACTTCATTACTGATTTTCACGCTGATTTGAAGCTCATTGAAGAATGGCTCGAAAAGCCAAACTATGTTGAAATGAACCGCACTGTTGTTGCAGCCGTTGGAAGTTTAGCTGAAGGCAGTCACAGACCTGCAACAAATGAAGAAAGAGTTAGTGGAAATGCTCTCGTAGAGAACAAAGAAGAGATTGATATATTAAAAAATATTTCTGAAGCACGACAAGAACAAATTCAAGAATTTAATCATGAAGACTACATAGAGAATATACAACTAGACAACAAATCTGAAGAATATGATAAATCTGTTGAAAAAGTGTTCTCATCAGTGAAGCTTCAGTATGGTTTTGGACATAAAGGTCGTGAAGCAATTGGAAACGATGTGGTCGTCCCACCAAATGCAACGTTGATGGCAGATCTTAAGCTTGTGTCTTGGAAGGTTGTTGAAGGAGTGTCTCTTGTATTTATGCTATGCTTGTTGTTTCTTCAGTGATCCTGTATATGCTATTATTGTGAAATGGAATGTAATGCTGTTATTTTCTGCCTTAGCATATTGAATTTTAACAACCACCAACTATGAATCTCCAAAAACATGTATTCTCTTAGCCCCTAAATCCTTCAAAGATCTTAATCCTAGGAGTAAAGCTTCATATTCAGCCACATTATTAGTGCATTCAAAAGTAAGCTTATATGACAAAGCTCTGGATTCTTGGTCAGGAGGTACGATCCAAACCCCTGCACCTACCCCATTCTTGCTTAGCGACCCATCAAAATACATCTTCCACAGGCCTTCCTGATTTTTCATCTTTTCTGAAGCCTCATACCTGGCTACGAACTCCTTGTCTTCCTTGAATTCATGGAAAAATGGGGGCACAGGATCAGTATGTGAGTCATCATTGAAAAGGATGGAAGAGCCTATGTCTGTATCTACGGCAAATATAGGGTGATTTTCAGGTTTGTCGTCACTGCTAACCACATAAGACATTCTCTTTTCCCTGTACATCTTTCTATTGCATCCAAAAAGGGGTATAGTAGTGTATGACAAATCCATCTGCATGGTCCCTTTCAAGTTTTTAACCCAGGATCTAGACAGCAGCATCCCAAAATTAGCCGGCAAATCAGCTAGTACTATGTCCATCATGACGCTCTTTACTGGAATCTAGGCAAGGGTTACTACCACATCCTTTATTAGACCCAAACATGGTACTTTTCTGGAATCGAAAGAATATAGGTCCTTATAGGGTCGGGTGACTTCTAATCCCAACTGGTCCACCACTGATTTGGGCATCAAGCTGTGTGAAGCACTAGAATCTATGAGGGAGTTCTGTAGTAACTTACCATGGATAATCAAAATCAAATAGAAAGGGGGAACTTCTTCATCATCTGGCTCTTCTAGCTTGGACCCAAAGATTATAGTAGGGGCATCATCTGTCACTTCCAAGATGTCTTGTGTACTTTGTGCCTGCCCCTTTACTAGGCTATTTATATCTTCCCTATATTCATTGTTTCTTAGCAGCTCATTTAAGGGGATAGAGATATTTACCTTAGACAGTTCTTTCTTCAAGCTGAACGTTGAAGCTAGCTTTCCCACTTCTATGACCTCGAGTTGTCCACTTTCTTTGGAATTTTGTCCCTTATCTTCTGCAATTTTCTATATAATGACCTCCGACTGTTTTTATTTGTGCTTATCCATATTCTGTGGAGTATTATGAGGTTGAATCTGAGCAGATTTTCCTTCAATTATTGGTATCTCTCTGTTTCTCAACTTTATCTTCCCTTGAATGTCATCCACAACGTTCATGTAACCCATTTGGTACTGTTTAGAATCAAATTCAGCAACCTTACCAGTATTCGTCATGTTGAAAAAATCATGCTCCCTTTGGGTCAAATGTATTTCAGGCTCCAGAGTGTCAGAGAGATGGATTTGGTATGTAGCAGGCTCTTCAGCTCCTTCGTCATCCATCAAATTCTCAGGGAAAGGAGGCCTCATTTGGTGGTCTTCTTGGTTTCTTGGATTTCTTGGAGCGGGTGGCCTTCTAAAATTTGGGCTCCTTATCTGATTTTAAGGTGGTTCCCTAGTAGGAGGTTTGTTCTCTACGACTAACCTATCCATCAGCTTTTCCATGGTCTTCATCATGGTGTCAAACCTGGCATCACTAGAGGAGGAGGAGGCAAGGGCTTGATTTTCTTGCTTCTTTTTCTCTGCTTCCGTTTTCCCCTTCATTTTTCCCGAGGCCATCATGTTGGCTTCCACCTCTACGGCATCTTTCAGCATATCAGGAAGGGTAGCAGATTTCCTTTCTCTTAACGTGCAGGAAAAGTCTCCATCGAAAGCATCGACGTAGTGGAGCTTTGCAGTGCCCACTAAAGGTTGTAGATAATTAGGAATAGAATTATAGGCCTTCATGAATATGGTAGAGAACTCATGGACTAATTCGAAACCACCTTTCTTTAAGTGATTATATTGGGATAAGACTATAGCAGGACTCTCCATTGTTTCCCATCTTTCTTGAAACAATACTTTAAAAGCTGCAAAATCTGCTGTAGAAGCTTTAGGTAGCAGCCTAAACCATTTCTTGGGTTCTCCATATAAGCTTTGGGCGAACAATCTCATTTTAGCATCATCGTGGTCCACTTCCTCCAGATCTAAAAAATCTTCAAATCTATCAACATGCTATTTAGCTGACCAATCTCCCGCTCCATTATAAGAGACAATTCTCTGGGCGTAATTCTGAGGAAGGTCATTCAGGGAAGCATGCAGGACCAAAGGCGCATATCTAGCGTCCATGGGTCTAGGTAGATTCTGAGCTTGTGGGGGGGAATTCTGGGTAGGATTACGGACTGGGATTGAAATGTGGGCTTCGGGAATCTGGGAATTGGGTTTGTTGCTTTTAGCTTTGGCAAGGGTTTTAAAATCCAGCCACACAGGGTCTAAAAGATATGAGTAAAGATTATTCAGAGTTTCTTCGCCCAAGTTTAGGTACGATTCAGATTTAGTTCTTGACAAAGCTTTGCTTATATCGACCTCTAGTTTCAATTCTTGAAAAACAGATGCACTTTCTGAAAAAGAAATAGTCTCAATGCTAGGGGCGCTAGCCCGATCTTTCACGGTTTTTCGTCTAAGTAGACTTTTAGGGTCATCTATTCCTAACAAGATTTCAGGTAAAGGATTACCTCTCGTATGGGTCTTTCTTGAGGCCAGGATAACTTTAGAAATTCTTCAATAGTATATTTCGGCGTACTGATCTTTCTCCAGTGGAGTCTTCTTGAATTGTTTGGTCTCAATAAGTGGAGTCGCCAGGGCAAAATTCTTCAACCTTCTTGAAAAATGCGGAGATCTTTGTTTTCCCACAAGGATTTCTCTTATTCTTTGAAATTTCAGATAGGTATGTCGTTCTTCCAAGGCTCGATAAACAACTCACGTTCCCCGGCAACGACGCCAATTTGTTAACACCAAAACTGACCCCCAAAGCTGAAAGAGGATAAGCTCGGGTAACCACTAACCAATCTTTGGTTTACGCTTCTAATAAAACATAAACAGAGAGGGCTCTCTCTATAAACTCATAGAATACTGGAAATCTTCAAAGGTGTCAATCAACGAAAACATACACCAGCATTCAACATTAAAGATATTCAATTACGATAATGTACAGAAGATCAGATTTCTATTTATGGGACAAAAAATGATTTCAGAGCTATTTGGTTGAAAACGCATGAATTTAATTTGGGGCGATGGTGTCACATTTAACTGGTTCTGCAAACATTATTCACAAATATTTAGAGAATGCATTCACAAGGGCAAGGTAGCAAGCAGCTAGTAGTTAAAGAGCTTTAATTTGTGGAATAGAAGAGAGAAGAAATAGTACATCAATGTAAGGCATCTAACAAGGCTGAATATTACATCAACTTTAGCATAATATATTTGGTGAAATACTTGGAATAAGCTAAGCAGAGCATAATCTCTATGAATTCTACTTAACTGTCACCTTGATCCAAGCATGAAGGAAATATCACAGAATGGAATAACAAAAGATAGAAACACATTTGCACATGGGAAAAAGAAAGGTACAGACTACCAGATCGATTACATAGGAATCCTTGTCAAAACCTGCAAGCATCAAGCTCTGTAATTTCTATTAAACAACTCCAAGAAATTTATTACAAACTGATTATCAAAATACAAATACTTTCTCATAAGATTTTTCAACCCTTGTGTCTCTGATTACAATTGTATATATAGGTGGCCTTGAGCTCTAGACTCGGCTCCTTCTCAACAGAAATTGGTTACAACCAATTGACACCTATCTAATAGCCAAAACGGACATCGTTTGCTATCTCTATCCTTAAACAAATATCTATGGGACAGATTTTAACTACCATTTATAATTACATAACCTCTTCTCTACATAGTCCAACTATTTTAAACAAAAGTAAAAGAATACAAAAATGTAGCTGCTGCCAGCCGGATTGCTTTCACTATGGTCGAATGACTTCATTGATTATCCTTTGAACTCTTCATGCCGAACAAAAACCTCTAAGGCTAGAACTGTTGCTTACGAGGCACGGTTCCTAACTTATACTAGCTTTATGTAGAAATGAAAATTACATATAACAGATCAGACTCAACTGATCCTACCGATGTCATAAACCACTAAGCCATACCTCCCTCCAAAATAGGTTATGTTCCGTCTTAATCTTCAAAAATTGGAAATATGAAATATACCCACTTAGCCAATAGATAGACTTACCGGGTGATAGCCAATAGACAGACAACCACCTTAGTTTTGGGTTTTCACTTGACCATACCAATCAACAAAATCACCCATGTCAGAAGAATCTTCTGGTTGGGTTCTTCTCGGTAGAGGAGTAGAGGGTACCACTTCCGTAGGGAGAATTAGATCCTTGATAATTTCCTCCTCCTGATTGATTTTCTGCTCGTCTTCTTCATAGGTTTCTTCCCTCTTTCTCTGCTGCTGCAAACCCTGATATGTCTGTCCTTCTTGGGGCTCTTTTGATTTGTAGACGGAACCGTCTTCCACATGATCGCGAACTATGGGAGGTAAATAAACGTGCTCTTCCTCCATCTCGGACAACACCTGCTCTGGTATAATTACTACTTCGGCTCCCTGCTTTCTCTCCATGCTCTGATACAAACTACGAACAATACCAAGATAGAGGAACTCGCCACCTTTCAGACATGAGTTGTGAGCCTAGGAGATCAGGTTTATAACAACTCACAATGACAGCGCTCCCATGCGAATCATTAGGCTATGATTTTCTGCTTGGACCTTCCAAATGATTTGGCATGATGACTGAGGTTTGAAATGACATTGGACATATTTGGTTATACTTTTCGAGCCATACAAAAAGGACACCTGACTATGCTGAGGTGGCTCATCCCACACGGTAATCATTGGTCTCTAGCAAAGATGTCTTTCACCTATGAGAACTCGAGCTTGGATGAGGACCGTAGGTTGTAGCCTCCATAGTTTTCCATTTTATGGACATACTTGTTCCAATCGGCAGCTTGACCCTTCAAAGCATTCCTAGCTGTTGGTCCCGTCTTCGCTCCAATCCTAGTCGTCCGATGGTGCATCCTTTACCTATCGCGGCGATTTGAAACAAGGTTAACCTACCCATGAATACAATCAACGCAGTTATTTTAGATTGTTGATTCACCTCTGGTAGATCTGCACCATTGATAGTTGCGCGATACATAACTCGACCGCGACGATTTGAAACATAACTTGCTTCGCGCTTGTTGGATCAGCGCGGGGAATGTGCACCGTAGATCTTTCTATACACCGATCTCCACTGTCGATTGATTTCCTCACTTGCCCACCGATTACCACTCGCTCATTATGCTATATTGCCTACATCTTCATTCGCGCAGTGAGCTAGGGACCGTCGATCTTTGGGGTATTCAATCTCAGCCGTCATCACCTACTTTGCTTATTTCCAACGCATTTAGAATGTTTGTTTACACTATGACCTCTAAAAACTGCTGGCTCCTTTCTAACTGCTTCATTCCTTGAACTGTTCCCTACCATGCTGACCTCCGACTCCTTGGTCTCAGGGGATGTAGTCCGAGAGCCGATTAACCACTCGGGTCTTGATGTTTCATGAGGTCTTTCCACCCACTCCAAAAGCTGCCATAGCATTCAGCACAATTTGAGTGCTAACACTCACTTTTCATTCACTCAAGTTTTTTGTGAGTGGTTTATTAACATTTTCAAAATAAGGAAGATATAAAGATAAAAATTTAAAGATTTGTGAAAAAAAATATATAACTATCTATTTCTTAAAATTATTTATTTGAATAATCACTTTCATGTAAATTTAAATTCATAATATAATCCCAACCGATCAATTTTATAATAATGATTTTATATTTTACCAAAATGACAAGAAAATAATGTCCTAAATTTTTTACTTTAATAAATTTTATGTGGATAATTACTTATATTTTAAAGAAGTTAACTTATTAGAAAATTCACAATTTTACATAATAATGAAAAAAAAACCCTTACAAAAGTGGAATTTATAAAAAGATTGACCTTCACCATTTGTTGGAAATCATAAAACCAAACATTGAAACCCCATGTCTTGAAACTTAATATATGTATTATTGCACATTAAATTAAAATTAGATTCCATTAATTCACTTTCATGAATTTATACATATTTATAATAAATGATTAATAGAAAGTTAGCTTAAGTGTTATCATAAAAACACTTTTCGGTATAATCAAGTTCTTAACATTTTGATGTATAGTTTCTTAAAAAGAACTCACGCACCAAATATACAAGTTTTCCTTTAATTTTACGTTCATGAATTCATAACAAAAGACAATTAATTTTCATTTTTCATCTTTGAATGTTTTGCGGTGTGTGGAATTATATGTGAATAATAGCGACTCCTTTAAAAATCACCTATATTTAAATCAATCGTCCACATGGAAATCAACCGTCAGCTGATTCACTCCATATGGATAGCCAAATAAATTAAAATGACGTGGACGAATACAAAAGATGAATAAAAAGTTTCAAATTTGGATATAAGAATTTGAAACGTTTCAGCTCCTTGACGTGGGAATTTGAAACGTTTCAGCTATTCGGATTTGAGAATTTGAAATGTTACATAGGGTAGATCACGAAATAGATGAGAAGGCAAGGTATGAAATAACAGCAGACGAAATGCCATCGCTACAACGAGACATAACTTCTTGTTTAGGTGAACAATATTTAGCTTGATGTAGGTCATTTCATGCAGCTGCAATAGGGCGGTTGATGGTTGGATTTCAAGCAGTAGTTGAGCTGCTGAGGTGAACAATATTCAACCTGCTACAGACCATTCAATGCAAGTGCAACAAGTCTGTTGATCGATCAACAGACCTGTTGTAGCTGCATTAAATAGCCTGTAGCAGGCTGAATATTGTTCACCTCTATTTAGATCTCACCGGCTCAACTATCATCGAAGGTGGTCCTAAAGTCTCTCTATCAAAACCAACCTCATCCTCATCAACCAGAAGACAAAGAGAACAGAGATTCATAGTCTCTTCTAGAACCTGTGATGGCCCATATTAATATTGGATGACAAAATTATTAAAAAGTTTCCAATCATTTTTCGGGACTATCATTTACAAGTATTCGACTTTGTGGCGGTCACCACTACTAGCAACTTGATCATAGTCATTGGCATATTATGTGCTTTTTATAACGATAAACGTCTTGTTCCATTCCAACTGGATGGAAAAATGTCACCACTTACAGACATGAGTCTGGGTCGCTTATCATAATTAAAATGCATATTGTTTATATTCGTTATAATAGTAACACTAATTCATTGATTGTTGTTGTAATCAGTTCGGGCACACTGTCAATTAGTGACATTGCATCTACCAAAGCAGGTCGACAAGCTATAGAAAAAGAGAAATTTTTCCATCAGATTGAGAGAGAGCTTGGAATTTAAAATTACAAATTGTAGAGGAATTTGATATTAAAGCGAAGAATGAGAGAATATTCATGTTTTTGACTACTCTCTCATTCTTTTTCTTTAATCATGCCCCTGCAATTTGGAATAACAAATCCCCTACCTCTCGCTGAATATGGTGAAAAGAGCTCTTTGTTTTTCGTAGTTTGGCTTGCTTTTATAGATGCAATGTCTCAGCTTACAATACTTGACATTGTGCCAGAACTGATTGCAGCGACTATCAATTAATGATCGTTGCCATTATAATGCATATTGGTAGCTGGCGACATTTCTCCATCCAGTTAGAATAGAACAAAATGTTTGTGGTTATAAATAACACATATTATGTCATCTGCTATGACGAAGTCATTTAATTATTAAATGATAGTCCTGAGTCGAACGCTTGTAAATGATAGTCCCGAAATATGTTTGGAAGCTTTCTCATATCTTTGTACTCGCACCACGCTCGCAATCGCAGGTTCTGGAAATAATTATTGGATGATGAATCTCTCCTTTTTCTGTCTTCTTGTTGATGAGGACGAGATTGGTTTTCATGGACAGACATGAATACCACCTCGGATGGGAGAGGCGGTGAGGTTGATTAGAAGCTGGGAGAGGCGGTGAGATTGATCAGAAGCTCTGACTGGTTGTAGCTATGGCATCTCATCTTCGTTTATTTCATACTTTTCCTTCTTATTTATGTGTGGTGATCTGCCATGACAATTCTTATTTATGTGTGGTGATCTGCCATGACAATTCTTATTTATGTGTGGTGATTTGCCATGACAAATTCTATAGAGGGTGGCAACTCAATGATCTTCGTTTCGTTTAGTTTTTCCAGCAGAACGTTTCGTTTCGTTATTAGTTATCATGTATATTTTTTTATTATATAATTGTTTATTTCGAATTTGAAATGACCCTTGAAAATATATTTATTTCAGCCTTCACTATAATTTATAATTATTTATATTTTAGAATTTGGAGTGGATTATTATTTATGATTTTTTAGATTGAAGGAAGATTAAGACAAATATAAGGTAGGTGAAGCATAGACAACAACATATGATTAAACTAAGTATGGAGAACAAATAACACATAACTTGTTCATGGCACCTAACTTGTGACCTATAGATATTTATCAACCACAAGTTAAGTAGTTGTGCTAGTTTGAAAACTCCTATAAACTTAAATATAAACTTATTAAGTCTAACTTTTCTTAATTTCTTAATTGCATAAGAAAAATATTATGTAATAGTACTTTTTAATAAATATATGATCTATTTTTTAAATAAATTGGGACTTTAAATATGGTTTTATAATTAAGCCTTAATTTATGATCTAATGGGTTTGGGATTACTTGACATTTTTGTTAAAATAAACTAAAACTAACTAAAACCATAATAACATAATTCGAGTAAAAAAATACTTGAGTGATATAAAATGCATAATATGTATTATGTCTTTGCATAGACTTGAGCCTTATCTCTAAGCGGCTTAAGGGTAAATCTGTGTACACCCCATTGATATTTCATGCACAGAATTGTAAATGAAGTATACAAAATAATTATAATAATACAATAATTATAAAAAATACTAAATATAAACCAATAAATATAAGTTACCCATTTCAAAAAGATAAAAAATTGAAAAGATTACGGAATCTATCACCAATTCTATCTTAAAAATCCATTAATATTTTTTTTATAACCCACCAAAATATATCTCTCTCTATATATAAAGTAACAAAATACACACACATATACAATAGTAGTAGCAAAAGACACTTTTTTAAATAATATTCCAAAAACAAGATAAGAAAATGTATGAAAATTTTAAAAATAATTATAATACAATAATTATAAAAAATACTAAATATAAACCAACAAATATAAGTTATCCATTTCAAAAGATAAAATTAGAAAGGATTAAGGAATCTATCACCAATTCTATCTTAAAAATCCACCAATGAGTTTTTTATAAACCACCAAGAAAGTATTTATAAACCATCAATAGTGAAAATGTTGAGATTGTGAAAAATACCCAAATAGGTGAGATCATTTTAAAATGTAAAAATAAAAAAATATTGACTTGAGTGTATCATAATTGTATATAAAAAAACCCATGAACAAAGTTTCAGGTTACTTATTTACTGTATTTTCAAAAAAAATATTCATAGATATTTTTAAGAAAGGACCTTGATCACAAGGGTTTACTTAACCCAACCTCACACCTTGATCGATGGTTTTCCACCTACATTAAGAACCCTTAATCAAGGGCTCATTTAAGATCTCAATTAAGGTATTAATAGCTTGATTGAAGGCTTAAAATTACCTCAATTGGGGATATGAAAAACACTTGTTCCATGCTCTCCCTTTCCAAAATGTGTTACCTATTTTTATGGATTCACACTTATCCTAATTATGTATTTAGAGAAGTAGTAAACATGGCACCCCACCCACATCCTTTGTCTTTGTTTGAAGAGATGGATGTTTGTGATGCAGTACCGAATGACCCAATCAATAGTTCATGTATGTCTCCCATACTTCTTCCATTGTAGCCATAAGAATTCATCCATATATCCTTGTTAGCACCCTGTTAATCGCCTTATGTTGTTAGAAGTCCTCTTTTGTACAGCAAGGAGCTAGAGGTTGCAATGACTCACTTTATTATATTTGTATTCTTTCAAGTATGTGAGTCATGTAGAGAAATATGCTACTATAAAACTTCATATATTTTAACACTAAAAGGAAAAGACCCCTCTAGCAGAGGTTTTTACAGATGTTCCTCTAAAAAGAGCCCAAATATATGTTTATGGTGGATTTTGCTAGCAGAGGGGAGTGAGCGGAGATTTTACTAGATGTTTTTACTCAGTGCTTTGATGCATACCAAATCCACCAGTGCGCCTAATGTCTGTATGCACCACTGTGTATTAAAAAAATAGCACACCACAATCGAAATCCCCGTCAAGCGGAGAAAGAAAAACAAATATTTTCTATTTCTGTAGCCAACAAATACCGATGCATTTAAACTACGATGACGTACCGGTGCTACCATATAAATGACGCACCAATTTCATCCAAAAAATGTTTCCCTCCTACATGGGAAAATATTTTTTTTAATAAGTAAAATCATTTACGGTGTGTTTGTATTTTTGAATAGCACTAGTGCACTGTGTGTGATTGGAAGCACCGACACGAGGTGTAACTAAAAGAAATAACCGGATGAAAAACTTTTGAATATGTTTATATTCACTAGCGGTGTGTTTACCTAATTAAAATGCATACGATACACATTGGTGTAGTGAAAAATAAAATAACAACAATTCAACGACGCAAAATATTTTTATATCGTTATATTCATTATTGGTGTGTTGTTATCTATAAAACGCAACGAAACTCAATATCATTTAGAGCACCAAAGTAGAGTAAAAAAAACACTGGACGTAAAACTTTTTAATATTTTTATATTCACTAGTAGTGCATTTATCTCAACTAAATGTGCAAGTGCGTTATATTCAGTACGCACCAATGTAGGGAAAATTAAAAGAAATTGTGAGACAAAAAAATATGGCTATATTGTTCCAATCATTAACATTGCGTAGGTATATTGACAATGCACTGGTGCATAATATCGTTTAGAGCACCAAACTAGGGTAAAAAAAAAAAACCTGGATGGAACAATGTTTTTATAATTTTATATTTTTGGACGGTGCGTTTATATATTGTAAATGCACCAATGCATCCTTAACAGAGTGTATGTGACTAAGGTAATATTAAAAAATGCAGGACAATTTTTTTTATTTTTTAAATTCATTTCTAGTGTGGTCTTTCACTCTAACCGCATTTGTGTGTATTGTTATCACGCGCACTGAAATAGGGTAAAATAAAAATAAAATTATCGAATAAAAAAACCATTATTACCATCCTGAAATGTTGTTGAACACCTAGGCACCGATGCATTACTTGCCTACTTGAAATGCCCTTCCATCAGTGCTCCATGTGGTTGAATTGCTCCCTTACATTGCATGCTTGGTGGCTTTTGAACTTTGCTAAATAATGGGAAATTTTTTTAATTTTGTCTACATCGCAACCATTTCTCCATAACACACAAGTTCCCAGGTAATTTTTTTGTTACCTCCTAATTCCTATTTTTCGCAGATAGATAATGAAAATTCACCTTATTCTGTTTTTTGTTTAAAATAAAAAAAATGTGCGGTGTGTTCCATTCATTCAGATCACACCGCTATAAACAATGCACCCGGTAAATTTGTAGTGTGCACCAATAGTGGTGCGTTGTGAATGTATAGTGCACTGCACTAGCAATGTGCTATCCATTTCATGACGCACCACTAAAAAATTAAAAACCATTTTTGTAACATACCCTTTAAGCTCGGAAACATTTTGTGTTTAGAAACATTATGATAACTTTTATTGTAAAGTTTATATTGGACAGGTGTCCAAGGATGACTGTAATTTGCACAATATATTATTATTTAATAAATAAAATAGGAGACAAACACCTAAGAGGACTGTTCAAAGAGAGGCTATTGATCCACTAGGTGGAATGGAATCTGGAGAAGAAGGCAATGGACAAGTGGCAGAATCATGATGCAACTAACTAGCTGTTGGTATGGGACAACTCCCTTGAAATGTGGTCATAGTGCCCTGAAAGATAAGACTGGAGCTTGAGGCTCATTTATTCCAAACTGACCACTAAAATACCTAGGCGGTCTATATAATAGCCATCAAATATTGAACTGAGGTACATCACTTTTCCTGATGAGGAAATTTACCTTGGCATTTTGCTGTGTTTGCACCCAAGAGATTTGATGAGGGGATATGCTATTGTTGATCATGTTGTGAGTTTTCCAAACTCTTATTGAGATCAGGAGGTTGATTCTGAGTGGAGAAGGCATTTTTGAGGAGGTTGATACCGAGTGGAGAAGATATTTTTGAGTGCCTTTCTTCTACACAGATTCCACCCACTTACTGGATCAGTAAGCATGCTTGGGGGTTCATTAGAAGTCAACAGCTGAGCTGCTTCTTCTGAAGCAGGTTGGGAGGAACATGCCTCCTTGGGTGTTTGTTGGCCCTATCGTCAGTTACAGGTTCTATTGTCTTATCTGTTTTATTTTTAATTTATGTTATCTATTTTGCATATTACAGTTCTGTTGTTTATTAAACTTTCACTGTTTAATTTACAAGTTATTTCAATTTCCTGTATAAGTTAACAATTCTGTATAAATGTGAAATGTTTGAATAGAATGGTTTCTATATTTTTCCCCATGCAAAAAGGAACAACATCGTACTCCACTATAGAAACAGATTAAAAATAGATAAGTCTGATAGGCAAATAGCCAAGTGAATGGGAAGATTTAATTTATTATAATTTCTCAAAGTTTCTACTTCCTATTAAATTCCTGTATTTATATTTTAGTACTCTAATTATTAACTATTTTTATTTAGCTGTATTCATAGTTTGTATAAAATAATTCTGTTTATAAATATCACTGTTTTCAATTAATTATATTCTGTTCTAACAGTATAGGATTTATTTATCCATACTCAGCAGTTAAGATGTTCTTGTTTACACTAGGATAAATAAAGATTTACTTTCAAAATGTATCAGAATGATATTATTCTACAGACATCAAGTTTTCTCATTTATTTCATGCTCACATTAGTTTATAGTAGCATTTTATTTTAAAATTTAGTCTTGTTTCTCTCTACATATAAAAGCATTACAATACAAACATAATCGAATTATAACCCCAACAGTTCACAGTAGAAGACCTGTTATTTATTATCAGTTTGAATAACATTCTGACACTCACTTCTTTTAACATTAGACAAATCTATTTCAAACAGAAGTATCAAGATAGACAAGCTCGAACTTCATTTCATAACAATATCAAGGACAAAAACCGAACACTTACACCTTAAACATGCCTGTAGATCGAATAGTTAAGATTTCACTTTCAAAAGGATTGAAGAAGTTTCTAAATAAAATAATGAACACAGGCTTATTGTCGAGAGACCTCAGCTAAAGCATTGTTAAGCTTTATTTTCCCAAACAAAGACTAAACCCTAACACTAGAATTATTTCCTATTTTCTTTAAGACACAGCAACAACATTATAAGCAAAACGAATCATGTACAGGTCGTGAGCCTTATCAATAATTCAACTATCCATTGTTCTTTTAAAGCAAATAGTTATATCTTTCACCCATCGATTTATAATCAAATTAAACTCAGAGTTTACCAAAAGGGTTCCAATTCTTTTCTCATAGCTATAACTTCTTTTCCATTACACCCTAAACACAGGATCAAGTTACAAAATAAACAAACTTCACACAGGCCATAGCCATACATAGATATAATTTATCAATCCTATAACAATAGACATATCGTTTTACAGACTTTAAACATTTGCATTTTAACCTTAGCCATATACAAAATAAAAATGATAATAGTGGTCATGAAACACCATGAAGTACATTATTCAAGTCCGAGGGTAAAACCCTTGTTTATAAAACCATTGCAAGCATGGCTATTTCCTTATAGGTCGAGGTACATCTCCCCATTCTTTTTAAACAGTATGCAAACCCTATATCTACGTTTTACAAAACTCTCTGAGTTATAAATACAACAGACAGAATAGCACACAGTTGAACATCATCTCATCAACCCATAGTTTTCAAAGCTACCGCCGAGGCTTACCGATTGGTATAGCTTTCCAACCTTCAACGTCAGGTTCGAGGAGCCATTTCTTAGCTACACCTGCAATGACAATTACCAATGGTTAAAACAGTATCTAAACGAAAAGACTTCAGTATTAGAAGGTTGATAAACTGATAGCATTTTGTGGAATATTACAGTGGAGTAAGGTGAATACATTACCTCTCAGAATGTTAGCTATAAAATCAACGAACGCCAAGTCTGTATCCACTGCAACGAAACCCTACTATGTTAAATGCTAAAGTAACCGAAGCCAACTCCCAACCATCAACTCTCAATATTTCACAACGTCAAGACCTAGAACAACCAAAATGAAGGGTTGATTTCTCACACAAATCTAACTTCCAAGAACCAACAAGTCTAACGATCGAATCTCTTCAAAAGTTACAAACCCAACTGATAACTTAAACAAGTAAACTACTGCATGAAGAACTGAGAACATTCAATGCCCACTAGGCAATGCCACATCGAAACTCCATTACCTTGGCAGTTATGAACATTCAATGCCCAGGTTACGTTACGGCTGCCAACCTATATGGAATTTCAAATTTCACATCACATTAATAAATGTATTGGATTCACATATGATATGGTCGAGAGCTTATACCTTGTCACAATACGTTAGCACATAGTGGAGAGATAGATCCATAGTTATTATAGCAACATTTGATCACATAGTTGCATATAGTCACATAACATACTACCCTCACATAATATTACAAAGTATGCACATAACTCATATCCATTGCATAATATTTATTAATATTCCTAGGGTATGATATATAATAGAGTGTTACAATTGCACACATATTGCATAGTTAAGCATATAGATTATATTGTGCATGTAGTATCACATAATTCATAAGTGCCATATAGGGGCATCATGGTGCACACAACACACATATCATATGGATTATATAGTACATAGTTGAGATTTGAATTATATCTCATAATTACATCGTAATATAAATCATATAAATAAGTCAAAGGAACATACACACTATTATATGGTGTTGAATCCTAATGCATGATACTATGAAAGTCATAATGATAATGGAAGGCAATATTACCATAGCATAATTTCTTAACATAGGACCTTCGCTTTGACTAGGAAAAAGAATCGACAGCTACGTACAGTTCTACATAAAAATCAATTAGAAAATTGTCTATGATTCTGAGTATAAAACTGAGACCCATTTGTTATAGATCTTCTCATGATTCATCTACAAGTGTGCAATTTCTACAATATAAGACGTATTGTAAGTATCAATAGTCATTTTCAGACATCTTAAACTTGAACACCATATAGTTGCGAACTAGGTTTCTCACCAATATAATTCCCAAGAGTCTTTATCTCTTCACTTATCGAAAAAGAGATCTATTGAAAAACTGTTGGACACTCGTCGTAAATTAAATCTCTTACCTGTAAATCTGTCACAAGTACGGATCAACATGCTTTAACACGAATGCTAAGTAAGCCTCGGGGCGTCCAAAGGAGCCCTTCATCAATCAAACAAGAGTACATTAGTTAAATAGATGTTTCATTATCCATTATGTTAAATTTAATGCTAAGTAGGAATTGATGACTCAGCAGAGTCACTAGAAATTGAATGTAATTCAGAATATTTTATTATTAATAAATTAATTATGGAGACAACAACATGGGAGAGCTGTTAAAAGAGGTTATTGGTCAAACTGGTGGATGGAACTAGGTTGAAAGGAAAAAAGACAAGTGGCAGCATCCTCAAACACTTCCTAAGTTGCAGGTGGCAACTTCCCTATATTTGGGGTCATGATTCCCCAAGAAAGTGGAATCTGAGTAGGTGGCTCATTAATGACAGTTAACCCAACAAAGACCTAGGAAATCTTTTAAATAGTACTCAATGAACTGAGCTGGGGGTTCGAATTGTTCTGGAGGGAGAATACATTCAGGTGGATGTTATTCAGGAGTCCCATTGAGGAAGAGGGAAATTTACAGTAAGGAAGTTGTTTGAGAGGAATGCTGCAGTAACTTGGTTCCATTATAGCTGATTTGGGCTGAGAGAATTACTTTGTTGCACCTAGTTCTAGCCAGGGAGACCAGAGTAAGCTCGGGGGTCCTGAGAAGTGTTGTCTGGGCACTCTCCAGGAGTTGGTAGGGAGGAACAACCTCCCATTGCTGTTGTTGTCCACAGCTCAACAAGTTCTGTCATTTTATCTCTTTATGTTTATTAAGTATGAATGAATGTATGTTATGTTTACCTTCTTATGTCTGAATAGTAATTAGTTTAGTAAAAGATAGTATCCCTGAGTATCAGCAGTAGAATTATTGAGAGTTACTATGATTTTTGTAACGTTAGTATGATGTAATATCCTTGTTATATTATTATTAATGTGTTTATAATTTCTGCAGTTAATGTATTTATGATTTATGCAATAAACTATTGATGCTTTGTATAATAATTCGTAGTTATAATTATAACCCTAGTTGATTGTATTTTCTCAACAGGTAAGCAGGGTTTACATATAACGTATTTGTACTCTGTATATTATAAAATTTAAGATACAGTTATAGGATACAAATAGTAAACCTAACCTTAGACACTACAATAAATTATATCTAGGTCGACAGAACCTACACAAGATTTTGTAGTCACAAATAGGATCTCTATCTCAGGGTACAAACCCTAGTAAGAAGTTAGCCTGTCTCAATCTATTAATTAAATTTATACACAAAACCTAGTTAACAATTATCCATTTATTTATTATTAGACAAAACGATTGTGCAGAAACCCTAACAGAACTTCTTCACACAGAACTTATTTAACAGTTAAATAAACCAGTTATTGTATTAAAAACAAAAGAATTATCAGAACCATATCTAGCTCGATATCGAGCTTAAATATTTAGTTTTATTTTTCCTCAACTTCCATATTACCCACAGAATCGTAATTTGAATAACTGAATTCGTAACTAAACAAAAATCATGACAGAGGAGTTCGAAATGAATCCTATCATTCTAGTTTCTACAACACGAATTCATCAACAGATAAATAACTTAGTTACTATTCCTACAACAGTAGAAAATAGACAGAACGTTATTTAGCTTATTCGTCGAGTTAATAACATTTGTTCAACTCACAGATTACCATCCGAGTCGTACTTCTTACTTAATAGCTTAAGCATTCGAACAAAAATAAATAACCCCAACTGTAACTTATTAGGGTCAAACCCTACGAGCCCCTTTGATACAAACAAAGCTAATGCTAAATAGTAAGACATTATCTTCACCTACAGCCGGGTCACGAATCCTCTATTTAAGTGGTTTTAAAACTTAAAAACAATATACTACTACTATACATAGTTTAAAGTTAAAAAAAAATGCATGCATAAAAACAAGCCATTTTACAGGTAACACTTTATATTATTCCAACTCAAAAACCTGGGTGATTAACCGTGAATCATTAAAGCGCAGTAACGAGGTTTTAAACTACAAAGCCGTAACCTCATCTTCAGAACAGGCCCACAGTTTTTACTGATATACAATAATTCTTCTATAAACCCTAACTACCACAAGAAAGATGAATAAATTACATATGACTACAGCCGTAACATTCCACACACATCACAGGGTTAAACCCGTCTATAAATTTTGGTGAAAACAGCTACAAGGTCAAACAGTACGGAGATAGCCACAAGGATGGATCTTTCAAGACTAAACCCTAACCACTCTATAAACATCAAGGAGGGAAAGCCATGGTGAAACCAAGCTTACCAGGTTAAGCAACCAACTGCCGAAGCTTGGGTCACCCACATTGCGAATGGAGTCAGGGCCTGCAACGAAAGAAAAACATTATCGGTTATCACTTATATATATAAATGTTGAGTTCTAAACAAATTTTTTCATTCAGAAGACGAAGATGAATCATGTAGCTTACCAGAGTTTGGAATGAAGTCAAACACAGTATGTAGTCTGATAGCCACGAGCAGCAGAAGGGTGAACCCCTCTCTTTTCACCAAAACGATTAAGCTGACTGAAAACCAGGAGTATGTGCCATAGTAGAAGCTTCCAACAGAACCAAGCTGAGATTCATGGCCATGCCGAGACAAGGTTGAAACTGATGCCAAAAGGGAAAAACCCTAGGTCGTTCACAAACTTATAGGTGTTAAAAGCACAACACAAGACTCCCAAACCATACTAATGAACAAGCACGAAGAACTGTAGCAGCATGGGAGCTGTTACCACCATTGTTTCATCGAAAAATGGACATGAGAATTCACAGAGCGGCCGAGCCCGAAGGCAAGGGAAGAAATGACAAGATTAGGGTTGAGTCAACTCTTATCTATCATCAACACTTGGTGTAGAAGCACCCATGTAGCTTTTAACAAAATTTCCATGCAGTGGGTCATTGTTCTATAGTTTACAATGAGATTCCCATCATACGTTTGCAAAAATAAAATGATAACATGGATATTCCAAGGTGGTCGTAACACTATAGTTTAAAACTGTCATATATTTCATGTTAAACAAACGATGCCTCTGAACTGTGCATAGTGAATAATAACACTTTCCCTACAAACAATATAACCATACAATTGTCAAATAGTGATCAAGAATTCGATAAGTTATCCATTTAGAAATTATAGTATGGGTAAAGGAATTTTTGTATGGTTATCAATTTTGGTAGCAATACTATAGTTTCATATGTCATCTTTTTTAAACAATCAAACCTTGGAATAATACCTTGAACCTCGCATACTTTATGATGAAAACATTGCCTGGTATTTATTTAATGCATGCAATATAAACATCGTTAAAAAAAACTCAGTATTGAAGTTTTCTAAACTTGGAGGAAGTGTTTCGCATTATAAAATTATAAGGATCAGGGTGTAGCGTATACTATATGTGGTTCATAAAGACCTATCATTGACATTTCCTATCACCCTAATCTCATGTGTTATGACATAGATCTTTTTCTTAAGTCTATGAAATAAAAAAAAAAGATATTGGATTTAGTTGTTACAACAATACTATAAAAATGTTAAATGCGATAGCTGTACATAGATGACATAGGACGTGCCATTACGTCTTAGGTGACCAAAAACTTGTAAGATTTAAATTACATAACTCACATTATCGGATTAGGGTTACCGTGGTCCATTTCAATTGTTGATACAACTTAATAATAATTCTTTAATAGACTCGGATTTCGCATACGACAAGTAGACCCTTGTCATCCTTAAGATACATTGAATTTAATAAAGATAGCTTACAGATCTCAATCCACTATCAATCATAGAAATAGGAATAGTTTTTCAAGATAAAACAAATCCTGAAATAGATAAGAGGAAACATGTAATTTACAGAATACGTGGAAATTTGATTGAGACAAGCAAAGTATATTTATATTGGTACCTTCAAGTCCTTACAATTAAATGTTGCATATCAAATATTCTAACTATAAACATAACTTGATGCAATAACAATGGTGGAGTAAAAATTGAACTGATTATAATAAATCTGTCATACTATCAGTAAGATCTTGAGGAGGTCATAGGCAGAGTGCTACCTTCAAACACCTGATAACCTGATTAGCGTGTTCAGACTTTTACTGAATGATTTGGTACAGCTAAATGATTTTTAATACTTTAAAGATTAATTGCAGCGACCCGAACATTACCTGTATATCTGTAAGAGAAAGACATTTTGATGCATTAGCTCGGAAGCTAAGTAAGCCCAGTCTGCTATGGCAATTCCCCCTTGAGGTTGCAGAACAGAAAACAATCAGTAACTGTAAATAAAACTCATATTACAAATTAAGTACAATCACAGATACTCTAGACACATTTATTTTCATCAAAATAGTTAAATGACTGCATTTAATCATATTACATGCTAATTTAAAAATTTTAAATTTTTTTGGAAATTTTGGGTTCTGACATGTGGTATCAGAGCATGGTTCAAACACTAGGTCTCGATGTGGCCAACTAGTTTCCGCAGAACCATAAAAGAAAAGAAAATTTATGTACTAACTTTGTATTTTTGTTTCATGTAAAAGACAGAAAATCTCCTTTTCTGAATCTAACAAACAAGTATGGAGAAGCTAGGAGAATATGCTGAGGAGGAATCTCCAAACACTGAGACAAGACAGGTGTCCAGAGAACCTGTGATAGATGAGGTAATTGCTCACTCCTCGAAACTGATGCAGACCATAAAAGGTCTAAAGACTGAGATAGAAACAGTCAAGAAAGATAATGAAAGGATTCTGAAAACACAAGAACAATTAAATCAAATTTTAATAGAAAAATTCCAAACTGATGGGAGAAGCAAAAGAGCTGAATCTGAAGAAGCTAGTCATCAAAAAGGGTCTAAAAGGGTGAAAATAGCTAAATCAGAAAGCAGTTCATCATCTGAAGGAGGAAGGGAACAACACAGCTATCACACTACTAGGACAGCAGTGAGGCTGAGTTGTATAATAGAAAGAAAAAGTATAGGCCTTATGAAGAGATTTCTGGGGAATTCAAGAAAATAAAACCCCCAAATTTCAATGGAGAATCTGAAACAGGAGAAGAGGCAGAATCTTGGTTATCCGGAATGAGAAAATACTTCCAGATATACAACTATTCAAATTAGCTAAAGGCAAGAATGGCCATCTATAACCATTCTGGAAAGGCGGATATATGGTGGAAAGACTTGAAAAGGGTCAAGGGGATCAAAGAAAAATAAGTCAATTGGAGTACCTTTAAAAGGTACTTCAAAAAGAAGTTTCTGTCTGAACAGTACTATGAAGAAAGGGCCAAGGAATTTTATGAGTTAAAACTAGGATCTATGACGATGAAGGACTTAAACAGTAAGTTCTTAAGTCTGTTGAGATATGTGCCGTATTTTGTTGAAGAGAAACCTACAGTACAATGGTTTCTTAGCTGCCTGCCATATCATATCAAGGACAGAATCGAATACGATAACCCCAAAACTCTGGAAGAAGTTATGCGAAAGGCTAATTTCTGTTTTGAACAGAATAAAAAGAAAGAAGGGATAGACAACTGGAAGGCCAAAAAGAATAGCAATCAGATTGAGTACAGGAAAAAGGAGTTCGTACCCCAGAAAAATTTCAAGAATAATAAAAACAGAAACCATTTTAATGGTAAAAACTTCGAGGGAAGCAAAAATGAAGTTGCTAATAATTCCAATAACTTCAAGGGCAGCAAGGAGGTTTCTAACAATCATGGAAATTACACTAAGAATTTTGAACGAAAGGAGCCTGTTAAATGCTGGGAATGCAATGGCCCACACTATGCATCAGTTTGCCCGAATCGGAAGAAACCAAATGGCAATATTCATACTATACAAGATGAAATGACTGTTGGAGACTTTGTAGGGACTATGCCTCGAATCAAGGCAGCGTTGGAGAACCACCAAGCTGACTATCAAACTTCCATGGTGGAAGTAGGAGGTATGATTAACAAAATCCCTGTAACTATTTTAATAGATCTAGGTGCTAGTCTTAGTTATATTTCACCCCAGCTAGTAGAAAAATGTAATCTGACTATTGAAAGGTTTGATAATTCTTGATCAGTACAACTAGCTACTGGGGAAAAAAGGAAGGTAAATTGTTATGTTAAGGAATGTGTCCTAGATATGAATGATTTTAAGACTACTGTTAAATTAAATGTTTTGCCACTTGGCTCTTATGACATACTTATCGGTATGGACTGGTTAGAACAACATAAGGTAGTTTTAAACTGTTTTGACAAGACTTTTACATGTGTGAATAGACATGAACAGCCGGTAACGGTTAAGGGTATTCCTAGGAAAACTATAATCAGGCAGATTTCTGATTTACAACTTAAAAGAGCAGTCAGAAAAGGATGCAAAGCCTATGCTGTAACTATTACAGATGAGGCAGTTAAATCTGATTTAAGCAAGATAAAAGTTGAGGATCTTCCTGTAGTAAATGAATTTACAGATGTTTTTCCGGAGGAAATTCCAGGATTACCTCCCAAGAGAGAACTGGATTTCACAATTGAAATAGTACCAGGTGCTGTACCCAGTTCAAAAGCTCCGTATCATATGAATATTTTGGAGCTTAACGAATTAAAAACACAGTTAAAGGAATTAATAGATAAGAATTACATTCGACCCAGTGTGTCCCCTTGGGGAGCACCAGTAATCTTTGTTAAAAAGAAGGACGGAACTATGCGACTCTGCATAGATTACCGTCAACTAAACAAGATGACAATTAAAAATAGATATCCGTTGCCTCGCATAGATGATCTGTTTGATCAGCTACGTGGAGCTACGGTGTTCTCTAAGATAGACTTGAGATCAGGCTATCATCAGTTGAGAATTAAAGAAGAGGACATATTCAAGATAGCTTTCAGAACTAGGTATGGACATTACGAATTTGTCGTAATGCCATTTGGGCTTACTAATGCCCCAGCCATCGTTATGTGCCTAATGAATAACATAATGCATAAATACTTACATAAATTTGTTGTCGTATTCATCGATGACATTTTAATTTATTCTAAGAATGAAGAGGAGCATAAAGAACATTTACGGATAGTCTTACAAGAACTATGAGAGCAGCAACTCTTTGCGAAGTTCAGTAAGTGTGACTTCTTCAAGGATGAAATTCAGTACTTAGGTCACGTAGTGACTAAGGAAGGGATTTCAGTTGATCCTGAAAAGATCTGGGCAATCGAAGAGTGGCCAGTACCAAAAGACGTAACAGATGTTAGGTCCTTCATGGGAATTACCGGTTATTACCGTAGATTCATAGAAGGCTTTTCAAAAATAGCCAACCCAATCGCTTCCTTGCAAAAGAAAGGCAAGAAGTTTGATTGGAACTTGAAGTGTGAAGAAAGCTTTAAGAAATTAAAGACCTTATTGACGACTGCGCCTATTCTAAGAATAGCAGATCCTAATAAGGATTTTGTGGTTTGCACCGACGCTTGTAATGACGGTCTAGGTGGAGTGTTGACTCAGGATGGGCATGTCATTGCCTATAAGTCCAGGAAGCTGAAAATTCATGAAAAGAATTATGCCACTTATGACTTAGAATTAGCTGTTGTTATTCATGCTTTAAAGATGTGGCGACACCACTTAATAGGCAGAAATTTTACTTTAATGACTCATAATAACGGCCTGAAATACCTTTTAGATCAGCCTAACTTAAATGCAAGGAAAGTAAGATGGTTGGCCTTCTTAAGTGAATATGATTTCAAAATTCAGCACATAAAAGGAAAGGAAAATAAGGTGGCTGATGCTTTGAGCAGAAATGCAAGGATGAATTTTATATCAGCTAGCAGCACTTATACCTCTAATTTAAATGAACAGTTGTCTGAAGGGATAAAATGAGATGAAATTTATCAAAAGTTACAGGCTACAGCTAAAGAAGAACCTACAGAAAGTTTAATAAAGGGTTATAGCCTAAACAAAGATGGATTTTTATTGTTTAAGGACAGACTTTATGTGCCTAATGTATCCAAGGTTAAAATACTAATTCTGGATGAAGTGCATAAAACCCCTTACTCGAGGCATCCAGGCTACCAGAAGACTGTCACCATGTTGAGAAAAGACTATTTTTGGCCTAATATGAAATCTGAAACAGCTGAGTATATAGCTAAATGTTTGGACTGTCAACAAGTAAAAACAGAACATCAACATCCAGCGGGGTTATTACAACCTTTGTCTATTCCTAGCTGGAAATGGGAAATAATCAGCTTAGATTTCATTACCAGTTTACCCAGAAATCAAAATCAGAATGATTCAATTATGGTGGTAGTAGATAAATTGAGTAAGTCAGCACACTTTATTCCTGTTAAAACCACTTACAAGGCTGCAATTATAGCTGATATATTTCTGAAACAGATTTTTAGGTTACATGGGGTCCCAAAAGTTATTATTTCAGACAGGGATCCTAAATTCATAGGAAATTTCTGGAAATCTTTGTTCAAAGGATTAAACACAACACTGAATTTCAGCACTGCTTTCCATCCTCAGACAGACGGACAAACTGAAAGAGTCAATCAGGTATTGGAAGATCTGCTAAGAATGTATGTTAAGGATCAACCAGGTAAGTGGGAGGATTACTTATATTTAGCAGAATTTGCATACAATAACAGTTATCAATCGTCAGCTAAGTTCAGTACTTTTGAAATTATGTATGGACGTAAATGTAACACTCCTATCTCTTGGAATAATCCAGTGGATAGATTAGTGTTAGGTCCTGAATTATTAAAGGAAATGGAACAGATTGTGAAACAAGTGTAGGAAAATTTGAAGATTGCCCAGGATCGGCAAAAGAGTCAAGCAGATTTGAAAAGAACTCCTAAAGAGTTCCAGGTGGGTGAACATGTGTTCATAAAGGTAAGACCAAAGAAGAGCTCCCTAAGATTGGGGAGTTGTGCAAAATTAGCACCATGTTACTGTGGTCTGTTTGAAATTTTATCTAGGATTGGTCAAGTTGCTTATCAGCTAGCATTACCACCTAATTTAAAAGTGCACAATGTTTTTCATATTTCTGTTCTGAAAAAGTATGTTCATGATGCTACTCATGTTATTGATTGGAACATTGTACAGGTAGAACCAGAAGGGGAAGTTCTGGTGGAACCGGATTGTATCCTCGGGAGGAGGGAAATTACTCTGCGGAACCGCACAATTGGACATCTGAAGGTGCAATGGAAGCACCTTAGTCCTGAAGAAGCTACCTGGGAACTGGAAAGTAAGATGTGGGAAGCATACCCAAATCTATTCCAGCAGGTGGTTGAGGATGAGGAATAAGTAACATCGAGGACGATGTTACATTTTAAGGGGGTGTGTATGTCACATACCCCAATTTTGTAAAAATTATGTAATTGTTTTATTACATTCCTGAGACATTATGTTAAATTTAATGCTAAGTAGGAACTAGGTGGAAAGGCAAAAAGACAAGTGGCAGCATCCTCAAACACTTCCTAAGTTGCAGGTGGCAACTTCCCTATATTTGGGGTCATGATTCCCCAAGAAAGTGGAATCTGAGCAGGTGGCTCATTAATGACAGTTAACCCAACAAAGACCTAGGCAATCTTTTAAATAGTACTCAATGAACTGAGCTGGGGGTTCGAATTGTTTTGGAGGGAAATTTACAGTAAGGAAGTTGTTTGAGAGGAATGCTGTAGTAACTTGGTTCCATTATAGCTGATTTGGGCTAAGAGAATTACTTTGCTGCACCTAGTTCCAGCCACGGAGACCAGAGCAAGCTCGGGGGCCCTGAGAAGTGTTGTCTAGGCACTCTCCAGGAGTTGGTAGGGAGGAACAACCTCCCATTGTTTTTGTTGTCCACAGCTCAACAGGTTCTGTCATTTTATCTCTTTATGTTTATTAACTATGAATGAATGTATGTTATGTTTACCTTCTTATGTCTGAATAGTAATTAGTTTAGTAAAAGATAGTATCCCTGAGTATCAGCAGTAGAATTATTGAGAGTTACTGTGATTTTTGTAACGTTAGTATGATGTAATATCCTTGTTATATTATTATTAATGTGTTTATAATTTCTGCAGTTAATGTATTTATGATTTATGCAATAAACTATTGATGCTTTATATAATAATTCGTAGTTATAATTATAACCCTAGTTGATTATATTTGCTCAAGAGGTAAGCAGGGTTTACATATAACGTATTTGCACTCTGTATATTATAAAATTTAAGATACAGATATAGGAGACAAACAGTAAACCTAACCTTAGACACTACAATAAATTATATCTAGGTCGACAGAACCTACACGAGATTTTGTAGTCACAAATAGGATCTCTATCTCAGGGTACAAACCCTAGTCAGAAGTTAGCGTGTCTCAATCTATTAATTAAATTTATACACAAAACCTAGTTAACAATTATCCATTTATTTATTATGAGACAAAACGATTGTGCACAAACCCTAACAGAACTTCTTCACACAGAACTTATTTAAGAGTTAAATAAACCAATTATTGTATTAAAAACAAAAGAAGTATCAGAACCATATCTAGCTCGATATCGAGCTTAAATTATTTAGTTTTATTTTTCCTCAACTTCCATATTACCCACAGAATCGTAATTTGAATAACTGAATTAGTAACTAAACAAAAATCACGACAGAGGAGTTCGAAATGAATCCTATCATTCTAGTTTCTACAACACGAATTCATCAACAAAGAAATAACTTAGTTACTATTCCTACAACAGCAGAAAACAGACAGAACGTTATTTAGCTTATTCATCGAGTTATTAACATTTGTTAAACTCACAGATTACCATCCGAGTCGTACTTCTTACTTAATAGCTTAAGCATTCGAACAAAAATAAATAACCCCAACTGTAACTTATTAGGGTCAAACCCTACCAGCCCCTTTGATACAAACAAAGCTAATGGTAAATAGTAAGACATTATCTTCACCTACAGCGGGGTCACGAATCCTCTATTTAAGTGGTTTTAAAACTTAAAAACAATCTACTACTACTATACATAGTTTAAAGTTAAAAAAAAAACGCATGCATAAAAACAAGCCATTTTACAGGTAACACTTTATATTATTCCAACTCAAAAACCTCGGTGATTAACCCTGAATCATTAAAGCGCTGTAATGAGGTTTTAAACTACAAATCCATAACCTCATCTTCAGAACAGGCCCACAGTTTTTACTGATATACAATAGTTCTTCTATAAACCCTAACTACCACAAGAAAGACGAATAAATTACATATGACTGCAGCCGTAACATTCCACACACATCACACCGCTAAACCTGTCTATAAATTTTGGTGAAAAGAGCTACAAGGTCAAACAGTACGGAGATAGCCACAAGGATGGATCTTTCAAGACCAAACCCTAACCACTCTATAACCAGCAAGGAGGAAAAGCCATGGTGAAACCAGGCTTACCAGGTTAAGCAACCAACTGTCGAAGCTTGGGTCACCCACATTGCGAATGGAGTCAGGGCCTGCAACGAAAGAAAAACATTATCAGTTATCACTTATATATATAAATGTTGAGTTCTAAACAAATTTTTGTATTCAGAAGATGAAGATGAATCCTGTAGCTTACCAGAGTTTGGAATGAAGTCAAACACAGTATGTAGTGTGATAGCCATGAGCAGCAGAAGGGTGAACCCCTCTCTTTTCACCAAAACGATTAAGGTGACTGAAAACCAGGAGTATGTACCACAGTAGAAGCTTCCAACAGAACCAAGCTGAGATTCATGGCCACGCCGATACAAGGTTGAAACTCATACCAAAAGGGAAAAACCCTAGGTCGTTGACAAACTTATAGCTGTTAAAAGCACAGCACAAGACTCCCAAACCATACTAATGAACAGGCACGAAGAACTGTAGCAGCATGGGAGCTGTTACCACCATTGTTTCAGCGAAAAATGGACATGAGAATTCATAGAGCGGCCGAGCGCGAAGGCAAGTGAAGAAATCACAAGATTAGGGTTGAGTCAATGCTTATCTATCATCAACACTTGGCGTAGAAGCACCCACGTAGCTTTTAACAAAATTTCCATGCAGTGGGTCGTTGTTCTATAGTTTACAACGAGATTCCCATCATACGTTTGCAAAAATAAAATGATAGCATGGATATTCCAAGGTGGTCGTAACACTATAGTTTAAAACTGTCATATATTTCATGTTAAACAAACGATGCGTCCGAACTGTGCATAGTGAATAATAACACTTGCCCTACAAACAATATAACCATACAATTGTCAAATAGTGATCAAGAATTCGATAAGTTATCCATTTAGAAATTATAATATGGGTAAAGGAATTTTTGTATGGTTATCCATTTTGGTAGCAATACTATAGTATCATATGTCATCTTTTTTAAACAATCAAACCTTGGAATAATACCTTGAACCTTGCATACTTTATGATGAAAACATTGCGTGGTATTTATTTAATTCATGCAATATAAACATCGTTAAAAAACACTCAGTATTGAAGTATTCTAGACTTGAAGTGTTTCGCATTATAAAATTATAAGGATCAGGGTGTAGCGTATACTATATGTGGTTCATAAAGACCTATCATCAACATTTCCAATCACCCTAATCTCATGTGTTATTACATAGATCTTTTTCTTAAGTCTATGAGATCAAAAAAAAGATATTGGATTTAGCTGTTACAACAATACTATCAAAATGTTAAATGCGATAGTTGTACATAGATGACATAGGACGTGCCATTACGTCTTAGGTGACCAAAAACTTGTAAGATTTAAATTACATAACTCACATTATCGGATTAGGGTTACCGTGGTCCATTTCAATTGTTGATACAACTTAATAATAATTCTTTAATAGACTCGGATTTAGCATATGACAAGTAGACCCTTGTCATCCTTAAGATACATTGAATTTAATAAAGATAGCTTACAGATCTCAATCCACTATCAATCATAGAAATAGGAATAGTTTTTCAAGATAAAACAAATCCTGAAATAGATAAGAGGAAACATGTAATTTACAGAATAACTGGAAATTTGATTGAGACAAGCAAAGTATATTTATATTGGTACCTTCAAGTCCTTATAATTAAATGTTGCATATCAAATATTCTAACTATAAACATAACGTGATGCAATAACAATGGTGGAGTAAAAATTGAACTGATTATAATAACTCTGTCATACTATCACTAAGATCTAGAGGAGGTCATAGGCAGAGTGCTACCTTCAAACACCGTGTTCAGACTTTTACTGAATGATTTGGTACAGCTAAATGATTTTTAATACTTTAAAGATTAATTGCAGCTATCCGAACATTACCTGTATATCTGTAAGAGAAAGACATTTTGATGCATTAGCTCAGAAGCTAAGTAAGCCCAGTCCGCTATGGCAATTCCCCCTTGAGGTTGCAGAACAGAAAACAATGAGTAACTGTAAATAAAACTCATATTACAAATTAAGTACAATCACAGATACTCTAGACACATTTATGTTCATCAAAACAGTTAAATGACTGCATTTAATCATATTACATGCTAATTTAAAAATTTTAAATTTGTTTGGAAATTTTGGGTTCTCACACATGCCTATGAAGAAAATTCGACAGTTGAGAAGCAATGAAAAGATAACGAAAAATGCAATGCAGTTTGTGGCAAAAAGGAAGACGACCATGACGAAGGTCTGATTGGAAGGGAGCTGGCAAAGGTGTGCATGCTGGATTAGTTTAGGGCTGAGAGTTGCATGCAGCAGGTGAAATATTCGTTATGGGCACTTCTATTCATCCCCTTAGGGCCACGCGTGGAGTTAGGCAGCAACCCCGAGTTGCTGGATGCATTGGGCACTGGTGGAATGATGCTGCGTGAGAGGGGGAAGGCCAAATGGCAGGCGTGAAGATGAGAGCTGCGTGGATGATGGGCAGCGTGAAGATGGGGGCTTCGTTGATGATGGGAGCTGCGTTGATGACAGGAAGCGTGTAGGTTGAATGGCGTAAAGGTAGAAGGAAGCATGATTAAGTTAAATGAGGGCGTGCTGGGTAGCTGGAGAGCAGTGATGATGGAGGGAGATGCGTTGATGGAGCGTGTTGATGGGGGGAGTGCACAGGGAGTGGCAGCGTGAGGATAGCTCAGAGTCTAGGCAGAGTTGGGGCAGCGTGAAAGTAGTTTGCAGGTTGGGAGTTAATGCGTGGCACAGGTCGAGAATGGTACGTGAATTAAACTCTTAGTTGGGCGTGAAGGTGGAGGGAGTAGGTGGGAAGACTGGGCAGTGAAGGTTGGAAGTTGGAGAGGGAGATGGTGGGACAGCGTGGGATCTGGGGATGAATATTAGGGTTTCAGAGATTGCAGCAGCCTGAAAGGGGGATGCGAATGTGGCGTAGGTGGAAGAGAGGGAGCCCCAAAAATGGATGCGTGAAGGCTAAGAATGGGGAGAGGATGCGATGGAGGGATGATAGAAACCAACAAAAAGTACCTAAACCTAACTAACAAGACAAAACCAGAAGCATCAAGAAGAAAACTAGAAACAAGACTCTTTTTTCAGAAAAAAATTTTCAGAAATGAGAAAGATTAGGTATAGGAGCAAACTGCTCTGATACTAATTGATCCGCAATGTAGAGCAGGATCTGAAATATGTTAAGACTAAACTGAAATGCAAGACAAGCTGAACACAACAATGGAAGGTGAGGCTAGGAGAGCCTCACGTCCTAAACAAAAATACAATAAGAACTCAGAACTCTATTAACAACTACTAACACAATAGAAAGGAAAGACACACAAGCTTGGCACAAAGAATCCCGATTGTATTATGAGGCCACATGCCTTTTTATAGCAATTACAAAAGGAGCACAATAAATGCTGCTCATTATTTAATAATAAGATATCTTTAATAACCTAAATAACAATTAATACATTCGTAGAACCAAAATAGTGCCTAATACATGAAGGGGGAGTGTGGGACTCCCATACGGATCAATAGGACAAGTTGTATTGGCCTTAATTTTAATATTATATCTTACAAAACCCTTTTGAATTTGCTCCATCTGTATCCATGATTACGTTATTATGGGGATTCATATTATTTACATACATGTACAGATTGCAAGGACCACCCAATAAATTGGCAATTTTAAAATTATTTTCTAGAAGGTTGATCTCTCTCTCTCAAGTAACAAAATACACACATACAATAGTAGCAAAACACATACAATATTAGCAAAAGGCACATTTTAAAAATAATATTTGAAAATACTAAATATAAACCAACAAATATAAGTTTTCCATTTCAAAAAATAAAAATGGAAAGGATTAGGGAATCTACCACCAATTCTATCTTAAAAATCAAGTAATATTTTTTTTATAAACTCTCTCTATATATAGTAGCAAAAGATGCATTTTAAAAATAATATTCAAAAAACAAACTATGATATAAGTAAAAGGTATCAAAATTTAAAAAATAATGATAATAATACAATAATTATAAAAAATACTAAATATAAACCAATAAATATAATTTACCCATTTCAAAAAGATAAAAAAATTGAAAAGATTACGGAATCTATCACCAATTCTATCTTAAAAATCCATTAATATTTTTTTTATAAACCACCAAAATATCTCTCTCTATATATAAAGTAACAAAATACACACACATATATACAATAGTAGTAGCAAACGACACTTTTTTAAATAATATTTGAGAAAACAAGCTATCATATAAGAAAAGGTATGAAAATTTTAGAAATAATTATAAAAAATACTAAATATAAACCAACAAATATAAGTTATCCATTTCAAAAGATAAAATTAGAAAGGATTAAGGAATCTATCACCAATTCTATCTTAAAAATCCACCAATGAGTTTTTTATAAACCACCAAGAAAGTATTTATAAACCATCAATAGTGAAAATGTTGAGATTGTGAAAAATACCCAAATAGGTGAAATCATTTTAAAATGTAAAAATAAAAAATATTGACTTGAGTGTATCACAATTCTATATAAAAAAACCCATGAACAAAGTTTCAGGTTACTTATTTACTGTATTTTCAAAAAAAATATTCATAGATATTTTTAAGAAAGGACCTTGATCACAAGGGTTTACTTAACCCAACCTCACACCTTGATTGATGGTTTTCCACCTACATTAAGAACCCTTAATCAAGGGCTCATTTAAGATCTCAATTAAGGTATTAATAGCTTAATTGAAGGCTTAAAATTACCTCAATTGGGGATATGAAAAACACTTGTTCCATGCTCTCCCTTTGAAAAAAGTGTTACCTATTTTTATGGATTCACATTTATCCTAATTATGTATTTAGAGAAGTAGTAAACATGGCACCCCACCCACATCCTTTGTCTTTGTTCGAAGAGATGGATGTTTGTGATGCAGTACCGAATGACCCAATGAATCTTTCATGTATGTCTCCCATACTTTTTCCATTGTAGCCAGAAAAATTCATCCATATATCCTTGTTAGCACCCTATTAATCGCCTTGTGTTGTTAGAAGTCCTCTTTTGTACAACAAGGAGCTAGAGGTTGCAATGACTCACTTTATTATCTTTGTATTCTTTCAAGTATGTGAGTCATGTAGAGAAATATGCTACTATAAATCTTCATATATTTTAACACTACAAGGAAAACACACCTCTAGTGGAGGTTTTTACGGATGTTCCACTAAAAAGAGCCCAAATATATGCTTATAGTGGAGTTTCCTTACGGAGGCTAGTGAGCGGAGGTTTTACTGGATGTTTTTACTCAGTGCTTTGATGCATACCAAATGCACCGATGCGTCTAATGTCTGTATGCACCACTGTGTATCCAAGACCCCAGGGCCTAAGCCTATTGTGGGCTAGGTATCCAAGACCCCATGGCCTGTAACAAGATCTAGGAGGCTGACTAAACCTCCCAAGTTCAGTAATAGTCACGAGTGGTTGGGTATTCAAGCCCCCAAGGCCTATCAAGGGCCTATAATAGGCCCTAGAGGCTTAGATCCTCCTAAGGCTATTGGTAACAACTAGCTAAGTGCTATTGGTAACAATTGGATGTTAATGACAACTGTCTCTTGACTACGATCGACTGGAAACCCAATTCACCATGAAACCCATGGCCTCAAGCATGCGATGCGATTTTCATGCATACTCGTAAGCCCAAGCCTTGCCTCAACCCAATTTCTCATCTGTCCGTGATTCTGCCATCTCCATTTGGTGGATATTTGTCAGCTCGCCCATGTAAAAAAGACTCCAAAGTATTTTTGTATTGTTACATTAATTAAAAAAACCCTTTGCCCCTTAATATATAAGCAATATAAATTTTAGGTTTTCATGAGTATTTAATATCACAATATGAATGAACGTGATATTATATTGCCTTCTATTGAAGCCCCCATGATAACGCTTAATCCCTCACCATATAACTCTTACCTATACAATTTCCAAATCCATGCCAATATCTCTAGTTTAGATGATATTGTTAAATATGTTGCACATATTCATCTCTTATGAAATTATGGGTGTTTACTAATTTGATTTGTAGAATTTATGCAAACCTTTTAGATTTTGTGTGAGCATTTCCATCTTTTTTGTGACATATAACATTTTTTTAAATTAAAAATGTTTATTGGTATTGGTATACTTTGTATTTCATCGACCATATTTAAAAATATAATTATATGTTGCATTACTACAAATTGAGATCTACACTTATTATTTACTATAAAAAATGTTTTCATTATGTTAAACCCCTCAAATGTTTCAAAAACACTTGATGTAATCAAAGGAACTTATCTAACTTTAGTAATTTAAATAGCCATAAAAATATCCTTTAGAAATTTGTACAAATAAATTTGAAATTCTTAACTTAGAAAGGTTGTATCACTCACATGACTATATATATTGTTATTGTTATCATAAACATGGAAAACTCACTTTTCATTCACTCAAGTTTTTTTGTGAGTGGTTTATTAACATTTTCAAAATAAGGAAGATATAAAGATAAAAATTTAAACATTTGTGAAAAAAAATATATAACTATCTATTTCTTAAAAAAAATTATTTGAATGATCACTTTTATGTAAATTTAAATTCATAATATAATCCCAATCGATCAATTTTATAATAATGATTTATTTTACCAAAATGACACAAGAAAATAATGTCCTAAATTTTTTACTTTAATAAATTTTATATGGATAATTACTTATATTTTAAAGAAGTAAACTTATTAGAAAATTCATAATTTTACATAATAATAATAAAAGATTGACCTTCACCATTTGTTGGAAATCATAGAACCAAACATTGAAACCCTATGTGTTCAATATTAATATATGTACTATTACACATTGAATAAAAATTAGATTCCCTTAATTCACTTTCATGAATTTATACATATTTACAATAAATGATTAATAGAAAGTCTTAAGTGTTATCATAAAGCACTTTTCGGTATAATCAAGTTCTTAACATTTTGATGTATAAGTTCTTAAAAAGAACTCACGCAGCAAATATACAAGTTTTCCATTAATTTTACGTTCATGAATTCATAACAAAAGCGAATTAATTTTCATTTTTCATCCTTGAATGTTTTGCGGTGTGTGGAATTATATGTGAATAATAACGACTCCTTTAAAAATCACCTATATTTAAATCAATCGTCCACATGGAAATCAAACGTCAGCTGATTCACTCCATATGGATGGCCAAATAAATTAAAATGACGTGGACAAATACAAAAGATGAATAAAAAGTTTGAAATTTGGATATAAGAAATTTCAAAAATTTCAGCTCCTTGACGTGGGAATTTGAAACATTTCAGCTATTAGGATTTGAGCATTTGAAACGTTTCACTGGCGATCATTAAAATAGGTTAGATAGGGTAGATCACCACATAGATGAGAAGGCAAGGTATGAAATAACGAGATATAGCTTCTTGTTTAGGTGAATAATATTTAGCTTGCTGCAGGTCATTTCATGCCGCTGCAACAGGTCGGTTGATGGTTGGATTTTAAGCAATAGCTGAGTTGTTGAGGCCAACAATATTCAACCTACTGCATACCATTCAATGCAAGTGCAACAAGTCTGTTGATCGATCAACGGACCTGCTGCAGCTGCATTAAATGGCCTGCAGCAGGTTGAATATTGTTCACTTCTATTTAGATCTCACCCGCTCAGCTACCATCCAAGGTGGTTGTAATGCCCATATTTTGATTCGGCATATTTATTAGTTAGACACACCATACTTTACTTCTTATATATTTTGTCGAACTCAGCTCGACTGAGTAAACTATATTGGACCTCATTATATGATGTTACTCTGTCTTATGATTTCACCATGATTATGATGTTACTATGTTATGCAGTTATGATGTCATGATTATCATATGATTTCCTTATTTTACGATTTCAGTATATGTTTATATGTTTTCCTTAATGAAATGTGAAATATATGATTCGGTACGTGGATACCATCTTCTTATATGAATTATTGAAATGTTATATGTATCTATGATGAGCTAAAAGGTTACATGAAATGAAATGATAACATGGATCAATTGGCGATCAATGAAAAATGCTGTCTATAAATTGTATTTTGCAAAACACTAACCTACAGGACACAGGGGCTATGGGATAGCCAGTTACTTGATCTGATATACATTGGAAAAGAAAAAAACATGTTCATACAGCAAACCTTAGCAGCCAAAATGAGGATACGATAACACAAACTGATAATCCCGATAGCAGCAAGTATGAGTTGATAAGGGCGTAGGCCCAGTATGTTGAGAGGGATGGATGTGTTTCCCACCCTATGTTTCCATGAGACCCGAGGTCGTGGGAGGGCCGTGCTGAGACACGCTCCCCATGTTGTTGTGATGACGATTGTCGGATGCCTGCTAGGGGAGGATAGGTCCGCTGTTCAGCCGACGCTATCGCTCTCAAGTTCTATATGGTCAGATCGGTGAGTCCGACGTCCACTGTTGTACTAGCAGAGGAAGGATAGGGAGGATGCTGGACGTAGGTTATGAAGGGAGGATGTGTTAGTTAGCACTGTTGGTGGTTTAGTATTCCTTGATTCCGAGTTAGTGGAAGTAGGCACCCTTCCTGTACTTGATTGATTAAACTAATGTAAACATAAAGACAATGATGTTAAATCATAAAGGGTTAACTGTTAAATAATCGAGGATGTTAAAGTAATTATACTATAGATTATGCTTTCTCTTCTGCATGGGGGTAGATACTATTGTTAGTTAGCAAGTATGCATAGGTGGGATGGGGTTTGTTTATAGTACATGTCCAACATGTGCATACACTGGCCATGCGTGCACACCTTGTACGTGTACAATATTACTGGTGTATAACATACTTGTCATGCTTGAATAGTAGTATAAATGCCATAGATAACTCAGTTAAGGATACATCAATCAACTTAGGTAATGAATGGTTAGGTTGTCAATGTGTAAATAAGTGAATTAGTAATTATATGAAAACATTGTAATAATAAACTAAGACAAGTATCGTCAGTTAACATTGTCATAGAAGAACTGTTGTGAATAGGGTAATGATAGTGTCTAAGTAATTAGTAAAATTGTTTAAGCCCTCACAAGTGCTTTGTTTATAATAACAAGGATGCTATGTTGATGATAGGGTACCCATGTGATAAACAAATAATTAAGAATACTATGATTGATTCACCTTTTATTATTGTCAAAGGGTGATTTAATTATTATTATTAATTAATAAATGATATTCCAACAACATTTATATCCCTATCGTAACAAATGCAATATAAGTAAGATTTAAAATATTGATTTATAAATTAATATTACGTGATTAATTCCATTTCAAAGTTAGCCATAACAAGATAATCCTTTTTGGAATAACCGTGATGTGATGGAAATGGATATTTAATTATTCAATGTTAATCTTGGAATTTAAACCTCAAGCTAAAGTAGCCTCGACGGATAAGGTGGATCATTAGGACACATCATGTCCAAGTTGACAAGGGGGCAACTAATTATATAATATTTTATTAATTACATTAATAACATTAAAATATCAAGGACGGCGGATATACTTGTATTTAATGAAGCTTGTTTCGAACGGATAACCTTTGGGTGATAATCCCCACCGTAATAAATACTTACTACCGTCAATCCAAAACCAAAGGAATTTTCCATAAGAGTAATTAATTATACTTTTTTATAATGAGACGTGGATGAATGAACTAGGGAAAGGAGTAAAGGTTTGAGGGGCTCGAGAGGGGGAGTTTGGGGCGGTGGAGTAAGCCCAAGGTCTTCTCGAGGATGGACATGTATATAGAGGGGGAGAAGGTTGAAGGTGGGGGGAGGTTTTTTGATTGGGGAAGAAAAGAAGTTTGGAGAAGAGAAGTTGGGAGAACAGAAAGTTTGGCGAACAGAAAGATTTAAGAACAGAAGGAAAGACTGCTCTCGGGATTATCAGATTGTGGGCTCGGGGGCTTGGAAATCCTTTGATTTCCAAGGGCCAGCAAGATTATAGCTGGTCGGTAGGGTGGACACTTCAGTTTGGCTGCCTAAGAGGTTATACAACGTGCTACAACTTACGGTTAGCATCAGCATCAGGTAATTTTCTTGATTATTTATTTTATTAAATTATTATGTGGAAACGAACTTTGAAACCTGCTTATACCTTCTTCCAGATTTATGATTTATTAGGATGAACATATTCTTATGCAAAAACTACAAGTTGTTGAAAGAAAGTATTGATATAATAGTTATTCTATTAAATGCGAATGTATGATTATTGAAGACAACACAGTATGCTAAACATCATTTAAAAACGTAGAATTTTCTTCAAAAAATTTACTCACACATACCTGAATGAATTACTACATGGGAAATTAACTTAGAAATTTACTTAGTGCTCTGCTGTAAAAACCAGAGCACTACAGATGGTATCAGAGCCTAAGGCTCCGACACTTTTGGACCTTTCGGGCCTGCACGCACCTAAACCATTGTGAGGATTCAAGATATTAAAACCTACAAAGAACTTAGGACATAAATCTGGATAGAATTGAGGTATAAACAGCATCAAACTTTAGCCTCTTTTACCTGCACGACCACAAAATTGGAACACCATTAGAAAATCTGGATATGTTAGAAAACGGCATGTGTTTGTATTTCAAAATAGATACACATTGGAAATATATTTAGAAATAGAAATACATATGAAAATCGTGAATGCTATTCTAATTGACAATACATATGATAAATCTAATGGTTTAAAGTGTTACTTCCTTTGAATACCGTAGGTTTTTGCTGGAAAACGTTCTCTACAATTGTGAAATATTGACCGAGTGCTGTATATTAATGATATTATATATATCTATATATATGAATCGAAATTTTAAAATAACAATATTATAGTGTTGATCTGGGATCTATGGTTTCTGTAGGAAATACAGAGTAAAATATAGCCTAAATTATTTTAGAAAGAAACTCCTTTTTAGATCGATTTTACATACATAATCATGGATGGTTTTAGAACATTTCAATTTTCCTGATTGGAAAATATGAGCTAGTTTGAGATAAATCAACCTCTGCCACGGCTCTAGATCAAATGCTTAGGACTCAATTTTTAACTCGCGCTGTATCTTCACAGACACGTTGAAGCATTGCTGCTGTACATTGTGTCTAGCCAGAAGCTAAAACTAAATAATTGCAAGGAAAAACTATTATCAGATATATATAACTGAAACCGAATGTATAATGTGTATTAGCTTTGCATAACCTAATACATAAATTGACAAGAACTCAAAGTCTAAACTGTTGAATAAAATATTTCAAAAATAACACATGATCAAATCCCTATAGGTACTAAAACCCTCGAGGTCGCACAATCCCGGACTGATTACACTCTGACCGGGGGGGTTGTACGCCTTAAGGATTACATCCAAAAATAGTTTCTTCGTAGTTTTACAAATTTGTATCCCTGTTGTATTTAAAACTTATTTACAGACACTCGAGAGGCTTCTCTGAGGCCGTGACCATAATCAGAAACATAAAATTGCGAGCTAGGGTTTGGAAGCCAATAGCATTCAGTAAGAAAACTATGAACATTGAATCAGAAACATAAAATTGCGAGCTAGGGTTTCGAAGCCAACAGCATTCAGTAAGAAAACTATGGACATTGCTACCTAGCAATGTTACTAGTTTATCACATTCTTCAAAAATGCAGAATCCACACCTTCCTAGGGCTGCCATTATCTCTAATTTTATCACATTCTTTATTGTGAAGGATTCCATTAGGGTTTGTAAATATAGTTGTGGGAATAAAACTAAACATGTAAGAAATACTGACCTGAAAAGGAGGCAGAAGGCATAGTTGAGAAAATCCGGCCGTCGGACCATGCAGGAAACGCCAACTTAGGCTTCTCTTTCGAACCCACGATTATTCTCGCGAAGTGCACTCTCCTCCTCAGTCCCTTTGATTTATCCTTACTTCTGTGTTTCCTGAAAGAAATTGCCCGCCAGATGGCAACGAAGTCCCTCCCCAGGGGGAATGCGCACTTGGTTTCCCTCTCCTCTTCCTCCATTTGCAAGGGTGTGTCCACTAAAGCGGCAGCAGCTAACGTGCTTATGGTTACAGGATTGGAAAACAACCCGAGCGGGATTGAATTGTAAGCAGATTGCTGCCAAAGAATATGATCGGGCCCTGAATACGGTTATCCTCTCGAGCCAAGGGCACACCACTGGGAGTCGCCTGCCCAAGCCCATACCTATGCCCTCAATAACTATTGAAATTCGAAATGCCCAGCCGCACTAAACTACAGCCCAAGCGCTAAGCTCACATAAGAGTCTAGCCCAGATGCTCTTTTATCTCCTGTATAAAACAGAAATATCAGGACTGCATCATCCGCCAAGCCGAGGGGAAACACGCATCATCCACTGCACTGTTCACAGCAGGACGACAAATAATCTTGCGCATTTTCTTTCCGCATTACCTTACCTGCGTATACAGACAACTCCTCAATTCTTCAATCTATGCAATTGAGTTTCTTAGGATAAGTAAACCCAGATCCCTGGATGCCACCAACAAGCTGCAGAGATTTGAGAAACTGGATTCCACAACGTCAACCCCGTCAAATCAATCTGAAAGGAATGATAAACACCGTAAAATCGAGCAGTACAGATAAACATAGTCACTCTCATATGCGCCTGTCAGGATGAATGTGAAGAGCGCTTTCCTCAGTAGGACGTTGATGCGCAGGTTGAATGCCGCTCCTCCCAATAGCAGGGCCTCCAGTGTTATGATCCGTGGTATGTTGCGGCCCATGCGTTGGAGCACATAAGAGTTGCAGACCCAAAATTAATAGAGAGGAGGCACGGAGTTGACGAGCCAGAAAGGAGAGGAAAAGGGAGTTCACGCGCGCGAGGGGGTGGAGAATTGATATAAGGAAGATTGCCTTCAACTGGGGCTCCTCGCCGGAGTCCGCCTGGTAGCATGCACACCAGCACGTGGCATGCATGCAGCCCGATCCGTCCCCGTGGGCTCCCTTGTACCATTGGATAGGCAAACGGTGGAGGAGGTCTTGGGTGTGAGGAAGGACAAGTGTGGCTAGGCTGGGAAAGGCGGATGGAGGTGCCGATTGTGGAAAGGGATAGGAGAAGGTAACGTGGAGTGGGAGATACGAGGAGGTAGGTAGGGTGGACTCGCGTGCGTGAGATGTTATAATGTTTAAAAAAAAAATAAAGAAAAAAAAAATATATATATATAATAAATGGTTTAAAACTTTTGTTTAATGTTTTAAATTGTTTAAATGTTTAAACTTATTTAAAATTTCAAATTTTAGTTGTAAATTAAAATATCTGCATGGTGGGATAAATTTAAATAATTAATGTTTAAAATTATTTAAATTTAAATTTTAATAAACAACTTTTACCGGTTATATGAAAATATCTGCATGGTGGGATAATTCTAAATAATTAATGTTTAAAATTATTTAAATTTAAATTTTAATAAACAACTTTTACCGGTTATATTAAAATATCTGCATGGTGGGATATTTCTAAATAATTAATGTTTAAAATTATTTAAATTTAAATTTTAATAAACAACTTTTTACCGGTTATATTAAAATATCTGCATGGTGGGATATTTCTAAATAATTAATGTTTAAAATTATTTAAATTTAAATTTATATTGCATTAAATTCAATTATTTAAAAAAAAAAAAAAAAAAAAAAAATTTCAATTGTAGTTCTTTCAAATTGATATTTATGATAGATATATATTGCTAAAAGTATGGAGATATAATTGTAAATTTAATGCAATACATATATAATAGTTTTTAGGTTGATTTAAAAACCACATAAATAAAAGTTAGATTGTAATTAGAGTCTCTATGTTTAGGATTAACTTTAATTAAACCTAAGGTTGATTAGAGGATTCAGAATTTTAAGATAAATTGATGTCAATTAGGTTGTTTAGATTAAAGGGCAACATTTAAAGTTAACTAAAATAGAGATATTAAAAATTTTGCCGAGATTTCAACTCCTAGTCGAAGGGATGAAAGAGACCCGGAATCTCAAAAACAAGACACCGTTAAGACCAGCATGACGAGCTGAACACCATGACAAAGATTGTTTAATAAAAACGACTATAGATTTTACTGCGCTAATCCTGACAATCTGTTATCTCACGATGCAAGTTATTTCTTATGCATAAGTATAAGTGTATGAATACCTACATTTTAGTTCCGCGTGTATTTGATTGAACAACTAAGGACATGATTTTATTTTCAATAAACTCAGGAACTATCATGGTAACAACACGCAGAGGTCGAGGTCGGGGTCAAGGTCGACCACCGTCACCACCACCTCCGCCACCGCCAACACCACCACCACCAACCTCAACACCAGAAATGCAGATCATAATGAAGTCATTGGAGGCTATTATGACCACGATGAACAGGCAGTCGGAAAGGGCCGCCGAGGTGGAAACCACTCAAGTGAGTCGAGAAAACTCTGAAAGGGCACATGGCCCAAGACTGGAACCGCTTCAGGACATATCGAGGGAGTTACAAAAGATAAAAGTTCCAGAGTTTTCAGGAGGACGACCCGGTAAGCATGCAGAGGCATGGCTGGAAGGCATGAAGAGATGCTTCGCATTGAATGAGTACACATCTAGTTCCAAGGCTAGGATGGCCGTCTTTCAGCTTAAAGGTGATGCTTTGAATTGGTGGTCAGACCTCGAGAAGCAGTTGCACCTTACGCCTCTTACAACTTCTTGGGAACTGTTCGAGGAGAGGTTCCACATGAAGTATTTGCCAAATTATTACAAGGAAGAACAGGCAGGTGCACTCCATGCCTTAGTACAGGGAGACAAGACGGTGGAGGAATATGAATCTCGGTTTATGGAACTGGTAAAATATGTTCCTTACCTTGATGCAGATGATTGTCAGGTAGAGCGTTTTGTGTATGGACTTAACTACAAGATTAGAGCTGCTGTGCGGATGTGGAAGCCAACTTCAGTTGCCATGGCAGTTGAGTATGCTCGTTATGCAGCTGATATGTCAGATGGAAAAGGGGGCAGTAAGTTGACAGGAACCAATCAGTATGTTACAGGGAAGGCATCACGTCCTTACTTCAGGGGAGGACAATCTAGACCTCCTCCTTACGGTAACCGGTTCACACCGAGGGGTAATACTTCAGTTAACTCAATCTCGCAGGCATCGTCCGCAACCCACCAAAGCCAGGGACGTACACAGGGAAGCTCCTATAGAGGAGCAAGGGGTTTTAGAGGAACCAGGGGAAGGAACTCATCTCAGCGGATTCCTTCGAGCAACAGGCAAGCCCCTCCCAATCTCTCTTGTTGGGGATGCGGAGGTCCTCATTTCCAGCGAGACTGTCCCAAGGGTCAGTCAAGCAGCAGGCACAGGGAAGGAAAGGCACCCATGGATAGTTCGGGTAACAGTCATCGGATTCATGCAGCGGTGCATAACCACCAGGCAGAACATCAGTCTACCGTAGTAGAATCCACTGGTAATGTAAACAATGTCAAACTTAAAATTTTGTTTGATCCAGGAGCAACTGATAGTTTTATTTCACCATTTGCATTAGATAAATGTGGGTTGGCAGCCTACGAGCACGATGATTTCAAACTAGTCGAAATGGATTCAGGAACTAAGCAACCAGTAGGTCTTAAAGTGAGAGGTTGTGGGGTTGACTTAGGAGTTTGCACCACTAAGCTGGATGCTTATGTCACCAATTTGGGGACTTATGACCTCATTATTGGCATGGATTGGTTAGAAGGCCATAGAGCTTTCTTAGACTGCTATGCGAAGAAGGTGTTGTGCCTCGATGACGAGGGAAGGACAATTCAAATCCAAGGCTTGAAAAGGAAGGTATCCCTCCGTTTCATCTCTATGGTGAAAGCTAAGCGGTGCCTAAGACAAGGATGCCAGTTGTTCGTAGTGGAGGCCGTGAGCGATAGTAAAGGACCTTCCTTGAATTCTTACCCAGTACTTTCTGAGTTCAAGGATGTCTTTCCGAAGGAATTACCAGGACTACCTCCAGAAAGAGAGCTCGATTTCACAATCGAACTAAAACCTGGTGCAGAACCTATCTCAAAAACTCCTTATAGAATGACAACTCCAGAGCTCCGTGAGTTACAGATCCAGTTAAAAGAATTGCTAGATTTGGGACTGATTAGACCCAGTATCTCACCGTGGGGAGCACCAGTGATCTTCGTTAAGAAGAAGGATGGATCTCTGCGACTGTGCATAGATTACAGAGATTTGAACAAGGCCACCGTGAAGAACAGGTATCCCATACCAAGAATTGATGACCTCTTTGATCAAATGAAAGGTGCGTCAGTCTTCTCAAAGATTGATTTGCGATCAGGATATCACCAGTTGAGGATCAAGGAAGGCGACATTCCTAAGACTGCCTTTCGAACTCGATTTGGGCATTACGAGTTTGTAGTGGTACCATTTGGTTTGACCAATGCTCCAGCTGTATTCATGAGCCTCATGAATGGGGTCTTCCGGAAATACTTGGACCACTTTGTTCAGGTCTTCTTAGATGATATCCTTATCTATTCTAAGAATGAGAAGGAGCACGAGGAACACTTGCGGTTAGTCTTGACATGCTTAAGGGAACACAAACTTTACGGTAAATTGTCAAAGTGTTCCTTCTTCCAAAAAGAGATTCACTACTTGGGGCACATCATCTCAGGTGAAGGGATCTCTGTGGACCCAGAAAAGGTAAAGGCCATTGAAGATTGGCCAATTCCAAGGAATGCTCATGAGGTGCGCAGCTTCATGGGGTTAGCAGGCTATTACCGGAGGTTTGTGGAAGGATTTTCTAAAATTGCAAAACCTATTACCACCTTGCAACGCAAGGGAATCCGGTATGAGTGGACCGATGAATGCGATGCCGCTTTTACAGAGTTAAAAAGATTGTTGACAAGTGCACCAATCTTGCGGGTACCAGACATGGATAAAGATTTCATGGTATGCATCGATGCCTCGAAGCAAGGATTAGGAGCGGTGTTGATGCAGGAAGGTGGGGTAATAGCTTATGCATCTCGAAAGTTGAAACCTCATGAGGAGCAGTATGCCACGCATGATCTAGAATTGGCAGCAGTAATGTTGGCACTGAAGTTATGGAGACACTACCTAGTTGGTAGAAGCTTCACCCTTAAAACAGACCATCAGAGCTTGCAGTACATATTTACCCAAAGGGATTTGAATGCTAGGCAAAGGAGATGGAGTGAGTTCATGAGTGAGTATGACTTTGGTATCTCTTACATCAAAGGAAAGGAGAATGTGGTGGCAGACGCTCTAAGCCGAAGGCCGAGACTTTTCTCCTTAATTCCCTTGAAGGTTGACTTGAGGGAAAGGGTACTAGGACAACTATTGGGCGATAGTTGGTATCTAAAAGTAACCTCAGCTATTCAGAATGGAAAGGAACAGGAATTGAAGTATGATGGGTACCATCTTGAGGAAGACGGATTGTTGCGGTATCAGGGAAGGATGTATGTTCCTAAGGAAGGTGATATCAGGAAAACAATCCTTAGAGAGGCCCATAGATCACATTACTGTGCGCACCCAGGGGTGAAGAAGATGTATGCTGACATGAAGCAACTCTTCTTTTGGCCAGGTATGAAGATGGATGTAGTGGATTTTGTTTCGAAGTGCCTTGAGTGTCAACAAGTTAAGGCAGATCATCGTCACCCGGCCGGTCTCCTACAACCGCACGATATTCCTATGACTAAATGGGAAGTCATTTCCATGGACTTCGTTGTAGGATTACCACTCACATCTCTGAGACATAATGCTATTTTGGTGGTAGTCGACAAACTGACCAAAAGTGCTCACTTCATTCCAGTCAGAGACACCTATGATGTGACAGATGTGGCAAGGGTATTCATAAATGAGATTGTACGTCTTCATGGAGTTCCAAAAAAGATAATCTCTGACAGAGACCCTAAGTTCACCTCCAGATTTTGGACAAGCATGCAGTCAGCATTAGGGACACAGTTGAACTTAAGCTCAGCTTATCACCCCGAGACAGATGGACAGACTGAGAGGGTGAATCAAGTGATGGAGGACATGCTTAGGATGTATGTTATGGATCAACAGACACAGTGGGAGAAATATCTTCCTTTAGTGGAGTTTGCATACAACAATAGTCATCACAGCTCCATTGGTATGCCTCCATATCAGGCATTGTATGGGAGGCCGTGCAGGACACCACTCAGTTGGGACAGGTTAGAGGATCGAGTTTTAATTGGGCCTGAATTAATTCAGGAAATGGAGGAGCAAGTGATACAGATTAGGCAGCGGCTGAAGGAAGCACAGGATAGGCAAAAGAGTTACGCTGATGCACACAGATCAGATAGAACTTATGGAGTAGGGGATCGTGTATTTATTCGCATCAGACCAAATAAAAGTACCATTCGGTTTGGGAAGGGTACCAAGTTGTCACCTCGCTTTATAGGTCCATTTGAAATTCTTGAGAAAATCGGACCAGTTGCTTATCGTCTCGCGCTGCCACCCCACTTGCATAAAACTCATAATGTATTTCATGTTTCCGTATTACGACATTACATAGCTGATGAGACTCACAAAATTCATTGGAAGGAATTGCAGGTCTCGGACGAGGGAACCTTCAGGGTCGAACCATTACGTATACTTGATCGTAGGGTTCGACAGCTCCGTAGTCGCCATGTGGACCAAGTTAAGGTCCAATGGGACAAGTATAGCCCCGGGTCTGCTACCTGGGAGGACGCAGAGACCATGCGTCGAGATTTTCCCTCACTATTTTGACCATAACTTCGGGACGAAGTTTCCCGAAGGGTGGGTGTATGTAATGCCCATATTTTGATTCGGCATATTTATTAGTTAGACACACCATACTTTACTTCTTATATATTTTGTCGAACTCAGCTCGACTGAGTAAACTATATTGGACCTCATTATATGATGTTACTCTGTCTTATGATTTCACCATGATTATGATGTTACTATGTTATGCAGTTATGATGTCATGATTATCATATGATTTCCTTATTTTACGATTTCAGTATATGTTTATATGTTTTCCTTAATGAAATGTGAAATATATGATTCGGTACGTGGATACCATCTTCTTATATGAATTATTGAAATGTTATATGTATCTATGATGAGCTAAAAGGTTACATGAAATGAAATGATAACATGGATCAATTGGCGATCAATGAAAAATGCTGTCTATAAATTGTATTTTGCAAAACACTAACCTACAGGACACAGGGGCTATGGGATAGCCAGTTACTTGATCTGATATACATTGGAAAAGAAAAAAACATGTTCATACAGCAAACCTTAGCAGCCAAAATGAGGATACGATAACACAAACTGATAATCCCGATAGCAGCAAGTATGAGTTGATAAGGGCGTAGGCCCAGTATGTTGAGAGGGATGGATGTGTTTCCCACCCTATGTTTCCATGAGACCCGAGGTCGTGGGAGGGCCGTGCTGAGACACGCTCCCCATGTTGTTGTGATGACGATTGTCGGATGCCTGCTAGGGGAGGATAGGTCCGCTGTTCAGCCGACGCTATCGCTCTCAAGTTCTATATGGTCAGATCGGTGAGTCCGACGTCCACTGTTGTACTAGCAGAGGAAGGATAGGGAGGATGCTGGACGTAGGTTATGAAGGGAGGATGTGTTAGTTAGCACTGTTGGTGGTTTAGTATTCCTTGATTCCGAGTTAGTGGAAGTAGGCACCCTTCCTGTACTTGATTGATTAAACTAATGTAAACATAAAGACAATGATGTTAAATCATAAAGGGTTAACTGTTAAATAATCGAGGATGTTAAAGTAATTATACTATAGATTATGCTTTCTCTTCTGCATGGGGGTAGATACTATTGTTAGTTAGCAAGTATGCATAGGTGGGATGGGGTTTGTTTATAGTACATGTCCAACATGTGCATACACTGGCCATGCGTGCACACCTTGTACGTGTACAATATTACTGGTGTATAACATACTTGTCATGCTTGAATAGTAGTATAAATGCCATAGATAACTCAGTTAAGGATACATCAATCAACTTAGGTAATGAATGGTTAGGTTGTCAATGTGTAAATAAGTGAATTAGTAATTATATGAAAACATTGTAATAATAAACTAAGACAAGTATCGTCAGTTAACATTGTCATAGAAGAACTGTTGTGAATAGGGTAATGATAGTGTCTAAGTAATTAGTAAAATTGTTTAAGCCCTCACAAGTGCTTTGTTTATAATAACAAGGATGCTATGTTGATGATAGGGTACCCATGTGATAAACAAATAATTAAGAATACTATGATTGATTCACCTTTTATTATTGTCAAAGGGTGATTTAATTATTATTATTAATTAATAAATGATATTCCAACAACATTTATATCCCTATCGTAACAAATGCAATATAAGTAAGATTTAAAATATTGATTTATAAATTAATATTACGTGATTAATTCCATTTCAAAGTTAGCCATAACAAGATAATCCTTTTTGGAATAACCGTGATGTGATGGAAATGGATATTTAATTATTCAATGTTAATCTTGGAATTTAAACCTCAAGCTAAAGTAGCCTCGACGGATAAGGTGGATCATTAGGACACATCATGTCCAAGTTGACAAGGGGGCAACTAATTATATAATATTTTATTAATTACATTAATAACATTAAACTATCAAGGACGGCGGATATACTTGTATTTAATGAAGCTTGTTTCGAACGGATAACCTTTGGGTGATAATCCCCACCGTAATAAATACTTACTACCGTCAATCCAAAACCAAAGGAATTTTCCATAAGAGTAATTAATTATACTTTTTTATAATGAGACGTGGATGAATGAACTAGGGAAAGGAGTAAAGGTTTGAGGGGCTCGAGAGGGGGAGTTTGGGGCGGTGGAGTAAGCCCAAGGTCTTCTCGAGGATGGACATGTATATAGAGGGGGAGAAGGTTGAAGGTGGGGGGAGGTTTTTTGATTGGGGAAGAAAAGAAGTTTGGAGAAGAGAAGTTGGGAGAACAGAAAGTTTGGCGAACAGAAAGATTTAAGAACAGAAGGAAAGACTGCTCTCGGGATTATCAGATTGTGGGCTCGGGGGCTTGGAAATCCTTTGATTTCCAAGGGCCAGCAAGATTATAGCTGGTCGGTAGGGTGGACACTTCAGTTTGGCTGCCTAAGAGGTTATACAACGTGCTACAACTTACGGTTAGCATCAGCATCAGGTAATTTTCTTGATTATTTATTTTATTAAATTATTATGTGGAAACGAACTTTGAAACCTGCTTATACCTTCTTCCAGATTTATGATTTATTAGGATGAACATATTCTTATGCAAAAACTACAAGTTGTTGAAAGAAAGTATTGATATAATAGTTATTCTATTAAATGCGAATGTATGATTATTGAAGACAACACAGTATGCTAAACATCATTTAAAAACGTAGAATTTTCTTCAAAAAATTTACTCACACATACCTGAATGAATTACTACATGGGAAATTAACTTAGAAATTTACTTAGTGCTCTGCTGTAAAAACCAGAGCACTACAGTGGTCCTAAAGTCTCTCTATGAAAACCAACCTCATCCTCATCAACCAGAAGACAAAGAGAGCAGAGATTCATAGTCTCTTCCAGAACCTGTGATGGCCAACATTAATATTCGATGACAAAATCATTAAAAAGTTTCCAATCATTTTTCGGGACTATCATTTACAAGTATTCGACTTTGTGGCGGTCACCACTATTAGCAACTTGATCATAGTCGTTGGCATATTATGTGCTTTTTATAACGATAATGTCTTGTTCCATTCCAACTGGATGGAAAAATGTCACCACTTACAGACATGAGTGTGGGTCGCTCATCATAATTAAAATGCATATTGTTTATATTCTAACAATTAAAATGCATATTGTTTATATTCGTTATAATAGTAACACTAATTCATTGATTGTTGCTGTAATCAGTTCTGGCACACTATCAATTTATAGTGACATTGCATCTATCAAAGCAGGTCGACAAGCTAGAGAAAAAGAGAAATTTTTCCATCAGATTGAGAGAGAGATTGGAATTTGAAATTACAAATTGTAGAGGAGTTTGATATTAAAGCCAATAACGAGAGAATATTCATGTTTTTGAATACTCTCTCATTCTTTTTCTTTAATCATGCCCCTGCAATTTGGATTAACAAATCCCCCACCTCTCGCTGAATATGGTGAAAAGAGCTCTCTGTTTTTCGTAGTTTGGTTTGCTTTTATAGATGCAATGTCTCAGCTTACAATACTTGACATTGTGCCAGAACTGATTGCAGCGACTATCAATTAACGATTGTTGCCATTATAACGCATATTGGTAGCTGGCGACGTTTCTCCATCCAGTCAGAATGGAACAGAATGTTTGTGGTTATAAATAACACATATTATGTCATCTGCTATGACGAAGTCATTATTAAATGATAGTCCTGAGTCGAACGCTTGTAAATGATAGTCCCGAAATATGTTTGGAAGCTTTCTCATATCTTTGTACTCGCACCACGCTCGCAATCGCAGGTTCTGGAAATAATTATTGGATGACGAATCTCTCCTTTTTTTTGTCTTGACCAGATTGGTTTTCATGGACAGACTTGATGACCACCTTGGATGGGAGAGGCAGATTGATCAGAAGCTCTATCTGGTTGCACCGATGGCATCTCATCTTCTTTTATTTCATATTTTGCCTTCTTATTTATGTGTGGTGATCTGCCATGACATTCTCTAAAGGATGGCAACTCAATTATCTTCCTTTCGTTATTAATTATCATGTATATTTTTTTATAATATAATTGTTTATTTTGAATTTGAAATAATCCTTGAAAATATATTTATTTCAGCCTCCACTATAATTTATAATTATTTATATTTTAGAATTTGGAGTGGAATATTATTTATGTTTTTTTAGATTGAAGGAAGATCAAGACAAATATAAGGTAAGTGAAGCATAGACAACAACATATGATTAAACTAAGTATGAAGAACAAATAACATATAACTTGTTCATAGCACTTAACTTATGACCTATAGATATCTATCAGCCACAAGTTAAGTAGTTGTGCTAGTGTATAAACTCCTATGAACTTAAATATAAATTTATTAAGTCTAACTTTTCTTAATTTCTTAATTGCATAAGAAAAATATTATCTAATAGTACTTTGTAATAAATATATGATCTATTTTTTAAATAAATTGGGACTTTAAATATGGTTTTATAATTAAGCCTTAATTTATGATCTAATGGGTTTTGGATTTCTTGACATTTTTGTTAAAATAGACTAAAACTAACTAAAATCATAATAACATAATTCGAGTACAAAGAATTGAGTGATATAAAATGCATAATCTGTATTATATCTTTGCATAGACTTCAGCCCTATCTCTAAGCGGCTTAAGGGTAAATCTATGTACACCCCATTGATATTTCATGCACAGAATTGTCAGAAATGATAGGATCATCCTCCGTATATGGCCACTGAATATTGGGTACCTATTCACGTCCCGACATCATCAATATTGCGTTGAACAGGGATTCATCGCTTAACTCGTCTGCTAAGGCGCGCGTATTATAAAGTAATTTAAAGTTTTATATATCAACAATGATGTCAAAGATCGATCGGTTTGGTTGAATATATTTGTTCTCCATATAGCGTCTACAGATTATAGACGTTCTTAGCAGAGTTTGAGCTCTCTTTTATAAATACATCTAGTCTATGTCATATTACTAAATCTCTTATCTAACAGAAATAAAAAGAGAATTCTGATTCATTATAACAAAAATAATGAATTCTGATTCATTATAACAAAAATGAATTATGTCATATTAACAACAGAAATAAGAAGAGAATTCTGATTCATTATAACAAAAATTAAAGCGATCCCATCCGTTCTCCATTCTGCAGGCTCTGACTATGAACTGGAGGCTCCGCTCCAAGGGTTTCCAAATACCCGCTGGATCGTTCTATGTTTCCAAATACCCGCTGGCTCTCATCGCAGTACATGAAATAACAGGGGGATTCACCATGTTTCGGAGAATGGGGATCGGATTCACCATTAAAGCTTTATTGAATAATTCCTTTACTTATTGATTAAGTTAAAGGCAATAGCATAATATTGCTAAGAGAACATAAAACACAATAAAAAAGAAGAGTGATAACATGGAAATCAAATGATGAAAAACATGTTATTAAAATGGTAGTACTTTATTTATGAAGAGATGTAATATTTGTTTTCCTTTAAAAAAAATCATAATAAAAAGTCGAAACTACATTTTATCTTAAAATCTTAATATAATAAGATAAAGAGACTCTTGGATCCAATAACCCCAATGATGCAGAAAAATTTACCTTTCCTGCTAATTCCTCTTATGGGTCAGCAGTTTCAATAAAGACCCAACCTTGGTACAAATTTTACCTCGAGTTTCTTTTATACAAGATATCACAAAGTTGAATCCTCTAAGAAATTGGGCGTATCATTCATATATGCAAAACATATTTATAATGTTAAACAAAACATATAAAAATATAATAGAATTATGTGAGCACTCATTCTCTCTCTTTCCACTAATCCTTTATCATGGCTAAATACTCTTACGATACCTTCATATGGTTCATAAGGTGTCTGGTGTTTTATATCATGAATATTCCACTATGGACTCAAGCCTTTTCTTAAGAAAATTATTTTATGCATGCTAAAGGCAACCACACCTTCTCGCAAGTTAATTCCCCAGTTTCCAAACCGATATCATTTCCAAAATTTCACATTGGGCTACGATTTTCCAATAAATCATAACATAGTCGTTAATATTTCAATATGACCCCATCTCATTATAATCCCTAGCTCGCACATTGGTTAAATACTCCACAGGATTTATAGCCATCAATTTGGGACCAATTCTGAGTGCACTTCCTTCATCAATCGTCAACGTTGTACAAGTATTCAACTCTTACACATAAACCTTGCAGTCAATTTCCTCAAATAGTGAATTTAGTTTCACTAAGTCTTCGGCAAGACCTCTCTTCCAGCTTTACACACACAAGCATCTACTCTGCATTCTTTATTTTCCAGCAATAGGGTTATATAGGGATATAAATTCTTCCAAGCAGACTCATGCTCCTCTGTTTCGGAGTAGCTTCCCTTGTCTCTGGAACTAATGCCTCAACGTAAATCTCCACCAGAATTTCTACAGAACTCAAGACTTCTTTGAATTGGAATCTATTATAGATTCTACTGAGTTATTTACCCATGAATTAGAATCACACAGTGATTCAACCCAATTCCAATATTAGTTTCAGGCTCATACAGGCGCTGAAACCCTGCAAGCCCTTCGTCACATGAGAAAGGACTCTATTCACTAATTCATCAGGTTCCCATACACAGAGTGAGCCATTTAAATAACTAACCACTATTCATCAGAAATTGCTCAATCAGATTACATACAGATTATAAAAGAGATAACAATACACACAGCACTGATGAACCTCCTTCTCATTAAGAATAATGAAACTCTACATACAAATTAAAACACTGACCTACTTGTCCATGGCCTGGTCTACTTTTACATGGTCATCTTCTCTCTGAACTCTCACTCTCGAGAGTTACCATTCGATTTTCTTTTCTTCTTCCAGGACTCTTGAGTTCTCAATTTTCTTGAACTCTCTAGTTGCCTTCCCCTCCTCATAGGCTTACAATATAAACTTAAAGAAATCGATGTTTCTAACACAAACCTGACCACTTCTAGTAACTGGTTAGTAAACTTAGAAACTGGTACTATCTTTTTGGTAACTGACCACTAGTCCCTAAACATGGTATTTTTAATACTAGAATTCTGCCTACTAATGCAGATTTCAGTTACAACAATTATTTCCTAACTAGCGACTCAACTAACTTTTCACTACTTAAAACCTTCCAATTTTAACTTCGAAATTTCTAGCGTTTACATGGCTTTTATAATAAACTCACTTTCTTGGGCAATACTAAGACCCCATTGTCTTGATTAATATTTGACAATTTTAAATGAGCAAGATGCTCCTGCATCAAACTCCCATGGAAAAAAAAGAAATCATGACCTCCTAGTCATGCACCTTAGTCCTCCTCTGCCTGGATTCCATGTGCTTGTATAGTCACATGCATTCTGTTGCTGACTATTCTTCTTATTTGGGTATATCTTCTCTGAGAAATCTTTAGCTTTAGCATCCTCACTTCTTCAATATCCGTGTCCAATCTATCCTTTTGGCTGATACACCTTCTCACTATCAACTTGTTGCTGAAACTTGTTGTTGTAGATGTTGTTCACTGGCTGCTGCATTTTTATATTCTTCATACCTCGGTCTCATAGCACTTGAGTTACTCAACTTATCTACATAAAATTGAACTATATATTCAGGTTTCTCATTCTCAATCATGAAATCTTATTTATCAATCCTTAGATTGATCAGCTAACCTTCGAGCATCTTTATCTCTTTCTCAATAAACACTATATCAAAGTGTTTCCCCTCATTCTCTTCTTTGGTTTATGCAACAACAAGTTCTTCCATCTCTGTATCACTTAAAAAGTGATATAGGTACTGATCACTTCCATGAGGTAATGTTGCCTCTTCATTCTTTATGATAGAAATATGCATATGTCTGCCTTCTCTTCCTCCAGTACCTGCAAATATACACCAATGATCAATTGTAAAACTATGAGATTCTGAAATCTCTGCTGATGCTCCCAGCAACATCTTGCTCTGCTTCAGTGTAGCATCAAATCTCTCATCTATCTCTCCTGTCATCATCTTCTTGTGCTGATTTGTACTCTCTTTCATACTACCATCCACTTCCACCTTTTCAACAACCTCAATTGCAAGCTTTGCATAACCTCTACCTAGAATGCATTTATGAGATAACAATATCTCATCTTCTTTTACAACATAATTCCGATTTTGTTCTATTGTGGTGCCTTCAAAAAGAAAATCTTCATTCTCTTCAAAGTTTAGGACGATTTTCAGTAACTGTCTTCTATCTCTTCTTGTGCAACCTTCAAACTCTTCACTCTTATCTTCTAGCTACAATCTTCCAGGCTTCCATATATTATGTTGCAGTGCTCCATTGTCTTCACTTTCACTGTCCTTCACTTTCCAATCATCCCTGCAGTAGATTACTTGCTTAATTTGTTGTAGCTTTCCTTAGGCATCTGCATTAGGTTCCATAATTTAGTTATGGGTTTTTCAATTTAGTTTTCTGCTGCAAGCTAATCTGATCTTCATTACTTTGCCATAGCATTCTGCTGCACTTTATCCGTTCATCACTAGATTGCTGATTATTTTCTTCAGTTCCTCTTTCTTCAATTTCTGCTTTTTCTTTGGAAATTGCTCCAATCACTACTGTACAGATTTCTGCAAACATGGTTGTGGACATTGCTCCAAATGTTGTCCCAAATATTTCAATCTTTCTCTCTTGTTATAATGCTCTCAGCAAATATTTCAACCATTTATTTGCTATTTGATTCATCTCAAGTACTTCATCAGTATGTTGCATTTAAATTTCAGCACAACTCTTCTTTTCCTCTGTCAAAATAGAATTCTGATTTTCTACTTTTGTGGTAGTCCCAATTGTCTTTCCAACAGTCTTCTCTTGGCTATTTACGTAAATCAATTGTTTCTTGTCCTCAATATCAACAGGTTTTTTGATATACGAGACATGATTGTCTCATCTTCCTCAGGGATGCTACCCTTATTAAGTAATAAATCTATGAATTTCTTTTGCTGCAACAACTCTTCTTGGTCTTTATCAGAAAGACTTTCTTCATCATACTTTATTTGACAATTTCCCCCTTCATTCAAGACAACTTCAAGAGATGAATTGCCTTCTATAACTCCTCACTGTCTTTCTCCTCAGGCTTCTCAAGCATAGTATTTGAATGCTTGATGTCTTCCTTAGCTTCTTCCTACTTTTGGCCATCATCATAAGCCAAGCTCTCTTTGCTTTCAGCCTTTGCTGCATGCTGAAATGGAACACCTTCTTGGAATTGTGCATGTGCCTTTGAATGAGACATAGCTATTCCATCTTCATTCTTTTCACCTGCAAACATACACAAGATATCAGTTTTAAAACCATGAGACTTCTTGGCCTCACTTGAAGGCTCAACCTTCAAGTCTTCTCCCTGATACTCGCTTGCCTTAAGTATCTCATCTTCCCATTGAGAATTTATCAGTTGCTCTCTTCTCCTTTGTAGCCTATGCCACTTCAACTTTCTTTTCACAAGAAAACCACACCTCTGGTCTTCCTCATCCTTGTGTAACAACTCCATTAGTGCTCCTAGATAGACTTCAATCTCAGCCTTCTCCTTCTCATATTCTTCATCACTCATCTGCCTCCATGGGCCATTTGCTTTGGCATCTTCCTTCTTCAATTGTTGGCTGTCTCCTGAACCTCTGCTATGACTTTTGGTAGTCATCTTCTAAGAGCTGCTCTTACAACTCTTCTTCTCTTGAGAACGCAGTTGTCCTCTTGTATTTCAACCTCAGTTGAAGTACTAGGTTCAGGCCACACCTCTTCTTTCTCTTAGAAACCCTCACTGGATTCCTTCACCTTGCCTCTAAGGCTGTGATCTTCTTGCTGAGAGATTTCCCTTCTACTCTTTGCTGCTACCTCTTGCAGGCATACACTCCTCTTCTTTATAGACTACAAGTCCGTCTTCTTGCTTTCACAAAAAAACTTCTTGTCCCCGCTCTGATACCAATTGATGTAGGAAAATTTACCTTTCCTGCTAATTCCTCTTCTGGGTTAGCAGTTTCAATAAAGACCCAACCTTAGTACAAATTTTACCTCGAGTTCCTTTTATTCAAGATATTACAAAGTTGAATTCTCTGAGAAACTGGGCGTATCATTCATATATGCAAAACATATTTATAATGCTAAACAAAACATATAAAAATATAATAGAATTGTGTAAGCACTCATTCTCTCTCTTTCCACTAATCCTTTCTCATGGCTAAATACTCTTACGATACCTTCATATGGTTCATAAGGTGTATGGTGTTTTATATCATGAATATTCCACTCTAGACTCAAGCCTTTTCTTAAGAAAATTATTTTATGCATGCTAAAGGAAACCACACCTTCTGGCAAGTTAATTCCCTAGTTTCCAAACCGATATCATTTCCAGAATTTCACGTTGGGCTATGATTTTCATATAAATCAATACATAGCCGTTAATATTTCAATATGACCCCATCTCATTATAATCCCCAGTTGGCACATTGGTTAAATACTCCACATTATTTATAGCCATCAATTTGGAACCAATTCTGAGTGCACTTCCTTCATCAATCGTCAACGTTGTACAAGTATTCAACTCTTACACATAAACCTTGATGTCAATTTAATGAAATAGTGAATTTAGTTTCACTAAGTCTTCGGCAAGATCTCTCTGCCAGCTTTACACACACAGGCATCTACTCTCCATTCTTTATTTTCCAGTAATAGGGTTATATAGGGATATAAATTCTTCCAAGCATACTCATGCTCCTCTATTCCAGAGCAACTTCCCTTGTCTCTGGAACTAATCCCTCAACGTAAATCTCCACCAGAATTTCTACAGAACTCAAGACTTCTTTGAATTGGAATCTATTATAGATTCTACTCAGTTATTTACACATGAATTAGAATCACACGGTGATTCAACCCAATTCAAATATTAGCTTCAGGGTCATACAGGCGCTAAAACCCTGCAAGCCCTTCTTCACACGGGAAATGACTCTATTCACTAATTCATCAAGTTCCCATAAACAGAGTGATCCATTTAAATAACTAACCACTGTTCATCATAAGTTGCTCAATCATATTACATACAGATTATAAAAGAGATAGCAATACACACAACACTGATGAACCTCCTTCTCATAAAGAATAATTAAACTGTACATACAAATCAAAACACTGACCTACTTGTCCATGGCCTGATCTACTTTTACATGGTCATCTTCTCTCTGAACTCTCACTCTCGAGAGTTACCATTCAATTTTGTTTTCTTCTTCCGAGACTCTTGAGGTCTCAATTTTCTTGAACTCTCTAGTTGCCTTCCCCTCCTCATAGGCTTACAATATAAACTTAAAAAAATCAATGTTTCTAACACAAACCTGACCACTTCTAGTAACTGGTTACTAAACTTAGAAACCGCTCCTATCTTTTTGGTAACTGACCACTAGTTCCTAAACATGGTATTTTTAACTCCTAGAATTCTCCCTACTAATGCAGATTTTAGTTACAACAATTATTTCCTAACTAGCGACTCGACTAACTTTTCAAAACTTAAAACCTTCCAATTTTAACTTCGAAATTTCTAGCTTTTACATGGCTTTTATAATAAACTCCCTTTCTTGGGCAATACTAAGACCTCGTGGTCTTGATTAATATTTGAAAATTTTAAATGAGAAATATGCTCCTACATCACCTAATAACCCAAACCCCTAAAGCTAATGTGGTAGAAGAGATCCGATCAATTCTCATCTCACAAAGACTCTCCATGAAAACCAACAGAACAAAAAGACGAGATATGAGAGATTCATCGTCTAGTAAATACTTCTCGAACCAGTGATTGATAACATGGTGAGATGACATAGATATTACAAAGCTTCCAATAATTTTTTGGAGCTATCATTTAAAAACATTCGACGTTGTGGCGGTCACCACTATTAGCAACTTGATCATAGTCATTGGCATATTATGTGCTTTTTATAAGGATAATCGTCTTGTTCCACCACTTAGATATGAATGTGGGTTTCCCATCTATATTCGTTATAATAGTAACACTAATTCTCTGATAGTCGCTTGTAATCAGTTATGGACATTCCAGGGTGAAAAAATGAAGATGGGTGTCTATTTTGGGGGGTCTCGTGAGAAAATAATTCTGTTTTTTTTCATGTCTTCCAACTTCGGGCGAACAAAAGTGATATTTTTATTTAAAATTTCACTTTGCCGTAAAAAGAAAACTTTTGTAGAATTATGTTAGCTTTCTACTCATAATTTTTTCAATTTTTTTTATTAAGATTTGATATGTCGATTTCGCAAATGTTTGACAATGTGTTCTTATAAAATGAAAAGACTACAAAAGAGTTATGATTTGTTGCACCACTAAAATCGTTGTTAGACTTGTGTTTTGCAAAAACTGAAAATGCTACGACAATCTACACACAATGTACTAACGCGTGACTATAAGTTTGCATCCAATGGACCTCTATACTAATTATGATATTTTTTTAAAGTCGACCCATGGGGAAACTCAGTCGATTTTCAACAACCTTTTTGTTGCACCACTTTTCTCTCAACCCGCTATAAAATCAAAAAATCTACGACCACCCTTTTGAAGTAGACACGTCAATGAATCGACCCACATTTTCTTCGATTTTTTTGGTGTTGTATTTACAAAGTTATGGATTTTTCTTTTCGCTGTTTTTTTAAAGAGCTGAAACATAACTCGACACATGTTACAAATATAAAACTTAAAAAATATCAGTTTGTATCTATATACAACAAAATTTATACCCTCGTAAAGTAGATTCAATAATGAATCTACTGGTATGAAGTCCGACATTCGTTTTGTTGTGTAAGAGGTGGTTTTCTCCTTCCGAAAATGGAGAAACCTGAAAATTTTGCAAAGATCTGAATCGGTCATGTTTCAGAGATTATTCGGCCGAATAATTATTCGGCCGAATAATTATTCGGCCGAATAACGTTTTTCCGTAACGGCGCCGTCATTTATAACGAAGGTTATTCGGCCGAATAACTAAACGGAAAAAAAATTTCGTCGGCCGGAAAAAAAAAAAAAAAAAAAAAAAAAAAAAAAAAAAAAAAAAAAAAAAAAAAAAAAAAAAAAATAAATAAATAAATAAATAAATTTATACTCATATAAATAAAGGTAAAGTTAATTCATTATTTTCGCATGTTTGAACTTCGCATTTTTTGTCAAACTAATTTCGGAAGGAGGATATAATTTTTGCAAAAGGAGGATTTTACAAGGTATGTTTCTTCTTCTTCTTTACAAAAGGCACATTGAAGGAGTTTTTTTTTCTAAGGCATATTTGCAAGGAGTTTTTCCAAACTATCTATTTTCTTGTTGCATTTTTACAAATAAGACATTTTTTGCAAAATGAGGTTTTTACAAGCTATGTTTCTTCTTCTTCTTTACAAAAGGCACATTGAAGGAGTTTTTTTTTCCAAGGCATATTTGCAAGGAGTTTTTCCAAACTATCTCTTTTCTTATTGCATTTTTACAAAGAAGACATTTTTTTGCAAAAGGAGGTTTTTACAAACTATGTCTTCTTCTTTTTTACAAAAGGCACATTGAAGGAGTTTTTCCAACATATCTCTTTTTTATTGCATTTTTACAAAGAAGACATTTTTTGCAAAAGGAGGTTTTTACAAGGTATGTTTCTTCTTTTTTCCAAAGACACATTGAAGAAAATTTTTTTCTAAGGCATATTTGCAAGAAGTTTTTTACAAATATTTTTTTTCTTGTTGTATATTTGCAAAGAAAACATTTTTTTGAAAAAGAGATTTTTACAAAGTATGTTTCTTCTTCTTTTTTCCAAAACACATTGAAAGTGTTTTTTTAAGGGATATTTGCAAGGAGTTTTTTCAAAATATTTCTTTTCTTAGACATGTTTGCAAGGAGGTTCTTTGCAAGGATGTTTTTTTTTCAAAGTAGCTTTGCACTTTTTATTTAATTGAAAGAGGTTTTTTCAAATAGTTGTTTTGCTAAGGTATTTTGCAAATGATTTTTTTCCAAAGTAGTTTTGCACTTCTTATTTATTTGAAAGGAGTTTTTTTCAAATAGTTATCTTATTTTGCAAAGGATTTTTTACAAGGTAATTTTGTACTTCTTATTTCTTTGAAATTGGGTTTTTTTCAAAGAATTGTTTTTTTACAATGATTTTTTCCCAGATATATTTATAAATAAGTTTTTATTGAAAGTATTTTTTTCTAGTGGTTTTTTTCGTAGATATTTTTTCAAAAAAGTATTCTTGGAATGAATTTTACAACAAAGATTTATTTACAAGGTGTTTTATTTTCTTCCTTGGCACAAGGTGTGTTTATTATTTTCCAAAGAAGATTTTTGTTCAGAAAATTTTTTCAAAGGAAAGTTAATTCCAAAGAAATCTTCTTCAAAAGACTCTTACAAAATTTTTAAAAGGTAAAGTAAATTTCAGTTCATGTTTTTATAAATTCCGTAAATGTTTTTAAATCTTAATTTACTTGTTTTTACTATAAAGTAACATGATTCTTTAATTTATCGTCTATAGATTAAACAACCATGGGAAATAAGAGAAATCGTAAAAGAAAAGCTGATCGTAAATGTGATGATGATGATAATAGAGAGAAACAAAAACTCAGATATATTGCCAAAAAACAAAGGGTTGCTGAAACGGAAAAGAGAACTATTGAAGATATAAATACAGATTTACATGACAATGTTGAAGAAATGGGAATTGAAAATAGAGTACAAGAAGAACAAATTGAAGTTGAAAAGAACATTGTAGAAGATGTAAATAGTGATTTACATGCTAATGTCGATGAAATCAATATTGAAGATCAAGTTCAAAATCCAGAAATTGAACCTGGTATGTATATATCATATATTTTCCAAATTCATTTTTTTATAATGAATTTTATTTTTTGATATATGTTAAATTAAATTTAATTTGATGTATAGGTACTTTTACTATTGATGATGAAATGTTAGAAGACATTGATTGCGACAAATATGGAGAAAAACTACCAATACATGTTGCACGATATCGTGCTACAAAATTTTATGATGAAGTTCTCAAAGATTACTCAATAGCAGGACAAGCACAAATTTTGAGATGTTTATTAGTGTCCAAGAAATTAGAAGGTGCTACATCGTTATTGGGTATTCACAAAGTAACAAAAGAGTCGAAATTGAAACAAAATGTGATGGAAAATATAGGCGATGCAATAAAAAAATTTGGAAAATCCAGGAAGAAAGATATCAGTGCTGCACGTAAAGCAATTCATACAGCAATTCTTTCAGCTAGTACTAAACAAAAACGTTTGACAACAGAACTAGCAAAAGCAGTTGGAACATCAAGAAAAACATTATACAAACATAGCAAATTCAGAATGCAAATAGATGAAAATAATGAACTTGCTTGTTGGGCAATTATTTGTAGACAACCTTACAAAGATATATTAGGAGCAGGGGTTAAAGATATTGTACGAGAATATTGGTTGGAACATGCTCGAGTTTCACCAAATGCAAGAGATGTGATACGCAAAAGAATATCACGAAATGTATATGAAAGCCAACCAAAACATATAATGGACATGACACAAGTACAATTGTTCAATAAATTCAAGGAAGATCATCATGGAATTAATATATCAATCACTACATTTGTGCAACAAAAACCATGGTATGTTCGACCTATAACTATACGTGATACATGTTGTTGCCGTTATCATGTGCAATTTCAGTTATATTATGATACGTTTCTTGAATTTGGTAAAATGTTTTGGACAAATTCACCACCTCCGCCAACGATACGTGAATTCATATCTCAAATTTTATGTGAGAGAAATCACGATGAAGTATTTTATTCAAAGAAATGTGTCAATGGAAAACATTGTCATCACTGTGGAAATTTGGTGTTATTCCACAATAAATACCCTATCGACAATGATCAATCGTTGTCAAATGTAAATGTTGATTGGAAGAGATACAAATACATCAACTATAGTACAAGTTCTAGTGATTCACATTCCAAAAGAATTGATTTGCTAGAAGACAAGATATGCGTCACAGATTTTCTCAAAAAATTTGAAAGCGAAATTTATAAATACACCCAGCATTCACATAGCGCACGATGGCAAGATCTTCAATTCAAACAGTCTCGTGAAATTTTTCCACCCGGAACAATTTTGTCGGTGGTTGATTTTGCTGAAAACTATACATTTGCTGCACAAAAAGAAATACAGAGTGAATACTATCACTCTGACCAAGTTTCGATATTTGTCCATGTCGTATATAGACATTCTCAACAGGATGTCGATGGCATTGAAAGCACATGTGACAATCGAGATGTGATTAAAGAATATCACTTCTATATCAGCGATGATCGTACACACGACACACATTTTGTCCAACATTGTATAGAAAATATTTTCTATGAATCACTGAAAAAACGCGAAATCAAATTCAAAGAGCATTGGATATGGTCTGATGGATGTGCGGGTCAATTTAAATCTTCCCGATCATTTTTTTGGTTATGTCGACTTCATAAAGCGCTGAACATTAAACATCGCTGGAATTTCTTTGAAACTGGTCATGGAAAAGGTGAGCATGATGGTGCAGGAGCATGCGTGAAAAGAGCACTTCGAAGATGGAAAATGAACTATTCTTCAGCACGATTTCATTCAGCTGCAGAGGTTGTCCAATGGTGTCAATTAAATCTAAGCCATGATTATAATCAACAATCAAAAGACGTGCGCAGGTATGTCCACTATTTTTTTAATTTATATTATTTCTTAAAATTTAAAAAAATGTATATATATTAACATTTAATTACACATGTACACTATTTATTGTGTAGGTTTTTTTGGCTTGTTGGGATCCAAGATATAAATAGATCAATACCATATGACGCTAGCACCATACATGGAACTAGAGATCTTCACTCTATTCAAACAAAATCATTTCACAACGTGTTTGCATTTGACAGTAGAAAGCAATCATGCTTTTGTCATATTTGCATTGAAAATGTCGAGTCTACAGAAGTTTGTGAAAACATAACAAACAACTACGTAAAAGCTTGGAGACACACAGAGATTAATCCAAAAGGAAAAATGCCGCTAGCAAGTGTTGAAGAATTAGAATCAGAACAAATAGCAATATCGTCTGATGGCGATAGAATTTCAGATCTCGTAAGAGAAGGTAATAAACTTGTTTTTGACTTTTTAATCAACTGTTCATTCTAATCCATCGCCATAAGTAGTCAATTTAATTCATTTAAATACACTAACACCAATCATAACTTGCACAGGAGATGTTTTTGCTGTGATTGCACCTGTAGACAACAACGAAAATGTCAAATATTATTTGATGCGATGCACTGAAGGAAAAATGAAGTTATTGGAGGACTACAACGACAACGGATTTACATACGAAAGAGGATCCATCATTTTAAAAGGCTACTTTTTTCAACAGACACACGTGACTAAAAATTATGTCTACTTTCAAGATTATGAGCCCGATGTTATATGTTGTCAATATAGTCATTTAATATGTGCATCTCGAATAAAATTGATACAAGTTCCATCAAAAAAACAATTAAAAACCAAAAAATGGAAACTATCCATATGTGACCATGAACGGATAGTTGAAGATGGTATTCCATTGCGATGTTTTTAACTACATATCAAAAATAAATTGATCTATATTTTTGTCCATGTCAATTGTTGTGTGCAATATATTTTTTGTCCAATTATCAAAATTGTTGTGCACAGTATATTTTTTCATTGAAATTTTATGAATATTTTCTTGAATGACAACTAACATAAAAGCTTAAATGGTTGTACTTTCACATGCTTAAAAATGAATTCAAATATAATTTGAAAATTCAAAAGTACTTTATTCGGGTCCCCATATGTCTATTAGACCACTAAGGGATGAGATAACGGATGTGGCTATCCCCACTCCGCCCCGAATTTTTACTTTTGGTTCATTGATACTAACGAAAAATCACAAAAAAACATATTAAATTTTGTATTATTTTAATTCCATCGAACATGTTTTTTTAATACATACTTCACCATAAATATGATCTTAAATAGATATCTTAAAATTGTCACCAAGTTCTCCGTCCCATATCTTTAATTTAAAATATCGCTTGTGCAAATTCACATAACTGAAATCATGGCAAATGGAGATAACGATCATTTGATTTTTAATCACAAGCAAGGATTCCAGGATTGTGAAGCTTATGCTAAATTAGAGAAATGATTATTTACAACAAATGAACGAAAATCCGTCAAATTGTTGTTTAAAATCATTGCTCTAATCTAGCACAAACTTCACAATCCTGGAACCTTCACTTATGATTAAAAAACAAAAAACCGTTACCCCCATTTGCCATGATTTCAACCGCATCAAATATACCTGAAAATTGAAAATAAAAATTAAATTAATTAAAAATCCATTATATCAAAATTTGATCTTAACATATATTTGCTTTTAAACTTCCTAATTCATCCATGTTTCTATCAAAAATTTTATGACATTGATTCTTACCATAACATTCATTCTCAACATTGAACATTTCCCAACTTAGAATAACATTTTAAACATTCCTAACATTCAACATTCATTCTCATCATTCAACATTTTCTAACAAGTCATAACACTCATTCTCATCATTCAACATTTTCTAGCAAGTCATAACACTCATTCTCATCATTCAACATTTCCTAACCTTGGATTACACCTATAAAAACATTCCTTCTTCCATAACACCTCCCATTCATTCTTTCCCTACATTCTTTTTTCTCTAACACCTCCCATTCATTTTTTCTCAACATTGATTCTTAACATAACATTCATTCTCAACATTGAACATTTCCCAACTTGGAATAACATTTTAAACATTCCTAACATTCAACATTCATTTTCATCATTCAACATTTTCTAACTTCATAACATTCATTCTCATCATTCAACATTTCCTAACCTTGGATTACACCTATAAAAATATTTTAAACATTCATGCAAAACATATTATAAATATTATCAAAACACTTTAAACATTCATGCAAAACATATTCTAAACATTTACCAAATGAGAAATAATAGACATGTACTCATGTATATAATCCAAAAAAAGTTGATGAACATGTGAATTCAATGTACATGTAAATATAATCAAAAAATAAATACCCTCCATGTTCAAAACAACTACAATATATATATATCAACAAAAACAATAAAGTCTGAACCACTATCCATCTAGACCCAATATCTTTCCACTATTTTCCACTAGGACCTTCCCTGGGACTCAACTCCACCTACAATACACAAAAAAACAAATTATAAATTTAGATCATAAATTATTTAAACAATTTTAAACTAAATTCAAAATATTCCTTGATATTAAACTCATCTACAAAACAATTCAATTATTAAAAAAATCATACATCAAATTCTTTGGATGCATGTCCACCACTTTTTTCCCCTAGATACTTTCCTTTAGCTCCAAAGGACCTCAAAGAGCCAAGCTGCAACATGTACAAAAACAATTTTCAAATAAATCAAAAAAATATAAACCATTAAACTTATATATCAAAGATCATTTCTAATTCAACAAAATTACCTCAGTGGCAATATCTGCATTCATTAGAGACCCCACATCTTCGCCCCCAATTTCTAAATGGTCTCTTCCCTAAAATTTAAATTTTGTTAATAAATAAAACATAGTAGATACAAATAATAAATTAAGCAATTAACTTAAAACCAAAACAAAAAAATTAAAATCATTAGCTCACAAGAGATGGTAAATCATCTAAAAAGTTGGAATCTAATGAAACCTGCATAAATAAGTCAAATTAACAATAAGATACATTGATATTTATTAAAATTCAAGCAAACAAAAAAAATTTCATGTTCAATCATAAATATTATAATTAAAATACCTCTCCTAAGCGCTCTTCATTTTGACTAGGATGCTCTCGATTTTGACTACTGGAGACTCGAAAATTATTTGCATTTAACATTGACGTAAACTGCAGACAAAATACATTTGCTTAATATATTTATTCCCATGTAGCAAAAAATTCAATTCAAAATGATTAAAAAAAATCAAATAGATTGTCATAGCATAATCAACAAACCTCTCCCATGCTCGATGTGTCATTGGATAACACATCTGAAGCTATATCTCGACAAGACTTAGCATAAGCCCTGAGATCATCAATGCTCAATGCATCTACCTCGTCATTCGTCTTGTAGACAAAACTCTGACGAAGAATAACACGAGCCCTCTCTCGCACCAAACCGACTTCTACTCCAGCAAGAGCTGAAGCTAAACCATCACCTACCGATTCCCTTCCAACTGTCCCTAGTTGAGATGTTGTCTCCATCTCTGATCTTAAAGCCACAACCCTTGGTGGACGAGGTATCTCAGGCGGAGGTTGTATAGTGGTAGGGTCTCTGAGAGCACCTTTTCGATTATATATTCTACCCTTTCCAGCTCCATAAAAGTCAGAGGGAACATCAGTATAGTTAGGCTTCATACCTAAAAAAAACTCTGCATAAAAAAATCTAGCAAAATAATTAGGAACCTCATCGTTCCAAGGCAATCGACCATAAGCTGCAAGAAATCGATCATATATTAAATGTGCAATTTGTGGATGCTTGAAATATTGCACTTTCAACATTTTTCGCTTAAGGCCTTCTTTGAAATTGAACATTGAATTGGCTTGTTCTCTAGTGACTCTCTCCTTCACAACCTCCCACTTATCTGGACCCATAACTTGGTCCCTTCACATCCACATCAAATGAGCAAAACTATTTGTAGTTGGTCCAAGTTCCTCATATGAATCAATGAATTTCTGCAAAGACGCCAAAACAATCTCTAGACTTTGTCGACTCTCTAGAGGGAGATCCAAAGAACAAAAATCATTGTTCAACCTGTCATAATGGGATCTACAACTTTCAAGAATAGTTTGTTGCACAACACCTTGCCATGGAAGCTCATCAGGTAAATCAGATGGATAAGTTGATATGGGTGTACACCCCTCATCTAGTGGAACATATGTTGTCCTAGCTCTAGGAGGATCTTCAGGACCTTGCTCTCCACCCACACCTATTTCATCATCTACAATCCTATCTTGATCTCCCCCTCGCTCCATCGAATTACGCACATCTTCTGAATGTCGCTCTGCTTCAAATATAGCCATAGTCAAGAATTAACCTTGTCCATAACTTTAAAACACAAAAAAATACAATTTATACTTTATTAAACATTAATGTTCATACCAACAGAAGGTTGAGATCGACGCTCTCCCACAGAATATGAAGGAGAATCATGTGTACCCCTTCGAACTTGTTGATGATCAAATGACTGGGACCCATGCAATAAACTCGAACCTCTCGATGAATTCGACAACCTTCGACTACCAACTGGAACACCAATTCCTGAGGATTGTGATGACCTCCTACGCTTTCCCCTCGAAGACTCTCTTTCCATTTGATATAACTTCTAAATTTACACAAACATTAACATATTGAAATTGTACATGACTATTCTACAAACATCAAGCCAATATTTGATAAAAAAATACAAAATGTAAGTACCCCTCCTAACTCTAATTAATTACCTAAAATTCCTTACCATCACTAATATTGCAGCATAAAGATATATCTAATAATCATTTCATTATCAAATATAAGTCATAACATGATTAATTGAAGTAGTATAATAACCTTAATAACTTTTAATCCAACAAATATGGTTGAAATATATATGTCAATGAACAAACATCTCACTAAACACATATATATATATTCTTATTAAGAGAATTCTAGCTCATATTTATAATAATACAATTTACACACACTAAAGTTGTACATGTTAACTCTACAAACTTAAAAACATATCTTTTAAGGACCTGCATACAAAATGTAGAGCTGGCTAAAATAGTATAACATATATATCCACTTATTAAGAGATTTCTAATTTATATTTATGATAAAACAACTTACACACATTGAAATTGTTACATGTTCATTCTACAAACTTAAAAGCATCTCTTAAAAATCTGCATACAAAATGTAGAGCCACCTAAAATATTATAATTATTTTCTTTCATAAGTTCCTCTTCTAGCTCTAAGAACACTATTCCACCATAAACATAACATCAATAATCATCTTATAATCATTTAATTGTAATAGTACACAATAATCTTCCAAATTTTTCACTGATCACTTATGTTTTTGTTCTATATCTCAATAAACAAACATTCCTTCATTTTTATAAAAAAAAAACCTAGGAACATAGAACTTTTATGGGAAACTTAATATGATACTCATTCAAGTTTAGGGTTTAAATATCCATTTATATAAAGAAGCCATGGCGTTGCATTCCATAAGAATAAAATAAATACATGTTATATGTTGTTTGATATAAAAAATATCTTACCATTTTTATATATAAAAAAGACCATAACATGAGCATAGTTCTGTTCATGAGCAAAGTTATATTCTTGAGCAGAATTCATGAACTCTGCTCTACCCCATTATATTATCTCTCGGCAAATAAAACATGTTTCTATTTATACACCAAATTAAACGTTAAATACATAAAACATTTAAGCAACACAACTCTATTAATTTGTAAAATAGTGGACATAGCTATGCTTAGGGTAAATATATCTATTATAGAGTCCATGGACTCTGCTCATGAACAGAGTTCATAAGCAGAGTCCATGGACTGTGTTCATTATACAGTGTTAATGGTGAAGTGATTAGTCAATTACAATTTCCCGCCACATTAATTAAAATATTATATGCTCTTATTAAACAGAAATAAGCATACTCGGATTAAACCAGGCACAGTAAAGCGCATTACTTTTAACCAGATTAGCTTTCCAGGTAATATAGACGTGCTTCGGTATTAATAATTAAATTACAAGCATAATAACGAGGCATAATAACGAGGATTAGAATCAGGCTAATTAAATATAACATGGTCGTAATACAGCTTATCCTGTAATAAACTATTAATACTAGCAGGCTTAAATTACAAACAGGCTTAAATTACTACAACGGTTTATTACTCTTGTGGTACACTTCATGAACAGAGTCTTGAGCAGAGTCCATGGACTCTGCTCATGAACAGAGTCCATGTGCAGAGTCCATGGACTCTGCTCATGAACAGAGTCCATGTGCAGAGTCCATGGACTCTGCTCATGAACAGAGTCCATGTGCAGAGTCCATGGACTCTGCTCATGAACAGAGTCCATGTGCAGAGTCCATGGACTCTGCTCATGAACAGAGTTCATGTGCAGAGTCCATGGACTCTGCTCATAAACAGAGTTCATGTGCAGACTGCATGGACTCTGCTCATGAACAGACTTCATGTGCAGACTACATGGACTCTGCTCATGAACAGACTTCATGTGCAGACTACATGGACCCTGTTCATGCAAATAAAATTATCTCTAAAATCAACATTAATTATAAAAAAGTTAAACTTCTGATTTTAAGTGCCATAACAGATTTTTTTTCAATTTTTTTCTAATGCCACAAACCAATATGGAGAATATGCGACATACCTGTATCCAAACGACACCACTATTATTCGTCCCACCAGAGCTCCACGAAAGTTATTCCTTCACCAAGCAGAAAAAAATATCGTCAACTTAACATATCAATACACAGCAAGAATCAAAACAACACAACAATGAAAAATACACACCTAAATGACAAATTTGTAACCTGCAAACAAAACCGCAACCACCTCCTCGCAGCAAAACAAACGGGCAACCTGCCACCCAAAGCGTAACTGACGACGAGCTACACCCAGCAAGAAAGAGCATCAACCAGCCAACAAAATGAAAAACTATCTACCGTAAAACCGACGAGCTGCAAAAGATCGCAGGGCATCAGCGAGTCGTCGGCACACAGCAGGGTGGCTAACGTAGGCGACGAGCTATCAACCGCATAGCCGACGGGCATCAACAAGACAGGCAGCAAAAGCAGTTCGCCGAGCGTCAGCAGGAGGGCATCGTGGGGAAACATGATGGTGGCGAACTGTAGCAGCAGTTCGCGGAGCGTCAGCAGGGGGGCCGTCGGATAGCGGCAAGGTGGCGACAGAGACGATGCGGGCCCGCTGTGGGGTCCAGCAAAATTACAGCAAAGAATGCCATATGGCAGCCGATGCTGTGCTTTTATGCAGAAAAATAGTTCGGCCGAACAATTATTCGGCCGAATACTTATTCGGCCGAATAATTATTCGGCCGAACAATTAATCGGCCGAATAATTGTTTGGCCGAGTAATTGTTCGGCCGATTAATTGTTCGACCGAATAATTATTCGGCCGAATAAACTATTGCCAAAAAAATTTTTCCGTCCGGCAACTGTTTGCACACATTTCAAGGATCTCCGTTAGGCTGGACGGAGAACTGTTCATGGTTATTCGGCCGAATAACCATTGAATTATTCGGCCGAATAATTTAAATTATTCGGCCGAATAATGTAAATTATGCGGCCGAATAATGTAAATTATTCGGCCGAATAAATTCCGCTAAGACGATTTCCCACTCGTTTCTCACGAAAGTGTTACCCACCTTCACGTTTTCACCCTCCATCTATAAAAGCAGGGAAAACTACGGAACAAAGAGAACTCTTTCCACGAGGTTGAGAGAGCTTGGAATTTGATATTACAAACTGCAGAGGAATTTGGTATTAATCACTATTCCCAAATCCATTCTTTTCTACAATCTCATCCTCGTATTGCTCTCAGTAATGAATATTCTCAATTAACTCATCACGTGCCAAAACCCAACCACGGTTCCAGTCAATTAATTCATCATATGCCACAATTCCTTGGTTGATGTGTTCTGGATTCATTGAAGCATCAACAAAATCTTGATCAAAAGATTGATTACCACGATTCTTCTGGAATGTCTATCGTGTGGGAGTATTGTTGCTCATCTGTACTGGTATGTGATTTGGCATGCCTTCCAGGTATTCGTTTGGAAATCCTTGAGCACATCCCACATCCAGATGATTAAAATTGATTTGATTTAAATCTTGGGCAGGAGTTGTCTCACTTTGATTGTGGTTTATTGACCCGACCAGCTCCATTCTTATCTACTTAAAGTAGTTGTTGAGATTACCATGGCCTACATTCCTGTCTAAATACTGGTTTTCCACTTGGCCTCTTCGGAGACAGCTAATGTTGCCGCTAAATTGATTCACACCACATCTTCTCCTTAAATTTAGATGTAATAATACTTTTAAAATCATCACTATTATGCAAAGTGGTATCTTCATCAACTCCCCAATGATTTAGCAAAGACTTGGCAGCTTTATGCCATCCTTGATTAAGTCTCAAGTGGTTTTGACTAGAGTATGAAGTAATCTTAGGAATCCTCTTGTCTCCCATGTTGTTTATAGTGTTCTTGTATAGTAGGTACATATTCATAGCCGTGCTCTCAATCGGGGAGAGACTCGCTTCTATGAGGAGGATAGGACAAGGTGTATTGGCCTTAATTTTAATATTATATCTTATAAAACACTTTTGAATTTGCTCCATCTGTATCCATGATTATCTAGAGATGTTGCAGCCCTAAACTTCACAACAATATAAGATAACAGAAGTGACAAGAGTCTCAAAGAGGAGTTTCTTCCTATCCCAAATCTAGAGGTTTCTTGAGTTACAATTGTTTTAAGTCCATAATAATATTTCCACATTCCATTAATCCTTTTATCAATGTTATAGCTCTAGTTTAGCTTATGGCGAATATTGATTCCAAGATATTTATATGAAATCACTTCCCCGAGTTGTTGTTGTCATACATTACATTATCATAAGCGATCTTTTGCGATTTGATTATCATAATTTTTTTTATAAATGTTAACAATCAATACCCATATTAGAACAAAAAAAGTGAGAATTTTTAGATGCTTGTTGAGATCATAGGGACGCCTTTCCATAAGAACAATAACCTCAACAACATAGAGAAGAAGGATGATGACTATACCAGCCAAAGTCGTGTCAACACAACCAACCTCTTCCAAACAACCCTCTACCTTGTCAAAGTAAATACTCAAAATATAATATATTAAATAGATATAAATAAATAAACAAATGTAATAATTTAAAACAATATTTATAAATAATAATGAACGCTCCATGTTATTATGGGGATTCATATTATTTACATACATGTACAGATTGCAAGGACCACCCAATAAATTAGCAATTTTAAAATTCTTTTCTAGAAGGTTGATCTCTCTCTCTCTCTCTCTCTCTCTCTCTCTCTCTCAAGTAACAAAATACACACACATACAATAGTAGCAAAACACATACAATAGTAGCAAGACACATTTTAAAAATAATATTCGAAAACAAACTATCATATAAGAAAAAGGTATGAAAAATATAAAAAATAATAATAATAAAATAATTATAAAAAATACTAAATATAAACCAACAAATATAAGTTACCCATTTCAAAAAATAAAAATGGAAAGGATTAGGGAATCTACCACCAATGCTATGTGAAAAATCCAGTAATATTTTTTTGATAAACTCTCTCTCTATATAGTAGCAAAAGACACATTTTAAAAATAATATTCCAAAAACAAACTATCATATAAGTAAAAGGTATGAAAATTTAAAAAATAATGATAATAATACAATAATTATAAAAAATACTAAATATAAACCAATAAATATAGGTTACCCATTTCAAGAAGATAAAAAATTGAAAAGATTACGAAATCTATCACCAATTCTATCTTAAAAATCCATTAATATTTTTTTTACAAACCACCAAAATATCTCTCTCTATATATAAAGTAAGAAAATACGAAAGTAGTAGCAAAAGACACTTTTTTAAATAATATTCCAAACAACAAGCTATCATATAAGAAAAGGTACGAAAATTTTAAAAATAATTATAATACAATAATTATAAAAAATACTAAATATAAACCAACAAATATAAGTTATCCATTTCAAAAGATAAAATTAGAAAGGATTAAGGAATCAATCACCAATTCTATCTTAAAAATCCACCAATGAGTTTTTTATAAACCACCAAGAAAGTATTTATAAACCATCAATAGTGAAAATGTTCAGATTGTGAAAAATACCCAAATAGGTGAGATCATTTTAAAATGTAAAAATAAAAAAAATTGACTTGAGTGTATCACAATTGTATATAAAAAAACCCATAAACAAAGTTTCAGGTTACTTATTTACTGTATTTTCAAAAAAAATATTCATAGATATTTTTAAGAAAGGACCTTGATCACAAGGGTTTACTTAACCCAACCTCACACCTTGATTGATGGTTTTCCACCTACATTAAGAACCCTTAATCAAGGGCTCATTTAAGATCTCAATTAAGGTATTAATAGCTTAATTGAAGGCTTAAAATTACCTCAATTGGGGATATGAAAAACACTTGTTCCATGCTCTCCCTTTGAAAAAAGTGTTACCTATTTTTATGGATTCACATTTATCCTAATTATGTATTTAGAGAAGTAGTAAACATGGCACCCCACCCAAATCCTTTGTCTTTGTTCGAAGAGATGGATGTTTGTGATGCAGTACCGAATGACCCAATGAATCTTTCATGTATGTCTCCCATACTTTTTCCAATGTAGCCAGAAAAATTCATCCATATATCCTTGTTAGCACCCTATTAATCACCTTGTATTGTTAGAAGTCCTCTTTTGTACAACAAGGAGCTAGAGGTTGCAATGACTCACTTTATTATCTTTGTATTCTTTCAAGTATGTGAGTCATGTAGAGAAATATGCTACTATAAATCTTCATATATTTTAACACTACAAGGAAAACACACCTCTAGTGGAGGTTTTTACGGATGTTCCACTAAAAAGAGCCCAAATATATGCTTATAGTGGAGTTTGCTTACGGAGGCGAGTGAGCGGAGGTTTTACTGGATGTTTTTACTCAGTGCTTTGATGCATACCAAATGCACCGATGCGTCTAATGTCTGTATGCACAACTGTGTATCCAAGACCCCAGGGCCTAAGCCTATTGTGGGCTAGCTATCCAAGACCCCACGGCCTGTAACAAGCTCTAGGAGGCTGACTAAACCCCCCAAGTTCAGTAATAGTCACGAGTGGTTGGGTATTCAAGCCCCCAAGGCCTATCAAGGGCCTATAATAGGCCCTAGAGGCTTAGAGCCTCCTAAGGCTATTGGTAACAACTAGCTAAGTGCTATTGGTAACAATTGGATGTTAATGACAACTGTCTCTCGACTACGATCGACTGGAAACCCAATTCACCATGAAACCCATGGCCTCAAGCATGCGACACGATTTTCGTGCATACTGGTAAGCCCAAGCCTTGCCTGAACCCAATTTCTCATCCGACCGTGATCCTACCATCTCCATTTGGTGGATATTTGTCAGCTCGCCCATGTAAAAAAGACCCCAAAGTATTTTTGTATTGTTACATTAAATAAAAAAACCCTTTGCCCCTTAATATATAAGCAATATAAATTTTAGGTTTTCATGAGTATTTAATATCACAATATGAATGAACGTGATATTATATTGCCTTCTATTGAAGCCCCCGTGATAACTCTTAATCCCTCACCATATAACTCTTACCTATACAATTTCCAAATCCATGCCAATATCTCTAGTTTAGATGATATTGTTAAATATGTTGCACATATTCATCTCTTATGAAATTATGGGTGTTTACTAATTTGATTTGTAGAATTTATGCAAACCTTTTAGATTTTGTGTGAGCATTTCCATTTTTTTGTGACATATAACATTTTTTTAAATTAAAAATGTTTATTGGTATTGGTATACTTTGTATTTCATCAACCATATTTAAAAATATAATTATATGTTGCATTACTACAAATTGAGATCTACACTTATTATTTACTATAAAAAAATCTTTTCATTATGTTAAACCCCTCAAATGTTTCAAAAACACTTGATGTAATCAAAGCAACTTATGTAACTTTAGTAATTTAAATAGCCATAAAAATATCCTTTAGAAATTTGTATAAATAAATTTGAAATTCTTAACTTAGAAAGGTTGTATCACTCACATGACTATATATATTGTTATTGTTATCATAAACATGGAAAACTCACTTTTCATTCACTCAAGTTTTTTTGTGAGTGGTTTATTAACATTTTCAAAATAAGGAAGATATAAAGATAAAAATTTAAACATTTGTGAAAAAAAATATATAACTATCTATTTCTTAAAAAAAATTATTTGAATGATCACTTTTATGTAAATTTAAATTCATAATATAATCCCAATCGATCAATTTTATAATAATGATTTTATATTTTACCAAAATGACACAAGAAAATAATGTCCTAAATTTTTTACTTTAATAAATTTTATATGGATAATTACTTATATTTTAAAGAAGTAAACTTATTAGAAAATTCATAATTTTACAAACCACCAATTACGGAATCTATCACCAATTCTATCTTAAAAATCCATTAATATTTTTTTTATAAACCACCAAAATATCTCTCTCTATATATAAAGTAACAAAATACACACACACATATACAATAGTAGTAGCAAACGACACTTTTTTAAATAATATTCGAGAAAACAAGCTATCATATAAGAAAAAGTATGAAAATTTTAGAAATAATTATAATACAATAATTATAAAAAATACTAAATATAAACCAACAAATATAAGTTATCCATTTCAAAAGATAAAATTAGAAAGGATTAAGGAATCTATCACCAATTCTATCTTAAAAATCCACCAATGAGTTTTTTATAAACCACCAAGAAAGTATTTATAAACCATCAATAGTGAAAATGTTCAGATTGTGAAAAATACCCAAATAGGTGAGATCATTTTAAAATGTAAAAATAAAAAATATTGACTTGAGCGTATCACAATTCTATATAAAAAAACCCATGAACAAAGTTTCAGGTTACTTATTTACTGTATTTTCAAAAAAAATATTCATAGATATTTTTAAGAAAGGACCTTGATCACAAGGGTTTACTTAACCCAACCTCACACCTTGATTGATGTTTTTCCACCTTAATTAAGAACCCTTAATCAAGGGCTCATTTAAGATCTCAATTAAGGTATTAATAGCTTAATTGAAGGCTTAAAATTACCTCAATTGGGGATATGAAAAACACTTGTTCCATGCTCTCCCTTTGAAAAAAGTGTTACCTATTTTTATGGATTCACATTTATCCTAATTATGTATTTAGAGAAGTAGTAAACATGGCACCCCACCCACATCCTTTGTCTTTGTTCGAAGAGATGGATGTTTGTGATGCAGTACCGAATGACCCAATGAATCTTTCATGTATGTCTCCCATACTTTTTCCATTGTAGCCAGAAAAATTCATCCATATATCCTTGTTAGCACCCTATTAATTGCCTTCTGTTGTTAGAAGTCCTCTTTTGTACAACAAGGAGCTAGAGGTTGCAATAACTCACTTTATTATCTTTGTATTCTTTCAAGTATGTGAGTCATGTAGAGAAACATGCTACTATAAATCTTCATATATTTTAACACTACAAGGAAAACACACCTCTAGTGGAGGTTTTTACGGATGTTCCACTAAAAAGAGCCCAAATATATGCTTATAGTGGAGTTTCCTTACGGAGGCCAGTGAGCGGAGGTTTTACTGGATGTTTTTACTCAGTGCTTTGATGCATACCAAATGCACCGATGCGTCTAATGTCTGTATGCACCACTGTGTATCCAAGACCCCAGGGCCTAAGCCTATTGTGGGCTAGGTATCCAACACCCCACGGCCTGTAACAAGCTCTAGGAGGCTTACTAAACCTCCCAAGTTCAGTAATAGTCACGAGTGGTTGGGTATTCAGGCCCCCAAGGCCTATCAAGGGCCTATAATAGGCCCTAGAGGCTTATAGCCTCCTAAGGCTATTGGTAACAACTAGCTAAGTGCTATTGGTAACAATTGGATGTTAATGACAACTGTCTCTTGACTACGATCGACTGGAAACCCAATTCACCATGAAACCCATGGCCTCAAGCATGCGACACGATTTTCGTGCATACTGGTAAGCCCAAGCCTTGCCTCAACCCAATTTCTCATCCGGCCGTGATCCTGCCATCTCCATTTGGTGGATATTTGTTAGCTCGCCCATGTAAAAAAGACCCCAAAGTATTTTTGTATTGTTACATTAAATAAAAAAAACCCTTTGCCCCTTAATATATAAGCAATATAAATTTTAGGTTTTCATGAGTATTTAATATCACAATATGAATGAACGTGATATTATATTGCCTTCTATTGAAGCCCCCGTGATAACTCTTAATCCCTCACCATATAACTCTTACCTATACAATTTCCAAATCCATGCCAATATCTCTAGTTTAGATGATATTGTTAAATATGTTGCACATATTCATCTCTTATGAAACTATGGGTGTTTACTAATTTGATTTGTAGAATTTATGCAAACCTTTTAGATTTTGTGTGAGCATTTCCATCTTTTTTGTGACATATAACATTTTTTTAAATTAAAAATGTTTATTGGTATTGGTATACTTTGTATTTCATCAACCATATTTAAAAATATAATTATATGTTGCATTACTACAAATTGAGATCTACACTTATTATTTACTATAAAAAATGTTTTCATTATGTTAAACCCCTCAAATGTTTCAAAAACACTTGATGTAATCAAAGGAACTTATCTAACTTTAGTAATTTAAATAGCCATAAAAATATCCTTTAGAAATTTGTACAAATAAATTTGAAATTCTTAACTTAGAAAGGTTGTATCACTCACATGACTATATATATTGTTATTGTTATCATAAACATGGAAAACTCACTTTTCATTCACTCAAGTTTTTTTATGAGTGGTTTATTAACATTTTCAAAATAAGGAAGATATAAAGATAAAAATTTAAACATTTGTGAAAAAAAATATATAACTATCTATTTCTTAAAAAAAATTATTTGAATGATCACTTTTATGTAAATTTAAATTCATAATATAATCCCAATCGATCAATTTTATAATAATGATTTATTTTACCAGAATCACACAAGAAAATAATGTCCTAAATTTTTTACTTTAATAAATTTTATATGGATAATTACTTATATTTTAAAGAAGTAAACTTATTAGAAAATTCATAATTTTACATAATAATAATAAAAAAAACCCTCACAAAAGTGGAATTTATAAAAAGATTGACCTTCACCCTTTGTTGGAAATCATAGAACCAAACATTGAAACCCTGTGTGTTCAATATTAATATATGTACTATTACACATTGAATAAAAATTAGATTCCCTTAATTCACTTTCATGAATTTATACATATTTACAATAAATGATTAATAGAAAGTCTTAAGTGTTATCATAAAGCACTTTTCGGTATAATCAAGTTCTTAACATTTTGATGTATAAGTTCTTAAAAAGAACTCACGCAGCAAATATACAAGTTTTCCATTAATTTTACGTTCATGAATTCATAACAAAAGCGAATTAATTTTCATTTTTCATCCTTGAATGTTTTGCGGTGTGTGGAATTATATGTGAATAATAACGACTCCTTTAAAAATCACCTATATTTAAATCAATCGTCCACATGGAAATCAAACATCAGCTGATTCACTCCATATGGATGGCCAAATAAATTAAAATGACGTGGACAAATACAAAAGATGAATAAAAAGTTTTAAATTTGGATATAAGAATTTGAAAAATTTCAGCTCCTTGACGTGGGAATTTGAAACGTTTCAGCTATTAGGATTTGAGCATTTGAAACGTTTCACTGGCGATCATTAAAATAGGTTACATAGGGTAGATCACCACATAGATGAGAAGGCAAGGTATGAAATAACGAGATATAGCTTCTTGTTTAGGTGAATAATATTTAGCTTGCTGCAGGTCATTTCATGTCGCTGCAACAGGTCGGTTGATGGTTGGATTTCAAGCAATAGCTGAACTGTTGAGGCGAACAATATTCAACCTACTGCATACCATTCAATGCAAGTGCAACAAGTCTGTTGATCGATCAACAGACCTGCTGCAGCTGCATTAAATGGCCTGCAGCAGGCTGAATATTGTTCACATCTATTTAGATCTCACCCGCTCAACTACCATCCAAGGTGGTCCTAAAGTCTCTCTATGAAAACCAACCTCATCCTCATCAACCAGAAGACAAAGAGAGCAGAGATTCATAGTCTCTTCCAGAACCTGTGATGGCCAACATTAATATTCGATGACAAAATTATTAAAAAGTTTCCAATCATTTTTCGGGACTATCATTTACAAGTATTCGACTTTGTGGCGGTCACCACTATTAGCAACTTGATCATAGTCGTTGGCATATTATGTGCTTTTTATAACGATAATGTCTTGTTCCATTCCAACTGGATGGAAAAATGTCACCACTTACAGACATGAGTGTGGGTCGCTCATCATAATTAAAATGCATATTGTTTATATTCTAACAATTAAAATGCATATTGTTTATATTCGTTATAATAGTAACACTAATTCATTGATTGTTGCTGTAATCAGTTCTGGCACACTATCAATTTATAGTGACATTGCATCTATCAAAGCAGGTCGACAAGCTACAGAAAAAGAGAAATTTTTCCATCAGATTGAGAGAGAGATTGGAATTTGAAATTACAAATTGTAGAGGAGTTTGATATTAAAGCCAATAACGAGAGAATATTCATGTTTTTGAATACTCTCTCATTCTTTTTCTTTAATCATGCCCCTGCAATTTGGATTAACAAATCCCCCACCTCTCGCTGAATATGGTGAAAAGAGCTCTCTGTTTTTCGTAGTTTGGTTTGCTTTTATAGATGCAATGTCTCAGCTTACAATACTTGACATTGTGCCAGAACTGATTGCAGCGACTATCAATTAACGATTGTTGCCATTATAACGCATATTGGTAGCTGGCGACGTTTCTCCATCCAGTCAGAATGGAACAAAATGTTTGTGGTTATAAATAACACATATTATGTCATCTGCTATGACGAAGTCATTATTAAATGATAGTCCTGAGTCCAACGCTTGTAAATGATAGTCCCGAAATATGTTTGGAAGCTTTCTCATATCTTTGTACTCGCACCACGCTCGCAATCGCAGGTTCTGGAAATAATTATTGGATGACGAATCTCTCCTTTTTTTTGTTTTCTTGTTGACGAGGACCAGATTGGTTTTCATGGACAGACTTGATGACCACCTTGGATGGGAGAGGCAGATTGATCAGAAGCTCTATCTGGTTGCACCGATGGCATATCTCATCTTCTTTTATTTCATATTTTGCCTTCTTATTTATGTGTGGTGATCTGCCATGACAAATTCTCTAAAGGATGGCAACTCAATTATCTTCCTTTCGTTATTAATTATCATGTATATTTTTTTATAATATAATTGTTTATTTTGAATTTGAAATGATCCTTGAAAATATATTTATTTCAGCCTCCACTATAATTTATAATTATTTATATTTTAGAATTTGGAGTGGAATATTATTTATGTTTTTTTAGATTGAAGGAAGATCAAGACAAATATAAGGTAAGTGAAGCATAGACAACAACATATGATTAAACTAAGTATGAAGAACAAATAACATATAACTTGTTCATGGCACTTAACTTATGACCTATAGATATCTATCAGCCACAAGTTAAGTAGTTGTGCTAGTGTATAAACTCCCATGAACTTAAATATAAACTTATTAAGTCTAACTTTTCTTAATTTCTTAATTGCATAAGAAAAATATTATCTAATAGTACTTTGTAATAAATATATGATCTATTTTTTAAATAAATTGGGACTTTAAATATGGTTTTATAATTAAGCCTTAATTTATGATCTAATGGGTTTTGGATTTCTTGACATTTTTATTAAAATAAACTAAAACTAGCTAAAATCATAATAACATAATTCGAGTACAAAGAATTGAGTGATATAAAATGCATAATCTGTATTATATCTTTGCATAGACTTCAGCCCTATCTCTAAGCGGCTTAAGGGTAAAGCTATGTACACCCCATTGATATTTCATGCACAGAATTGTCAGAAATGATAGGATCATCCTCCGTATATGGCCACTGAATATTGGGTACCTATTCACGTCCCGACATCATCAATATTGCGTTGAACAGGGATTCATCGCTTAACTCGTCTGCTAAGGCGCGCGTATTATAAAGTAATTTAAAGTTTTATATATCAACAATGATGTCAAAGTTTTATAGACGTTCTTAGCAGAGTTTGAGCTCTCTTTTATAAATACAGCTAGTCTATGTCATATTACTAAATCTCTTATCTAAGAGAAATAAAAAGAGAATTCTGATTCATTATAACAAAAATAATGAATTCTGATTCTTTATAACAAAAATGAATTATGTCATATTAACAACAGAAATAAGAAGAGAATTCTGATTCATTATAACAAAAATTAAAGCGATCCCATCCGTTCTCCATTCTGCAGGCTCTGACTATGAACTGGAGGCTCCGCTCCAAGGGTTTCCAAATACCCGCTGGATCGTTCTCTGTTTCCAAATACCCGCTGGCTCTCATCGCATTACATGAAATAACAGGGGGATTCACCATGTTTCGGAGAATGGGGATCGGATTCACCATTAAAGCTTTATTGAATAATTCCTTTACTTATTGATTAAGTTAAAGGCAATAGCATAATATTGCTAAGAGAACATAAAACACAATACAAAAGAAGAGTGATAACATGGAAATCAAATGATGAAAAACATGTTATTAAAATGGTAGTACTTTATTTATGAAGATATGTAATATTTGTTTTCTTTAAAAAAAATCATAATAAAAAGTCGAAACTACATTTTATCTTAAAATCTTAATATAATAAGATAAAGAGACTCTTGGATCCAATAACCCCACTGATGCAGAAAAATTTACCTTTCCTGCTAATTCCTCTTATGGGTCAGCAGTTTCAATAAAGACCCAACATTGCTACAAATTTTACCTCGAGTTCCTTTTATTCAAGATATCACAAAGTTGAATCCTCTGAGAAATTGGGCGTATCATTCATATATGCAAAACATATTTATAATGTTAAACAAAACATATAAAAATATAATAACATATTTATAATGTTAAACAAAACATATAAAAATATAATAGAATTATGTGAGCACTCATTCTCTCTCTTTCCACTAATCCTTTATCATGGCTAAATACTCTTACGATACCTTCATATGGTTCATAAGGTGTATGGTGTTTTATATCATGAATATTCCACTATGGACTCAAGCCTTTTCTTAAGAAAATTATTTTATGCATGCTAAAGGCAACCACACCTTCTCGCAAGTTAATTCCCCAGTTTCCAAACCGATATCATTTCCAAAATTTCATATTGGGCTATGATTTTCCAATAAATCATAACATAGTCGTTAATATTCCAATATGACCCCATCTCATTATAATCCCCAGCTGGCACATTGGTTAAATACTCCACAGGATTTATAGCCATCAATTTGGGACCAATTCTGAGCGCACTTCCTTCATCAATCGTCAACGTTGTACAAGTATTCAACTCTTACACATAAACCTTGAAGTCAATTTCCTCAAATAGTGAATTTAGTTTCACTAAGTCTTCGGCAAGACCTCTCTTCCAGCTTTACACACACAAGCATCTACTCTGCATTCTTTATTTTCCATCAATAGGGTTATATAGGGATATAAATTCTTCCAAGCAGACTCATGCTCCTATGTTTCGGAGTAGCTTCCCTTGTCTCTGGAACTAATGCCTCAACGTAAATCTCCACCAGAATTTCTACAGAACTCAAGACTTCTTTGAATTGGAATCTATTATAGATTCTACTCAGTTATTTACACATGAATTAGAATCACACGCTGATTCAACCCAATTCAAATATTAGTTTCAGGGTCATACAGGCGCTAAAACCCTGCAAGCCCTTCTTCACACGGGAAAGGACTCTATTCACTAATTCATCAAGTTCCCATAAACAGAGTGAGCCATTTAAATAACTAACCACTATTCATCATAAATTGCTCAATCATATTACATACAGATTATAAAAGAGATAGCAATACACACAACACTCATAAACCTCCTTCTCATTAAGAGTAATGAAACTCTACATACAAATTAAAACACTGACCTACTTGTCCATGGCGTGATCTACTTTTACATGGTCATCTTCTCTCTGAACTCTCACTCTCGAGAGTTACCATTTGATTTTCTTTTCTTCTTCGAGACTCTTGAGGTCTCAATTTTCTTGAACTCTCTAGTTGCCTTCCCCTCCTCATAGGCTTACAATATAAACTTAAAAAAATCGATGTTTCTAACACAAACCTGACCACTTCTAGTAACTGGTTACTAAACTTAGAAACCACTCCTATCTTTTTGGTAACTCACCACTAGTCCCTAAACATGGTATTTTTAACTCCTAGAATTCTCCCTACTAATGCAGATTTTAGTTACAACAATTATTTCCTAACTAGCGACTCGACTAACTTTTCAAAACTTAAAACCTTCCAATTTTAACTTCGAAATTTCTAGCTTTTACATGGCTTTTATAATAAAAACCCTTTCTTGGGCAATACTAAGACCTCGTGGTCTTGATTAATATTTGAAAATTTTAAATGAGAAATATGCTCCTGCATCACCTAATAACCCAAACCCCTAAAGCTAATGTGGTAGAAGAGATCAGATCAATTCTCATCTCACAAAGTCTCTCCATGAAAACCAACAGAACAAAAAGACGAGAGATGAGAGATTCATCGTCTAGTAAATACTTCTCGAACCAGTGATTGATAACATGGTGAGATGACATAGATATTACAAAGCTTCCAATCATTTTTTGGAGCTATCATTTAAAAACATTCGACGTTGTGGCGGTCACCACTATTAGAACCTTGATCATAGTCATTGGCATATTATGTGCTTTTTATAAGGATAATCTTCTTGTTCCACCACTTAGATATGAATGTGGGTTTCCCATCTATATTCGTTATAATAGTAACACTAATTCTCTGATAGTCGCTTGTAATCAGTTATGGACATTCCATCTATAAAAGCAGGGAAAACTACGGAACAAAGAGAACTCTTTCCATGAGGTTGAGAGAGCTTGGAATTTGATATTACAAACTGTAGAGGAATTTGATATTAATCACTATTCCCAAATCCATTCTTTTCTACAATCTCAGCCTCGTATTGCTCCCAGTAATGAATATTCTCAATTAACTCATCACGTGCCAAAACCCAACCACGGTTCCAGTCAATTAATTCATCATATGCCACAATTCCTTGGTTGATGTGTTCTGGATTCATTGAAGCATCAACAAAATCTTGATCAAATGATTGATTACCACGATTCTTCTGGAATGTCTATCGTGTGGGAGTATTGTTGCTCATCTGTACTGGTATGTGATTTGGCATGCCTTCCAGGTATTCGTTTGGAAATCCTTGAGCACTTCCCACGTCCAGATGATTAAAATTGATTTGATTTAAATCTTGGGCAGGAGTTGTCTCACTTTGATTGTGGTTTATTGACCCGACCAGCTCCATTCTTATCTACTTAAAGTAGTTGTTGAGACTACCATGGCCTACATTCCTGTCTAAATACTGGTTTTCCACTTGGCCTCTTCGGAGACAGCTAATGTTGCCGCTAAATTGATTCACACCACATCTTCTCCTTAAATTTAGATGTAATAATACTTTTAAAATCATCACTATTATGCAAAGTGGTATCTTCATCAACTCCCCAATGATTTAGCAAAGACTTGGCAGCTTTATGCCATCCTTGATTAAGTCTCAAGTGGTTTTGACTAGAGTATGAAGTAATCTTAGGAATCCTCTTGTCTCCCATGTTGTTTATAGTGTTCTTGTATAGTAGGTACATATTCATAGCCGTGCTCTCAATCGGGGAGAGACTCGCTTCTATGAGGAGGATAGGACAAGGTGTATTGGCCTTAATTTTAATATTATATCTTATAAAACACTTTTGAATTTGCTCCATCTGTATCCATGATTATCTAGAGATGTTGCAGCCCTAAACTTCACAACAATATAAGATAACAGAAGTGACAAGAGTCTCAAAGAGGAGTTTCTTCCTATCCCAAATCTAGAGGTGTCTTGAGTTACAATCGTTTTAAGTCCATAATAATATTTCCACATTCCATTAATCCTTTTCTCAATGTTATAGCTCTAGTTTAGCTTATGGCGAATACTGATTCCAAGATATTTATATGAAATCACTTCCCCGAGTTGTTGTTGTCATACATTACATTATCATAAGCGATCTTTTGGGATTTGATTATCATAATTTTTTTTTATAAATGTTAACAATCAATACCCATATTAGAACAAAAAAAGTGAGAATTTTTAGATGCTTTTTGAGATCATAGGGACGCCTTTCCATAAGAACAATAACCTCAACAACATAGAGAAGAAGGATGATGACTATACCAGCCAAAGTCGTGTCAAAACAACCAACCTCTTCCAAACAACCCTCTACCTTGTCAAAGTAAATACTCAAAATATAATATATTAAATAGATATAAATAAATAAACAAATGTAAGAATTTAAAACAATATTTATAAATAATAATGAAAGCTCCATGTTATTATGGGGATTCATATTATTTACATACATGTAGAGATTGCAAGGACCACCCAATAAATTAGTAATTTTAAAATTCTTTTCTAGAAGGTTGATCTCTCTCTCTCTCTCTCTCTCTCTCAAGTAACAAAATACACACACATACAATAGTAGCAAAACACATACAATAGTAGCAAGACACATTTTAAAAATAATATTCGAAAACAAACTATCATATAAGAAAAAGGTATGAAAAATATAAAAAATAATAATAATACAATAATTATAAAAAATACTAAATATAAACCAACAAATATAAGTTACCCATTTCAAAAAATAAAAATGGAAAGGATTAGGGAATCTACCACCAATGCTCTGTGAAAAATCCATTAATATTTTTTTGATAAACTCTCTCTCTCTATATAGTAGCAAAAGACACATTTTAAAAATAATATTCCAAAAACAAACTATCATATAAGTAAAAGGTATGAAAATTTAAAAAATAATGATAATAATACAATAATTATAAAAAATACTAAATATAAACCAATAAATATAGGTTACCCATTTCAAGAAGATAAAAAATTGAAAAGATTACGAAATCTATCACCAATTCTATCTTAAAAATCCATTAATATTTTTTTTACAAACCACCAAAATATCTCTCTATATATATAAAGTAAGAAAATACGAAAGTAGTAGCAAAAGACACTTTTTTAAATAATATTCCAAACAACAAGCTATCATATAAGAAAAGGTACGAAAATTTTAAAAATAATTATAATACAATAATTATAAAAAATACTAAATATAAACCAACAAATATAAGTTATCCATTTCAAAAGATAAAATTAGAAAGCATTAAGGAATCTATCACCAATTCTATCTTAAAAATCCACCAATGAGTTTTTTATAAACCACCAAGAAAGTATTTATAAACCATCAATAGTGAAAATGTTCAGATTGTGAAAAATACCCATATAGGTGAGATCATTTTAAAATGTAAAAATAAAAAAAATTGACTTGAGTGTATCACAATTGTATATAAAAAAACCCATGAACAAAGTTTCAGGTTACTTATTTACTGTATTTTCAAAAAAAATATTCATAGATATTTTTAAGAAAGGACCTTGATCACAAGGGTTTACTTAACCCAACCTCACACCTTGATTGATGGTTTTCCACCTACATTAAGAACCCTTAATCAAGGGCTCATTTAAGATCTCAATTAAGGTATTAATAGCTGAATTGAAGGCTTAAAATTACCTCAATTGGGGATATGAAAAACACTTGTTCCATGCTCTCCCTTTGAAAAAAGTGTTACCTATTTTTATGGATTCACATTTATCCTAATTATGTATTTAGAGAAGTAGTAAACATGGCACCCCACCCAAATCCTTTGTCTTTGTTCGAAGAGATGGATGTTTGTGATGCAGTACCGAATGACCCAATGAATCTTTCATGTATGTCTACCATACTTTTTCCATTGTGGCCAGAAAAATTCATCCATATATCCTTGTTAGCACCCTATTAATCACCTTGTATTGTTAGAAGTCCTCTTTTGTACAACAAGGAGCTAGAGGTTGCAATGACTCACTTTATTATCTTTGTATTCTTTCAAGTATGTGAGTCATGTAGAGAAATATGCTACTATAAATCTTCATATATTTTAACACTACAAGGAAAACACACCTCTAGTGGAGGTTTTTACGGATGTTCCACTAAAAAGAGCCCAAATATATGCTTATAGTGGAGTTTGCTTACGGAGGCGAGTGAGCGGAGGTTTTACTGGATGTTTTTACTCAGTGCTTTGATGCATATCAAATTCACCGATGCGTCTAATGTCTGTATGCACCACTGTGTATCCAAGACCCCAGGGCCTAAGCCTATTGTGGGATTGGTATCCAAGACCCCACGGCCTATAACAAGCTCTAGGAGGCTGACTAAACCTCCCAAGTTCAGTAATAGTCACGAGTGGTTGGGTATTCAAGCCCCCAAGGCCTATCAAGGGCCTATAATAGGCCCTAGAGGCTTAGAGCCTCCTAAGGCTATTGGTAACAACTAGCTAAGTGCTATTGGTAACAATTGGATGTTAATGACAACTGTCTCTCGACTATGATCGACTCGAAACCCAATTCACCATGAAACCCATGGCCTCAAGCATGCGACGCGATTTTCGTGCATACTGGTAAGCCCAAGCCTTGCCTCAACCCAATTTCTCATCCGGCCGTGATCCTACCATCTCCATTTGGTGGATATTTGTGAGCTCGCCCATGTAAAAAAGAACCCAAAGTATTTTTGTATTGTTACATTAAATAAAAAAACCCTTTGCCCCTTAATATATAAGCAATATAAATTTTAGGTTTTCATGAGTATTTAATATCACAATATGAATGAACGTGATATTATATTGCCTTCTATTGAAGCCCCCGTGATAACTCTTAATCCCTCACCATATAACTCTTACCTATACAATTTCCAAATCCATGCCAATATCTCTAGTTTAGATGATATTGTTAAATATGTTGCACATATTCATCTCTTATGAAATTATGGGTGTTTACTAATTTGATTTGTAGAATTTATGCAAACCTTTTAGATTTTGTGTGAGCATTTCCATTTTTTTGTGACATATAACATTTTTTTAAATTAAAAATGTTTATTGGTATTGGTATACTTTGTATTTCATCAACCATATTTAAAAATATAATTATATGTTGCATTACTACAAATTGAGATCTACACTTATTATTTACTATAAAAAAATGTTTTCATTATGTTAAACCCCTCAAATGTTTCAAAAACACTTGATGTAATCAAAGGAACTTATTTAACTTTAGTAATTTAAATAGCCATAAAAATATCCTTTAGAAATTTGTACAAATAAATTTGAAATTCTTAACTTAGAAAGGTTGTATCACTCACATGACTATATATATTGTTATTGTTATCATAAACATGGAAAACTCACTTTTCATTCACTCAAGTTTTTTGTGAGTGGTTTATTAACATTTTCAAAATAAGGAAGATATAAAGATAAAAATTTAAACATTTGTGAAAAAAAATATATAACTATCTATTTCTTAAAAAAAATTATTTGAATGATCACTTTTATGTAAATTTAAATTCATAATATAATCCCAATCGACCAATTTTATAATAATGATTTATTTTACCAAAATGACACAAGAAAATAATGTCCTAAATTTTTTACTTTAATAAATTTTATTGGATAATTACTTATATTTTAAAGAAGTAAACTTATTAGAAAATTCATAATTTTACAAACCACCAATTACTGAATCTCTCACCAATTCTATCTTAAAAATCCATTAATATTTTTTTTATAAACCACCAAAATATCTCTCTCTATATATAAAGTAACAAAATACACACACACATATACAATAGTAGTAGCAAACGACACTTTTTTAAATAATATTCCAGAAAACAAGCTATCATATAAGAAAAGGTATGAAAATTTTTGAAATAATTATAATACAATAATTATAAAAAATACTAAATATAAACCAACAAATATAAGTTATCCATTGCAAAAGATAAAATTAGAAAGGATTAAGGAATCTATCACCAATTCTATCTTAAAAATCCACCAATGAGTTTTTTATAAACCACCAAGAAAGTATTTATAAACCATCAATAGTGAAAATGTTTAGATTGTGAAAAATACCCAAATAGGTGAGATCATTTTAAAATGTAAAAATAAAAAATATTGACTTGAGTGTACATCACAATTCTATATAAAAAAACCCATGAACAAAGTTTCAGGTTACTTATTTACTGTATTTTCAAAAAAAATATTCATAGATATTTTTAAGAAAGGACCTTGATCACAAGGGTTTACTTAACCCAACCTCACACCTTGATTGATGGTTTTCCACCTACATTAAGAACCCTTAATCAAGGGCTCATTTAAGATCTCAATTAAGGTATTAATAGCTTAATTGAAGGCTTAAAATTACCTCAATTGGGGATATGAAAAACACTTGTTCCATGCTCTCCCTTTGAAAAAAGATTTACCTATTTTTATGGATTCACATTTATCCTAATTATGTATTTAGAGAAGTAGTAAACATGGCACCCCACCCACATCCTTTGTCTTTGTTCGAAGAGATGGATGTTTGTGATGCAGTACCGAATGACCCAATGAATCTTTCATGTATGTCTCCCATACTTTTTCCATTGTAGCCAGAAAAATTCATCCATATATCCTTGTTAGCACCCTATTAATCGCCTTGTGTTGTTAGAAGTCCTCTTTTGTACAACAAGGAGCTAGAGGTTGCAATGACTCACTTTATTATCTTTGTATTCTTTCAAGTATGTGAGTCATGTAGAGAAATATGCTACTATAAATCTTCATATATTTTAACACTACAAGGAAAACACACCTCTAGTGGAGGTTTTTACGGATGTTCCACTAAAAAGAGCCCAAATATATGCTTATAGTGGAGTTTCCTTACGGAGGCCAGTGAGCGGAGGTTTTACTGGATGTTTTTACTCAGTGCTTTGATGCATACCAAATGCACCGATGCGTCTAATGTCTGTATGCACCACTGTGTATCCAAGACCCCAGGGCCTAAGCCTATTGTAGGCTAGGTATCCAAGACCCCACGGCCTGTAACAAGCTCTAGGAGTCTGACTAAACCTCCCAAGTTCAGTAATAGTCACGAGTGGTTGGGTATTCAATCCCCCAAGGCCTATCAAGGGCCTATAATAGGCCATAGAGGCTTAGAGCCTCCTAAGGCTATTGGTAACAACTAGCTAAGTGCTATTGGTAACAATTGGATGTTAATGACAACTGTCTCTTGAATACGATCGACTGGAAACCCAATTCACCATGAAACCCATGGCCTCAAGCATGCGACGCGATTTTTGTGCATACTGGTAAGCCCAAGCCTTGCCTCAACCCAATTTCTCATCCAGCCGTGAGCCTGCCATCTCCATTTGGTGGATATTTGTCATCTCGCCCATGTAAAAAAGACCCTAAAGTATTTTTGTATTGTTACATTAAATAAAAAAACCCTTTGCCCCTTAATATATAAGCAATATAAATTTTAGGTTTTCATGAGTATTTAATATCACAATATGAATGAACGTGATATTATATTGCCTTCTATTGAAGCCCCCATGATAACTCTTAATCCCTCACCATATAACTCTTACCTATACAATTTCCAAATCCATGCCAATATCTCTAGTTTAGATGATATTGTTAAATATGTTGCACATATTCATCTCTTATGAAATTATGGGTGTTTACTAATTTGATTTGTAGAATTTATGCAAACCTTTTAGATTTTGTGTGAGCATTTCCATCTTTTTTGTGACATATAACATTTTTTTAAATTAAAAATGTTTATTGGTATTGGTATACTTTGTATTTCATCAACCATATTTAAAAATATAATTATATGTTGCATTACTACAAATTGAGATCTACACTTATTATTTACTATAAAAAATGTTTTCATTATGTTAAACCCCTCAAATGTTTCAAAAACACTTGATGTAATCAAAGGAACTTATCTAACTTTAGTAATTTAAATAGCCATAAAAATATCCTTTAGAAATTTGTACAAATAAATTTGAAATTCTTAACTTAGAAAGGTTGTATCACTCACATGACTATATATATTGTTATTGTTATCATAAACATGGAAAACTCACTTTTCATTCACTCAAGTTTTTTTGTGAGTGGTTTATTAACATTTTCAAAATAAGGAAGATATAAAGATAAAAATTTAAACATTTGTGAAAAAAAATATATAACTATCTATTTCTTAAAAAAAATTATTTGAATGATCACTTTTATGTAAATTTAAATTCATAATATAATCTCAATGGACCAATTTTATAATAATGATTTATTTTACCAAAATGACACAAGAAAATAATGTCCTAAATTTTTTACTTTAATAAATTTTATATGGATAATTACTTATATTTTAAAGAAGTAAACTTATTAGAAAATTCATAATTTTACATAATAATAATAAAAAAAACCCTTACAAAAGTGGAATTTATAAAAAGATTGACCTTCATTATTTGTTGGAAATCATAGAACCAAACATTGAAACCCTATGTGTTCAATATTAATATATGTACTATTACACATTGAATAAAAATTAGATTCCCTTAATTCACTTTCATGAATTTATACATATTTACAATAAATGATTAATAGAAAGTCTTAAGTGTTATCATAAAGCACTTTTCGGTATAATCAAGTTCTTAACATTTTGATGTATAAGTTCTTAAAAAGAACTCACGCAGCAAATATACAAGTTTTCCATTAATTTTACGTTCATGAATTCATAACAAAAGCGAATTAATTTTCATTTTTCATCCTTGAATGTTTTGCGGTGTGTGGAATTATATGTGAATAAGAACGACTCCTTTAAAAATCACCTATATTTAAATCAATCGTCGACATGGAAATCAAACATCAGCTGATTCACTCCATATGGATGGCCAAATAAATTAAAATGACGTGGACAAATACAAAAGATGAATAAAAAGTTTGATATTTGGATATAAGAATTTGAAAAATTTCTGCTCCTTGACGTGGGAATTTGAAACGTTTCAGCTATTAGGATTTGAGCATTTGAAACGTTTCACTGGCGAACATTAAAATAGGTTACATAGGGTAGATCACCACATAGATGAGAAGGCAAGGTATGAAATAACGAGATATAGCTTCTTGTTTAGGTGAATAATATTTAGCTTGCTGCAGCGCATACCATTTAATGCAAGTGCAACAAGTCTGTTGATCGATCAACAGACCTGCTGCAGCTGCATTAAATGGCCTGCAGCAAGCTGAATATTGTTCACTTCTATTTAGATCTCACCCGCTCAACTACCATCCAAGGTGGTCCTAAAGTCTCTCTATGAAAACCAACCTCATCCTCATCAACCAGAAGACAAAGAGAGCAGAGATTCATAGTCTCTTCCAGAACCTGTGATGGCCAACATTAATATTCGATGACAAAATTATTAAAAAGTTTCCAATCATTTTTAGGGACTATCATTTACAAGTATTCGACTTTGTGGCGGTCACCACTATTAGCAACTTGATCATAGTCGTTGGCATATTATGTGCTTTTTATAACGATAATGTCTTGTTCCATTCCAACTGGATGGAAAAATGTCACCACTTACAGACATGAGTGTGGGTCGCTCATCATAATTAAAATGCATATTGTTTATATTCTAACAATTAAAATGCATATTGTTTATATTCGTTATAATAGTAACACTAATTCATTGATTGTTGCTGTAATCAGTTCTGGCACACTATCAATTTATAGTGACATTGCATCTATCAAAGCAGGTCGACAAGCTACAGAAAAAGAGAAATTTTTCCATCAGATTGAGAGAGAGATTGGAATTTGAAATTACAAATTGTAGAGGAGTTTGATATTAAAGCCAATAACGAGAGAATATTCATGTTTTTGAATACTCTCTCATTCTTTTTCTTTAATCATGCCCCTGCAATTTGGATTAACAAATCCCCCACCTCTCGCTGAATATGGTGAAAAGAGCTCTCTGTTTTTCGTAGTTTGGTTTGCTTTTATAGATGCAATGTCTCAGCTTACAATACTTGACATTGTGCCAGAACTGATTGCAGCGACTATCAATTAACGATTGTTGACATTATAACGCATATTGGTAGCTGGCGACGTTTCTCCATCCAGTCAGAATGGAACAAAATGTTTGTGGTTATAAATAACACATATTATGTCATCTGCTATGACGAAGTCATTATTAAATGATAGTCCTGAGTCGAACGCTTGTAAATGATAGTCCCTAAATATGTTTGGAAGCTTTCTCATATCTTTGTACTCGCACCACGCTCGCAATCGCAGGTTCTGGAAATAATTATTGGATGACGAATCTCTCCTTTTTTTTGTCTTCTTGTTGACGAGGACCAGATTGGTTTTCATGGACAGACTTGATGACCACCTTGGATGGGAGAGGCAGATTGATCAGAAGCTCTATCTGGTTGCACCGATGGCATCTCATCTTCTTTTATTTCATATTTTGCTTCTTATTTATGTGTGGTGATCTGCCATGAAAAATTCTCTAAAGGATGGCAACTCAATTATCTTCCTTTAGTTATTAATTATCATGTATATTTTTTTATAATACAATTGTTTATTTCGAATTTGAAATGATCCTTGAAAATATATTTATGGCACTTAACTTATGACCTATAGATATCTATCAGCCACAAGTTAAGTAGTTGTGCTAGTGTATAAACTCCTATGAACTTAAATATAAACTTATTAAGTCTAACTTTTCTTAATTTCTTAATTGTATAAGAAAAATATTATCTAATAGTACTTTTTAATAAATATATGATCTATTTTTTAAATAAATTGAGACTTTAAATATGGTTTTATAATTAAGCCTTAATTTATGATCTAATGGGTTTTGGATTTCTTGACATTTTTGTTAAAATAGACTAAAACTAACTAAAATCATAATAACATAATTCGAGTACAAAGAATTGAGTGATATAAAATGCATAATCTGTATTATATCTTTGCATAGACTTCAACCCTATCTCTAAGCGGCTTAAGGGTAAATCTATGTACACCCCATTGATATTTCATTCACAGAATTGTCAGAAATGATAGGATCATCCTCCGTATAGGGCCACTGAATATTGGGTACCTATTCACGTCCCGACATCATCAATATTGGGTTGAACAGGGATTCATCGCTTAACTCGTCTGCTAAGGCGCGCGTATTATAAAGTAATTTAAAGTTTTATATATCAACAATGATGTCAAAGATCGATCGGTTTGGTTGAATATATTTGTTCTCCATATAGCGTCTACAGATTATAGACGTTCTTAGCAGAGTTTGAGCTCTCTTTTATAAATACATCTAGTCTATGTCATATTACTAAATCTCTTATCTAAGAGAAATAAAAAGAGAATTCTGATTCATTATAACAAAAATAATGAATTCTGATTCATTATAAAAAGTCGAAAGTACATTTTATCTTAAAATCTTAATATAATAAGATAAAGAGACTCTTGGATCCAATAACCCCAATGATGCAGAAAAATTTACCTTTCTTGCTAATTCCTCTTATGGGTCAGCAGTTTCAATAAAGACCCAACCTTGGTAAAATTTTTACCTCGAGTTCCTTTTATTCAAGATATCACAAAGTTGAATCCTCTGAGAAATTGGGCGTATCATTCATATATATGCAAAACATATTTATAATGTTAAACAAAACATATAAAAATATAATAGAATTATGTGAGCACTCATTCTCTCTCTTTCCACTAATCCTTTATCATGGCTAAATACTCTTACGATACCTTCATATGGTTCATAAGGTGTATGGTGTTTTATATCATGAATATTCCACTATGGACTCAAGCCTTTTCTTAAGAAAATTATTTTATGCATGCTAAAGGCAACCACACCTTCTCGCAAGTTAATTCCCCAGTTTCCAAATCGATATCATTTCCAAAATCTCACATTGGGCTATGATTTTCCAATAAATCATAACATAGTCGTTAATATTCCAATATGACCCCATCTCATTATAATCCCCAGCTGGCACATTGGTTAAATACTCCACGGGATTTATAGCCATCAATTTGGGACCAATTCTGAGCGCACTTCCTTCATCAATCGTCAACGTTGTACAAGTATTCAACTCTTACACATAAACCTTGAAGTCAATTTCCTCAAATAGTGAATTTAGTTTCACTAAGTCTTCGGCAAGACCTCTCTTCCAGCTTTACACACACAAGCATCTACTCTGCATTCTTTATTTTCCAGCAATAGGGTTATATAGGGATATAAATTCTTCCAAGCAGACTCATGCTCCTCTATTTCGGAGTAGCTTCCCTTGTCTCTGGAACTAATGCCTCAACGTAAATCTCCACCAGAATTTCTACAGAACTCAAGACTTCTTTGAATTGGAATCTATTATAGATTCTACTGAGTTATTTACCCATGAATTAGAATCACACAGTGATTCAACCCAATTCCAATATTAGTTTCAGGCTCATACAGGCGCTGAAACCCTGCAAGCCCTTCATCACATGGGAAAGGACTCTATTCACTAATTCATCAGGTTCCCATACACAGAGTGAGCCATTTAAATAACTAACCACTATTCATCAGAAATTGCTCAATCAGATTACATACAGATTATAAAAGAGATAACAATACACACAGCACTGATGAACCTCCTTCTCATTAAGAATAATGAAACCGTACATACAAAGTAAAACACTGACCTACTTGTCCATGGCCTGATCTACTTTTACATGGTCATCTTCTCTCCGAACTCTCACTCTCGAGAGTTACCATTCGATTTTCTTTTCTTCTTCCAGGACTCTTGAGTTCTCAATTTTCTTGAACTCTCTAGTTGCCTTCCCCTCCTCATAGGCTTACAATATAAACTTAAAGAAATCAATGTTTCTAACACAAACCTCACCACTTCTAGTAACTGGTTACTAAACTTAGAAACTGGTACTATCTTTTTGGTAACTGACCACTAGTCCCTAAACATGGTATTTTTAATACTAGAATTCTGCCTACTAATGCAGATTTCAGTTACAACAATTATTTCCTAACTAGCGACTCAACTAACTTTTCACTACTTAAAACCTTCCAATTTTAACTTCGAAATTTCTAGCGTTTACATGGCTTTTATAATAAACTCACTTTCTTGGGCAATACTAAGACCCCATTGTCTTGATTAATATTTGACAATTTTAAATGAGCAAGATGCTCCTGCATCAAACTCCCATGTTAACTCATCACGTGCCAAAACCCAACCACGGTTCCAGTCAATTAATTCATCATATGCCACAATTCCTTGGTTGATGTGTTCTGGATTCATTGAAGCATCAACAAAATCTTGATCAAAAGATTGATTACCACGATTCTTCTGGAATGTCTATCGTGTGGGAGTACTGTTGCTCATCTGTACTGGTATGTGATTTGGCATGCCTTCCAGGTATTCGTTTGGAAATCCTTGAGCACATCCCACGTCAAGATGATTAAAATTGATTTGATTTAAATCTTGGGCAGGAGTTGTCTCACTTTGATTGTGGTTTATTGACCCGACCAGCTCCATTCTTATCTACTTAAAGTAGTTGTTGAGACTACCATGGCCTACATTCCTGTCTAAATACTGGTTTTCCACTTGGCCTCTTCGGAGACAGCTAATGTTGCCGCTAAATTGATTCACACCACATCTTCTCCTTAAATTTAGATGTAATAATACTTTTAAAATCATCACTATTATGCAAAGTGGTATCTTCATCAACTCCCCAATGATTTAGCAAAGACTTGGTAGCTTTATGCCATCCTTGATTAAGTGTTAAGTGGTTTTGACTAGAGTATGAAGTAATCTTAGGAATCCTCTTGTCTCCCATGTTTTTTATAGTGTTCTTGTATAGTAGGTACATATTCATAGCCGTGCTCTCAATCGGGGAGAGACTCACTTCTATGAGGAGGATAGGACAAGGTGTATTGGCCTTAATTTTAATATTATATCTTATAAAACACTTTTGAATTTGCTCCATCTGTATCCATGATTATCTAGAGATGTTGCAGCCCTAAACTTCACAACAATATAAGATAACAGAAGTGACAAGAGTCTCAAAGAGGAGTTTCTTCCTATCCCAAATCTAGAGGTGTCTTGAGTTACAATTGTTTTAAGTCCATAATAATATTTCCACATTCCATTAATCCTTTTCTCAATGTTATAGCTCTAGTTTAGCTTATGGCGAATACTGATTCCAAGATATTTATATGAAATCACTTCCCTGAGTTGTTGTTGTCATACATTACATTATCATAAGAGATCTTTTGGGATTTGATTATCATAATTTTTTTTTATAAATGTTAACAATCAATACCCATATTAGAACAAAAAAAGTGAGAATTTTTAGATGCTTGTTGAGATCATAGGGACGCCTTTGCATAAGAACAATAACCTCAACAACATAGAGAAGAAGGATGATGACTATACCAGCCAAAGTCGTGTCAACACAACCAACCTCTTCCAAACAACCCTCTACCTTTTCAAAGTAAATACTCAAAATATAATATATTAAATAGATATAAATAAATAAACAAATGTAAGAATTTAAAACAATATTTATAAATAATAATGAACGCTCCATGTTATTATGGGGATTCATATTATTTACATACATGTACAGATTGCAAGGACCACCCAATAAATTAGCAATTTTAAAATTCTTTTCTAGAAGGTTGATCTCTCTCTCTCTCTCTCTCTCTCTCTCTCTCAAGTAACAAAATACACACACATACAATAGTAGCAAAACACATACAATAGTAGCAAGACACATTTTAAAAATAATATTCGAAAACAAACTATCATATAAGAAAAAGGTATGAAAAATATAAAAAATAATAATAATACAATAATTATAAAAAATACTAAATATAAACCAACAAATATAAGTTACCCATTTCAAAAAATAAAAATGGAAAGGATTAGGGAATCTACCACCAATGCTATGTGAAAAATCCAGTAATATTTTTTTGATAAACTCTCTCTCTCTATATAGTAGCAAAAGACACATTTTAAAAATAATATTCCAAAAACAAACTATCATATAAGTAAAAGGTATGAAAATTTAAAAAATAATGATAATAATACAATAATTATAAAAAATACTAAATATAAACCAATAAATATAGGTTACCCATTTCAAGAAGATAAAAAATTGAAAAGATTACGAAATCTATCACCAATTCTATCTTAAAAATCCATTAATATTTTTTTTACAAACCACCAAAATATCTCTCTCTATATATAAAGTAAGAAAATACGAAAGTAGTAGCAAAAGACACTTTTTTAAATAATATTCCAAACAACAAGCTATCATATAAGAAAAGGTACAAAAATTTTAAAAATAATTATAATACAATAATTATAAAAAATACTAAATATAAACCAACAAAAATAAGTTATCCATTTCAAAAGATAAAATTAGAAAGGATTAAGGAATCTATCACCAATTCTATCTTAAAAATCCACCAATGAGTCTTTTATAAACCACCAAGAAAGTATTTATAAACCATCAATAGTGAAAATGTTCAGATTGTGAAAAATACCCAAATAGGTGAGATCATTTTAAAATGTAAAAATAAAAAAATATTGACTTGAGTGTATCACAATTGTATATAAAAAAACCCATGAACAAAGTTTCAAGTTACTTATTTACTGTATTTTCAAAAAAAATATTCATAGATATTTTTAAGAAAGGACCTTGATCACAAGGGTTTACTTAACCCAACCTCACACCTTGATCGATGGTTTTCCACCTACATTAAGAACCCTTAATGAGGGGCTCATTTAAGATCTCAATTAAGGTATTAATAGCTTGATTGAAGGCTTAAAATTACCTCAATTGGGGATATGAAAAACACTTGTTCCATGCTCTCCCTTTCTGAAAAGTGTTACCTATTTTTATGGATTCACACTTATCTTAATTATGTATTTAGAGAAGTAGTAAACATGGCACCCCGCCCAAATCCTTTGTCTTTGTTCAAAGAGATGGATGTTTGTGATGTAGTATCGAATGACCCAACCAATAGTTCATGTATGTCTCCCATACTTTTTCCATTGTAGCCAAAAAAATTCATCCATATATCCTTGTTAGCACCTTGTTAATCGCCTTGTGTTGTTAGAAGTCCTCTTTTGTACAGCATTGAACTAGAGGTTGCAATGACTCACTTTATTATCTTTGTATTCTTTCAAGTATGTGAGTCATGTAGAGAAATATGCTACTATAAATCTTCATATATTTTAACACTACAGGGAAAAGACCCCTCTAGCGGAGAGTTTTACGGATGTTCCTCTAAAAAGAGCCCAAATATATGTTTATAGTGGAGTTTGCTTGGAGAGGCGAGTGAGCGGAGGTTTTACTGGATGTTTTTACTCAGTACTTTGATGCATACCAAATGCACCGGTGTGCCTAATGTTTGTATGCACCACTGTGTATAAAAAAAATAGCACACCAAGATCGAAATCCCCGCCAAGCGGAGAAAGAAAACAAATATTTTCTATTTCTATAGCCAACAAATACCGATGCATTTAAACTACGATGATGCACCGGTGCTACCACATAAATGACGCACCAATTTAAGCCAAAAAATGTTTCCATCCTACCCGGGAAAATATTTTTTTTAATAAGTAAAATAATTTACGGTGTGTTTGTATATTTGAACAGCACTAGTGCACCATGTGTGATTGGAAGCACTGACACTAGCGGTGTGTTTACCTAATTAAAATGCATACGATACACATTGGTGTAGTGAAAATAAAATAACAAAAATTCGACGCAAAATATTTTTATATCGTTATATTCATTATTGGTGTGTTGTTATCTATAAAACGCAACGAAACTCAATATCATTTAGAGCACCAAAGTAGAGTAAAAAAACACTGGACGTAAAACTCTTTAATATTTTGATCTTCACTAGTAGTGCATTTATCTCAACTAAATGTGCTAGTGCGTTATATTCAGTACGCACCAATGGAGAGAAATTTAAAAGAAATTGTGAGACAAAAAAATATGGTTATATTGTTCCAATCATTAACATTGCATAGTTATATTGACAATGCACCGGTGCATAATAGCATTTAGAGCACCAAACTAGGGTAAACAAAAAAAACCTCGATGGAAAAATGTTTTTATAATTTTGTATTTTTGGACGGAGCGTTTATATATTGTAAATGCACCAATGCATCCTTAATAGAGTGTATATGACTAGGGTAATATTAAAAAATGCAGGACAATTCTTTTATTTTTTAAATTCATTTCCAGTGTGGTCTTTCACTCTAACTGCATTTGTGTGTATTGTTATCAGGTAAACTGAAATAGGGTAAAATAAAAATAAAATTATCGAATAAGAAAACCATTATTACCATCCTACAATGTTGTTGAACACATAGGAACCAATGCATTACTTGCCTACTTGAAATGCCCTGCCATCAGTGCTCCATGTGGTTGAATTACTCCCTTACATTGCATGCTTGGTGGCTTCTGAATTTTGCTAAACAATGGGAAAATTTTGAAATTTTGTCTACATCGCAACCATTTGTCCATGACACACAAGTTCCTAGGTATTTGTTACCTCCTAATTCCAATTTTTCGCAGATAGATAATGAAAATTCACCTTATTATGTTGTTTTTTTAAATAAATAAAAAGTGCGGTGTGTTCCATTCATTCGGATCACACCGCTATAAAAAATGCACCCTATAAATTTATAGTGTGCACCAATAGTGGTGCGTTGTGAATGTAATTGCACCGCACTAGCAGTGTGCTATCCATTTCATGATGCACCACTAAAAAATTAAAAAGCATTTTTCACATAAAAGGCCTTCAATTCATTTAACAAACCATAGTGTACCGTTAGTGGTGTCGTTAATTGCGGTAACGCATCGGTGTTGGTAAACACCTAGAACATCGTCTAATCAATGCTTTATAAATTTTTAGACGTACACCACAATAACTTTAAACAATTATTGACCACTATTATCTACATTAATCAGCATGCAGTTATAAATTGTACGCACTACCATGTTGGTGCACTTATGTTTAACATACGCATTGGCATGGCCATTGAAAAAATACGAATTGTCACAAAGAGATACACCAATTACAGTGTGCTCTAAAAACTTATGAGCTTTGTGTATGGTGCAATGACATGTTTGTATTGCATTGGTGATGCATAATTAGGGATGCACTTTATATTAATATTTCATAAATAATGGCGATGCATTTTAGCATCACGGATGCACTGTGGTGGTATGTTTTAAAAGTGCACTAATTCGACATTTTCAAATTAAATTTTGACACCCAGTGCACTAGGATCAATGTAGCACATCGTTAACAGTGCTTATGTCGTTTGTAATGCATTGGGTGTCCATGTTGTTTCAATTTTAGTTTATTTCATGTATGTATTTGGCGTGTTTTCAATACTATAGTGTGTCATTTATGGTGCACTTAGTACAAAGAGGATTGCGCATAGTGCGTGACTATTTATAGGTGCACCCCTTGTTAAATACATTTATTAAGGGAAAAAAATTAATGTTTGATATTAATAAATAAAATTATCATTGAATGAAATATTGAATGATTTTTATATACATGTATGTATTTATTATGAGATTGGTAGAAGTTATATGTGAATCTAAGATGTCAATGATGAGAGTTGTAACAAGAGACACAGATGTGGGTTGACTTATACAACGTTGTACAGGAGTGGGAGGCCAGAGAAAGGGAGAGAGACTTTTACCATCTTCCCATTACCTCAAATACACGAGACGTCTTGAGGGTTGTCAACCTCCTGAATTTCTATGAGGAGGCTACATCCCTAAATGGGAATTTAGATTTTTGGATGTAGTTGATTTGTCATTGGGATCAACATAGATAGGCTTTCTATTTTCGTCCCGATTTATTGTTTCATCCCACAGAGGAGGACATATAATTCATCATTGGCCTGCCAAGGAGAGGGGAGGATTTTCCCTAGTTTCCTGATGTCCCATTTGGTGTCCTAGCAGAGAGTCAGCTTCTGTACTCTTAGAGATATATCAGTGACCAGGTCACTGACCCGACTTTTTTTTAGGTTTCTAGAGGACAAATATGTATTGCTTCTTTCACTGCATATGAGGTTAGGTGCCTCTCTCTTTTGGTTACATTGGTGAGCATTTCACCACTAATGGGAAGCACATTAATTTCCCCCTATTATATTATGTTGATTCTTTAGTGTAGAGACCTAGATGCATTAGGTGGTTAACCACTTTTTTACGATGGTTTTATTTTTCTTTGGATCAATGTCGTGCATAATTTGAGGGAGGGTCAACTTCTCTTTTACTTCAGATCTTTTTTGTTTATTTTTTGACAGGTTTCCACTCATGATGCCATCATTTGATTGTCACCCTCCTAGGGAGATGTCCGTGGTGTAGATTCATATGTGGGGACATAGGTTTCCCAAGAGGGGCCATCCAAAGTTCCCATCGAGGATCACCTCAGAGGTACTGGAGTTACCAGCTAGTGAGGATGATCATTGATTGAATTTTATGCCATATCCTTACGTGAGGTTGGACTAGAGAGGATGTCACAACACCTTTTTCAACCAGGATGAGCCACTAGATTACAAAGGTAATATTATCATTATGTTAAAATTAATCTAGTTTCATTTTATTATCTTACTTAATGCAAATGAAATTTATTCTAACGTTTTCTTTATAAAAAAAATAATTGTTTAATGGAATTATCTAATTATTGTTCTGTACTATATATTTTGTAGATATTGGAAGCTATGATGGGGAGGGGCCTCCACCAGTGCAGGAAGATGACGATATTGATGAGCCTGAGTTTCCTTAGTTTCCCGGACCTGGCCTGTGACGTAGACTAGATTCTAGGTTTCGAGAGGATGTGGCATAGAGGTTATATACATTGCTGGATTGATAGGGACTCCACCATATACAGTTTCAGGAGATCCTATGAGAACCCAACCTAGTAGATTTATGGAAGATTGTTCCTCATGGCATGGGGAATTTAATGTGGTATGTCATCGGTGCATCCAGCCATATAGCTGCTAGGAGGGATGGTCATCCTACATCTGATTAGGGTGGCGATCACTGTCCTTTACGTCCTCCTCCATCTCCCCCTTCTCTTCACTGAGACGATCGATCATAACTCATCCAAATCCTTCTCCTCCTCCTCACCATGATGACCAACCACTATTTCCTCCTCCACCCCCAACTGTACCACCACCATCTCTGACTCTTCCACGGTTCAACCAACCACCCTCTCCTCCTTAGTGAGTCGACCATCCACTATCTCCTACTCCACTCATATCACTTCTAGATAAGATGGACACAATGGATGAGATACATCATCAGGGAGATATATATGTTTCTCTCTAGTATATGTTTTCCTGACAAAGGTATTAATGCCTCTAGATCTACTGGTGGAGGTGTCGATGCATCTAGCTCTGCTGGAAAAGGTAGCGATGTTATTGGTTCCATAGGTGTACCAACTATCTCATAGCATTATTGGACTTGAGATGTATATTTTACATGTATCATGAGTTTGATATTATTATACATCTCAATTCCAATAAATGCTATGAGATAGTTGGTCAACCTCTCTCTCTCTCTCTCTCTCTCGATATATATATAGATATATATAGTGCATTTGTCATGTTGATGTTGATGAACTGATGTTTATGTTTATTTATATAATGTGCTTGATGGTGATGTGTATGTTAGGTCATGTTATATATGTTTTCCAGGCATGCTTGATAGATGTGTATGTTATGTGATGTTTGATGCGTATGTTAGATTATGTTAGTTAACTTTTTATGTGTATGTAAGATAGTGCTTATGTTTTATAGGTGATAATAGATGTGTATGTTAGATGTGATTGTTAGATGGGTACTCTAAAAAATAAATTCCTCCAATTTTATATTGTGTATAAAGATCCTGTATATTAAATTATGAAAAACATCATACATTTTTATTTTGAAAAATAGTGAGAGGTGTTTATTAAAAAACACCAATGATAACTTCTTCCTTACAGTGCAATTATTGGCATATTCTTACAATTAATGTAAACAATTTTGTGAACATATATTATAAAATAAAATAGAGAAATATTTGACATATAACATCTTCATTATATTTAAATTACTTAAATTTAAAAATTATTTTAATAATATAATGCATTTCATTCCCCTATAAAAAATATTTGTTTATACTAATTTATTGTCAGCTTCCAATTTATATTTGCATCTAAATTTTAAATGTAATTAAGTGAAAATCATAGTTAATCATGAAAGTGGATTGTTATTATTACAACCTTGAAACATGTTTTAATTAAGTCATTACTAATAATAGCATCACTTCTATGACAATAAAAATACAACAAAATGCTATTACAATTCAAAATGAAAATAAATGATGTAAGGTTGACTAAAAAAATGACAAACATGATACACATTGGCTTATAATTTTACAATATAATCCCTATAAACCATATAACCCTTACCTATAAAATATATAACCCATAATAATTGATAACTCTTAATCCCTCACCATATAACCCTTACTTATAAAATTTCCAAATCCATGCCAATACCTCTAGTTTAGATGATATTGTTAAATATGTTGCACATATTCATCTCTTATGAAATTATGGGTGTTTACTAATTTGATTTGTAGAATTTATGCAAACTTTTTATATTTTGTGTGGGCATTTCCTTCTTTTTTGTGACATATAACTTTTTTTTAAATTACAAATGTTTATTGGTATTGGTATAATTTGTATTTCATCAACCATATTTAAAAATATAATTATATGTTGCATTACTACAAACCGAGATCTACACTTATTATTTACTATAAAAAAATGTTTTCATTATGTTAAACCCCTCAAATGTTTCAATAACACTTGATGTAATCAAAGGAACTTATCTAACTTTAGTAATTTAAATAGCCATAAAAATATCCTTTAGAAATTTGTACAAATAAGTTTGAAATTCTTAACTTAGAAAGATTGTATCACTCACATGTTATTGTTAGCAGAAACATGGCAAACTCACTTTTCATTCACTCAAGTTTTTTGTGAGTGGTTTATTAACATTTTCAAAATATGGAAGATATAAAGATAAAAATTTAAAGATTTGTGAAAAAAAATATATAACTATCTATTTCTTAAAATTATTTATTTGAATGATCACTTTCATGTAAATTTAAATTCATAATATAATCCCAATCGATCAATTTTATAATAATGATTTTATATTTTACCAAAATGACACAAGAAAATAATGTCCTAAATTTTTTACTTTAATAAATTTTATGTGGATAATTACTTATATTTTAAAGAAGTAAACTTATTAGAAAATTCATAATTTTACATAATAATAAAAAACAAAGCTCTTACAAAAGTGGAATTTATAAAAAGTTTGACCTTCATCATTTGTTGGAAATCATAGAACCAAACATTGAAACCCTATGTGTTCAAACTTAATATGTGTATTATTACACATTAAATTAAAATTAGATTCCGTTAGTTCACTTTCATGAGTTTATACATATTTATAATAAATGATTAATAGAAAGTTAGCTTAAGTGTTATCATTAAAGCACTTTTCGGTATAACCAAGTTCTTAACATTTTGATATATAAGTTCTTGAAAAGACCTCACGCACCAAATATACAAGTTTTCCTTTAATTTTACGTTCATGAATTCATAACAAAAGCCAATTAATTTTCATTTTTCATCTTTGATGTTTTGCGGTGTCTGGAATTATATGTGAATAATAACGACCCCTTTAAAAATCACCTATATTTAAATCAATCGTCCACTTTGAAATCACACGGCAGCTGATTCACTCCATATGGATGGCCAAATAAATTAAAATGACGTGGACAAATACAGAAGATAATAAAAAGTTTCAAATTTGGATATGAGAATTTGAAACGTTTCAGCTCCTTGACGTGGGAATTTGAAACGTTTCAGCTATTAGGATTTGATTATTTGAAACGTTTCACTCATTATGATTAAAATAGGTTACATAGGGTAGATCACGACATAGATGAGAAGGCAAGGTATGAAATAATAGTAGACGAAATGCCATCGTTACAACTAATGAGATATAGCTTCTTGTTTAGATGAACAATATTTAGCTTGCTGCAGGTCATTTAATGCAGCTGCAACAGGTCGGTTGATGGTTGGATTTCAAGCACTAGCTGAACTGCTGAGGTGAACAATATTCAACCTGGTGCAGACCATAGTCTGTTGATCGATCAACAGACCTGCTGCAGCTGCATTAAATAGCCTACAGCAGGCTGAATATTGTTCACCTTTATTTAGATCTCACCCGCTCAACTGCCATCCAAGGTGGTCCTGAAGACCAAGAGAGCAGAGATTCATAGTCTCTTCCAGAACCTGTGATGGACAACATTAATATTCGATGACAAAATTATTAAAAAGTTTCCAATCATTTTTAGGGACTATTAGCAACTTGATCATAGTCATTGGCATATTATGTCCTTTTTATAACGATAATCGTCTTGTTCCATTCCAACTGGATGGAAAAATGTCACCACTTACAGACATGAGTGTGGGTCGCTCATCATAATTAAAATGCATATTGTTTATATTCTGACAACTAAAATGCATATGGTTTATATTCGTTATAATAGTAACACTAATTCATTGATTGTTGCTGTAATCAGTTCTGGCACACTGTCAATTAGTGACATTGCATCTATCAAAGCAGGTCGACAAGCTACAGAAAAAGAGAAATTTTTCCATCTGATTGAGAGAGAGCTTGGAATTTGAAATTACAAATTGTAGAGGAATTTAATATTAAAGTCAAGAACGAGAGAATATTCATGTTTTTGAATACTCTCTCATTCTTTACCTTTAATCATGCCGCTGCAATTTGGAATAACAAATCCCCTACCTCTCGCTGAATATGGTGAAAAGACCTCTCTATTTTCGTAGTTTGGCTTGCTTTTATAGATGCAATGTCTCAGCTTACAATACTAGACATTGTGCCAGAACTGATTGCAGCGACTATCAATTAATGATTGTTGCCATTATAACGCATATTGGTAGCTGGCGACGTTTCTCCATCCAGTCAGAATGGAACAAAATGTTTGTGGTTATAAATAACACATATTATGTCATCTGCTATGACGAAGTCGTTATTAAATGATAGTCCTGAGTCGAACGCTTGTAAATGATAGTCCCGAAATATGTTTGGAAGCTTTCTCATATCTTTGTACTGGCACGACGCTCGCAATCGCAGGTTCTGGAAATAATTATTGGATGACGAATCTCTCCTTTTTTTTTTGTCTTCTTGTTGATGAGGACGAGATTGGTTTTCATGGACAGACTTGATGACCACCTCGAATGGGAGAGGCGGTGAGATTGATCAGAAGCTGGGAGAGGCGGTGAGATTGATCAGAAGCTCTGTCTGGTTGCAGCGATGGCATCTCATCTTATTTTATTTCATACTTTGCTTTCTTATTTATGTTTGGTTATCTGCCATGACAAATTCTGTAGAGAGTGGCAACTCGATGATCTTTGTTTCTTTATTAGTTATCATGTGTATTTTTTTATAATATAATTGTTTATTTCGAATTTGAAATGATCCTTGAAAATATATTTATTTCAGCTTCCACTATAATTTATAATTATTTATATTTTAGAATTTGGGGTGGATTATTATTTATGTTTTTTTAGATTGAAGGAAGATCAAGACAAGTATAAGGTAGGTGAAGCATAGACAACAACATATGATTAAACTAAGTAAGGAGAACAAATAACATATAACTTGTTCCTCGTACTTAACTTGTGACCTATAGATATTTATCAGCCACAAATTAAGTAGTTGTGCTAGTTTATAAACTCCTATGAACTTAAATATAAATTTATTAAGTCTAACTTTTCATAATTTCTTAATTGCATAAGAAAAATATTATCTAATAGTATTTTCTAATAAATATATGATCTATTTTATAAATAAATTGAGACTTTAAATATGGTTTTATAATTAAGCCTTAATTTATGATTTAATGGGTTTGGAAGTTCTTGACATTTTTGTTAAAATAGACTAAAACAAACTAAAACCATAATAACATAATTGGAGTATAAAAAACTTGAGTGATATAAAATGCATAATCTGTATTATATCTTTGCATAGACTTGAGCCCTATCTCTAAGCGGCTTAAGGGCAAATCTATGTACACTCTATTGATATTTCATGCACAGAATTGTTTGAAATGATAGGATCATCCTCCGTGATTAAGCGTGTGGCACTGAATCGCATCAATTAGTTATCACATTGATAAGTTAGTTTCATAAATTGGATTACTGAACACGCATATCGCCACTGAATATTGGGTACCTATTCACGTCCCGATATTATCAATATTGGGTTGAACAGGGATTCATCGCTTAACCCGTCTTCTAAGGCAGCGCGTATTGTTTATTGTATTTAGTTGTATGTATACGAAGTTAGATATATTTAACATATATTATTATATATATAAATTTTGTACCAAATTATGTTACTATAACTAAAATTACTAGAGATATTAATAATTATGAGGGGTAAACTATGAGAGATTAGTAATTATGAAGAGTGTCAGTTATGGTTCATAATGATGTGATTGTATGGAGAGGCCAAGGAGTTAGTAAGAGGTTAATTGCTAATGTTGCATGGATCATCATCTATTTTATATAATTTTACATATAAATAGTAACAACCACATTTCCAAATGTAGTTGATATTCGCGGGCATATATTAACCATGAAAAAATTAAATAAAATGAGACTGAGTAATCTGGACAAAATTTAGTCTATTTGTTTGCAAGTCCATATCGTTTTATGCAGTTACATGATCAATGTTCTTACACCTGGGTAAGTGAAAGATTTTTAAGATCTTGCTGGTAAAACAAAAGTACATTTGTTATGTGGATATTAAACCTCTACAATTTCAAAGTACATATTGAGGTGGGTCTACATTTACATAAGAGTATGAGCAAACTACAAGGCCTCACATGGTAAATAGTGTTGATAATGAGATTATCCAACCCAGCGCGTCCATAAAACTTGTATAAGAATATTTTGGGTGTGCAATGACGAGGCATTTAATAAGAGTCAGTCATACCTTTCTCATGCATAAATGCCTCTTTCTTCCAGGTCATCTTGTTGGTCATTCAATTGGGGGTTTCGAATAGTTCTTGGTCTTCGGCTTTACCCTACCCATTCAGGGTTTTGGCCAAGCCACACCACGCCAGTTAGAATCCGTAGCCTTGTAATGAACAGGTCCAAGGATCGAGTTATATCTGACCACGATCAATGGAGTTTGCTCGTGAGGCTGAGAGAGAACTCTGCCTGACCGTCCATCTCCAGTTTATGGGTGCCCGAATAATTTGGATATGGTGATAATTGCATTCTGATATGGAAAGAGGGATGCCCACAAAAACCAGATATAGCATTCCATAAAAACCAGTTCAAATAGGACCCCAAGATCTTCAGGGTCTTTCGTCAACCGTAAGAAACTTTAATTTGAACATTGTATCAAGTTGATTAACAGGAAGCGGTTAGAGGGAGTTTGATGTCATGTATTTGTTGTGAACGATCTATTTGTTGTTGTGCCCCAAACCTTTTCATCTTGCAGACACTCCAGAAGATATTAAGCCTGGCGAGCTCCATTAGAATTGCTAGAGGTGTTAGAATTGAAGCTATAGATTGAGCCCAAAAATGGAGGTGTTAGCCACTCATTGAAATTGAAACATACCCTCGACAGCTGATCAACTGACTTCGTTAGTTGGTATACGTGGATCACTAATAGCTTGGATCGCTTAAACTTCCCCACCGCCCATTTGCTGGCTCCCCCACATTACGAAATGAAAAAAAACGGTGGATTACGAAATGACTTTTCAGTATCTTTGCATGGCTTCACAACGTTAACACAATTATATTGTTGGAATTAATTCCAACTACCTCTACGGACCGATCATTACTCCTCCATACCTCCATTACTCTCACCCACACCCGTCCTTCCTCTACAGCTGAAAAAGTGACGGATTAGTACCTCAGAGCCGTAAAATGTCTTATCCTTTTGACTTTGTAATGTGGTAGATAGAACAAATCTCGAGAACAGTTTTTGGATATATGCATAGGTATTGTATGCTCTGTTTTATATATAGAGAGACATATCAGTTTTGATAAATATGTGTGGGTGAATCAAGCTGTGAATGTAAAAGACAGAGTGTTCTCTTCTACTCTGCAATCTCACATTTTTGCTATAGCTTCTGTAGCAGCAACTTATATGTATTTCTGTAGCTATATGCCTGTAGCAGCATGTTTTATGAGTCTTTTACTGCAACCATTGTAACACGGGATATATGATGTTTGTTTTCTGAAGCATGAGAAGAGCAGCAGCTCTGTTTTTTGTGTTTAATAGGAATGAAGTAAATGCAGCAACATATCTCTGTGTTCTCTTGTGTTAATATTCTGCTCTGTTTTTGTTTCCTCCTCTGCCTCTATCCTTCATCTGGTATCAGAGCTTAGGTATCTTCAAGGAGCTTCTCAAGCAAGGTTTTTAGAGCAATCATCAAGCAGTCAACAATGGCAGCTCCAAGCACAAGTTTGACAAACCCACGGATCCCACAGTTTAATGGGAAGAATTATGATTATTGGGCAATCACCATGAAAGCTTTATTTTGCTCTCAAGATATTTGGGATCTTGTAGAAAATGGATTTGCAGAGCCAGCTGATGCAGCAGCATACAATGCATTGACACATGCATAGAAGGACCTATTGAGAGATAATAGAAAGAAAGACTCAAAAGCTCTCTTCTACATATTTCAAGTAGTGCATGAGAGCATTTTCCCAAGGATTGCAGCAGCAACAAAGTCCAAACAAGCATGGGATGCACTTCAAACAACCTATCAAGGTATGGCAAAAGTTAAGACAGCTAAGTTGCAAATGTTGAGAAGGGATTTTGAAACAATTTATATGAAGGAAAATGAATCAGTAGATTCATTTTTTACTCAAATGATTGGACTGGTAAATCAAATTAGATCTCATGGAGAGACATTTGAAGATAGGAGAGTGGTTGAAAAGATTCTAAGGAGTTTGCCCACAAGATTTGAATCAATTGTTGTAGCCATAGAGGAAATAAAGAATCTCTCACAACTTTCAGTTGATGAGCTCCATGCATCTCTCATTTCACATGAACATAGACTAATCAGGTCAGCAAATACATAGGTGGAGCATGCATTCAAGTCACAAGTTTCAATTAGCCATGGTAGAGGCAGAGGTAGATCAAATTTCAAAGGTAGATGAAGAAATTCATATAGAGGTGGAAGAAGCAGCCCATCAAGCTCAAGTGGAAGAGGCAACAGCCAAAACTCAAGCTCAAACCCATCTCAAAATCAACCACAAGGTCAAAGGTATGACAAGTCTCAAATTCAGTGTCATTATTGTAAGAAGTATGGGCACTATTCAAATGAATGTAGAAAGAAACAATATGACAATAGGCATCAAAATGCAAATTTCACAAAAGAAGGTCAAAATCACGATAGTATGTTTTTAGCTTGCAATGTAGCACAAGAAAATCAAAAGGATGTATGGTTCTTAGACTCAGGTTGCAGCAATCACATGACAGGGAACCTACAAATGTTCTCAAGTTTAGATGAAAATGTAAAATCAGATGTAAGGGTAATGACAACAAAGTGTCGGTAATGGGTAAAGGAAACATCAACATTCTAACTAAACATGGGGAGAATAAGTATATTTCAGATGTGTATTGTGTGAGTGGTCTAAAACACAATCTCATGAGCATTGGATAGCTTCTTGAAAAGGGGTATCAAGTCTTCTTTAGAAATAGAGAATGTATTATTTTGGATAAATTTCCATGTAACCAGTTGATTGCCAAAGTTAAGATGAAAAGTAATAGAATGTTTCCCCTAAGGCTAAAATCAGGTTTGAAGGTAAAACTTGCTCAAGGACCCCCTTCAACAAACTCACAAGAGGATGAAGAGAAAACTACAGCAGACACTCAAGTAATCTTTCAAGCAGAAATTAAAGATGAAAATTGGTTATGGCACTTACGCTTTGGGCACCTAAACTTTGGAGGCCTAAATCTATTACATAAGAAGAACATGGTAAGTGGACTGGCACTAATAGATAAACCAACAAGAGTGTGTGAAGGATGCATTTTGGGAAAACAACATAGAGAATCATTTCCAACAGGAAATTCAATTAGAGCAAAGGCACCGTTGGAGATTGTTCATTCAGATTTGTGTGGACCAATGCAAACACCATCAATTGGTGGTAGCTACTACTTCTTGACATTCATAGATGACTACGCAAGAAAAACATGGATCTACTTTCTAAAGCAAAAGAATGAAGTGTTTGCTTATTTTCGTCAATTCAAAGCCCTTGTTGAGAAACAAAGTGGGCATTATATCAAAGCATTGAGAATGGATAGAGGTGGTGAATACATTTCAAAAGAATTTCTAAATTTTTGCAAGGACCATGAAATTCACAAGCAATTCACAACTAGATACACACCTCAACAAAATGGGGTGGCTGAAAGAAAAAATAGAACAATCATAGAGATGGCAAGAAGTATGTTGAAAGAAAAACATTTGTCAAATGAATATTGGGGTGAAGCTGTAGCATGTGCAACATATATTATGAATAGATGTCCCACTAAAAGTGTCATCAATATGATTCCAGAAGAAGCATGGACCAGAAGGAAACATAGTGTTGCTCATATGAGAGTGTTTGGATGTGTAGCATATGCACATGTCCCGAATGAATTAAGAAGAAAATTAGATAACAAAGGAGAAAAATGCATATTTGTGGGATATAGTGATGAATCAAGGGCATACAAATTATATAATCCAATAACCAGAAAGTTCATAATTAGCAGAGATGTGCAGTTCATAGAAGATGAAGCATGGGATGGAAGTTTGAATAAAACAATCAATGTTGCACCCAACTTACCACAAGAAGAAAAAGAAGATTTTATACCAGTAGGTACTCCTTCAAATGTGACTCCTTCCACACCCATTCAAGTTCAACCAAGAGATCAAATGACACCTTCATCAATCAAAAGGACAACCCCACACATTCAAGCAAATACTCCATCAAATGTGCAACAAAGACCGTCTCAAATTGGTACTCTTGGTGTTGGACCATCAAGTCCACATTCTACAAGCTCAAGTAATATGTCAAACCCCACACTAGCAAGCTTAAGGAGACAAAAAATCAGAAGTTTAAGGGATATTTATGAGCAAAATGAAGGTGATAATAATGCAGGTTTGAATTCTCTTTTTGCATTATATTCACATGTTGATGATCCTATCCATTTTGAAGATGCCATTAAAAATGAAAAATGGGTGAATGCAATGGATGAGGAAATTGATGCAATAGAAAAGAATGAAACATGGGAACTAGTGAGCCTTCCACAAGGAAAGGATGTTATAGGTGTAAAGTGGGTCTCTAAAACCAAATTAAATGCAAATGGTGATGTGCAAAAACATAAAGCAAGGCTAGTAGCTAAGGGATACTCACAACAGCCCGGGGTCGATTACAATGAGACATTCGCTCCAGTAGCACGCCTAGACACGGTGAGAATGATTCTTGCAATCGCAGCTTAAAACAAGTGGGCAGTATATCAAATGGATGTGAAATCAGCATTCTCAAATGGTTTCTTAGAAGAAGAGGTTTATGTGGAGCAGCCACCTGGGTATGAGATTTTGGGTCATGAAGACAAAGTATACAAATTGAAAAAGGCACTCTATGGACTTAAACAAGCCCCAAGGGCTTGGTATAGCATAATTGACAATCATCTTTTGCAAAATGGCTTCAATAGGTGTAGCAATGAGCCCACATTATATACCAAGATGAATGAGAAAGGTGAGATCTTAATTGTTTGTTTGTATGTTGATGACTTGATTTTCACCAGTGATTTAGCAATTGATTTGTTTAAAGGAGACATGGAAAAAGAATTTGAAATGACTGATTTAGGTCTCATGAAGTATTTTATTGGCATTGAGGTGAATCAAAATGATTATGGTATATTCATCTCTCAATCTAAGTATGCAAGTGACATTTTGAAAAGGTTTAATATGACAAATTGCAAATCAGCTCCAACTCCAACTGTCACGGGATTGAAATTAAGCAAGGATGACAAAGGAGCCAACATTAATCCAACTTTGTATAAAAGGCTTGTTGGTAGCCTCATGTATTTAACGGCCACAAGGCCAGATATTATGTATGCAGTTAGTCTTATCTCGAGGTTCATGGAGTCTCCAAAAGACTCTCATTGGCAAGCAGGGAAAATAATTCTCAGATATGTGAGTGCAACAAGAAACCATGGTATCCATTATTCAAGGTTAAATGGGTTCAAACTCATAGGGTATACAGATAGTGATTGTGCAGGTATCATTGATGATAGAAAGAGCACTTCTGGTTATGTTTTTCTTTTTGGAACAGGTGTAGTATCTTGGGCTTCAAAGAAACAACCAATTGTTAGTCTTTCATCTGCTGAAGCAGAGTATGTAGCAGCCACAGGTGCATCATGTCAAGCAATTTGGATGAGAAGAGTTTTGAAGGATATCAAGCAAGAACAAAAGGAGGCAACAAAGATATATTGTGACAATAACTCAGCTATAGCATTGTCAAAGAATCCAGTATTTCACAAGAGAATCAAACATATAGACACAAGATATCATTTCATAAGGGAACTAATTAACAATGGAGAAATCTCTTTGGTTTTTTGCAGGTCTCAATATCAATGTGCAGACATCTTCACCAAGGCATTAGGGAGAGAAAATTTTGTCTATCAAAGAGATAGATTGGGCATCAAAGATTTCAGCAGCTGTGATTAAGGGGGAGTGTTGGAATTAATCCCAACTACCTCTACGAACTGATCATTACTCCTCCATACATCCATTACTCTCACCCACATCCCGTCCTTCCTCTGCAGCTGAAACAATGACGGATTAGTACCTCAGAGCCGTAAAATGTCTTATCCTTTTGACTTTGTAATGTGGTAGATAGGACAAGTCTCGAGAACAGTTTTTAGATATATGCATAGGTATTGTATGCTCTGTTTTATATATAGAGAGACGCACCAGTTTTGATAAATATGTGTGGGTGAATCAAGCTGTGAATGTAAAAGACAGAGTGTTCTCTTCTACTCCGCAATCTCACATGTTTAATGTAGCTGCTGTAGCAGCAACTTATATGTATTTCTATAGCTATATGCCTGTAGCAGCATGTTTTATGAGTCTTTTACTGCAACCATTGTAACACAGGATATATGATGTTTGTTTTCTGAAGCATGAGAAGAGCAACAACTCTGTTTTTTGTGTTTAACAAGAATGAAGTAAATCTGAACATGCTTGCAGCAACATATCTCTGTGTTCTCTTGTGTTAATATTCTGCTCTGTTTTTGTTTCCTCCTCTGCCTATATACTTCATATATAAGGTATGCGCAGATATGAGCACTATAAAGTCTGCAGAAAATCGATTCGTGATGGAAGTTGTTGTATAACTAAAACAATCGTTTAGCAGAGAGCTAGATTCTGAATTTATACAAAAGTAGATCCTTGAGTAATTTTATGCATCAATACACATAATCGTTTTTCATAGAGGAAGTTAAATAACAAATAATACTTAACTCACTATTAATTACCGAGTGCCAATATCAATGTTGCTCTATATAAACACAACAAATTCACAAATCTAGAATATGTAGAGCTTAACACGGATTCAAGAGTTGCACCCCAGGAAGCTTCATAAAGTAATTTAAAGTTTTATAATATCAACAATGATGGCAAAGATCGATCGGTTTGGTTGAATATATTTGTTCTCCATATAGCGTCTACAGATTATAGACATTCTTAGCAGAGTTTGAGCTCTCTTTTATAAATACATCTAGTCTATGTCATATTACTAAATCTCTTATCTAACAGAAATAAAAAGAGAATTCTGATTCATTATAACCAAACTTAAAGCGATCCCATCCATTCTCCATTCCGCAGGCTCTGACTATGAATTGGAGGCTCGGCTCCAAAGGTTTCCAAATACCCGCTGGATCGTTCTCTGTTTTCTCCCTGTTGGCTCTCATCGTATGGCTGCCATTCTACGAGAGGGTAGTAGTACCCATCGCTAGGCGCATTACAAGAAATAACAGGGGGGATCACCATGTTTCAGAGAATGGGGATCGGATTCACCATTTCAACACTATCAATGCTCGTGGCTGGTTTAGTCGAAGTGAAGCAAAGGGGCACCACGCAAACCTGGAGTTCTTTTACGATCAGTTCCCGGCCACAATGCGCAGCATAGCGGGATCCTGGAGTTCTTTTAACCTCGGATCCTATAGGGTAGGGGATCGTTTCAATGCTAAAGCACAGTCGATCGTTATTGAATTGAGCGGAAGCGGAGCACAGCTAATCGTTTCAACCCGTTGAAACCATTGAAATGATAACCTTTGGCTCCCCACCTGGCAAAAGAGTGCGTTAATAAAAAAAAACGGTGGATTAAGAAATGACTTTTCAGTAAGCGGTTTGCCAAGAGAAAATGTCGGGCATTGGATGTGTGAGCTAGACGAATCTTTTATAAAGTATATTCTGAATCAATACATCTCTGCCATCCATCCTTAATCCAGGATTAAAAGGTTGCGATGGCCATCCATGTATTTGTTCATTTTAGACGCCTATCAGCGAACAAAACAATTACTTAAAAAAATTAATGGGTTTTTGTTATTGAATGATAATGGACTTTTTGTTATGACCTTATGTAACTAAAAAATCTTAAACTTTTAGAAATTGTAATAAAAAATATTATTTTTTAATAATATGATTATTTTAATAAAATGGGATTTTGAATGATATTCAAAATATGAGCCCATTTTATCCTTCATTTTCAGCCTTAGCCATGATATTTGGGCTCCATATCTATGATTTAATGAGTTAGTAGGATGCTATTTCCTAATGGTACAATGATCACCTTAAACTTTATACAATCATGTGCTATATCCATTTCAACTTTATGTAACGATCAAAGAACCATTTTAGTGGTTAATAACTTGTTAGGTTGAGATTTTTTAAATAAAGCTTTATTGAATAATTCCTTTACTTATTGATTAAGTTAAAGGAAATAGCACAATATTGCTAAGAGAACATAAAGAACAATACAAAAGAAGAGTGATAACATGGAAATAAAATGATGAAAAACATGTTATTAAAATGGTAGTACTTTATTTATGAAGAGATGTAATATTTGTTTTCCTTTAAAAAAAATCATAATAAAAAGTCGAAACTACATTTTATCTTAAATCTTAATATAATAAGATAAGAGACCCTTGGATCCAATAACCCTAACCGTTAAAGCTAATGTGGTAGAAGAGATCTGATCAATTCTCATCTCACAAACTCTCTCCATGAAAACCAACAAAACAAAAAGACGAGAGACGAGAGATTCATTGTCTAGTAATTACTTCTAGAACCAGTGATTGACAACATGGTGAGATGACACAGATATTACAAAGCTTCCAATCATTTTTTGGAGCTATCATTTAAAAACATTCGACGTTGTGGCGGTCACCACTATTAGCAACTTGATCATAGTCATTGGCATATTATGTGCTTTTTATAAGGATAATCATCTTGTTCCACCACTTAGATATGAATGTGGGTTTCCCATCTATATTCGTTATAATAGTAACACTAATTTATTGATAGTCGCTTGTAATCAGTTATGGAAATTGCATCTATAAAAGCGGGGAAAACTACGGAACAAAGAGAACTCTTTCCACCACATTGAGAGAGCTTGGAATTTGATTTTACAAATTGCAGAGGAATTTGATATTAATCACTATTCCCAAATCCATTCTTTCCTACAATCTCAGCCTCGTATTGCTCCCAGTAATGAATATTCTCAATTAACTCATCACGTGCCAAAACCCAACCCCTGTTCCAGTCAATTAATTCATCATATGCCACAATTTCGTGGTTGATGCGTTCTGGATTCATTGAAGCATCAACAAAATCTTGATCAAAAGATTGATTACCATGATTCTTCTGGAATGTCTCTCGTGTGGGAGTATTGTTGCTCATCTGCAATTGTATGTGATTTGGCATGCTTTCCAGGTATTCGTTTGGAAATCCTTGAACACATCCCACGTCAAGACGATTAAAATTGATTTGATTTAAATCTTGGGCAGGAGTTGTCTCGCTTTGATTGTGGTTTATTGACTCGGATGGCTCCATTCTTATCTGCTTAAAGTAGTTGTTGAGACTAGCATGGCCTACATTCCTGTCTAAATACTGGTTTGCCACTTGCCCTCTTCGGAGATAGCTAATGTTTCTGCTAAATTGATTCACACCACATCTTCTCCTTAAATTTAGATGTAATAATACTTTTAATATCATCACTATTATGCAAAGTTGTATCTTCATCAACTCCCCAATGATTTAGCAAAGACTTGGTAGCTTTATGCCATCCTTGCTTAAGTCTCAAGTGGTTTTGACTAGAGTATGAAGTAATTATAGGAATCCTCTTGTCTCCAATGTGTTTTATAATGTTATTGTACAGTAGGTACATATTCATAGCCATGCTATCAATCGGGGGAAGACTCGCTTCTATGAGGAGGATAGGACAAGGTGTATTGGCCTTAATTTTAATATTATATCTTATAAAACACTTTTGAATTTGCTCCATCTGTATCCATGATTATCTAGAGATGTTGCGGCCCTAAACTTCACAACAATATAAGATAACATAAGTGACAAGAGTCTCAAAGAGGAGTTTCTTCCTATCCCAAAGCTAGAGGTGTCTTGAGTTACAATTGTTTTAAGTCCATAATAATATTTCCACACTCCATTGTTACTTTTCTCAATGTCATAGCTCTAGTTAAGCTTATGACGAATATTGATTCCAAGATATTTATGTGAAATCACTTCCCCCGAGTTGTTGTTGTCATACATTACATTATCATAAGCGATCTTTTGGGATTCGATTATCATAACATTTATATATAAATGTTAACAATCAATACCCATATTAAAAAAAGTGAGAATTTTTAAATGCTTGTTGAGATCATAGGGACTCCTTTCCATAAGAACAATAACCTCAACAACATAGAGAAGAAGGATGATGACCATACCAGCCAAAGTCGTGTCAACACAACCAACCTCTTCCAAACAACCCTCTAGCTTGTCAAAGTAAATACCAAAAATATAATATATTAAATAGATATAAATAAATAAACAAATGTAAGAATTTAAAACAATATTTATAAATAATAATGAACGCTCCACGTTATTATGGGGATTCATATTATTTACATACATGTACAGATTGCAAGGACCACACAATAAATTGGCAATTTTAAAATTCTTTTCTAGAAGGTTGATCTCTCTCTCTCTCTCTCAAGTAACAAAATACATGCACATAGAATAGTAGCAAAACACATACAATAGTAGCAAAAGGCACATTTTAAAAATAATATTAGAAAACAAACTATCATATAAGAAAAAGGTATGAAAAATATAAAAAATAATAATAATACTATAATTATAAAAAATACTAAATATAAACCAGCAAATATAAGTTACCCATTTCAAAAAATAAAAATGGAAAGGATTAGGGAATCTACCACCAATTCTATCTTAAAAATCCAGTAATATTTTTTTTATAAACTCTCTCTCTCTCTCTCTCTCTCTATATATATATATAGTAGCAAAAGATGCATTTTAAAAATAATTTTCCAAAAACAAACTATCATATAAATAAAAGGTATGAACATTTAAAAAATAATGATAATAATACAATAATTATAATAAATACTAAATATAAACCAATAAATATAAGTTACCCATTTCAAAAAGATAAAAAATTGAAAAGATTACGGAATCTATCACCAATTCTATCTTAAAAATCCATTAATATTTTTTTTACAAACCACCAAAATATTTCTCTCTCTATGTATAAAGTAACAAAATACACACACACACATATACAATAGTAGTAGCAAAAAACCCTTTTTAAAATAATATTCCAAAAACAAGCTATCATATAAGAAAAGGTATGAAAATTTTAAAAATAATTATAAAAAATACTAAATATAAACCAACAAATATAAGTTATCCATTTCAAAAGATAAAATTAGAAAGGATTAAGGAATCTATCACCAATTTTATCTTAAGAATCCACCAATGAGTTTTTTATAAACCACGAAGAAAGTTTTTATAAACCATCAATAGTGAAAATGTTCAGATTGTGAAAAATACCCAAATAGGTGAGATCATTTTAAAATGTAAAAATAAAAAAATATTGACTTGAGTGTATCACAATTGTATATAAAAAAACCCATGAACAAAGTTTCAGGTTACTTATTTACTGTATTTTCAAAAAAAATATTCATAGATATTTTTAAGAAAGGACCTTGATCACAAGGGTTTACTTAACCCAACCTCACACCTTGATTGATGGTTTTCCACCTACATTAAGAACCCTTAATCAGGGGCTCATTTAATATCTGAATTAAGGTATTAATATCTTGATTGAAGGCTTAAAATTACCTCAATTGGGGATATGAAAAACACTTGTTCCATGTTCTCCCTTTCCAAAAAGTGTTACCTATTTTTATGGATTCACACTTATCCTAATTATGTATTTAGAGAAGTAGTAAACATGGCACCCCACCCACATCCTTTGTCTTTGTTCGAAGAGATGGATGTTTGTGATGCAGTACCGAATGACCCTATACAGTTTTAGGAGATCCTATGAGAACCCAACCTAGTAGATTTATGGAATATTGTTCCTCATGATATGGGGAATTTAATGTGGTATGTCATCGGTGCATCCATCCCTATAGCTGCTAGGAGGGATGGTCATCCGACATCTGATTAGGGTGGCGATCATTGTCCTTTACCTCCTCCTCCATCTCCCCCTTCTCTTCATTGAGACGATCGATCATAACTCATCCAAATCCTTCTCCTCCTCCTCACCATGACGACCAACCACTATTTCCTCCTACACCCCCAACTGTACCACCACCACCTCTGACTCATCCACGGTTCAACCAACCACTGTCTCCTCCTTAATGAGCCGACCATCCACTATCTCCTACTCCACTCATATCACTTCTAGATAAGATGGTCACAGTGGATGAGATACATCATCAGGGAGATATATATGTTTCTCTCTAGTATATGTTTTCCTCACAAAGGTATTAATGCCTCTAGGTCTACTGGTGGATGTGTCGATGCCTCTAGCTCTGCTGGAAAAGGTAGCGATGTTGTTGGTTCCATAGGTGTACCAACTATCTTATAGCATTTATTGGACTTGAGATGTATATTTTACATGTATCATGCGTTTGATATTATTATACATCTCAATTCCAATAAATGCTATGAGATAGTTAGAAAACCTCTCTCTCTCTCCATCTCTGTATATATATATATGTAATGCATTTTTCATGTTGATGTTGATGAATTGATGTTTATGTTTATGTTTATTTATATAATGTGCTTGATGGTGATGTGTATGTTAGGTCATGTTATACATGTTTTCCAGGTATGCTTGATAGATGTGTATGTTATGTGATGTTTGATGCGTATGTTAGATTATGTTAGTTAACTTTTTATGTGTATGTAAGATATTGCTTATGTTTTATAGGTGATAATGGATGTGTATGTTAGATGTGATTGTTAGATGGGTACTATAAAAAATAAATTCCTCCAATTTTATATTGTGTATAAAGATCCTCTATATTAAATTCTGAAAAACATCATGCATTTTTATTTTGAAAAATAGTGAGAGGTGTTTATTAAAAAACACCAATGGTAACTTCTTCCTTACATCGCAATTATTGGCATATTCTTACAATTAATTTAAACAATTTTGTGAACATATATTATAAAATAAAATAGAGAAATATTTGACATATAATATCTTCATTATATTTAAATTACTTAAATTTAAAAATTATTTTAATAATATAAAGCATTTCATTCCCCTATAACAAATATTTGTTTATACTAATTTATTGTGAGCTTCCAATTTATATTTGCATCTAAATTTTACATGTAATTAAGTGAAAATCATACTTAATCATGAAAGTGGATTGTTATTATTACAACCTTGAAACATGTTTTAATTAAGTCATTACTAATAATAGCATCACTTCTATGACAATAAAAAAATACAACAAAATGCTATTACAATTCAAAATGAAAATAAATGATGTAAGGTCGACTAAAAAAATGATAAACATGATACACATTGGCTTATAATTTTACAATATAATCCCTATAAACCATATAACCCTTACCTATTAAATATATAACCCATAATAGTTGATAACTCTTAATCCCTCACCATATAACCCTTATAAAATTTCCAAATCCATGCCAATATCTCTAGTTTAGATGATATTGTTAAATATGTTGCACATATTCATCTCTTATGAAATTATGGGTGTTTACTAATTTGATTTGTAGAATTTGTGCAAACTTTTTAGATTTTGTGTGGGCATTTCATTCTTTTTTGTGACATATAACATTTTTTTAAATTACAAATGTTTATTGGTATTGGTATAATTTGTATTTCATCAACCATATTTAAAAATATAATTATATGTTGCATTACTACAAACCGAGATCTACACTTATTATTTACTATAAAAAAATGTTTTCATTATGTTAAACCCCTCAAATGTTCAATAACACTTGATGTAATCAAAGGAACTTATCTAACTTTAGTAATTTAAATAGCCATAAAAATATCCTTTAGAAATTTGTACAAATAAGTTTGAAATTCTTAACTTAGAAAGGTTGTATCACTCACATGACCATATATACTGTTATTGTTATCATAAATATGGCAAACTCACTTTTCATTCACTCATGTTTTTTGTGAGTGGTTTATTAACATTTTCAAAACAAGGAAGATATAAAGATAAAAATTTAAAGATTTGTGAAAAAAATTATATAACTATCTATTTCTTAAAATTATTTATTTGAATGATCACTTTCATGTAAATTTAAATTCATAATATAATCCCAATCGATCAGTTTTATAATAATGATTTTATATTTGACCAAAATGACACAAGAAAATAATGTCCTAAATTTTTTACTTTAAAAATTTTTATGTGGATAATTACTTGCCGGAGCTACATCTCTCCTAGAATAGTACCGTCTTGTAAATTAAACCGAGAGAGTCACAAAGCAGCATGGCTGGTACAATTAGCCACCGATACCAAGCGGAAAGTCTCCGTAGTAGTTAAGAATTGTGAGATAGATTTGAACAGTTTTTTAACTAGGATAGATTTGAACATCTTACCGCTAGGATCTTATGACATAATAATAGGCATGGATTGGTTGGAAGGACATCATGCCTTGTTGGATTGCTTAAATAAGTCAATCCTATGCACAGATAGTCAAGGAAACCAACGAACCATCCAAGGTATACCTAAGGAAGTATCAGTACGGCAAATATCGGCATTGCAAGCAAAGAAATGCTTAAGAAAGGGTTGTAAACTATTTGCGATCCACCTTCAATCAATAGAATCCGATAGGGAACAAAAGATCGAGGATTTCCCGATACTAGTAGAATTCAGAGATGTGTTTCCTGAGGAGATACCCAGGTTACCAACCAAGTGGGACTTAGACTTTTCCATAGAACTAACCCCCGGATCAGTACCTATCTCTAGGACCCCGTACTGTATGAGTACACCCAAACTGGTAGAACTCAAGATACAATTACAAGAACTAATAGACAAGGGTTACATTCGACCAAGTGTGTCTCCCTGGGGAGCACCGATCCTCTTTGTTAAAAAGAAGGATGGCAAGATGCGTATGTGCATCGATTACCGCCAAATCAACAAGTTAACCATCAAGAATCGTTGTCCACTCCCTCAGATCGATGACTTGTTTGACCAAGTCGGAGGAGCAAAGATCTGCTTGAAGATCGACCTACGATCCGGATATCACCATGTGAGAATCTGTGATCAGGACATTAGTAAGACCGTGTTTCACACCCAATATGGCCACTACGAGTTTGTAGTAATGCCTTTTGGTCTAACGAATGCACCCGCCAACTTCATGTGCATGATGAACAACGTTTTCAGTAAATATCTCGACAAATTTGTTCTAGTCTTCATAAACTATATCCCGATCTATTCCAATAATGAATAAGAACATGAAGAACACCTCCAAATCGTCCTACGGATATTGCGAGAACATCAGCTATACACAAAATGTAGCAAGTGTGATTTCTATAAACCTCATATACAGTACTTAGGGCATATCATTTCTGAGAAAGGAATAGCGGTTGACCCCAAAAAGATCAAGGCTATCAAAGAATGGCTCACACCTATGCGTGTTTTTGACATACGGTCATTCCTAGGTTTAGCTGGTTATTATCAAAAGTTCATTGAGAACTTCTCTCAGATCGCTTGGCCCATGACCGCATTACATAAGAAAACCAGTAAGTTCATCTGGACAGACAAGTGCGAAGAAATTTTTCAGAAGTTAAAACAACTTCTGATTAGCGCACCAATACTACGAATTGTCGACCCCAATGGGGACTTCGTAGCTTACACCGATGCAGGCAAGGAAGGACTCGGTGGAGTCCTTATGGAAGATGACTTTGCCATCTGCTACGAGTCAATAAAGCTAAAGGAACATGAGAAAAACTATCCTACTCATGACCTCGAATTGGCCACCATTATCCACACTCTAAATATGTGGAGACATTACCTCATGGGTAAGAAATTCCTACTAAAGACAGACAACATGAGTCTAAAGTACCTATTCGACCAACTAGACCTGAACGCTAGACAGGCTAGGTGGTTAGCCTTTCTTAGTGAGTATCACTTTGAAATAAAACACATCAAGGGGAAAAAAAACAAGATCGTCAATGCCTTAAGTTGATGAGCTCATATGTTATATGAGGTAACCGAAAGTCGAATAGACTCCGACTTACATGACAAAATTAGAACGGCATGCCAAAATGATAGGTTCTATGTCAAGATCCTTAAAAAGATCCAGGAAGATAGGATTTTTCAACAATAGAAAGAATACAAGATAGATGAATCAGGATTGTTATGGTCAAAAGAGAGACTTTACGTTCCCGAGGGGGGGGACATTAGACCTAACATACTCACCGAATTCCATCGGAGCCCCTATTCAGGACACCCCAGATATCAAAAGATGATTTCAGCCGTAAAGAAACACTACTTTTGGCTTTAACTGAAAGCTGACATCGCATTGTTCATCGCGAAGTGTCAGGAATGTCAGTTGGTCAAAGTAGAACACCAACACCCCTCCGGACTACTTCAACCGTTACCCATCCCAGAATGGAAGTGGGAGGTAATAAGCATGGATTTCATTACAGGACTACACAAGAGCAAGAAACAAAACGACTCCATCTTCATAGTAGTAGACAAGATGTCTAAAGCCGCACATTTTATACCAGTAAAATCTACTTACAAGGCATTTCACATTGCAGAAATATTCCTAAAAGAGATTTTTCGGTTACATGGGATACCCAAAGCAATTATCTCAGATCAAGACATAAAGTTCACTAGTAACTTTTGGAGAGCATTGTTCTCCGAATTAGAAACACAACTACAATTTAGTACCGCATACCACCCTCAAACCGATGGACAAACGGAACGAGTAAACCAAATCTTGGAGGATATGCTGAGAATGTATGTCATGAACAATCCAACTAAGTGGGAAGACTACTTACACCTCGCAGAGTTTGCATACAATAACGGGTATCAAACCTCGGCCAAAATGAGTCCTTTCGAGGTACTCTACGGTAGAAAGTGTCGAACCCCCCTTACCTGGGATAGCCTGGTGGACAGGCTTATGCTAGGGCCAGATTTACTAAAAGACCTAGAAAAACTAGTCTCTAAAGTGAAACTGAATTTAAAAGAAGCACAGGACCGCCAAAAGAGTTACGTAGACAAGAAAAGAAAGGACAAAGAATACCAAATCGGTGAACATGTTTTCTTAAGAATAAGAGCGAAACGAAGTTCGTTAAGCTTGGGATGTTGCAATAAACTAGCCCCAAGGTTTTGTGGACTGTTTGAGATACTGGGCAACAAGGGTCTAGTAGCATATGAGTTAGCCCTATGAGCACAAATAAAAGTTCATAATGTTTTTCATGATTCCTTGTTAAAGAAATATGTATACGATAATAAACATGTTATTGATTGGTCCTTATTACAGGTGGAGCCCGAAGGGAAGTTCACGCCAGAACCACTCCACATTCTGGACAAGAGAGAGGTACATCTTAGGAGGAGGACCATTACTCAGCTGAAAGTGCAATGGAGGCATTTTGGACCAGACGAGGCCACTTTGGAGAATGAGACTACCATGAGAGAGGCATACCCCGCCTTGTTTCATGATCTCATTCCTAGTCCCTAGAAACACCGGGACGGTGTTGTTCTAAGCGGGGAGGGATGTAATATCCCAACTTTTGAATAACTATGTTATGATGTTATATTGGGTCACGACCCCAGTATATGTGATTTGTTATGTTTGACATATCATTAGTTTGTTTTGTTTGATTCCTTCGTGAGTTGATATATGGGGCATGGACCCTGATTTGTTTCATTTTTCATATATGCGGGGCAGGAAAGCCTGAATGAATAAACTATGTTGTATTATGAGAATTGATTACAAAATATGATATACTGATATTTTTCCTTTTTGTTACATTATACTGTGCAGAACATGATTTACATGGTTGATTATTTAGTGTGTGAGCGTGGAATCAGAAACACACGAATGACCTATATACTGGGCTTAAGCCCCAATGTATTTTAGAGAATTCTATTTCCTACTGGGCCTAAGCCCCGATGTACGTTGAGTGTTGGGCATGAGCCCTGGAGCACACCAAGCTTGAAAGAAATGATTACCAGATCCGAGGACATTTAATTATCCTAGATGTGCCTCACAACCACATTCTAGCCCTAGTGTTGAGCAGAGGCTCTGGAATTGCGCTAGTGTAACGCCCATGTGAGAGTGTTGAGTTGAAAGGATTTGAAGAGCACTCGGGGTTACTACTTCTCAAGTGTTGAGTTAAAGAGGACTCTGAATAGCACTTGCATGTCTTATCACAATTATTTCGACTTGATGAAATAAATCTTATTATCATCATCTACTGCAAGAACTAGCATGTTAAAACGAGGGAATCTGACATGCAAAGGGAGATACTAGAGGTGCCTTTACCATCTTACCGAAACCGTCCAAAGAAGTGGACCCTTCCCTTAAAAAGAACTAAAAGAAGCATCTTGTGAAACAAAATGCTAAGGACCCCAAAGTAGTATTATTATTAGGAGCTTCAATAATAAATATATATATTGGTTAATTATTATATATATTTTCTTTTATAAATGTTTACACTTTATAGATATATATTTATGCATAAGTGGGATGCCACTTACTAAATATTATTTATTAATATTTAGATGGTACTGTAAATTGTATATTATTATTATTATGAAAATATATAAAAGATTAAATAAACAATTTAATCAAACACGTTGAAAAGTCTTAGTTCCTAATAAACTAGCAGTTAAAGTAAACAAGTATTATTTTATAAATTAATTGTTTTAAAGAAACCCGTAAAATCCAATAGTCATAATTTCAAGATTTGTCCTGGTTAAGGAGGACAGACCCCAAAGATTGGGGGATCTTTTTCTTTTGGTATTATTGTGCCAAGAAGAACTCCCTGCTCCAAAAGTGAACTCTGTTCATAATTTTTCCATATCTGAACCAGTTATCATCTAAAGCCTCTATTTCTCGGTTTGCATGTCAAACCAGCTCGGGGGGATTCCTATTGAACCAGGAACGGTTGTAGAATCATGGTTGGGAGGAACGTGGTAGTCCCAAAGTCATCCAATCCAAGATCAAGGTCAGCTAAAAGTCAGTAGTTTCCCTAACCAGTTCATTGTTTCTTTTGAACATGGAAAAATCAACATTTTAAAAAGAAAATTTAAAACTTCTCTTTAAAAAACTTGAAAAAAACGTGTTTCATTATATGAGCGTGCCATTTTTGTTTCACTATATCAGTGTGCCATTTTTGTAAAGTATCGTTTTCATCACAATCCCTTTTCATCACAACCTCTGTAAAAACTTGCTTCACAACGCATATCTGGTCTTACATTCTTCTTTTGGAAATGTAAATGGCAACGGATTGAATAAATGGTGGTCTAAAGCAACGATTACCTTACAGGAGAATTCTTCAAAACGCAGACTTCGCAGGATTCTTCTTTGGCATAAACAACGATCTCCTTCCAGCGTCTACCTTTAAAATATTCCTCCAGAATTTTGCAGTCGTATCTTCACTATACCAATTAAGTCATAACCGCTCTGATATTTCTGGGCAATGGATTTGTGGATCCTCTTCTTGCGCTCTGACGGGGATCACAACTTTCCGCGGACCTCTGCACACACTTTGACACCTATAATCAGAACTCTCGTTCCTCGCTATGGCCCGATTCATCCTTTATTTTGCCATCACAATCCCTCAGGCACCAAGATCTGAAATGCGCTCTGATACCACTGTTACTCATAAAGAAAATATTGAACAAATCAAGAAGACCAAGAAATAGAAAACTGAGTGAAAAGGCTTCCATAATTGTTCATTAGTAAAAATGTACATATATAATATTACAATGTTTAACTGTCCAACTAGGATCAGGTTCTTTTAACAAGTAAATAGCAAAAATATAATATATTAAATAGATATAAATAAATAAACATATGTAAGAATTTAAAACAATATTTATAATGAATAATGACCGCTCCAAGTTATTATGGGGATTCATATTATTTACATACATGTACATAGTGCAAGGATCACCCAATAAATTGGCAATTTTAAAATTCTTTTCTAGAAGGTTGATCTCACTCTTTCTTTTTATATATATATATATATATATATATATATATATATATAAATATAAAGTAACAAAATTCTCACACACACATACAATAGTAGAAAAAGACGCAAAATAATATTCCAAAAACAAACTATCATATAAAAAAAGGTATGAAAAAAAAAAATAATACAATAATTATAAAAAAATACTAAATATAAACCAACAAATATAAGTTACCCATTTCAAAAGATAAAAATGGAAAGGATTAGGGAATATATCACCAATTCTATCTTAAAAATACACTAATATTTTTTTTATAAACTCTCTCTCTCTATATATAATAGTAGCAAAGGACACATTTTTAAAATAATATTCAAAAAGCAAACTATCATATAAGAAAGGGTATGAAAATTTTAAAAATAATGATAATAATATACTAATTATAAAAAATACTAAATATAAACCAACAAATATAAGATACCCATTTCAAAAGATAAAAAATAAAAAGGATTGCGGAATCGATTACCAATTCTATGAAATCTATCACCAATTCTATCGTAAAAATCCATTAATATTTTTTTATAAACCACCAAAATCTCTCTTTCTAGATATATAAATTAACAAAAAACACACATATATATACAATAGTAGTAGTAAAAGACACATTTTTTAAATAATATTCCAAAAACAAGTTATCATAAATATTTAAAAAATAATTATAATATAATAATTATAAAAAATACTAAATAGAAACCAAAAAATATAAGTTACCCATTTTAAAAGATAAATTAGAAAGGATTAAGAAATCTATCTTAAAAATCCAGTAATAATTTTTTTATAAACCACCAAGAAAGTATTTATAAACCATCAATAGTGAAAATGTTCAGATTGTGAAAAGTAACCAAATACGTGAGATCATTTTAAAATGTAAAAATAAAAAAGATTGACTTGAGTGTATAACAATTGTATATAAAAAAAAACTATGAACAAAGTTTCAGGTTACTTATTTACTGTATTTTTATAACAAATATTCATAAATATTTTTAGAAAAGGACCTTGATCACAAGGGTTTACTTAAGCCAACCTCACACCTTGATCGAGGGTTTTCCACCTACATTAAGAACCCTTACTCAAGGGTTAATTTAATATCTCAATAAAGGTATTAATAGGTTGATTGAAGGCTTAAAATTACCTCAACTGAGGATATGAAAAACACTTGTTTCATGCTCTCCCTTTCCAAAACGTGTTACCTATTTTTATGGATTCACACTTATCCTAATTATGTATTTAGAGAAGTAGTAAACATGGCACCCCATCCACATCCTTTTCCTTTGTTCAAAGAGATGTATGTTTGTGATGTAGTACCAAATGACCCAATCAATAGTTCATGTGTGTATCCCATACTTTTTCCATTGTATCTAGAAAAGATCATCCATATATCATTGTTAGCACCCTGTTAATCAACTTGTGTTAGAAGTACTCTTTTGTACAACAAGGAGCTAGAGGTTGCAATGAATCACTTTATTATCTTTGTATTCTTTCAAGTATGTGAGTCATGGAGAGAAATATGCTACTATAAATATTCATAGATTTTAACACTACAAGGAAAAGACCCCTCTAGCGGAGGTTTTTACGGATGTTCCTCTAAAAAGAGTCCAAATAAATGTTTATAGTGGAGTTTGCTAGCGGAGGCGAGTGAGTGGAAGTTTTACTGGATGTTTTTACTCAGTGCTTTGATGCATACCAAATGCACTGGTGCACCTAATGTCTGTACACACCATTGTGTATTAAAAACATAGCGCACCATAATCAAAATCAACATCAAGCGGAGAAAGAAAAAAAAATATTTTCTATTTTTATAGCCAACAAAGACCAATGCATTTAAACTACGATGATGCACCGGTTCTACCACATAAATGACGCACCAATTTCAGCCAAAAAATGTTTCCTTCCTACCTAAGAAAATATTTTTTAAAATAAGTAAAATAAATTATGGTGTGTTTATATATTTGAATAGCACTAGTGCACCGTGTGTGATTGGAAGCACCGACACGAGGTGTAACTAAAAGAAAAAACTCGATGAAATTTTTGTGAATATTTTTATATTCACTAGTGGTGTGTTTACCTAATTAAAATCAGCACTAGTGCTTTGTATACGATACACATTGGTGTAGTGAAAAATAAAATAACAAAAATTCAATGATGCATAATATTTTTATATCGTTATTTTCATTAATGGTGTGTTGTTATCTATAAAATGCAATGACACGCAATATCATTTAGAGAACCAAAGTAGAGTAAGAAAAAAAGACTGGACGTAAATTTTTTTGAATATTTTTATATTCACTAGTAGTGCATTTATCTCAACTAAATGTGCTAGTGCATTATATTCAGTAAGCACCAATGTAGGGAAAATTAAAAGAAATTGTGAGATGACAAAATATGGTTATATTGTTCCATTCATTAACAGCGTGTAGCTATATTGACAATGCACCGATGCATAATAGCATTGAGAGCACCAAAGTAGGGTAAACAAAAAAACACATGGATGGAAAAATGTTTTTATAATTTTATATTTTTGGATGGTGCGTTTATATATCGTAAATGCACCAGTGCATCCTTAATAGAGTGTATCTGACTAGGGTAATATTAAAAAATGCATGACAATTTTTTATTTTATTTTTTAAATTCATTTCTAGTGTGGTCTTTCAGTCTAGCCACACTAGTGCGTATTGTAATCAGGTGCACTGAAATAGGGTAAAAAAAAAATGTCGAATAAAAAACCATTTTTACCATCCTACAGTGTTGTTGAACACCTAGGCACCGATGCATTACTTTCCTACTTGAAATCCTTGCCATAAGTGCTCCATGTGGTTGAATTACTCCCTTACATTGCATGCTTGGTGGCTTTTGAATTTCGCTAAACAATGGGAAAATTTTGAAAGTTTGTCTACATCGCAACCATTTCTCCCTGACACGCAAGTTCCCAGGTAATCTATTTGTTACCTCCTAATTCCAATTTTTAGCAGGTAGATGGGTAAAAACACGAAGGTGGGTAACACTTCTGTGATAATCGGGCGCCGAAGAGACATAGCGGAAGCTATTGGGCTGAATAACCTAATTTATTCGGCCGAATAAATTAGGTTATTCGGCCGAATAATCTCTACGTTATTCGGCCAAATAATCTCTACGTTATTCGGCTGAATAACGTTGAGATTATTCGGCCGAATAACGTAGAGATTATTCGACCAAATAACCTAACTTATTCGGCCGAATAAATAAGGTTATTCGGCCGAATAATCTCTACGTTATTCGGCCAAATAATCTCTACGTTATTCGGCCGAATAACGTTTAACGGTTCACCATTAGAGATAATAGAGACCTTGATTTGTGTGCGAGGTATTTCCGGATGTGAAAAATGACCGGCGTTAAAATATTTATTCGACCGAATATATTTTCGGCCGAATAATTATTCGGACAAATATATTTTCGGCCGAATAATTATTCGGACAAATAAAGTTTTTGCATAAAAGCTCGGCCATGGCTAGTCTTTGGTATTCTCTTTTGCATATTTCTGGACCCCGCTGCTGGACTCGTCTGCAAAATAACTCCTTTGCAAAAAATACCTTGGGAAAACAACTCTTTGAAAAAATCCCTTTCAAAGAAATAAGAACGAAAAATACATCTCCTTTGCAAAAATACCTTGAAATAAAAACTTCTTTGCAAAAATACCTTGGAAAAAAAACTCTTTAAATGCACCTCTTGGAAAGAAACCTTCTTTGAGAAAACCACATGGAAAAATACTTTGTAAAAAAAAACTCCCTTGCAAAAAATCTAAGAAAAAAAATACTTTGAAAAAACCCCTTGCAAAGAAATAACTTCTTTGCAAAAATACATTGGAAAAAAAACTCTTTGAAAAAATCCTTTTCAAAGAAATAAGAAGTGAAAAAATACCTTGAAAAAAAACTCTTTGAAAAAACCCTTGCAAAGAAATAACTCATTTGCAAAAATACCTTGGGAAAACAACTCTTTGAAAAAACCCCTTTCAAAGAAATAGGAAGGAAAAATACAACTCGTTTGCAAAAATACCTTGGAATAAAAACTTCTTTGCAAAAATACCTTGGAATAAAAACTCTTTAAATGCACCCCTTGGAAATAAACCTTCTTTGAAAAAAACACTTGGAAAAATACTTTGTAAAAACAAACTCCTTTGCAAAAATATTTTGGAAAAAAAATACTTTGAAAAAAGTCCCTTGCAAAGAAATAACTTCTTTGCAAAAATATATTGGAAAAAAAACTCTTTGAAAAAATCATTTGCAAAGAAATAAGAAGGAAAAACACCTTGGAATAAAAACTCCTTAGAAAAAAAACTCTTTGAATGTACTCCTTGGAAAGAAATAAGAATCCCTAGCTAATTGATGTAGCGATATTCGAGGCATCAACAATTTTTGGCACCAGAAGGAGAGCCATCAGTGGATGGCTAGTGGAAAAGATTCTTTTGTTAGCAAAATTTCCACTGAAAACCCATCCACAACAGCCTTTCCAGAATTTCTAGATCTAGAATCCAGAAACCAAGAAGATCCTAACCTTAGAACCGAACAGTCAGAAGTAGTGTATGCTATCCCTTTTGAGGAAGTAAATCAATTCAAGAGACATACCCATTCTTATGTGAGAAGTCTTGGAGGATTAACAACAGTCCCTTTATTACCAAGAACCAGAGCCCCTCGAAAAAATCCTCAGTGCACAAGAGATTTTGTTCTTGTTCAAAGTCTTGAAGAATTGTTAGATTTATCTCTAGAAGAGATCACCGAACCTTTCGACAAAGTTAGGCCAGAGACCCCTACAAACCGAGAGGATCAATCTCCAAGAGATACTCCTCTTAACTCACCACAACACTCTCCCCAAAGAGTCATGGTTGTGCCTGCATGGAGAGCCAGAGGGGCGTTAAATATAGTTGGACCTTTCCATGATTTACCAAAAAACCCTGAAAAGGTTTTACCTAAGTATGACCCTAGTAAAGGAGTCTCTGTTGAAGATCACCTCAAAAGCTTTTATTTAGCTATAAACCTTTTGAATGTGGAACACGAAGAAGTGGTTTGTCGTCTCTTTCCGTATACTTTCAAACCCAAAGTATCTTCCTGGTACTTTAGTTTGTAGGCTGGTTGTAACATCCCGAAAAATCGTAAAAATTTAAAACTTTTCTACGTGAAAATAAATGCTATTTAATAATGCGGAAATAGAACAATGCATGAAATGTTATCTATATTTAGTTGTGTTGTTATACATTTCTTCTGTCGTTGTTTACGAAAGTTGATACCACTATTTGACTAATGTACTTTTGTTTGGTTGATGAAGGGGTCCTTCGAACGCCCCAAGGCTTACTTAGCATTCGTGCTAAAGCATGTGAATTCGTACTTGTGACAGATTGACAGGTAAGAGATAAAGGTTGCGAAGGTAATCAACGATTTATCAAAGAAGATCTAGAATGATTGTATCGCAGTGTTGTACCCGGAATTATTTGTGTTCAGTCATGTTTTCTGTATGTAACAGCCTACCTTCTACCTCCATGGCAATTTGTGGAATTTCCAAGTACAACTGTTTGTTAAAATGTTTTAAGGTCTATATCCTGTGATGATGGTATTGTTCTGAAATGTTTTCTCTTACACCATTCATTAAAAGGTGTGTACGTATACGTGTTAAGATCTGTTCACCATGTATAACTCTAAGGTCTGTCTTACAAGTGTTTATAGGGTTATTATTTAACCGTTGCAAACATATTTTGTTACCATTCTAACAACTATCACATTGGTGAAATATGAGTTGTAAATATTGTGATACCCTAAGCGGCACTTATGTGATTGCACGACACTATATGCACAATATGGTTTATGTGCAAACTATATGGCATATTTGCATCTTTGAGATCCTATTTTATTTTATACACTAATCACCTTCTTGGCTATTATGTGAATGGTATGAATTGAGTGCACCCCTTATTATCTATGTGTAACTATATGGATTTATGCACACACATATAGGTTAAATGCTACTTTGTAATACTTTGTGATAAGTGAATTTCATTGCAACTATATGGTATGTGAAAATCATGGCAACTATATTAATATGTGAAATATAAACCACTAGGTGATATGCACCTACATGCAAACCCTAGCGCATAAGTTGCTTAGCTTAAAGCCTTAACAGGGTTATGCGTTTTCGACTTTACCAATGTGATGAAATGTGTGTTAAATGCTATGTGGTGAATTCGATACAAACTATATGATAAGGTGTAATATGAAAACTTTGATGAATGTCAAAACTATGTGTTTGACAGGGTTGCATAGTTCGACTTTCGATAAAAAGCATCATATTGTATTATGAATAATATGGTGTGGGTGTTAAATGCCACAGGTTGGCAATACAAACACTGTCATGTGCATTAAATGGACGTGACTGTCGAGCTTAGTGGTTTTCCATCGTGGCTGGCACACTGAACTTGATCACGTGCCAAGCAATGGTAATAACTATCCTGATGCAGATGTGTAAACACATTGTGCTTGAGGGTTTAAGAGTAGGTTCCTTCGTGGCCCCCTCATGGAAATTGCAATGAATGTTTGTAATTAATATAGTAGTTTGATCTGGTTGTTTTCATGAATCACACCAATGATATCCACCGTCGATTTGGTAGTGTAATGATGACAAGGGTTTAACCCTGCCTCCGCTTCATTTCAATGTTTATTGTGTCCCTTTGTATTCGGTGATGGAGCTCTGCAAGAGGCCGATAGGACGAGGGTTTGTAGCAAACTGAACTTCCTGTGGAGGCGTTGCTCCTGAGTCTCGAACTCGATACCTCTGAAATTTATAGAGCCGAGCTCTTTCTAGTTTGTATAGTGTTGAAAGTTTCTGTTACAAGTCTTGGCATCATCTTTAGGTGGATTCGATACTCGAATTGTTTGAGGGTTTGCTTAGATTGATAATGGTTTTGTAATGTATGGTCAGAAGACTTCGATACCTCTTCTCAGTGTTGTTTCACTATAATGAAATAAGTGTTGTCTCAACTTCACTGGCATTCGTCGATACCAGGGTTTGGTTGCAACTACCTCAGGCTTGGCGTTGAAGCTGCTATGACATTCAATGATAGGGTAATGTATTCGATATCCTCTTGTAGCTTTCATAATCGATCTTTGAGTGTTTATTCAAGCTGAGTCTTCATTCTTGATAAGATAATGGTTTTAACCACAATCTCGATGTTTATTGTTGCAGGGTAACAACTCACGGTTATGCTACGATTTTGGTGTCATAGGTTGGCTACAGCTATACCCAACCGCTAAGCCTCGACAATGTCTTGAGACCCTGTAGATGAGATGGTCGACTGTTAAAAAAATTCTGTCTATTGTGTTTTAACTTGGAAAGTTTGAAAATAGGGTTTGTAAACCCTTTCCTCTTCTTTAAAAGTTTGGGGAGGTTAGTACCTCAACCCATAGGCAATGCCGTGAAAAATGTAACTTCTGTTTGTTAAAAGAAAGAGCTCTATCGAGTTGGAAGAATGTTTTTAAACTTCTCGATTGCAATCGTCATGCTTTGCATCTTCTTGGACTTGACCATGAATATATCCTGTAGCTCGTTGTCAATGTAAAAGAATGGGTTTAGGGTTTAGTTATGGGTTTCAAATCTTGGCACGTCCTTTGTTTTTAAAAGAGTCTTTCAGACTTTGTTGATATGATAATACACTATATTTTTCCAAACTTTAAATGGCCGTAACTGTTTTTGTTGGTACTTTTGGCGCCTGGCCTGTGTATGAAACTAGTTACTCGTCAATAGAAATAAATTGTATTTCAGACAGTTTTTATGTATCGGCAATGTTTATGTAAGCTAGGTTATAACAATGCATTTGCTATCATGCTTTGTTTTGTACCGTAAGTTTATGGATATTTCTAAAAGGAAATCGTATGTGAGTATGTGTGAATAAAAACACTATTACTGTTTAATAAGTCGATGGTTTGTAAATATTGTAATAGGCTTCGGCTAATGTCTCCATTTCGACTGTGTTTAAAGTTTAAGTAATATAACTATGAACCTGCTGAGATTTAGGGTTTAGTTAAGTTTAGAATGTATGGAGTGATGATGGCTATTGATATGTGTGTTCTGTTTGACTTCAACCTTCAATTATATATTTTTTTAAACATTGAAGATGATATTTCTAAATCTATCTATTCGATCTACAGTAATGATGTGAAAATTGAAATGTTTACTGCAACTAGAAATTTATAACTCTGTTTATAGTTTTTGGCAGAAAATAACAAATGTCTTGATTTTTACTATGGAAATATGATTTAAATAAATGTAGGAAAATGAATGGAAAATACTTGATGTCTGTAGAAGAATATCATTCTGATATTTTGAAATTAAATCTTTATACTGTTAGAACAAAATATGATTAATTGAAAACAATGATAATTATAAACAGAACTATTGTATATAAACTATGAATACAGCTAAATAAAATAATTAATAATTAGAGTACTGAAATATAAATCTAAGAATTTAATAAGAAGCATAAACTTTAAAAATAGTTATAATAAATTAAATCTTTCCAATCACTTGGCTATTTGCCTATCAGACTTATCTTTATTTAATCAGTTTCTGTACTGGAGTACGATGCTGTTCCTTTTTGCATGGGGAAAAATACAGAAACAATTATATTTCAATCATTTCACATTTATACAGAATATTTAACTTATAAAGGAAACTAAAATTACTTATAAATTAAACAGAGAAGATTTAATAAACAACAGAATAGTAATATGGAAAATAGATAACAGAAATTAAAATAAAATAGATAAGACAATAGAACCTATATCTGATGATAGGGACAACAAACACCCAAGGAGGCCTGTTCCTCCCAGCCTGCTTCAGAAGAAGCAGCAAAACTGCTGACTTCTAATGAACCCCCGAGCCTGCTTACTGATCCAGTAAGTGGGTGGAATCTGTGTAGAAGCAAGGCACTAAAAAAAATACCTTCTCCACTCGATATCAAACTCCTGAAACAAATTCCTTCTCCACTCAGCATCAAACTCCTGAACTCAATAAGAGTTTGGCAAACTCACAACATGATCAACAACAGCATATCCCCTCATCAAATCTCTTGGGTGCAAACCCAGCAAAACCCCAAGGTAAATTTCCTTGTCAGGAAAAGTGATGAACCTCAGTTCACAATTTGATGGCTATTATATAGACTTCCTAGGTCTTTTAGTGGTCAGTTTAGGATAAATGAGCCTCAAGCTCCAGTCCCATCTTTCAGGGCACCATGACCACATTTCAAGGGAGTTGTCCCACACCAACAACTAGTTAGTTGCATCATGATGCTGCCACTTGTCCATTTCCTTCTACCCCAGATTCCATTCCACCTAGTGGATCAGTAACCACTCTTTCAATAGTCCTCTTAGGTGTTTGTCTCCTATTTTATTTATTAAATAATAATATATTGTGGAAATTACATTCATCCTTGGACACCTGTCCAATAAAAACTTTACTATTAAAGTTATCATAATGTTTCCAAACATAAAATGTTTTCGAGCTTAAAGGGTATGTTACAAACACCCCCTCTTAAGCTCAACATTGTCCTCGATGTTGCTTATTCATCATCAAGTTCCTCATGGAACAGAACTGGATATGCTACCTGCATATTACTTTCCAGTTCCCAAGTAGCTTCATCAGGGCTAAGGTGCTTCCATTGCACCTTTACTTGCCCTATAGTGTGATTCCGAAGCATAATTTCCCTCCGATCTAGAATACAGTCCGGTTCCACCTGAAAATCTCCTTCGGGTTCCACCTGTATGTCATTCCAATTTAGCACATGAGTAGCATCGTGCACGTACTTCTTTAAAACGGAAACATGAAAAACATTGAAGATTTTTAAATTGTATGGCAATTCCAATTGATATGCAACAGCTCCTATCCTTTATAGGATTTCGAATGGTCCACAATACCTCAGTGCTAATTTAGCACAACTCCCAAGCTTCAAGGAACTTTTCTTGGGCTTTACCTTTATGAAAACATGGTCTCCTACCTGAAATTTTCTTTCCATTCGTTTCAAATCAGCATAGCTTTTCTACCGATCTTGGGAAACTTTTAAGTTACCTTGAACCTGTTTCACAGTTAGCTCCATTTCTTTCAATAGATCTGGTCCTAACATCAATCTATCTACAATATTATCCCATGAAATTGGAGTACAACACGTTCTTCCATACAAAATTTCAAATCCAGACTTAACTTAGCAGATGCTTGATAATTATTGTTGTAGGCAAATTCTGCTAAGTGCAAGTAATCCTCCCATTTAGATCGCTGATCTTTAACATATAATCTTAACATATTTTCCAAAATCTGATTTACTCTTTCTGTTTGACCATCAGTTTGTGGGTGGAAAGAAGTGCTGAAATTTAACTTAGTATTTAATCCTTTAAACAATGTTGTCCAAAAGCAACCAGTAAACTTAGAGTCTTGGTCTGAAATAATTACCTTTGGAATTCCATGCAAGCGAAAAATTTGCTTAATGAAAATGTTTGCAATGTTATAAGCCTTGAAAGTAGTTTTAACAGGAATAAAATGAGTAGCTTTGCTAAGTTATCAACAACAACCATAATTGAGTCATTCTGTTTCTGATTTTTAGGGAAACCTGTAATAAAGTTAATGCTTATGATTTCCCATTTCCATTCTGGAATTGGTAAGGGCTGCAATAGCCCAGCTGGATGTTGATGTTCAACTTTTATAATATGACAGTCAAAGCATCTAGCTATATATTCAACAACTTCACTCTTCATGTTAGGCCAAAAGCACTCCTTTCTTAACATAGTTATCATTTTCTGATAACCAAGATGTCCTGAATAAGGACTCTTGTGAACTTCATCTAAATTCAACAACTTAACCTTCGAAACATTAGGCACATAAATTATGTTTTTGTAAGTTACAAAGCCTTTTTCATTAATACTGTAATCTGTTATAACATTTTCAGATGAGTTTTCAGCCACTTTATCATGTAATTTTCGTCTTGCTTAATTCCTTCCTCGATCTGATTTTCCAGATCACTTTTAAAAGTACTGATTGCTACCACAAAACTTAATCTAGCATTTCTGCTCAGTGCATCAGCAACCTTATTTTCCTTTCCATTAATGTGATGGATCTCAAAATCGTACTCGCTAAGGAATGCATTAAGATTTTTTTGATCCAAAAGATACTTTAGGCCCTTATTATCAGTCATTAAGATGAATTTTCTTCTGATCAAGTGATGGCGCCACATTTTCAAAGCATGTATCACGGCTGCAAACTCAAGATCATAAGTTGCATAATTCTTTTCATGTATTTTTAACTTCCTTGACTCAAAAGCAATTGCATGACCCTCTTGGCTTAAGACCCCTCCAAGTCCTTCATTGCATGCATCCGTGCATACAACGAAATCCTTATTATGATCTACAATTTTTAAAATGGGTGCAGTAGTTAACAATTCTTTTAACTTATTAAAGTTGTCTTGACACTTTTGATCCCATATGAATTTCTTCCCTTTCTTCTGCAAAGAAGTGATGGGATTAGCAATTCTAGAGAACCCTTCAATAAATTTTCTATAATACCCTGTTATCCCCATGAATGACCGTACATCAATTACATCTTTTGGGACAGGCCATTCATTTATTGCTTTTATTTTATCAGGATGAATAGAAATACCATCTTTTGAAATTATATGACCCAAATACTGAATTTTATCTTTATAGAAATAACACTTACTGAACTTAGCATAAAGCTGGTGATCTCTAAGTACTTGTAAAATGATTTTTAAATTTTCATCATGCTCTTCTTTAGTCTTTGAGTAAACCAGGATATCATCAATGAATACCACTACAAACTTATCCAAATATTTATGCAGAACGTTGTTCATTAAACACATAAACACTGGAGGTGCATTATTTAGCCCAAAAGGCATAACTACGAACTCGTAGTGTCCATAACACGTTCTGAATGCAGTTTTGAATATGTCCTCGTCTTTTATCCGGACTTGATGATAACTCGATCTTAGATCAATTTTAGTGAATATCTCTGCTCCGCGTACTTGATCAAATAGATCATCTATGCGGGGTAAGGGATACCGATTCTTAATTGTCATTTTATTAAGCTGGCGGTAGTCAATGCACAAACGCATAGTACCGTCCTTCTTTTTAACAAATATTACTGGTGCTCCCCAAGGGGACACTGGGCCGTACGTAGTTTTTATCTATTAATTCTTTCAGCTGAGACTTTAACTCATTTAACTCTAGAATATTCATCCGATAGGGGGCCTTTGAGTTTGGTACCGCACCGGGTACTAACTCAATGGTGAAGTCAAGTTCTCTTTTCAGAGATAATCCTGGAATTTATTCCGGAAATACATCAGAAAAGTCCCTAAGGATGGGAATATCCTCTATTTTTAACTTGTCTTCTTTAGACGTACATTCATCATTAACAACATTAACAGCAAACAGTTTACAACCCTTTCTAGCAGCTCTCTTCACTTGTAAGGCAGAAATCTGCCTTACTGAAATCTGCCTATGAATTCCTTTTACTGTTTCTGAATTACCTTAATTATTTATACAAGTAAAAGATTTATCATAACAATTCAATATAACTCTATGCTTTTTAAGCCAATCCATGCCAATTAACAGATCATATGAACCTAAGGGTAAAACATTCAGATTAACTTGCGTTTTCAGCTGATTTAAAAATACTTCACAATTCTGAACAAAATCTGTAACCTTTCTTTTAGTTCCTGTTACAAGCTGAACTAACCATGCATTATCGAATTTTTCTTTTTCTAGCTTGCAACAGTTTACTAAAGTAGGTGAAATATAACTTAAATTCATACCAGGATCTATTAAAATAGAAATAGACTCGTTTTGTATCATACCTTCAATTTCGACAATGGATGTTTGATGGTCCGCTTGACGGTTCTCCAATGCTGCATTTATCCTGGGCATTTCTCTTGCGATACCTCCAACTGTAGGTTCTGCTTGCATAGTATGTATGTTGTTGGTTGTCCTCTTGTTGCATGGGCAATCTGCTCTCTAGTGAGGTCAGCCACAATCATAGCACTTTATGGGTCCTTTCTGCTCAGCGTACCTGTTTTTATTGTTGTTATTATTATTGTTGTGATTGTTAGGTACATTCCTTGCAGCAATAGTATTCTGAGATGTATTATTCCGATAATTATTAGAAAAATTTCTATTATTAAAGTTTTTCTTAAAACCTCCAGCATTCTGATTAAAATTCTTCTTTTTATAGTCATTAGTTTTACTGTTCTTCCAGCCAGTTGTTCCTTGTTTTTTTCTGTTTTGGTCAAAACAAAAATTTTCCTTTCTCATGGCTTCTTCCAAAGTGGAAGAATTATCATACTCAATACGATCTTTTATATTAAATGGTAAAAAGCTGAGAAACCTTTGCACTTTAGGCTTTTCCTCAACCATGTAGGGTACGTGCCTTAGCAAGCTAAGAAACTTGCTGCACAGTTCTTTCATGTTCATTGTACCCAACATTAAGTCGTAAAACTCCTTCGATTTATCCTCAAAATACTGTTCAAACAAGAACTTCTTTTTAAACAAACTTTTAAACATAGTCCAAGTTACTTCTTTTTCTTTTATGCTCTTGATTCTTTTAAGATCCTGCCACCAGATATCTTCCTTTCCGGTCAGATTGTAAATAGCCATCTTAGATTTCAGTTGAGAAGAGTAGTCATAAATATTAAACTACTTTTTCATCCCAGACAGCCAAGCTTCTGTTGTCTCACCCTTCTCACTTTCGCCATTAAAAGTAGGTGGCTTAATCTTTTTAAATTCACCGGTAATTTGTTCATGATGCTTATGTTTTCTCTTTTTAGAGCAGCACTCACTGTTGCTGCTGTCATAATTTACATCATCATTACCTGAATCAGACTTAGAAAATGAGTAACTATTCCTTTTATCATTTCTTGTTTTCTTATGCTTATGTTGGTGGGACATGATTTCAGAATCAGCTCTAAATTCTGATTTCCTGCCTCTTTGATCACTGTGATAGTTCCCTTTTAAATTTTGTTGTAATTCTTCCTGTTCCTTAAGAATCCGTTCATTTTCTTCTTTAACAGCTTTTAACTCAGATTTTAAATCTTGCACAGTGCGTAAAATTTCAGAACACTGGTTGTTTAACTCAACGTAAATTCCTTTAGTGTTATTATGATTAATTTGTTCATTACGAGGAGATCTGTCCTTTGCTGATTCCTTTGGTATTTCCATACCTGCATTTAAAAGTAAATCTGTTCTGTGCAAAAATGAAATTAAATTGTAAAAGTTAGTAACATAAACTTTCTGATTTATTTTTCTATTTGCGCGCATGAGCCTCATTCAGGCCTAGAGTTTGAACTTGTGCTCTGATACCACATGTAACATCCCGGAAAATCGTAAAAATTTAAAACTTTTCTACGTGAAAATAAATGCTATTTAATAATGCAGAAATGATGCAAGGCGCCTCGACGAGGTTCTTGCTTATCGATTAACACACAAAGCAAACACATAAAGGGCTCACACAGATAATATATGTGAACTGGAAATGCCATGAATTCAGCTTCTTCTATTAAACTGAATGAATATTACAATGTGCAAATACAAAGTAAACTATCAAACTAGTCGGCCTTAGCCTGTTATAATGTACAGAAAATATCTATCTTCAGTGTGTTTCTTCTCACTGTGTGTGATCCTCTCCTCCTCTCAGACTTCTGCAGAATGCATGAATGAATGAGCTATGAGAGATGAGCAATCCCTTCCCCTGTTCCTTCACACTTCTCTTCTACCCTACTGTTGCGCATCCCGATGTCCACTCCAACACCCGAGACACTCTTCTTCTTTGTCTAGGAATTTGATTACACTCTTCCACTGTTCCTTAAAATTACAAATTGTAGAGGAATTTGATATTAAAGCGAAGAATGAGAGAATATTCATGTTTTTGAATACTCTCTCATTCTTTTTCTTTAATCATGCCCCTGCAATTTGGAATAACAAATCCCCTACCTCTCGCTGAATATGGTGAAAAGAGCTCTTTGTTTTTCGTAGTTTGGCTTGCTTTTATAGATGCAATGTCTCAGCTTACAATACTTGACATTGTGCCAGAACTGATTGCAGCGACTATCAATTAATGATCGTTGCCATTATAATGCATATTGGTAGCTGGCGACATTTCTCCATCCAGTTAGAATAGAACAAAATGTTTGTGGTTATAAATAACACATATTATGTCATCTGCTATGACGAAGTCATTTAATTATTAAATGATAGTCCTGAGTCGAACGCTTGTAAATGATAGTCCCGAAATATGTTTGGAAGCTTTCTCATATCTTTGTACTCGCACCACGCTCGCAATCGCAGGTTCTGGAAATAATTATTGGATGATGAATCTCTCCTTTTTCTGTCTTCTTGTTGATGAGGACGAGATTGGTTTTCATGGACAGACATGAATACCACCTCGGATGGGAGAGGCGGTGAGGTTGATTAGAAGCTGGGAGAGACGGTGAGATTGATGAGAAGCTCTGACTGGTTGTAGCTATGGCATCTCATCTTCGTTTATTTCATACTTTTCCTTCTTATTTATGTGTGGTGATCTGCCATGACAATTCTTATTTATGTGTGGTGATTTGCCATGACAAATTCTATAGAGGGTGGCAACTCAATGATCTTCGTTTCGTTTCGTTTTTCCAGGAGAACGTTTCGTTTCGTTATTAGTTATCATGTATATTTTTTTATAATATAATTGTTTATTTCGAATTTGAAATGACCCTTGAAAATATATTTATTTCAGCCTTCACTATAATTTATAATTATTTATATTTTAGAATTTGGAGTGGATTATTATTTATGATTTTTTAGATTGAAGGAAGATTAAGACAAATATAAGGTAGGTGAAGCATAGACAACAACATATGATTAAACTAAGTATGGAGAACAAATAACACATAACTTGTTCATGGCACTTAACTTGTGACCTATAGATATTTATCAACCACAAGTTAAGTAGTTGTGCTAGTTTGAAAACTCCTATAAACTTAAATATAAACTTATTAAGTCTAACTTTTCTTAATTTCTTAATTGCATAAGAAAAATATTATGTAATAGTACTTTTTAATAAATATATGATCTATTTTTTACATAAATTGGGACTTTAAATATGGTTTTATAATTAAGCCTTAATTTATGATCTAATGGGTTTGGGATTACTTGACATTTTTGTTAAAATAAACTAAAACTAACTAAAACCATAATAACATAATTCGAGTAAAAAAACACTTGAGTGATATAAAATGCATAATATGTATTATGTCTTTGCATAGACTTGAGCCTTATCTCTAAGCGGCTTAAGGGTAAATCTGTGTACACCCCATTGATATTTCATGCACAGAATTGTAAATGAAGTATACAAAATAATTATAATAATACAATAATTATAAAAAATACTAAATATAAACCAATAAATATAAGTTACCCATTTCAAAAAGATAAAAAATTGAAAAGATTACGGAATCTATCACCAATTCTATCTTAAAGATCCATTAATATTTTTTTTATAACCCACCAAAATATATCTCTCTCTATATATAAAGTAACAAAATACACACACATATACAATAGTAGTAGCAAAAGACACTTTTTTAAATAATATTCTAAAAACAAGCTATCATATAAGAAAATGTATGAAAATTTTAAAAATAATTATAATACAATAATCATAAAAAATACTAAATATAAACCAACAAATATAAGTTATCCATTTCAAAAGATAAAATTAGAAAGGATTAAGGAATCTATCACCAATTCTATCTTAAAAATCCACCAATGAGTTTTTTATAAACCACCAAGAAAGTATTTATAAACCATCAATAGTGAAAATGTTCAGATTGTGAAAAATACCCAAATAGGTGAGATCATTTTAAAATGTAAAAATAAAAAAATATTGACTTGAGTGTATCATAATTGTATATAAAAAAACCCATGAACAAAGTTTCAGGTTACTTATTTACTGTATTTTCAAATAAAATATTCATAGATATTTTTAAGAAAGGACCTTGATCACAAGGGTTTACTTAACCCAACCTCACACCTTGATCGATGGTTTTCCACCTACATTAAGAACCCTTAATCAAGGGCTCATTTAAGATCTCAATTAAGGTATTAATAGCTTGATTGAAGGCTTAAAATTACCTCAATTGGGGATATGAAAAACACTTGTTCCATGCTCTCCCTTTCCAAAATGTGTTACCTATTTTTATGGATTCACACTTATCCTAATTATGTATTTAGAGAAGTAGTAAACATGGCACCCCACCCACATCCTTTGTCTTTGTTTGAAGAGATGGATGTTTGTGATGCAGTACCGAATGACCCAATCAATAGTTCATGTATGTCTCCCATACTTCTTCCATTGTAGCCATAAGAATTCATCCATATATCCTTGTTAGCACCCTGTTAATCGCCTTATGTTGTTAGAAGTCCTCTTTTGTACAGCAAGGAGCTAGAGGTTGCAATGACTCACTTTATTATATTTGTATTCTTTCAAGTATGTGAGTCATGTAGAGAAATATGCTACTATAAAACTTCATATATTTTAACACAAAGGAAAAGACCCCTCTAGCAGAGGTTTTTACAGATGTTCCTCTAAAAAGAGCCCAAATATATGTTTATGGTGGATTTTGCTAGCAGAGGGGAGTGAGCGGAGATTTTACTAGATGTTTTTACTCAGTGCTTTGATGCATACCAAATCCACCGGTGCGCCTAATGTCTGTATGCACCACTGTGTATTAAAAAAATAGCACACCACAATCGAAATCCCCGTCAAGCGGAGAAAGAAAAACAAATATTTTCTATTTCTGTAGCCAACAAATACCGATGCATTTAAACTACGATGACGTACCGGTGCTACCATATAAATGACGCACCAATTTCATCCAAAAAATGTTTCCCTCCTACATGGGAAAATATTTTTTTAATAAGTAAAATCATTTACGGTGTGTTTGTATTTTTGAATAGCACTAGTGCACTGTGTGTGATTGGAAGCACCGACACGAGGTGTAACTAAAAGAAAAAACCGGATGAAAAACTTTTGAATATGTTTATATTCACTAGCGGTGTGTTTACCTAATTAAAATGCATACGATACACATTGGTGTAGTGAAAAATAAAATAACAACAATTCAACGACGCAAAATATTTTTATATCGTTATATTCATTATTGGTGTGTTGTTATCTATAAAACGCAACGAAACTCAATATCATTTAGAGCACCAAAGTAGAGTAAAAAAAACACTGGACGTAAAACTTTTTAATATTTTTATATTCACTAGTAGTGCATTTATCTCAACTAAATGTGCAAGTGCGTTATATTCAGTACGCACCAATGTAGGGAAAATTAAAAGAAATTGTGAGACAAAAAAATATGGTTATATTGTTCCAATCATTAACATTGCGTAGGTATATTGACAATGCACTGGTGCATAATATCATTTAGAGCACCAAACTAGGGTAAACAAAAAAAACCTGGATGGAACAATGTTTTTATAATTTTATATTTTTGGACGGTGCGTTTATATATTGTAAATGCACCAATGCATCCTTAACAGAGTGTATGTGACTAGGGTAATATTAAAAAATGCAGGACAATTTTTTTTATTTTTTAAATTCATTTCCAGTGTGGTCTTTCACTCTAACCGCATTTGTGTGTATTGTTATCACGCGCACTGAAATAGGGTAAAATAAAAATAAAATTATCGAATAAAAAAACCATTATTACCATCCTGAAATGTTGTTGAACACCTAGGCACCGATGCATTACTTGCCTACTTGAAATGCCCTTCCATCAGTGCTCCATGTGGTTGAATTACTCCCTTACATTGCATGCTTGGTGGCTTTTGAACTTTGCTAAATAATGGGAAATTTTTTTAATTTTGTCTACATCGCAACCATTTCTCCATAACACACAAGTTCCCAGGTAATCTTTTTGTTACCTCCTAATTCCTATTTTTCGCAGATAGATAATGAAAATTCACCTTATTCTGTTTTTTGTTTAAAATAAAAAAAATGTGCGGTGTGTTCCATTCATTCAGATCACACCGCTATAAACAATGCACCCGGTAAATTTGTAGTGTGCACCAATAGTGGTGCGTTGTGAATGTATAGTGCACTGCACTAGCAATGTGCTATCCATTTCATGACGCACCACTAAAAAATTAAAAACCATTTTTGTAACATACCCTTTAAGCTGGGAAACATTTTGTGTTTAGAAACATTATGATAACTTTTATTGTAAAGTTTATATTGGACAGGTGTCCAAGGATGACTGTAATTTGCACAATATATTATTATTTAATAAATAAAATAGGAGACAAACACCTAAGAGGACTGTTGAAGAGAGGCTACTGATCCACTAGGTGGAATGGAATCTGGAGAAGAAGGCAATGGACAAGTGGCAGAATCATGATGCAACTAACTAGTTGTTGGTATGGGACAACTCCCTTGAAATGTGGTCATAGTGCCCTGAAAGATAAGACTGGAGCTTGAGGCTCATTTATTCCAAACTGACCACTAAAATACCTAGGCGGTCTATATAATAGCCATCAAATATTGAACTGAGGTACATCACTTTTCCTGATGAGGAAATTTACCTTGGCGTTTTGCTGTGTTTGCACCCAAGAGATTTGATGAGGGGATATGCTATTGTTGATCATGTTGTGAGTTTTCCAAACTCTTATTGAGATCAGGAGGTTGATTCTGAGTGGAGAAGGCATTTTTCAGGAGGTTGATACCGAGTGGAGAAGATATTTTTGAGTGCCTTTCTTCTACACAGATTCCACCCACTTACTGGATCAGTAAGCATGCTTGGGGGTTCATTAGAAGTCAACAGCTGAGCTGCTTCTTCTGAAGCAGGTTGGGAGGAACATGCCTCCTTGGGTGTTTGTTGGCCCTATCGTCAGTTACAGGTTCTATTGTCTTATCTGTTTTATTTTTAATTTATGTTATCTATTTTGCATATTACAGTTCTGTTGTTTATTAAACTTTCACTGTTTAATTTACAAGTTATTTCAATTTCCTGTATAAGTTAACAATTCTGTATAAATGTGAAATGTTTGAATAGAATGGTTTCTATATTTTTCCCCATGCAAAAAGGAACAACATCGTACTCCAGTATAGAAACAGATTAAAAATAGATAAGTCTGATAGGCAAATAGCCAAGTGAATGGGAAGATTTAATTTATTATAATTTCTCAAAGTTTCTACTTCCTATTAAATTCCTGTATTTATATTTTAGTACTCTAATTATTAACTATTTTTATTTAGCTGTATTCATAGTTTGTATAAAATAATTCTGTTTATAAATATCACTGTTTTCAATTAATTATATTCTGTTCTAACAGTATAGGATTTATTTATCCATACTCAGCAGTTAAGATGTTCTTGTTTACACTAGGATAAATAAAGATTTACTTTCAAAATGTATCAGAATGATATTCTTCTACAGACATCAAGTTTTTTCATTTATTTCATGCTCACATTAGTTTATAGTAGCATTTTATTTTAAAATTTAGTCTTGTTTCTCTCTACATATAAAAGCATTACAATACAAACATAATCGAATTATAACCCCAACAGTTCACAGTAGAAGACCTGTTATTTATTATCAGTTTGAATAACATTCTGACACTCACTTCTTTTAACATTAGACAAATCTATTTCAAACAGAAGTATCAAGATAGACAAGCTCGAACTTCATTTCATAACAATATCAAGGACAAAAACCGAACACTTACACCTTAAACATGCATGTAGATCGAATAGTTAAGATTTCACTTTCAAAAGGATTGAAGAAGTTTCTAAATAAAATAATGAACATAGGCTTATTGTCGAGAGACCTCAGCTAAAGCATTGTTAAGCTTTATTTTTCCAAACAAAGACTAAACCCTAACACTAGAATTATTTCCTATTTTCTTTAAGACACAGCAACAACATTATAAACAAAACGAATCATGTACAGGTCGTGAGCCTTATCAATAATTCAACTATCCATTGTTCTTTTAAAGCAAATAGTTATATCTTTCACCCATCGATTTATAATCAAATTAAACTCAGAGTTTACCAAAAGGGTTCCAATTCTTTTCTCATAGCTATAACTTCTTTTCCATTAAACCCTAAACACAGGATCAAGTTACAAAATAAACAAACTTCACACAGGCCATAGCCATACATAGATATAATTTATCAATCCTATAACAATAGACATATCGTTTTACAGACTTTAAACATTTGCATTTTAACCTTAGCCATATACAAAATAAAAATGATAATAGTGGTCATGAAACACCATGAAGTACATTATTCAAGTCCGAGGGTAAAACCCTTGTTTATAAAACCATTGCAAGCATGGCTATTTCCTTATAGGTCGAGGTACATCTCCCCATTCTTTTTAAACAGTATGCAAACCCTATATCTATGTTTTACAAAACTCTCTGAGTTATAAATACAACAAACAGAATAGCACACAGTTGAACATCATCTCATCAACCCATAGTTTTCAAAGCTACCGCCGAGGCTTACCGATTGGTATAGCTTTCCAACCTTCAACGTCAGGTTCGAGGAGCCATTTCTTAGCTACACCTGCAATGACAATTACCAGTGGTTAAAACAGTATCTAAACGAAAAGACTTCAGTATTAGAAGGTTGATAAACTGATAGCATTTTGTGGAATATTACAGTGGAGTAAGGTGAATACATTACCTCTCAGAATGTTAGCTATAAAATCAACGAACGCCAAGTCTGTATCCACTGCAACGAAACCCTACTATGTTAAATGCTGAAGTAACCGAAGCCAACTCCCAACCATCAACTCTCAATATTTCACAACGTCAAGACCTGGAACAACCAAAATGAAGGGTTGATTTCTCACACAAATCTAACTTCCAAGAACCAACAAGTCTAACGATCGAATCTCTTCAAAAGTTACAAACCCAACTGATAACTTAAACAAGTAAACTACTGCATGAAGAACTGAGAACATTCAATGCCCACTAGGCAATGCCACATCGAAACTCCATTACCTTGGTAGTTATGAACATTCAATGCCCAGGTTACGTTAAGGCTGCCAACCTATATGGAATTTCAAATTTCACATCACATTAATAAATGTATTGGATTCACATATGATATGGTCGAGAGCTTATACCTTGTCACAATACGTTAGCACATAGTGGAGAGATAGATCCATAGTTATTATAGCAACATTTGATCACATAGTTGCATATAGTCACATAACATACTACCCTCACATAATATTACAAAGTATGCACATAACTCATATCCATTGCATAATATTTATTAATATTCCTAGGGTATGATATATAATAGAGTGTTACAATTGCACACATATTGCATAGTTAAGCATATAGATTATATTGTGCATGTAGTATCACATAATTCATAAGTGCCATATAGGGGCATCATGGTGCACACAACAAACATATCATATGGATTATATAGTACATAGTTGAGATTTGAATTATATCTCATAATTACATCGTAATATAAATCATATAAATAAGTCAAAGGAACATACACACTATTATATGGTGTTGAATCCTAATGCATGATACTATGAAAGTCATAATGATAATGGAAGGCAATATTACCATAGCATAATTTCTTAACATAGGACCTTCGCTTTGACTAGGAAAAAGAATCGACAGCTATGTACAGTTCTACATAAAAATCAAATAGAAAATTGTCTATGATTCTGAGTATAAAACTAAGACCCATTTGTTATAGATCTTCTCATGATTCATCTACAAGTGTGCAATTTCTACAATATAAGACGTATTGTAAGTATCAATAGTCATTTTCAGACATCTTAAACTTGAACACCATATAGTTGCGAACTAGGTTTCTCACCAATATAATTCCCAAGAGTCTTTATCTCTTCACTTATCGAAAAAGAGATCTATTGAAAAACTGTTGGACACTCGTCGTAAATTAAATCTCTTACCTGTAAATCTGTCACAAGTACGGATCAACATGCTTTAACACGAATGCTAAGTAAGCCTCGGGGCGTCCAAAGGATCCCTTCATCAATCAAACAAGAGTACATTAGTTAAATATATGTTTCATTATCCATTATGTTAAATTTAATGCTAAGTAGGAATTGATGACTCAGCAGAGTCACTAGAAATTGAATGTAATTCAGAATATTTTATTATTAATAAATTAATTATGGAGACAACAACATGGGAGAGCTGTTAAAAGAGGTTACTGGTCAAACTGGTGGATGGAACTAGGTGGAAAGGCAAAAAGACAAGTGGCAGCATCCTCAAACACTTCCTAAGTTGCAGGTGGCAACTTCCCTATATTTGGGGTCATGATTCCCCAAGAAAGTGGAATCTGAGTAGGTGGCTCATTAATGACAGTTAACCCAACAAAGACCTAGGCAATCTTTTAAATAGTACTCAATGAACTGAGCTGGGGGTTCGAATTGTTCTGGAGGGAGAATACATTCAGGTGGATGTTATTCAGGAGTCCCATTGAGGAAGAGGGAAATTTACAGTAAGGAAGTTGTTTGAGAGGAATGCTGCAGTAACTTGGTTCCATTATAGCTGATTTGGGCTGAGAGAATTACTTTGTTGCACCTAGTTCTAGCCAGGGAGACCAGAGTAAGCTCGGGGGTCCTGAGAAGTGTTGTCTGGGCACTCTCCAGGAGTTGGTAGGGAGGGACAACCTCCCATTGCTGTTGTTGTCCACAGCTCAACAAGTTCTGTCATTTTATCTCTTTATGTTTATTAAGTATGAATGAATGTATGTTATGTTTACCTTCTTATGTCTGAATAGTAATTAGTTTAGTAAAAGATAGTATCCCTGAGTATCAGCAGTAGAATTATTGAGAGTTACTATGATTTTTGTAACGTTAGTATGATGTAATATCCTTGTTATATTATTATTAATGTGTTTATAATTTCTGCAGTTAATGTATTTATGATTTATGCAATAAACTATTGATGCTTTATATAATAATTCGTAGTTATAATTATAACCCTAGTTGATTATATTTTCTCAACAGGTAAGCAGGGTTTACATATAACGTATTTGTACTCTGTATATTATAAAATTTAAGATACAGTTATAGGATACAAACAGTAAACCTGACCTTAGACACTACAATAAATTATATCTAGGTCGACAGAACCTACACAAGATTTTGTAGTCACAAATAGGATCTCTATCTCAGGGTACAACCCTAGTAAGAAGTTAGCCTGTCTCAATCTATTAATTAAATTTATACACAAAACCTAGTTAACAATTATCCATTTATTTATTATCAGACAAAACGATTGTGCAGAAACCCTAACAGAACTTCTTCACACAGAACTTATTTAACAGTTAAATAAACCAGTTATTGTATTAAAAACAAAAGAAGTATCAGAACCATATCTAGCTCGATATCGAGCTTAAATATTTAGTTTTATTTTTCCTCAACTTCCATATTACCCACAGAATCGTAATTTGAATAACTGAATTCGTAACTAAACAAAAATCACGACAGAGGAGTTCGAAATGAATCCTATCATTCTAGTTTCTACAACACGAATTCATCAACAGAGAAATAACTTAGTTACTATTCCTACAACAGCAGAAAATAGACAGAACGTTATTTAGCTTATTCGTCGAGTTATTAACATTTGTTCAACTCACAGATTACCATCCGAGTCGTACTTCTTACTTAATAGCTTAAGCGTTCGAACAAAAATAAATAACCCCAACTGTAACTTATTAGGGTCAAACCCTACCAGCCCCTTTGATACAAACAAAGCTAATGCTAAATAGTAAGACATTATCTTCACCTACAGCCGGGTCACGAATCCTCTATTTAAGTGGTTTTAAAACTTAAAAACAATATACTACTACTATACATAGTTTAAAGTTAAAAAAAAACGCATGCATAAAAACAAGCCATTTTACAGGTAACACTTTATATTATTCCAACTCAAAAACCTGGGTGATTAATCGTGAATCATTAAAGCGCAGTAACGAGGTTTTAAACTACAAAGCCGTAACCTCATCTTCAGAACAGGCCCACAGTTTTTACTGATATACAATGATTCTTCTATAAACCCTAACTACCATAAGAAAGACGAATAAAGTACATATGACTACAGCCGTAACATTCCACACACATCACAGGGTTAAACCCGTCTATAAATTTTGGTGAAAACAGCTACAAGGTCAAACAGTACGGAGATAGCCACAAGGATGGATCTTTCAAGACTAAACCCTAACCACTCTATAAACAGCAAGGAGGGAAAGCCATGGTGAAACCAAGCCTACCAGGTTAAGCAACCAACTGCCGAAGCTTGGGTCACCCACATTGCGAATGGAGTCAGGGCCTGCAACGAAAGAAAAACATTATCGGTTATCACTTATATATATAAATGTTGAGTTCTAAACAAATTTTTTCATTCAGAAGACGAAGATGAATCATGTAGCTTACCAGAGTTTGGAATGAAGTCAAACACAGTATGTAGTCTGATAGCCACGAGCAGCAGAAGGGTGAACCCCTCTCTTTTCACCAAAACGATTAAGCTGACTGAAAACCAGGAGTATGTGCCATAGTAGAAGCTTCCAACAGAACCAATCTGAGATTCATGGCCACGTCGAGACAAGGTTGAAACTGATGCCAAAAAGGAAAAACCCTAGGTCGTTCACAAACTTATAGCTGTTAAAAGCACAACACAAGACTCCCAAACCATACTAATGAACAAGCACGAAGAACTGTAGCAGCATGGGAGCTGTTACCACCATTGTTTCATCGAAAAATGGACATGAGAATTCACAGAGCGGCCGAGCCCGAAGGCAAGGGAAGAAATGACAAGATTAGGGTTGAGTCAACTCTTATCTATCATCAACACTTGGCGTAGAAGCACCCACGTAGCTTTTAACAAAATTTCCATGCAGTGGGTCATTGTTCTATAGTTTACAATGAGATTCCCATCATACGTTTGCAAAAATAAAATGATAACATGGATATTCCAAGGTGGTCGTAATACTATAGTTTAAAATTGTCATATATTTCATGTTAAACAAACGATGCCTTTGAACTGTGCATAGTGAATAATAACACTTGCCCTACAAACAATATAACGATACAATTGTCAAATAGTGATCAAGAATTCGATAAGTTATCCATTTAGAAATTATAGTATGGGTAAAGGAATTTTTGTATGGTTATCAATTTTGGTAGCAATACTATAGTTTCATATGTCATCTTTTTTAAACAATCAAACCTTGGAATAATACCTTGAACCTGGCATACTTTATGATGAAAACATTGCCTAGTATTTATTTAATTCATGCAATATAAACATCGTTAAAAAAAACTCAGTATTGAAGTTTTCTAAACTTGGAGGAAGTGTTTCGCATTATAAAATTATAAGGATCAGGGTGTAGCGTATACTATATGTGGTTCATAAAGACCTATCATTGACATTTCCAATCAGCCTAATCTCATGTGTTATGACATAGATCTTTTTCTTAAGTCTATGAGATAAAAAAAAAGATATTTGATTTAGCTGTTACAACAATACTATCAAAATGTTAAATGCGATAGCTGTACATAGATGACATAGGACGTGCCATTATGTCTTAGGTGACCAAAAACTTGTAAGATTTAAATTACATAACTCACATTATCGGATTAGGGTTACCGTGGTCCATTTCAATTGTTGATACAACTTAATAATAATTCTTTAATAGACTCGGATTTCGCATATGACAAGTAGACCCTTGTCATCCTTAAGATACATTGAATTTAATAAAGATAGCTTACAGATCTCAATCCACTATCAATCATAGAAATAGGAATAGTTTTTCAAGATAAAACAAATCCTGAAATAGATAAGAGGAAACATGTAATTTACAGAATACCTGGAAATTTGATTGAGACAAGCAAAGTATATTTATATTGGTACCTTCAAGTCCTTACAATTAAATGTTGCATATCAAATATTCTAACTATAAACATAACTTGATGCAATAACAATGGTGGAGTAAAAATTGAACTGATTATAATAACTCTGTCATACTATCAGTAAGATCTTGAGGAGGTCATAGGCAGAGTGCTACCTTCAAACACCTGATAACCTGATTAGCGTGTTCAGACTTTTACTGAATGATTTGGTACAGCTAAATGATTTTTAATACTTTAAAGATTAATTGCAGCGACCCGAACATTACCTGTATATCTGTAAGAGAAAGACATTTTGATGCATTAGCTCGGAAGCTAAGTAAGCCCAGTCTGCTATGGCAATTCCCCCTTGAGGTTGCAGAATAGAAAACAATCAGTAACTGTAAATAAAACTCATATTACAAATTAAGTACAATCACAGATACTCTAGACACATTTATGTTCATCAAAATAGTTAAATGACTGCATTTAATCATATTACATGCTAATTTAAAAATTTTAAATTTTTTTGGAAATTTTGGGTTCTGACATGTGGTATCAGAGCATGGTTCAAACACTAGGTCTCGATGTGGCCAACTAGTTTCCGCAGAACCATAAAAGAAAAGAAAATTTATGTACTAACTTTGTATTTTTGTTTCATGTAAAAGACAGAAAATCTCCTTTTCTGAATCTAACAAACAGGTATGGAGAAGCTAGGAGAATATGCTGAGGAGGAATCTCCAAACAATGAGACAAGACAGGTGTCCAGAGAACCTGTGATAGATGAGGTAATTGCTCACTCCTCGAAACTGATGCAGACCATAAAAGGTCTAAAGACTGAGATAGAAACAGTCAAGAAAGATAATGAAAGGATTCTGAAAACACAAGAACAATTAAATCAAATTTTAATAGAAAAATTCCAAACTGATGGGAGAAGCAAAAGAGCTGAATCTGAAGAAGCTAGTCATCAAAAAAGGTCTAAAAGGGTGAAACTAGCTAAATCAGACAGCAGTTCATCATCTGAAGGAGGAAGGGAACAACACAGCTATCACACTACTAGGACAGCAGTGAGGCTGAGTTGTATAATAGAAAGAAAAAGTACAGGCCTTATGAAGAGATTTCTGGGGAATTCAAGAAAATAAAACCCCCAACTTTCAATGGAGAATCTGAAACAGGAGAAGAGGCAGAATCTTGGTTATCTGGAATGAGAAAATACTTCCAGATATACAACTATTCAAATTAGCTGAAGGCAAGAATGGCCATCTATAACCATTCTGGAAAGGCGGATATATGGTGGCAAGACTTGAAAAGGGTCAAGGGGATCAAAGAAAAATAAGTCATCTGGAGTACCTTTAAAAGGTACTTCAAAAAGAAGTTTCTGTCTGAACAGTACTATGAAGAAAGGGCCAAGGAATTTTATGAGTTAAAACTAGGATCTATGACGATGAAGGACTTAAACAGTAAGTTCTTAAGTCTGTTGAGATATGTGCCGTATTTTGTTGAAGAGAAACCTAAAGTACATTGGTTTCTTAGCTGCCTGCCATATCATATCAAGGACAGAATCGAATACGATAACCCCAAAACTCTGGAAGAAGTTATGCGAAAGGCTAATTTCTGTTTTGAACAGAATAAAAAGAAAGAAGGGATAGACAACTGGAAGGCCAAAAAGAATAGCAATCAGATTGAGTACAGGAAAAAGGAGTTCGTACCCCAGAAAAATTTCAAGAATAATAAAAGCAGAAACCATTTTAATGGTAAAAACTTCGAGGGAAGCAAAAATGGAGTTGCTAATAATTCCAATAACTTCAAGGGCAGCAAGGAGGTTTCTAACAATCATGGAAACTACACTAAGAATTTTGAACGAAAGGAGCCTGTTAAATGCTGGGAATGCAATGGCCCACACTATGCATCAGTTTGCCCGAATCGGAAGAAACCAAATGGCAATATTCATACTATACAAGATGAAATGACTGTTGGAGACTTTGTAGGGACTATGCCTCGAATCAAGGCAGCGTTGGAGAACCACCAAGCTGACTATCAAACTTCCATGGTGGAAGTAGGAGGTATGATTAACAAAATCCCTGTAACTATTTTAATAGATCCAGGTGCTAGTCTTAGTTATATTTCACCCCAGCTAGTAGAAAAATGTAATCTGACTATTGAAAGGTTTGATAATTCTTGATCAGTACAACTAGCTACTGGGGAAAAAAAGAAGGTAAACTGTTATGTTAAGGAATGTGTCCTAGATATGAATGATTTTAAGACTACTGTTAAATTAAATGTTTTTCCACTTGGCTCTTATGACATACTTATCGGTATGGACTGGTTAGAACAACATAAGGTAGTTTTAAACTGTTTTGACAAGACTTTTACATGTGTGAATAGACATGAACAGCCGGTAACGGTTAAGGGTATTCCTAGGAAAACTATAATCAGGCAGATTTCTGATTTACAACTTAAAAGAGCAGTCAGAAAAGGATGCAAAGCCTATGCTGTAACTATTACATATGAGGCAGTTAAATATGATTTAAGCAAGATAAAAGTTGAGGATCTTCCTGTAGTAAATGAATTTACGGATGTTTTTCCGGAGGAAATTCCAGGATTACCTCCCAAGAGAGAACTGGATTTCACAATTGAAATAGTACCAGGTGTTGTACCCAGTTCAAAAGCTCCGTATCATATGAATATTTTGGAGCTTAACGAATTAAAAACACAGTTAAAGGAATTAATAGATAAGAATTACATTCGATCCAGTGTGTCCCCTTGGGGAGCACCAGTAATCTTTGTTAAAAAGAAGGACGGAACTATGCGACTCTGCATAGATTACCGTCAACTAAACAAGATGACAATTAAAAATAGATATCCGTTGCCTCGCATTGATGATCTGTTTGATCAGCTACGTGGAGCTACGGTGTTCTCTAAGATAGACTTGAGATCAGGCTATCATCAGTTGAGAATTAAAGAAGAGGACATATTCAAGACAGCTTTCAGAACTAGGTATGGACATTACGAATTTGTCGTAATGCCATTTGGGCTTACTAATGCCCCAGCTGTCGTTATGTGCCTAATGAATAACATAATGCATAAATACTTACATAAATTTGTTGTCGTATTCATCGATGACATATTAATTTATTCTAAGAATGAAGAGGAGCATAAAGAACATTTACAGATAGTCTTACAAGAACTACGAGAGCAGCAACTCTTTGCGAAGTTCAGTAAGTGTGACTTCTTCAAGGATGAAATTCAGTACTTAGGTCACGTAGTGACTAAGGAAGGGATTTCAGTTGATCCTGAAAAGATCCGGGCAATCGAAGAGTGGCCAGTACCAAAAGACGTAACAGATGTTAGGTCCTTCATGGGAATTACCGGTTATTACCGTAGATTCATAGAAGGCTTTTCAAAAATAGCCAACCCAATCGCTTCCTTGCAAAAGAAAGGCAAGAAGTTTGATTGGAACTTGAAGTGTGAAGAAAGCTTTAAGAAATTAAAGACCTTATTGACGACTGCGCCTATTCTAAGAATAGCAGATCCTAATAAGGATTTTGTGGTTTGCACCGACGCTTGTAATGACGGTCTAGGTGGAGTGTTGACTCAGGATGGGCATGTCATTGCCTATAAGTCCAGGAAGCTGAAAATTCATGAAAAGAATTATGCCACTTATGACTTTGAATTAGTTGTTGTTATTCATGCTTTAAAGATGTGGCGACACCACTTAATAGGCAGAAAGTTTACTTTAATGACTCATAATAACGGCCTGAAATACCTTTTAGATCAGCCTAACTTAAATGCAAGGCAAGCAAGATGGTTGGCCTTCTTAAGTGAATATGATTGCGAAATTCAGCACATAAAAGGAAAGGAAAATAAGGTGGCTGATGCTTTGAGCAGAAATGCAAGGCTGAATTTTATATCAGCTAGCAACACTTATACGTCTGATTTAAATGAACAGTTGTCTGAAGGGATAAAATCAGATGAAATTTATCAAAAGTTACAGGCTACAGCTAAAGAAGAACCTACAGAAAGTTTAATAAAGGGTTATAGCCTAAACAAAGATGGATTTTTATTGTTTAAGCACAGAATTTATGTGCCTAATGTATCCAAGGTTAAAATACTAATTCTGGATGAAGTGCATAAAACCCCTTACTCGAGGCATCCAGGCTACCAGAAGACTGTCACCATGTTGAGAAAAGACTATTTTTGGCCTAATATGAAATCTGAAACAGCTGAGTATATAGCTAAATGTTTGGACTGTCAACAAGTAAAAACAGAACATCAACATCCAGCGGGGTTATTACAACCTTTGCCTATTCCTAGTTGGAAATGGGAAATAATCAGCTTAGATTTCATTACCAGTTTACCCATAAATCAAAATCAGAATGATTCAATTATGGTGGTAGTAGATAAATTGAGTAAGTCAGCACACTTTATTCCTGTTAAAACCACTTACAAGGCTGCAATTATAGCTGATATATTTCTGAAACAGATTTTTAGGTTACATGGGGTCCCAAAAGTTATTATTTCAGACAGGGATCCTAAATTCACAGGAAATTTCTGGAAATCTTTGTTCAAAGGATTAAACACAACACTGAATTTCAGCACTTCTTTCCATCCTCAGACAGACGGACAAACTGAAAGTGTCAATCAGGTATTGGAAGATCTGCTAAGAATGTATGTTAAGGATCAACCAGGTAAGTGGGAGGATTACTTATATTTAGCAGAATTTGCATACAATAACACTTATCAATCGTCAGCTAAGTTCAGTCCTTTTGAAATTATGTATGGACGTAAATGTAACACTCCTATCTCTTGGAATAATCCAGTGGATAGATTAGTGTTAGGTCCTGAATTATTAAAGGAAATGGAACAGATTGTGAAACAAGTGTAGGAAAATTTGAAGATTGCCCACGATCGGCAAAAGAGTCAAGCAGATTTGAAAAGAACTCCTAAAGAGTTCCAGGTGGGTGAACATGTGTTCATAAAGGTAAGACCAAAGAAGAGCTCCCTAAGATTGGGGAGTTGTGCAAAATTAGCGCCACGTTACTGTGGTCCGTTTGAAATTTTATCTAGGATTGGTCAAGTTGCTTATCAGCTAGCATTACCACCTAATTTAAAAGTGCACAATGTTTTTCATATTTATGTTCTGAAAAAGTATGTTCATGATGCTACTCATGTTATTGATTGGAACATTGTACAGGTAGAACCAGAAGGGGAAGTTCTGGTGGAACCGGATTCTATCCTCGGGAGGAGGGAAATTACTCTGCGGAACCGCACAATTGGACATCTGAAGGTACAATGGAAGCACCTTAGTCCTGAAGAAGCTACCTGGGAACTGGAAAGTAAGATGTGGGAAGCATACCCAAATCTATTCCAGCAGGTGGTTGAGGATGAGGAATAAGTAACATCGAGGATGATGTTACATTTTAAGGGGGTGTGTATGTCACATACCCCAATTTTGTAAAAATTATGTAATTGTTTTATTACATTCGTGAGACATTATGTTAAATTTAATGCTAAGTAGGAACTAGGTGGAAAGGCAAAAAGACAAGTGGAAGCATCCTCAAACACTTCCTAAGTTGCAGGTAGCAACTTCCCTATATTTGGGGTCATGATTCCCCAAGAAAGTGGAATCTGAGCAGGTGGCTCATTAATGACAGTTAACCCAACAAAGACCTAGGCAATCTTTTAAATAGTACTCAATGAACTGGTCTGGGGGTTCGGATTGTTTTGGAGGGAGAATACATTCAGGTGGATGTTATTCAGGAGTCTCATTGAGGAAGAGGGAAATTTACAGTAAGGAAGTTGTTTGAGAGGAATGCTGCAGTAACTTGGTTCCATTATAGCTGATTTGGGCTGAGAGAATTACTTTGCTGCACCTAGTTCCAGCCAGGGAGACCAGAGCAAGCTCGGGGGCCCTGAGAAGTGCTGTCTAGGCACTCTCCAGGAGTTGGTAGGGAGGAACAGCCTCCCATTGTTTTTGTTGTCCACAGCTCAACAGGTTCTGTCATTTTATCTCTTTATGTTTATTAAGTATGAATGAATGTATGTTATGTTTACCTTCTTATGTCTGAATAGTAATTAGTTTAGTAAAAGATAGTATCCCTGAGTATCAGCAGTAGAATTATTGAGAGTTACTGTGATTTTTGTAACGTTAGTATGATGTAATATCCTTGTTATATTATTATTAATGTGCTTATAATTTCTGCAGTTAATGTATTTATGATTTATGCAATAAACTATTGATGCTTTATATAATAATTCGTAGTTATAATTATAACCCTAGTTGATTATATTTGCTCAATAGGTAAGCAGGGTTTACATATAACGTATTTGCACTCTGTATATTATAAAATTTAAGATACAGATATAGGAGACAAACAGTAAACCTAACCTTAGACACTACAATAAATTATATCTAGGTCGACAGAACCTACAGGAGATTTTGTAGTCACAAATAGGATCTCTATCTCAGGGTACAAACCCTAGTCAGAAGTTAGCGTGTCTCAATCTATTAATTAAATTTATACACAAAACCTAGTTAACAATTATCCATTTATTTATTATCAGACAAAACGATTGTGCAGAAACCCTAACAGAACTTCTTCACACAGAACTTATTTAACAGTTAAATAAACCAATTATTGTATTAAAAACAAAAGAAGTATCAGAACCATATCTAGCTCGATATCGAGCTTAAATTATTTAGTTTTATTTTTCCTCAACTTCCATATTACCCACAGAATCGTAATTTGAATAACTGAATTAGTAACTAAACAAAAATCACGACAGAGGAGTTCGAAATGAATCCTATCATTCTAGTTTCTACAACACGAATTCATCAACAGAGAAATAACTTAGTTACTATTCCTACAACAGCAGAAAACAGACAGAACGTTATTTAGCTTATTCATCGAGTTATTAACATTTGTTCAACTCACAGATTACCATCCGAGTCGTACTTCTTACTTAATAGCTTAAGCATTCGAACAAAAATAAATAACCCCAACTGTAACTTATTAGGGTCAAACCCTACTAGCCCCTTTGATACAAACAAAGCTAATGGTAAATAGTAAGACATTATCTTCACCTACAGCCGGGTCACGAATCCTCTATTTAAGTGGTTTTAAAACTTAAAAACAATCTACTACTACTATACATAGTTTAAAGTTAAAAAAAAACGCATGCATAAAAACAAGCCATTTTACAGGTAACACTTTATATTATTCCAACTCAAAAACCTGGGTGATTAACCCTGAATCATTAAAGCACTGTAATGAGGTTTTAAACTACAAATCCATAACCTCATCTTCAGAACAGGCCCACAGTTTTTACTGATATACAATAGTTCTTCTATAAACCCTAACTACCACAAGAAAGACGAATAAATTACATATGACTGCAGCCGTAACATTCCACACACATCACACGGTTAAACCTGTCTATAAATTTTGGTGAAAACAGCTACAAGGTCAAACAGTACGGAGATAGCCACAAGGATGGATCTTTCAAGACCAAACCCTAACCACTCTATAACCAGCAAGGAGGAAAAGCCATGGTGAAACCAAGCTTACCAGGTTAAGCCACCAACTGTCGAAGCTTGGGTCACCCACATTGCGAATGGAGTCAGGGCCTGCAACGAAAGAAAAACATTATGAGTTATCACTTATATATATAAATGTTGAGTTCTAAACAAATTTTTGTATTCAGAAGATGAAGATGAATCCTGTAGCTTACCAGAGTTTGGAATGAAGTCAAACACAGTATGTAGTGTGATAGCCATGAGCAGCAGAAGGGTGAACCCCTCTCTTTTCACCAAAACGATTAAGGTGACTGAAAACCAGGAGTATGTACCACAGTAGAAGCTTCCAACAGAACCAAGCTGAGATTCATGGCCACGCCGATACAAGGTTGAAACTGATACCAAAAGGGAAAAACCCTAGGTCGTTGACAAACTTATAGCTGTTAAAAGCACAGCACAAGACTCCCAAACCATACTAATGAACAGGCACGAAGAACTGTAGCAGCATGGGAGCTGTTACCACCATTGTTTCAGCGAAAAATGGACATGAGAATTCACAGAGCGGCCGAGCCCGAAGGCAAGTGAAGAAATCACAAGATTAGGGTTGAGTCAACGCTTATCTATCATCAACACTTGGCGTAGAAGCACCCACGTAGCTTTTAACAAAATTTCCATGCAGTGGGTCGTTGTTCTATAGTTTACAACGAGATTCCCATCATACGTTTGCAAAAATAAAATGATAGCATGGATATTCCAAGGTGGTCGTAACACTATAGTTTAAAACTGTCATATATTTCATGTTAAACAAACGATGCGTCCGAACTGTGCATAGTGAATAATAACACTTGCCCTACAAACAATATAACCATACAATTGTCAAATAGTGATCAAGAATTCGATAAGTTATCCATTTAGAAATTATAATATGGGTAAAGGAATTTTTGTATGGTTATCCATTTTGGTAGCAATACTATAGTTTCATATGTCATCTTTTTTAAACAATCAAACCTTGGAATAATACCTTGAACCTTGCATACTTTATGATGAAAACATTGCGTGGTATTTATTTAATTCATGCAATATAAACATCGTTAAAAAAAACTCAGTATTGAAGTATTCTAGACTTGAAGTGTTTCGCATTATAAAATTATAAGGATCAGGGTGTAGCGTATACTATATGTGGTTCATAAAGACCTATCATCAACATTTCCAATCACCCTAATCTCATGTGTTATTACATAGATCTTTTTCTTAAGTCTATGAGATCAAAAAAAAGATATTGGATTTAGCTGTTACAACAATACTATCAAAATGTTAAATGCGATAGCTGTACATAGATGACATAGGACGTGCCATTACGTCTTAGGTGACCAAAAACTTGTAAGATTTAAATTACATAACTCACATTATCGGATTAGGGTTACCGTGGTCCATTTCAATTGTTGATACAACTTAATAATAATTCTTTAATAGACTCGGATTTCGCATATGACAAGTAGACCCTTGTCATCCTTAAGATACATTGAATTTAATAAAGATAGCTTACAGATCTCAATCCATTATCAATCATAGAAATAGGAATAGTTTTTCAAGATAAAACAAATCCTGAAATAGATAAGAGGAAACATGTAATTTACAGAATAACTGGAAATTTGATTGAGACAAGCAAAGTATATTTATATTGGTACCTTCAAGTCCTTATAGTTAAATGTTGCATATCAAATATTCTAACTATAAACATAACGTGATGCAATAACAATGGTGGAGTAAAAATTGAACTGATTATAATAACTCTGTCATACTATCACTAAGATCTCGAGGAGGTCATAGGCAGAGTGCTACCTTCAAACACCGTGTTCAGACTTTTACTGAATGATTTGGTACAGCTAAATGATTTTTAATACTTTAAAGATTAATTGCAGCTACCCGAACATTACCTGTATATTTGTAAGAGAAAGACATTTTGATGCATTAGCTCAGAAGCTAAGTAAGCCCAGTCTGCTATGGCAATTCCCCCTTGAGGTTGCAGAACAGAAAACAATCAGTAACTGTAAATAAAACTCATATTACAAATTAAGTACAATCACAGATACTCTAGACACATTTATGTTCATCAAAACAGTTAAATGACTGCATTTAATCATATTACATGCTAATTTAAAAATTTTAAATTTGTTTGGAAATTTTGGGTTCTCACACATGCCTATGAAGAAAATTCGACAGTTGAGAAGCAATGAAAAGATAACGAAAAATGCAATGCAGTTTGTGGCAAAAAGGAAGACGACCATGACGAAGGTCTGATTGGAAGGGAGCTGGCAAAGGTGTGCATGCTGGATTAGTTTAGGGCTGAGAGTTGCATGCAGCAGGTGAAATATTCGTTATGGGCACTTCTATTCATCCCCTTAGGGCCACGCGTGGAGTTAGGCAGCAACCCCGAGTTGCTGGATGCATTGGGCACTGGTGGAATGATGCTGCGTGAGAGGGGGAAGGCCAAATGGCAGGCGTGAAGATGAGAGCTGCGTGGATGTTGGGCAGCGTGAAGATGGGGGCTTCGTTGATGATGGGAGCTGCGTTGATGACAGGAAGCGTGTAGGTTGAATGGCGTAAAGGTAGAAGGAAGCATGATTAAGTTAAATGAGGGCGTGCTGGGTAGCTGGAGAGCAGTGATGATGGAGGGAGATGCGTTGATGGAGCGTGTTGATGGGGGGAGTGCACAGGGAGTGGCAGCGTGAGGATAGCTCAGAGTCTAGGCAGAGTTGGGGCAGCGTGAAAGTAGTTTGCAGGTTCGGAGTTAATGCGTGGCACAGGTCGAGAATGGTATGTGAATTAAACTCTTAGTTGGGCGTGAAGGTGGAGGGAGTAGGTGGGAAGACTGGGCAGTGAAGGTTGGAAGTTGGAGAGGGAGATGGTGGGACAGCGTGATAAAGATGCAGCGTGGAAAATGCTGGGAAGTAGCAGAGATGGTAGTGTGGAGATTTTTGGGTGAGCATTAGAGTTGGGCGGGCCAGGCGTGAAATGAATGCTGTGCAGCGTTGAGGATAGCGTGGGATCTGGGGATGAATATTAGGGTTTCAGAGATTGCAGCAGCCTGAAAGGGGGATGCGAATGTGGCGTAGGTGGAAGGGAGCCCCAAAAATGGATGCGTGAAGGCTAAGAATGGGGAGAGGATGCGATGGAGGGATGATAGAAACCAACAAAAAGTACCTAAACCTAACTAACAAGACAAAACCAGAAGCATCAAGAAGAAAACTAGAAACAAGACTCTTTTTTCAGAAAAAAAATTTCAGAAATGAGAAAGATTAGGTATAGGAGCAAACTGCTCTGATACTAATTGATCCGCAATGTAGAGCAGGATTTGAAATATGTTAAGACTAAACTGAAATGCAAGACAAGCTGAACACAACAATGGAAGGTGAAACTGCTCTGATACTAATTGATCCGCAATGTAGAGCACGATTGGAAATATGTTAAGACTAAACTGAAATGCAAGACAAGCTGAACACAACAATGGAAGGTGAGGCTAGGAGAGCCTCACGTCCTAAACAAAAATACAATAAGAACTCAGAACTCTATTAACAACTACTAACACAATAGAAAGGAAAGACACACAAGCTTGGCACAAAGAATCCTGATTGTATTATGAGGCCACATGCCTTTTTATAGCAATTACAAAAGGAGCACAATAAATGCTGCTCATTATTTAATATTAAGATATCTTTAATAACCTAAATAACAATTAATACATTCGTAGAACCAAAATAGTGCCTAATACATGAAGGGGGAGTGTGGGACTCCCATACGGATCAATAGGACAAGTTGTATTGGCCTTAATTTTAATATTATATCTTACAAAACCCTTTTGAATTTGCTCCATCTGTATCCATGATTACTTTATTATGGAGATTCATATTATTTACATACATGTACAGATTGCAAGGACCACCCAATAAATTGGCAATTTTAAAATTATTTTCTAGAAGGTTGATCTCTCTCTCTCAAGTAACAACATACACACATACAATAGTAGCAAAACACATACAATATTAGCAAAAGGCACATTTTAAAAATAATATTTGAAAATACTAAATATAAACCAACAAATATAAGTTTTCCATTTCAAAAAATAAAAATGGAAAGGATTCGGGAATCTACCACCAATTCTATCTTAAAAATCAAGTAATATTTTTTTTATAAACTCTCTCTATATATAGTAGCAAAAGATGCATTTTAAAAATAATATTCAAAAAACAAACTATGATATAAGTAAAAGGTATGAAAATTTAAAAAATAATGATAATAATACAATAATTATAAAAAATACTAAATATAAACCAATAAATATAATTTACCCATTTCAAAAAGATAAAAAATTGAAAAAGATTACGGAATCTATCACCAATTCTATCTTAAAAATCCATTAATATTTTTTTTATAAACCACCAAAATATCTCTCTATATATAAAGTAACAAAATACACACACACATATACAATAGTAGTAGCAAACGACACTTTTTTAAATAATATTCGAGAAAACAAGCTATCATATAAGAAAAGGTATGAAAATTTTAGAAATAATTATAATACAATAATTATAAAAAATACTAAATATAAACCAACAAATATAAGTTATCCATTTCAAAAGATAAAATTAGAAAGGATTAAGGAATCTATCACCAATTCTATCTTAAAAATCCACCAATGAGTTTTTTATAAACCACCAAGAAAGTATTTATAAACCATCAATAGTGAAAATGTTCAGATTGTGAAAAATACCAAAATAGGTGAAATCATTTTAAAATGTAAAAATAAAAAATATTGACTTGAGTGTATCACAATTATATATAAAAGTTTCAGGTTACTTATTTACTGTATTTTCAAAAAAAATATTCATAGATATTTTTAAGAAAGGACCTTGATCACAAGGGTTTACTTAACCCAACCTCACACCTTGATTGATGGTTTTCCACCTACATTAAGAACCCTTAATCAAGGGCTCATTTAAGATCTCAATTAAGGTATTAATAGCTTAATTGAAGGCTTAAAATTACCTCAATTGGGGATATGAAAAACACTTGTTCCATGCTCTCCCTTTGAAAAAAGTGTTACCTATTTTTATGGATTCACATTTATCCTAATTATGTATTTAGAGAAGTAGTAAACATGGCACCCCACCCACATCCTTTGTCTTTGTTCGAAGAGATGGATGTTTGTGATGCAGTACCGAATGACCCAATGAATCTTTCATGTATGTCTCCCATACTTTTTCCATTGTAGCCAGAAAAATTCATCCATATATCCTTGTTAGCACCCTATTAATCGCCTTGTGTTGTTAGAAGTCCTCTTTTGTACAACAAGGAGCTAGAGGTTGCAATGACTCACTTTATTATCTTTGTATTCTTTCAAGTATGTGAGTCATGTAGAGAAATATGCTACTATAAATCTTCATATATTTTAACACTACAAGGAAAACACACCTCTAGTGGAGGTTTTTACGGATGTTCCACTAAAAAGAGCCCAAATATATGCTTATAGTGGAGTTTCCTTACGGAGGCCAGTGAGCGGAGGTTTTACTGGATGTTTTTACTCAGTGCTTTGATGCATACCAAATGCACCGATGCTTCTAATGTCTGTATGCACCACTGTGTATCCAAGACCCCAGGGCCTAAGCCTATTGTGGGCTAGGTATCCAAGACCCCACGGCCTGTAACAAGATCTAGGAGGCTGACTAAACCTCCCAAGTTCAGTAATAGTCACGAGTGGTTGGGTATTCAAGCCCCCAAGGCCTATCAAGGGCCTATAATAGGCCCTAGAGGCTTAGAGCCTCCTAAGGCTATTGGTAACAACTAGCTAAGTGCTATTGGTAACAATTGGATGTTAATGACAACTGTCTCTTGACTACGATCGACTGGAAACCCAATTCACCATGAAACCCATGGCCTCAAGCATGCGATGCGATTTTCATGCATACTGGTAAGCCCAAGCCTTGCCTCAACCCAATTTCTCATCCGTCCGTGATTCTGCCATCTCCATTTGGTGGATATTTGTAAGCTCGCCCATGTAAAAAAGACTCCAAAGTATTTTTGTATTGTTACATTAAATAAAAAAACCCTTTGCCCCTTAATATATAAGCAATATAAATTTTAGGTTTTCATGAGTATTTAATATCACAATATGAATGAACGTGATATTATATTGCCTTCTATTGAAGCCCCCGTGATAACGCTTAATCCCTCACCATATAACTCTTACCTATACAATTTCCAAATCCATGCCAATATCTCTAGTTTAGATGATATTGTTAAATATGTTGCACATATTCATCTCTTATGAAATTATGGGTGTTTACTAATTTGATTTGTAGAATTTATGCAAACCTTTTAGATTTTGTGTGAGCATTTCCATCTTTTTTGTGACATATAACATTTTTTTAAATTAAAAATGTTTATTGGTATTGGTATACTTTGTATTTCATCGACCATATTTAAAAATATAATTATATGTTGCATTACTACAAATTGAGATCTACACTTATTATTTACTATTAAAAATGTTTTCATTATGTTAAACCCCTCAAATGTTTCAAAAACACTTGATGTAATCAAAGGAACTTATCTAACTTTAGTAATTTAAATAGCCATAAAAATATCCTTTAGAAATTTGTACAAATAAATTTGAAATTCTTAACTTAGAAAGGTTGTATCACTCACATGACTATATATATTGTTATTGTTATCATAAACATGGAAAACTCACTTTTCATTCACTCAAGTTTTTTTTGTGAGTGGTTTATTAACATTTTCAAAATAAGGAAGATATAAAGATAAAAATTTAAACATTTGTGAAAAAAATAATATAACTATCTATTTCTTAAAAAAAATTATTTGAATGATCACTTTTATGTAAATTTAAATTCATAATATAATCCCAATCGATCAATTTTATAATAATGATTTATTTTACCAAAATGACACAAGAAAATAATGTCCTAAATTTTTTACTTTAATAAATTTTATATAGATAATTACTTATATTTTAAAGAAGTAAACTTATTAGAAAATTCATAATTTTACATAATAATAATAAAAAAAACCCTTACAAAAGTGGAATTTATAAAAAGATTGACCTTCACCATTTGTTGGAAATCATAGAACCAAACATTGAAACCCTATGTGTTCAATATTAATATATGTACTATTACACATTGAATAAAAATTAGATTCCCTTAATTCACGTTCATGAATTTATACATATTTACAATAAATGATTAATAGAAAGTCTTAAGTGTTATCATAAAGCACTTTTCGGTATAATCAAGTTCTTAACATTTTGATGTATAAGTTCTTAAAAAGAACTCACGCAGCAAATATACAAGTTTTCCATTAATTTTACGTTCATGAATTCATAACAAAAGCGAATTAATTTTCATTTTTCATCCTGGAATGTTTTGCGGTGTGTGGAATTATATGTGAATAATAACGACTCCTTTAAAAATCACCTATATTTAAATCAATCGTCCACATGGAAATCAAACGTCAGCTGATTCACTCCATATGGATGGCCAAATAAATTAAAATGACGTGGACAAATACAAAAGATGAATAAAAAGTTTGAAATTTGGATATAAGAATTTGAAAAATTTCAGCTCCTTGACGTGGGAATTTGAAACATTTCAGCTATTAGGATTTGAGCATTTGAAACGTTTCACTGGCCATCATTAAAATAGGTTACATAGGGTAGATCACCACATAGATGAGAAGGCAAGGTATGAAATAACGAGATATAGCTTCTTGTTTAGGTGAATAATATTTAGCTTGCTGCAGGTCATTTCATGCCGCTGCAACAGGTCGGTTGATGGTTGGATTTCAAGCAATAGCTGAGCTGTTGAGGCGAACAATATTCAACCTACTGCATACCATTCAATGCAAGTGCAACAAATCTGTTGATCGATCAACAGACCTGCTGCAGCTGCATTAAATGGCCTGCAGCAGGCTGAATATTGTTCACTTCTATTTAGATCTCACCCGCTCAACTACCATCCAAGGTGGTCCTAAAGTCTCTCTATGAAAACCAACCTCATCCTCATCAACCAGAAGACAAAGAGAGCAGAGATTCATAGTCTCTTCCAGAACCTGTGATGGCCAACATTAATATTCGATGACAAAATTATTGGAAGGTGTAGTTAATTCCTCCCATCGCAAGTAATCAGCTGGCGGTTGTAGATTTAATGTGGTAGGTGGAATGCCAATTTAATGTGGCACTTGTATCTTTGTAAAGAAATAGCTTGCGGAAGAAGTCTCTAGAGTAGGCACTGTTTTACATGATGCAGAAGTATCTAGAATCGGCGCGTTTTGCCTCTTGGGAGTTGGGAAAAGAATGGCCTAGTTTTATATATTCCTGGTAATTGTATTTTGTTATATTAGAGAGGAGGATAATACAAGAGACGCATTCGCTCCAGTTCTGGTGTTTATAGAGCTGTAGCTCTGTAGAAAACTCTGTTTTGTATGAAGTTTTAAACCCCCAATCTGCCCAGAAATCCACGTTTGAATGCTGTTGTCACTCAAAAAAACCAACAATTGGTATCAAAGCAGTGACGTATCCTGCCTATGAGAGGTCTGATCCCTGCTCAGGTTGTTTATCTCTGCAACCCACATAGCCATCCTGTAGTGCTGAGTGAGTGAGAAAAAGGGCAGTGACCGAGTTGTGCCAATGAAGTAGCAGCTGCTGATGTCATGCTAGGAAAGGCCTTGTACTTTGTAACCGTTCTGTAAGCTTTCTGCTGAGCCACTGAAAGGAACGATTTCCTTCTCTAAGGAGAACTCTTGGCACAATAATCTTCGCTCTTCTCTGAAAGAAGAATATAAGATTATGCCAAGTCTGAAAGGAAGCTTAGCGACCATTAAGTCCTCTGGCGCAGGAAGGTAATGAAGAACAGGAGAAACAGCCTTATTATCATCACATCGACAGGGAATTTCAAGGGGGTGCTCTTAGCGACAGAGACCAGCTCCGGAGGCGCTGACTTCCGCATAGAGTTTCTGGGCGTGTTGACCTCTTCCTTCGCCGACTGGGATCTGGGACAATAAGCAGCTTAAGTTCCTTGGAGTCTGGATAATAAGCATACCTGCCATGGAAAGTCGAAAGAAAGAGCCGCAGCTCTGAGAAAAAGGAAAGAGACCAAGGGTCCACGTAAGTTAAAAAAGGGAAGCAGTTGCAGGTGTTTAACAAAATTTGTGCCGTGTGGTCGTTAAATTGAGTCAGTTGTGCTCTAAGATTTGCTGTGTGTCCATAGCCATGTAAAGCAGCCAAGCTTGACATAAGGGGGAGAAGACCCCATTGAAAACAAGCATTAGAGGGTTTCGTGTCAAGGTCGAGGCATGTGCTGAAGATTGAAGGGTTCCGCTTATCAGTTTGTTTCCCTCCTGCTGAGCCACTGGCAGAATAAATTTAAGCCTCACCTTTGTCATCCGGCCCTCTTGAGAAGGCAAATCATCTTGTCGTAGCATTGATTTATCCAGAACCTTCAGATCAGAATCCCTGCTATGAGAGGCTCTTCCATCAACCGATGTTTTTTTTTGACATGTCCCCCGTTCGGGCCTTCGCTAGGTTGCCCCGCATGACGACTATCTACAGTCCGCCCTTTTGTCCTCCTACCTCTAGAGTCCAATCCTCCTTTAAGCTGACTCGGATTGTGCGAATCTGAGAATCTTCTCTCCAGCACGTTGTGCCCATCTGAACTACGCCAATCCCTAGAAGTCCCACCATCACGGAACCGTTTCGAGCGATCCAAATCATCGCAGTGCCATGTTTCATCGAGGAGATGAACCATGACTGGCGTAGCCGTGAATTGTCTGTTGTGCTGATTTTGTTCTCGTGTGATTTATGCTGTAAAATTTGTGCGTTGGCCCCGCGCAAGAGATAGAGACGCCACTCATATGGATGAGAACGAGTTCTAGAGGAGGCTGTGTGATGAAGAGCCCTGCCTCAGGCCTCTCTGAAGAGTCTCAGAACTTGAGTGCCACCGAAAAGATGAATTTGAAGGGCTGTAGCCAGTGGAAGATTTGTGCAAACTCAGAACAAGACCCTGAGCAGACTGCGTAGAAGAGGTTAGTCATCGTGGAAGAGATAAGTCGTTATTGAAGCCCAATCGGCCACTGGTTGAGTTCTATCTCCGGTGGATTGGAAACCCAGCCGTGCCAAAGGTAAGAAGAAATATCGGATCCTTATTTTTGTTTCAGTGGTAAAAGTTATAGCTCCCATTTAGTGGTCGAGCTATTGTGGATGAAACTTCTGAAGGTAGTAGCCTGAAGAAACTTGTGGAATTGTTAAAATCCACGAAAAGGACTCTCATTGGTTGAATGCTCCCACGGTGTAGTGGTTGAGCAGATTCGAAGAAATTATCTTGAATGAAATTGAAATTGGGCATCTATAGAAGGAATCCTATGTGTTCCTGCACTGGCAGAGTTTAGCCAAGTAGAGGGAAAAGGGTTGTTACCCGTGTTTGAAGAAATTGAGACCAGAGGAGCAGAAGCTCGGTGCTTTTTCAACAGAATCCAAGACAAAGATGGCGAAGAGCAAAAGACTCAAATTGTCGAAGGAAAAGAGATTCAAATCTTGCATTGCAGATTTGTATGCTGTAGCAGAGATGAAAAATGAAGAAGTCTGTCATAATTTTATGCCAATTCCAGTTTTCTCAGGTAAGAATTATGTGTTTTGGACTATTAAAATGAAAACTATGCTTCGTGCAGAAGGGTTATTAAATTTTGTTGAAAAAGAATGTAATGGATTAAATTGTGTTGAAAATCACTGTAATGAACCTTATGATGAGGCAAGTGATGCCTCTGCATTATATCTCATTCAGAGAGCCATGAAAGGTAGTATTTTTCATATTGTTTCTGATGCAACCAGCGCTAAAGATGCTTGGGAAAGATTAAGAAGCGAATTTGATGTGAGGGGGAGAAACACTGACCAGCATCAGGCTGAGTTACATGAAGTTGACAGTCACTCTGTTGATGTAGCTGTTGAGAACATTGTCAATAATATTGGTAAGCACCCAACAGAAGCAGAATGTAAATTTGAAGAAATTGACAAAGCTCATATCGTTGTTGGTGGAATGAAAGATGAAAGCAACTGTGCTGATACTGCAACACAAGACGAAATTAAACTTGAAGTTGAGGAGAAAACTCTTGCTGGTCATGAGGTTGAGCTCTATGAAGCTCATGAAGACACTGAAAGTTTTGAAATCCTTCAAGATGATATGTTAGATGCTTCATCAAATGCAATTGATGAAAATTTTGCAGAAATTGTAGCAATTGAGGTAAAAATTGAAATTGAAGAAGGGCCAAAATATGATGAAGAAATTCTAAGTGAAGCTCAAAAGATAACAGTCCAAAAAGAAATGAAATCAATACTTAATATAATGAATTGTGATGAAATTTTAGTTCCAGCTGAATGTAAAGAGGTTGACAATGCTCTCGATGCAATAAGATTAGCGGTTGAAGCAGAAGACAGCCAAGCTGTTAGTGAAACCCACGGTGTAGAGGCACTTGTGGATGAATATGTAGGTGGAACTGCCATTGCGGTAGTGGAAACTCCAGCCATAGAAGCTGTTGAGAAATTCGGTGAACCCCACACAATTGTGGATGAAGAAGTAAAAGATGATGTTGAAGAAGATGAAACTGCCATAGCAGCAGCGAAAAATGGTGAATCAGCAACTCAAGCAGTTGCAGGACAACAAGTAGAGGCTGAATGTGAAGAAGAAGAAGAGCTCTTGAAGAGCATGCCCATGAGGGAAAAGGATTTTCATAACATTTCTATTGTTTGTGAATGTGCAGGTATAAATAGAAATCAATCAACAACTGAGAAGGAAAATGAAGATGATGAAAACTGCACTTTCATTGCAGAATCTGACAAAACATTTCCAGTTTGCATAGAAATTGCTGACATGATAGTTCAAGATGAATGCAAGGACTTCATTACTGATTTTCACGCTGATTTGAAGCTCATTGAAGAATGGCTCGAAAAGCCAAACTATGTTGAAATGAACCGCACTGTTGTTGCAGCCGTTGGAAGTTTAGCTGAACGCAGTCACAGACCTGCAACAAATGAAGAAAGAGTTAGTGGAAATGCTCTCGTAGAGAACAAAGAAGAGATTGATATATTAAAAAATATTTCTGAAGCACGACAAGAACAAATTCAAGAATTTAATCATGAAGACTACATAGAGAATATACAACTAGACAACAAATCTGAAGAATATGATAAATCTGTTGAAAAAGTGTTCTCATCAGTGAAGCTTCAGTATGGTTTTGGACATAAAGGTCGTGAAGCAATTGGAAACGATGTGGTCGTCCCACCAAATGCAACGTTGATGGCAGATCTTAAGCTTGTGTCTTGGAAGGTTGTTGAAGGAGTCACTGATGATAAGAAAGCAATGAAGAAAATTTTGAAGCAAGGAGAAGGCTATGAAAAACTTAGTGATGGGGCAGTTGTGAAAGTTAAATACGTGGGAAAGTTAGAGGATGGTGTTGTGTTTGAGGAAAAAGGATATGACGAAGAGCCAGTCGAATTTGTGACTGGAGAAGAGCAAGTTGTTGATGAACTAAATAGAGCGGTTATGACAATGAAGAAAGGAGAAGTTTCCTTAGTGACTGTAGCACCTGAATATGGTTATGAAACTGAGATTAAGATGGATTTGTTAGTTTTTCCAGCGAAGTCCCCTCTGATTTATGAAGTTGAGCTGGTTTCATTGGTGAAGGAGAAAGAGGCATGGAACATGGACACAGTTGAAAAGATAGAGGCAGCTGGGAAGACGAAAGAAGAAGGGAATGCATTATTCAAGATCGACAAGTATTTTAGGGCTTCCGAGAAATATGAGAAGGCTGCAAAGTATATTGAATTTGACGCATCATTCAGTGAGGAAGAGAAGAAGCAATCTAAGCCTTTAAAAGTCACTTGTAACCTGAACAATGCAGCTTGTAAATTCAAGTTGAAGAATTACACTCAGGAAGAAAAATTATGTACAAAGGTTTTGGAAATTGAATCTCAAAATGTGAAGGCTTCATACAGAAGGACACAAGCGTACATTCAAACAGCAGATTTGGAGCTAGCAGAGATTGAGATAAAGAAAGCACTTGAGATTGATTCAAACAACAGGGATGCAAATGAATTTGTGGATAAACATAGGTTGCAGCAGTCCATTGAAAAATTTACAGACATTGATGGAAGATTCAAGTTCAAAGAGCTTAAAGAAAATATGAAGAAGAAAGTGAGAATGAAGAAGAAGACGAGAAAAATTCCAGAGTTCAAGGTCTGGAGCAAACGAAAGAAAAAGAAGCCGCTGCATCAACTTGTAGAAGACAAGAATAGTAAGATTTTTTTTTGTAAGCCTAGCTGAGACTTAGACCAGCAGGCAATTGGGTTAAAAAGTATGTCAAAATGTGTTTTTGTAAGCCCTTAGAGGCACTGCTGAACCACGCCATTTAAATGTTTTAGATGTTAGTATTTTTGTAAATTTCGTAATTGCTATAACTCATTATGGTCGGAATTAAGGGGGAGTATTGGAAGGTGTAGTTAATTCCTCCCATCGCAAGTAATCAGCTGGCGGTTGTAGATTTAATGTGGTAGGTGGAATGCCAATTTAATGTGGCACTTGTATCTTTGTAAAGAAATAGCTTGCGAAAGAAGTCTCTAGAGTAGGCACTGTTTTACATGATGCAGAAGTATCTAGAATCGGCGCGTTTTGCCTCTTGGGAGTTGGGAAAAGAATGGCCTAGTTTTATATATTCCTGGTAATTGTATTTTGTTATATTAGAGAGGAGGATAATACAAGAGACGCATTCGCTCCAGTTCTGGTGTTTATAGAGCTGTAGCTCTGTAGAAAACTCTGTTTTGTATGAAGTTTTAAACCCCCAATCTGCCCAGAAATCCACGTTTGAATGCTGTTGTCACTCAAAAAAAACCAACAAAAATTATTAAAAAGTTTCCAATCATTTTTCGGGACTATCATTTACAAGTATTCGACTTTGTGGCGGTCACCACTATTAGCAACTTGATCATAGTCGTTGGCATATTATGTGCTTTTTATAACGATAATGTCTTGTTCCATTCCAACTGGATGGAAAAATGTCACCACTTACAGACATGAGTGTGGGTCGCTCATCATAATTAAAATGCATATTGTTTATATTCTAACAATTAAAATGCATATTGTTTATATTCGTTATAATAGTAACACTAATTCATTGATTGTTGCTGTAATCAGTTCTGGCACACTATCAATTTATAGTGACATTGCATCTATCAAAGCAGGTCGACAAGCTACAGAAAAAGAGAAATTTTTCCATCAGATTGAGAGAGAGATTGGAATTTGAAATTACAAATTGTAGAGGAGTTTGATATTAAAGCCAATAACGAGAGAATATTCATGTTTTTGAATACTCTCTCATTCTTTTTCTTTAATCATGCCCTTGCAATTTTGATTAACAAATCCCCCACCTCTCGCTGAATATGGTGAAAAGAGCTCTCTGTTTTTCGCAGTTTGGTTTGCTTTTATAGATGCAATGTCTCAGCTTACAATACTTGACATTGTGCCAGAACTGATTGCAGCGACTATCAATTAACGATTGTTGCCATTATAACGCATATTGGTAGCTGGCGACGTTTCTCCATCCAGTCAGAATGGAACAAAATGTTTGTGGTTATAAATAACACATATTATGTCATCTGCTATGACGAAGTCATTATTAAATGATAGTCCTGAGTCGAACGCTTGTAAATGATAGTCCCGAAATATGTTTGGAAGCTTTCTCATATCTTTGTACTCGCACCACGCTCGCAATCGCAGGTTCTGGAAATAATTATTGGATGACGAATCTCTCCTTTTTTTTGTCTTCTTGTTGACGAGGACCAGATTGGTTTTCATGGACAGACTTGATGACCACCTTGGATGGGAGAGGCAGATTGATCAGAAGCTCTATCTGGTTGCACCGATGGCATCTCATCTTCTTTTATTTCATATTTTGCCTTCTTATTTATGTGTGGTGATCTGCCATGACAAATTCTCTAAAGGATGGCAACTCAATTATCTTCCTTTCGTTATTAATTATTATGTATATTTTTTTATAATATAATTGTTTATTTCGAATTTGAAATGATCCTTGAAAATATATTTATTTCAGCCTCCACTATAATTTATAATTATTTATATTTTAGAATTTGGAGTGGAATATTATTTATGTTTTTTTAGATTGAAGGAAGATCAAGACAAATATAAGGTAAGTGAAGCATAGACAACAACATATGATTAAACTAAGTATGAAGAACAAATAACATATAACTTGTTCATGGCACTTAACTTATGACCTATAGATATCTATCAGCCACAAGTTAAGTAGTTGTGCTAGTGTATAAACTCTTATGAACTTAAATATAAATTTATTAAGTCTAACTTTTCTTAATTTCTTAATTGCATAAGAAAAATATTATCTAATAGTACTTTGTAATAAATATATGATCTATTTTTTAAATAAATTGGGACTTTAAATATGGTTTTATAATTAAGCCTTAATTTATGATCTAATGGGTTTTGGATTTCTTGACTTTTTGTTAAAATAGACTAAAACTAACTAAAATTATAATAACATAATTCGAGTACAAAGAATTGAATGATATAAAATGCATAATCTGTATTATATCTTTGCATAGACTTCAGCCCTATCTCTAAGCGGCTTAAGGGTAAATCTATGTACACCCCATTGATATTTCATGCACAGAATTGTCAGAAATGATAGGATCATCCTCCGTATATGGCCACTGAATATTGGGTACCTATTCACGTCCCGACATCATCAATATTGCGTTGAACAGGGATTCATCGCTTAACTCGTCTGCTAAGGCGCGCGTATTATAAAGTAATTTAAAGTTTTATATATCAACAATGATGTCAAAGATCGATCGGTTTGGTTGAATATATTTGATCTCCATATAGCGTCTACAGATTATAGACGTTCTTAGCAGAGTTTGAGCTCTCTTTTATAAATACATCTAGTCTATGTCATATTACTAAATCTCTTATCTAACAGAAATAAAAAGAGAATTCTGATTCATTATAACAAAAATAATGAATTCTGATTCATTATAACAAAAATGAATTATGTCATATTAACAACAGAAATAAGAAGAGAATTCTGATTCATTATAACAAAAATTAAAGCGATCCCATCCGTTCTCCATTCTGCAGGCTCTGACTATGAACTGGAGGCTCCGCTCCAAGGGTTTCCAAATACCCGCTGGCTCTCATCGCATTACATGAAATAACAGGGGGATTCACCATGTTTCGGAGAATGGGGATCGGATTCACCATTAAAGCTTTATTGAATAATTCCTTTACTTATTGATTAAGTTAAAGGCAATAGCATAATATTGCTAAGAGAACATAAAACACAATACAAAAGAAGAGTGATAACATGGAAATCAAATGATGAAAAACATGTTATTAAAATGGTAGTACTTTATTTATGAAGAGATGTAATATTTGTTTTCCTTTAAAAAAAATCATAATAAAAAGTCGAAACTACATTTTATCTTAAAATCTTAATATAATAAGATAAAAAGACTCTTGGATCCAATAACCCCAATGATGCAGAAAAATTTACCTTTCCTGCTAATTCCTCTTATGGGTCAGCAGTTTCAATAAAGACCCAACCTTGGTACAAATTTTACCTCGAGTTTCTTTTATTCAAGATATCACAAAGTTGAATCCTCTGAGAAATTGGGCGTATCATTCATATATGCAAAACATATTTATAATGTTAAACAAAACATATAAAAATATAATAGAATTATGTGAGCACTCATTCTCTCTCTTTCCACTAATCCTTTATCATGGCTAAATACTCTTACGATACCTTCATATGGTTCATAAGGTGTATGGTGTTTTATATCATGAATATTCTCTTTCCACTAATCCTTTATCATGGCTAAATACTCTTACGATACCTTCATATGGTTCATAAGGTGTATGGACTCAAGCCTTTTCTTAAGAAAATTATTTTATGCATGCTAAAGGCAACCACACCTTCTCGCAAGTTAATTCCCCAGTTTCCAAACCGATATCATTTCCAAAATTTCACATTGGGCTATGATTTTCATAACATAGTCGTTAATATTTCAATATGACCCCATCTCATTATAATCCCCAGCTCGCACATTGGTTAAATACTCCACAGGATTTATAGCCATCAATTTGGGACCAATTCTGAGCGCACTGCCTTCATCAATCGTCAACGTTGTACAAGTATTCAACTCTTACACATAAACCTTGAAGTCAATTTCCTCAAATAGTGAATTTAGTTTCACTAAGTCTTCGGCAAGACCTCTCTTCCAGCTTTACACACACAAGCATCTACTCTGCATTCTTTATTTTCCAGCAATAGGGTTATATAGGGATATAAATTCTTCCAAGCAGACTCATGCTCCTCTGTTTCGGAGTAGCTTCCCTTGTCTTTGGAACTAATGCCTCAACGTAAATCTCCACCAGAATTTCTACAGAACTCAAGACTTATTTGAATTGGAATCTATTATAGATTCTACTGAGTTATTTACCCATGAATTAGAATCACACAGTGATTCAACCCAATTCCAATATTAGTTTCAGGCTCATACAGGCGCTGAAACCCTGCAAGCCCTTCGTCACATGGGAAAGGACTCTATTCACTAATTCATCAGGTTCCCATACACAGAGTGAGCCATTTAAATAACTAACCACTATTCATCAGAAATTGCTCAATCAGATTACATACAGATTATAAAAGAGATAAGAATACACACAGCACTGATGAACCTCCTTCTCATTAAGAATAATGAAACTCTACATACAAATTAAAACACTGACCTACTTGTCCATGGCCTGATCTACTTTTACATGGTCATCTTCTCTCTGAACTCTCACTCTCGAGAGTTACCATTCGATTTTCTTTTCTTCTTCCAGGACTCTTGAGTTCTCAATTTTCTTGAACTCTCTAGTTGCCTTCCCCTCCTCATAGGCTTACAATATAAACTTAAAGAAATCGATGTTTCTAACACAAACCTGACCACTTCTAGTAACTGGTTACTAAACTTAGAAACTGGTACTATCTTTTTGGTAACTGACCACTAGTCCCTAAACATGGTATTTTTAATACTAGAATTCTGCCTACTAATGCAGATTTCAGTTACAACAATTATTTCCTAACTAGCGACTCAACTAACTTTTCACTACTTAAAACCTTCCAATTTTAACTTCGAAATTTCTAGCGTTTACATGGCTTTTATAATAAACTCACTTTCTTGGGCAATACTAAGACCCCATTGTCTTGATTAATATTTGACAATTTTAAATGAGCAAGATGCTCCTGCATCAAACTCCCATGGAAAAAAAAGAAATCATGACCTCCTAGTCATGCACCTTAGTCCTCCTCTGCCTGGATTCCATGTGCTTGTATAGTCACATGCATTCTGTTGCTGACTATTCTTCTTATTTTGGTATATCTTCTCTGAGAAATCTTTACCTTTAGCATCCTCCCTTCTTCAATATCCGTGTCCAATCTATCCTTTTGGCTGATACACCTTCTCACTATCAACTTGTTGCTGAAACTTTTTGTTGTAGATGTTGTTCACTGGCTGCTGCATTTTTATATTCTTCATACCTCGGTCTCATAGCACTTGAGTTACTCAACTTATCTACAGAAAATTGAACTATATATTCAGGTTTCTCATTCTCAATCATGAAATCTTATTTATCAATCCTTAGATTGATCAACCAACCTTCGAGCATCTTTATCTCTTTCTCAAGAAACACTATATCAAAGTGTTTCCCCTCATTCTCTTCTTTGGTTCATGCAACAACAAGTTCTTCCATCTCTGTATCACTTAAAAAGTGATATAGGTACTGATCACTTCCATGAGGTAATGTTGCCTCTTCATTCTTTATGATAGAAATATGCATATGTCTGCCTTCTCTTCCTCCAGTACCTGCAAATATACACCAATGATCAATTGTAAAACTATGAGATTATGAAATCTCTGCTGATGCTCCCAGCAACATCTTGCTCTGCTTCAGTGTAGCATCAAATCTCTCATCTATCTCTCCTGTCATCATCTTCTTGTGCTGATTTGTACTCTCTTTCAGACTACCATCCACTTCCACCTTTTCAACAACCTCAATTGCAAGCTTTGCATAACCTCTACCTAGAATGCATTTATGAGATAACAATATCTCATCTTCTTTTACAACATAATTCCGATTTTGTTCTATTGTGGTGCCTTCAAAAAGAAAATCTTCATTCTCTTCAAAGTTTAGGACGATTTTCAGTAACTGTCTTGTATCTCTTCTTGTGCAACCTTCAAACTCTTCACTCTTATCTTCCAGCTACAATCTTCCAGGCTTCCATATATTATGTTGCAGTGCTCCATTGTCTTCACTTTCACTGTCCTTCACTTTCCAATCATCCCTGCAGTAGATTACTTGCTTAATTTGTTGTAGCTTTCCTTAGGCATCTGCATTAGGTTCCATAATTTAGTTATGGCTTTCTTCAATTCAGTTTTCTGCTGCAAGCTAATCTGATCTTCATTACTTTGCCATAGCATTCTGCTGCACTTTATCCGTTCATCACTAGATTGCTGATTATTTTCTTCAGTTCCTCTTTCTTCAATTTCTGCTTTTTCTTTGGAAATTGCTCCAATCACTACTGTACAGATTTCTGCAAACATGGTTGTGGACATTGCTCCAAATGTTGTCCCAAATATTTCAATCTTTCTCTCTTGTTATAATGCTCTCAGCAAATATTTCAACCATTTATTTGCTATTTGATTCATCTCAAGTACTTCATCAGTATGCTGCATTTAAATTTCAGCACAACTCTTCTTTTCCTCTGTCAAAATAGAATTCTGATTTTCTACTTTTGTGGTAGTCCCAATTGTCTTTCCAACAGTCTTCTCTTGGCTATTTACGTAAATCAATTGTTTCTTGTCCTCAATATCAACAGGTTTTTTGATATACGAGACATGATTGTCTCATCTTCCTCAGGGATGCTGCCCTTATTAAGTAAGAAATCTATGAATTTCTATTGCTGCAACAACTCTTCTTGGTCTTTATCAGAAAGACTTTCTTCATCATACTTTATTTGACAATTTCCCCCTTCATTCAAGACAACTTCAAGAGATGAATTTCCTTCTACAACTCCTCACTGTATTTCTCCTCAGCCTTCTCAAGCATAGTATTTGAATGCTTGATGTCTTCCTTAGCTTCTTCCTGCTTTTGGCCATCATCATAAGCCCAGCTCTCTTTGCTTTCAGCCTTTGCTGCATGCTGAAATGGAACACCTTCTTGGAATTGTGCATGTGCCTTTGAATGAGACATAGCTATTCCATCTTCATTCTTTTCACCTGCAAACATACACAAGATATCAGTTTTAAAACCATGAGACTTCTTGGCCTCACTTGAAGGCTCAACCTTCAAGTCTTCTCCCTGATACTCGCTTGCCTTAAGTATCTCATCTTCCCATTGAGAATTTATCAGTTGCTCTCTTCTCCTTTGTAGCCTATGCCACTTCAACTTTCTTTTCACAAGAAAACCACACCTCTGGTCTTCCTCATCCTTGTGTAACAACTCCATTAGTGCTCCTAGATAGACTTCAATCTCAGCCTTCTCCTTCTCATATTCTTCATCACTCATCTGCCTCCATGGGCCATTTGCTTTGGCATCTTCCTTCTTCAATTGTTGGCTGTCTCCTGAACCTCTGCTATGACTTTTGGTAGTCATCTTCTAAGAGCTGCTCTTACAACTCTTCTTCTCTTGAGAACGCAGTTGTCCTCTTGTATTTCAACCTCAGTTGAAGTACTAGGTTCTGGCCACACCTCTTCTTTCTATTAGAAACCCTCACTGGCTTCCTTCACCTTGCCTCTAAGGCTGTGATCTTCTTGCTGAGAGATTTCCCTTCTACTCTTTGCTGCTACCTCTTGCAGGCATACACTCCTCTTCCTTATAGACTACAAGTCCATCTTCTTGCTTTCACAAAAAAACTTCTTGTCCCCGCTCTGATACCAATTGATGTAGGAAAATTTACCTTTCCTGCTAATTCCTCTTCTGGGTTAGCAGTTTCAATAAAGACCCAACCTTAGTAAGAATTTTACCTCGAGTTCCTTTTATTCAAGATATTACAAAGTTGAATTCTCTGAGAAACTGGGCGTATCATTCATATATGCAAAACATATTTATAATGCTAAACAAAACATATAAAAATATAATAGAATTGTGTAAGCACTCATTCTCTCTCTTTCCACTAATCCTTTCTCATGGCTAAATACTCTTACGATACCTTCATATGGTTCATAAGGTGTATGGTGTTTTATATCATGAATATTCCACTCTAGACTCAAGCCTTTTCTTAAGAAAATTATTTTATGCATGCTAAAGGAAACCACACCTTCTGGCAAGTTAATTCCCTAGTTTCCAAACCGATATCATTTCCAGAATTTCACGTTGGGCTATGATTTTCATATAAATCAATACATAGCCGTTAATATTTCAATATGACCCCATCTCATTATAATCCCCAGCTGGCACATTGGTTAAATACTCCACAGTATTTATAGCCATCAATTTGGAACCAATTCTGAGTGCACTTCCTTCATCAATCGTCAACGTTGTACAAGTATTCAACTCTTACACATAAACCTTGATGTCAATTTAATGAAATAGTGAATTTAGTTTCACTAAGTCTTCGGCAAGATCTCTCTGCCAGCTTTACACACACAGGCATCTACTCTGCATTCTTTATTTTCCAGTAATAGGGTTATATAGGGATATAAATTCTTCCAAGCATACTCATGCTCCTCTATTCCAGAGCAACTTCCCTTGTCTCTGGAACTAATGCCTCAACGTAAATCTCCACCAGAATTTCTACATAACTCAAGACTTCTTTGAATTGGAATCTATTATAGATTCTACTCAGTTATTTACACATGAATTAGAATCACACGGTGATTCAACCCAATTCAAATATTAGCTTCAGGGTCATACAGGCGCTAAAACCCTGCAAGCCCTTCTTCACACGGGAAAGGACTCTATTCACTAATTCATCAAGTTCCCATAAACAGAGTGATCCATTTAAATAACTAACCACTATTCATCATAAATTGCTCAATCATATTACATACAGATTATAAAAGAGATAGCAATACACACAACACTGATGAACCTCCTTCTCATTAAGAATAATGAAACTCTACATACAAATTAAAACACTGACCTACTTGTCCATGGCCTGATCTACTTTTACATGGTCATCTTCTCTCTGAACTCTCACTCTCGAGAGTTACCATTCGATTTTGTTTTCTTCTTCGAGACTCTTGAGGTCTCAATTTTCTTGAACTCTCTAGTTGCCTTCCCCTCCTCATAGGCTTACAATATAAACTTAAAAAAATCGATGTTTCTAACACAAACCTGACCACTTCTAGTAACTGGTTACTAAACTTAGAAACCGCTCCTATCTTTTTGGTAACTGACCACTAGTCCCTAAACATGGTATTTTTAACTCCTAGAATTCTCCCTACTAATGCAGATTTTAGTTACAACAATTATTTCCTAACTAGCGACTCGACTAACTTTTCAAAACTTAAAACCTTCCAATTTTAACTTCGAAATTTCTAGCTTTTACATGGCTTTTATAATAAACTCCCTTTCTTGGGCAATACTAAGACCTCGTGGTCTTGATTAATATTTGAAAATTTTAAATGAGAAATATGCTCCTGCATCACCTAATAACCCAAACCCCTAAAGCTAATGTGGTAGAAGAGATCCGATCAATTCTCATCTCACAAAGTCTCTCCATGAAAACCAACAGAACAAAAAGACGAGAGATGAGAGATTCATCGTCTAGTAAATACTTCTCGAACCAGTGATTGATAACATGGTGAGATGACATAGATATTACAAAGCTTCCAATCATTTTTTGGAGCTATCATTTAAAAACATTCGATGTTGTGGCGGTCACCACTATTAGCAACTTGATCATAGTCATTGGCATATTATGTGCTTTTTATAAGGATAATCTTCTTGTTCCACCACTTAGATATGAATGTTGGTTTCCCATCTATATTCGTTATAATAGTAACACTAATTCTCTGATAGTCGCTTGTAATCAGTTATGGACATTCCATCTATAAAAGCAGGGAAAACTACGGAACAAAGAGAACTCTTTCCACGAGGTTGAGAGAGCTTGGAATTTGATATTACAAACTGTAGAGGAATTTGATATTAATCACTATTCCCAAATCCATTCTTTTCTACAATCTCAACCTCGTATTGCTCCCAGTAATGAATATTCTCAATTAACTCATCACGTGCCAAAACCCAACCACGGTTCCAGTCAATTAATTCATCATATGCCACAATTCCTTGGTTGATGTGTTCTGGATTCATTGAAGCATCAACAAAATCTTGATCAAAAGATTGATTACCACGATTCTTCTGGAATGTCTATCGTGTGGGAGTATTGTTGCTCATCTGTACTGGTATGTGATTTGGCATGCCTTCCAGGTATTCGTTTGGAAATCCTTGAGCACATCCCACGTCCAGATGATTAAAATTGATTTGATTTAAATCTTGGGCAGGAGTTGTCTCACTTTGATTGTGGTTTATTGACCCGACCAGCTCCATTCTTATCTACTTAAAGTAGTTGTTGAGACTACCATGGCCTACATTCCTGTCTAAATACTGGTTTTCCACTTGGCCTCTTCGGAGACAGCTAATGTTGCCGCTAAATTGATTCACACCACATCTTCTCCTTAAATTTAGATGTAATAATACTTTTAAAATCATCACTATTATGCAAAGTGGTATCTTCATCAACTCCCCAATGATTTAGCAAAGACTTGGCAGCTTTATGCCATCCTTGATTAAGTCTCAAGTGGTTTTGATTAGAGTATGAAGTAATCTTAGGAATCCTCTTGTCTCCCATGTTGTTTATAGTGTTCTTGTATAGTAGGTACATATTCATAGCCGTGCTCTCAATCGGGGAGAGACTCGCTTCTATGAGGAGGATAGGACAAGGTGTATTGGCCTTAATTTTAATATTATATCTTATAAAACACTTTTGAATTTGCTCCATCTGTATCCATGATTATCTAGAGATGTTGCAGCCCTAAACTTCACAACAATATAAGATAACAGAAGTGACAAGAGTCTCAAAGAGGAGTTTCTTCCTTTCCCAAATCTAGAGGTGTCTTGAGTTACAATTGTTTTAAGTCCATAATAATATTTCCACATTCCATTAATCCTTTTCTCAATGTTATAGCTCTAGTTTAGCTTATGGCGAATACTGATTCCAAGATATTTATATGAAATCACTTCCCCGAGTTGTTGTTGTCATACATTACATTATCATAAGCGATCTTTTGGGATTTGATTATCATAATTTTTTTTTATAAATGTTAACAATCAATACCCATATTAGAACAAAAAAAGTGAGAATTTTTAGATGCTTGTTGAGATCATAGGGACGCCTTTCCATAAGAACAATAACCTCAACAACATAGAGAAGAAGGATGATGACTATACCAGCCAAAGTCGTGTCAACACAACCAACCTCTTCCAAACAACCCTCTACCTTGTCAAAGTAAATACTCAAAATATAATATATTAAATAGATATAAATAAATAAACAAATGTAAGAATTTAAAACAATATTTATAAATAATAATGAACGCTCCATGTTATTATGGGGATTCATATTATTTACATACATGTACAGATTGCAAGGACCACCCAATAAATTAGTAATTTTAAAATTCTTTTCTAGAAGGTTGATCTCTCTCGCTCTCTCTCTCTCTCTCTCAAGTAACAAAATACCTCGCTCTCTCTCTCTCTCTCTCAAGTAACAAAATACACACACATACAATAGTAGCAAAACACATACAATAGTAGCAAGACACATTTTAAAAATAATATTCGAAAACAAACTATCATATAAGAAAAAGGTATGAAAAATATAAAAAATAATAATAATACAATAATTATAAAAAATACTAAATATAAACCAACAAATATAAGTTACCTATTTCAAAAAATAAAAATGGAAAGGATTAGGGAATCTACCACCAATGCTATGTGAAAAATCCATTAATATTTTTTTGATAAACTCTCTCTCTCTATATGGTAGCAAAAGACACATTTTAAAAATAATATTCCAAAAACAAACTATCATATAAGTAAAAGGTATGAAAATTTAAAAAATAATGATAATAATACAATAATTATAAAAAATACTAAATATAAACCAATAAATATAGGTTACCCATTTCAAGAAGATAAAAAATTGAAAAGATTACGAAATCTATCACCAATTCTATCTTAAAAATCCATTAATATTTTTTTTACAAACCACCAAAATATCTCTCTTTATATATAAAGTAAGAAAATACGAAAGTAGTAGCAAAAGACACTTTTTTAAATAATATTCCAAACAACAAGCTATCATATAAGAAAAGGTACGAAAATTTTAAAAATAATTATAATACAATAATTATAAAAAATACTAAATATAAACCAACAAATATAAGTTATCCATTTCAAAAGATAAAATTAGAAAGGATTAAGGAATCTATCACCAATTCTATCTTAAAAATCCACCAATGAGTTTTTTATAAACCACCAAGAAAGTATTTATAAACCATTAATAGTGAAAATGTTCAGATTGTGAAAAATACCCATATAGGTGAGATCATTTTAAAATGTAAAAATAAAAAAAATTGACTTGAGTGTATTACAATTGTATATAAAAAAACCCATGAACAAAGTTTCAGGTTACTTATTTACTGTATTTTCAAAAAAAATATTCATAGATATTTTTAAGAAAGGACCTTGATCACAAGGGTTTACTTAACCCAACCTCACACCTTGATTGATGGTTTTCCACCTACATTAAGAACCCTTAATCAAGGGCTCATTTAAGATCTCAATTAAGGTATTAATAGCTTAATTGAAGGCTTAAAATTACCTCAATTGGGGATATGAAAAACACTTGTTCCATGCTCTCCCTTTGAAAAAAGTGTTACCTATTTTTATGGATTCACATTTATCCTAATTATGTATTTAGAGAAGTAGTAAACATGGCACCCCACCCAAATCCTTTGTCTTTGTTCGAAGAGATGGATGTTTGTGATGCAGTACCGAATGACCCAATGAATCTTTCATGTATGTCTGCCATACTTTTTCCATTGTAGCCAGAAAAATTCATCCATATATCCTTGTTAGCACCCTATTAATCACCTTGTATTGTTAGAAGTCCTCTTTTGTACAGCAAGGAGCTAGAGGTTGCAATGACTCACTTTATTATCTTTGTATTCTTTCAAGTATGTGAGTCATGTAGAGAAATATGCTACTATAAATCTTCATATATTTTAACACTACAAGGAAAACACACCTCTAGTGGAGGTTTTTACGGATGTTCCACTAAAAAGAGCCCAAATATATGCTTATAGTGGAGGTTGCTTACGGAGGCGAGTGAGCGGAGGTTTTACTGGATGTTTTTACTCAGTGCTTTGATGCATACCAAATGCACCGATGCGTCTAATGTCTGTATGCACCACTGTGTATCCAAGACCCCAGGGCCTAAGCCTATTGTGGGCTTGGTATCCAAGACCCCACGGCCTGTAACAAGCTCTAGGAGGCTGACTAAACCTCCCAAGTTCAGTAATAGTCACGAGTGGTTGGGTATTCAAGCCCCCAAGGCCTATTAAGGGCCTATAATAGGCCCTAGAGGCTTAGAGCCTCCTAAGGCTATTGGTAACAACTAGCTAAGTGCTATTGGTAACAATTGGATGTTAATGACAACTGTCTCTCGACTACGATCGACTGGAAACCCAATTCACCATGAAACCCATGGCCTCAAGCATGCGACGCGATTTTCGTGCATACTGGTAAGCCCAAGCCTTGCCTCAACCCAATTTCTCATCCGGCCGTGATCCTACCATCTCCATTTGGTGGATATTTGTCAGCTCGCCCATGTAAAAAAGACCCCAAAGTATTTTTGTATTGTTACATTAAATAAAAAAACCCTTTGCCCCTTAATATATAAGCAATATAAATTTTAGGTTTTCATGAGTATTTAATATCACAATATGAATGAACGTGATATTATATTGCCTTCTATTGAAGCCCCCGTGATAACTCTTAATCCCTCACCATATAACTCTTACCTATACAATTTCCAAATCCATGCCAATATCTCTAGTTTAGATGATATTGTTAAATATGTTGCACATATTCATCTCTTATGAAATTATGGGTGTTTACTAATTTGTAGAATTTATGCAAACCTTTTAGATTTTGTGTGAGCATTTCCATTTTTTTGTGACATATAACAATTTTTAAAATTAAAAATGTTTATTGGTATTGGTATACTTTGTATTTCATCAACCATATTTAAAAATATAATTATATGTTGCATTACTACAAATTGAGATCTACACTTATTATTTACTATAAAAAAATGTTTTCATTATGTTAAACCCCTCAAATGTTTCCAAAACACTTGATGTAATCAAAGGAACTTATTTAACTTTAGTAATTTAAATAGCCATAAAAATATCCTTTAGAAATTTGTACAAATAAATTTGAAATTCTTAACTTAGAAAGGTTGTATCACTCACATGACTATATATATTGTTATTGTTATCATAAACATGGAAAACTCACTTTTCATTCACTCAAGTTTTTTTGTGAGTGGTTTATTAACATTTTCAAAATAAGGAAGATATAAAGATAAAAATTTAAACATTTGTGAAAAAAAATATATAACTATCTATTTCTTAAAAAAAATTATTTGAATGATCACTTTTATGTAAATTTAAATTCATAATATAATCCCAATCGATCAATTTTATAATAATGATTTATTTTACCAAAATGACACAAGAAAATAATGTCCTAAATTTTTTACTTGAATAAATTTTATATGGATAATTACTTATATTTTAAAGAAGTAAACTTATTAGAAAATTCATAATTTTACAAGCCACCAATTACGGAATCTATCACCAATTCTATCTTAAAAATACATTAATATTTTTTTTATAAACCACCAAAATATCTCTCTATATATAAAGTAACAAAATACACACACACATATACAATAGTAGTAGCAAACGACACTTTTTTAAATAATACTCGAGAAAACAAGCTATCATATAAGAAAAGGTATGAAAATTTTAGAAATAATTATAATACAATAATTATAAAAAATACTAAATATAAACCAACAAATATAAGTTATCCATTTCAAAAGATAAAATTAGAAAGGATTAAGGAATCTATCACCAATTCTATCTTAAAAATCCACCAATGAGTTTTTTATAAACCACCAAGAAAGTATTTATAAACCATCAATAGTGAAAATGTTTAGATTGTGAAAAATACCCAAATAGGTGAGATCATTTTAAAATGTAAAAATAAAAAATATTGACTTGAGTGTATCACAATTCTATATAAAAAAACCCATGAACAAAGTTTCAGGTTACTTATTTACTGTATTTTCAAAAAAAATATTCATAGATATTTTTAAGAAAGGACCTTGATCACAAGGGTTTACTTAACCCAACCTCACACCTTGATCGATGGTTTTCCACCTACATTAAGAACCCTTAATCAGGGGCTCATTTAAGATCTCAATTAAGGTATTAATAGCTTGATTGAAGGCTTAAAATTACCTCAATTGGGGATATGAAAAACACTTGTTCCATGCTCTCCCTTTCTGAAAAGTGTTACCTATTTTTATGGATTCACACTTATCTTAATTATGTATTTAGAGAAGTAGTAAACATGGCACCCCGCCCACATCCTTTGTCTTTGTTCGAAGAGATGGATGTTTGTGATGTAGTATCGAATGACCCAACCAATAGTTCATGTATGTCTCCCATACTTTTTCCATTGTAGCCAAAAAAATTCATCCATATATCCTTGTTAGCACCCTGTTAATCGCCTTGTGTTGTTAGAAGTCCTCTTTTGTACAGCATGGAACTAGAGGTTGCAATGACTCACTTTATTATCTTTGTATTCTTTCAAGTATGTGAGTCATGTAGAGAAATATGCTACTATAAATCTTCATATATTTTAACACTACAAGGAAAAGACCCCTCTAGCGGAGAGTTTTACGGATGTTCCTCTAAAAAGAGCCCAAATATATGTTTATAGTGGAGTTTGCTTGCAGAGGCGAGTGAGCGGAGGTTTTACTGGATGTTTTTATTCAGTACTTTGATGCATACCAAATGCACCGGTGTGCCTAATGTTTGTATGCACCACTGTGTATAAAAAAAATAGCGCACCACGATCGAAATCCCCGCCAAGCGGAGAAAGAAAACAAATATTTTCTATTTCTATAGACAACAAATACCGATGCATTTAAACTACGATGATGCACCGGTGCTACCACATAAATGACGCACCAATTTAAGCCAAAAAATGTTTCCATCCTACCCGGGAAAATATTTTTTTTAATAAGTAAAATAATTTACGGTGTGTTTGTATATTTGAACAGCACTAGTGCACCATTTGTGATTGGAAGCACTGACACTAGCGGTGTGTTTACCTAATTAAAATGCATACGATACACATTGGTGTAGTGAAAATAAAATAACAAAAATTCGACGCAAAATATTTTTATATCGTTATATTCATTATTGGTGTGTTGTTATCTATAAAACGCAACGAAACTCAATATCATTTAGAGCACCAAAGTAGAGTAAAAAAACACTGGACGTAAAACTCTTTAATATTTTGATCTTCACTAGTAGTGCATTTATCTCAACTAAATGTGCTAGTGCGTTATATTCAGTACGCACCAATGGAGGGAAAATTAAAAGAAATTGTGAGACAAAAAAATATGGTTATATTGTTCCAATCATTAACATTGCATAGTTATATTGACAATGCACCGGTGCATAATAGCATTTAGAGCACCAAACTAGGGTAAACAAAAAAAACCTCGATGGAAAAATGTTTTTATAATTTTGTATTTTTGGACGGAGCGTTTATATATTGTAAATGCACCAATGCATCCTTAATAGAGTGTATATGACTAGGGTAATATTAAAAAATGCAGGACAATTCTTTTATTTTTTAAATTCATTTCGAGTGTGGTCTTTCACTCTAACTGCATTTGTGTGTATTGTTATCAGGTAAACTGAAATAGGGTAAAATAAAAATAAAATTATTTAATAAAAAAACCATTATTACCATCCTACAATGTTGTTGAACACATAGGAACCAATGCATTACTTGCCTACTTGAAATGCCCTGCCATCAGTGCTCCATGTGGTTGAATTACTCCCTTACATTGCATGCTTGGTGGCTTCTGAATTTTGCTAAACAATGGGAAAATTTTGAAATTTTGTCTACATCGCAACCATTTGTCCATGACACGCAAGTTCCTAGGTATTTGTTACCTCCTAATTCCAATTTTTCGCAGATAGATAATGAAAATTCACCTTATTATGTTGTTTTTTTAAATAAATAAAAAGTGCGGTGTGTTCCATTCATTCGGATCACACCGCTATAAAAAATGCACCCTATAAATTTATAGTGTGCACCAATAGTGGTGCGTTGTGAATGTAATTGCACTGCACTAGCAGTGTGCTATCCATTTCATGATGCACCACTAAAAAATTAAAAAGCATTTTTCACATAAAAGGCCTTCAATTCATTTAACAAACCATAGTGTACCGTTAGTGGTGTCGTTAATTGCGGTAACGCATCGGTGTTGGTAAACACCTAGAACATCGTCTAATCAATGCTTTATAAATTTTTAGACGCACACCACAATAACTTTAAACAATTATTGACCACTATTATCTACATTAATCAGCATGCAGTTATAAATTGTACGCACTACCATGTTGGTGCACTTATGTTTAACATACGCATTGGCATGGCCATTGAAAAAATACGAATTTTCACAAAGAGATACACCAATTACAATGTGCTCTAAAAACTTGTGAGCTTTGTGTATGGTGCAATGACATGTTTGTATTGCATTGGTGATGCATAATTAGGGATGCACTTTATATTAATATTTCATAAATAATGGCGATGCATTTTAGCATCACGGATGCACTGTGGTGGTATGTTTTAAAAGTGCACTAATTCGACATTTTCAAATTAAATTTTGACACCCAGTGCACTAGGATCAATGTAGCACATCGTTAACAGTGCTTATGTCGTTTGTAATGCATTGGGTGTCCATGTTGTTTCAATTTTAGTTTATTTCATGTATGTATTTGGCGTGTTTTCAATACTATAGTGTGTCATTTATGGTGCACTTAGTACAAAGAGGATTGCGCATAGTGCGTGACTATTTATAGGTGCACCCCTTGTTAAATTCATTTATTAAGGGAAAAAAATTAATGTTTGATATTAATAAATAAAATTATCATTGAATGAAATATTGAATGATTTTTATATACATGTATGTATTTATTATGAGATTGGTAGAAGTTATATGTGAATCTAAGATGTCAACGATGAGAGTTGTAACAAGAGACACAGATGTGGGTTGACTTATACAACGTTGTACAGGAGTGGGAGGCCAGAGAAAGGGAGAGAGACTTTTACCATCTGCCCATTACCTCAAATACACGAGACGTCTTGAGGGTTGTCAACCTCCTGAAGTTCTATGAGGAGGCTACATCCCTAAATGGGAATTTAGATTTTTGGATGCAGTTGATTTGTCATTGGGATCAACATAGATAGGCTTTCTATTTTCGTCCCGATTTATTGTTTCATCCCACAGAGGAGGACATATAATTCATCATTGGCCTGCCAAGGAGAGGGTAGGATTTTCCCTAGTTTCCTGATGTCCCATTTGGTGTCCTAGCAGAGAGTCAGCTTCTGTATTCTCAGAGATATATCAGTGACCAGGTCACTGACCCGACTTTTTTTTAGGTTTCTAGAGGACAAATATGTATTGCTTCTTTCACTGCATATGAGGTTAGGTGCCTCTCTCTTTTGGTTACATTGGTGAGCATTTCACCACTAATGGGAAGCACATTAATTTCCCCCTATTATATTATGTTGATTCTTTAGTTTAGAGACCTAGATGCATTAGGTGTTTAACCACTTTTTTACGATGGTTTTATTTTTCTTTGGATCAATGTCGTGCATAATTTGAGGGAGGGTCAACTTCTCTTTTACTTCAGATCTTTTTTGTTTATTTTTTGACAGGTTTCCACTCATGAGGCCATCATTTGATTGTCACCCTCCTAGGGAGATGTCCGTGGTGTAGATTCATATGTGGGGACATAGGTTTCCCAAGAGGGGCCATCCAAAGTTCCCATCGAGGATCACCTAAGAGGTACTGGAGTTACCAGCTAGTGAGGATGATCATTGATTGAATTTTATGCCATATCCTTACGTGAGGTTGGACTAGAGAGGATGTCACAACACCTTTTTCAACCAGGATGAGCCACTAGATTACAAAGGTAATATTATCATTATGTTAAAATTAATCTAGTTTCATTTTATTATCTTACTTAATGCAAATGAAATTTATTCTAACGTTTTCTTTATAAAAAAAATAATTGTTTAATGGAATTATCTAATTATTGTTCTGTACTATATATTTTGTAGATATTGGAAGCTATGATGGGGAGGGGCCTCCACCAGTGCAGGAAGATGACGATATTGATGAGCCTGAGTTTCCTTAGTTTCCCGGACCTGGCCTGTGACGTAGACTAGATTCTAGGTTTCGAGAGGATGTGGCATAGAGGTTATATACATTGTTGGATTGATAGGGACTCCACCCTATACAGTTTCAGGAGATCCTATGAGAACCCAACCTAGTAGATTTATGGAAGATTGTTCCTCATGGCATGGGGAATTTAATGTGGTATGTCATCGGTGCATCCAGCCATATAGCTGCTAGGAGGGATGGTCATCCTACATCTGATTAGGGTGGCGATCACTGTCCTTTACGTCCTCCTCCATCTCCCCCTTCTCTTCACTGAGACGATCGATCATAACTCATCCAAATCCTTCTCCTCCTCCTCACCATGATGACCAACCACTATTTCCTCCTCCACCCCCAACTGTACCACCACCATCTCTGACTCTTCCACGGTTCAACCAACCACCCTCTCCTCCTTAGTGAGTCGACCATCCACTATCTCCTACTCCACTCATATCACTTCTAGATAAGATGGACACAATGGATGAGATACATCATCAGGGAGATATATATGTTTCTCTCTAGTATATGTTTTCCTGACAAAGGTATTAATGCCTCTAGATCTACTGGTGGAGGTGTCGATGCCTCTAGCTCTGCTGGAAAAGGTAGCGATGTTGTTGGTTCCATAGGTGTACCAACTATCTCATAGCATTATTGGACTTGAGATGTATATTTTACATGTATCATGAGTTTGATATTATTATACATCTCAATTCCAATAAATGCTATGAGATAGTTGGTCAACCTCTCTCTCTCTCTCTCTCTCTCTCTCTCTCTCGATATATATATAGATATATATAGTGCATTTTTCATGTTGATGTTGATGAACTGATGTTTATGTTTATTTATATAATGTGCTTGATGGTGATGTGTATGTTAGGTCATGTTATATATGTTTTCCAGGCATGCTTGATAGATGTGTATGTTATGTGATGTTTGATGCATATGTTAGATTATGTTAGTTAACTTTTTATGTGTATGTAAGATAGTGCTTATGTTTTATAGGTGATAATAGATGTGTATGTTAGATGTGATTGTTAGATGGGTACTCTAAAAAATAAATTCCTCCAATTTTATATTTTGTATAAAGATCTTGTATATTAAATTATGAAAAACATCATACATTTTTATTTTGAAAAATAGTGAGAGGTGTTTATTAAAAAACACCAATGATAACTTCTTCCTTACAGTGCAATTATTGGCATATTCTTACAATTAATGTAAACAATTTTGTGAACATATATTATAAAATAAAATAGAGAAATATTTGACATATAACATCTTCATTATATTTAAATTACTTAAATTTAAAAATTATTTTAATAATATAATGCATTTCATTCCCCTATAAAAAATATTTGTTTATACTAATATATTGTGAGCTTCCAATTTATATTTGCATCTAAATTTTACATGTAATTAAGTGAAAATCATAGTTAATCATGAAAGTGGATTGTTATTATTACAACCTTCAAACATGTTTTAATTAAGTCATTACTAATAATAGCATCACTTCTATGACAATAAAAATACAACAAAATGCTATTACAATTCAAAATGAAAATAAATGATGCAAGGTTGACTAAAAAAATGACAAACATGATACACATTGGCTTATAATTTTACAATATAATCCCTATAAACCATATAACCCTTACCTATAAAATATATAACCCATAATAATTGATAACTCTTAATCCCTCACCATATAACCCTTACTTATAAAATTTCCAAATCCATGCCAATACCTCTAGTTTAGATGATATTGTTAAATATGTTGCACATATTCATCTCTTATGAAATTATGGGTGTTTACTAATTTGATTTGTAGAATTTATGCAAACTTTTTATATTTTGTGTGGGCATTTCCTTCTTTTTTGTGACATATAACTTTTTTTTAAATTACAAATGTTTATTGGTATTGGTATAATTTGTATTTCATCAACCATATTTAAAAATATAATTATATGTTGCATTACTACAAACCGAGATCTACACTTATTATTTACTATAAAAAAATGTTTTCATTATGTTAAACCCCTCAAATGTTTCAATAACACTTGATGTAATCAAAGGAACTTATCTAACTTTAGTAATTTAAATAGCCATAAAAATATCCTTTAGAAATTTGTACAAATAAGTTTGAAATTTTTAACTTAGAAAGATTGTATCACTCACATGTTATTGTTAGCAGAAACATGGCAAACTCACTTTTCATTCACTCAAGTTTTTTGTGAGTGGTTTATTAACATTTTCAAAATATGAAAGATATAAAGATAAAAATTTAAAGATTTGTGAAAAAAAATATATAACTATCTATTTCTTAAAATTATTTATTTGAATAATCACTTTCATGTAAATTTAAATTCATAATATAATCCCAATCGATCAATTTTATAATAATGATTTTATATTTTACCAAAATGACACAAGAAAATAATGTCCTAAATTTCTTACTTTAATAAATTTTATGTGGATAATTACTTATATTTTAAAGAAGTAAACTTATTAGAAAATTCATAATTTTACATAATAATAAAAAACAAAGCTCTTACAAAAGTGGAATTTATAAAAAGTTTGACCTTCATCATTTGTTGGAAATCATAGAACCAAACATTGAAACCCTATGTGTTCAAACTTAATATGTGTATTATTACACATTAAATTAAAATTAGATTCCGTTAGTTCACTTTCATGAATTTATACATATTTATAATAAATGATTAATAGAAAGTTAGCTAAGTGTTATCATTAAAGCACTTTTCGGTATAACCAAGTTCTTAACATTTTGATATATAAGTTCTTGAAAAGACCTCACGCACCAAATATACAAGTTTTCCTTTAATTTTACGTTCATGAATTCATAACAAAAGCCAATTAATTTTCATTTTTCATCTTTGATGTTTTGCGGTGTCTGGAATTATATGTGAATAATAACGACCCCTTTAAAAATCACCTATATTTAAATCAATCGTCCACTTTGAAATCACACGGCAGCTGATTCACTCCATATGGATGGCCAAATAAATTAAAATGACGTGGACAAATACAGAAGATAATAAAAAGTTTCAAATTTGGATATGAGAATTTGAAACGTTTCAGCTCCTTGACGTGGGAATTTGAAACGTTTCAGCTATTAGGATTTGAGTATTTGAAACGTTTCACTCATTATCATTAAAATAGGTTACATAGGGTAGATCACGACATAGATGAGAAGGCAAGGTATGAAATAATAGTAGACGAAATGCTATCGTTACAACGAACGAGATATAGCTTCTTGTTTAGGTGAACAATATTTAGCTTGCTGCAGGTCATTTAATGCAGCTGCAACAGGTCGGTTGATGGTTGGATTTCAAGCACTAGCTGAACTGCTGAGGTGAACAATATTCAACCTAGTGCAGACCATAGTCTGTTGATCGATCAACAGACCTGCTGCAGCTGCATTAAATAGCCTGCAGCAGGCTGAATATTGTTCACCTTTATTTAGATCTCACCCGCTCAACTGCCATCCAAGGTGGTCCTGAAGACCAAGAGAGCAGAGATTCATAGTCTCTTCCAGAACCTGTGATGGACAACATTAATATTCGATGACAAAATTATTAAAAAGTTTCCAATCATTTTTAGGGACTATTAGCAACTTGATCATAGTCATTGACATATTATGTGCTTTTTATAACGATAATCGTCTTGTTCCATTCCAACTGGATGGAAAAATGTCACCACTTACAGACATGAGTGTGGGTCGCTCATCATAATTAAAATGCATATTGTTTATATTCTAACAACTAAAATGCATATGGTTTATATTCGTTATAATAGTAACACTAATTCATTGATTGTTGCTGTAATCAGTTCTGGCACACTGTCAATTAGTGACATTGCATTTATCAAAGCAGGTCGACAAGCTACAGAAAAAGAGAAATTTTTCCATCTGATTGAGAGAGAGCTTGGAATTTGAAATTACAAATTGTAGAGGAATTTAATATTAAAGTCAAGAACGAGAGAATATTCATGTTTTTGAATACTCTCGCATTCTTTACCTTTAACCATGCCGCTGCAATTTGGAATAACAAATCCCCTACCTCTCGCTGAATATGGTGAAAAGACCTCTCTGATTTTCGTAGTTTGGCTTGCTTTTATAGATGCAATGTCTCAGCTTACAATACTAGACATTGTGCCAGAACTGATTGCAGCGACTATCAATTAATGATTGTTGCCATTATAACGCATATTGGTAGCTGGCGACGTTTCTCCATCCAGTCAGAATGGAACAAAATGTTTGTGGTTATAAATAACACATATTATGTCATCTGCTATGACGAAGTCGTTATTAAATGATAGTCGTGAGTCGAACGCTTGTAAATGATAGTCCCGAAATATGTTTGGAAGCTTTCTCATATCTTTGTACTGGCACGACGCTCGCAATCGCAGGTTCTGGAAATAATTATTGGATGACGAATCTCTCCTTTTTTTGTGTCTTCTTGTTGATGAGGACGAGATTGGTTTTCATGGACAGACTTGATGACCACCTCGAATGGGAGAGGCGGTGAGATTGATCAGAAGCTGGGAGAGGCGGTGAGATTGATCAGAAGCTCTGTCTGGTTGCAGCGATGGCATCTCATCTTATTTTATTTCATACTTTGCTTTCTTATTTATGTTTGGTTATCTGCCATGACAAATTCTGTAGAGAGTGGCAACTCGATGATCTTTGTTTCTTTATTAGTTATCATGTGTATTTTTTTATAATATAATTGTTTATTTCGAATTTGAAATGATCCTTGAAAATATATTTATTTCAGCCTCCACTATAATTTATAATTATTTATATTTTAGAATTTGGGGTAGATTATTATTTATGTTTTTTTAGATTGAAGGAAGATCAAGACAAGTATAAGGTAGGTGAAGCATAGACAACAACATATGATTAAACTAAGTAAGGAGAACAAATAACATATAACTTGTTCCTCGTACTTAACTTGTGACCTATAGATATTTATCAGCCACAAATTAAGTAGTTGTGCTAGTTTATAAACTCCTATGAACTTAAATATAAATTTATTAAGTCTAACTTTTCATAATTTCTTAATTGCATAAGAAAAATATTATCTAATAGTATTTTTTAATAAATATATGATCTATTTTATAAATAAATTGAGACTTTAAATATGGTTTTATAATTAAGCCTTAATTTATGATCTAATGGGTTTGGAAGTTCTTGACATTTTTGTTAAAATAGACTAAAACAAACTAAAACCATAATAACATAATTGGAGTATAAAAAACTTGAGTGATATAAAATGCATAATCTGTATTATATCTTTGCATAGACTTGAGCCCTATCTCTAAGCGGCTTAAGGGCAAATCTGTTGGAAATAATTCCTCCCGTCACCTGTCCAAATCCACCAACCACCGTACACGAAATTAATATAATTAGATGTAGAAGTTAATGTGCCTCGGGTGAAGAGGTATCAGCATGTTCAATGTATTTTGGGGGTTCATCGAGAGTGTTGGAAATAATTCCTCCCGTCACCTGTCCAAATCCACCAACCACCGTACACGAAATTAATATAATTAGATGTAGAAGTTAATGTGCCTCGGGTGAAGAGGTATGAGCATGTTCAATGTATTTTGGGGGTTCATCGAGAGTTCGAGAATGCAATGAAAGAGCCGCAGAGCTCTGTGGAGAAGTCCTCCTATGTTTTCGCTGCATACTTTGTTTTATGTTCTTGCCTCAGTCTCATACCCTGTTCGGTTATGCTCTGCCTCTGTTTCTGTCATGGTATCAGAGCTTAGGGTTATGAATTCCCCTTCACCAGCCATGTGAAGGATCACAGTGTTGGTCAGCCAAGCCAACCTGCTGCAGAGAAAAGAAGGAGCAGCCGACTCCATTGATGTGAGAGAAACCCCAGCCACAGTCGCTGGAAGAGAAACCCCTCCTCAGAATTTGTCAGGCCAGCTGAATTGATTGCGAGCAAAGAACACGTGAGAGCTGTAGAGGAAGCTCAGAAAGCTACAGAGCTTGTTGAAGCCACGACGGAAAAGGTTGCTGAAGAAGAAGCTCCTGCAGAGGAAGTTCTCGTGGTAGAGAAAATTGTCGATGGAAGCCCGGCCATCGTCGAGAAATATGCAGAGCAATTGCCTGTAACGCTGCCTGTCTCGGACCCCTGTCTCTTGACTGCTAGAGGAGAAGGCGCTACTCATTAGCAGCTCTGAGTTTGCTGAAGGCCAGAGCAGAAGCCTTTGTTGCTGGCATCGATGGTTTTTGAGATCTTGTTGATGGGTATATGCATGATGCCAGAACCCTCACACTGCGTATTTATTGAAGTAATCCCAAATTAAAAGGAAACGCCGAGTCCGTGTGAAGAGTAGCAGATTTGAAGGATACAATCGCCGGATTGAGAATATGAACTGCGACTCAGAAATTCGAATTCAGTAGATCCAGTTGCAGGTCGTTGTGCAGAATAGGTGACCGCCGAGGTTGAAAAGTAGTGAAGAAAAGAGCCACCGGCCGTGAGTTTAAAGAACCGTCTGCAGCAGCCGAGGCAAATGCAAAAAACTGTATTTGCTACTTTTGAAAGCAAACCGCCCACTACAGGAGAGAACCGGCTCCAGCGAGTATGCCATAGCAGCTTATATCGGTAATAAGTATCAATCCCAACTCTCTGCCAATTTCAAGAAGCTTCCAACAATTCTGCTGAGAAATCTTGCTAAATCTGGTAAGCTGACCAAGGTCAAGAACTCCTTCAAGCTTTCTGAGGAGATAAAGAAGCCCGTTGCTAAGAAGGCGGCACCGGCTAAGAAGGCAGTTCCTGCCAAAAAGCCTGCCCCCGCTAAGAAGCCTGCTAACGCTGTAAAGAAGGTTGCAGCTCCTAAGTCCAAGAAAGCGGCGCCTGCTGCAATTTGTGAATTCCTGAGGCTAGTTCTGCTCAGATCGTGAAGAAAGACCCTGCAGTTCTGAAGCAAAGGCATGAGAAGCAAACTTATCGCCTCTTACAAATCCTCCAGATTCCACGGCGCAGGCTGTCCTGCATAATCTGATCCTCTACAACTTTGCCAAACTTGGAGAAGTAGCCCTTGAACTCATCTTCTGTAATTGATGTAGGTATACCTCCCACAAATATTTTTTTTGTCTTCGAGCTTTTGGACGAATTCCACCTTGGAATGGTTCTTTTGATTTCAACAGTTTTTTTTCCATCAAATACGTGCTTGTCCTGTATAACCTTGTCTATGACAGATGGGTTATCATAAGTCACAAACCCAAATCCCCGAGGCTGGCCAGTGAGACGGTCTTTCATTACAACAGAGTCTGATAATTTCCCGTACTCATTGAAATACTTTGTAAAAGCGCTTGATGTGGTACTCCTTGAGCACAAGAAGTGCCAACGTTCCTCTTGTGATGATATATATATTGTGCAGCCGGAACTCCCATACACCGTCGTAAAGGCCAACAGATGTACCAATTGTAATCCGGTCGTGAGTGCCTCCCTTGAAGCCCATCGACAGAACCTGGAAAGCACGAGGTTATAAAAGCCCTTGGAGTATTCACCTGTGGCTGTAGTGAGATTAGCAGCAGTGTCCTTCAAAAGGTTCACGGTTCGAGCCTTGGCCCCGTCCTTGGAGTCACGGGTACTTAACAGAGGAAGAAGTTGTCTGTCTAACTTCCCGGCTACTTCAAGCAACTCTGGAGACAAGCGATAAACCTCGTCGACAGCTTGTCGGAACTTGTATAAAATGTCAGCCTCTTTTAGACCCGCTTGCTGCTGTTCTTCATTATTTTTAACCCTCATGCTTTCCTTGGCATCCTCCACTGTTTGTTGCACATAATCTCCAGCCCTCTGAACAGACTCCTTGGCAGAATCATAAGTCTCACCTGCAGTTTTGAAGGCTTGCTCCTCCTTCGTCTAATTGAGACATGGCTTGAAGATCAAGGAGACTCTCTGTCTGTCTTGGAAACAGAGGAAATACAATTTGTCAGGAGGTTGTGAAAGAAGGAAAACCGCACAACTGAAAGTAGAAGTCGCTGTGATCTCTCTGTGAAGTGGACAAATTTGTGGTGAACAGATCCAATCAAGGTGCCCGTCGGCTTAAGAGGATTCGATGAACCGTGCAATACAAGGAGCCAAATTTGCAATCGTCAATTGATATATGGTATCTTTGAATTGGAGGGCCACACAAAAAATCTGAAGTTGTTTTTCATTGCCCCAACAGGTGAAGAATTTAAGGCAAAAAAGACACTAGAAAAGCACTTGAAGACAAATCCAGGAGGGCCTTCTATCTCTGAATTTGATTGGAGCACAGGTGAGATAATACCAACAAGGAGATCGGCAAGGATAAGTGAAAAAGTTAAGGAATCACCGGTCAACACTCCAGAAAGCGAATCCAAAAAAAAACCCGAAGAGATCCAGGAAATCTAAAGGTGATCCAGAAGATGCAGAGAAACAAGAATAGCAGGTACAAGCTAGTAAGGAAGAGGAAATGCACGATACCCGTCATGGGGAAGATATGCACAGAAATAAAGAAAGCGTGGCCAGTGTTTGCGTTCATCCGTTCTCCAGTCTCCTTAGAGTCACGGTAAGAAGCTGAAGACGAGAGCTACTTATAGGTTTAATTATTTTGTATCTACGGTGATAAATTGCAGAGGATGGATATTCTGGTGTGGAGGTTCGTGTGACTCACATGCCGGCGTGAAGAAGAGAACCTGTTGAAGTCTGCTGACCACTGATTGTGTGCAACCCCCAACCTGAATAGAAGAAGAGAAGAAATGGGTTACAAAAGGAGACTCAGGCAGATTAAAAGAAGGAATACAAGGGCAGAGGTGAAAGCCGAGGCAGGTTTAGAAGCACAGAGGGTTCTTTGTGAAGAAAAGATGGATGTCGAACATGCAGGAAAAAGTGCTGATAAGGAGGTCGTTGCTGAGGATAATTGGAGCAGCAGAGTTCTCTTTGTACCCCCACATTTTTCAGGTAAAAATTATGAATTTTGGGCTATTAAGATGAGAAGTTTTCTTAGAGCAGAGGATTTGTGGTATTTAGTTCAAAATGATTGTGTGCATCCCCTAGATTTAGAGGCTTTTGAAGCCCTGACTGAAGACCAAAAATTGCAGCAGCATGAATTAGCCCTGCATCTCATCCAACGAGCTGTGGATGAAAGTATTTTCCACAAGATTGCAGCAGCAAAGACTTCCAAGGAAGCATGGAGAATCTTGGAAGAAGAGTTCAGCGAAAGGGGGAGTAACATGTGCAAGCAGCCAACAGTGCCACAGCATGTTGAAGAAGCAGCAGTTGAGAATCCTGCAGTTGAAGCAGAAGACAGCCAAGCTGTTAGTGAATCCCACGGTGTAGAGGCACTTGTGGACGAATATGAAGATGGAGCTGCCATTGCAGCAGTAGAAACTCCAGCCATAGAAGCTGTAAGCCAAGCAGAGCTTGATAAATTTGAGAACGGTGAAGCCCACTGTGCAGAGCCACGAGTGGATGAAGATGGTGTTGAAGAGGAAGCTGCCATAGCAGCAGCAGAAAATGGTGAATTAGCAACTCAAGCAGTTGCAGGACAGCCAGTAGAGGCTGAATGTGAGGAAGAAAATGAGCTCATGAAGAGCATGCCCATGAGGGAAGAAGTTTTTCTTAACAGTTTAGATGTTTGTGCATGTGCAGGTGCATGTAGAAATCAGCCTGCAATTGAGCAAAATGAAAATGCAAATGATGATGAAATCATTCAAGAATTTTTAAAGAATGTGGACAATGTGATGTCCTTGTTTGAAGCAGAAAATGGAAAAGAAGGCAGCAGTGGAGCTAATAAGTATAATGAAGACCATGAAGATTGTAATTTTATTGAAGACTTTGACAAGATTATCGAAAGCTGCATGGAAGATGAAGCATTTGAATTCTGTGATGATGGGCATTGTGACATGCCAAGAGTGCTTAGCAGCACCATGGATGAAGAAACCTGCATTGAAGATGCAGAGGAAGAAGACAAACCAGCTGAGAACATTTTTATGAAATGGAGTCTTGAAGAAATCAGACACTATTATCAGCTAATGTCATGGCAGCATGCCAATGAAGAGGATGAAAACAAAATGAAGGATGTGAACAGCATGTGCGATCTTGAAATTCCCACAACGTATGAACTAAGAATGCTGAAGTCAGAATTTGAAGATGAAGACACAAGGCAGCAAGCCATTGAAGAATTTGCAGACATTGATGGAAGATTCAAGCCCAAGGAGCTTGAAGAAAACATGAAGAAGAAGGTGAAGAAGAACGCTGAGTTCAAGGTCTGGAGCAAACGCAAGAAAAAGAAGCCGTTGCATCAGCATGCAGCAGACAAGAATGGTAAAATAATTTTGAGTTTTGACATAAATTAATGTAAGCCTAGCTGAGACTTAGACCAGCAGGCATTAATGTTTCAACGTTTTTTGTTGAAAGCCCATGAAGGCATTGTATGTATGTGTTAGATGTTAGTAGTTTGTTTATGGTCGGAATTAAGGGGGAGTGTTGGAAATAATTCCTCTTGTCACCTGTCCAAATCCACCAACCACCGTACACGAAATTAATATAATTAGATGTAGAAGTTAATGTGCCTCGGGTGAAGAGGTATCAGCATGTTCAATGTATTTTGGGGGTTCATCGAGAGTTCGAGAATGCAATGAAAGAGCCGCAGAGCTCCGTGGAGAAGTCCTCCTCTGTTTTCGCTGCATACTATGTTTTCTGTTCTTGCCTCAGTCTCATACCCTGTTCGGTTATGCTCTGCCTCTGTTTCTGTCAGAGAGTTCGAGAATGCAATGAAAGAGCCGCAGAGCTCCGTGGAGAAGTCCTCCTCTGTTTTCGCTGCATACTCTGTTTTCTGTTCTTGCCTCAGTCTCATACCCTGTTCGGTTATGCTCTGCCTCTGTTTCTGTCAAAATCTATGTACACTCTATTGATATTTCATGCACAGAATTGTTTGAAATGATAGGATCATCCTCCGTGATAAAGCGTGTGGCACTGAATCGCATCAATTAGTTATCACATTGATAAGTTAGTTTCATAAATTGGATTACTGAACACGCATATCGCCACTGAATATTGGGTACCTATTCACGTCCCGATATTATCAATATTGGGTTGAACAGGGATTCATCGCTTAACCCGTCTTCTAAGGCAGCGCGTATTGTTTATTGTATTTAGTTGTATGTATACGAAGTTAGATATATTCAACATATATTATTATATATATAAATTTTGTACCAAATTATGTTAGTATAACTAAAATTACTAGAGATATTAATAATTATGAGGGGTAAACTATGAGAGATTAGTAATTATGAAGAGTGTCAGTTATGGTTCATAATGATGTGATTGTATGGAGAGGCCAAGGAGTTAGTAAGAGGTTAATTGCTAATGTTGCATGGATCATCATCTATTTTATATAATTTTACATATAAATAGTAACAACCACATTTCCAAATGTAGTTTATATTCGCGGGCATATATCAACCATGAAAAAATTAAATAAAATGAGACTGAGTAATCTGGACAAAATTTAGTCTATTTGTTTGCAAGTCCATATCGTTTTATGCAGTTACATGATCAATGTTCTTACACCTGGGTAAGTGAAAGATTTTTAAGATCTTGCTGGTAAAACAAAAGTACATTTGTTATGTGGATATTAAACCTCTACAATTTCAAAGTACATATTGAGGTGGGTCTACATTTACATAAGAGTATGAGCAAACTACAAGGCCTCACATGGTAAATAGTGTTGATAATGAGATTATCCAACCCAGCGCGTCCATAAAACTTGTATAAGAATATTTTGGGTGTGCAATGACGAGGCATTTAATAAGAGTCAGTCATACCTTTCTCATGCATAAATGCCTCTTTCTTCCAGGTCATCTTGTTGGTCATTCAATTGAAGGTTTCGAATAGTTCTTGGTCTTCGGCTTTACCCTACCCATTCAGGGTTTTGGCCAAGCCACACCACGCCAGTTAGAATCCGTAGCCTTGTAATGAACAGGTTCAAGGATCGAGTTATATCTGACCACGATCAATGGAGTTTGCTCGTGAGGCTGAGAGAGAACTCTGCCTGACCGTCCATCTCCAGTTTATGGGTGCCCGAATAATTTGGATATGGTGATAATTGCATTCTGATATGGAAAGAGGGATGCCCACAAAAACCAGATATAGCATTCCATAAAAACCAGTTCAAATAGGACCCCAAGATCTTCAGGGTCTTTCGTCAACCGTATGAAACTTTAATTTGAACATTGTATCAAGTTGATTAACAGGAAGCGGTTAGAGGGAGTTTGATGTCATGTATTTGTTGTGAACGATCTATTTGTTGTTGTGCCCCAAACCTTTTCATCTTGCAGACACTCCAGAAGATATTAAGCCTGGCGAGCTCCATTAGAATTGCTAGAGGTGTTAGAATTGAAGCTATAGATTGAGCCCAAAAATGGAGGTGTTAGCCACTCATTGAAATTGAAACATACCCTCGACAGCTGATCAACTGACTTCGTTAGTTGGTATACGTGGATCACTAATAGCTTGGATCGCTTAAACTTCCCCACCGCCCATTTGCTGGCTCCCCCACATTACGAAATGAAAAAAAACGGTGGATTACGAAATGACTTTTCAGTATCTTTGCATGGCTTCACAACGTTAACACAATTATATTGTTGGAATTAATTCCAACTACCTCTACGGACCGATCATTACTCCTCCATACCTCCATTACTCTCACCCACACCCGTCCTTCCTCTACAGCTGAAAAAGTGACGGATTAGTACCTCAGAGCCGTAAAATGTCTTATCCTTTTGACTTTGTAATGTGGTAGATAGAACAAATCTCGAGAACAGTTTTTGGATATATGCATAGGTATTGTATGCTCTGTTTTATATATAGAGAGACATATCAGTTTTGATAAATATGTGTGGGTGAATCAAGCTGTGAATGTAAAAGACAGAGTGTTCTCTTCTACTCTGCAATCTCACATTTTTGCTATAGCTGCTGTAGCAGCAACTTATATGTATTTCTGTAGCTATATGCCTGTAGCAGCATGTTTTATGAGTCTTTTACTGCAACCATTGTAACACGGGATATATGATGTTTGTTTTCTGAAGCATGAGAAGAGCAGCAGCTCTGTTTTTTGTGTTTAATAGGAATGAAGTAAATCTGAACATGCTTGCAGCAACATATCTCTGTGTTCTCTTGTGTTAATATTCTGCTCTGTTTTTGTTTCCTCCTCTGCCTCTATCCTTCATCTGGTATCAGAGCTTAGGTATCTTCAAGGAGCTTCTCAAGCAAGGTTTTTAGAGCAATCATCAAGCAGTCAACAATGGCAGCTCCAAGCACAAGTTTGACAAACCCACGGATCCCACAGTTTAATGGGAAGAATTATGATTATTGGGCAATCACCATGAAAGCTTTATTTTGCTCTCAAGATATTTGGGATCTTGTAGAAAATGGATTTGCAGAGCCAGCTGATGCAGCAGCATACAATGCATTGACACATGCATAGAAGGACCTATTGAGAGATAATAGAAAGAAAGACTCAAAAGCTCTCTTCTACATATTTCAAGTAGTGCATGAGAGCATTTTCCGAAGGATTGCAGCAGCAACAAAGTCCAAACAAGCATGGGATGCACTTCAAACAACCTATCAAGGTATGGCAAAAGTTAAGACAGCTAAGTTGCAAATGTTGAGAAGGGATTTTGAAACAATTTATATGAAGGAAAATGAATCAGTAGATTCATTTTTTACTCAAATGATTGGACTGGTAAATCAAATCAGATCTCATGGAGAGACATTTGAAGATAGGAGAGTGGTTGAAAAGATTCTAAGGAGTTTGCCCACAAGATTTGAATCAATTGTTGTAGCCATAGAGGAAATAAAGAATCTCTCACAACTTTCAGTTGATGAGCTCCATGCATCTCTCATTTCACATGAACATAGACTAATCAGGTCAGCAAATACATAGGTGGAGCATGCATTCAAGTCACAAGTTTCAATTAGCCATGGTAGAGGCAGAGGTAGATCAAATTTCAAAGGTAGATGAAGAAATTCATATAGAGGTGGAAGAAGCAGCCCATAAAGCTCAAGTGGAAGAGGCAACAGCCAAAACTCAAGCTCAAACCCATCTCAAAATCAACCACAAGGTCAAAGGTATGACAAGTCTCAAATTCAGTGTCATTATTGTAAGAAGTATGGGCACTATTCAAATGAATGTAGAAAGAAACAATATGACAATAGGCATCAAAATGCAAATTTCACAAAAGAAGGTCAAAATCACGATAGTATGTTTTTAGCTTGCAATGTAGCACAAGAAAATCAAAAGGATGTATGGTTCTTAGACTTAGGTTGCAGCAATCACATGACAGGGAACCTACAAATGTTCTCAAGTTTAGATGAAAATGTAAAATCAGATGTAAGGGTAATGACAACAAAGTGTCGGTTATGGGTAAAGGAAACATCAACATTCTAACTAAACATGGGGAGAATAAGTATATTTCAGATGTGTATTGTGTGAGTGGTCTAAAACACAATCTCATGAGCATTGGATAGCTTCTTGAAAAGGGGTATCAAGTCTTCTTTAGAAATAGAGAATGTATTATTTTGGATAAATTTCCATGTAACCAGTTGATTGCCAAAGTTAAGATGACAAGTAATAGAATGTTTCCCCTAAGGCTAAAATCAGGTTTGAAGGTAAAACTTGCTCAAGGACCCCCTTCAACAAACTCACAAGAGGATGAAGAGAAAACTACAGCAGACACTCAAGTAATCTTTCAAGCAGAAATTAAAGATGAAAATTGGTTATGGCACTTACGCTTTGGGCACCTAAACTTTGGAGGCCTAAATCTATTACATAAGAAGAACATGGTAAGTGGACTGGCACTAATAGATAAACCAACAAGAGTGTGTGAAGGATGCATTTTGGGAAAACAACATAGAGAATCATTTCCAACAGGAAATTCAATTAGAGCAAAGGCACCGTTGGAGATTGTTCATTCAGATTTGTGTGGACCAATGCAAACACCATCAATTGGTGGTAGCTACTACTTCTTGACATTCATAGATGACTACACAAGAAAAACATGGATCTACTTTCTAAAGCAAAAGAATGAAGTGTTTGCTTATTTTCGTCAATTCAAAGCCCTTGTTGAGAAACAAAGTGGGCATTATATCAAAGCATTGAGAATGGATAGAGGTGGTGAATACATTTCAAAAGAATTTCTAAATTTTTGCAAGGACCATGAAATTCACAAGCAATTCACAACTAGATACACACCTCAACAAAATGGGGTGGCTGAAAGAAAAAATAGAACAATCATAGAGATGGCAAGAAGTATGTTGAAAGCAAAACATTTGTCAAATGAATATTGGGGTGAAGCTGTAGCATGTGCAACATATATTATGAATAGATGTCCCACTAAAAGTGTCATCAATATGATTCCAGAAGAAGCATGGACCAGAAGGAAACATAGTGTTGCTCATATGAGAGTGTTTGGATGTGTAGCATATGCACATGTCCCGAATGAATTAAGAAGAAAATTAGATAACAAAGGAGAAAAATGCATATTTGTGGGATATAGTGATGAATCAAGGGCATACAAATTATATAATCCAATAACCAGAAAGGTCATAATTAGCAGAGATGTGCAGTTCATAGAAGATGAAGCATGGGATGGAAGTTTGAATAAAACAATCAATGTTGCACCCAACTTACCACAAGAAGAAAAAGAAGATTTTATACCAGTAGGTACTCCTTCAAATGTGACTCCTTCCACACCCATTCAAGTTCAACCAAGAGGTCAAATGACACCTTCATCAATCAAAAGGACAGCCCCACACATTCAAGCAAATACTCCATCAAATGTGCAACAAAGACCGTCTCAAATTGGTACTCTTGGTGTTGGACCATCAAGTCCACATTCTACAAGCTCAAGTAATATGTCAAACCCCACACTAGCAAGCTTAAGGAGACAAAAAATCAGAAGTTTAAGGAATATTTATGAGCAAAATGAAGGTGATAATAATGCAGGTTTGAATTCTCTTTTTGCATTATATTCACATGTTGATGATCCTATCCATTTTGAAGATGCCATTAAAAATGAAAAATGGGTGAATGCAATGGATGAGGAAATTGATGCAATAGAAAAGAATGAAACATGGGAACTAGTGAGCCTTCCACAAGGAAAGGATGTTATAGGTGTAAAGTGGGTCTCTAAAACCAAATTAAATGCAAATGGTGATGAGCAAAAACATAAAGCAAGGCTAGTAGCTAAGGGATACTCACAACAGCCCGGGGTCGATTACAATGAGACATTCGCTCCAGTAGCACGCCTAGACACGGTGAGAATGATTCTTGCAATCGCAGCTCAAAACAAGTGGGCAGTATATCAAATGGATGTGAAATCAACATTCTCAAATGGTTTCTTAGAAGAAGAGGTTTATGTGGAGCAGCCACCTGGGTATGAGATTTTGGGTCATGAAGACAAAGTCTACAAATTGAAAAAGGCACTCTATGGACTTAAACAAGCCCCAAGGGCTTGGTATAGCATAATTGACAATCATCTTTTGCAAAATGGCTTCAATAGGTGTAGCAATGAGCCCACATTATATACCAAGATGAATGAGAAAGGTGAGATCTTAATTGTTTGTTTGTATGTTGATGACTTGATTTTCACCAGTGATTTAGCAATTGATTTGTTTAAAGGAGACGTGGAAAAAGAATTTTAAATGACTGATTTAGGTCTCATGAAGTATTTTATTGGCATTGAGGTGAATCAAAATGATTATGGTATATTCATCTCTCAATCTAAGTATGCAAGTGACATTTTGAAAAGGTTTAATATGACAAATTGCAAATCAGCTCCAACTCCAACTGTCACGGGATTGAAATTAAGCAAGGATGACAAAGGAGCCAACATTAATCCAACTTTGTATAAAAGGCTTGTTGGTAGCCTCATGTATTTAACGGCCACAAGGCCAGATATTATGTATGCAGTTAGTCTTATCTCGAGGTTCATGGAGTCTCCAAAAGACTCTCATTGGCAAGCAGGGAAAATAATTCTCAGATATGTGAGTGCAACAAGAAACCATGGTATCCATTATTCAAGGTTAAATGGGTTCAAACTCATAGGGTATACAGATAGTGATTGTGCAGGTAGCATTGATGATAGAAAGAGCACTTCTGGTTATGTTTTTCTTTTTGGAACAGGTGTAGTATCTTGGGCTTCAAAGAAACAACCAATTGTTAGTCTTTCATCTGCTGAAGCAGAGTATGTAGCAGCCACAGGTGCATCATGTCAAGCAATTTGGATGAGAAGAGTTTTGAAGGATATCAAGCAAGAACAAAAGGAGGCAACAAAGATATATTGTGACAATAACTCAGCTATAGCATTGTCAAAGAATCCAGTATTTCACAAGAGAATCAAACATATAGACAAAAGATATCATTTCATAAGGGAACTAATTAACAATGGAGAAATCTCTTTGGTTTTTTGCAGGTCTCAAGATCAATGTGCAGACATCTTCACCAAGGCATTAGGGAGAGAAAATTTTGTCTATCAAAGAGATAGATTGGGCATCAAAGATTTCAGCAGTTGTGATTAAGGGGGAGTGTTGGAATTAATCCCAACTACCTCTACGAACTGATCATTACTCCTCCATACATCCATTACTCTCACCCACATCCCGTCCTTCCTCTGCAGCTGAAACAGTGACGGATTAGTACCTCAGAGCCGTAAAATGTCTTATCCTTTTGACTTTGTAATGTGGTAGATAGGACAAGTCTCGAGAACAGTTTTTAGATATATGCATAGGTATTGTATGCTCTGTTTTATATATAGAGACACGCACCAGTTTTGATAAATATGTGTGGGTGAATCAAGCTGTGAATGTAAAAGACAGAGTGTTCTCTTCTACTCCGAAATCTCACATGTTTAATGTAGCTGCTGTAGCAGCAACATATGTATTTCTGTAGCTATATGCCTGTAGCAGCATGTTTTATGAGTCTTTTACTGCAACCATTGTAACACGGGATATATGATGTTTGTTTTCTGAAGCATGAGAAGAGCAACAACTCTGTTTTTTGTGTTTAACAAGAATGAAGTAAATCTGAACATGCTTGCAGCAACATATCTCTGTGTTCTCTTGTGTTAATATTCTGCTCTGTTTTTGTTTCCTCCTCTGCCTATATACTTCATATATAAGGTATGCGCAGATATGAGCACTATAAAGTCTGCAAAAAATCGATTCGTGATGGAAGTTGTTGTATAACTAAAACAATCGTTTAGCAGAGAGCTAGATTCTGAATTTATACAAAAAGTAGATCCTTGAGTAATTTTATGCATCAATACACATAATCGTTTTTCATAGAGGAAGTTAAATAACAAATAATACTTAACTCACTATTAATTACCGAGTGCCAATATCAATGTTGCTCTATATAAACACAACAAATTCACAAATCTAGAATATGTAGAGCTTAACACGGATTCAAGAGTTGCACCCGAGGAAGCTTCATAAAGTAATTTAAAGTTTTATAATATCAACAATGATGGCAAAGATCGATCGGTTTGGTTGAATATATTTGTTCTCCATATAGCGTCTGCAGATTATAGACGTTCTTAGCAGAGTTTGAGCTCTCTTTTATAAATACATCTAGTCTATGTCATATTACTAAATCTCTTATCTAACAGAAATAAAAAGAGAATTCTGATTCATTATAACCAAACTTAAAGCGATCCCATCCATTCTCCATTCCGCAGGCTCTGACTATGAATTGGAGGCTCGGCTCCAAAGGTTTCCAAATACCCGCTGGATCGTTCTCTGTTTTCTCCATGTTGGCTCTCATCGCATGGCTGCCATTCTACGAGAGGGTAGTAGTACCCATCGCTAGGCGCATTACAAGAAATAACAGGGGGATCACCATGTTTCAGAGAATGGGGATCGGATTCACCATTTCAGCACTATCAATGCTCGTGGCTGGTTTAGTCGAAGTGAAGCAAAGGGGCACCACGCAAACCTGGAGTTCTTTTACGATCAGTTCCCGGCCACAATGCGCAACATAGCGGGATCCTGGAGTTCTTTTAACCTCGGATCCTATAGGGTAGGGGATCGTTTCAATGCTAAAGCACAGTCGATCGTTATTGAATTGAGCGGAAGCGGAGCACAGCTAATCGTTTCAACCCGTTGAAACCATTGAAATGATAACCTTTGGCTCCTCGCCTGGCAAAAGAGTGCGTTAATAAAAAAAAACGGTGGATTAAGAAATGACTTTTCAGTAAGCGGTTTGCCAAGAGAAAATGTCGGGCATTGGATGTGTGAGCTAGACGAATCTTTTATAAAGTATATTCTGAATCAATACATCTCTGCCATCCATCCTTAATCCAGGATTAAAAGGTTGCGATGGCCATCCATGTATTTGTTCATTTTAGACGCCTATCAACGAACAAAACAATTACTTAAAAAAATTAATGGGTTTTTGTTATTGAATGATAATGGACTTTTTGTTATGACCTTATGTAACTAAAAAATCTTAAACTTTTAGAAATTGTAATAAAAAATATTATTTTTTAATAATATGATTATTTTAATAAAATGGGATTTTGAATGATATTCAAAATATGAGCCCATTTTATCCTTCATTTTCAGCCTTAGCCATGATATTTGGGCTCCATATCTATGATTTAATGAGTTAGTAGGATGCTATTTCCTAATGGTACAATGATCACCTTAAACTTTATACAATCATGTGCTATATCCATTTCAACTTTATGTAACGATCAAAGAACCATTTTAGTGGTTAATAACTTGTTAGGTTGAGATTTTTTAAATAAAGCTTTATTGAATAATTCCTTTACTTATTGATCAAGTTAAAGGAAATAGCATAATATTGCTAAGAGAACATAAAGAACAATACAAAAGAAGAGTGATAACATGGAAATAAAATGATGAAAAACATGTTATTAAAATGGTAGTACTTTATTTATGAAGAGATGTAATATTTGTTTTCCTTTAAAAAAAATCATAATAAAAAGTTGAAACTACATTTTATCTTAAATCTTAATATAATAAGATAAGAGACCCTTGGATCCAATAACCCTAACCGTTAAAGCTAATGTGGTAGAAGAGATCCGATCAATTCTCATCTCACAAACTCTCTCCATGAAAACCAACAGAACAAAAAGACGAGAGACGAGAGATTCATTGTCTAGTAATTACTTCTAGAACCAGTGATTGACAACATGGTGAGATGACACAGATATTACAAAGCTTCCAATCATTTTTTGGAGCTATCATTTAAAAACATTCGACGTTGTGGCGGTCACCACTATTAGCAACTTGATCATAGTTATTGGCATATTATGTGCTTTTTATAAGGATAATCATCTTGTTCCACCACTTAGATATGAATGTGGGTTTCCCATCTATATTCATTATAATAGTAACACTAATTTATTGATAGTCACTTGTAATCAGTTATGGAAATTGCATCTATAAAAGCGGGGAAAACTACGGAACAAAGAGAACTCTTTCCACCACATTGAGAGAGCTTGGAATTTGATTTTACAAATTGCAGAGGAATTTGATATTAATCACTATTCCCAAATCCATTCTTTCCTACAATCTCAGCCTCGTATTGCTCCCAGTAATGAATATTCTCAATTAACTCATCACGTGCCAAAACCCAACCCCTGTTCCAGTCAATTAATTCATCATATGCCACAATTTCGTGGTTGATGCGTTCTGGATTCATTGAAGCATCAACAAAATCTTGATCAAAAGATTGATTACCTTGATTCTTCTGGAATGTCTCTCGTGTGGGAGTATTGTTGCTCATCTGCAATTGTATGTGATTTGGCATGCTTTCCAGGTATTCGTTTGGAAATCCTTGAACACATCCCACGTCAAGACGATTAAAATTGATTTGATTTAAATCTTGGGCAGGAGTTGTCTCGCTTTGATTGTGGTTTATTGACTCGGATGGCTCCATTCTTATCTGCTTAAAGTAGTTGTTGAGACTAGCATGGCCTACATTCCTGTCTAAATACTGGTTTGCCACTTGCCCTCTTCGGAGATAGCTAATGTTTCTGCTAAATTGATTCACACCACATCTTCTCCTTAAATTTAGATGTAATAATACTTTTAATATCATCACTATTATGCAAAGTTGTATCTTCATCAACTCCCCAATGATTTAGCAAAGACTTGGTAGCTTTATGCCATCCTTGCTTAAGTCTCAAGTGGTTTTGACTAGAGTATGAAGTAATTATAGGAATCCTCTTGTCTCCAATGTGTTTTATAATGTTCTTGTACAGTAGGTACATATTCATAGCCATGCTCTCAATCGGGGGAAGACTCGCTTCTATGAGGAGGATAGGACAAGGTGTATTGGCCTTAATTTTAATATTATATCTTATAAAACACTTTTGAATTTGCTCCATCTGTATCCATGATTATCTAGAGATGTTGCGGCCCTAAACTTCACAACAATATAAGATAACATAAGTGACAAGAGTCTCAAAGAGGAGTTTCTTCCTATCCCAAAGCTAGAGGTGTCTTGAGTTACAATTGTTTTAAGTCCATAATAATATTTCCACACTCCATTGTTACTTTTCTCAATGTCATAGCTCTAGTCAAGCTTATGACGAATATTGATTCCAAGATATTTATGTGAAATCACTTCCCCCGAGTTGTTGTTGTCATACATTACATTATCATAAGCGATCTTTTGGGATTCGATTATCATAACATTTATATATAAATGTTAACAATCAATACCCATATTAAAAAAAGTGAGAATTTTTAAATGCTTGTTGAGATCATAGGGACTCCTTTCCATAAGAACAATAACCTCAACAACATAGAGAAGAAGGATGACGACCATACCAGCCAAAGTCGTGTCAACACAACCAACCTCTTCCAAACAACCCTCTAGCTTGTCAAAGTAAATACCAAAAATATAATATATTAAATAGATATAAATAAATAAACAAATGTAAGAATTTAAAACAATATTTATAAATAATAATGAACGCTCCACGTTATTATGGGGATTCATATTATTTACATACATGTACAGATTGCAAGGACCACACAATAAATTGGCAATTTTAAAATTCTTTTCTAGAAGGTTGATCTCTCTCTCTCTCTCTCTCAAGTAACAAAATACATGCACATAGAATAGTAGCAAAACACATACAATAGTAGCAAAAGGCACATTTTAAAAATAATATTAGAAAACAAACTATCATATAAGAAAAAGGTATGAAAAATATAAAAAATAATAATAATACTATAATTATAAAAAATACTAATTATAAACCAGCAAATATAAGTTACCCATTTCAAAAAATAAAAATGGAAAGGATTAGGGAATCTACCACCAATTCTATCTTAAAAATCCAGTAATATTTTTTTTATAAACTCTCTCTCTCTCTCTCTCTATATATATATATATATAGTAGCAAAAGATGCATTTTAAAAATAATTTTCCAAAAACAAACTATCATATAAATAAAAGGTATGAACATTTAAAAAATAATACAATAATTATAAAAAATACTAAATATAAACCAATAAATATAAGTTACCCATTTCAAAAAGATAAAAAATTGAAAAGATTACGGAATCTATCACCAATTCTATCTTAAAAATCCATTAATATTTTTTTTTACAAACCACCAAAATATCTCTCTCTCTATGTATAAAGTAACAAAATACACACACACACATATACAATAGTAGTAGCAAAAGACCCTTTTTAAAATAATATTCCAAAAACAAGCTATCATATAAGAAAAGGTATGAAAATTTTAAAAATAATTATAAAAAATACTAAATATAAACCAACAAATATAAGTTATCCATTTCAAAAGATAAAATTAGAAAGGATTAAGGAATCTATCACCAATTTTATCTTAAGAATCCACCAATGAGTTTTTTATAAACCACCAAGAAAGTTTTTATAAACCATCAATAGTGAAAATGTTCAGATTGTGAAAAATACCCAAATAGGTGAGATCATTTTAAAATGTAAAAATAAAAAAATATTGACTTGAGTGTATCACAATTGTATATAAAAAAACCCATGAACAAAGTTTCAGGTTACTTATTTACTGTATTTTCAAAAAAAATATTCATAGATATTTTTAAGAAAGGACCTTGATCACAAGGGTTTACTTAACCCAACCTCACACCTTGATTGATGGTTTTCCACCTACATTAAGAACCCTTAATCAGGGGCTCATTTAATATCTGAATTAAGGTATTAATATCTTGATTGAAGGCTTAAAATTACCTCAATTGGGGATATGAAAAACACTTGTTCCATGTTCTCCCTTTCCAAAAAGTGTTACCTATTTTTATGGATTCACACTTATCCTAATTATGTATTTAGAGAAGTAGTAAACATGGCACCCAACCCACATCCTTTGTCTTTGTTCGAAGAGATGGATGTTTGTGATGCAGTACCGAATGACCTAATCAATAGTTCAGGTATGTCTCCCATATTTTTCTTTGGATCAATGTCGTGTATAATTTGAGGGAGGGTCAACTTCTCTTTTACTTCAGATCTTTTTTGTTTATTCTTTGAGTGGTTTCCACTCATGACGCCATCATTTGATTGTCACCCTCCTAGGGAGATGTCCGAGGTGTAGATTCATATGTGGGGACATAGGTTTCCCAAGAGGGGCCATCGAAAGTTCCCATTGAGGAACACCTCAGAGGTACTGGAGTTATGAGCTTGTGAGGATGATCATGCATTGAACCTTATGTCATATTCTTATGTGAGGTTGGACTAGAGAGGATGTCACAACACCTTTTTCAACAAGGATGAGGCACTAGATGACAAAGGTAATATTATCATTATGGTTAAATTAATCTAGTTTCATTTTATTATCTTACTTAATGCAAATGAAATTTATTCTAACATTTTATTTATAAAAAAAATAATTGTTTAATGAAATTGTCTAATTATTGTTCTGTACCATATATTTTGTAGATATTGGCACCTATGATGGGGAGGGGCCTCCACCAGTGTAGGAAGAGGACGATATTTATGAGCCTGAGTTTCCTTAGTTTCCCAGACCTGGCCTCTGATGTAGACTAGATTCTAGGTTTCGAGAGGATGTGGCATACAGGTTATATACATTGTTGGATTGATAGGGACTCCACCCTATACAGTTTTAGGAGATCCTATGAGAACCCAACCTAGTAGATTTATGGAAGATTGTTCCTCATGATATGGGGAATTTAATGTGGTATGTCATCGGTGCATCCATCCCTATAGCTGCTAGGAGGGATGGTCATCCGACATCTGATTAGGGTGGCGATCATTGTCCTTTACCTCCTCCTCCATCTCCCCCTTCTCTTCATTGAGACGATCGATCATAACTCATCCAAATCCTTCTCCTCCTCCTCACCATGACGACCAACCACTATTTCCTCCTCCACCCCCAACTGTACCACCACCACCTCTGACTCATCCACGGTTCAACCAACCACTGTCTCCTCCTTAATGAGCCGACCATCCACTATCTCCTACTCCACTCATATCACTTCTAGATAAGATGGTCACAGTGGATGAGATACATCATCAGGGAGATATATATGTTTCTCTCTAGTATATGTTTTCCTCACAAAGGTATTAATGCCTCTAGGTCTACTGGTGGATGTGTCGATGCCTCTAGCTCTGCTGGAAAAGGTAGCGATGTTGTTGGTTCCATAGGTGTACCAACTATCTTATAGCATTTATTGGACTTGAGATGTATATTTTACATGTATCATGCGTTTGATATTATTATACATCTCAATTCCAATAAATGCTATGAGATAGTTAGAAAACCTCTCTCTCTCTCCATCTCTGTATATATATATATGTAATGCATTTTTCATGTTGATGTTGATGAATTGATGTTTATGTTTATGTTTATTTATATAATGTGCTTGATGGTGATGTGTATGTTAGGTCATGTTATATATGTTTTCCAGGTATGCTTGATAGATGTGTATGTTATGTGATGTTTGATGCGTATGTTAGATTATGTTAGTTAACTTTTTATGTGTATGTAAGATATTGCTTATGTTTTATAGGTGATAATGGATGTGTATGTTAGATGTGATTATTAGATGGGTACTATAAAAAATAAATTCCTCCAATTTTATATTGTGTATAAAGATCCTGTATATTAAATTCTGAAAAACATCATGCATTTTTATTTTGAAAAATAGTGAGAGGTGTTTATTAAAAAACACCAATGATAACTTCTTCCTTACAGCGCAATTATTGGCATATTCTTACAATTAATTTAAACAATTTTGTGAACATATATTATAAAATAAAATAGAGAAATATTTGACATATAATATCTTCATTATATTTAAATTACTTAAATTTAAAAATTATTTTAATAATATAAAGCATTTCATTCCCCTATAACAAATATTTGTTTATACTAATTTATTGTGAGCTTCCAATTTATATTTGCATCTAAATTTTACATGTAATTAAGTGAAAATCATACTTAATCATGAAAGTGGATTGTTATTATTACAACCTTGAAACATGTTTTAATTAAGTCATTACTAATAATAGCATCACTTCTATGACAATAAAAAAATACAACAAAATGCTATTACAATTCAAAATGAAAATAAATGATGTAAGGTCGACTAAAAAAATGATAAACATGATACACATTGGCTTATAATTTTACAATATAATCCCTATAAACCATATAACCCTTACCTATAAAATATATAACCCATAATAGTTGATAACTCTTAATCCCTCACCATATAACCCTTATAAAATTTCCAAATCCATGCCAATATCTCTAGTTTAGATGATATTGTTAAATATGTTGCACATATTCATCTCTTATGAAATTATGGGTGTTTACTAATTTGATTTGTAGAATTTGTGCAAACTTTTTAGATTTTGTGTGGGCATTTCATTCTTTTTTGTGACATATAACATTTTTTTAAATTACAAATGTTTATTGGTATTGGTATAATTTGTATTTCATCAACCATATTTAAAAATATAATTATATGTTGCATTACTACAAACCGAGATCTACACTTATTATTTACTATAAAAAAATGTTTTCATTATGTTAAACCCCTCAAATGTTCAATAACACTTGATGTAATCAAAGGAACTTATCTAACTTTAGTAATTTAAATAGCCATAAAAATATCCTTTAGAAATTTGTACAAATAAGTTTGAAATTCTTAACTTAGAAAGGTTGTATCACTCACATGACCATATATACTGTTATTGTTATCATAAATATGGCAAACTCACTTTTCATTCACTCAAGTTTTTTGTGAGTGGTTTATTAACATTTTCAAAACAAGGAAGATATAAAGATAAAAATTTAAAGATTTGTGAAAAAAATTATATAACTATCTATTTCTTAAAATTATTTATTTGAATGATCACTTTCATGTAAATTTAAATTCATAATATAATCCCAATCGATCAGTTTTATAATAATGATTTTATATTTGACCAAAATGACACAAGAAAATAATGTCCTAAATTTTTTACTTTAAAAATTTTTATGTGGATAATTACTTGCCGGAGCTACATCTCTCCCAGAATAGTACAGTCTTGTAAATTAAACCGAGAGAGTCACAAAGCAGCATGGCTGGTACAATTAGCCACCGATACCAAGCGGAAAGTCTCCGAACTAGTTAAGAATTGTGAGATAGATTTGAACAGTTTTTTAACTAGGATAGATTTGAACATCTTACCGCTAGGATCTTATGACATAATAATAGGCATGGATTGGTTGGAAGGACATCATGCCTTGTTGGATTGCTTAAATAAGTCAATCCTATGCACAGATAGTCAAGGAAACCAACGAACCATCCAAGGTATACCTAAGGAAGTATCAGTACGGAAAATATCGGCATTGCAAGCAAAGAAATGCTTAAGAAAGGGTTGTAAACTATTTGCGATCCACCTTCAATCAATAGAATCCGATAGGGAACAAAAGATCGAGGATTTCCCGATACTAGTAGAATTCAGAGATGTGTTTCCCGAGGAGATACCTAGGTTACCAACCAAGTGGGACTTAGAATTTTCCATAGAACTAACCCCCGGATCAGTACCTGTCTCTAGGACCCCGTACTGTATGAGTACACCCAAACTGGTAGAACTCAAGATACAATTACAAGAACTAATAGACAAGGGTTACATTCGACCGAGTGTGTCTCCCTGGGGAGCACCGATCCTCTTTGTTAAAAAGAAGGATGGCACGATGCGTATGTGCATCGATTACCGCCAAATCAACAAGTTAACCATCAAGAACCGTTTCCCACTCCCTAGGATCGATGACTTGTTTGACCAAGTCGGAGGAGCAAAGATCTTCTTGAAGATCGACCTACGATCCGGATATCACCAGGTGAGAATCTGTGATCAGGACATTAGTAAGACCGTGTTTCACACCCAATATGGCCACTATGAGTTTGTAGTAATGCCTTTTGGTCTAACGAATGCACCCGCCAACTTCATGTGCATGATGAACAACGTTTTCAGTAAATATCTCGACAAATTTGTTCTAGTCTTCATAAACTATATCCCGATCTATTCCAATAATGAATAAGAAGATGAAGAACACCTCCAAATAGTCCTACGGATATTGCGAGAACATCAGCTATACACAAAATGTAGCAAGTGTGATTTCTATAAACCTCATATACAGTACTTAGGGCATATCATTTCTGAGAAAGGAATAGCGGTTGACCCCGAAAAGATCAAGGCTATCAAAGAATGGCTCACACCTATGCGTGTTTTCGACATACGGTCATTCCTAGGTTTAGCTGGTTATTATCGAAAGTTCATTGAGAACTTCTCTCAGATCGCTTGGCCCATGACCGCATTACATAAGAAAACCAGTAAGTTCATCTGGACAGACAAGTGCGAAGAAATTTTTCAGAAGTTAAAACAACTTCTGATTAGCGCACCAATACTACGAATTGTCGACCCCAATGGGGACTTCGTAGCTTACACCGATGCAAGCAAGGAAGGACTCGGTGGAGTCCTTATGGAAGATGACTTTGCCATCTGCTACGAGTCAATAAAGCTAAAGGAACATGAGAAAAACTATCCTACTCATGACCTCGAATTGGCCACCATTATCCACACTCTAAATATGTGGAGACATTACCTCATGGGTAAGAAATTCCTACTAAAGACAGACAACATGAGTCTAAAGTACCTATTCGACCAACTAGACCTGAACGCTAGACAGGCTAGGTGGTTAGCCTTTCTTACTGAGTATCACTTTGAACTAAAACACATCAAGGGGAAAAAAAACAAGATCGTCAATGCCTTAAGTCGATGAGCTCATATGTTATATGAGGTAACCGAAAGTCGAATAGACTCCGACTTACATGACAAAATTAGAACGGCATGCCAAAATGATAGGTTCTATGTCAAGATCCTTAAAAAGATCCAGGAAGATAGGATTTTTCAACAACAGAAAGAATACAAGATAGATGAATCAGGATTGTTATGGTCAAAAGAGAGACTTTATGTTCCCGACGGGGGGGACATTAGACCTAACATACTCACCGAATTCCATCGGAGCCCCTATTTAGGATACCCCGGATATCAAAAGATGATTTCAGCCGTAAAGAAACACTACTTTTGGCTTTAACTGAAAGCTGACATCGCATTGTTCATCGCGAAGTGTCAGGAATGTCAGTTGGTCAAAGTAGAACACCAACACCCCTCCGGACTACTTCAACCGTTACCCATCCCAGAATGGAAGTGGGAGGTAATAAGCATGGATTTCATTACAGGACTACCCAAGAGCAAGAAACAAAACGACTCCATCTTCGTAGTAGTAGACAAGATGTCTAAAGCCGCACATTTTATACCAGTAAAATCTACTTACAAGGCATTTCACATTGCAGAAATATTCCTAAAAGAGATTTTTCGGTTACATGGGATACCCAAAGCAATTATCTCAGATCAAGACATAAAGTTCACTAGTAACTTTTGGAGAGCATTGTTCTCCGAATTAGAAACACAACTACAATTTAGTACCGCATACCACCCTCAAACCGATGGACAAACGGAACGAGTAAACCAAATCTTGGAGGATATGCTGAGAATGTATGTCATGAACAATCCAACTAAGTGGGAAGACTACTTACACCTCGCAGAGTTTGCATACAACAACGGGTATCAAACCTCGGCCAAAATGAGTCCTTTCGAGGTACTCTACGGTAGAAAGTGTCGAACCCCCCTTACCTGGGATAGCCTGGTGGACAGGCTTATGCTAGGGCCAGATTTACTAAAAGACCTAGAAAAACTAGTCTCTAAAGTGCAACTGAATTTAAAAGAAGCACAGGACCGCCAAAAGAGTTACGTAGACAAGAAAAGAAAGGACAAAGAATACCAAATCGGTGAACATGTTTTCCTAAGAATAAGAGCGAAACGAAGTTCGTTAAGCTTGGGACGTTGCAATAAACTAGCCCCAAGGTTTTGTGGACTGTTTGAGATACTGGGCAACAAGGGTCCAGTAGCATATGAGTTAGCCCTATGAGCACAAATAAAAGTTCATAATGTTTTTCATGATTCCTTGTTAAAGAAATATGTATACGATAATAAACATGTTATTGATTGGTCCTTATTACAGGTGGAGCCCGAAGGGAAGTTCACGCCAGAACCACTCCACATTCTGGACAAGAGAGAGGTACATCTTAGGAGGAGGACCATTACTCAGCTGAAAGTGCAATGGAGGAATTTTGGACCAGACGAGGCCACTTTGGAGAATGACACTACCATGAGAGAGGCATACCCCGCCTTGTTTCATGATCTCATTCCTAGTCCCTAGAAACACCGGGACGGTGTTGTTCTAAGCGGGGAGGGATGTAATATCCCAACTTTTGAATAACTATGTTATGATGTTATATTGGGTCACGACCCCAGTATATGTGATTTATTATGTTTGACATATCATTAGTTTGTTTTGTTTGATTCCTTCGTGAGTTGATATATGGGGCATGGACCCTGATTTGTTTCATTTTTCATATATGTGGGGCAGGAAAGCCTGAATGAATAAACTATGTTGTATTATGAGAATTGATTACAAAATATGATATACTGATATTTTTCCTTTTTGTTACATTATACTGTGCAGAACATGATTTACATGGTTGATTATTTAGTGTGTGAGCGTGGAATCAGAAACACACGAATGACCTATATACTGGGCTTAAGCCCCGATGTATTTTAGAGAATTCTATTTCCTACTGGGCCTAAGCCCCGATGTACGTTGAGTGTTGGGCATGAACCCTGGAGCACACCAAGCTTGAAAGAAATGATTACCGGATCCGAGGACATTTAATTATCCTAGATGTACCTCACAACCACATTCTAGCCCTAGTGTTGAGCAGAGGCTCTGGAATTGCGCTAGTGTAACGCCCATGTGAGAGTGTTGAGCTGAAAGGCTTTGAAGAGCACTCGGGGTTACTACTTCTCAAGTGTTGAGTTAAAGAGGACTCTAAATAGCACTTGCATGTCTTATCACAATTATTTCGACTTGATGAAATAAATCTTATTATCATCATCTACTGCAAGAACTAGCATGTTAAAACGAGGGAATCTGACATGCAAAGGGAGATACTAGAGGTGCCTTTACAATCTTACCGAAACCGTCCAAAGAAGTGGACCCTTCCCTTAAAAATAACTAAAAGAAGCATCTTGTGAAACAAAATGCTAAGGACCCCAAAGTAGTATTATTATTAGGACCTTCAATAATAAATATATATATTGGTTAATTATTATATATATTTTCTTTTATAAATGTTTACACTTTATAGATATATATTTATGCATAAGTGGGATGCCACTTACTAAATATTATTTATTAATATCTAGATGGTACTGTAAATTGTATATTATTATTATTATGAAAATATCTAAAAGATTAAATAAACAATTTAATCAAACAGGTTGAAAAGTCTTAGTTCCTAATAAACTAGCAGTTAAAGTAAACAAGTATTATTTTATAAATTAATTGTTTTAAAGAAACCCGTAAAATCCAATAGTCATAATTTCAAGATTTGTCCTGGTTAAGGAGGACAGACCCCAAAAATTGGGGGATCTTTTTCTTTTGGTATTATTGTGCCAAGAAGAACTCCCTGCTCCAAAAGTGAACTCTGTTCATAATTTTTCCATATCTGAACCAGTTATCATCTAAAGCCTCTATTTCTCGGTTTGCATGTCAAACCAGCTCGGGGGGATTCCTATTGAACCAGGAACGGTTGTAGAATCATGGTTGGGAGGAACGTGGTAGTCCCAAAGTCATCCAATCCAAGATCAAGGTCAGCTAAAAGTCAGTAGTTTCCCTAACCAGTTCATTGTTTCTTTTGAACATGGAAAAATCAACATTTTAAAAAGAAAATTTAAAACTTCTCTTTAAAAAACTTGAAAAAAACGTGTTTCATTATATGAGCGTGCCATTTTTGTTTCACTATATCAGTGTGCCATTTTTGTAAAGTATCGTTTTCATCACAATCCCTTTTCATCACAACCTCTGTAAAAACTTGCTTCACAACGCATATCTGGTCTTACATTCTTCTTTTGGAAATGTAAATGGCAACGGATTGAATAAATGGTGGTCTAAAGCAACGATTACCTTACAGGAGAATTCTTCAAAACGCAGACTTCGCAGGATTCTTCTTTGGCATAAACAACGATCTCCTTCCAGCGTCTACCTTTAAAATATTCCTCCAGAATTTTGCAGTCGTATCTTCACTATACCAATTAAGTCATAACCGCTCTGATATTTCTGGGCAATGGATTTGTGGATCCTCTTCTTGCGCTCTGACGGGGATCACAACTTTCCGCGGACCTATGCACACACTTTGACACCTATAATCAGAACTCTCGTTCCTCTCTATGGCCCGATTCATCCTTTATTTTGCCATCACAATCCCTCAGGCACCAAGATCTGAAATGCGCTCTGATACCACTGTTAGCTCATAAAGAAAATATCCTCTCTATGGCCCGATTCATCCTTTATTTTGCCATCACAATCCCTCAGGCACCAAGATCTGAAATGCGCTCTGATACCACTGTTAGCTCATAAAGAAAATATTGAACAAATCAAGAAGACCAAGAAATAGAAAACTGACTGAAAAGGCTTCCATAATTGTTCATTAGTAAAAATGTACATATATAATATTACAATGTTTAACTGTCCAACTAGGATCAGGTTCTTTTAACAAGTAAATACCAAAAATATAATATATTAAATAGATATAAATAAATAAACATATGTAAGAATTTAAAACAATATTTATAATGAATAATGACTGCTCCAAGTTATTATGAGGATTCATATTATTTACATACATGTACATAGTGCAAGGATCACCCAATAAATTGGCAATTTTAAAATTCTTTTCTAGAAGGTTGATCTCACTCTTTCTTTTTATATAAATATATATATATATATATATATATATATATATATAAAGTAACAAAATTCTCACACACACATACAATAGTAGAAAAAGACGCAAAATAATATTCCAAAAACAAACTATCATATAAAAAAAAGGTATGAAAAAAAAAATAATACAATAATTATAAAAAAATACTAAATATAAACCAACAAATATAAGTTACCCATTTCAAAAGATAAAAATGGAAAGGATTAGGGAATATATCACCAATTCTATCTTAAAAATACACTAATATTTTTTTTATAAACTCTCTCTCTCTATATATAATAGTAGCAAAGGACACATTTTTAAAATAATATTCAAAAAGCAAACTATCATATAAGAAAGGGTATGAAAATTTTAAAAATAATGATAATAATATACTAATTATAAAAAATACTAAATATAAACCAACAAATATAAGATACCCATTTCAAAAGATAAAAAATAAAAAGGATTGCGGAATCGATCACCAATTCTATGAAATCTATCACCAATTCTATCTTAAAAATCCATTAATATTTTTTTATAAACCACCAAAATCTCTCTTTCTAGATATATAAATTAACAAAAAACACACATATATATACAATAGTAGTAGTAAAAGACACATTTTTTAAATAATATTCCAAAAACAAGTTATCATAAATATTTAAAAAATAATTATAATATAATAATTATAAAAAATACTAAATAGAAACCAAAAAATATAAGTTACCCATTTTAAAAGATAAATTAGAAAGGATTAAGAAATCTATCACCAATTCTATCTTAAAAATCCAGTAATAATTTTTTTATAAACCACCAAGAAAGTATTTATAAACCATCAATAGTGAAAATGTTCAGATTGTGAAAAGTAACCAAATACGTGAGATCATTTTAAAATGTAAAAATAAAAAAGATTGACTTGAGTGTATAACAATTGTATATAAAAAAAAACTATGAACAAAGTTTCACGTTACTTATTTACTGTATTTTTATAAAAAATATTCATAAATATTTTTAGAAAAGGACCTTGATCACAAGGGTTTACTTAAGCCAACCTCACACCTTGATCGAGGGTTTTCCACCTACATTAAGAACCCTTACTCAAGGGTTAATTTAATATCTCAATAAAGGTATTAATAGGTTGATTGAAGGCTTAAAATTACCTCAACTGAGGATATGAAAAACACTTGTTTCATGCTCTCCCTTTCCAAAACGTGTTACCTATTTTTATGGATTCACACTTATCCTAATTATGTATTTAGAGAAGTAGTAAACATGGCACCCCATCCACATCCTTTTCCTTTGTTCAAAGAGATGTATGTTTGTGATGTAGTACCAAATGACCCAATCAATAGTTCATGTGTGTATCCCATACTTTTTCCATTGTATCCAGAAAAGATCATCCATATATCATTGTGAGCACCCTGTTAATCAACTTGTGTTAGAAGTACTCTTTTGTACAACAAGGAGCTAGAGGTTGCAATGAATCACTTTATTATCTTTGTATTCTTTCAAGTATGTGAGTCATGGAGAGAAATATGCTACTATAAATATTCATAGATTTTAACACTACAAGGAAAAGACCCCTCTAGCGGAGGTTTTTACGGATGTTCCTCTAAAAAGAGTCAAAATAAATGTTTATAGTGGAGTTTGCTAGCGGAGGCGAGTGAGTGGAAGTTTTACTGGATGTTTTTACTCAGTGCTTTGATGCATACCAAATGCACTGGTGCACCTAATGTCTGTACACACCATTGTGTATTAAAAACATAGCGCACCATAATCAAAATCAACATCAAGCGGAGAAAGAAAAAAAATATTTTCTATTTTTATAGCCAACAAAGACCAATGCATTTAAACTACGATGATGCACCGGTGCTACCACATAAATGACGCACCAATTTCAGCCAAAAAATGTTCCTTCCTACCTAAGAAAATATTTTTTAAAATAAGTAAAATAAATTATGGTGTGTTTATATATTTGAATAGCACTAGTGCACCGTGTGTGATTGGAAGCACCGACACGAGGTGTAACTAAAAGAAAAAACTGGATGAAATTTTTGTGAATATTTTTATATTCACTAGTGGTGTGTTTACCTAATTAAAATCAGCACTAGTGCTTTGTATACGATACACATTGGTGTAGTGAAAAATAAAATAACAAAAATTCAATGATGCATAATATTTTTATATCGTTATTTTCATTAATGGTGTGTTGTTATCTATAAAATGCAACGACACGCAATATCATTTAGAGAACCAAATTAGAGTAAGAAAAAAAGACTGGACGTAAATTTTTTTGAATATTTTTATATTCACTAGTAGTGCATTTATCTCAAATAAATGTGCTAGTGCATTATATTCAGTACGCACCAATGTAGGGAAAATTAAAAGAAATTGTGAGATGACAAAATATGGTTATATTGTTCCATTCATTAACAGCGTGTAGCTATATTGACAATGCACCGATGCATAATAGCATTGAGAGCACCAAAGTAGGGTAAACAAAAAAACACATGGATGGAAAAATATTTTTATAATTTTATATTTTTGGATGGTGCGTTTATATATCGTAAATGCACCAGTGCATCCTTAATAGAGTGTATCTGACTAGGGTAATATTAAAAAATGCATGACAATTTTTTATTTTATTTTTTAAATTAATTTCTAGTGTGGTCTTTCAGTCTAGCCACACTAGTGCGTATTGTAATCAGGTGCACTGAAATAGGGTAAAAAAAAAATGTCGAATAAAAAACCATTTTTACCATCCTACAGTGTTGTTGAACACCTAGGCACCGATGCATTACTTTCCTACTTGAAATTCCTTGCCATAAGTGCTCCATGTGGTTGAATTACTCCCTTACATTGCATGCTTGGTGGCTTTTGAATTTCGCTAAACAATGGGAAAATTTTGAAAGTTTGTCTACATCGCAACCATTTCTCCCTGACACGCAAGTTCCCAGGTAATCTATTTGTTACCTCCTAATTCCAATTTTTAGCAGGTAGATGGGTAAAAACACGAAGGTGGGTAACACTTCTGTGATAATCGGGCGCCGAAGAGACATAGCAAAAGCTATTGGGATGAATAACCTAATTTATTCGGCCGAATAAATTAGGTTATTTGGCCGAATAATCTCTACGTTATTCGGCCAAATAATCTCTACGTTATTCGGCCGAATAACGTTGAGATTATTCGGCCGAATAACGTAGATATTATTCGACCAAATAACCTAACTTATTCGGCCGAATAAATAAGGTTATTCGGCCGAATAATCTCTACGTTATTCGGCCAAATAATCTCTACGTTATTCGGCCGAATAACGTTTAACGGTTCACCATTAGAAATAATAGAGACCTTGATTTGTGTGCGAGGTATTTCCGGATGTGAAAAATGACCGGCGTTAAAATATTTATTCGACCGAATATATTTTCGGCCGAATAATTATTCGGACGAATATATTTTCGGCCGAATAATTATTCGGACGAATAAAGTTTCTGCATAAAAGCTCGGCCATGGCTAGTCTTTGGCATTCTCTTTTGCATATTTCTAGACCCCGCTGCTGGACTCGTCTGCAAAATAACTCCTTTGCAAAAAATACCTTGGGAAAACAACTCTTTGAAAAAATCCCTTTCAAAGAAATAAGAACGAAAAATACATCTCCTTTGCAAAAATACCTTGAAATAAAAACTTCTTTGCAAAAATACCTTGGAAAAAAAACTCTTTAAATGCACCTCTTGGAAAGAAACCTTCTTTGAGAAAACCACATGGAAAAATACTTTGTAAAAAAAAACTCCCTTGCAAAAAATCTAAGAAAAAAAATACTTTGAAAAAACCCCTTGCAAAGAAATAATTTCTTTGCAAAAATACATTGGAAAAAAAACTCTTTGAAAAAATCCTTTGCAAAGAAATAAGAAGTGAAAAAATACCTTGAAAAAAAACTCTTTGAAAAAACCCTTGCAAAGAAATAACTCATTTGCAAAAATACCTTGGGAAAACAACTCTTTGAAAAAACCCCTTTCAAAGAAATAGGAAGGAAAAATACAACTCGTTTGCAAAAATACCTTGGAATAAAAACTTCTTTGCAAAAATACCTTGGAATAAAAACTCTTTAAATGCACCCCTTGGAAATAAACCTTCTTTGAAAAAAACACTTGGAAAAATACTTTGTAAAAAAAAACTCCTTTGCAAAAATATTTTGGAAAAAAAATACTTTGAAAAAAGTCCCTTGCAAAGAAATAACTTCTTTGCAAAAATATATTGGAAAAAAAACTCTTTGAAAAAATCATTTGCAAAGAAATAAGAAGGAAAAACACCTTGGAATAAAAACTCCTTAGAAAAAAACTCTTTGAATGTACTCCTTGGAAAGAAATAAGAATCCCTAGCTAATTGATGTAGCGATATTCGAGGCATCAACAATTTTTGGCACCAGAAGGAGAGCCATCAGTGGATGGCTAGTGGAAAAGATTCTTTTGTTAGCAAAATTTCCACTGAAAACCCATCCACAACAGCCTTTCCAGAATTTCCAGATCTAGAATCCAGAAACCAAGAAGATCCTAACCCTGGAACCGAACAGTCAGAAGTAGTGTATGCTATCCCTTTTGAGGAAGTAAATCAATTCAAGAGACATACCCATTCTTATGTGAGAAGTCTTGGAGGATTAACAACAGTCCCTTTATTACCAAGAACCAGAGCCCCTCGAAAAAATCCTCAGTGCACAAGAGATTCTGTTCTTGTTCAAAGTCTTGAAGAATTGTTAGATTTATCTCTAGAAGAGATCACCGAACCTTTCGACAAATTTAGGCCAGAGACCCCTACAGACCGAGAGGATCAATCTCCAAGAGATACTCCTCTTAACTCACCACAACACTCTCCCCAAAGAGTCATGGTTGTGCCTGCATGGAGATCCAGAGGAGAGTTAAATATAGTTGGACCTTTCCATGATTTACCAAAAAACCCTGAAAAGGTTTTACCTAAGTATGACCCTAGTAAAGGAGTCTCTGTTGAAGATCACCTCAAAAGCTTTTATTTAGCTATAAACCTTTTGAATGTGGAACACGAAGAAGTGGTTTGTCGTCTCTTTCCGTATACTTTCAAACCCAAAGTATCTTCCTGGTACTTTAGTTTGTAGGCTGGTTGTAACATCCCGAAAAATCGTAAAAATTTAAAACTTTTCTACGTGAAAATAAATGCTATTTAATAATGCGGAAATAGAACAATGCATGAAATGTTATCTATATTTAGTTGTGTTGTTATACATTTCTTCTGTCGTTGTTTACGAAAGTTGATACCACTGTTTGACTAATGTACTTTTGTTTGGTTGATGAAGGGGTCCTTCGAACGCCCCGAGGCTTACTTAGCATTCGTGCTAAAGCATGTGAATTCGTACTTGTGACAGATTGACAGGTAAGAGATAAAGGTTGTGAAGGTAATCAACGATTTATCAAAGAAGATCTAGAATGATTGTATCGCAGTGTTGTACCCGGAATTATTTGTGTTCAGTCATGTTTTCTGTATGTAACAGCCTACCTTCTACCTCCATGGCAATTTTTGGAATTTCCAAGTACAACTGTTTGTTAAAATGTTTTAAGCTCTATATCCTATGATGATGGTATTGTTCTGAAATGTTTTCTCTTACACCATTCATTAAAAGGTGTGTACGTATACGTGTTAAGATCTGTTCACCATGTATAACTCTAAGGTTTGTCTTACAAGTGTTTATAGGGTTATTATTTAACCGTTGCAAACATGTTTTGTTACCATTCTAACAACTATCACATTGGTGAAATATGAGTTGTAAATATTGTGATACCCTAAGCGGCACTTATGTGATTGCACGACACTATATGCACAATATGGTTTATGTGCAAACTATATGGCATATGTGCATCTTTGAGATCCTATTTTATTTTATACACTAATCACCTTCTTGGCTATTATATGAATGGTATGAATTGAGTGCACCCCTTATTATCTATGTGTAACTATATGGATTTATGCACACACATATAGGTTAAATGCTACTTTGTAATACTTTGTGATAAGTGAATTTCATTGCAACTATATGGTATGTGAAAATCATGGCAACTATATTAATATGTGAAATATAAACCACTAGGTGATATGCACCTACATGCAAACCCTAGCGCATAAGTTGCTTAGCTTAAAGCCTTAACAGGGTTATGCGTTTTCGACTTTACCAATGTGATGAAATGTGTGTTAAATGCTATGTGGTGAATTTGATACAAACTATATGATAAGGTGTAATATGAAAACTTTGATGAATGTCAAAACTATGTGTTTGACAGGGTTGCATAGTTCGACTTTCGATAAAAAACATCATATTGTATTATGAATAATATGGTGTGGGTGTTAAATGCCACAGGTTGGCAATACAAACACTGTCATGTGCATTAAATGGACGTGACTGTCGAGCTTAGTGGCTTTCCATCGTGGTTGGCACACTGAACTTGATCACGTGCCAAGCAATGGTAATAACTATCCTGATGCTAATGTGTAAACACATTGTGCTTGAGGGTTTAAGAGTAGGTTCCTTCATGGCCCCCTCATGGAAATTGCAATGAATGTTTGTAATTAATATAGTAGTTTGATCTGGTTGTTTTCATGAATCACACCAATGATATCCACCGTCGATTTGGTAGTGTAATGATGACAAGGGTTTAACCCTGCCTCCGCTTCATTTCAATGTTTATTGTGTCCCTTTGTATTCGGTGATGGAGCTCTGCAAGAGGCCGATAGGACGAGGGTTTGTAGCAAACTGAACTTCCTGTGGAGGCGTTGCTCCTGAGTCTCGAACTCGATACCTCTGAAATTTATAGAGCCGATCTCTTTCTAGTTTGTATAGTGTTGAAAGTTTCTGTTACAAGTCTTGGCATCATCTTTAGGTGGATTCGATACTCGAATTGTTTGAGGGTTTGCTTAGATTGATAATGGTTTTGTAATGTATGGTCAGAAGACTTAGATACCTCTTCTCAGTGTTGTTTCACTATAATGAAATAAGTGTTGTCTCAACTTCACTGGCATTCGTCGATACCAGGGTTTGGTTGCAACTACCTCAGGCTTGGCGTTGAAGCTGCTATGACATTCAATGATAGGGTAATGTATTCGATATCCTCTTGTAGCTTTCATAATCGATCTTTGAGTGTTTATTCAAGCTGAGTCTTCATTCTTGATAAGATAATGGTTTTAACCACAATCTCGATGTTTATTGTTGCAGGGTAACAACTCACGGTTATGCTACGATTTTGGTGTCGTAGGTTGGCTACAGCTATACCCAACCGCTAAGCCTCGACAATGTCTTGAGACCCTGTAGATGAGATGGTCGACTGTTAAAAAAATTCTGTCTATTGTGTTTTAACTTGGAAAGTTTGAAAATAGGGTTTGTAAACCCTTTCCTCTTCTTTAAAAGTTTGGGGAGGTTAGTACCTCAACCCATAAGCAATGCCGTGAAAAATGTAACTTCTGTTTGTTAAAATAAAGAGCTCTATTGAGTTGGAAGAATGTTTTTAAACTTCTCGATTGCAATCGTCATGCTTTGCATCTTCTTGGACTTGACCATGAATATATCCTGTAGCTCGTTGTCAATGTAAAAGAATGGGTTTAGGGTTTAGTTATCGGTTTCAAATCTTGGCACGTCCTTTGTTTTTAAAAGAGTCTTTCAGACTTTGTTGATATGATAATACACTATATTTTTCCAAACTTTAAATGGCCGTAACTGTTTTTGTTGGTACTTTTGGCGCCTGGCCTGTGTATGAAACTAGTTACTCGTCAATAGAAATAAATTGTATTTCAGACAGTTTTTATGTATCGGCAATGTTTATGTAAGCTAGGTTATAACAATGCATTTGCTATCATGCTTTGTTTTGTACTGTAAGTTTATGGATATTTCTAAAAGGAAATCGTATGTGAGTATGTGTGAATAAAAACACTATTACTGTTTAATAAGTCGATGGTTTGTAAATATTGTAATAGGCTTCGGCTAATGTCTCCATTTCGACTGTGTTTAAAGTTTAAGTAATATAACTATGAACCTGCTGAGATTTAGGGTTTAGTTAAGTTTAGAATGTATGGAGTGATGATGGCTATTGATATGTGTGTTCTATTTGACTTCAACCTTCAATTATATATTCTTTTAAACATTGAAGATTATATTTCTAGATCTATCTATTCGATCTACAGTAATGATGTGAAAATTGAAATGTTTACTGCAACTAGAAATTTATAACTCTGTTTATAGTTTTTGGCAGAAAATAACAAATGTCTTGATTTTTACTATGGAAATATGATTTAAATAAATGTAGGAAAATGAATGGAAAATACTTGATGTCTGTAGAAGAATATCATTCTGATATTTTGAAATTAAATCTTTATACTGTTAGAACAGAATATGATTAATTGAAAACAATGATAATTATAAACAGAACTATTGTATATAAACTATGAATACAGCTAAATAAAATAATTAATAATTAGAGTACTGAAATATAAATCCAAGAATTTAATAAGAAGCATAAACTTTAAAAATAGTTATAATAAATTAAATCTTTCCAATCACTTGGCTATTTTCCTATCAGACTTATCTATATTTAATCAGTTTCTGTACTGGAGTACGATGCTGTTCCTTTTTGCATGGGGAAAAATACAGAAACAATTCTATTTCAATCATTTCACATTTATACAGAATATTTAACTTATACAGGAAACTAAAATTACTTATAAATTAAACAGAGAAGATTTAATAAACAACAGAACAGTAATATGGAAAATAGATAACAGAAATTAAAATAAAATAGATAAGACAATAGAACCTATATCTGATGATAGGGACAACAAACACCCAAGGAGGCCTGTTCCTCCCAGCCTGCTTCAGAAGAAGCAGCAAAACTGCTGACTTCTAATGAACCCCCGAGCCTGCTTACTGATCCAGTAAGTGGGTGGAATCTGTGTAGAAGCAAGGCACTAAAAAAAATACCTTCTCCACTCTGTATCAAACTCCTGAAACAAATTCCTTCTCCACTCAGCATCAAACTCCTGAACTCAAGAGTTTGGCAGACTCACAACATGATCAACAACAGCATATCCCCTCATCAAATCTCTTGGGTGCAAACCCAGCAAAACCCCAAGGTAAATTTCCTTGTCAGGAAAAGTGATGAACCTCAGTTCACAATTTGATGGCTATTATATAGACTTCCTAGGTCTTTTAGTGGTCAGTTTAGGATAAATGAGCCTCAAGCTCCAGTCCCATCTTTCAGGGCACCATGACCACATTTCAAGGGAGTTGTCCCATACCAACAACTAGTTAGTTGCATCATGATGCTGCCACTTGTCCATTTCCTTCTACCCCAGATTCCATTCCACCTAGTGGATCAGTAACCACTCTTTCAATAGTCCTCTTAGGTGTTTGTCTCCTATTTTATTTATTAAATAATAATATATTGTGGAAATTACATTCATCCTTGGACACCTGTCCAATAAAAACTTTACAATAAAAGTTATCATAATGTTTCCAAACATAAAATGTTTTCGAGCTTAAAGGGTATGTTACAAACACCCCCTCTTAAGCTCAACATTGTCCTCGATGTTGCTTATTCATCATCAAGTTCCTCATGGAACAGAACTGGATATGCTACCTGCATATTACTTTCCAGTTCCCAAGTAGCTTCATCAGAGCTAAGGTGCTTCCATTGCACCTTTACTTGCCTTATAGTGTGATTCCGAAGCATAATTTCCCTCCGGTCTAGAATACAGTCCGGTTCCACCTGAAAATCTCCTTCGGGTTCCACCTGTATGTCATTCCAATTTAGCACATGAGTAGCATCGTGCACGTACTTCTTTAAAACGGAAACATGAAAAACATTGAAGATTTTTAAATTGTATGGCAATTCCAATTGATATGCAACAGCTCCTATCCTTTATAGGATTTCAAATGGTCCACAATACCTCAGTGCTAATTTAGCACAACTCCCAAGCTTCAAGGAACTTTTATTGGGCTTTACCTTTATGAAAACATGGTCTCCTACCTGAAATTTTCTTTCCGTTCGTTTCAAATCAGCATAGCTTTTCTACCGATCTTGGGAAACTTTTAAGTTACCTTGAACCTGTTTCACAGTTAGCTCCATTTCTTTCAATAGATCTGGTCCTAACATCAATCTATCTACAATATTATCCCATGAAATTGGAGTACAACACGTTCTTCCATACAAAATTTCAAATCCAGACTTAACTTAGCAGATGCTTGATAATTATTGTTGTAGGCAAATTCTGCTAAGTGCAAGTAATCCTCCCATTTAGATCGTTGATCTTTAACATATAATCTTAACATATTTTCCAAAATCTGATTTACTCTTTCTGTTTGACCATCAGTTTGTGGGTGGAAAGAAGTGCTGAAATTTAACTTAGTATTTAATCCTTTAAACAATGTTGTCCAAAAGCAACCAGTAAACTTAGAGTCTTGGTCTGAAATAATTACCTTTGGAATTCCATGCAAGCGAAAAATTTGCTTCATGAAAATGTTTGCAATGTTATAAGCCTTGAAAGTAGTTTTAACAGGAATAAAATGAGCAACTTTGCTAAGTTATCAACAACAACCATAATTGAGTCATTCTGTTTCTGATTTTTAGGGAAACCTGTAATAAAGTCAATGCTTATGATTTCCCATTTCCATTCTGGAATTGGTAAGGGCTGCAATAGCCCAGCTGGATGTTGATGTTCAACTTTTATAATATGACAGTCAAAGCATCTAGCTATATATTCAACAACTTCACTCTTCATGTTAGGCCAAAAGTACTCCTTTCTTAACATAGTTATCATTTTCTGATAACCACGATGTCCTGAATAAGGACTCTTGTGAACTTCATCTAAATTCAACAACTTAACCTTCGAAACATTAGGCACATAAATTCTGTTTTTGTAAGTTACAAAGCCTTTTTCATTAATACTGTAATCTGTTATAACATTTTCAGATGAGTTTTCAGCCACTTTATCATGTAATTTTCGTCTTGCTTAATTCCTTCCTCGATCTGATTTTCCAGATCACTTTTAAAAGTACTGATTGCTACCACAAAACTTAATCTAGCATTTCTGCTCAGTGCATCAGCAACCTTATTTTCCTTTCCATTAATGTGATGGATCTCAAAATCGTACTCGCTAAGGAATGCATTAAGATTTTTTTGATCCAAAAGATACTTTAGGCCCTTATTATCAGTCATTAAGATGAATTTTCTTCTGATCAAGTGATGGCGCCACATTTTCAAAGCATGTATCACGGCTGCAAACTCAAGATCATACGTTGCATAATTATTTTCATGTATTTTTAACTTCCTTGACTCAAAAGCAATTGCATGACCCTCTTGGCTTAAGACCCCTCCAAGTCCTTCATTGCATGCATCCGTGCATACAACGAAATCCTTATTATGATCTGCAATTTTTAAAATGGGTGCAGTAGTTAACAATTCTTTTAACTTATTAAAGTTGTCTTGACACTTTTGATCCCATATGAATTTCTTCCCTTTCTTCTGCAAAGAAGTGATGGGATTAGCAATTCTAGAGAACCCTTCAATAAATTTTCTATAATACCCTGTTATCCCCATGAATGACCCCCATCAATTACATCTTTTGGGACATGCCATTCATTTATTGCTTTTATTTTATCAGGATGAATAGAAATACCATCTTTTGAAATTATATGACCCAAATACTGAATTTTATCTTTATAGAAATAACACTTACTAAACTTAGCATAAAGCTGGTGATCTCTAAGTACTTGTAAAATGATTTTTAAATTTTCATCATGCTCTTCTTTAGTCTTTGAGTAAACCAGGATATCATCAATGAATACCACTACAAACTTATCCAAATATTTATGCAGAACGTTGTTGATTAAACACATAAACACTGGAGGTGCATTATTTATCCCAAAAGGCATAACTACGAACTCGTAGTGTCCATAACACGTTCTGAATGCAGTTTTGAATATGTCCTTGTCTTTTATCCGGACTTGATGATAACTCGATCTTAGATCAATTTTAGTGAATATCTCTGCTCCGCGTACTTGATCAAATAGATCATCTATGCGGGGTAAGGGATACCGATTCTTAATTGTCTTTTTATTAAGCTGACGGTAGTCAATGCACAAACGCATAGTACCGTCCTTCTTTTTAACAAATATTACTGGTGCTCCCCAAGGGGACACTGGGCCGTACGTAGTTTTTATCTATTAATTCTTTCAGCTGAGACTTTAACTCATTTAACTCTAGAATATTCATCCGATAGGGGGCCTTTGAGTTTGGTACCGCACCGGGTACTAACTCAATGGTGAAGTCAAGTTCTCTTTTCGGAGATAATCCTGGAATTTCTTCCGGAAATACATCAGAAAAGTCCCTAAGGATGGGAATATCCTCTAGTTTTAACTTGTCTTCTTTAGACGTACATTCATCATTAACAACATTAACAGCAAACAGTTTACAACCCTTTCTAGCAGCTCTCTTCACTTGTAAGGCAGAAATCTGCCTTACTGAAATCTGCCTATGAATTCCTTTTACTGTTTCTGAATTACCTTAATTATTTATACAAGTAAAAGATTTATCATAACAATTCAATATAACTCTATGCTTTTTAAGCCAATCCATGCCAATTAACAGATCATATGAACCTAAGGGTAAAACATTCAGATTAACTTGCGTTTTCAGCTGATTTAAAAATACTTCACAATTCTGAACAAAATCTGTAACCTTTCTTTTAGTTCCTATTACAAGATGAACTAACCATGCATTATTGAATTTTTCTTTTTCTAGCTTGCAACAGTTTACTAAAGTAGGTGAAATATAACTTAAATTCATACCAGGATCTATTAAAATAGAAATAGACTCGTTTTGTATCATACCTTCAATTTCGACAATGGATGTTTGATGGTCCGCTTGACGGTTCTCCAATGCTGCATTTATCCTGGGCATTTCTCTTGCGATACCTCCAACTGTAGGTTCTGCTTGCATAGTATGTATGTTGTTGGTTGTCCTCTTGTTGCATGGGCAATCTGCTCTCTAGTGAGGTCAGCCACAATCATAGCACTTTATGGGTCCTTTCTGCTCAACGTACCTGTTGTTATTGTTGTTATTATTGTTGTTGTGATTGTTAGGTACATTCCTTGCAGCAATAGTATTCTGAGATGTATTATTCCGATAATTATTAGAAAAATTTCTATTATTAAAGTTTTTCTTAAAACCTCCAGCATTCTGATTAAAATTCTTCTTTTTATAGTCATTAGTTTTACTGTTCTTCCAGCCAGTTGTTCCTTGTTTTTTTCTTTTTTGGTCAAAACAAAAATTTTCCTTTCTCATGGCTTCTTCCAAAGTGGAAGAATTATCATACTCAATACGATCTTTTATATTAAACGGTAAAAAGCTGAGAAACCTTTTCACTTTAGGCTTTTCCTCAACCATGTAGGGTACGTACCTTAGCAAGCTAAGAAACTTGCTGCACAGTTCTTTCATGTTCATTGTACCCAACTTTAAGTCGTAAAACTCCTTCGATTTATCCTCAAAATACTGTTCAAACAAGAACTTCTTTTTAAACAAACTTTTAAACATAGTCCAAGTTACTTCTTTTTCTTTTATGCTCTTGATTCTTTTAAGATCCTGCCACCAGATATCTTCCTTTCCGGTCAGATTGTAAATAGCCATCTTAGATTTCAGTTGAGAAGAGTAGTCATAAATATTAAACTACTTTTTCATCCCAGACAGCCAAGCTTCTGTTGTCTCACCCTTCTCACTTTCGCCATTAAAAGTAGGTGGCTTAATCTTTTTAAATTCACCGGTAATTTGTTCATGATGCTTATGTTTTCTCTTTTTAGAGCAGCACTCACTGTTGCTGCTGTCATAATTTACATCATCATTACCTGAATCAGACTTAGAAAATGAGTAACTATTCCTTTTATCATTTCTTGTTTTCTTATGCTTATGTTGGTGGGACATGATTTCAGAATCAGCTCTAAATTCTGATTTCCTGCCTCTTTGATCACTGTGATAGTTCCCTTTTAAATTTTGTTGTAATTCTTCCTGTTCCTTAAGAATCCGTTCATTTTCTTCTTTAACAGCTTTTAACTCAGATTTTAAATCTTGCACAGTGCGTAAAATTTCAGAACACTGGTTGTTTAACTCAACGTAAATACCTTTAGTGTTATTATGATTAATTTGTTCATTACGAGGAGATCTGTCCTTTGCTGATTCCTTTGGTATTTCCATACCTGCAGTTAAAAGTAAATCTGTTCTGTGCAAAAATGAAATTAAATTGTAAAAGTTAGTAACATAAACTTTCTGATTTATTTTTCTATTTGCGCGCATGAGCCTCATTCAGGCCTAGAGTTTGAACTTGTGCTCTGATACCACATGTAACATCCCGGAAAATCGTAAAAATTTAAAACTTTTCTACGTGAAAATAAATGCTATTTAATAATGCAGAAATGACGCAAGGCGCCTCGACGAGGTTCTTGCTTATCGATTAATACACAAAGCAAACACATAAAGGGCTCACACAGATAATATATGTGAACTGGAAATGCCATGAATTCATCTTCTTCTATTAAACTGAATGAATATTACAATGTGCAAATACAAAGTAAACTATCAAACTAGTCGGCCTTAGCCTGTTATAATGTACAGAAAATATCTATCTTCAGTGTGTTTCTTCTCACTGTGTGTGATCCTCTCCTCCTCTTAGACTTCTGCAGAATGCATGAATGAATGAGCTATGAGAGATGAGCAATCCCTTCCCCTGTTCCTTCACACTTCTCTTCTACCCTACTGTTGCGCATCCCGATGTCCACTCCAACACCCGAGACACTCTTCTTCTCTGTCTGCTGATCCTCTCTGATCATGCAGACCTACAACTCTGCGGCCGTCAGTGCCCTCAGGCTGTGCTGTACAACCTTCTCTCATGGCGACATCTAGCATGTCTTCAACCACCCTCATAACTGCCTTTAATTTCCTCAACAACCACAAATAGTTGTTAAGTACTTTACTTGACTTCCACGTGTCCTCCTGACAAGCTACAGTAAACCATCACGTCAGCCATACTGTCCTCTGTTAGCTTCGACTCCTCAGTCGGTTTGCTCTGCTTCCTGTAGTTCGTCAACCCTCTCCTTCCTCCGCGCTTGGCTCCGCCAAACCATGTCAATGTCATGGTCCGACAACATGTCGACCTTATCGCGACCCTACGACAACTTGTCTCCTATCGACTATCGCCTGTCGGCATTGACATGTCGACTCTCAACCCCTTTCTTCCTGTCGATGCACCTCGACATCTTTCTCCTTCCTACCTGGCTTCAACTCACTAGTCTCCACAGCTTCTTCACAACCACCTCCGTCGGCATCCCCTTCGACTAGAGTGCTCATTATACTTCGCCCATCCGTCGGAATTCCCATCGATCAAACTGAACTCTGTGCAGCCTGTGCCTTCGGTTTCTCGTCTTCATCTGCCGAAATTCTCATCGACCGGACTACTCTCAAACCTCCAGCAATCCTCGGCTTTGGTCCTGACTCCGTTCATCTGTCGGTATTCCCTTCGACTAGAATGAGCTTGGAATCATTTTGCACTAATGACCATATCGACTATCTCCTGGTCGATCTTCTCTTGTTGGTTCAACCTACCAACTTATTGTCCTGCTTCCAGTCGCCCTGCTCCGACTGTTCATTCACTTGTCGGCCTGATTTTTCGTCGTCCACTCCGACTCATCCTTTGTTGTCAGTCCATTTTGTGTTGTTAGGAACCCATGTCTTTACTTTGTTAGTATATTGTTGTTGGACGCATATGCTTTGTAAGTCGTCCCGTAGTATTTGTTGATCCATAGTTTATATTAGCCCATAGTATTGACCCATAGAATTAACCCATAGTATTGGACGCATATGCTTTGTAAGTCATCCCATAGTATTATATGTCCCATGGTTTTGACTCATAGTATTGGTGCCTAGACTTAGCCCATGGTTTGTATTGACACATAGTATTGACCCATGGTATTGGTGCCTAGACTTAGTATATAAGTGTGTGTTGAGGCCTATGAAGGCACCGTGAAGTTAATTGTATTGAGCTTGCTCAAAGGAGGTTGTCCCCTCGAAGTGGATCGTGATCAATATAAAAGTGATTCTGAGTCTATTATTTCTGATATCTCATGTATTTGCATTAATTAATTATTGTAGGTTCATCACATCTGGTATCAGAGCACCTTCTTGGGCTCGTTGGGTGAAATTTCTGCCAAATTTTTTTTCCACATCTGTTGCAGCTTCGGAGTTGGGAATAATCCCTATCCGCTTAACTGTGGGAAGTACTTGGGCATAATCCCTAAAACTCATTGTGAGGAGTACCACAGGAACCCCAAAGCAGCTGGGCCATTGAGAGGACCTGCCAGTGAAAAGGGCAACGACCCCTACCTGATTGACTAGTTACCATCCGTGAGGTAAACCAAGAGTTGTCGTTTGTGGCAAAGCGGTTATCAGTTTTACTTGAGCCATGGAGTGAGGGGTACTACCCCAATACGCAAGCCGTTAGATAGCATTGGTGGCCGAGTGAAACACCTAAACTGTTAGGAAGCCGTACATACCTGGGGTCCATATCTATTTTCAGTTGAACTGTTGCCGATCACTTCCGCTCCAGATCCAGTCGTTTCAGATCTATTCTGAAAGTCGTTCCAGATCCATTCGTCGTTTCAGATCCAACGGTTTTTGATCCCTTCCACGCCGTTGTAGATCCATCTGTTGCAGATCCCTTCCACGCCGCTATTGCCGATCCATTTCTAGAAAAAAAAAAAAAAAAAACTGAACTGCTTTTCGGCCATATCTCCCTTGTTTCAACTCTGGTTTCCCTGAAACTTCACTGACATCCCTGCAATCCCATTCTGCATATTTCATTCCTGAAGACCCTATCCCAAATTCCACTTCCCAAGACCAGAAATCCCACGTTTGTCTATTTTTAGGGTTTGCCATAACTTCTTCAAATTTTACCATAGAATTCCCGCTTCTGAAATCCCCATTTTTTGCTTCCCTGTCCCTCAGAAAGTGTCGAAAACCTAGTCAAACCCCAATTACCCTTCTGAGTTTTTCCCAAATCCAAATTTCCCCTTACTAAATACGCTTGTGTGTGTGTTTTTCTATCCATTCCCCCCCCCCACAAAAAAAAATAAAAAAATTACTAGTTATGGTTGTCACTCGCACAGGAGCAAACACCATGGAGGAAGCACTTGCAGCCATCCAAACCAAACTCCAAGATCTGGATGAAAAATTTCTTAGCCTCCATCTTCAGCATTCATCCATGAACAATAACCGATAGCCAGAATCTTTTGCAGCCACCGGGTTCTCTTCTTCCAACAATTTTCGTGGGCCGAAGCTTGATTTTCCTCGCTTCACTGGTACTGATCCGACTGGATGGATATACCAATCAGAACAATATTTCAGTCTACATAATACTTTTGATGTCCAGAAAGTTCCACTTGCATCCTTTCATTTGGAACAGGAAGCCCTTCAATGGTACCGTTGGTACATCAAAGCTCATCCTGAGCCAAACTGGACAGATTTTTGCCAACTCCTGTCGCCATGATTTGGTCCTAGTGGTTTTGACGACTTCACAGGAGCACTCACTAAACTTCACCAAACTGGCACAGTGAGAGAGTATCAGACGGAATTTGAGAAACTAGCCAATCACACAGAAGGATTGTCTGATGAAATCTACAGGAGTTGTTTTATCAGTGGTCTCAAGGATAAAATCCATTCAGAGTTCAAAATGTTTTGTCCCAACACAATGATGGAAGTCCTAGGGTTGGCTAAGTTGGCCGAGGACAAGATCAGAGCTCAACAACGCTCCAAACCCACCTTTGTTCCCTTCAGAAATATGGGTTCCCAATGACCTCCCATCATGCCTGCTCCTTAACCAACTCCTATCAAGCAATTGTCTGAAACAGAGATGCAGGCACACCGAGAAAAAGGGCTTTGTTATAATTGTGATGAGAAATTCACTCGGGGACATAGATGTGTTCAACAAAAGCTCTATCTCTTGGATGTGGATTCTCCGCCTGCCTCAGAACTTAATGAAGAAGCTCCAGATACAGTAGATGATCAGGTCAACTTTCAACACCCGCCTGCTGACACCCCATCTCAGGATGACCCACCCGAGATCTCTCTCCATGCTGTAACCAACGTCACCACCCCACAAACAATGCGAGTCAGGGGATAATTCAAGAAGCTCCCTCTTACCATACTCATTGATTCTGGTAGCACTCATAACTTCATTGATCCTCAGATTGCCAAATAGGCTGATTGTTTTGTCCATCCTTGCTCCAACTTTGAAGTCATGGTTGCCAATGGGGGCACCTTACCTTGCAAGGGGAAGTGTCACAATGTGCGTATCTCTATGGAAGATTATAACCTGCGCTCTCACATGTTTTCCTTGTCCTTAGGCGGATGTGATGTGGTTTTGGGCGTTCAATGGTTACGCACACTTGGCCCCATCTTATGGGATTTTGCTGAACTTTGGATGCAGTTTTCAATCAATGGGGAACAACACAAATTTATGGGCTTACAACTAGGGTCTCTCTGCATCATCAGTTCACATCGCCTGGAAAAAATACTTAAGAAGAATTCACATGATGTCATCGCTCAACTCCATTCCATTCAGATGCACCCATCAACAATCTCCACTACTTCCTTGGAGAGATATGCAGGTGTCTTTGTTGAACTAATGAGCTTGTTGCCTTCAAGAGACCTTTCCGGTAAGAATTTAGCCGCATCTACCTCTCAACAGGAAATGGTGACTATTTTGCATACAGTACAGAAGTGGCAGCCATCCCTATTGGGGAATTATTTCTGCATTAAGACTGATCTCCAGATTCTGGAAACTTTCCTAGAACAATGGGTCTCCTCCCCAACACACCTGAAATGGGCTATCCAACTCATGGGTTATGACTATGCGACCACTTACCAGAAGGGTAAGGACAATATGGTGGAAGATGCTCCTCCTCGCACATTTGATGACCCATTTTTTCTTACAGCTATTTCTCTGGTTGTTCCAAATTGGTTGCAATCTGTTCAACGGGGCTATCTCTTCTATGAACTCCATGCTTCTTCATCAGTAGGGTACTCTGGGTTCCTCAAAATGTATGACCAGGAACAATGTAACTTCTTTTGGCAGGGACTCAAAAGGACAATTCAACGGATGGTGGTTGACTGTGATACTCTCCAGGTCAACAAGGGTGAAATGACCCTCCTTTCGGGACTGCTCAATCCCTTGCCCATCCCTCCATAGATTTGGACAACTATTTCTATGGATTTCCTAGAAGTGCTCCAGTGGTATAGTACCACATCTCAAAAGACACCATATGAAGTAGTCTCTGGACAGGCACCACCAGTTCTTCTTCCATACACCTTCAGCAACTCCCCAGTTCAGGTAATTGACTCAATTCTTCAAAACCGTGATAAGATTCTTCTCATTCTGCAGGACAATTTTCACATGGAAAGAATTCGACTGAAACAACAAGCCAATCAGCACCGTTCTGAGTGCACTTTTCACATCGTTGATATGGTTCTTCTTCATCTACAGCCTTCCGTGCAATCCTCCCTGAAACTCCAAAGGCGCCAGTGGCTCGGAATGCAACCCGAGGATGCTATAGGGGACCCAGTCCTTCAGATTCTACATCAATTTCCACATCTAAAGCTTTGAGGACAAAGATTTTTCTAAGGGAGAGGGGATGTTAGGAACCCATGTCTTTACTTTGTTAGTATATTGTTGTTGGATGCATATGCTTTGTAAGTCGTCCCGTAGTATTTGTTGATCCATAGTTTATATTAGCCCATAGTATTGACCCATAGTATTGGACACATATGCTTTGTAAGTTGTCCCATAATATTATATGTCCCATGGTTTTGACTCATAGTATTGGCGCCTAGACTTAGCCCATGGTTTGTATTGACACATAGTATTGACCCATGGTATTGGTGCCTAGACTTAGTATATAAGTGTTTGTTGAGGCCTATGAAGGCACCGTGAAGTTAATTGTATTGAGCTTGCTCAAAGGAGGTTGCCCCCTCGAAGTGGCCCGTGATCAATATAAAAGTGATTAGGAGTCTATTATTTATGATATCTCATGTATTTGCATTAATTAATTATTGCAGGTTCATCACATGTGTCAACCGATCTCTACACTCTAGCCTGTCGCCTCTCCTCAACCAACTGCGTCGATTATACTTTCGACACTTCTTATGCGGCTTCAGCTTTCGCTTCTTTTCCACCGCCTCCTGTTCTGCTAGTTCTGTGACGTAACCATCGATCCATCTGATCTCTTCTGGTCTTACATCGTCTTCACCTTTCTCGACCACTTTGATGTACTCACCTTCTTTACGTGAGTGTCACCTATGACTCGCCTAGTTCTATGACTAGCCTTAGCTCTACTGCGACTTGGCCCTCCGACCGAAGTCTGCTCTTGGTCATTCATCGACCATCTGGACTAACTGTCCATTTCTTCAATCAGAAGGAAACCACCCCCTGTATGTGACTCATGCGGTCACCCTACTTGGCCTCTGCCGCGACCAATTCTTGTCGACCATCTGTGTGGACTTCCCTTCTGGTCTTCCAACATCCTTCGCCGGTGTCAACCCCCGACTGCTTTCCATGTCCTTGTCGGTATCACCTTCGACCATTCCCCACTTTGTCGACTATCAGCCATCAGTCACCTCTGGACCGGAAACCTCGCAACCCCACTACTCACGTCGACTGTCATCGCCCTTATCCTAGAGGTCATCGAATATCCTCTGGGCATCTTCTGTCGGTCATGCCCGACTGCTTCTCTTGGGCTTGGATGCCCCTGCATCAGAAAATAGAACAATGCATGAAATGTTATCTATATTTAGTTGTGTTGTTATACATTTGTTCTGTCGTTGTTTACGAAAGTTGATACCACTGTTTGACTAATGTATTTTTGTTTGGTTGATGAAGGGGTCCTTCAGACGCCCCGAGGCTTACTTAGCATTCGTGCTAAAGCATGTGAATTCGTACTTGTGACTGATTGACAGGTAAGAGATAAAGGTTGTGAAGCTAATCAACGATTTATCAAAGAAGATCTAGAATGATTGTATCGAAGTGTTGTACCCGAAATTATTTGTGTTCAGTCATGTTTTCTATATGTAACAGCCTACCTTCTACCTCCGTGGCAATTTGTGGAATTTCCAAGTACAACTGTTTGTTAAAATGTTTTAAGGTCTATATCCTGTGATGATGGTATTGTTTTGAAATGTTTTCTCTTACACCATTCATTAAAAGGTGTGTACGTATACGTGTTAAGATCTGTTCACCATGTATAAATCTAAGGTCTGTCTTACAAGTGTTTATAGGGTTATTATTTAACCGTTGCAAACATATTTTGTTACCATTCTAAAAACTATCACATTGGTGAAATATGAGTTGTAAATATTGTGATACCCTAAGCAGCACTTATGTGATTGCACGACACTATATGCACAATATGGTTTCTGTGCAAACTATATGGCATATGTGCATCTTTGAGATCCTATTTTATTTTATACACTAATCACCTTCTTCGCTATTATGTGAATGGTATGAATTGAGTGCACCCCTTATTATCTATGTGTAACTATATGGATTTATGCACACACATATAGGTTAAATGCTACTTTGTAATACTTTGTGATAAGTGAATTTCATTGCAACTATATGGTATGTGAAAATCATGGCAACTATATTAATATGTGAAATATAAACACACTAGATGATATGCACCTACATGCAAACCCTAGCGCATAAGTTGCTTAGCTTAAAGCGTTAACAGGGTTATGCGTTTTCGACTTTACCAATTTGATGAAATGTATGTTAAATGCTATGTGGTGAATTCGATACAAACTATATGACAAGGTGTAATATGTAAACTTTGATGAATGTCAAAACTATGTGTTTGACAGGGTTGCATAGTTCGACTTTCGATAAAACATCGTATTGTATTATGAATAATATGGTGTGGGTGTTAATGCCACAGGTTGGAAATACCAACACTATCATGTGCATTAAATGGATGCAACTATCGCGCTTAGTGGTTTTCCATCGTGGTTGGCACACCGAACTTGATCACGTGCCATGCAATGGTAATAACTGTCCTGATGCTGATGTGTAAACACACTGTGCTTGAGGGTTTAAGAGCGGGTTCCTTTGTGGCTCCCTCGTGGCAATTGCAATGAATGTTTGTAATTAATATAGTAGTTTGATCTGGTTGTTTTCGTGAATCACACCGATGATATCCACCGTTGATTTGGTAGTGTAATGATGACAAGGGTTTAACCCTACCTCCGCTTCATTTCAATGTTTATTGTGTCCCTTTGTATTTGGTGATGGAGCTCTGCAAGAGGCCGACAGGCCGAGGGTTTGTAGAAAACTTGAATTTCCTGTGGAGGCATTGCTCCTGAGTCTCAAACTCGATACCTCTGAAATTTATAGAGCCGAGCTCTTTCTAGTTTGTATAGTGTTGAAATTTTCTGTTACCAGTCTTAGTATCATCTTTAGGTGGATTCGATACTCGACTTGTTTGAGGGTTTGCTTAGATTGATAATGGTTTTGTAATGTATGGTCAGAAGACTTCGATACCTCTTCTCAGTGTTGTTTCACTGTAATGAAATAAGTGTTGGCTCAACTTCACTGGCATTCGTCGATACCAGGGTTTGGTTGTAACTACCTCAGGCTTGGCGTTGAAGCTGCTACGACATTCAATGATAGGGTAATGTATTCGATATCCTCCTGTAGCTTTCATAATCGATCTTTGAGTGTTTATTCAAGCTGAGTCTTCATTCTTGATAAGATAACAGTTTTAACCACAATATCGATGTTTATTGTTGCAGGGTAACAACTCATGGTTATGCTATGGTTTTGGTGTCATAGGTTGGCTACAGCTATACCCAACCGGTAAGCCTCGGCAATGTCTTGAGACCCTGTAGATGAGATGGTCGACTGTTAAAAAAATTGTCTGCTGTGTTTTAACTTGGAAAGTTTTAAAATAGGGTTTGTAATCCCTTTCCTCTTCTTTAAAAGTGTGGGGAGGTTAGTACCTCAACCCACAGACAATGCCGTGAAAAATGTAACTTCTGTTTGCTAAAAGAAAGAGCTCTATCGAGTTGGAAGAATGTTTTTAAACTTCTCGATTGCAATCGTCATGCTTTGCATCTTCTTGGACTTGACCATGAATATATCCTGTAGCTCATTGTCGATGTAAAAGAATGGGTTTAGGGTTTAGTTCTGGGTTTCAAATCTTGGCACGTCCTTTGTTTTTAAAAGAGTCTTTCAGACTTTGTTGATATGATAATACACTATATTTTGCCAAACTTTAAATGGCCGTAACTGTTTTTTGCTGGTACGTTTTGGGATTAGCCTGTGTATGAAACTGGTTACTCATCAATAGAAATAAATTGTATTTCAGACAGTTTGTATGTATTGGCAATGTTTATGTAAGCTAGGTTATAACAATGCCTTTGCTATCATGCTTCGTTTTGTACTGTAAGTTTATGGATATTTCTAAAAGGAAATCGTATGTGAGTATGTGTGAATAAAAACACTGTTACTGTTTAATAAGTTGATGGTTTGTAAATATTGTAATAGGCTTCGGCTAATGTCTCCATTTCGACTGTGTTTAAAGTTTAAGTAATACAACTATGAACCTGCCGAGATTTAGGGTTTAGTTAAGTTTAGAATGTATGGAGTGATGATGGCTGTTGATATGTGTGTTCTGTATGACTTCACCCTTCAGTTATATATTCTTTTAAACATTAAAGATGATATTTCTAAATCTATCTATTCGATATACAGTAATGATGTGAAAATTGAAATGTTTACTGCAGCTAGAAATGTATAACTCTGTTTATAGTTCTTGGCAGAAAATAAAAAATGTCTTGATTTTTACTATGGAAATATGATTTAAATAAATGTAGGAAAATTAATGGAAAATACTTGATGTTTGTAGAAGAATATCATTCTGCTATTTTGAAATTAAATCTTTATACTGTTAGAACAAAATATCATTAATTGAAAACAATGATAATTATAAACAGAATTATTGTATATAAACTATGAATACAACTAAATAAAATAGTTAATAATTAGAGTACTGAAATATAAATACAAGAATTTAATAGGAAGCAGAAACTTTAAAAATAATTATAATAAATTAAATCTTTCCAATCACTTGGCTATTTTCCTATCAGACTTATCTATATTTAATCAGTATCTGTATTGGAGTACGATGCTGTTCCTTTTTACATGGGGAAAAATACAGAAACAATTCTATTTCAATTATTTAACAATTATACCGAATATTTAACTTATGCAGGAAACTGAAATTACTTATAAATTAAACAAAGAAGATTTAATAAACAACAGAACTGTAATATGCAAAATAGATAACATAAATTAAAATAAAACAGATAAGACAATAGAACCTGTATCTGACGATAGGGCCGACAAACACCCAAGGAGGCCTGTTCCTCCCAACCTGCTTCAGAGGAAGCAGGTCAAGTGCTGAATTCTAATGAGCTCTCGAGCCTGCTTACTGATCCAGTAAGTGGGTGGAATCTGTGTAGAAGCAAGGCACTAAAAAAAATACCTTCTCCACTCGGTATCAAACTCTTGAAACAAATTCCTTTTCCACTCAGCATCAAACTTTTGAACTCAATAAGAGTTTGGAAGACTCACAACATGATAAACAACAGCATATCCTTTCATCAAATCTCTTGGGTGCAAACACAGCAAAACCCCAAGGTAAATTTCCTTGTCAGGAAAAATGATCAACCTCAGTTCACAATTTGATGGCTATTATATAGACTGCCTAGGTCTTTTAGTGGTTAGTTTAGAATAAATGAGCCTCAAGCTCCAGTCCCATCTTTTAGGGCACTATGACCACATTTCAAGGGAGTTGTCCCATGCCAACAACTAGTTAGTTGCACCATTATGTTGCCACTTTTCCATTGCCTTCTACCCGAGATTCTATTCCACCTAGTGGATTAGTAACCACTCTTTCAAAAGTCCTCTTAGGTGTTTGTCTCCTATTTTATTTATTAAATAATAATATATTGTGTAAATTACAGTCACCCTTGGACACCTGTCCAATACAAACTTTACAATAAAAGTTATCATAATGTTTCTAAACATAAAATGTTTTCCAGCTTAAAGGGTATGTTACACTGGTTCAAAAACAGGTTGGGAAGACTTTGAGAAATGCTTTCTTAAAAAATATGGTAATCAGAAAACCGTAGCTACTCTCATGAAAGAATTACTGTCTATGAGAATGGATAAGAATGATAACGTTCAAGAGTTTAACCAGAGATTCACAACGTTGTTAAATAATTTCAGTGATGCAACAAAGCTCTCCGAGGAATGCTTAGTAGAATATTATACAACAGCTCTTAAATCTCCACTTGCAATGTTCGTCAAAAGAACAAAAAAACCCACCTTGACAGAAAATTTCAAGGAAGCCAAAAAGGTAGAAGAAGAACATGATAGTATTGCTAAACATGCTTTGGATTTAGAAGGCAAACCAGCAGCTATTAAGAAACCCTTTTTGTTGACTAGGGATAAAGAGGAACCCATAGCATATTTAGAAAGTGTCATAAAAATGATGCAAAAACTCTCCAATAAAATAGTGGATTTAGAAAATGATATAGCAACAAGTTCTTCCAGACCCCCATTCAAACCGTTCTACAAAAGGAAAGAAGACAATGGGCAGCCAACCCCACCAGTGAATAATTTTGGTATTTTAAATCTTAATGAAATAGGGATGGATCACTTTTGTACTTTTCACGAAGAACAACATTCAGAGAAAATTTTTCCACAGTGGATCAACTTGATGAGCTTAATAATGAACCAAATGTTGGATGCACAAACCCCCGAGCAAATAAGTCCCCAACAAGAGCAAACTCTTGACAATGAGGAACCAAACCCTGACACCACAATGATCCTTTGTGATTGGAACCCTGCCCAAGAACTGTCTTGTGAAGAACTCATAGATGAAGTACAAACAACATCTGTTAATATCACTACCAGGAGTAAAGGCCCAGTGACCGAACCAGTAATAGAACTACCCAAGACAAGGTCTAACAAAATACCGAGGAAACACATAACCGTAATACCTCCCCAACCCAGAACAAGCACGGTGGCTGCTCCTACGGTGACTAAAGAACCTAACTCTTAAATAATTAAACAACCACGAGCTCCATTGAACAATACAGAAAATCCATCGAAGGTTTCGAAGGGATGTGACATGAGCCATGATATAATCGAAGACATTAAAAAAACGAAAGAAAATGTTTCCATCTTTTATATGTGTAGCTTACCACAGCAAAGGAAAAAACTGATAGAAGCTTTGGATCTGCAAATAGCTATCCCAGTGGAAAATACTGAAGAAAACCCAGAAATTAATGAAGCAAGTATTGGCGGAAAATCAAAATCTCAGACTCTTCCTTTTCTACTAACCTTCGAGATTTTTAATCATAATGTCCACAACTGTTTGGTAGACTCAGGAGCGAGTTCAAATGTCATGCCTTTGTCAATTTGCAAGATAATTAATGGATAGCCTATCCCATCCCCATCTCAAATCATTCAACTAGATAGGACTGTTGTAAAGGTTATTGGTGAATTAAAGGATGTACTCATTAGGTTGTCATCTGATCTAAGAGTATGCCAATTCATTGATATAGTGGTAGTCGATATTCCTGAGGCATACGCTCTAATCTTGAGTAGGGACTGGTCTGCGAAACTTAATGGCTATTTTGCGATAAATTGGTCTCATCTGTGGCTGCCCCATCAAAATTGTCAAAATCATATTAAGATATTGAGGGAGCCACATATGAAACAAAATGTTACTCAGCTGGATGGAAAGAATGAAGCAGTGGCCTTTAAATCGTCAGTTTTAGGAAATTACTTTTTGGAAATTGAACCTGAAAACTATAAGTCAAAAGAAGTTAGCCATATTTCAGATAGACAGCCTGATCTCCTTCAGTTTTCGCAGGCTGGTGACATTGATTGTAATATAGTAAACTTAGCCACTAACTTAAACAATAATCAAACTAATTTAGTTAGAAAAGAAAATGTCTTTTGGACTCTTTACTTTGATGGCTCCAAGACACAGGAAGGATTTGGAGCTGGTTGTGTTTTAATTGATCCTGATAGAAATAAATATTTTTTATCATGTCGGTTAGAGTTTGAATGCACTAATAATACTGCAGAATATGAAGCACTCATTCAAGGTATGAAAAAGGCCATTGGTCTAAAGGTTAAATTTTTGAAAGTCTTTGGTGATTCTGAAATTGTTGTTAGGCAAATAAGAAATACGATTCATTGTCTTTCACCTCATTTAAAAGGTTATCAAGCAGAAGTCTGGAATTTAATTTCTTGCTTTGATGCTTTTAATATTAATTATGTCCCAAGATTACAAAATGTTGCAGCTGATCTGTTAGTTACTTCCGCTTCCATATTAGTACCCAGTAATAATAAATGTTCTATTGAATTAATTTTCAGGCCTTCGGTGCTCGACAACATCACAAATTTCAGAGTATTTGACGATGACGAACAGATCATCAGTTTCTTAACCAATGAAGATGCATTTCAAGAATCCATTATAGAGGAAGAAAAGCATGACTCAGATCTAAAAAATAAAGACGCAATGCAAGGCAACTTTATTCCCAAAGGAGTGAGAACACTAGAGGCTCTCTTCGATTTGCAAAACAAATTCAGGAGACCTGTGAACGCCAAAACCCATAGCTCGGCTCTGCAATATGAGTTGATCAACTTAGGAACAGAAGCTGAACCAAAGTATGTCGATTTGGGAAAATTTTGTACACCAGTAGAAAGAAGTAGGTTCATTAAACTTTTTCAACAATATAAAGACGTCTTCACTTGGACCTATGATGATTTGAAAACATATGACACCCGTATCATTCAACACATAATACCTATGAAAGAGGGAGTCAAGCCTTTCCATCAACAACTAAGGAGAATGCATCCAACACTAGAGACTCTAATTCAAAAGGAACTCAAAAAATTGCTAGAAGCCAAAATCATTTTTAAAGTCTGACATTCTAAATGGGTCTCCAATCTAGTCCCCATGCGGAATAAATTAGGAGAAATCAGGTTGTGCGTAGACTTCCGGAACTTGAATAGGGCTTCCAATAAAGACAATTACCCTGTTCCCCCGATGGAACAAATATTGCAGTTGGTATCATGATCAGAGCTATTCTCTTTATTAGATGGTTTCTCTGGTTACAATCAGGTGCTAGTATCAGAAGGAGACCGACTCAAGACCACTTTTCGCACTAAGTGGGGAACTTTTGCATACCGGAGAATGCCTTTTGGTTTAATTAACGTAGGAGCCACCTTTCAGTGAGCCATGGACATTGCTTTCTGAGGATTGAGCGGTCGATGTGTAGTAGTATACTTGGATGATGTCACGGTCTTTTCCAAAAGAAGAGAAGATCACGTTTCTCACCTAAAGCAAATCTTTGACTGCTGCAGGAAGTATGGTATCTCCCTGAACCCTAAGAAGAGCATTTTTGCGGTTCTTGAAGGAAAACTTCTAGGTCATATTATCTCTAAGGAAAGAATCTCAATAGATCAAGAGAGGGTCCAGGTTATTAATAAGATCCCTATGCCCCACAACAAGAAATCTATGCAATCATTCATGGGCACCATAAATTTTGTCCGAAGATTCGTACCAGATTTCGCCTAGATAGTCCAACCATTGCAGCAAATGGTTAAGCAGGATGCACAATTTAAATGGACAGACTTGGAAAAGGTTGCATTCAAAGAGATCAAAGCAGCAATAGCCAAGGCACCTTCTTTAAGAAGGCCGGACTTTGTCAAAGATTTTATAATGTATACATTTTCCTCTGATGATTCTCTTGCAGTTGTCCTAACTCAGAAGACAGAAACGAGAGATGAATATCCAATCTCTTTTATGAGCATTGGTCTACAAGGCGTCGAGCTAAACTATCCCATGGTAGACAAACAAGCATATGCAGTCTTCAAAGCAGTAAAACAGTTCAGGCCATATATTCTAAAAATCAGGACGAGAGTCATAGTTCCTCATCCCGCTGTCAAAACTCTTTTCGTTCAAAAGGAATTGGGAGAAAGAAGAGGGAATTGGGTCACTTCCCTCCAGGAATATGACTTAGAATTCAAGCCATCCAGTATTATTAAAGGTCAAGGCTTGTGTAAGTTACTCACTCAAAGCCAAACTGATAAAGAGCTAGATTGGAGGAATGAAGCCGAGTTGAATATGATAGGCGTGTGTTCAATCTTCACAGCTCCAGAGTCTTGGTACAGAGACCTAGTACATTACTTACAGTCAGGCTACTTTCTAGAGCATTGGAGTCCGAAGTAAAGGATAACTCTCCGTCTTAAATCAACAGCTTATCAGATCATTGAAGGAGTACTCTTCAGGAAGAATTATGATGGCATTTATCTCAGGTTTTTAGAAAAGGAAGATGCTATTAGCGTGGTCAAAGAACTACATGACAGACCTACTGGAGGACATTACTCAGGGGATACTACAGCCCACAAAATCCTCATAGCATGATATTATTGGCCTACTCTCTTCAAAGATGCCCATGCCTATGCGAGAAATTGTGATCTATGCCAAAGGAGCACTGGAAAGCTACCCAAAGAAGTAGGGCCTCTGCAACCAGTCATCATTACTTAACCATTCGAGCAGTGGGGCATAGACTTAATTGGAGAAATAAACCCAAACTCTTCACTACAGCATCGATACATTCTGACCGCTATAGATTATTTTACAAGATGGGTGGAAGCTGTTCCCCTAAAGAAGGCTAATGAAGACACAGTCATCAACTTCTTGGAAGAGAATATCATAACCAGGTTTGGCGTTCCAATTCCCCTATTTTTTGATAATGCACCTTATTTTTCATCAATAAAAATTAATGAATTTGCTTTTGAAAGGGGAATCAAATTACATTATTTAGACAATTACTACCCTCAGGGAAACGGTTTAGCTGAATCAACCAATAAAAACCTCATCCGTATCCTAAAAAAGACCGTGATTGAAAATCAAAGGAGCTAGCACACAGCCCTCCCTAATGCCCTGTGGGAAGACAGGGTAACGCCTAAAGATGCCTTAGGAGCCTCTCCTTTCAACCTAGTCTATGGTAAAGAATCCATTCTCCCTCCGACCGTATTACTCCCATCCTTGAAGTTGGCCCAATACTCTCGAGGGACCAGCAGTCAAGCATTGCAGTCTAGAATTGATACTCTGATAAAACTAGAAGAGTCAAGGGAAAGGGCCAAAGAATGCTTTCATCACCACCAAGACATAGTCAAGCGATGGTTTGATAAAAGAAAATCTGGGAAGAGAAATTTCGAAGTAGGGGACTTAGTCCTGAAGTGGGATCACCAACATGACGGTAAGGGAATGCACACAAAATTTCAGCACCTATGGCTCGGTCCTTATCAAATTTATGAGAAGCTAGGTCCATCAACCTATAGAGTGAAAGACCTACAAGGAGAGGAACTAAACCTTCCTCTCAATGGCCTTGCTTTAAAACAATACTTTGCATAAACCTCTGCGGGTTTTTGTACATAAATAAAGCATGCTTTCTTTCTTTTTGATTTGTCTCCTTTGCTTTTGCTTTGATTTAGTTTTTAGTTTCCCTTTAGCCCACTAGTCATTTTATTTTTTGCTCATTTTGCTTTCAATAAAGCCAAGACTTCAATCATGGTGTAGCTAAATGAATGAGACTCCAGAAAACCCATACATCATCAGAAGCTCACAAATAAGTGGAATGCATATTCGTAATCTCACCTTCAATGGTCAATACCCTAGAATGCATTAGTTCTCCTTTCTGATTGGTCGAAATAACCCCTGTCAAATAACTAAGATCCAGCATTTCCTTTTAACTATCTTAGGGCCTACTCACCCTAATAATAATAATTGTCTCAAGAAGTTGACTATGGTTGGACCCATGGAGAGGAAGCATGTCTCGCAGATACATGGTATTTAAAATGATCCCATGCTCCAAAGCAAAGCCCAAAGGCACATATCAAAGAGTATGGTTTCCAGAAATTCTCCCCTCAATTAAAGCAGGATTGAGAAAATAACAGTAAGCTCGAGAAAACCAAAGGAAGCTGTCTAATAAACCAGCCCAACAAAGTTCTTCTCCGTCCGTGAATCATGAAATCTAAGCTTCTATTCACTCAAAATGACATTATGGATTGAAGAACTTAGATCTAAAACTCAAATGCAAAAGAAATATATTTATGGAAGACTCAAAATGGCTAAAGCCAGGAATTAAGGAAACATCTAAATAATGTCAGAGCATGGGAATGAGGAACAAATGAATGTCCCCACGAGATCTTGCAACAATCCGGTGGAGTCCTATACTTTTGAACCTCTGAAAGATGACCTGTTCTAAAAAAACTCCCAGTTCGGCCCTAAGAGAGTTTTAAAGAAAGTTGAGTCAAAGTTACCCTTCCCCTTCATCACCATCAAGAAAGGAGCTATCAATGCATCCTTCGAACTGAACTATGAAGACCTCCGTTTTTCACATGCAAATCAACACTTTGAGTTTTTTCCGATGATCAAGAGAGGGTTTTTCAGAGATCTTTGTTCGACCAGCGATTCTCCAATTGTTGTTGCAACAACACCCCCCCCCAAAGTTTTGTAGACATTGGGGCCCCTCCTTTTCTTTTCCTAGAAAGTTTGCTTAGGAGTTAAGTCTCTTTTGGAAAGTTTTATGTACTTGGTTTTTGTTCCAAATGAGAAGTCTTTATTCGAGTTGAAGTTTTTCTTCTAAGTAAAAACTCAAGTTTTTCTTTTGAAACGGAGGAAGCACTTAAACTTTTCTTCCGAAACTTCGAAAAGAATCAAGCTTTCCTTCCGAAACAGGGAAAAGCACTTAAACTTTTCTTCCGAAAATTTGAAAAGACTCAGGATTTTCTTCCGAAACGGTGGAAACACTTAAACTTTTCTTCGACTTCGAAAATACTCAAACTTTTCTTCCGAAACTTTGAAAAGACTCGGGCTTTCCTTCCGAAACAACGAAAAGCACTTAAAATTTTCTTCCAAAACTTCGAAAAGACTCAGGCTTTTCTTCCGAAACGGCGGAAGCACTTAAACTTTTCTTCCGACTTCGAAAAGACTCAGGCTTTTCTTCCGAAACGGCAGAAGCACTTAAAGATTTTCTTCCAAAATTTTGGAAGAACTCAGGCTTTTCACCCGCAACTTCGGTTTTTCACCTGCATTTTCGGAAAGAACTCACAAAACCCATCCGGAATGCCGGAAGAACTCATCAAGTCTTTCTGCAACAGCGGAACAACTCCCGTTTCTTTCCCGCGATGGACAGCTTCCTTGCCATTTTCGGAAACAACTTGCCAAGTCTTCCATAAAATTGGAAGAAACTCGCGAGTTCTTTCCGCAAATTCGGAAGAACTCAGGGTTTCATTTCGAAACAGCAAATAAAACTCGCCTTTCGCCCAATTCGGTTAGCCAGCAAAAACGTCCCTTTTGGGCAGCACGAACCTATAGTCCTCAGTAGGCAGCATTATGATTTATTAAAGTATATTTTTGTTTCTAGTCTCATGTTTTAAAATGCTGGGGTATCGTGCTCCATTCTACATAATAATTTGCAGTCTTATGTTCATTCACGCTGTGGTTGCTCAACAGGATTAAAACATGATGCCAAAGGGTAGAAGAAGGAAATGGATGTCCCAACATCCACAAGCAAGCCAACTGGTGAGGAGAGGTCTGCATGTCAGCAAGAGGAAGTTAAATGAAATATCAGAATTCTTTGTCTTAATATGAGAAAAGGCTAAAATTCCTTCATTTGAAAAGGGATGGCTGGCTCCGATGAAAGAACCTCCACGAATCTGTACTACAAGACAAAATAGAGGAATCTAAACTATTAGGGTATAGGTGTCAATTATGGGCACATTTTGTAAAGCTATATATAGCTAATAAGAAGAGAAGAGAAGGACTTTTGGTAGGTGAAACTCTTTGCTATTTTGTAAAGGAACTATTTCTGCTACATCAATGGAAATAGTTTTGGCCTGTGAAAGCTAGCACATTATTTTACATGGAGTCTTGTTGATTAAGCTGCTGAACTATTTCTGCAAAATTCTCTCATACATTTCCTATGAGATCTTTTCTGGATTTTATGAATTAATTCATTGCTGTGGATGGTTTCATATTCTTATGTAAAATTTTCGTGTTAAATGGGTAATTGAATGGTTATATTAATCTGAGTTATCTTAGATGATCTTTCTTTTCTGCTGTAAATGCTCCTTTCAGTTTAACAGCTAACTGTGGAATTGTTTTGGTGTATTTTCTAGTTATTTACCCATTCTTTAACTTTGCTCCTTATAAGGATAGATAGATTAGATTAGTTTAGTTAATATAGATTTGTTTACCGCATGCATTTAGCCTAGGGCACGTGCACATCATTTTAAATACAAAATACATAACCGGTGGATCGGGCCGCAACCGGTAAAACCAACAAATATTTATAAAACTTATGGTAGCCAGAACCGTTAACTGGACAGATTCCCCACACCAAACGGTGAGCGATCTAATTAGGATTGCTTACTGGGGAGAATCCCTAGCTGATTGATGCAGTGATATTTGAGGCATCAATAGGTTTTTCGGCCAAACAACCTTTGTTGTAAATAACGGTTCTGTTACGGAAAAATGTTATTTGGCCGAATAATCTCTGAGACCTGAAAACTTTACGGTTCTGCACAGTTTTCAGGTTTCTCCATTTTCAGAAGGTAAAAACAATGTCTTACACTACAAAGTGACTGTCGGACTTGATACCATTAGTTTCATCATTGAATCTAGTTTCCGTATGTATAGATTTTGTTATGTATAGGTGAGATCTGATTGTTTAATTGTTTTTTTTTCTTAACATGCGTCGAGTTTGGTTTCATCTCTTTCAACATGCGGTGAAATGAAAAATCCTTAACTTTAAAAATGCACCACCAAAAAACTTGAAAAAATATGTTGTAGTTAATTGGCGTGTCTACTTCAAAAGGGTATTCGTATATTTTTTAGTTTTATAGTCAATTGAGAGAAAAGTGTCGCAACACAAAACATGTTGAAAATAGACAAGGTTTCCCCATTGATCGAATTCAAAAAAATATAATAACTAGTATATAGATCTATTGGTTACAAACTTATAGTCATGTGGTAGTATATTGTGTGTAGATTTCCGTAACATATTTTGTTTTTGCAAAAAACAATTTTAACAATGATTTTACGTTCGCAACAAAACATGACTATTTTGTAGTCCTTTCATTTTATAAGAACACATTGTCAAACATTTGCCAAATAAACATATCAAATATCAATAAAGAAAATTGAAAAAAAATATGAATAGAAAGCTAACATAATTCTCTAAAAGTTTTCCTTTTACTGAAAAGTGAAATTCTAAACAAAAATATCACTTTTATTCATCCAAAGTTGAAAAACATGAAAAACTTAGATTTATTTTCTCACAAGACCCCCCAAAACACACACCCATCTTCATGGATTCACCAATATAATGAAAATTCACCTTAGTTTGTTGTTTTTTTAAATAAAAAAGAATGAGTGGTGTGTTCCATTCATTCGGCTCACACCGCTATAGACAATGCACCCTATAAATTTATAGTGTGCACCAATAGTGGTGTGTTGTGAATGTATAGCGCACCACACTAGTAGTGTGTTATCCATTTCATGATGCACCACTAAAAAATTAAAAACCATTTTTCACATAAAAGGCCTTTAGTGCATTTAACAAACCATAGTGTACTGTTAGTGGTGTGGTTAATTACGGTAACGCATCGGTGTTGGTAAACACCTAGAACATCGTCTAATCAACAATTTATAAATTTTTATAAGCACGCCGCAATAAATCTAAAAAAAAATATTGAACACTATTATCTACATTAATCAGTTTGCAGTTATAAATTGTACTCACTACCATGTTGGTTCAATTATGTTTGACATACGCATTGGCATGGCCATTGAAAAAATAGTAATTTTCACAAAGAGATACACTGATTACGGTGTGCTCTAAAAACTTGTGCGCTTTGTGTATGGTGCAACGACATGTTTGTATTGCATCGGTGCTGCATAATTAGGGATGCACTGTATATTAAGATTTCATAAATAATGGCAATGCATTTTAGCATCACAGACGCACTGTGGTGGTATGTTTTAAAAGTGCACTAATTTGACATTTTCAAATGAAATTTCGACACCCGGTGCAATAGGATCAACATAGCGCATCGTTAACGGTGCTTATGTCATTTGTAACGCACTGGGTGTCCATGTTGTTCCAATTTTACTTTATTTCATGAATGTATTTGGTGTTTTTTCAGTACTATAGTGTGTCGTGTATGGTTAACTTATAGGACAAAGAGCATTGTGCATAGTGCGTGACTATTTATAGGTGCACCACTTGTTAAATTCAATTATTTAAGAGAAAACAAATAATGTTTGATATTAATAAATAAAATTACAATTTAATGAAATATTTAATGATTTTTATATACATGTAAGTATTTATTATGAGACTGGTAGAATTTATATGCGAATCTGAGACGTCAATGGCAAGAGTTGCAACAGGAGCTGTGGGCGCGGGTTGACCTATACAATGTTGTACGGGAATGGGAGGCCAGAGAAAGGGAGAGGGACTTGTACCATCGGCCCATTTCCTCAAATACACGAGACCTCTTGAGGGTTTTCAACCTCCTGAAGTTCTATCAGGAGGATACATCCCTAAAGGGGAATTTAGATTTTTGGATGCAGCTGATCTGTTGTTGGGATCAACATAGATAGGATTTCTATTTTGGTCCCTATCTATCATTTCATCCCACAGAGGAGGACATATACTTAATCATTGGCATGTCTAGGAGATGGGAGGATTTTCCCCAGTTCCTTGATGTCCCACTTGGTGTCACAACAGAGAGTCAGCTTGTGTACTCTTAGAGATATACCAGTGACCAGGTCATTGACCCTAATATTTTTTAGGTTTCCAGACGACAACTGCGTATTTCTTCTTTCAGTGCATATGAGGTTAGGTGCCTGTCTCTTTTGGTTACATTGGTGAGCATTTCACTGCTGATGCGAAGCACATTAATTTCCCCCTATTATATTATGTTGATTCTTTAATGTAGAGACCTAGATGCATTAGGTGGTCAGCCACTTTTTTACGATGCTTTTGTTTTTCTTTGGATCGATGTCGTGCATAATTTGAGGGAGGGTCAAATTCTCTTTTACTTCAGATATTTTTTGTTTATTTTTTGAGAGGTTTCCACTCATGAGACCATCATTTGATTGTCACCCTCCTATGGAGATGATCGAGGTGTAGATTCATATGTGGGGACAGAGGTTTCCCAAGAGGGGTCATCCAGAGTTCCCATCGAGGATCACCTCAGAGGTACTGGAGTTACCATCTAGTGAGGATGATCATGCATTGAAATTTATGCCATATCCTTACGCGAGGTTGGACTAGAGAGGATGTCACAACACCTTTTTCAACCAGGATGAGCCACTAGATGACAAAGGTAATATTAACGTTATGTTTAAATTAATCTAGTTGCATTTTATTATCTTACTTAATGCAAATGAAATTTATTCTAACATTTTCTTTAAAAAAAAATAATTGTTTAATGAAATTGTCTAATTATTGTCATGTACTATATATTTTGTAAATATTGGCACCTATGATGGGGAGGGGCCTCCACCAATGCAGGAAGATGAGGATATTGATGAGCCTCAGTTGCCTTAGTTTCCCAGACCTGTCCTGTGATGTAGGCCAGATTCTAGATTTCGAAAGGATGTGGCATACAAGTTATATCATTGTTGGATTGATAGGGACTCCACCCTATACAGGTTCAGGATATCGTGTGAGAACCCAACCTTGTAGAGTTATGGAATATTGTTCCTCATTATATGAGCAATTTAATGTGTCATGTCATTAGTTTATCCAACCTTATAGCTGCTAGGAGGGATGGTCATTCTACATCTGATTAGGGTGTCGATCACCATCCTTCACCTCCTCCGCTATCTCCCCCTTCTCCTCACCGATACGATCGATCATCACTCATCCAAATCCTTCTCCTCCTCCTCACCATGACGGCCAACCACTATTTCCTCCTCCACCCCCAACTGTACCACCACCATCTTTGACTCATCCACGGGTCAACCAACCACCCTCTCCTCCTTAGTGAGCCGACCATCCACTATCTCCTACTCCACTCATATCACTTCTAGATAGGATGGTCACAGTGGATGAGATACATCATCAAAGATATATATATATGTTGCTCTCTAGTATATGTTTTCTTGACAAAGGTATTAATGTCTCTAGCTCTATTGGTGGAGGTTTCGATGCCTCTATCTCTGCTGGAAAAGGTAGTGATGTTGTCGGTTCCAGAGGTGGACCAGCTATCTCATAGCATTTATTGGACTTGAGATGTATATTTGACATGTATCATGGGTTTGATATTATTGTACATCTCAAGTCCAATAAATGATATGAGATAGTTGGTCCACTTCTGGTTATATATATATATAGTGCATTTTTAATGTTAATGTTTATGTTTATTTATATAATGTACTTGATGGTGATGTGTATGTTAGGTCATGTTATATATGTTTTCCAGGTATGCTTGATAGATGTGTATGTTAGGTGATGTTTGATGTGTATGTTAGATTATGTTAGCTAACTTTTTATGTGTATGTAAGATGGTGGTTATGTTTGATAGGTGATGATGGATGCATATGTTAGATGTGATTGTTAGATGAGTACTATAAAAAATAAATTCCTCCAATTTTATATTGTGTATAAAGATCCTGTATATTAAATTCTGAAAAGCATCGTGCATTTTTATTTTGATAAATCGTGAGAGGTGTTTATTAAAAAACATCAATGATAACTTCTTCCTTATAGTGTGTAACATCCATCTTCTAAACCTATTATGTTGTAAGAGGAAATGTAAAATTTTAAGTGCTACTGGTGAGGAGCTCAAGGCCAAGGCCCTACTAGTAGGCCTTGTTGGTTTTGTTACTTATGCTCAAATAGTTAAATGGTTGATTATAGACTAACGATTGAAGGTCTAGACAAGACTAATGCGACGCGACAAATAATCCACTAAGGGAGAGTTAAAATGGAAAGGAATCCATGGGCTCCATGACCATAACCTCACGTATCGTCTTAAATTATGATAGTGCAAAAGGTTCATGAAGGATTTACCGTAAGCATCTAACTAGGTTATTATTCCCTATCTATTAATTATGATGACCTTGGTAGGATTAATCCCAATTCATAAAATCTTCTTAACTAGGCATGAAATGCCACCATAGTGTCATCTTTAAAGAGAGAAACTAGCGCAAGGAGTTAATTTTAAAAAGTACTATATTTTTAGAGTCACCTTGAAATAAAAGGAAAGGTATCATATGCCGTAAATATTATGATGCTACTTTTATATATAGTTTTAGACCTTTTTGTGAAGTAATTATACCTAGGAAACCCTCGAAGATTTATGAGGTAAATCTTTATGTTGGGAGAAATAAATGTAGAGCTTTATTAGTCCCTGCGTAGCAGGGAATTTAGCAATTGATTGGTCATCTAAAAGCGTTGACTTTAGATTAACAGTTCTTTCTATAAAAAGTTTCATAAGGTTTTAAAAAATATAAATATTAAATTTAATTTTTTTGTAAATTAAAAAGATTTATAAATTTATTGAAATTTGAAAATTTTGTTTTATCATTGGTCAAGAATATTGATTTGACAATATACCCCTGGAGTGAGGGGAATTGCCAGATATTAAAAATAATTTTAAATTTAAATAAATTTAAATTTTTACAAAATTGACATGTGGATATCCGCATTTACTAATAAAGGGCTGTCATGATAACTCTTACAAAATTGACATGTGGATATCCGCATTTACTAATAAAGGGCTGTCATGATAACTCTGACTTAAATTGAGTACCGTAATGACTCTTAGCATTTCGGAGGGTTTTATCCTGTACAAGTTTGTCAGAGTAATAACTACTCAACCCTTCGAGAGCTGTTACTCTTCGAACCTAATCCTGGCTTGTTAATTAAATTTACAGAATTGTAATTTTTGCCTTCCGATTTTAATAAGAGGGTACTGAAATGACGAGTGCACATATATATTTATACAATTAGAACGCAGGCGTCAAAAGCCATTATTAAGGAAATAAATAGGTAAACACTTGGTTTGGTGTAGCCTTTTTTTTAATTTTTAATTTTGAAATTAATTTTATTTCCTAACGCTTTAGCTCAAACCAGATAATAATTGTTAAATTATAATTTAAGACCAGTAAAAATTGAGAAAAAAACAAAATATTTAATTTCAAAAAAATTGAAAAACAATTATTAATTTCTATAAATTTTCTTTAATATATAATATTTTCAAAAAACATAATAAAATAATAGTATGCACATATAAATTAATCTAAGTCAAAGCAATTTAACTTAAAAACTATTACTCTATACCTGCCTAAAGCGGGTATAATAAAGTTGTTTACATTGTCATCAGATTCCACAATATAGTTGGAATTAAATGTTTATCATAATATTTGCATTTATGCACTCTTCGTACACCTCCAAATCTATCCTTGGCTATTTTATTTCCTATCTTAACATTAACTCGTTATTGTTACATTGGCAATATTGCACTCTTCCTCTATCTAAATAATTTTGCTAATGTTACTTTCAAGGTTCAATATATTGTGATTCATTGACAAATTTGTAAAATACGAATATTTATGGGGTCGGCTTTTCTTTTCTCACGCAAATTTACATTTAAATTAGAGACATGGTGCCGCCAAAGTCACATGATTTGTAGGTGTGTCCATTTTAGGCGTTGTACATTATTTTTATAAAGGATTTGACCCAAATCTAGTGGTTGAAATTATAATATTTTCATTGATTTGTAATTTGGTAATTTCAAAACTGTAATTTTAATATAACTTATGATTTCAAAACTGTAATTTTAATATAACTTATGATTTCTATATCAATCTATATGTTAAAATTAAATCCAATTTAATCAAAATGCATGATTCTTTCTTCAATAAGTGTGTATTCTTCTCCCCAAGTGATAGCACGTGGTATTCCATTATATTAATATTGGCTCAAATTTCTGACGTGGCGATACATCCTTACGCTGCCCAATCCACCTGCACGCTAATATATTTGTTAGGGATCTCTAGTTTTAGTTAATTTGGTATTCAACTAATACTAGAATAGATTACATTTATTTCCTATGTGGTTATTTCCATTTAGACATCATTTTCTTAGCACAATAAAAGACATATGGTCGTAGTTTTATGTTCATTTAAATATTAACATATAGAGATTTTAGCTCCAATATTTAATGTTATATATTTAATGTTATATATATATATATATATATATATATATATATGTTTTGTTTTTTATATATGAAAATTTTTAAATAGATAACTTATATACTAAATGGGAATATATCGTTAGTGTTCATTATGAATAAATATTACAATTACTATAAACATTATAACACATATATAGGCATTTACACTTCATGATTATTGTATTCCTCGATATATATGCAAAGGTTATATTGTTGATTAGAGGAACTTTAAAATCAATTTTTTATTTTTTTATTAAGAAAAAATATATAGTTGAGGTTATTGAGGGAGATGGAAATTTGGTATTTTAATAATTTGTTATTTCTGAAATTTTGGTTATGGTTTAAATTATAGAGTATTTTACACATTTAAAATATAAATTTTTTTAATTAATCACTCTTTAAATTGTGGACAAGTGTGAATAATGATGAATAACTTTGATACGAAAAACTAATTGTTAGATTAATTAATTACTATTATAGGTTATGTTTTACTTTTAGATTACTAGCTAACTAAGAAACGTATTTGTATATCCCAAAAAAATATTTGATATACACAAATCAACATGTACTTTTCCCAATTGGCATCACTAGCCATAAGCTAGCAATAATTACTATATTTTCATCTCTATCGTTAAGAATTACTATATTTTCATCACTATCGTTAATTTTAGTAAAATATAAATTTATTTCTTTTCTAAAATTTAGATATTGATATTTGTTTGATTTTAATTTGTTTTGTTTTTTGGGGCAAATATTATATTCAGTTTTTTAAGGTGCATTTAGATCTCCATGATATAATTATGGCAAGTGCTTTATTTTGAGAAGCTATGCTACTTAAGAATTAATTGAAAATATTATTTTTAATAAATTATAATTTTTTCTATTACATATTATTAATTTAATGATTAAAATAATAACTTTTAATTAAAGTAATAAATATTAATATAAAATATTATGATTTTTCTATATATAATAATTATAAAATAATTTTTACAACAGTAATATATATTTTTCTTTAAATTCATATAAATTTATAAACACTCAATTAAACATGAAAAGGAACACAACATTCTTCAAAATTTAAAAACATAAATTTATTATTGTCAAATAATTTTTTAAAATTATAATTCTAAAGCAAGGACTAGCTGCTTTGCAGCTATTTTGCTTGTTTCTTTACCTTCCATCAGAAAATTGAAATACTGAGTACATGTGCATTAAAGAAACTATTTTACTACTAGTTCGGGGAAGGACCTCCCAAGGCAAACTACATTACTAAAAGTTTATTTAATGCATGGTCGCATACCATTTATGGGGGGACGACTGGAAGGATTTGGGGAGCTTCTTCTTGTTTTTCTTTTACCGTCGTTGCTGCTCGTCGGGTCGTGAAGAGGACTCTATAGACCATTATGTGGAGGTATGTCATGCTACCAACTAATGTCTACACTAAGTTTTTTGTCAGTTGAGCGATGGGAAGGGACGGCCCACAAGCTCGATCCCCAAATACTTTAAATATTATATGGTGTTGGTATATCATTGATATCCATTGCTGCCTAATGAAGACGTCTTAGATTTATGCTTATAAGAATAGAAATTGTCAGAATGAATTCGCGTTGGGTTTACCTATTGAAGTCGACTGAGATTTTTCTGTTAGGATTATAATTTCCAGGTTACAATCGTCTTGTTTCTTGTATGAAGTCGCTTTATTGTTGTTTCAGTAAAGAAAATCATGGAATCCACTTAGGATCTCTGCCTTGGTTACAGAATGAAGTTTTCTCCGTTTGGCTCATGGATGAAAGCATGATTCCGTCCTAGGGTATTGTAGATCACTGCTTATATATATATTGATGGACAACATAGACCCGTATTCTCTGCAGGATCTCTAATTTGTGAAATGAAATCGTATTCTCTGCGTTTATTTTTAAATTGAATAGTTCCCCCAAATGAACCCTGGATTGGGTAGTGCCTAGATTAGCTTGCCCTAGAATGAATTTCTATTGTGGTAATACTTTATCATGTTTTTTTTCCAAATAGACGTTCTGTCTATATGATTGATTATCGGGATAACTCTGCACCTGATGATAGCCTGCGAGAGTTTCAGTGTGAATCCCTCATGCTCTATGGCTTAAATTGCCGCGTGAATCCCTTATGCTATGGGGGTTTAATATTAAAAGCCAGAGGAGTCTGCGGAAAGAATTTTTCAATTCGACAAGTTTCGAACCTATTAAGCAGGTTCATCCTCAGGAGAACAAGAATCTCACTTTTTTTTGCACTTGGACGTGAGGGATAAATACCTAATCTTAGCCTATTTTTATTTTAATAAATTTTTTCTAAGGTCGGCTCATATATTTAGGGTTAGGATATTAATTGGCTCATATAGTCTTTTTTCTTCATTTAGGTTTAAAAATATTATGTGAATTAAGTTTAAAATTATACAATTAAGTTTAATAATATTATATGATTAAGTTTTAAAATTATATGATTAAGTTTAATAATATTATATGATTAAGTTTAATATTAATAGTAATTAGTTTAATTAATTCAAAACCTTTTTTTTTTTTTTTTTATTTAAAATTATGGTTTAATTTATACTATATGTTATTTGAGATTAATGCATTAAAAGTGTAGTACAATCTCTCTGTTCAAAGCAATAATATGCTTTACTTTTAAAAAATTTATACATTAGGTTAAACATAACTATATATATATCTAATGTATAAACTATAATGTATGAGAGTGTACTACAATTAAAATGTTGTTGTGAACTCTATGGTTAGTTATAAATTTTAATTGATATTTAGTGATTAGGGTAAGATTATCTAGAAATTACAATTTAACTCATAGTGATTTAATTTTTATTTTTATTTTATTTTTAATTTTTTTTAATTTTTAAATTTATTTTATTTTAATTTTAATTTATTAATTATTTATTTATTTAATTATTTATTATTTATTATTTTTAGTATCTAGTTAATAGTGTAATTTCTAGGTGAATAGGTAGGTGTTATAGGTTTATTATTTATGAGTTTTTTAACAACGAGTTTCCAGGTTTCTTTTAATCTTAGACCATCATCACGATTGAAATTTTTTACACATTTTTCAATTTCTATGGCCTCACGTATTTTTCTCTTGTAGTAATGAGGTTCAATTGCTAGAACTTCTGAATTTTCAAGGCAAATGTGATGTTTAGTTTTGTGGGAGTGTTCTGCTATTGCTGAGTTCTTAATCCTATCATGCCGTAGATCTGCCCCATGCTCTTTTAACCTAGTTTCGATTGATCTACCTGTCTCACCTATGTAGGCATCACCACATGAGCATGGTGTTTTGTAGACACCTTTTAGGAGTTTCGGATCAATCGGGTCTTTGGTTTTTTCAAGCATGTTTCTTAGAGAGTTTGGTGGAGCAAACGCCACCCTTATGTTCTTCTTCCTAAGGATGCTAGCGATTTTGTTAGTAGTACCATGGATGTATGGAAGGGTAACTTGAGGACGAGTAGTGTCTCTTTCTTTTTTTATGTTTATGTTTGTTTTAATGCTTCGGAAAACTTTCTTAATTTCTCTATCATTATATCCATTGTTTAGGAGGGTTATCCTAAGGTGTTCTAATTCTTCATTTATGTGATCAGTATCTGATGGTTCTCTTGCTCACCAGGTATACAGGAAGAAAACGCATACGGATAGATACCTTCACGCTGACTCACATCATCATCCGTCCCAAAAAATTGGAATTATAAATACCTTAGCCACACGTGCTTGGAGAGTATCAGATACTGATCACATAAATGAAGAATTAGAACACCTTAGGATAACCCTCCTAAACAATGGATATAATGATAGAGAAATTAAGAAAGTTTTCCGAAGCATTAAAACAAACATAAACATAAAAAAAGAAAGAGACACTACTCGTCCTCAAGTTACCCTTCCATACATCCATGGTACTACTAACAAAATCGCTAGCATCCTTAGGAAGAAGAACATAAGGGTGGCGTTTGCTCCACCAAACTCTCTAAGAAACATGCTTGAAAAAACCAAAGACCCGATTGATCCGAAACTCCTAAAAGGTGTCTACAAAACACCATGCTCATGTGGTGATGCCTACATAGGTGAGACAGGTAGATCAATCGAAACTAGGTTAAAAGAGCATGGGGCAGATCTACGACATGATAGGATTAAGAACTCAGCAATAGCAGAACACTCCCACAAAACTAAACATCACATTTGCCTTGAAAATTCAGAAGTTCTAGCAATTGAACCTCATTACTACAAGAGAAAAATACGTGAGGCCATAGAAATTGAAAAATGTGTAAAAAATTTCAATCGTGATGATGGTCTAAGATTAAAAGAAACCTGGAAACCCGTTGTTAAAAAACTCATAAATAATAAACCTATAACACCTACCTATTCACCTAGAAATTACACTATTAACTAGATACTAAAAATAATAAATAATAAATAATTAAATAAATAAATAATTAATAAATTAAAATTAAAATAAAATAAATTTAAAAATTAAAAAAAATTAAAAATAAAATAAAAATAAAAATTAAATCACTATGAGTTAAATTGTAATTTCTAGATAATCTTACCCTAATCACTAAATATCAATTAAAATTTATAACTAACCATAGAGTTCACAACAACATTTTAATTGTAGTACACTCTCATACATTATAGTTTATACATTAGATATATATATAGTTATGTTTAACCTAATGTATAAATTTTTTAAAAGTAAAGCATATTATTGCTTTGAACAGAGAGATTGTACTACACTTTTAATGCATTAATCTCAAATAACATATAGTATAAATTAAACCATAATTTTAAATAAATAAATAAAAAAAAAAGAAAAAAAAGAAAAAAAAAAAAAAAAGTTTTGAATTAATTAAACTAATTACTATTAATATTAAACTTAATCATATAATATTATTAAACTTAATCATATAATTTTAAAACTTAATCATATAATATTATTAAACTTAATTGTATAATTTTAAACTTAATTCACATAATATTTTTAAACCTAAATGAAGAAAAAAGACTATATGAGCCAATTAATATCCTAACCCTAAATATATGAGCCGACCTTAGAAAAAATTTATTAAAATAAAAATAGGCTAAGATTAGGTATTTATCCCTCACGTCCAAGTGCAAAAAAGAGTGAGATTCTTGTTCTCCTGAGGATGAACCTGCTTAATAGGTTCGAAACTTGTCGAATTGAAAAATTCTTTCCGCAGACTCCTCTGGCTTTTAATTACTGAACTGTGGGTTAACTATGAACAACCAGATTGTAGCCCTCCATGGAAGGGATATGCTACGACGGATCCGACTCTTTGAATGCACCAGGATAAAAATCGCCCACCGCACAGCAGATTTGAGTTTTCTGAAGAGATGTCGTGACCATAAGATAGTTCCTTGCTTCGCTAAAATTAACCATCGTCTAAAAATTAAACATGAGCAGGCGTTTACTGAACTCAGCATATCGATCATTCGGGGAGAAATTCGGCGCAGCAGGAAGGAGCTGGACTTGCTTTCCCAGAAAGCATATGACCTGCACATGCTGTTAGCCAAGGATTTACGTATAGATTTTTGGATTAGTGTTGAGGCTGCGACTGCGCTCAAGGTAGAGAGAGCACTGGAAGCTACCACCGTAAAACAATTACTGAAATTTGATAAGCTTAAAACTAAACAACAACCGGAATCCACCAAATTAAAAAATTGCGTCGTTAATCTAACCAATATCGAGCTGGATAAGAGCACCAATGATATATTACAGAAAGGATTAAACTTTGCCCTTGCTCCAAGCAGAATACCATACGAAAACATCATCTGCGCAGTAGAAGACTCCATTAAAGGACTGCCCGATGACCAGGCTGAAGACATTCGTCAAGACTGCGCCATAGTATTAAAAAATGCTAAGCCCCCAAAACGAAATATAACAAAAGATGAACATATTGCTTTAAAAAAACTCAAAGATAGGAATGATGTCATGATCATTAAAGCAGACAAAGGGAATGCTACGGTTATCATGAAATCGGAAGATTATAAAATAAAGATGAAGGAACATTTGGAAAGTGGATGTTATAGAAAAGTCAATAAAGACCCATTGAAAAAAGTGGTAAGGGATGTCACCAATGCAATAAAAAATTCCTCTTTAGATGAAGAAAAAAAGAAAAAACTCATTCCCAAAAATGTGATCATGCCACGTATATATGGCTTACCGAAGATACACAAATCAGGCATCCCACTAAGACCCATTGTCAACACAATAGGTTCCCCTACGTATGATTTGGCGAAGTACTTAGCAAAAACTCTCAAACCTTTGGTTGGGAAATCCTTCTCATTTATAAAAGATTCCTCGCAACTGGTAAAAAGAATGAAGGATTGGAAGATGGATGAGAATGATCTCCTAATCAGTTTTGATGTTGTCTCACTTTACACGAAAATTCCAATTGATGGTGCTATTGAAGTCATCAAAAAGGTATCAGATCCTGAAACTGCTCGCCTGGTTGAGATGTGCCTCAGGTCAACCTATTTTTGTTTTCAGGGTGAGATATATGAACAAACTGAAGGGGTTGCAATGGGCTCACCACTATCACCAATTGTGGCAAATCTTTTCATGGAAAATTTTGAAGATAGAGCAATCAATTCTTCTCCATACAAACCAAAATGGTGGATCAGGTTTGTGGATGATGTATTTAGTAATTGGCCACACGGTGAAGATAAACTGGATGAGTTCCTAAACCACATAAACAATCAATGTGAGAGTATAAAATTCACCTTAGAAAAAGAAGAAGAAAAATCTCTTCCATTCCTCGACGTTCGAATCACAAAGAATCCTGATGGTTCTCTTGCTCACCAGGTATACAGGAAGAAAACGCATACGGATAGATACCTTCACACTGACTCACATCATCATCCGTCCCAAAAAATTGGAATTATAAATACCTTAGCCACACGTGCTTGGAGAGTATCAGATACTGATCACATAAATGAAGAATTAGAACACCTTAGGATAACCCTCCTAAACAATGGATATAATGATAGAGAAATTAAGAAATTTTTCCGAAGCATTAAAACAAACATAAACATAAAAAAAGAAAGAGACACTACTCGTCCTCAAGTTACCCTTCCATACATCCATGGTACTACTAACAAAATCGCTAGCATCCTTAGGAAGAAGAACATAAGGGTGGCGTTTGCTCCACCAAACTCTCTAAGAAACATGCTTGAAAAAACCAAAGACCCGATTGATCCGAAACTCCTAAAAGGTGTCTACAAAACACCATGCTCATGTGGTGATGCCTACATAGGTGAGACAGGTAGATCAATCGAAACTAGGTTAAAAGAGCATGGGGTAGATCTACGACATGATAGGATTAAGAACTCAGCAATAGCAGAACACTCCCACAAAACTAAACATCACATTTGCCTTGAAAATTCAGAAGTTCTAGCAATTGAACCTCATTACTACAAGAGAAAAATACGTGAGGCCATAGAAATTGAAAAATGTGTAAAAAATTTCAATCGTGATGATGGTCTAAGATTAAAAGAAACCTAGAAACCCGTTGTTAAAAAACTCATAAATAATAAACCTATAACACCTACCTATTCACCTAGAAATTACACTATTAACTAGATACTAAAAATAATAAATAATAAATAATTAAATAAATAAATAATTAATAAATTAAAATTAAAATAAAATAAATTTAAAAATTAAAAAAAATTAAAAATAAAATAAAAATAAAAATTAAATCACTATGAGTTAAATTGTAATTTCTAGATAATCTTACCCTAATCACTAAATATCAATTAAAATTTATAACTAACCATAGAGTTCACAACAACATTTTAATTGTAGTACACTCTCATACATTATAGTTTATACATTAGATATATATATAGTTATGTTTAACCTAATGTATAAATTTTTTAAAAGTAAAGCATATTATTGCTTTGAACAGAGAGATTGTACTACACTTTTAATGCATTAATCTCAAATAACATATAGTATAAATTAAACCATAATTTTAAATAAAAAAAAAAAAAAAAAAAAAAAAAAGAAAAAAAAAAAAAAAGGTTTTGAATTAATTAAACTAATTACTATTAATATTAAACTTAATCATATAATATTATTAAACTTAATCATATAATTTTAAAACTTAATCATATAATATTATTAAACTTAATTGTATAATTTTAAACTTAATTCACATAATATTTTTAAACCTAAATGAAGAAAAAAGACTATATGAGCCAATTAATATCCTAACCCTAAATATATGAGCCGACCTTAGAAAAAATTTATTAAAATAAAAATAGGCTAAGATTAGGTATTTATCCCTCACGTCCAAGTGCAAAAAAGAGTGAGATTCTTGTTCTCCTGAGGATGAACCTGCTTAATAGGTTCGAAACTTGTCGAATTGAAAAATTCTTTCCGCAGACTCCTCTGGCTTTTAATTACTGAACTGTGGGTTAACTATGAACAACCGGGTTTAATATTATTTAAAATATCTGTTAGCTCCAGCGTGAATCTTGGGTATGAGATCATTTATATTTTATTTGTTTGAATCAAATAAAATCTATGTTGTTCCAGTGTTGATGTCGGTTAGGAGATCCATTATATTTTATTAATTTACATAAGAAAGTCTCTGTTAGTTCCAGTGTTGATCTCAGTAAGAGATCCCTTCTTAAATTGGAATCAGAGAAAATTATGTCGATTCCAACCTTGATCTTGGGTAAGGGATCTATTTTTCTATCGAAGGCCAATGCGATCTATGTGTGCTAGTCCACCTATATTTTCCTTTGTATGATAGTTCTATGGGCCTTATCATCTATATTTATAATACTCAAAGCTAAAAAAAAACTGAGCATAGACCTTCGTTGGAAGAAGGTTAGGGTTTGGATGTTATAGATTCTCTATGTATAGGAAGTTGTCTTTTGATAAAGATGTTGACTTATCTCAAATGTTATTTTGGGAGAAGCCAAGACATTTTGTCTTTAATTATGTATAGGCCCCAAAATGAAAGGTTACCGCTGGATCGAATATTAAATACTCTTAATATGGGGAAAGGCATAGTCCTAGCATCTAGTTAAATCAGATAAGTATTCTTCTGGAGTGAATTGTTCTTTTGTCAAAATGTTAATGGTTTATATTCGTCCTAAATTGTCTTGTGAATTAAATTCATGTCGATGTGTAAATATTATGAAATATTATACGTAATATTAAGATGTGGAAGCATACATATGGTGGGGTTTAACATTTTTTTTTGAAGATAATGAGCGTGATTCCTTTCATGGAAGATGTGTATGTGTTGTAGTATGTAACTCACTATTTTTTATAACAGTACTAGTTTCAGATTATTGAGGCTCTCTTGAGAGAGGCTCGAGAAAGAGAAAGTAAATTGTAAACATCTTGTGGAAAGGGGTACCCTTCTTTTTTGATAAATAATACATGACAACTGCTTCCGTGAACGTAGCCCAAAGGTTGGGTGAACCATCTATATTTTGTGTCTCTTGTGTTGCAATTGGCCTAATTACGAAACTTGTACATTCATATCTCGTGTTTGCAATTGATGTGATTTAATTTATGAAAGATGTACATTAATATTAAGCTGAATTGATGCCTTCATAGGTTTATTTCGTGTAGGATATTCAAATGGGTTAAGTCATTTTATGAAAATATAAGTTCGAGGTAAAATCATTTCTTTTGGATTAATATCTTTAGTGCTCATAATGAAGTTTAGAAAAGTTGATTGTATAAATGAATGCATGGTAGTCATTATAATATGACCTGTTAGTGTCATAAGAGATAGGCTTGTCATTTCCTATCAAAATATATATATATATATTTTAAAGGGGTCAAACGTACCTTGAAAGTTGATGTATTTTGAATTAATGTAAGGCACAATTCGCTCATCATGAGGAGGACTGTGGAATGGTCACAAAACACTTTGTTATTTGGTTATATACTCTTATGAAGATATTTTGTCAAATGCTTGTGTTAAGGACTTGTTCCCACGAGGATTAGAGTAACTCTTTGAAAACAATTTTTTTTATAAGTATCAACACTGTAATATGGGGACGTTGCAAGACTTATATGTTGATAAAAAAAAATTGTCTATACATGCAATATACGTTGTATCTAGTGAGAAGGATGGGCATGATTATTTAGACATGTGTTATATTTTTGTAAAGAAGGCATATTTATACTGTTAGTTGGTTATTGTACATGAATGTATCAATTCTGTGCACTTAAGGTTATATTTGGAGATTAATAGATTTGTTATTCTTTGGGTTTCAAACAACTCATAAATTAAGGCTCCTTCCCTATGATGAAACTATTGTATGGGTAAGCACTTAAAACATCTTTTGATACAATGTGTACATCTGGATGGAAGCTGAATAGTAGTAGAGAATGTAAATTCTTTAGGGATGAAATGTAACTAAAAGTTATAGGCTCATTTTAGTAGATATGATGTATCTAGGTGAATGGTTAAACTCGTGCTCAACTTAGTTGTATTGATTACATCTTCACTATATGTAAAGATAAAGTTGTGGAAGGTTTTAATGATAAGTAAGTAGATACCTTCTAGGGTGAAATATACCTTCTAAGGTGAAATGTTGTTTGCATTTTGCAAAATACCTCCCATTGTAAAAGTACCAGCATAGATCCATCTTAAACCTGTATTTATCAAGCACCGAGAGAGATCCAATTTCTTGAGGTGTGTTTATTTTTTTAAATTTAAACTCAAGAAATTTGATCTCTCTTGATTGATAAATCTACGTTTAAGTAAAATAAATAAAGTATATATCTATTCTTATAGGTATTTCTTTATTTGTTTCTTTGGTAAGATTTCTCACATTATAACTTGCTTCAACTATCCCAAAATTCCATAGGTTGTCAAACTTTTTTGTTTAACAAAAAAGTTTGACAATATGCAAAACAAATAATATGTAAAAAATTGATAGCAACCAAAATATGAGTAGGTACGAAAATTCAAACCTCAATAACTAAAATTTAATATAGTGAAAGACTGAATCAGTCACGTTGTTTATCCTATGAATTCACATTCTGGCATCTTTTACTTACAGATTAAAAGTGACAAAGGGACAGTATGATAAGTTAGCAAACTATTAGTTTTCGGTCATGTCGCCTACCTTTATGGATTGTGATCCTTCATGCTCGCCATGAGTTCCTTACATTTGAGTTCCACCTTGGTTCTGGTATTGGTTCTAGTAATCACTATTCTCAAATCCATTCTTTGCTACAACCTCAGCCTCGTATTGGTCCCAGTAATGAATATAGAGAACTACCATGGCCTCTCTATAGGCTTGAGAACGGTAGTTTCAAGAGATACGAGGTAAAAAAAGTAGGAATTATCGCGGCCTCCACATAGGCCAAAGCGTGATAGTTTGCCAGTGACCCACGATAATTAGGGCAAGAGAGTAAATTTTTTTTATGAGTGAAATTTTTTTACTTTCACGAAGTTGTTTTTCTTTTACGAGATTCTTTGAGTAAGAATTTTTCTTTTTACAAAAGAAGAAGATATTTTTCAAATATTGCTTAAGAGGGTGACATTATTTTGAAAAAAGAGGAAGGAGATTATTTTGAAAAAACCAATGAAGGACACCGCAGCATCTATGGCTTCTAGAAGCAATCAATCTCATATTTCTCCTCTTACATGGAAAAAGGACTATGATGTCTGGGCCACGAGGATGGCATTTTATCTCAGGTCAGAAGATGCATGGGAATATGTTGTGAATGGCTATTCCGAACTTGTAGATGATGCATCTTTTCAAGCTCTTTCAAATATAGAAAGGGATGTCTTGCGAGCGCACAGGAAGAAGGTTGTAAAGGCACTGCATCTCATAATGAATGCTTTGGATAACAACGCATTTCCAAAGATATCAGCGTCATTACATGCCAAAGCAACGTGGGATACCTTGGCGACCAGTTATCAAGGTGTTGGTAAGGTACAAACAGCAACACTCCAAAACCTAAGAAGAGACTTTGAAGATCTGAAGATGAAAGAATCAGGCTCAGTAGATTCTTTCATGACCAAAGTCATGGGGATTGTTAATCAGCTGAATATCTATGGTGAAAAGATTGGAGATCAAAAGGTGGTTGAAAGGGTTTTGAGATCCCTACCCCACAAATTTGAATCGAAAGTTTCAGCGATTGAAGAAGCAAAAAATCTGAGTACTCTCTCTATAGACTAGTTGACCGGATCTCTACTTTCATACGAATCCATAATCAGCATGAATGAAGAATCCTCTCTGGAGAATGATTTCAAATCACATGTCTCATTCTCAAGAGGAAGAGGAAGAGGCAGAGGCAGAGGAGGATCAAGAGGACAAGGAAGAAGTAATGGCAATGGAGATCAAGTTCACCATCATAACTATGAAGGCAGAAACTGTGAAAAAAAAAGGTCAAATAAATCTAATATTCAGTGTTCTTATTGCAAAAAATTCGGGCATTATGCTCATGAATGTAGAAAGAAATAGTCTGATCAAGCAAATCATAATGCTAATGTAACTAATACCTCTGAGGATAAAGATGATATGTTATTTCTTACATGCCATGCTACACATGAAAGCCCAAAGGGACTTTGGCTTTTAGATAGTGGCTGCAGTAACCATATGACAGGTGACAGAGGTCTAATTGCAGACCTAGATGAATGAGTGAGGACAGAGGTCGAAGTTGGCATGGATGAGGTTGTTCTAGTTCTTGGAAAAGGAGTGGTCAACATTCTGACCAAACAAGGCCAATAAAACACAAACTCATATGTCTATTATGCTCTAGGATTGAAGCATAATCTGCTTAGCATTGGGCAACTCACTGAAAAGAAATATAAACGTGTCTTAATTGATGGATCAGACTGTGAAATTTATGACAAACCCCCAAATCGATAGTTGATCATCAAAAATACAAGTGACTAGGAATAGGATGTATCCACTAGTCATGAATTGCAGCAACAGGGTAACTTCTTTTGCTCAAAAAGCCACTTGCATGGATGATTATTGGTTATGGCATTTTAGATATGGACATCTTCACTTTTGTGGTCTCAATTTTTTGCAGTAAAAAGAGATGGTAAAAGGATTACCCCCTATGAAAGAGATAGAAAGCAGTTATGAGTTTTGCATCATTGCAAAGCAGTGTTGATTTATTTGTAACTTCAGAATGTATTTCCTATATGTATATTGTATTCCTATAGAGATGTTATTATTCCTCTATACAGAAGTGTCGTCATTTATATTGTAAGTGTCGTAACTTGCACTTGATGGGTTATTAGACCACCTTGGTGGGGTCGGCCCTGTATAAGTCATGTGGATCAAAGGGTTATTAGACCACCCTATTGGGGTTCGGCCCTGTCAACATTATGTTATGTGGTTAAGTTAAGGCCGACCTAGTAAAGGTCATTAGGCAATTCAAGTCAAGTATAAATAGAGTGTGGGAGGCACTCTATTTGCTAATTCCATTCTATTCTCACACACACTCTTTGGAGAGTGGCACACTTATGGAGGAGGAGAAGCTGCTGCTAGGAGATGTCTATCTCTTATGCTTGGGTTGTATCATTGCTCTATCTATCTTTGAGGAAGTTATTGGGGTTTTTCACCTTTATGGTTTTCCCCAAGTAAACTCTGTGTCTCTTGTGTGCTTGCATTATTGTGTCCATGATTGATATGAAGTACATGTTGTTCTCTCAATTAAGATCCTAGATCAGATTGAAGTAAATTCTGAAAAATTAACATGGTATCGGAGCTAGCCTGAAAGAAGGCATGGTATGGAATTTATGACACTTGTTGCACTTGCGAAGCTAGGGCTTGATATAGAAAAAACCAATCATCGTAGCACTTTCGCTATAAATCCATTTCGGCAAGGTTTCAGGATCTGAAACTCTTACAGGTCGAAGATAAGATCCCCATGTACCTTGTGCCCGAAGCACAACTTCTAATTTGTTGTATGTTGTGTTTTATGATCTGTACAATCCATGGTTTATGCCTCTTCCAGATCTGAATCATAAACAGGTGACCTAGGAAAAAAGGTCATAACTTGGGCTAGGAAGCTCCAAATGAAATTCTTAAAATGTGATAGGTAGGACACGGACTGTACTTTCACAGGACGAAGGTTTAGAGGCCGAAAGTGAACCAGTGACACGTGGAACTCCATACAAGTTCGCTCTCTTTTTTTATCCCATAAACAGGTCATGTTATGACACTTGGCATAACTCTCTCTTAGAGAATCCATTTGATGTTAGACCTGTGGGGTTGGAAAGATGACAGGTTAGGCTACCAAAGGAAACATTTTTAGGCCTTGTGGATTGAAAAGTTCAGAGTTACACCAGAAACAATTAGGTGCATATTCCTGTCAAAACATAATTGGATTTTAAGCACCTTTATTCATGGCTCCGAGAATTAGGGTTTCAGAGAAAGTTGGAATTTTTTAAGTCTGTAACCACGGCTGGAAGCTCCTCAGAAAAATCAAAGTTTAGAGCTTTGGATCGAACCTTTTGGTTGGGCAGAAGGGTGGGCTTTATCAAATCCTAGTTCGGGATCCTGTCGAGAGGATCTGGAAGTTTCAAAAGCAATTTTGAGGGGTGAAACTTTGCAGTTTTCAAATTCTGAGTATACCAGCTTGATCAGCTCATCAAGGTGGATCTTTCTATTCTTTCAGAAGTTTGAAATTCAAAGTTTGAATTTTTAGAGTTTCCCTAACAAACCCAAATCCAACTCCAGATCCAGTTCTTGCAAATCAAGTGGATTGGGTTAATCCTAGAAGAGAATGGATTGGTCACCTGCATAAGTGATGAAGTTCTTGTTTCAGAGGGAGATGCGGCTAAGGCCTTACATAAGAAGATTAGAAGCAAGCTCGACATGTATGACTTATCCAGGTATGTTTTGAGATTTGTTCATGATTAAGTTTATGGTATGTTTGTCTTCATATTATTACGGTTAGTAAAATCTTGATTAAATTTAGACTTGTCATATCACCTTAATAAAATTATGAATGCATGATAGAAGATATTCATTGATTAGGGTGTTGACACTTATGATTGTACTAATGCATTATGGTGTTGTATGAGGTTTATGTTGTCCGCTAACATGAAAGGTACACCAAGAAAGACAAATCGTGTTCTAGTTCAAGAACATATGACCATGGTGACATGAAGACAAAGGTTCATCCATTTCCATGGATCACATAGCAGATCTACTTACGAGGTATGTATAACTTGGTTCTATAATGGTTAACTTATGAGATATGCAGGTTACTATCACAAGTCATTGAAGAGAACAAGGAGACATCATGTGGGCATGTTAGACATAACTAGCTAACATACTAATCCAGGTATGTTTTTCCTATATCAAGTTAGAATCCTACCTTGTGATAGGATCTCTTATATAAGTATACATGGCATGATTGATAATGATTATTCATAGGTTTGAATAAACATGGGTGTATGCATATTATGTTTCTTACCTTAATTGATGATATGACTAACCAAAAGAGTCATGAAAGTATAGGTTTGAGTAATCACGGGTTTAGGCATATTATGTTTTTTACTTTAATTTATGATATGACTAACCATAAGAGTCCTTGAATACTAATGCTTATTATTTCTATTTGAAATTATCATGGCTATACATACTTAAGATTATTGTGTTTTGATAGTATTGAGAATATACTAATAAATGTATGATTATGTATGAGATCTCGAGGATATCACAATAATGATACTTGTAAGCGTGCATAGTGATCGAGGATGGATATAAGTTCAAGGACAAGTAACCTAGGAAGCAAAGATCAAGAGGGAGCACACTCCAGTAGTTTCTGCAAGGATGCAGATATTCAGAGGGAGTCGAGCACTTCTCACAATCTACATCAGAATGGAGTTGCAGAAAGGAAGCAAAGACTAAGAGGGAGTCCACTCTACAACCAAACAAAGATAAGTATTTGAATTGTCATTTCTTGCATATTTGTTCGTTTAAATAATATTGTTCAATGATGTATATGATTATGTTCCTAGACTTAGGGTGTGTATTATGCATATTAGAATAATTGCATTAATGAACAATATACTACTAATATGCATCTAATGGGTAAGTGGCCTATGGAACTGTACAACATTCCATTGCTACTTATCTAGAATGAAACCTCTTTGCTGACATGTTGGGAGTTGTGCACACTCTTAACAATGTTTTGGTAGAGATTGGAAGACATCTAGAAAGTTACAGGATATGGATGAATGTTGTATTGAAGCATTGGCTAAAATAATTGCATGACTGTATGACATATTTCTTTATGTGTAAGAATTTGTTCTGAAAACTATGAGATGTTTCTAATCATGCAATTTAACTTGTTTGTAGGAAAGATCATATACCTTCACCTACAAAAGAAGGACTACAATATTTGTTCCAGCAACAAAGATATCTATTGAAGATATTGAAGTTCCCAATATCTGGGATGAAGTAATGGAAGAATGCCATGATCAGTCGATCATGAAGAATGATGCTTGGGATGCAGTCCCAAGACATGAAGGGAAGTCTGTTGTGACTTCCAAGTGAATCTATAAGATCAAGCATGCTGCAGAAGGCGGCATAGAGAAATACAAAGCAAGTGATGAAATGGAAGATACACCAGATGGATGTCAAGACAACTTTCTTGCTTGGTGTTCTTCAGATTGATGACACTTCGAGGAAGAAGTGATGGACACATTTGCAGGAGCCATTCTAAGCATGGTGAGAGGAGGATTCTTCCATGGCTGTGGATATAAGCACTAGAAGATGAGCATCAGAATGATGCTCCAGTTACTGCTCTGTATATGCATCATGTTGGATGCTTGTTATGATTAGGTAGATCATGTATGATGATATGTATCAGGTGGATACATTGTATGATAAGGTAGATCATGTATGATGATATGTATCAGGTGGGTACATTGTATGATCAGGTAGACCATGTATGATGAGATACATCAGGTAGGTACTTGGTATGCATCAGGTGGATGCACTGTATGATCAGGATGATCATGGATGATGAGCTTCAGGGTGTTGCTCCAAATGATATGCATCAGGATGATGCTGTGATGATGATCAGGATGATCATGTGATGATGTATCATCAGATGATTGGGTCCTTGATGTACCTGATGAATACGAGACCAGATATCTGCTTTGCGGTGAACACCTTGAGCCAGTACTTGACAGATCCGAGACATTTTCACCTCATAGCTGCAAAGCATATTCTGAGGTACCTGAAGGGTACAATTGACTATGGGCTCAAGTATGAGGTGAATCAAAAATTTAACCTGGAGGGTTATGTTGATTTGGATTGGGCAGGCAGTGCCATTGATCGGAAGAGCACTTCGGGGTGCTGCTTTAGTATGGGATTCGGTATGATCTCTTGGTTTAGGAGGAAGCAGTCTTGTGTGGCACTGAGTACAGCCGAAGCAGACTATGTCGCAGCTTGTTCGGCCAGTTATGAGGCAGTATGGCTTAGGAAGCTACTATCTGATTTGTTTGATCTCCAGCTGAGTGCTACTTGTATATATTGCAACAACCAGAGTTGTGTGAAGTTGTCGGAGAACCCAGTGTTCCATGACAAGTCAAAGCACATTGAGATCAAGTATCACTATATTAGGGATATGGTATAGAGAGGAGCAGTGAAGCTCCTTTATGTTGCGACAGACGAGCAGATAGCTGATGTGTTGACCAAGCCGCTTGCTAGAGTGAAGTTTGAATACTTCAGGGGGAGACTTGGTGTACTTCAGATCGAGATGCCTTCCAAGGGGAAGTGATGAGTCCAGAGACACAGATGCACATGAGCCATTCCGACATGGTTGAAGTGTGCCTTACCATGGTCGTTGATATAAGTGCTATGCCATTTGAGCATGGTTGAGGTGTGTCCTCCCATGGCTACGATATAAGTGTTGGGCCATTCGAGCATGGTTGACGTGTGTCTTCCCATGGTTGCGATATAAGTGTTGTGCCATTCCTAGCATGGTTGAGGTGTGTCTTCCCATGGCTATGGATATAAGTGCGGTGCCATTCTCGCATGGTTGAGGTGTGTCTTCCCATGGCGTAGATATAAGGGTTGAGCCTTTCATGGATGGTTGAGGTGTGTCTTCCCATGCCGGTGAGTGTAAGTACTGTGTGATGTGCATCTGGGTTGTGCTCCGTGGACGATGATGATGATCTGAAGACGATGATGTGAGAGTAGGGTACACAGGTTTTTGCAGAGGCATGTAATCAGTCCTGAGATGCTCTTGCAGGTTTTACAGAGGCAGTGTAATCAGTCCTGGGATATCTTGTAGGTTTTGCAGAGGCAGTGTAATCAGTCCTGAGGTGTACCTACTTGATGGCTTGCTCGCTGAGATGACATGATCAGTATGATCATGAGTATCAGGATGATACTCCGTGGTCATGGACAGGTTGTGCAGTGGTATGTAAAAGGTCCTGGGAGATCCGATAGGTTGAAGCTGTGTGCTCGTAATCATTCCTGGGATGCTCTTGTGAGGTTTTGTTGACGCACGTAATAAGTCCTGAGAATTCCACAGTATGGCCAGTGATGATGAAGACCTACAAGTGGTGGGCCTACATCGAGTATGAAAAAGGACTAGCTATGTAGAACTTCCTATGATGAGTAGATGAGAGATTGATTGAGATAGCAGCAGCAGTGACGATGACGATGACGATGATCAGTGACAATGATCCAGAGAAGAAAACTTGTGCTAGAAGACATGTGTTGAGAAATACCTTCCTAGTTAAGAGGGAGTGTTGATGTATTTGTAAATTTGGAATGTATTTTCTATATGTATATTGTATTCCTATAGAGATGTTATTATTCCTCTATACGGAAGTGTCGTCATTTATATTCTAAGTGTCGTAACTTATACTTGATGAGTTATTAGACCACCTTGGTGGGGTCGGCCTTATATAAGTCATTTGGGTCAAAGTGTTATTAGACCACCCTATTGGGGGTCGGCCCTATCAGCATTATGTTATGTGGTTAAGTTAAGGTCGGCCTAGTAAAGGTCATTAGGCAAGTCGAGTCAAGTATAAATAGAGTGCGGGAGGCACTCTATTTGCTAATTCCATTCTATTCTCACACACACTCTTTGGAGAGTGGTGCACTTGTGGAGGAGGAGAAGCTGCTGCTAGGAGATGTCTATCTCTTATGCTAGGGTTGTATCATTGCTCTATCTATCTCTGAGGAAGTTATTGGGGTTTTTCACCTTTATGGTTTTCACCAAGTAAACTTTGTGTCTCTTGTGTGGTTGCATTATTGTGTCCATGATTGATATGCTGTACATGTTGTTCTCTCAGTTAAGATCCTAGATCAGATTGAAGTAAATTCTGAAAAATTAACAAGCAGCACAGGGATAACTTTCGTAAAGGTATGTTTCAAAGGGCACATGCACCTTTAGAACTTCTTCATACTGATCTGGTTGGACCAATGCAAACTCAATCGGTTGGTGTTCTTACATTTATTGATGATTTCAGTAGAAAAACATGGGTGTATTTCTTTCATCAGAAGTCTGAAACTTTTGGAAAGTTCAAGGAATTTAGGGCTCTGGTTGAAAAACAGAGTGGTTATCAACTCAAAGTATTGAGATCTGATGGAGGGGGAGAGTATGAATTAAAGGAATTTCATGATTACTGCAAGCATTATGGAATCAAGAGGCAATTCACTACAAGATATACACCTTAGGAGAATGGTATTGCAGAATGCAAAAATAGAACCATCATGAATATGGCAAGGAGCATGCTAAAAGGGAAAAAAATTTCCCATGAATTTTGGGGAGACGCAGTGGCTTGTGTTATTCATGTGATGAACAGATATCCCACCAAAATTTTGAAGAACAGAGTACCAGAGGAAGCATGGTCAGGTATGAGTTGTAATGTTTCTCATTTCAGAATATTTGGTTGTGTTGCTTATGCTCATGTTCCTAAACAACTAAGAAAAAAGCTAGACGACAGGAGTGAGAAATGTATATTTCTTGGATACGGTGAACAAACTAAAGCCTACAAGCTGTATAACCCTATTTCCAAAAAGTTTATTCTCAGCAGAGATGTTTTGTTCAAAGAGGAAGAGTCATGGAATGGAACCATAGACAAGGGTGTGGGAGCTACAATACCCCAACCAGAAGATGGAGAAGAAGAGGAGTTGTTTGGACTACAAGATCTAGTAGCATCTTCACTAGTAGCAAATACTCCAGAAAGAACACCTAGAAACTTAGTTTGAGGTGAAGCATCAAGTCCGCAATTAGGTAATGAATCTGATCATAGTAATAAAAAGACTAGAAGATTGGCAGATATTTATGATGAATTGGATGCAAATACCAATTATGTTTTTATTGCTAGTGAACCTGTTTTTTTATGAAGAGGCTCTAAAACAAGAGCATTGGGTGAATGCTATGGACGAAGAGATAGATTCCTTTGAGAGAAATGATACATGGGATCTAGTTGACCTGCCAAAGAATAAGAAACCCATTGGTGTGAAGTGGGTTTATAAAACCAAACTCAATGAAAAAGGTGAGATTGATAGGTACAAGGAAAGGTTAGTAGCAAAGGGTTTCTCGCAACAACCAGGAATTGATTTTGGAGAAACTTTTGCACCAGTGGCAAGATTGGACACTGTAAGAGCAATCCTAGCAATTGCAGCCCAAAGAAAATGGAAAGTGTATCAGATGGATATCAAGTCGGCATTCTTGAATGGAATTCTTGAAGAAGAAATTTATGTGGAGCAGCCACATGGGTATGAATTAAAAGAACATGAAGAGAAAGTTTACAAGTTGAAAAAAACTCTATATGGGCTCAAGCAAGCTCTAAGAGCTTGGTACAACAGAATTGATTCTTATCTGATCACAAATGGTTTTAGCAGAAGCAGTAGCGAACCAACACTTTGCACAAAGGTAAATCAACAAGGACAAATTTTAATAGTTTGTTTGTATGTTGATGATATGATTTTTATAGGTGACCTCTCAGTAGATGAGTTCAAGGCAGCTATGAAGAAAGAGTTCGAGATGATAGACCTTGGATTGATGAGGTTCTTTCTTGGCCTAGAAGTAGAACAGTTAGAAAAATGTATATTTATCTCTCAAAATAAGTATTCTAATGAAGTTTTTAAGCGATTCAGAATGCTTAATTGCAAAACAACACCTACACCAGTGGCAACAGGTACTAAATTGAGCAAAGAAGATGGCAGTCCCAATGTAGATCCAACATTGTATAAGAGACTTGTAGGAAGTCTCATGTATCTCACAGTTACGAGACTTGATATTATGTTTGCTGTCAGCTTGATTTCGAGGTTCATGGAGTCTCCCAAAGACTCGCATTGGCAAGTTGGAAAAAAGATCTTACGATATGTTGCAGGGACTTCAAGCTATGAAATTTTATACTCAAGCACTGAGTATGATGTTTTGATAGGTTTCACTGACAGTGATTTTACAGGAAGTTTGGATGACAGGAAGAGCACTTCCGGTCATGTTTTTCATCTTGGATCAGGGGTGATTTCATGGACATCCAAGAAGCAGCCCATTGTGACACTTTCATAGGAAAAAGTAGAGTATGTAGCAGCGACATTAGCAGTATGTCAAGCAATCTGGTTACGCAAAGTTTTAGAAGGTCTTCAACAGAAACAAGAAGGACCAACCACAGTTTATTGTGACAACAATTCAGCAATCGCTCTATCCAAGAACCATGTTTTTCACCAAAAAAGCAAGCACATTGATACCAGATATCACTTCATAAGAGAACTTGTGAACAATGGTGAAGTTCATGTTGAGCATTGTAAATCAATTGACCAATTGGCTGACATATTCACAAAGCCATTAGATAAAGATATTTTTGAAATTCATAGAAATAATTTAGGCATTGTAAAAGCTGCAGTAGTCAGTAATAGTAATTAAGAGGGAGTGTTAGAAATAAGAGAACTTGTGAACAATGGTGAAGTTCCTGTTGAGCATTGTAAATCAATTGACCAATTGGCTGACATATTGACAAAGCCATTAGAAAAAGATATTTTTGAAATTCATACGAATAATTTAGGCATTGTAAAAGCTGCAGTAGTCAGTAGTAGTAATTAAGAGGGAGTGTTAGAAATAGTAATTACTTCACTTAACTTAGCTTTTACATTCAGTTCCTATTTAGAAGTTCATTAATAAATGCAACAACATGCTTTGCATGCATGCAAAGCCAGGCTAAAGCTTTTAGGGTTTTCCATAAGTGTTTAAATACACATTAGATTATTGTTTGTATTACATCAGTTGATCTCCGTTTATGAATAAAGATTAAAGAGCCGTAGCTTATTCCCCATTATCTTTGTTTATTTTCTGCCTCCAACCTTCAGTTGAGACTAGCATGGCATACATTCCTGTCTAAATACTGGTTCGCTGCTTGGCCTCTTTCAAGACAACTAATGTTGCCGATAAATTGATTCCCGTGCAGGTTTTCTTCCCCTATTTTGACACCATGAAACTGATGGCCTGTAGTATTCCAGTTTGGCCGTATGGTTTCTGCGAGAGGAAGACGCGGTGGCATGATTTGATCATATGTAGGGACACTATAGTTTCCTGACTAAAGGTCGATTTAGAAAACTGTCTGTTACCACGGGTTGCTGTTTCAAAGAAGATATTGGGTCTCATGCTTCACATAGATCTTGGAAAGTGGGATCTTGAAATTGGTGCGGTGGAAACCCAGAAGGGATGTCCGTGGCGGATGATAGGCTGAGCTTATCTCGATTGCATATTCTCTGCAATTAGTCTACGTGTCGAGGGTCCCATGAGTCTCATTCCATTGGCCTACCCCGCCGTTCCCTCATTCCGTGTGCCTACCCCGCCCTTCTTTGCATGAGCGGATGCATGCCAATTGTTCCACATTCCATCAGATGGATGGCATCAGGAATGTGGATGCACATGGTTTGCATGCCATCGAGGTGAGAGAGGAGGGTGAGCATTATCCATCGAGATGTGGGATGGATGGCAAATTAAATGTGATCTAATTGTAGAATCAATTTCAAATTCAAAATTCAAATCGCTTTGGTTTCCCTCCAACTTATTTCAGAAAACAGTCTGTTTAGTTCGAAGTGATGCTGAGTTTAAGATGGATGGCCATATGTCTCGAAGCCGGGAACAGAAGAAAAAAATTACAGGTAGATGCTAAACATATTTGGCAGAAACTCTTTCGGTGGAGCCGAACAGGCTTCAAAATCGAAAATATATAAATCCAAACTTCCAAAGTCTTCCAGCGAGGCCAGTGTTTTATCGGTCTCTGGCTGCTGCCGTCATCCATTAACCGTTCCTGCCTGCCAAACTCGAGTAGTCTGGAAGTGGGAAGCGCTATGTTTTTTCATCCCTCCAAGCCCATGAAGCGAGTAGAAAAGATCAATATTTCATATTTTGATACCCTCGTCTCCCTGCCGCAGCTCCAAGCCAAGTGCAAGAACTGGGGTTTCATGTGCAAGTGCAGGAGATGCCTTGTAGCGCTCTCAGTCAGGGCAGGTTTGAAGCCTATAACCACACGGTTCGAGGAATTGCACGACAAAGCATTAAAGCAATCCAATGTTGCAGGGTATTAAGAGCGTTTTGAGGTGGATCATCCAGCATGCCCAGAAATTGCAAGGCTTTCTTTAGAGGTAGAGGAGATTATCAAGAGTTTCCCCGAGGTGAAAACGGAATAAGAGAATGCGTCTTTTGTGTCTGCATATCTTGCGGGGATGAGGTCAAGCGTGTTCTTCCCCACAACGTTTGACGGTGTTCCTTCCGGGGAGAATGTTATGGAGGCCATTCAAAACAGTGTTCCCGGGAACATTCAATCTCTGGTCATGGCATCCCTGTAGTTTAAAGAAGCCCAGCGTTGGACGGGGGACATAAAACAAGCATAACAAGCATATGTTACAGAATATGCATCAGGCCAAGCGAGGGAGGCGTGCATAAGCCTCTTTAGGCAGACACATTGAAGATGTTCTCAGGGCGCTTGCAGTCAAGTATTCAAACTAACATGTATTTTTAGTAAACATGACACCCGCCATTTCCATTATAGGATCATTTTCAATCTGGTTGACGTTCGGTAGAGGTTCTAGTATTCGAATTAATTGGTTAAATCACGATGGCAAGCATATTATTTGACAAAGATTGGTGGAGAGCTCTCGTTGGTAAGAAAACGAAAACTACATGAATGAGAAATTTCTTTGTAATTTCATGGTTTGTGTTCATGATGTTCTAGTTGAGATGCGATCATGATGTATCCTCCCCTTTGTATTTGATAGAACTGATAAATCTTATTCTTGGCTTGTCCAAAGAACTAATCGGGCCGCTAGCTCCATTTGATGGATTGACAGCACCTTAGAATGGTGATATCGTAGGCTTTTATCTTAGCTAACTTTTTTGAATTGATAAATCAGGAATTGGTGGCAGAACTTTTCGGTCTCTGGATTTTTCACTGATGGCTCATTTGGAATCTTCTAAAGTATTACTGTAGCTAGTCTATCAGAAGACTGTATGCAGACACTGATTCTATTCGAGTTTTTTTTTTCTCCAGGCTCAAAGTATGAGATTTCCTTTTTTATCTGCTCAAGGTTATAATGGACTCCTTAGTTTTTTGGGATGAAATTACTAATTTTGTAGAAAAAAGATATGAACTACTGCTATTTTTGGAAAATTGGGGACTTTATCTAACAATGGACCTTCGTGTCTATGTTTTCGGATTGTAATATGAACTATGAAGAATGGTCAGAATTGGTTGCGGAACCTCTTCTTATTGAAATACTAAGAATGTACTCATTTTGGAAAATTAGGAACTTTATGTAGCACTGAACCTTCTGTTTTATGTTTTTTTTTTAAATGTAATATGCAGAAGGGTCAGATTTAGTTGCATTGCAAAACCTTTCCTTATTTAACATTGAAAAATGCAATTATATTTTTATTGAAATATAAATATGACTTTACTTGTATTTTTATTGAAAGATAAATATGACATTGCATGTATTTTTATTGAGATATAAATATGAATTTTTTTAATGGAAAAATAAAAATGTATTTAAAGTTTAAAAAAAATTTATATATATAAGTAGGTTTGTAACATTCTATTTGCATATTACTATGGGAATTTCTCAATATGGGAAGAGTTTTATATTTTACTCTTTGTTAATTGAAGTTCATGTCGCTCTGTATTTTTTTATTTAAGGTTATACATAATTATTTGAAATATTTATTATAAAAATAATGGTGAAGTATGAAATAAAATGGTTATTTAAAGTTTTGTTTTATTATAAATTTTTATTTTGATTAATATAATTGTTACTTTTTATTCATTAAATAAAAAAATATTTGAAATTTTGTTTTATTATTAATTTTTTATTTTGGTTAATGAATGCTTAATTTCTATTCATAAAATAAAGTAGTTATTAATTTTTTAATTTTGGTTCACGAGTAATTTCTATCATAGCTTTCATAAATGCACGTTGACTATATAGATTGACAAGCTTGCATCTATGCTTTCTTAGCAAAGTTGGCATATTCAAATAAAAATAAATAAGTTTGACACTAAATGAACCCAAAGTGCATATATTCAAAAGTTTGCTTCACCACTTTCCTATTAGGCATAAGTTGGTGCCTTTTTATCAAAGATTTGACAACCTAAACAGAACATCACTATAAGCATTAGAACTCTTGTAAAGTCTTGCTCAAAGGAATAACAAATAAGAGTCACAAATACACATAAATTTTATTACTTATATAAACACACAGGTCTTAATTAGATTGAAATTCTAGCCTCAACAAAGCTTCTATTTAATCTTCATGAAATTTACAAATTTGTAGTTACAAGCCTCATAGGGATTTCTTTCCTAGAAATTACAAGTGGGTTCATAGCCCCTTCACTTTTTTATTAAAAAAAATTATGCTTGCTAGTCTAAGTTTTAGTAATGTGTTACATGGAATTTCCTCAAATTATGGAAGCAAAACCTTTACCTACAAGTTGTTGTAATTTCTTGTTTTTCTCCTTATCTATATTCTTCTTCTATCTTTCCTATCCTCCTTTCTTTCATGTGTGAGGTTCTCTAGTTCCATCCTCTTCTCTTCTATCCTTCCCATTCTCCCTCTATTCATGCATTCTTCTTACCTGAGAAGCTTCGATGCGTGACAACGTCAAGATTCCCTTCTCACAATTTGCTTTACATCCTCTCTCATGAGGGCCACCTCCTTAGAATTAATGATTGTCTCATAAATAAAGCAAGAACAATAGTTGTAAAAAAAGTCAATAAACAAGTTGGAAGTCAATTTTATAACAAAAGTTTTGGATTGACCATTTATTGAAGCCAAAGTTATACCTGATTATCTTATCATAAAAAATGTCATTAATAATAAATTAGATGTGAGAGTCTATGTTAATTGGAGAACTTATTCAAATTAATTATAAACTTTTACTAGGTGTTTTTCCAACTTTCAAATGAAAATATTTGAAGAGTGAAGCTTTTTAATACTTTTATTACATAACTTTTCACATCGAAAATTCTTTTGGACTTTGAATGGGTAAGTATTGGAGGATTTAATGAAATTTCATCGAAGGGTTTTATTCACTTGTGTCTTAGATGCGCAATCATAAACTTTAATAAAATTTCTAGCTCCATTTGACTTACTTTACTAATCATATTCCTTTCATAACTTTGTCACTAAGCAACCTCTCTAGATAAGTTTACACTTTAATTATGAGCAAAGTTGAAAAATGCTCTGATTCGAGCAATTTAACACTTTTGCTTTCAAAGAATTGTTTTCATCTGTATGTTTCTTCCAAGCATTTTTTTCGAGGGTTCATTAAACTTGACACGTACTTCTCAAATTTTTTTTTTCAAATTTAATAGATATTTCATCATTGTCAATATGCAAGGCTGAGCTCCCATTCAACTTCTTGAGTTCATAACTCGCTCACACCACCATTGATTTCCAAACCATTTTTGCATAGAGTCGAAAGTGAATATTTATTTTCAAGGAATGCTTACAAACCCAATTATCAATTAAAAAATCATGATGATCACACAAAATGAAGTGTAACATATCTTATGAGCACATGAATCCAGTTATGAGTTTTCATACCATAGAGAGTCGAAAATCAAATTCTCAATGGTGCATTGGAATTTGAGAGATAGTAACAAGGTAAAATGCTTAAGCACTCATAAGTGAAATTAATATTATGGAGTGACAGGAAACTGGATGGTGAAATGTTGTTGTACCTCAAATTGTCACTTTTGACCTGACATGCTTCAGCACCATGAGAAGTAAAGGTTGTGATGCTCCCTAGGTGTGTTAGGACCCATTATCTTATGCTTTACCTAGTCCCTAGACAAGTTTGGGAAGGTCCCTTGACACTTGGAGGTCGAAGAACCACCTTAAAAAACCTTGTACTTTGAGCCTTGATTGAGACTGTCGCTCCCTCCCAGTGGTCCAAGGGGCAAAAAATTGCAACTGTTTCACTCCTTACATGCCTTTAGGGGAGCGAAAATTACAACATTTTCTCTCTATTCTCAATGTTAGGGGAGCGAAAATCCTGTTATAGCCTCTCCACCTTGATTTTTGGGCCAATATTCGAGCATGATCTTAGGTGGATAAGCTTATCTCTCGAATATCTCTCCATTTCCATTCATGGCATCCTGAATCTCCCTTGATCCACCTTATCCCTCCTTGTTCCAAATCTTTCTCTCAAGTGGTTTGGCTTCTCCATCCTATAAGAAGGACCTCATTCCTTGGCTCACACACATAGAAGATAGCTTAGAGAGGTGGTCCTTATGGTCTTAAGGTGCCCAAGGGGATTCTAATTGAGAGCTTGGAGAAGATGTTGTTGCTGCAAGATTAGGTATAATCATGTCATGTACTTGTTTCCTTTAGCTTTCTAATGAATGAACTTGGACTATTCTCCCAAATTGTGCTTCTTATGTTGAATGCATGAATTTGTTTACTTGTTAGTGAATAGATTTAGTTTGATACACTTGTTCTTGGAAGGCGCTTGTCTCTTTCCCTTTGATTACAAGCTCATTAACTTGGATTCTCAAGCTAGGAGATGGATCAACAAGGAGCAGCGAGGACAACCTTCAAGACTGAGGTAGGACATATACCCTTCTCATCCTTCTTATGCATATGCTTGCTTGGATTGGATTGTGTGTAAACTAGATTTAGGATAAAGTAGCAACCATTTGTCTATTTTCTGTCTTGGGTTAGGTATCTAGGGAACCTGTTTTTTCCCAAGAGGAATCCTACTTATCCGTAGGGAGGATTTCCTAACATAAAGGAAATAAAACCAAATATATTCAACCTGCATTCTTTCTAAACTTCGTTGCTTATAATAAGAAGAGTCAAGCTTGTGTTGTGAAGAAGAATCAAAGTGTTGTGAGTCGTACATGAGGTATGTCTTTGTGCTCCCCTCCTTTTTTTAATTAGGAAATCTTTATGAAATTTTAAATTTTGGAAAATATATGTTTCATATACAAATATATAAATATCTTAACTGCTTTAATAATTATTGTATTGTTTTTTTTCAAGGCTATGAAAAAAAGGAAGTTCTATTCAAGTTAAAAATTGAAGAATTGTTCTTACTTTTCTTAGATTATAAAACGGCTAGGTATATAGAATTGATCCATTTTTTAAATTAGCAAAAGGTTTCTCATTTCTTGCATTTGGACATATACTTCATTATAATGTGTGCATTTTGTGTGCACATGTGATAATTTGATGGTGACACATGATATTGCAACTCTATTTCAATTTATATAGATCTATGCTTTTATGAATTTACTTTATTTTTTGTGATTCATCCAATTTGATTATGATGTGTGCATTTTGTGTGTTCACATGATAATTTGATGTTTTAACATGATATCGCACCTCAATTTCAATTTATATAGATGTATGCTTTTAAGAGTTTATTATGTTGAGTTTTTTTAATGGGTTGAGTATGGAATTTATTCTTAATATACTTGTTACAATTATGAATTTGTAGTCACTAAAACTGCAATTACAACTCAATGTCAAATTGTCATTGATTGTTGAGGTTGCAACTTTTTTATGCTAAATTGCAATTTTGTCAAAAAGGGGGGCCCAAAATGATGTATACTTTTATATAGATTAATTGTTGAAATTGAAATTTATATAGATGTATGCTTTTTTTAATTTATGAATTTATTTATAGATGTATGCCATACAATAATTTAACCCACTATGGAAACAAACCACACCACCTAAATTCTTGTAGCTGCGTACTAAGTGTTTCTAACAATAGAATTTCAACCCATTTTCTAATTATTCTTAGGTGTACTTGTTAAAATTATGATTTTGTAGTCACTAAAATTGTAATTATTATTCAATCTTTTTTATTGTTGACTTTGGAACTATCCAAATTGCCATTCATTGATGAGATTGCAATTTTTGGATGCTAAATTGCAATTTTGCAGATATTGCAATCCATTAACTTAATTGACAATTACAGCTAATTAATTAACTTTATTGTTAAAATTACTAAAATTACAATTTATGGATGATAGAATTTTAATTTAACATTAAAAAGTTGATTCACTAAAAAATCACATTTTTTAAAGGAAAAGTGAAATTTCAACAATTAACAAACAAGAATTGCAATGTCAAGAAGTGTAGAATTATAACAATTGTGACCTTTTAATGAGAAATTGGACTATAGCTTCAAAAAACTACAATTTCGACAATTAATTGTTTCCAATTTTGTGTATATAAAAAAATTCAATTTTGACATCCAAAAATTACATTTTCAACAATTAATTGATTCAATTTCAATATTTTCATATTGCAAGTGAAATTGTAATTCATTAATAAGAAGAGATCATAATACAATTTTTTGCAATTTCAACAAATATAGGATTAAGAATAATTTCACATATTTTTAACCAAAAATGCAATTTCATTAACAATTGATTAATTGCAATTTCAACAAAAAAAAATTGCAAATTCAAAAATTAGAGAATTAAAATATAATGCAATTTATGCAATATCAAGTTCAAGAAATTACAATTTTAACAAATTTCAAACATATGGAGAATGATAAAAAAATCCAATTTTAACATCCAAAAATTTAATTTTCAACAATTAATTGATTGCAATTTCAATATGTACATATTGCAATTAAAATTGCAATTCATTAATAAGAAGATTGGAATACAAATTTGCAATTTCAACAAATAAATGATTAAGAAGAATTTCACATCTTTTTAACAAAAAAATGCAATTTCATCAACAATTGATTAATTGCAATGTCAACAACAAAAAATTGCAATTTCAACAATTGAAGAATTATAAGAATTGCAATTTTAACATCCAAATATTGCAATTTGTGCAATTTGAACAATTAATTGATTACAATTTTGATAATTGCATATTGCAATTTGATGCATTCAAGAATTGCAATTTCAACAATTGGAAAATTGTAAAAATTGCATATACTTTCACAATTACCAAATTTGTAGTTTTTTTTGTAGTTCAACAATTGGAAAATTATAAAAATTGCATATACTTTTGCAATTATCAAATTTGTAGTTTTTTTTGTGGCACATGAGACTAGCTTGTGGTCTAAGCCACACCAACCCACCAACCTTTTGCATGGTTGGATCATTTAAATATAATATTTAAAAAATTGTTTATATAGTTGAGATGAAAAGAAATGACCACAAAACAAGGGATAAGATCAATTATTTCTTAATCAACTAAGTACAATGAGGACCCAAGTCTTTTCTTATAAAGAAGATGTTTGAATGTTATCTTCTTGTTTATTTGTAGTTCACTAAACCACAACTCAACTAGCTATGCAAACTCTCATGAATAAGATCATAATATGCAAACCCGGTTACCATTCATATAACTAGTTTAAAATTTCATATGATAATTGTTGAAATTGCACTTTTCATTAAAGAAATTGCAGTTTTCTTATCAATGCTTTTATTGTTGAATTTGTGAATTGCTAGAAATAGATTCTCACAAAATTTCTAAAATTGTGATATATAGATATCGAAATTACATTCAATTAATTGTTGAAATTGCAATTTCTAGATGCTATTATTCCAATTTCTCATTCCAAAGTTGCAATTCTTTTATAATTACATGGTTGTTGAAATTGCGTTTCTAGATTGTTGATATAACATTTTTAATTAAAAATTAAAATTAAAAGGATATGGATTGCAAATTTGTAGTTATTAGAATTGGTAATTATTCAATTATCAAAATTGCAATTTAAAATTTAAATGAAAAATACCATGAAATTGCAAATATAATTATCAAAATTGCAATCAATCAATGAATAAATATGTTTAATCTATAAATATGTAGATTATAATAATTGAGGTTGCAACAAAGTATTTTGACTTATTTATATGTTATAATGTTTTTTTATTTTATTGCAAATGTTTTCATAGAGTTTTAGTCTTAAATAAATGCAAATTCTTGATTGTTAAAATTACAATCAACCAACTATTGAAATTTGAAAATTCATTTTTCGATAAAAGAATCTGAATTACTCCTGAATCGTGTACTTGCTGAATTTGCGAATTTGTAGCTGTATTTTGAATTAAAAGTTTCTAAAATTGCAAATAGGCAATTATTGGAATGGTGATCAATTAGTTGTTGAAATTGTGGAAATTACAATTTCTTAATGCTATAATTCCACTTTCTCATTAAAAAGTTCCAATTTTTATATTTTTAGAATTGTTGAAATTGCAACTCTTGAAATCATGAGATTGGAATATGGAATCTCATGAATTGCAATCAATTAATTGTTGAATTGTAAAATCTAGATACTAAAATTGCAATTGTCACAACTCTTAAATGGTTGAAATTGAAGTTCTTTGTTAATGAATTTTTTCTTTAAAAATGTGAATTTATTCGTTAGTATATTCTTGTTGAAATTGTGAATTTGTAGTTTGGAAGTGCCAAAATTACCATTAATTGTTGAAATTGTAGTTTTTGGATGCTAAAATTGTAACTTTCTCCTCAATCATATAACTAGTTGAAATTTCAAACTTGAAGTTATCGAAATTGCAATTTCTCATAAATTCTTTTATAGTTGAATATACAAATATCTAAACTACAATCAATTAATTGTTGAAATTGCAATTTCTAGATGCTATTTTTCCAATTTCTCATTAAAAATTTGCAACTTTTTCATAATCTATGGTTGTTGAAATTGCATTTTTTGATTGCTGAAATAACATTTTTAATTAAAAAAATATGGTTTGCAAATTTATACTTAAAATTCTTGAATTTGCAATTATCCAAATGTCAAAATTGCAATTTAAATTTAAATGAAAAAGAAGTCATGAAATTGCAAATGTAATTATCAAAATTGCAATCAATTAATAATTAATTGTTCAAATTGCAATTTTTGGATGCTAAAATTGTAATTTTTACAACTCTCCAATTGTTGAAAGTGCAATAATTATTAGTAAGTGGATTCACAATCAATTTCAATTTGATGTAGGTGTAGGCTTCTATGAATTTATTACGTTCATTTTTTTAATGTCTTGAGTATGTTGTTATTGATATGAATTATAGATCTAAGATCATTATAAATTATGGCTTATGTGGATAATTCAATTAATTGTTGAAATTGCAATTTCTAGATGCTATTATTCACATTTCGCATAAAAAAAATTGCAATTTTTTTATGATTCCATGGTTGTTGAAATTGTATTTCTAGTTTCCTGAAATAACATTTTGCATTAAAATTAAAAGAATATCAATTGAAAATTTGTAGGTATTAAAAATATCCAATTGTTCTAGTTGTCAAAATTGCAATTATCAAAATTGCAATCAATTGATTAATGATATTGTTGAAATTGTTCAAAAATTGATAAGAACGTATAATTTTTATAATTCTAGAATTCTTGAAGTTGCAGTCAATTGATTGTTGAAATTGCATTTTCTATTAAAAATGTGAATTTATCTCAATATATTTATTGTTGAATTTGTAATTGTCCAAATTGCAAATATGAAATTATGAAAATTGTTGAAATTGCATTTTATACTTTTGAACTTCTCAAATTTGTGATTATCAAAATGTCTAAAATGCATTGCTTGAAATTGCATTTTTCTTTTACAAAATGTGAATTATCCTCAATTGTACTTGTCCAAATTCTCAAATTTGTGATTATCAAAAGGCCAAAAATGCATTGGTTGAAATTGCATTTTCTTTTACAAAATGTGAATTCTCCTAAATTGTACTTTTGAAATTCTCAAATTTAAAATGATAAAAATGCCAAAATTGCATTTTTTTGAAATTACAATTTTAATAATTCTTCAAGCATTGAAATTGAAATTTTGATAGTTGAAATTGCAATCCACCAATTATTAAAATTCTACTTTTCTTTGAAACACATTGTTCAAATTTCTAATTTTTATTGTCTAAATTGAAATTTTGTTTTTGTAATTAATTGCTGAAATTGCATTTTTTCATAAAAAATTGCAACATCTATAATTTTTAGATTCTTGGAACTGTAGTAAATCAATTGTTGAAATTGCATTTTTCTTTTTAAAATTGTGAATCTCTTCTCAATCATATACTTGTTGAATTTCTCTTATTTGTGATTGTCAAAATACCATAATTGCATTTTTTTAAAGTTGAAATTGAAATTAGCTAGTTACTCTAGAAGGGTTATTTCGATACGTTACATGCCTATGCAAATCCTTACCATAAATGAATGGTTATTATAAAATAAATTAAAAATTTAAAACAAAAACATTTTTAATATATTTTAATTGTTGAAATTACAATTAACCAACTTGTTGATGCCTTGAAAATCGTAGCATCAATCCACAAGGGATTCTCCCCAGTAAGCGATCCCAATTAGATCGCCCACCATTTGGTGTAGGGAATACGTCCAGTTAACGGTCCAACTACCATGTAAGTTTTAAAGATTTGTTTATTTCACCAGTTGCGGCCCGATCCACCATCTATATAGTTTATATTAAAGCTGAGATGCATGTGCCCTAAATTAAATGCATGTGTTAAACAAATCTATTCTAGGCTAATTAAATCTAAATTTAACCTATCCTTATAAGGAGCAAATTTAAAGAATGAGTAATAAACTGGAAATGCACCCAAGAACTTCACAGATAGCTATTAAGTTGAATAGAAGCATTTACAGCAGAAAATAAAGATTATCCAAGATAGCTTCGATAAAGATGAACATTCTACCACCCATTTAACACATAAATTTTGCAAAGGAAATGAAATCTTTAATAGCAGAGAATTAATTCACAATAGCCAGGAAAGATCTCACAGAAAATATATGAAAGACACAGAAATAGTTCAGCAATTATCTAACACAATCCCAAGCAAAAAGTTGCGCCGGCTTCCACAGGACAAAACAATTTTCTCATTCATGTAGCAGAAATAATTCACGTACAAGACAGAAATGTCCTTTCACCTGCCAAAACTCCTTCTATTCTCTTCTATTCAGCTATATATAGCTTTACAAAATGATCCAAGAGCTGCCACCTATACCCTAACCATTATATTCCTCTAATTTGTCTTGTAGTGTCCATGTCACAAAAAGAGAATAAAAACCCAAAATATTACAAAAATGGATGTGACAAAGGCCCAAATGTCATTTAATAATTAATACATAGGAAGACTGAAAGAAGAGACGTTGGTCGCTGTCATGTCCCAAATTTGGTATTGGGTCACAATGGCCTAATCACATTGGCCCTATTCATTAGAGTTTGTCAAATTGATGCTAAAGGTCAAATAATTGCCAAGGAGGAAAATTACTAGTTTCCTAGGTTTGGGGTGGAAGCTTTGGGATTTGGAATAATGGGGATAATAAATGATGTTTGAACATTAGAATGGAATAAATATTTAATAAAGGAGCTAAACAAATATATACAAGTTAAAATAATAGTGGCATTTCATCATGAAGACACATGGAGGAAGTGGGACCCATATATGGCTAGATTTCCCCACTACATTTGGCATCATTCTCTCACCAATTCGAATTCAAGGTGAATGGTAACATACTTGGGGGAGTCCAAAAGGTATTATTCATGGCATGACTCATCCAAGGTCTAAATATAGAGGAAGAGTAACTCCCATGGAAGAGGAAGAGGCAATTTGGAGCTAGTGAGACACTTGGGCTAGATTCCCTAGCTCTATGACAACAATGATGAAGATGCTATGACACCTATGACACAAATCAGACCTGAAGGCTGACATATGACATATATGACATGTCAGGGCTAAAAATAGACTCCAAGAGGGCGCTCAAGGGTGTTAGGGCAGCTAAGATGCTTCCACATGTGATTTGGTGGAAGTGGGAGACTAGGAATTGTTGTACAAGTGGCGTTCTTTGGAATCTCTTCCCAACTTGAGTTGGCATGAGTCTCTTGGAAGGAATTCGACCCATGGAGGCCATTAGAACTTTATAAATGTCAATAACAAAGAATGAAAGCAGATTTTCATCATTTGTAGAATTTGCAATTGCATTTGTGAAGAGGGAGAGCTAGTGGATGACTAGTTTCTTGCCTTAGCCAATTTCGAGGGTGAAAGATTCCCATCCAAGTTGGCCATTGGAAAGGCCATTCAGACCTTTCATTTGGAGCTTTAATCGAGTCTTTATTTGCAGGTGTAAGCTACAGGGCAGCTCATGGTTTCTTCTATTGCAGCTCGCTCCTTCAACCATTTCCAATTTTGATGGCATATTCTTGATCCTTGAGGGAGGGCGTTTTTGGTGAGCTATTGTACTCTTTGGGGGATATTATAATGCCCCATTTATTTTGTAATATGAAGTAAATACTCTTTTATTCATCTCCAAAAATTTTCAGGTCGAAATCCCAAGTAGAAATGTATAAATCTCATTTTTAATGGAAGAACAATGCCATTTCCCCACTACCTTGTTGTGAGCCAATGTATTGATGATGATTTCGAATGAATGGATGATTCTCTGATATATTTGTGATAAATATACTGCCATGGATGTATTATACAAGTTTCATGTACTGTAATTGAGCATTTGAAACATTTTTACTCAGTTTAATTGCATTGGGAGAAGAAATAGTGCCATTTCCCCAAGGGTCGAATTGGGGATTTTTGCAGTTGAATGGGAGAGGGTGAGAACAGTTGTAATAAACCATTAATGGTGCATATGAGACCTTAATAACATACTTAACACATTACATACCTATTTTCATAAATTTGAGTGGGTTTGGAGGCATTTGGGAAGCCATTTTCAGTACTTACCTTAGGGGGATTTGAACCCCAAATTACTAGTAAAATTGCATACTTGGTCCAGAATCTTAAGAGAGTTTGCAGAGGTCTTTTGGTGGCCATATGTTGTCCCTGAACATCATATTCAATTCCTAATATCATTCATAAACCTTCCTTGAATATTTGAAGGCATTTGGAGTCAATTTGAGACCTAGAGACCAATACTAGTCAAAGGGAAATCACTAGTAAAGTTACCTACATTGACCAGAATTGAAAGAGTATTTGAAAAATTGTTTTAAAGGTACAAAGGCATCCCTAAAACACATATTTATGTTCTAATATCATTCATATACCTTCTCAGAAGATTTGGGATCATTTGGGGCAAATTTGGGACCTAGAGATCGAAACTAGTCAAAGGTCGAATCAAGGAAAAAAGTGGAAAATTGCAATTTTAATAAAATTCCTAACAAGGGAAATTACAGTCGCATACCCACGGAATAAGATAGAAGATAGATTATTTATGAGCTAATGCCTTCGCTGACTTGGGTGTTTCTGGTGAGGCTGATACTCCTGCTGGGGTTTGAGCCACTAGTGCTGCTGGGAATTCCATTGAGGTTGATGCCTCTGCTCCTCCTTCTATTACTTGATGTGTTCCTGCTGTTAGCATCCTGTCTGTTATTGTTATATGCTTCACCCATAGATTGGTCTCTTTTATGATATTGTTTGCATCTAGGGGAAGCATGGTTTTCAGAGAAACTACATGCTTGGCCAGCTCTTCTTCGAGATTAGCGACTTATATTGTTGTATCTTGGAGACTCTCATTTAGGAGGTATGTGCGAATTGTAGTATGGCCAATCCACTCAAGAAGATCCTCTGAGGTCAAAGCATCCGCCTTTGTAACATAGTCCAATTCAGCGTTCAAACCCTCCTTTAGATCAGACAATTGTTGGGCTTTATCTGTGGTTTGGGGTATTTTCACCTGGCAGTTTCTTGGGTGGTTTGCATTTTCAAATACAAATTCCCACACTGTTCAAGTGTAACCATGGACACTTCATTCAATTTTACTTCGTAATTCTGGAAAAACCCCAAGAGGAGGATATCCTCTTTGAAACCGACGATGGATTTAAGAGGGAGTATTTCTAGGAATCCTGATCTTCCCTCTTCCATTCCATTTGCCTCCTAATGTCCTCAACAATACCTATATACTTTCTCCTATGCCTAGTAGCCTCAGCATTTATTTCTTTGATTTTGACCACTACTTCCTTCAACTTGCAGATTTCTTCCGCCATGAGCTCTTGAATCTTGTGTATTCTTTTCATAATTTCACAAGCCTGCTCATGAAAGGGTCCCAAGTCACCAACCTTGTTGGTTGCGAGTTGTAATTGATGTTCTAGTAGTTCCTCCTTTTCTTCCAGCTTCTCGACGCTCTCCTTTAGGTCATCAATCTATTTAGTAGTATCAAATTTCGCAGACTCCAACTGTAGTTTATGGCTTTCTAGAGCTCTTTTCTCTATTTCCAGAGTTCTTATCTGTATCACCAAAGCTCTATTTTCAACTTCTTGATGCTTAAATATTTTGTTAAGTTGTTCCTTCTCTAGCACAAGAGTGTTACATTTCTCAACCATCAAATTTGAATAATTCTGCTTTTTGACCAGAGTTTCCTGCAGATGGTGGGCTTTCTCCTTCTCCGATTCTAACTCATCTGATAATATGTCAACATTGTCGGCCGTTACTAGGACAGAGGCCATAGAAATAGATGCTGTGAGCTTGTGTGCACGTTGGGTACCTTGCATGACTGTAGTTTCATGTCTGGTGACAATATCGGGTTGAAAAGACCTCTTCATTCTGGTCACTGTTTCTTTAACAATGGACTTCCTTTTCTTGTTGTAAGTAAACTTATCCCATTGGGACATTGTACTACTCTTGGATGGTGTAAAAGGGACAATTGGGAGGTCTCTTATGGGAGAACCCATATACAGGTCTTGTGTATTTGGGAGTTTGGGGTCAGCATCTTCTTTAGTTTTCTTTTCCTCTTCTTCTTTTCTTTGTGCTTCTTCCTCTTGTTGCCTTCTCAATTTGTCATCTTCTTCCTGTTGGGAAATTCCTTCCAACCTACTTCTTTACTCCTCCTGAATTCTCTGAGCTTCATCTTCAGCCGATTGAATCCTTTGAGTTTCTCTTTCTGAATTTTGTGTTCTTTTGCCATGTTTTCTCTATTAGCAGTTTCTCTTTGGATTTTCTCGCCTGCTTCTTTTAGCTCTTGCTCTTCTTTAGAGAGAGTTTGAGCAACTTATGCTGCTTCCTTTTCCTTCTGTTGCTTTGTACCTTTCATAGTGCCAGAGCTAGAACTAGCCCTGACTTTACTTGGTTGGCAAATTTGCAATTCGGTCATGTTACTAACCCCTCGATACATTTCTTCTTCCTCATCATAATAGTGGGCGTACTCGAAGTTAGCATGGAGCTCTTTTCAATGTCCCGCATGTTTTCCTTGTCGATCGTTCCTCCATAAACTCTTTTCACCAAAGTGAAAGTCTTTCAATTCTGCAATGAACTCTTCTACAGTTGTAATTCCTGAGAACTTGTAGGCCCCAACATAGAAAGGTAAAGGTGGGAAAGTTGCCTTCTTTGATTTGTACAAGGAGCTACCAATCCCATCAATGAAAACTTGCCTCACTGCCTCTTTGTAGACCACATAATCAGTGGCATATCTTGGTAGGATATACGGAGGTTTAGATCCTCCATACATTCTTATGTAGGTGCCTTCTGATGAAAAATAGAAATCACCATAGTTTTCTAGGACTTCCATGGCATTCTCAGATAAGCAGTTGGGTTCCTCATTGAACATTAATTCATATAGAGGCATGATAAAATCCTCACAAATGAGTTTGTAATGCATTTTGTAATTCTGAGCCTAGAATATTTTGTAAGCAATGAATACTGAGGTCTCGGCCGAGTTCCATATGCATCCTAAATTGGGAAAGGGACGCTTTTCCACAACACAATCTATCAAGTAGGATGCCATATAACATTCTGCCCTTTTCTCCACTAGCCCTTCTTGTGCAACAATATAGCTGATGTTAAGTTTTCTGAGAGAATATCATCCTAGTTGAAAATTATTCCTTTGAATGCCACATAGTTGATGATGGGCACCCATTGTAGCATAAACATCGTCCCATCGGGTCTTCCAAAGATTCTGCTTAGCATGAGAGCAATCAATCTGAAAGGGGTTCTCATATTTTGAACCTCATACTCCTCACTATCCTTTTTCCTGATTTGTTTGCCTGAGATTAGCAGCCTCCTAGCCATTTCTAGATTGCCTATCTTGATTTCTTCTAGCCATGCATCATCCAACCGCTGCTGGGGCTTGGGAAATTTATAAGTTGTTGAGATATAGGATGGGTGAAATGAAGAAAAATCTTCTCCTTTGTTTTCTGAAAGAACACTTGTCTCGGTATTCGCATGCCGCAAAAGCCACCCAATTACTTCTGAGCAGGGGAAGAGCTATGGATGGGTGGAGGCTTTGGATATATATGAGTTTCTGATATTTCGGTACAGACATTCTTCTTCAAGAAGAGCTTCAGGGAAGTCCTGGTCTCTTACCATATGGTATACATCTCCCCATTTTACTTCTGGGGGCACGCCTGTAGTGCACATAGTGTCTTGGAATGTAGTTTCCACCCTTGTGTTGTCATCAGTTGGGCAGGTCGTCTTTGACCTTCTCCTGGCACCTTTAGTCATTTGAGAAATCCTGTAGCCATACAACGCAATGTCAATAATTCAAATTATCATTTTATTCATACTATTGAGGCCTAAACGCCAACTGAAAGTTTCTAATTCTACTCGTTTCACTACTGATTTGCAAACTTTAAATGGCTCTTCTATCTCAGTTTAAATATTTATATCATTTGTTATTTCATAATCCTTGTGAAAAACTGAAGTGTTTCTATGGGCCGCTACATTTCCACTATGAAAAATAAGGGACATGCATTTCATAAAACCGTAAAAACAAAGCGATTATGAGTTCTGTGTTCCATGGTGAAAAAGCATCGTAACATTTCACAGCTGGGTAAGAATACCGATGCTCTTCACGTAAGGGTAGATGGTGCTAGTTTGGAGATTACAAAAACTGATGGCTGAATGGGTGTTCAGGATCCTGGAGATGTCCAGGTTCACATGAAAACAGGGCATGAGTTGCTTCGACCGTAGTTAAACTAAACAACTTGTCGTGGCCAGGAGAATACAAACAGAACCATGCACACAACGTTAATCTTAACCATTACAATTTAGTCCATGAGGCTTGACGGGGTAATTACCTGTTGGAAGATGATGGCAGGTATGTGTTGATACTGTTACGGAAACGGTGAGCCCAGGAACAGGTGCTTGCAAATTCAAATGAAAATGGGAATGAGGCCCCTAACCAATGGAACGAATGAAAACTCAACGGGGTTAAATCCCTATATATATAAAACTGACACATGCAAGCCATTAATAGGGTGGTTTCATACCATTTAAACGGGGTTAAAGCGGTGTATGGATGGGTCAAATCGACACTTTTCTTATTAAATGCGACCGCCAAAATTGGAAAGACTTGGTTAAGTTCCCCACCTGCTACGGAAAGAAAAGATGTGTTTTCCCGCCATTGCGGAAGGATTATCTGAGTTTTTCCGCAAAGGGAAAGTGTGACGCTATGCATCGGCCAACTTAATTAAGTTTACCCGCCTTTACGGAAGAGTTATCCGAGTTCTTCCGAAAAATGGGCCACTCTACCCGCCGTTGCGGAAGAGTTTCTTGAAGACCTTCGCCAATGTGGGAAAGATATATGAGTCTTTCCACCGCGGTGACTTATTCATAAAATTTCGATCATTTGCGGAAGAGTTAGACAAATTCTCCCGCTGTTGTTGAGAAACTTGGTGAATTTGTTCTGCCGCGGGTTCACTTGGTCAAAGGTTTCACCTTTTCGGAAACTTAAGATGAGTTTTTCGCCACGGCTTGACATGGTCCTTTTCTTCCATCGTTTCAGGAAGTTTGAACCAACTTTTCTGTTTTTGCAGAAAGGTTAGCTTAGAACTTCCGTCGTTGCGGCTCAAAAACTTGAGTTTTACTTAGGCAAAAAATGAAAATAAACTCAAAGAGTAAGGCGAGAAAAAGACAATTCTTTAGGAAAACTAAGAAAACTTTGAGGCCCTGAGACTCTTAGGCAAACTTCTTCTCAAAAGCAAAAGGAGGGGCCCCAATATTTTTTCAATTTTTTTTGGGGGGGGAATGTTGTAGCAACAACAATTGGCGATTCGCTGGCGGACATAGATCTCTGAAACAAACTTATCTTATGGTTAGGGAAACTACAAAGCACTGATTGTATGTGCAACAAAATGTTTCCATAGTTCAGCTTCGAAGAATACAATGATCACTCTTATCATAATGGTGATAAAGGAAAAGGAGGATTTGACTCAAACTTCTTTAAAACTCTCTAAGGGCCAAAATGTGGGGTTTATTTTAAAATTCTATCTTTCAGAAGCCTACTAGTATAAGACTCCACAGGATTGTGACAATATATCACAGGCATATTCGTTTGTTCCTCATTCCCATGCTATTTTACATCATTTTGGATGTCTCTTTAATTCACAACTTTAGCCGTTTTGAGTCTTCCAAAAATAAATTTCTTCTGCTTTCGATAATTGATATAGGTTCTTTAATCCAAAATGTCCTTTTGTGTGAGCGAAAGATTTGTTTGATTTCATGCTTCACGGACGGAGAAGAACCTTGCTGGGTTGGTTTATTTGAACAACTTCCTTCACCTTCCTTGATTTGAAAGTTTCCTTGGTTTTCTCAGCCATGCTTTAATTGAGGTGAGAATTTATGGAAACCGGACTCTTCGACATATGCCTTTTGTCTTTTCTTGTAGCATGGGATCATTTTAAATGCCATATATCTTTGAGACATGCTTCCTCTCCATGGTTCTGCCATAGTAAACTTCCTAAGACAGTCATTAATGTTAGATTGAATGGAGCCCTGAGATAGTCAGAAGGAAATGCTAAATCTTAGCTATTTGACAGGGGTTATTTTGACCAAACAGAAAAGAGGATCTCTGCATTCTAGAAAACCGATCATTGAAAGCAAAGTTTCAAATATGTATTCCCTTTATCAGTGAGCTTCTTCATGACCATTCTTTTGAGTTTTATGAAGTATCAACTCTAAGCTACACCAAAATTGAGCTTAGCTTTATTCAAACAAAGGACTTAATCAAAAGAGAAAACAAACAAAACAAAAGAAAACAGATCAAGCTAACTGGAAAACTAAAAGGTAATCAAAACAATTAAAATGAAACAAAAGAAAAGAAAACAACCAAAACAAAAAAGACAGTGTTTTATTTATGTACAAAATCCCACTGAGGACTCATGCGGAGTATTGTTTCAAGGCGAGGCCGTTGAAAGGGAGATTTATTTCCTCCCCTTGCAGGTCTTTCAATCTATAGGTCGACAAGCCAAGCTTTTCATAAATTTGGTAAGGTCCAACCCATAAGTGTTGAAATTTTGTGTGCATTCCCCTACCATCATGCTGGTGGTCCCTTTTCAAAAACTAAGTCACTTACTTCGAAATTTCTCTTACCAGATTTCTTCTTATCAAACCATCTTTTGACTATGTCTTGGTGATGGTGGAATTGGTCTTTGGCCTTTTGTCGTGATTCTTCAAGTTTCAGCAGTGTGTCGATTCGTGATTAGAGGGATTAACTACTAGAACCTCGGGAAGCTTGGGACAACTGTAAGGATGGGAGTAAAATATTTGGAGGGAGAATGGCTTCCTTACCATAGACCAGAGTGAAAGGAGAAACGCCTAAGGCATTCTTGGGAGTGACCCTATCTTCCTATAGAGCATTTGGGAGGGCTATGTGCCAGCTTCTCTGGTTTTCAATCACAGTTTTCTTAAGGATTCAGATGAGATTTTTATTGGTAGACTCAGCTAATCCATTCCCTTGGGGATATTAATTGGATGAATAATGCAGTTTAATTCCTTTCTCATACATTAATTCATTAATCTTCATTGGTGAAAATAAGGTGCATTATCAAAGACTAGGGAAATTGGAACCCCAAACATGGTTATGATGTGTTCCTCTAGCAAATTGATGACTGCGTCTTTGTTTACTTTACGTAGCAGAATAGCTTCATCCCATCTTGTAAAATAATCTGTAGCTGTTATAATATAACGGTGTTGGAGTGAGGATTTGGGGTTTATTTCACCGATAATATCTATGCCCCATTGCTTGAATGGTTCAGAGATAATAACTGGCTGCAAGGGTCCAGCTGCCTTTGGTAACTTTCCGGCGCTTCTTTGGCATACATCGCAATTTATAGCATACGTGTGGGCATCCCTGAAAAGAGTGGGCCAATAGTATCCAGCTCTAAGAATTTTGTGAGCTGTAGTATCTCTAGAGTAATGTCCCCCAGCAGGGCCATCATGTAATTCTTTGACCACTTTGCTCGCATCTTCTTTCTCCAAACATCTGAGGAAAATTCCATCATAATTCTTCCTAAAAAGCACTCCTTCAATGATTTGGTATGCTACTGATTTGAGACAGAGAGCTCTTCTTTTCTTCGGATTCCAGTGCTCTGGTAAGTAATCTGATTGTAGATAATGTACTAGGTCCCTGTACCAAGATTCTGGCGTCATAAAAATTGGACATACATCAATCATGTTCAGTTCGGCTTCATTCCTCCAATCTAGCTCTTCATCAGCTCGGTTTTCACTAAGCAATTTGCACAAACCTTGACCTTTGATAATAGTGGCTGGTTTGAATTCTAAGTCATACTCTTGAAGAGCAGTGACCCAGTTTCCTCTTCTTTCTCCCAATTCTTTCTGAATGAAAAGAGATCTGACAGCGGGATGAGGAACTATTATTTTAGTTCTATTTTTTAGAATATATGGCTTGAACTATTTTACCGCTTTGAAAACTGCATATGCTTTCTTATCTACTATGTGGTAGTTCAGTTCAGCACCCTGCAGACTAGTTCTCATAAAATAAATTGGGTATTCATCTCCTGATTCCGCCTTTTGAGTAAGCACAGTTGCGAGAGAATTATCAGAAGCAAAAGTGTACATTATAAAATCTTTGTCGAAATCTGGACTTCTTAAAGAAGGTGCCTTGGCTATGGAAGCTTTGATTTCTTTAAATGCAACCTTTTCCAAGTCTGTCCACTTAAATTATAAATTTTGCTTGACCATTTGTTGCAAAGGTTTAATGATCTGACTGAAGTCTGGTACGAACCTTTGAACAAAATTTATGGTGCCCATGAATGATTGCATAGACCTTTTGCTGTGGGGCATGGGAATCTTGTCGATAGCTTGTACTCTCTCTTCATCTATCGAGATTCCCTCCTTTGAAATGATATGACCCAAAATTTTGCCCTCAAGAACAGCGAAAACACTTTTCTTAGGGTTTCAAGAGATACCATACTTCCTACAGTGATCGAAGATTTGTATTAGGTGGAAAACATGGTCTTCCCTTTTCTTTCAGAAAACTGTCACATTATCTAAATAAACTACAACACATTGACCGCCCAATCCTCAGAAAGCAATGTCCATGGCTTGTTGAAAAGTAGCTCCTGCATTGATTAAGCCAAAAGGAATTCTTCGATATGCGAAGGTTCCCCACTTCATACGAAAAGTGGTTTTGAGTTGGTCCACCTCCTCTACTAGCACTTGGTTGTAACCAGAGAAACCATCTAGTAGGGAGAAAAGTTCTGATCCTGACACCATCTGCAAGATCTTTTCCATTGGGGGCACAGGATAGTTGTCTTTATCAGAAGCTCTGTTTAAGTTTTGGAAATCTACACACAGTCTGATTTCTCCCGATTTCTTCCGCATGGGAACTAAATTAGCCACCCATTCAGAATGTCGAACTTTGAAAATAATCTTGGCATCCAACAATTTTTTTAATTCTTTCTGAATTAGAGGCTTGAGTGTCGGATGCATCCTTCTTAAGTGTTGCTAAAAAGGTTTGACACCTTCCTTCATTGGTATTATGTGTTGAATGATGCGGGTATCATATGTTTTCAGATCGTCGTAGGTCCATGCAAACACATCTTTATATTGCTGGAACAATTTGATGAATTTACTTCTCTCGCTCGATGTACAACACTTACCAAGATTAATATATTTCGGTTCAACTTCCATTCCCAAATTTATTAACTCATGCTGCGTGGATGAGCTGTGATTTTTAGCATTTACAGGTCTTTTGAACTTGCTCTATAAATCAAATAATGCTTCAATAGTTCTCACACCTTTGGGCATGAAGTTTCCCTTTATAACATCTTTATTTTGTAAATCTGAATCATGCCGCTCCTCGTCTATTATAGCCTCTTGGAAGAAATCTTCATTTGTTAAGAAGTTAATGATCTGATCATCATCATCAAATACCCTGAGATTCGTGATGTTATCCGGAATAGAGGGCCTGAAAATTAATTCAATAGAGCATTTGTTACTAGTGGGCACTAATTTGGAAGCAGAGGTCGCTAATAAATCAGTTGCAACATTCTTCAACCTAGGAACAAAATTAATATTGAAAGCATCAAAACATGAAATCAAATCCCAAACCTCAGCTTGATAACCCTTTAAGTGTGGTGAAAGGCAATGAATTGTATTCCTTATTTGCCTAACAACTATTTCTGAATCACCAAACACTTTCAAATATTTGACATTCAAACCAATAGCTTTCTTTAACCCATGGACTAGAGCTTCATACTCAGCAGTATTATTCGTACATTCAAATTCTAATCTACAAGATAAAAAATGCTTATTTCTTTCGGGGTCAATTAAAACAGAACCAGCTCCTGATCCTTCTTGAGTTTTGGAGCCATCAAAGTAGAGAGTCCAAAAGGTATCTTCTTTTTTAACTAAGTTAGTACTATTGCTATCTAAGTTAGTAACTAAATTGACTATGTTACAATCAATATTATCAGTCCGTGAAAAATGAAGGAGATCAGACTGTTTGTCTGAATCATGGCTAGCATCCTCTGATTGATAATTTTCGGGTTCAATTTCTAAGAAATAGTTACCTAAATGAAAACGCTACAACTTCATTTTTTTCCTCTAGCTGAGTAACATTTTGTTTCATGTGTGGCTCTCTTAATATTTTGATTTGGTTTTTCCTATTTTGATAGGGTAGCCACAAATGAGACCAATCCATTGCAAAATAACCGTTTAGTTTTGCAGACCAATCCCTACTCAAAATTAGACCATATGCCTCAGGGATATCGACTACCATTATATCAATGAATTGACATACTCGAGAATCGGATGACAACCTAATAAGTACATCTTTCAATTCACCAATAACCTTGACAGCAGTTCGATGTAATTGAATGATTTGAGATGGGGATGGATCGGCTGTCCATTAATCCTTTTGCAAATTGACAAAGGCATGACATTCGAACTAGCACCTGAGTCTACCAAACAATTATGCAAATTGTGATTGAAAATCTCAAAGGTTAAGAGGAAAGGTAGAGTTTGAGATTTTTATTTTCCGCCAACACTTGCTTCATTAATTTCCGGGTTTTCATCAGTGTTTTCTGATAAGGTACTCGTTTGTGGGTCAAAGGCCTCCATCAGTCTCTTTCTTTGTTGCGGCAAGCTGCACATATCAAAAATTGAAATGTTTGATTTTGTTTTCTTAATGTCTTCGATTATATCGTAGCTCATGTCACATTCCTTTGAAATTTTCGATTGATTTTCTGTTTTGTTCAAAAAAACTTGTGGTTGTTTGATTATTTCTGAGTTTGGTTCTTTAATCACCGTAGGAGCAACTGTCGGGTTTGTCTTGGGTTAGGGAGGAATGACAGTTATGTGCCTCTTCGGTGTTTGATTAGATCTAGATTTAGGTGCTTCTATTGTTGGATTGATCACTAGGCCTTTACATCTGGTAGTAATGTTAACAGATGTTGTTTGCACTTCATCTGCGAAATCTTTACAAGAAGGCTCTTGGGTAGGGGTCTAATCCCAAAGGATCATCATAGTGTCGGGGTCAGGCTCTTCCCTCTCAGGAATTGGTTCTTGTTGGGGATTCGTTTGCTCAGGAATTTGTGCGTCTAACATTTGGTTCATTACTAAACTCATCGAATTGATACACTGTAGACAACTTTTCTCCGAGTGTTGTTCTTGATGGAAAGTGGAGAAGTGGTTCATGCCTATCTCATTTAAGTTTAGTACAACAGAATTGTTTACCGATGGGGTTGACTGTCCATTTTCTTCTTTATTTTTATAGAATGGCTTAAATGGTGGCCTTGAAGAACTAGTTTCCTTATCCTTTTCTAGATCCACAATATTATTGGAGAGTTTTTGCATCATTTTTATGACATTTTCTAAATATGCTGCGGGTTCTTCTTTATCCCTAGTTAACAAAAAAGGTTTCTTAATAGCTGCTAGATTGAACTCTACATCTAGAGCATGTTTGGCGATGTTGTCAGCCTCTTCTTCCACTTTCTTTGCTTCTTCGAAATTTTATGTTAGGGTAACCTTTTTCATTCTTTTGACGAACATTGCTAGTGGGTATTTAAGAGTTGTTGTGTAATATTCTACCAAGCATTCCTCAGCAGGCTTTGTTGCATCACTAAATTTTTTTAACAGTGTCATGAATATTTGATTAAACTCTTGGACTTTGTCATTCTTTTCCATTCTCATAGACAATAATTATTTCATAAGAGTAGCTATAGTTTTCTGATTTCCATATTTTTTTAGAAAACACTTCTCAAAATCTTCCTAGCTTGTTATTGAATTAACTTGCAGAATAAAATACCAGGAAGATACTTTGGGTTCGAAAGTGTAAGGAAAAAGGTGACATACCACATCTTCGTATTCCACATTTAGAATATTTAGAGCTAAATAAAAAAATTTAAGGTGATCTTCAGCAGAAAACCCTTTGCCGGGGTCATACTTAGGCAAAACCTTTTCTGGGTTTTTAGGCAAATCGTGGAATGGCCCAACTACATTTAATGCTCCTCTCGCTCTCCATTCGGGTACGGCCATGAATCTTGGTGGAGAACGTGGTGGTGTATGTGGTGGTGAGTTGTGAGGAGTATGTTTTGGAGTGTGCTGCTATTCTTGATTTGTGAGAGTTTCGAGTCTAACTTCGTCGAAAGGTTCAGTGATTTCTTCTAGAGATAAATCTAATAATTCTTCTAGACTTTGAACGAGAACGGAATCCCAGCTTGTACACTGAGGGTTTTTTCGAGGAGCTCTGATTCTGGGTAATAGAGGAACTATGGTTAGTCCTCCAAGACTTCTAACGTAGGAGTGAGTATTTCTTCTGAAGCGGTTTACTTCTTCAAAAGGGACAGCATACAATGTTTCTTGCTGTTCTATCTCAGAATTAGGATTTTCTTGATTTCTTGATTCTAGATCGGTGATGTCTCAGATAGCTGTTTCAAATGGGTTCTAAGTGGAAATGTTTCTAACAAAAGGGTCTCTTCTTCCATCCATCCACTGGTGGCCCTCCTTCTAGCACCAAAAACTGTTGATGCCTCAAAAATTGTATCATCAATTAGCAAGGGATTCTCCCCAGTAAGCGATCCCAATTAGATCGCCCACCGTTTGGTGTAGGGAATCCGTCCGGTTAACGGTCCGGCTACTGTGTAAGTTTTAAATATTTATTTATTTCACCGGTTGCGGCCCAATCCACCGTTTATATATTTTATATTAAAGATGAGATGCATGTTCCCTAAATTATATGCATGTGTTAAACAAATCTATTCTAGGCTAATTAAATCTAAATTTAACCTATCCTTATAAGGAGCAAATTTAAAGAATGAGTAATAAACTGGAAATGCACCCAAGAACTTCACATATAGCTATTAAGTTGAATAGAAGCATTTACAACAGAAAATAAAGATTATCCAAGATAGCTTCGATAAAGATGAACATTCTATAACCCATTTAACACATAAATTTTGCAAAGGAAATGAAATCTTTAATAGCAGAGAATTAATTCACAATCGCCAGGAAAGATCTCACAGAAAATGTATGAAAGACGCAGGAATAGTTCAGCAATTATCCAACACAATCCCAAGCTAGAAGTTGCGCCGGCTTCCACAGGCCAAAACGATTTTCTCATTCATGTAGCAGAAATAATTCATGTACAAGACAGAAATGTCCTTTCACCTGCCAAAAGTCCTTCTACTCTCTTCTATTCAGCTATATATAGCTTTGCAAAATGCTACAAGAGCTTCCACCTATACCCTAACCATTTATATTCCTCTAATTTGTCTTGCAGTGTCCATGTCACAAAAAGAGAATAAAAACCCAAAATATTACAAAAATGGATGTGACGGAGGCCCAAATGTCATTTAATAATTAATACATAGGAAGACTGAAAGAAGAGACGCTAGTTGCAGACCCACAAAATAAGACAGAAGATATATTATTTATGAGTTGATGCCTTCACTGACTTGGGCGTTTCTGCTGAGGCTGATACTCCTATTGGGGCTTGAGCCACTGGTGCTGCTGGGAATTCCATTGAAGTTGATGCCTATTCTCCTCCTGTTGTTACTTGATGTGTTCCTATTGTTAGCATCATGTCTGTTACTACTATATGCTTCACCCAGAGACTGGTCTCTTTTATGATATTGTTTGCATCTAGGGGAAGCATGGTTTTCAGAGAAACTACATGCTTGGCCAGCTCTTCTTTGAGATTAGCGACTTCTACTGTTGTAGCTTGGAGACTCTCATTTAGGAGGTATGCATGAATTGTAGTCTGGCCAATCCACTCATGAATATCCTCCGAGGTCAAACATCCACCTTTGTAACATAGTCCAATTCAGTGTTCAAACCCTCCTTTAGATCAGACAATCGTTGGGCTTTATCTGGAAACTCTTCTATGGTTTGGGGTATTTTCCTCTGGCAATTTTCTTGTGTGGTTCATATTTTCAAATACAAATTCCCGCACTGTTCAAGTGTAACCATGTCCACTTCATTCAATTTTACTCTATAATTCTCGCAAAACCCCAAGAGGTGGATATCTGCTTCGAAACCGGCGATCGATTTAAGAGGGAGTCTTTCCGGGAATCCTGATCTTCCCTCTCTCCATTCCATTTTCCTCCTAATGTCCTCAATTATATGTATATACTTTCTCCTACGCCTAGTGGCCTTGGAATTTATTTCTTTGATCCTAACCACTACTTCCTTCAACTTGCAGATTTCTTCCATCATGAGCTCTTGAATCTCATGTATCCTTTTCATAATTTCACAAGCTTGCTCATGAAAGGGTCCCAAGTTGCCAACCTTGTTGGTTATGAGTTGTAATTGATGTTCTAGAATTTCCTCCTTTTATTCCAGCTTCTCGACGCTCTCCTTTAGGTCATCAATTTGTTGAGTAGTATCAAATTTCTCAGACTCCAACTGTAGGTTGCGGATTTTTAGAGCTCTTTTCTCTGTTTCCAAAGTTCTTATCTGTATCACCACAGCTCTCTTTTCAGCTTCTAGATGCTGAAATCTTCTGTTAAGTTCTTCCTTCTCTAGCACAAGGGTGTCACATTTCTCAACCATCAAATTTGAATAATTATGCTCTTTGACCAGAGTTTCCTGCAGATGGTGGGCTTTCTCCTTCGATTCTAACTCGTCTGATAATATGTCAACATTGTTGGCCATTGCTAGGACAGAGGCCACAAAAATAGACGCCGTGAGCTTGTATGGATGTTCGGTACCTTGCATGACTATAGTTTCATGCCTGGTGACAATATCAGGTTGAAAAGGCCTCTTCATTCTGTTAGGATATTCCTATACTCCATCCTAGTCCCACCAATATTTTGATCATTTACATTTTCAGTCATGCATGCACCTTTAGGGTTTGCATGCATTCTAGGGTTTGCATGCACCCCAGTCATCAGTCCAACACCTAGCCCTCAGTTAGCCAGCCCCCAGGAGCTTCTCACTATTCATTTTTAGCCCTCCAGTTGCTTAATGCGCCCTTCTTCCTTGATTTTAGGGAGCAACTCGCCCTTCTTCACCTACTAGTCCAGTTGTCTTCAGTTTACACTCAGTTACACTTAGTTGCAGTCATTTACACTCAGTTACACTTAGTTACACTCAGTTACACCTACCAGAGTTAGTTTGACTGATGGTTGACAGTTACTTGAGCATTGATGACTCCACTGATGATGATGAAGACTTCCAGTTGTGCTCCAATGATCACGAGGACACATAGTTGTGCTCCGATGACACTCTATTAATCTTATGATCACTCTGAGAGGCTAATTCGAATTTCCACCTTGGGCATTCAAATCCTCTCTACCATTGTACTATTTATTTGTCCATATTGTGATTAATTAACTAGTGTGTGTGAAGTATTATTGCTTCTATCTGAGTTCTACTATAGCATATTATTATGTTTCTCATTATACTATATTGTTCACTCTTCTTCTATTTTCCTGCTTAATCATAATTACTCTTGTGAGTTATACATCATCTCTTAGATCTGCTGTGAGGATTTTCACATGGTATCAGAGCATGTTGAGAGAATTGTTTATCTCCATTCTTGAGAGTTTTTTGCAGGTTATTACCAAGATTTCAAGTGCAGTAGTTGCAACAGTTTCTGCATTTTTGCAATAGTAGCAGTTGCAGTTATTCTATATTGTTTTTGCAAGTCCTCTACAGCTTCAATGTATGATTTAGAAGGAATCCCTTTTCTTTCTCCATTCAACTATGATGAATGGAAACCAAGAATGATATCACACTTGAAGATCCATGATCTTTTTGATTGTCATTTTGAAAGAGAGTTCGAATCCCCTAAAGAGAAGATTGATTGGTTAAATAAAGGTGATGATGCCTTTGGAGCAATGATGCTTTCTTTGTGTGCATACCAGAGATTCCAATTCAAATACCATGATGGTGTTGAAATTCCAAGAGAGTTATGGACTCCAAAAGAGTTATGGGCTCACCTGGATGAAAAATTTGGCAGAAAGAATGAAGGGATTGGTCCAAATCCATTCGAAAGCAAGCAAAGTGTTCCATTCGCTCCCCTTGATGGTCTCTCAGATCATGAACCAGTATCATCTCATATTGAAGTTGTTGACAAAGAACTTGCAGATTCTCCACTCATGCTCAAATTTTCTTCTCTTTCTGTGCCAGCTCGCACTCTAGATATTGCAGAAGGTCCTAAATTCTCTCTTGCACCAGAGTTTGTTGGTTTGCATCATGATCACATGATTATTTCGGAGGTCAAAACAACTTTTGAAGGTAATGCATTCGCTCCTCTCCAGCTATCTCCTCTTTTATACTACTATATGAACATAATTCCATGCTTTCAGAAGGTCATTGAAGAATATGGCCATTGCCATTCGCTTGGGATAATTTCTCATGCATCTACTGGTTTTGATCTCACCGCTCATGGTTCAAAGGAGATCTCAAGAAACCATGATTCAAGTCTTGTATCTAATTTGGGTTCTAAGCAATTACTGCTTGGGAAAATTTCTCATGCATATGATAGTTTTGATCTCACCCCTGCTGGTTCAAAGGAGATCTCAATAAAATGTTTTGAAAGTCTTAAATCTGATTTTGATTTCAAGCAAACATGTAATAGTTCTTTTTGGCATAATCTCACCCATGGTGGTTTGAAGGAGAAGAGAAAAGACTATATGCACATTCAAAAATTTGATCCTACCTCAGCTGATTCAAATCACAGGTTGAAGGATAATTCTCATACTGTTGGATTTGTTCTCATCACATTCGAACTGAAGAGCAAGTACAATCACATGATTTTTGAGCATGATCCACTTCTTCCCAAGAAGAAGATACCTCCAGACATATGACCAAGCATCACACCTGCTTGAGTTTGGAGCATTTATTTTTGTGTGTGCCTTACAGTCTGTTTTTTAAGGAGAGGGTATGTTTCCCATGAAATTTTCCCACTTCCTTGGTTTATTGATTGTTATTATTCATTGTATTGGGTGACCTTTGGTCTTAGTTAACAGGGCCCAAGATGGATTAAGGGGGGGTGTTAGGATATTCCTATACTCCATCCTAGTCCCACCAGTATTTTGATCATTTACATTTTCAGTCATGCATGCACCTTTAGGGTTTGCATGCATTCTAGGGTTTGCGTGAATTTTGCATGCATCCCAGTCATCAGTCCAGCACCTAGCCGTTAGTTAGCCAGCCCCCAGGAGCTTCTCACTATTAATTTTTAGCCCTCCAGTTGCTTAATGCGCCCTTCATCCTTGATTTTAGGGAGAAACTCGCCCTTCTTCACCTACCAGTCCAGTTGTCTTTAGTTTACACTCAGTTACACTCAGTTACACTGAGTTACACTCAGTTACACCTACCAGAGTTAGTTTGACTGATGGTTGATAGTTACTTGAGCATTGATGACTCCACTGATGATGATGAAGACTTCCAGTTGTGCTCCGATGACACTCTATTGATATTATGATCACTCTGAGAGGCTAATTCGAATTGCCACCTTGGGCATTCGAATCCTCTCTACCATTGTACTGTTTATTTGTCCATATTGTGATTAATTAACTAGTGTGTGTGAAGTATTATTGCTTCTATCTAAGCTCTACTGTACCATATTATTCTATTGCTCATTATACTGTATTGTTCACTCTTCTTCTATTTTCCTACTTAAGCATAATTACTCTTGTGAGTTATACATCATATCTTAGATCTGCTGTGAGGATTTTCACACATTCTGGTCACTGTTTCTTTAACAACGGACTTCCTTTTCTTGTTGTAAGTAAAATTATCCCATTGGGACACTGTACTACTCTTGGATGGTGTAAAAGGGACAATTGGGAGGTATCTTATGGGAGAAACCATATCCAAGTCTTGTATATTTGGGATTTTGGGGTCAGCATCTTCTTTAGTTTTCTTTTCCTCTTCTTCTTTTCTTTGCACTTCTTCCTCCTGTTTCCTTCTCAATTTGTCATCTTCTTCTTCTTGGGAAATTCCTTCCAATTTACTTCTTTCCTCCTCCTGGATTCTCCAAGCTTCATCTTCAGCTGCTTAAATCCTTTGAGTTTCTTCTTTCCGAAGTTTGTCTTCTTTTGCCTTGTTTTATGTATTAGCAGCTTCTCTTTGGATTTTCTTGGATGCTTCTTTTAGCTCTTGCTCTTCTTTAGAGAGAGTTTGAGCAACTTCTGCTGCTTCCTTTTCCTTCTGTTGCTTTGCACCTTTCACAGTGCCAAAGCTAGAACTGGCCCCAACTTTACTTGGTTGGAAAATATGCAATTCGATCATATTACTGACCCCTCGATACGTTTCTTCTTCCTCATCATAATAGTGGGCGTACTCAAAGTTAGCATGGAGCTCTTTGCAATGTCGTGCAACTTTGCCTTGTCGATCGTTCCTCCAGAAAATCCTTTCACCAAAGTTAAAGTCTTTCAGTTCTGCAATGAACTCTTCTACAGTTGTAATTCCTGATAACTTGTAGGCCCCAACATAGAAAGGTAAAGGCGGGAAAGTTTCCTTCTTTGCTTTGTACAAGGAGCTACCAATCCCATCAAAGAAAACTTGCCTCAGTGGGCCTCTTTGTGGACCACATAATCAGTGGCATATCTTGCTAGGATATACGGAGGTTTAGAGCCTCCATACATTCTTATGTAGGTGCCTTCTGACGAAAAATAGAAATCACCATAGTTTTCCAGGACTTCCATGGCGTTCTTAGATAAGCAGTTGGGTTCCTTGTTGAACATTAATTCGTATAGAGGCATGATAAACTCCTCACAAATGAGTTTGTAATTCCTTTTGTAATTCTAAGCCCATAAGATTTTGTAAGCAATGAATACTGAGGTCTCAACCGAGTTCCATATGCATCCTAAATTGGGAAAGGGACGCTTTGCCACAACACAATCTATCAAGTAGGATGCCATATAACATTCTGCCCTTTTCTCCACTAGCCCTTCTTGTGCAACAATTATAGCTAATGTTAAGCTGTCAGAGAGAATATCAGCCCAGTTGAAAATTGTTCCTTTGAAAGCCACATAGTAGATGATGGGCACCCATCGTAGCATAAACATCGTCCCATCGGGTCTTCCAAAGATTCTACTTAGCATGAGAGCAATCAATCTGAAAGGGGGTCTCCTTTTTTGAACCTAATACTCCTCACTATCCTTTTTCCTGATTTGTTTGCCTGAGATTAGCAGCCTCCTAGCCATTTCCAAATTGTCCATCTTGATTTCTTCTATCCTTGCATCATCCAGCCGCTACTGGGGCTTGGGAAATTTATAAGCTGTTGAGATATAAGATGGGTGAAATGAAGCAAAAGCTTCTCCTTTGTTGTCTGAAAGAACTCTAGTCTTGGTATTCGCATGCCGCAGAAGCCACCCAATTACTTCTGAGCAGGGGAAGAGCTCTAGATGAATGGAGGCTTTGGATATACATGAGTTTCTGATATTCCGGTACAGACATTCTTCTTCAAGAAGAGCTTCAGGGAAGTCCTGGTCTCTTACCATATGGTATACATCTCCCCATTTTACTTCTAGGGGCACGCCTGTAGTGCACCTAGTGTCTTGGAATGTAGTTTCCATCCTTGTGTTGTCATCAGCTGGGCAGGTCGCCTTTGACCTTCTCCTGCCACCTTTAGTCATTTGAAAAATCCTGTAGGCATACGGCACAATGTTAGTAATTCAAATTATCATTTGATTCATACTATTGAGGGCTAAACACCAACTGAAAGTTTCTAATTCTACTCATTTCACTACTGATTTTCAAACTTTAAATGGATCTTCTATTTCAGTTTAAACATTTGTATCATATGTTATTTCATAATCATTGTGCAAAAATGAAGTGTGTCTATGGGCCACTACATTTCCACTATGAAAAATAAGGGACGTGCATTTCATAAAACCGTAAAAACAAAGCAATTATGAGTTCTATGTTCCATGGGGAAAAAGCAGCGTAAAATTTCACAGCTGGGTAAGAATACCGATGCTCTTCATGTAAGGGTAGATGGGGCTAGTTTGGAGATTACAAAAACTGACGGCTTAATGGGTGTTCATGATCCCGGAGATGTCCACGTTCACATGAAAACAGGGCATGAGTTGCTTCGGTTGTAGTTAAACTAAACAACTTGTCGTGGCTAGGAGAATACAAATAGAACCATGCACACAACCTTCATCTTAACCATTACAATTTAGTCCATGAGGCTTGACTGGGTACTTACCTATTGGAAGATGATGGCAGGTAGGTGTTGATACCGCTGCGGAAACGGTGAGCCCAAGAACAGGTGCTTGCAAATTCAAATGAAAATGGGAATGAGGCCTCTGACCAATGGAACGAATGAAAACTCAACGGGGTTAAATCCCTATATATATAAAACTGACACGTGCGATCCATTAATAGGGTGGTTGCAGACCATTTAAACAGGGTTAAAGCGGCGTACGGATGGGTCAAATCGACACTTTCTTATTAAATGCGACCGCCAAAATCGGAAAGACTCGGTTAAGTTCCCCACCTGTTGCAGAAAGAAAAGATGAGTTTTCCTGCCGTTGCAGAAGGATTGTCCGAGATTTTCCACAAAGGGAAAGCGTGACACTATACATCGACCAACTTAAGTAAGTTTACTCGCCTTTACGAAAGAGTTATCTGAGTTATTCTGAAAAATGGGCCACTCTACCTGCTATTGCGGAAGAGTTTCTTGAAGACCTTCGCCATTGCAGGAAAGATAGACGAGTCCTTCTGCCGTAGTGACTTATTCATAAAATTTCGATCGTTTGCGGAAGAGTTAGACATATTCTCCTGTTGTTGCGAGAAACTTGGTGAATTTGTTCCGCCACGGGTTCACTTGGTCAAAGGTTTCTCCTTTTCAGAAACTTAAGATGAGTTTTCCGCTGCGTCTTGACTTGGTCCTTTTCTTCAGCTGTTTCGGGAAGTTTCGACCAAACTTTTCGTAGTTGCGGAAAGATTAGCTCAGAACTTCTGCCGTTGCGGCTCAAAAACTTGAGTTTTACTTCGGCAAAAAATGAAAATAAACTCAAAGAGTAAGGCAAGCAAAAGACAATTCTTAAGGGAAACTAAGTAAGAAAACTCTGAGGCCCTGAGACTCTTAGGCAAACTTCTTCTCAAAAGCAAAAGGAGGGGCCCCAATAGTTTTTCAATAAAATTTTAGGGGGGAATGTTGTAGCAACAACACAACTATTGAAATGTCATTTTTCATTAAAAGAACTGCTCAATCATCTACTTTTTTGAAATTATGAATTTGGAGCTACAATTAGAATTAAAAGTTCATGAAATTGCAAATATGCAGTTATTGGTATGGTAATCAATTGAATGCTAAAATTGTTGAAATAACAATTTCTTGATGCTATAATTCAATTTTATCATTAAAAATTTCTAATTTTTATAATTCCCATTATTGAAATTGCAGCTCTTGAATTCCCATTATTGAAATTGCAACACTTGAATTGATGAGATTGCAATATGCAATCTACTCATGAATTGCAATTAATTAATTGCTGATTTGTTGACTTTGACCTTTTAAATCATCACAATTATGATGATTTAGGAATGCTTCTCTTAAAAAAATTGAATCTTAGTGGACTCATCGTCATCATATATTTCATTATTAATTAAAGTTTTAATTGATTTTATAAATATATTTATGTATATTTCTAACAAATTTCTTTCCCTCTAGGTAGATGAATCTATGCTCATTTAAAATTTTCTATTTTATTTTGGATCTATGCTCATTTAAAATTTTCTATTTTACATTTAAAATTAACATATGATATATAATAATTACATATAATTAAAAAATAGTATATCATCATTGCCACTTTTCATAGTTCATACTTACCATAAATAGTGTGTGATCCATAAACAATAAACAAATATATACTTTATTATTAAGCCATGTCAAACCATATACTGTATTTTTCATTTGCAAGGAATAGTAAGCCCCATGTAGTGTATTTTTCATTTGCAAGGAAAAGTGCTTTGAATTAGCTATACTTCAATTTTAGGTTATAAATTTTCAAAAAAGTTTCAATATTTATAAAATAACATTTATTAATTTTTTTCTTTAATATTTATTTTATTTTTCAGTTATCAAAAAATTATGGTGGGATAAATATCATGAGTGTGACTAAAACAAAATAAATGAATTTAAAAACATTTAATATTGAATTTTCTATGAATGCCATGTGGCAACTTTCACATGGCATTGTTTCCTTTTGTGTATTAGAAATACAAAATAGAAATTGGTGTCACTTACTATGTGAAGATAATGTTTTGGCTTGGGATCCTCCCGTTTGCGCAAATTATACATATCTATTGCTACCACTGCGACATTACTGCCAAATATCCTTGTGCTTCCGAATCCCCCAAACAATTCATCATCCTTAGTTCCATTCTCACACGCTACATTGGCTAATTGTGCATGCAATGTACGGTGGGGATGCCATGAATATGAGAAATACTTTGGCGAACATGTATCTTAGCCTTCACGCAACTTGAAGAATATCCTCTTCCACATACACACAACTATGTTGTGTGTTTCTCAATGGCTTTGGCATCTTCGTGAAGACCTCAAAAGAATAAATTTGATGACCCAATCTTTTTAGAAGGTCTTCCAAGTCGTAAACTAAGAGAAAGACTGTATTATTTTGCAGGAAGTCGGAATTCCACGGCACCATCTACTTCAAACCACCAGTATTGTTGAAGATAAGCCACAGTAGGTTTTTCTCTGATGATATCAGCATCTCCTCCATCCATCATGATGAAAAAGGGTCCTAACATCCCTAGGAGGAAAAAACATCATGTTTCTCATGGTGATATGACATGAAGACTCTCAATAGTACACAAGGTATCAATTTGAGGTATAACAGTTAGTGGTAGGTGTACGTGAGAGACCAAGAGAGAGAGAGTGAGTGGGTGGTTAAGGGTAGGTGAGAGTAAGGGGGGGGGGTATATATATAGAGAGAGATGGGGACGTGGTTAGTGGAGAGAGAGAGAGAGAGAGAGAGAGAGAGAGAGAGTGAGTGGGTGGTTAAGGTTAGGTGAGAGTAAGGGGGGGGGTATATATAGAGAGAGAGATGGGGACGTGGTTAGTGGAGAGAGAGAGAGAGATAGAGAGAGAGAGAGAGAGAGAGAGAGAGAGAGAGAGAAATTGTGGTTGACAGGGGTCTAGAGAGAGAGAGAGAGATCACAGGGACAATGTCGATGGTTAGTGGTGGGGGGTTTATCTTGTACAAAAAACCAACAATGTTGTAGAATTTGCCAAGCTCTCAAAGGTGTAAAGATTGTCATTTATATTTGAATCACCAAGCTAGCGATCAAACGAGATTCATAAGTCCTCATAAATATCATGCTATGTTTTCTTAATGGAATCCTTGTCAATATCTTGGCTAAGAATTGGAGATGGGAAAATGAATTACACCACTTTATCTCCCTCTTGTCAAGCATTCCAGTTATTATCCCTTCCCATATTCGTCAGTCATTCTTGTTAAGCATTCTAATGATTGAACTTCATATAAATGAAGGCTTTGACATAAGATGGAGTGACGAGGATGTTCAGAGATGGATTTACGGAAAAATGATCAATGGGAGATTCTTGTTGTTTTCAGATGATATTTGGGGTGATAGTGGAAATCTATTGGATATGTTGGGCATACCGGACGATCAGGTCAATGGAAGCTCCAAGATCATTGTATCAACAAGAGATCAAAGAGTCCTTTCAAACATGAGAATGAGCAACTTGATTGGAATGGATAATTTGTCTTCAGATGAGAGCTAGAGAATCTTTTGATTTTATGTGTTTGTAGGTAATTAACACACTCCACATGTGGGAATCAAAATATTTCCCAAGATGTCTGTGTAGAGTGGGATTGGTTGTCGCTTGCTCTCAAAGTAATAGGAACAACCATGGAGGGAATCATTGCCCCGCTAGAGTGACAACTGACTTCAAAAGAACTCCAAAATGTGGATAAACATGACCCTCACATAGAGAAGAAACAACTTGTACAATCGGTTGATATTGGGTTATGACACTCTACACACCTCACAATATATTTTGCTTTGCAGCTCTACTTTCTCTATGTAGGTGCTTCCAAAGAGGACAAGGAAATGTATGTGCAAGATGTGATAAAATCATGGATAGGAGTGAGCCTCCTATCAACAGAAGAAGGTAAATATCCCTTAGAAGTTGGAAGGGCTTACTCTAGCTTTTTAGTGGACCGATGTCTGATTGAAGCTAGTATTAAGGGTGTATTAAGGATGTTGATGGATAGGTGGTGATATTCTATGTGCACAATGTATTACACAATTTGGTAGTGCAAATTACCAAGAAGGAAGATAATTTTTGTTTCAGAGTGGGAAAAGGTTTGGTTGAATTCCCATTTGAAACATTGTTCTAGAAAAGTAAAGATTTATCTCAAGTCGAACAACTTTAGCTCAATCCTTTTTTGTTGTTGACTTTGCAACTACCAAAATTTCAATTTCAATTGCAATCAATTAACAATCAATTTTTGAAATTGCAATTTTTTAACTCTCCATTGAAACTGCAATTCTTAGTCACTGAATTTGCAATCAATCAATTGTTGAAATTGCCATTTTTGTTAAAAAAATGTAATTTTTTTCGCAATCATATACTTTTGAAATTGTGAATTTGTAGTCACTAAAATTGCATTTTCTCTGCAATCTTTTTATTATTGACTTTGTAATTGCAGATTAGGTAAGGTTGCCTAATCCTACCTTATGGTACTTGTTTGATTTACTATTTTTTTTAATTTTATTGCATAATGATTTTATTATGCAGAATCCCTCCAACCAAGCAAAACAAATTTCCTTCCTATGTTGAACTCGTCATATCACACATATTCGCAAGCCTTCACATTCGAGCAACTCCAAGCAACAACGAGTAATTTCATCTCAAACCATGTTATTGGAAATGGATGCTTTGGCTCGGTGTATAAAGGAGTCATGCAGGATGGTAATAAGGTTTCTATCAAGCAACTTAACCATGAAAGCAAACAAGGAGAACAAGAATGTTTTGTTGAGGTTTGTTTGTTTATCTCTTAATTTTCCAAGTCTTAATGAGCCTCTGAAACATCCAAACTATAGATGGTTCATTGTTTATTTAGATACAATGTGATTGCACATGTATTTTTAACTCTAAGAGTGATGAAAATGGTCACATTTTTTTGGCTTCTATTATAAGTTGTAGACTTTACATGCTAAGGCTACTTTGTTCGAATAGGTTGATGTTCTAAGATGTATCCATTCACCATACTTTCTTACATTGATTGGGTACTATGCATACCATGATCACATACTCCTGTGGATGAGTTCATGGTCGATGAACCTTCAGGAGCACCTTTACTCTAATGTTGAGAATCCACCTTTCCCAATTGCTTCTTTTATGTTAGGTTACATGAAAAGGTTTTATTTTGTTTTTTTGAACTAGTGAAGGTTAGACAAAAACTTAATTTCATGCTAATTAGACACCCACATTCTTGTCGAGATATCTTCTATGGTGTCATGAATTTTCAAGTATAACACATTCTCGTCAAGAGGTATTTTCTACCCCTCATGAATTTGATAGTCTTGTAGGATTTTGCTCTTAGCAGTTCTAAGATGATTTTTGAAATCACTCTCCACAAAACAATCCAACAAAGAAGCTGGAAGAAGGTGAATGGTAAAAGCTCCTATGCATGCCAGAGCAAGTCCTACATGTTTAAGATATTCGATGCCCCTGTATTTTAACTATAGTGTAAATGAAATTGGGTAATGCCTTAGTTTCATTTAGAGTTTCTTCTATTGTCCTATGCATTAGGTGTAGGTATTCCGGATACCCATAGATGCCTACAATAAAAATGTGGGCAATGGAAAATGCATACTTGGTTTCTCATTTTTTGGTGAAATGAATCCAAAGCTATATAAATATATGAAGAGTTATTGGTTATTTTAACTTAAAATTTGTTGAGAATTATTTTGAATTAAGGAAATTGTAAATATTGCATGACGTGATTTTAGAAAAATTCAAATTCTTAAACTGTTTAACCTTCATTTACTTTTTATTACATTCTCACTGAAAAAATTGTTCAATAGGTATATAATGTTCCATTAGGCATAGAGATATTGTCATCTTCCATCAAGAGAATTATTGAAATGCTTTCTATGGGTGGTAAGATACTAAGCATTCAAGGCCATCTAGAGTATTCCTGATACATTTTGTTAAATCTAGTCATGACATTTTGGATAAGAATCTTATCGAAGCAAGTTATAGCAGCCCTTACTCTTCTTTCAAATTTTTATTTCTAATATAAATCAAAGTTTATAGTTTTATTTCTCTAGATCAACATATTTGAAAATGAAACTTGAAAGCTAGATAAACTTTTCTTTCATGTATGTTTTTTTCTTGATTTTCAGGTGAAGGTGATTGACAATGCCAAGGTGTCTTCACAACATGATCAATTGGGATAGCTTGAGGAATTGTTTAGAAGATAAGGGTATCCCATTCCTTGTGTTATTTAGGCGAGGAGGAAAGAATGTGGCTGGTTAAAATAGGCTAATTGTTCCTATTATGTGTTGTAGTGTTAATTATTTGCATAAGAGCTTTGGAATTGGGTTGAGTGAGAGGAAATAAAGCCAATTTGTAGTATTTTTCCCTTATGGACTCTTAGAACTAACTCAGGGGCTGGCCTATGTGACAAAGAGTATATATGTTACAAAAAAAACCTATGATTAGGTGGAATGCTCTTTGTGTTTTTACCTTTTCCAAGTTCCTTTGCAAATCTTGAGGCAATTGCATACTGTATACAGTTTTACTCCCATTTACAAAACCTGTAAAGTTTGGCGATAAAGATTCGTCATGCTGGAAAATTGAATCGGATGGTAACCACATAAATATGCAGTCACAACAACAACCAAAAAATCAGATAGACGTGTAAATAAAAATAGTAATGACAATTGTGTAAAATGCAAATAGTAAGTAGGGAGAAATCGCCCGCAAAAGTACCCACAAAGACTATTATATAACCTCTTATTTTCAATTTGGGTTTCTGATCATCATGCTCATCATCTGAGGAGGCCGAGTGTCATAAGAAAGTAAGCAACTCACCGGTACCAGGATTGCAAGGAAAATCCATGTGCATATACGTATACAAATAGGATTGAGGGCAGCCATGGCTATGAAAATAACTAGTGACAGAAAAAGGATAGTGTGCCCTTATCTATGAATATGAGGACAGTCGTAAATCGAACTCAAAGGAGGGCAGGAAGCGGCAATGTTACTTATATCTGATAATAAGGAGGAACAGAAAAATTCAAAATTCAAATGAGCGCAACGGCCATACTAGCATGTTAGACAGTTGCATTAACAATGACTATGTCCTTCCACCAAACCCTAATGAATGGGCCAGGTTCGAAAGGATTACAAAGATGGATAAAATTTCTTACAGAATTATCGGAAGCGGGGATCGCGCAGTCGAGTAGGGTAAGGTCGTTTACCATACATTATACATCACATCACTCACATACTTGACATCCACCATCTATGCTTGGGATGTAGGGTGATGAGCATCCATTGGAGCAAACGTTTAGGGGACTACAAGAAAACGGTTTTGATGAAAACGTCGTTGTTGTAGAAGAAGATGGAGAGGTGGGTCCATGTCACCACGTATGCCTTAAAAAAGGAATCTGCAATCGGGATAAGGATTGCTTGGATGATAATGTGGGTGAAAACTTACCAGGGGTGTCCATGGTAGATGATAATGTGGGTGAAAACTGATCAAGGTGGCCCATGGAAAATGAGAATGTAGGTAGAACTAAAAAATGATTTCCTGTAGCGTTCCAGTCTGGCCATATGTTTTCTGTTGGAGGAGGATGTGGTGGCATCATGCGATCATATGTAGGGGCACTATAGTTTCCTGCAGATTGACCGAATGAAGGTCGATGTAGAAACTACCAAGCAGAAGGGATGTAAACATGCCGAGCAAAGACCTGGGCCATGACTAGGGTGGAAAATCCATTAATTGGTTAGTGCCAATGGGAAAGCGTCTAGTAAGTCTAACACAAGAAATAGGCTTCCATACTGGCAAAGAAACGCTCGGTTTTCTTTGGCACTAACCAATTTAGGGTTTCTTCGCTAGTTTGGAAGTCCAGTTCTTGTGTGAGACTTGCTAGAGGCTTTCCCATTGGCACTAACCAATTAATGGTTTGTCCACCCTTTTCATGGCCCAGATATTTTTCCAGTTCAACCAAACCCTCCATTTCACATGGTAATATCTAGTCAGCCACAGCTCTGGGATTTCAAGTGCAAGCATGTGCTAAGGTCATGTAACTGCTTTTTGTTGGAAATATTGTATTTATGAGTTGATAGCGTATATGATATGGGTCGGCTTTGTCACACTCAGTCAGTCTGCAATGTCAGAAGTCAATGTCAAAAGTTAGTCAGTTTGCAGCCAATCCAGCTCACGACAAGTTAGTATTTAAGTAGCCGTGTTTGTATTTCGCAGGCTCATAACTTCTTAGGTAGAATTTATTACAGTCTTTAATGAATCCTTGTAGCTTCCAAGTGAAGCGATCTTCAATCGGTGACAATGAAACTCTATAAATGAAAATCACTCACAGAGGATTAGATAAGAGATGTAGGAGTGAAGGAGAAGGTGTGAAGACCTGTGAAATGTATCAAGAGCCAAAGCTCTGTGTAAAATTGTGAAAGATTGAAGTAAAAATCATCTCTCTATAAGTGCGGCAAAGTTACTCCATTTTACAGTGGTAATATATATAAGTCTTTAGTTTTATCTATTCATTCTCAAGAATGTTGGTTTATGCATCCCACAAAACTACTTCACATTGGCCTGCGTAAATGTTGTTTACATTTACGGTCTATAAATCAAATCAAGATTCCAAGTATAAGAAAGCTTGCAAAAGTAAATTTGTGTGAAGTGCGAAGTTCATACAAATTCAAGTTCCACGAGGTTAGAGGACTCTGCACCAAAGTTCACCTGGGCAGTAGAAACTCGAAATGCGCAGGTAATCTCTGCGCCGTAAAAAGTAGAAATGCGCACATAACCTGCGCGCAGTAAAAGGGTGAATTTTGCAGCTACTTTCTGCATAGTTAATTTGTGAAGAAAAGTGTTCGCAAAAATAATTAGAGAAAAGTATTTTCTAAGTGAAGCCCAACCCTAAACCAAAGAAAAGAAAGATATTCATTTACTACGGGTGTCAAATCTTTTTACGTGCGCGGTGTGTTTTTCCCTTGATCTAGTATGAGAGCTTGGTTTATGGAAAGTATAATTTTTATTTACAAAAAGGGAAAAGTGATTAAGAATGGCTTCCACTTCGGGTAATTTTCAAACTCCAATATTTTCTGGTAAAAAATATGAATATTGGTCTCTAACTATGAAAGCTTTGCTTAAAGGTCAAGATGTATGGGAAATTGTCCAGAATGGTTATGCAGAACCTGCAGATCTAGTAGAATACAACAATGTCACACAAGCTGAGAAGGATGTCTTGAGGGAATAGAGAAATAAAGATGGAAAGGTATTGTTCCACAAACATCAAGCGACACATGAATCAATACTCCCAAGAGTAGCAGCAGCGCAGTCAGCTAAGGAAGCGTGGGACACACTGGAAACTTCCTATCAAGGCTTGAACAAGGTAAAGACTGCCAAACTTCAAATTCTTAGAAGAGATTTTGAAGCTCTGTCAATGAAAAACACAGAGTCAGTAGAATCATTCTATACTCGTGTTATTGGTCTGGTTAATCAAATAAAGTCTCATGGAGAAACTCTAGGTGACGAAAGAGTTGTTGAAAAAATTCATAGATTTCTTCCAAAGAAATTTGAATATTTAGTTGTGACCTTGGAGGAAAACAAAGATATGCCCCAATTTACTAAATTGATGAATTGCAAGCCTCATTACTCAATCATGAACATAGAATCAACGGTTCAAATACATCATTGGAAGGTGCATTCGTAGCAAAATCATCCATAAGTTGTGGAAGAGGCTGAGGAAGATCAAACTCTAGAGGAAGAGGAGGTCGCAGTAGCATCCCTGGGCATGTCACTGGTAGAGGTCAGAATCAGACCCCTAATCAACCAAGTGGACAAAGGTATGATAAATAAAAAATTCAATGTCATTATTGTAAGAGGTTTGGACACTTCGCATATGAATACAGGAAGAAGCAGTATGACCAAGGATAGTAAGGCCAAACACAATCAAGCAATAGCAGCACTCTGAATAGCTCATTGTTCTTAGCATGTGCATCTCCACTGGAATGCAATGTTGTCCAAGAAAGTCCGAATGACATATGGTATTTAGACTCAGGCTGTAGCAATCACATGACTGGTAATTTAAATCTATTTTCTAGTCTAGATAAATCAATTCAAACTGATGTAACACTTGGAAACAACATTCAAGTTACTATTTTGGGTAAGGGTACTGTTGATATTCTAACCAAAAAGGGGGAGCATAAATTTATGCCTGATGTTTATTATGTTCAAGGTTTGAAGCATAATTTGATGAGCATAGGACAACTAATGGAAAAAGGGTACAGAGTTCACATGATAGGAAAGCATTTTGTGATTAAAGACATATATCCAAGCAATCAGTTAATTGCTGAAGTGCAGATGACAAGCAATCACTTGTTTCCTTTGAGGATGAGACCAAACATAAAAGGAAAAACAACTCAAGCTGTTCATAAAAGACATAATGAAAATTCTGGATATGCATTCAAAGCAGAAAGCAAAGGAGCAATCAGTCACTACGACAAGGAAGAAAAAGACAGCGCAATGCAAGCTGCGTTTCAGACAGAAATAAAGGATGAATCCTGGTTATGGCACTTCAGATTTGGACATCTGAATTTTGGTGGGCTAAAACTACTGCATATGAAGGACATGGTGAAAAGATTTCCATTGATTGAAAATCCAGAGAGAATTTGTGAAGGCTACATTTTTGGAAAACAACACAGAGAGACTTTTCCAATCGGAAAGTCATATAGAGCTCGCACACCACTTGAAATTGTGCATTTTGATATTTGTGGACTGATGCAAACACTATCCATGGGAGGATGCACTTATCTTCTCACATTTATTGATGATTTCACAATAAAAACATGGTTTTATTTTCTAAAACATAAATTTGATGCATTTGGTTGTTTTCAGCAGTTCAAGGCACTTGTGGAGAAGCAAAGTGGTTACAACATCAAGATATTAAGAACAGATAGAGGTGGTGAGTATGTTTCAAATGATTTCTTAAAAATTTTCAAAAATCATGGCATATAGAAGCAATTCACTGTGTGGTATACATCGCAGGAGAATGGTATCGCAGAGAGAAAGAACAGAACCATTATGGAGATAGCGCGCAGTATGTTGGCAGCCTTGCATCTGTCAAATGAATACTGGGTTGAAGCAGTGGCAACCGCTGTTTACATCATGAATCGATGTCCGACGAAGAGAGTGAAGAATAAAGCTCTGCAGGAAGAATGGACATGTATGAAACATAGTGTTTCACATTTACAAGTTTTTGGTTGCGTAGTATATGCACATGTTCCAGATCAGCTGAGAAGAAAATTAGACAATAAAGGACAGAAATGTATTTTTATTGGGTATTCTGAAGACACAAAATCATACAAGTTGTATGATCCTGTTGCAATAAAAGTCATTATCAGTCGAGATGTTCAGTTTGTGGAAAATGAAGCATGGGATGGAACTGTAGAGAATAATGTGAAAATCGTGTCACATGTTGAACATGATGACATTGTAGAAGATGTGGTTGAAACTACGCATGTAAATCAGAACCGCGCAGCTCCGTCTACTCCCACGACTGTGCATCATTTTTCAGCACAAGCAACTCCGACACAACTCGTAGCTCAAGCAACTCCGATAAGTACACCAAGTGCGCAGCAAACTCTATCAAGCAGTTCACGCAGCTCACGTAGTTCGACTCCAGCAACTCCGACAAAGACAAGAATTCTGCGTGATATATATGAGATTGGTACACCTAATTCATTCTTAGTTTTTGCATTATTTTCTCAATTTAATGATCCTCTAACATTTGAAGAAGCAGTTGAAGATAAAGTTTGGGCACAAGCCATGGATGAAGAAATAGAATGTATTGAGAAGAATCAAACATGGGAACTAGTTGATGTTCCTAAAGGACAACGATGTTATAAGCGTGAAATGGATTTATAAAACCAAGCAAGATGCTGATGGAAATGTGCAGAAGCATAAGGCAATATTGGAAGGAAGAGGGTTCACACAACAAACTGGCATAGACTTCAATGAAACTTTTGCACCTGTAGCTTGAAAGGACACAATCACAACAGTTTTGGCCATCACAGCACATAAGACATGGCCTGTTTATCAAATGGATGTTAAGTCTGCATTTTTAAATGGTTATTTGGAAGAAGAAGTATATGTGCATCAGCCACAAGGCTATGGAGTTCCAGGACAAGGACACAGAGTATACATACTGAAAAGGGCACTTTATGGTTTGAAGCAATCTCCTAGAGCTTGGTACAGTCGCATTGACTCTTACCTCATTCAGAATGGATTTCACAGAAGTGAATGTGAGCCAACGTTATACACAAAAATCAACAAGCAAGGTAATAAGATAATTGTCTTCCTGTATGTAGATGATTTAATATTTACTGGTGATTTTGGCATAGAATAATTTAGAACATTCATGGAAAGTGAATTTGAAATGACTAATTTGGGGCTTATGAAGTATTTTATGGGCATTAAAGTCTGACAGACTGAAAATGGGATATTTATATCTCACTCAAAGTATGCAAGTGATGTCTTGAATAGATTTAAGATGTTAAACTATAAGATAGCTCCAACACTAGTGATAACAGGTTTGAAATTGAGCAAGGATGATGGTGGATCCAATGTAGATCCTACACTGTTTAAAAGGCTCATTGGCAGCCTTATGTATCTTACAGCAACAAGGGCATACATCATGTATGGAGTCAGTTTAATCTCAAGATTCATGGAGTCACTAAAAGAATCTCATTGGCAACTAGATAAAAGAATTATGAGGTATGTAAGTGGAACAAAAGACTTTGGTATTTTCTATTCAAACTCAGAAAATTTCAAACTCATTGGATACACTGATAGTGATAATGGAGGCAGCATGGATGACAGAAAAAGCACATCTGGGAATACATTTCATGTAGGAACAGGTGTTGTATCATGGGATTCAAAGAAACAACCCATAGTAACTCTTTCTTTAGAAGAAGCAGAGTATGTCACAGCTACAAGTGTTGCATGTCAAGTCGTTTGGATGCGTAGGATGTTAAATGACTTGTCGCAGAACCAGCAAGAACCCACAATCATTTACTGCGACAAAAATTCAGCTATCGCACTATCAAAGAATCATGTGTACCACAAGAGAACCAAGCACATCGACACAAGGTATCATTTTATCAGAGAATTAATAAAAAACAAGAAAATCTGTTTAGAATTTTGCAGGTCTGAAGATCAGGTAGCAGGCATATTTACAAAACCATTGGCAAGGGACACATTCTAATATCTGCGAAGTTTTTTGGGAGTGACAAGTTCTGTGCAATGAACTATGTCATCAACGGAGCATGTTTTAGCTCTGAAAGATTTTGTAATATTTTTTTTTTTTAAGATCCCCATCCGCTCATAATTAAGGGGGAGTGTTGGAAATATTGTATTTATGAGCTGATAGCGTATCTGATATGCACTGACTCTGTCAGACACTCAGTCAGTTTGCAATGTCAAAATTCGGTTAGTCAGTTTGCAGCCAATCCGACTCATGGCAAGTTAGTATTTAAGTAGCCACGTTTGTATTTCGCAGGCTCATAACTTCTTAGGTAGAATTTATTACAGTCTTTAATGAAATCATGTAGCTTCCAAGTGAAGCGATCTTGAGTCAGTGACAATGAAACTCTATAAATGAAAATCAATCACAGAGGATTAGATAAGAGATGTAGGAGTGAAGGATAAGGTGTGAAGACCCGTGAAATGTATCAAGAGCCCAAGCTCTGTGTAAAATTGTGAAAGATTGAAGTAAAACTCATCTCTCTGTAAGTGCAGAAAAGTTACTCCATTTTACAGTGGTAATATATATAAGTTGTTAGTTTTATGTATTCATTCTCAAGAATGTTGGTTTATGCATCCCGCACATCTACTTCACATTAACCTGCGCAAATGTTGTTTACATTTACGGTCTGTAAGTCAAATCAAGATTCCAAGTATTTCACGGTGGTAAATAGCCTAATTTAACTGCGCAGTAACTTATACATATGTTTCGGTTCTTATGTTTTAACATGAAATACATTTATACAAAGTTTGTTTAAGATTGGGTTGTGCACAGCTAAATATGTATGCAAAATTAACTTGTGCGCAATTAAACTTCGTAAAGTTAAAAGAAAGCGTGCAAAAGTAAATTTGTGTGAAGTGCGAAGTTCATACAAAGTCAAGTTCCGCGAGGTTAGAGGACTGCGCAAAAAAGTTCACTTGTGTAGTAGAAAGTTGAAATGCGCAGGTAATCTCCACGCGGTAAAAAGTAGAAATGCGCAATTAACCTGCGCATAGTGAAAGGGTGAATTGCGCAGCTACTTTCCGCGTAGTTAATTTGTGAAGAAAAGTGTTCGCAAAAATAATTAGAGCAAAGTATTTGCTAAGTGAAGCGCAGCCCTAAACCAAAGAAAAGAAATATATTCATTTACTACGCGGGTCAAATCTTTCTACCTGCACGGTGTGCTTTTCCCTTGACTTTTTACAGGCACTTGTCAACTTCAGTTTCTGTGGTTTTTGTTTGCATGGTTGTTCCTGCAGGTCACTTGAATAGCCCTTATCCTCGACTTTTGATTTGGTGCCAAACTCGGTTCCTTTTTCATTAAGGCAAGCACGTCGACATCCCTTCTGCTCGGCAATTTCTACATCGACCTTCATTCGGCCTATCTGTAGGAAACTATAGCGTCCCTACATATGATCTATGATTGAATGATGCCATTGCATCCTCCTAGGTTAGAAAACATATGTCCAGACCCGAACGTTACAGGTGATCAGTTTCCAGTTCCACCCACATTCTCATCTGCCATGGACCACCCTGATCAGCTTTCACCCACATTATCATCTTCCATGGAAATCCCTGGTAAGTTTTCACCCACATTATCATATTTGACAGACATCCCTTCTCAGTTTCCACTGCAGCAATTTCAGAAACCTGCTTTCCAAGATCTATGTGAAGCATCAGACCTAGTATCTTTGAAACAACAGCCTATGGTAATGGACAGTTTTCTACATCGACCTTCAGTTAGTCCTTCTTCAGGAAACGATAGTGTCCCTACATATGATAAAATCATGCCACTTAACTTAACTTAACTTAACTTAACTTAGACCCTTATTTAATATATATTAAATAAGAGCTTCAACCATAAGGGAAAGCCACAAATGAAATATATATATATATATATATATTATTTAATGAATTTTTCTTACATAATCGACATCTTAGATTCAAATGGTGATGACTACTTTTAGGCTTGTCATTCCATTATGTTGATTTAATATTAAAATTTAACTACTTATTAATATCTTCTACTTCTACAAAATTTATTTCTTGTAGGATCCATTCCATTTCCTCCCAATTTAAAGTGATTGTGTTTGGAATTTCCACCTTATTTAAAAGGTGATACAAAATGCAACAATGCTATAAATGATATCATAGAATTAATATGATAAGCATGGATGTGTTTTCTAATGAATGTGAACTATTTTACTTCATGAAAATGCTTAGCCAACATGTCCCACCAGTTAAAAATGTAGGTTGCTTAACAACCATTACAAGCTCACCAAAATGGGGTCCTCGTTTAGCAATGGTTAGCTAAATGAACTCACCTCGAATGGGACAGGCAGTGAGATCTGATTGAAATCCCCGTCTGGTTGTAGTGATGGCATCTCATCTTCTTTTATTTAATACCTTGACTTCTTATGATACCTTGTCATTTTTACGATAACAATAGTTGTATCAATAGTCATTTATGTGATATGTAACCTTTCCTAAGTGAGTTCGAATTCCCATTTTACAAACAACAACTAGCAAGGGCCATACCAGAATGGGTGCCTAGTTTCTCCAGTCACTCGTTAACACACTTAGAGGGGAAAAACACACAAGTTTAAACAAGAGAGGCTATTGAAAACAAGTAAATCAAGTGTTATTGCAACTAAGAGATATACAAATTAAATTGCATTTGAATGGAGTCAGTGGTGTATTATTACTCAATTCATCCCTTCAACAAAATCACCTTTGAGATAATAAAAGTATTGTGTGAACTTAGATAAATCTCGCCCTCCCTTACCTTTACTCGTACTCCCCATAAGATGAACTTAGATGGATCTTCTTGTTCTAGGTTAAAGCGAAAATGAGGATTGTATTTATATGAAGCCTCTAGTTGCTCCATGAATAAGATTTGCCTTTAATTTTTAGTGAGAAACCATAACAAGAAAATAACCTAGTATTGAGCTGGCAAAAGAATGAGATGTGGATGATTTCCCTCAGATTTATCTAATTTCATCTCATCCATTCATTAGGGTATTAAGTTTTATGATAAAATGTAGTATGTTATAAAATTTATGTGAATGAGTGCACTAGTTATAAGTTACGAGCATTTTAATCACTTATTTTTCACCATTGATTTACTAATAAAATTTGTCCTTTATCTTTTTTTTACAATATTGTGTGCTCATTAATTTAATTTTCAATTTAAAAAGAAGATATTAAATGAAACTTTGTTAAAGAAATATCAACCTAACAAGTTATTATGTAGTATAAAAGCTCTTTCATTTATGCAAAAAGTTGAAATGGATATAACACGTGATTATATAAAATCTAGTGCGATTCTTTCATCATTAGCATCTTAGAAAGTAGCCTCCCAAATAGGAAAGATATGAAAGTTATGGGATATGTCTAAAGTCATTAGATCATGGATGTGGAACCTACAAAACTTGGTTAGGGAATGGATGTGGAATCTACACAACTTGGTTAGGGAATGGATGTGGAACCTACACAACTTGGTTAGGGATTCTGTATATATGGGATGGATAATAAATTGTGTATATATTTTGATTATCTTACATTTATGGAAGCTACTATATATGTATAAGATTTTTTTTATATAAAGTACTAAGATATAAGATTATTATCTTAACATTGCAAATCCTATTTTTATTAAAAATATCATATTATTAAATAATTATTATTTTTATGTAATTTAAAAAAAATAAGTAAAGAGATAAAATCTAATTAATTTTAAGTTAAAGTCATAATTAAAGCTACATAATTTTCATCTTTTTACTACAGTTTTGCTTAATGTGTAAGTCTTGTGGAAGTATTTATAAACCATCAATAGTGAAAATGTATAAGTCTTGTGGAAGTATTTATAAACCACCAAGAAAGTATTTATAAACCATCAATAGTGAAAATGTTCAGATTGTGCAAAATACCCAAATAGGTGAGATCATTTTAAAATGTAAAAATAAAAAATATTGACTTGAGCATATCACAATTGTATATAAAAAAAAAACCATAAACAAAGTTTCACGTTACTTACTTACTGTATTTTCAAAAACAATATTCATAAATATTTTTAGAAAAGGACCTTGATCACAAGGGTTTACTTAACCCAACCTCACACCTTGATCGAGGGTTTTCCACCTACAATAAGAACCCTTAATCAAGGGCTCATTTAAGATCTCAATAAAGGTATTAATAGCTTGATTGAAGGTTTAAATTTACCTCAATTGAGGATATGAAAAACACTTGTTTCATGCTCTCCCTTTCCAAAAAGTGTTACCTATTTTTATGGATTCACACTTATTCTAATTATGTATTTAGAGGAGTAGTAAACATCGCACCCCATCCACATCCTTTGCCTTTGTTCGAAAAGATGGATGTTTGTGATGCAATACCAAATGACCCAATCAATATTTCATGTACGTATCCCATACTTTTTCCAGTGTAGCCAAAACAATTCATCAATATATCCTTGTTAGCACCCTGTTAATTGCCTTGTGTTGTTAGAAGTCCTCTTTTGTACAGAAAGGAGCTAGAGGTTGCAATGACTCACTTTATTATCTTTGTATTCTTTCAAGTATGTGAGTCATGGAGAGAAATATGATACTATAAATCTTCATAGATTTTAACACTACAAGGAAAATACCCCTCTAACAGAGGTTTTACGGATGTTCCCCTAAAAAGAGCCAAAATATATGCTTATAGTGGAGTTTTGTAGCAGAGGCGAGTGAGTGGAGGTTTTACAAGATGTTTTTACTCAGTGCTTTCATGGATACCAAATGAAACGGTGTGCCTAATGTCTGTACGCACCACTGTGTATTAAAAACACAGCGCACCATGATCGAAATCCCTGTCAAGCGGAGAAAGAAAAAAGAAAATTCTATTTCTATAGACAACAAAGACCGATGCATTTAAACTACTATGATGCACTGGTGCTACCACATAAATGATGCACTAATTTCAGCCAAAAATGTTTCCCTCCTACCTGGGAAAATATTTTTTTAAATAAGTAAAATAAATTACAATGTGTTTATATATTTGAACAACACTAGTGCACCGTGTGTTATTGGAAGCACCGACATGAGGTGTAACTAAAAGAAAAAACCAGATGATTTTTTTTAATATTTTTATATTCACTAGCAGTGTGTTTACCTAATTAAAATCAGCACCATTGCATTGTATACGATACACATTGGTGTAGTGAAAAATAAAATAACAAAAATTCAACGATGCAAAATATTTTTATATCGTTATATTCATTAATGGTGTGTTGTTATCTATAAAATGCAATGACACACAATATCATTTAGAGCATGAAAGTAGAGTAAAAAAAAAACTGGACGTAAAACTTTTTGAATATTTTTATATTTTACTAGTAGTGCATTTATCTCAACTAAATGTGCCAGTGTGTTATATTCAGTATGCACCAATGTAGGGAAAATTAAAAAAAATTGTGAGACGAAAAAATATGGTTATATTGTTCCATTCATTAACACTGTGTAGTTATATTGACAATGCACCGATGCATAATAGCATTTAGAGCACCAAAGTAGGGTAAACAAAAAAAACCTGGATGGAAAAATGTTTTATAATTTATATTTTTGGACGGTGCGTTTATATATCGTAAATGCACCAGTGCATCCTTAACAGAGTGTATCTGACTAGGGTAATATTAAAAAATGCAGGACAATTATTTATTTATTTTTTAAATTCATTTCCAGTGTGGTCTTTCACTCTAACCACACTAGTCCGTATTGTTATCAGGTGCACTAAAATAAGGTAAAATAAATAAAAAATTGTCGAATAAAAAAACCATTTTTACCATCCTACAGTGTTGTTGAACACCTAGGGACTAATGCATTACTTGCCTACTTGAAATTCCCTGTCATCGGTGATCCATGTGGTTGAATTACTCCCTTACATTGCATGCTTGGTGGATTTTGAATTTTGCTAAACAATGGGAAGATTTTGAAATTTTGTCTACATCGCAACCATTTCTCCCTGACACGCAAATTCGTAGGTAATCTATTTATTACCTCCTAATTTCAATTTTTAGCAGATAGATAATGAAAATTCACATTAGTTTGTTGTTTTTTAAAATAAATAAAAATGTGTGGTGTGTTCCATTCATTCGGCTCACACCGCTATAGACAATGCACCTTGTAAATTTATAGTGTGCAACAATTGTGGTGCATTGTGAATGTATAACACACCGCACTAGCAGTGTGCTATCCATTTCATGATGCACCACTAAAAAATTAAAAGCCATTTTTCACATAAAAGGCCTTCAGTGCGTTTAACAAACCATAGTGTACCGTTAGTGGTGTGGTTAATTACGGTAACACATCGGTGTTGGTAAACACTTAGAACATCGTCTAATCAATGATTTATAAATTTTTAGACGCACACCGCAATAACTTTAAAAAAAATTATTGAACACTATTATCTACATTAATTAGTGTGCAGTTATAAATTGTACGCACTACCATGTTGGTGCACTTATGTTTGACATATGCATTGGCATGGCCATTGAAAAAATAGTAATTTTCACAAAGAGATACACCAATTACGGTGTGCTCTAAAAACTTGTGCGCTTTGTGTATGGTGAAACGACATGTTTGTATTGCATCGGTGCTGCATAATTAGGGATGCACTATATATTAAAATTTCATAAATAATGGCGATGCATTTTAGAATCATAGACACACCATGGTGGTATGTTTTAAAAGTGCACTAATTCGACATTTTCAAATGAAATTTTGACACCTGGTTCACTAGGATCAACATAGCGCATCGTTAACGGTGCTTATGTCATTTGTAATGCACTGGGTGTCCATGTTGCTTCAACTTTAGTTTATTTCATGAATGTATTTGGTGTGTTTTCAGTACTATAGTGTGTCATGTATGGTGCACTTATAGTACAAAGAGCACTATGTGTAGTGCATGACTATTTATAGGTGCACCACTTGTTAAATTCATTTATTAAGAGAAAAAAAATTAATGTTTGATATTAATAAATAAATTTATCATTTAATGAAATATTTAATGATTTTTATATAGATGTAAGTATTTATTATGATACTGGTAGAATTTAGATGCGAATCTGAGATGTCAGTGGTGAGATTTGCAACAGGAGCTGCAGGCGTGGGTTGACCTATACAACGTTGTACGAGAGTGAGAGGCCAGAGAAAGGGAGAGAGACTTGTACGATCGGCCCATTACCTCAAATACACAAGACCTATTGAGGGTTTTTGACCTCCTGAAGTTCTATCAGGAGGCTACATCCCTAAAGGGGAATTTAGATTTTTGGATGCAGTTGATATGTCGTTGGGATCAACATCGATAGGATTTATATTTTGGTCCCGATCTATCGTTTCATCCCACACAGGAGGACATATACTTCATCATTTTCCTATCGAGGAGAGGGGAGGATTTTACCCAGTTCCCTGATGTCCCACTTGGTGTCATAGCAGAAAGTCAGCTTGTGTACTCTTAGAGATATATTAGTGACCAAGTCATTGAACCTACTCTTTTTTAGGTTTCCAGAGGAAAACTGCATATTGCTTCTTTCAGTGCATATGAGGTTAGGTGCCTCTCTCTTTTGGTTACATTGGTGAGCATTTCACCGCTGATGCGAAGCACATTAATTTCCCCCTATTATATTATGTTGATTCTTTACTGTAGAGACCTAGATGCATTAGGTGGTTAGCCACTTCTTAACGATGGCTTTGTTTTTCTTTGGATAGATGTCATGCATAAATTGAGGAAGGGTCAAATTCTCTTTTACTTCAGAGCTTTTTTGTTTATCTTTTTAGAGGTTTCCACTCACGAGGCCATCATTTGATTGTCACCCTCCTATGGAGATGACCGAGGTGTAGATTCATATGTGGGGATAGAGGTTTCCTAAGAGGGGCCATCCATAGTTCCCATCGAGGATCACCTCAAAGGTACTGGAGTTACCAGCTAGTGAGGATGATCATGCATTGAACCTTATGCCATATCCTTATGCGAGGTTGGACTAGAGAGGATGTCACAACACCTTTTTAACCCAAGATGAGCCAATAGATGAAAAAGGTAATATTAGCGTTATGTTTAAATTAATCTAGTTGCATTTTATTATCTTACTTAATGCAAATGAAATTTATTCTAATGTTTTCTTTAAAAAAAAATTAATATATTGTTTAATGAAATTGTCTAATTATTGTTGTGTACTATATATTTTGTAGATATTGGCACCTATGGTGGGGAGAGGCCTCCACCAGTGCAGGAAGATGAGGATATTGATGAGTCTGAGTTGCCTTAGTTTCCTAGACTTGTCCTGTGACATAGGCCATATTCTAGGTTTCAAGAGGATGTGGTATAGAGATTATATACATTGTTGGATTGATAGGGACTCCACCCTATACAAGTTTAGGAGATCATGTGAGAACCCAACCTAGTAGAGTTATGGAAGATTGTTCCTCATGATATGAGGAATTTAATGTGGTATCTCATCGGTGCATCCAACCTTATCGTTGCTAGGAGGGATGGTCATTCTACATTTGATTAGGGTGGTGATCACTGTCCTTCACCTCCTCCGCCATCTCCCCCTTCTCTTCACCAAGACGATTGACCATAACTCATCCAAATCCTTCTCCTCCTCATCATCATGACAACCAACCACTATTTCCTCCTCCACCCCCAGCTGTACCACCACCATCTCTGAATCATCCACGAGTCAACCAACCACCCTCTCCTCCTTAGTGAGCCGACCATCCACTATCTCCTACTCCACTCATATCACTTCTAGATAGGATGGTCACAGTGGATGAAATACATAATTAGAGAGAGATATATGTTTCTCTCTAGTATATGTTTTCCTGACAAAGGTATTGATCTGCAATTGATCTACATACAGATCATAGGTGAGGCTCTAACAACCCACCTCCTAAACTAAAACAAAATAACGGGACTCAGAACTCTAACAACAGCTACTAACACAATAGAATGAAATGAAATACATAGAGACAGAAACTAAGAGACACAATATTAGCACACAATAAACTTGTTTGTATTACAAGGCAAGGTGCCTTTTTATAGATTACAAAGGGACCCCATGTGTGAGGCCAAAGAGGAAAATATTAAATACTATTCCTTATTTTAATAATATATCTAATATAAGACTATATCTAATACATTAAAGATAGCATATTGAAACTAATACCAAAATGGGGAGTGTGGGCCTCCCATATAGACCAATTCCTCCAAGTTGAAGTGGAAAGCGTCCCTGCTTTCCTACCTCCCAGTTGAAGTTTAAGAGCACTATGGATGGAGTGCAGACTGCCTCAAAAGTTGCAGTGATGCTAGAACAAAAGGATTATTGATGTTGCAAAGACAGGGAGGGTGGAGACACCTGGCTCCCTAGTGAGTGCGGCTGAGACTGAGAGGGTGGAGACACCTGGCTACTTAGTGTGTTGTGCCACATAATTGGGGAGGGTGGAGACACCTAGCTTCCCCAAAGAAAAAGAGAACCCTTGTGAACCAGTGAAGAGGAACCTCTGGAGCGAGATGGCGAGTGCTACAAAACTGTGTAAGTGCTGTAGAGTATTGTTGGAGGAATTATGCAGATGACTGAGCAAAAATGGAACTGAAAAAGAACACATGAGCTAATACTGCTGCAAAGGACAACTGAGCCAAAAATGTGAAACCAATGCTGAGCTTGGACTAAACAAGAAATGCTAACTGGAGAGGGAGCGGATCCTTGGAGGAGTCTTGTTGAGAAAAACACACAAAAAAATACAGCTTAATCAAAAACTGCTTGCACTAGTGAACTGCTGTTGATAATGACTTTCGGATATGTACGTGCTCGCTATGGAAAAAAAAGAGGCAATGAGTCCCTATTGAAAGGTTGATCAAGATCTTTCTGACCACTAGATGTGATACGCCGTCCACCCTTGGAATCCATATCAACTATACTTATTTTCTCTTATTGCTGTAGAATATGTTGATCAATAGATCCACCACTTTTACAAAAATGAGGAGGGAATTTTGGGGTGTTTTTGCTGAGCCACTGGTTTCTCGTACTGAGTGACATTGCTCTCCAGGTTCCAATAGTACAGATACCCAGTACTTCCTTCTACCAGAGCTCTCCACAGTGCTAGAAGAGTGGGGTCGTGAGGAGCATATCGGGGGCATGTTCCAGTAGCAGCAGTATCCACCATTGTCATCCAAACCGAAAGAAACCTCTAAACCGCTTGAAATTCTTGAATTCACCAGAAGCGGGCGACCAAAAAAAAATACCTGTTTCCAGTGGATACAGAGCCTCAGAAACTCAAATTTTTAACGCAAATAGGGCTTAAAAATGGATACAAAACGGAAAAAATTTGGGAAGAGAAAACAATCGCCAGAAACCCAATTAATATGAGGGAATCGACATACTACCCATGATCAACTAAGGGTTGAAGCTGCGCGTGGGTGCCAGAGAGAAGGGAGTTAAGGGATGTGAGTCGGGCATTTTAGCAGGGCTGCCTTGAATCCGCGGAGGCTGGGCACATTAATGGACAGGAGGAGGCGTGATGGTGGGAGCTGGGAATGCTTGGAGGAAGAAGATAGAGGGCGCAGAGGGAGAATGGCAGCGTGCAGAATGGGGATGGAATGGTGAGGCGTGGAGGTGCTAATGAGCATGGAGTAGGGAAGCGAAGGCCGCATAGGAATGTTGAATAGCTGGGCGTACAGGGAAAAAGAGTGGGGATGTTGGTTAGCTGGGCGCATAGGCAAAAAAAGTGGGGAGAAAAAGGTAGTTGGTTACTCGATTCTAAGGAAACAGAAAGGAAACGTGGAGCTAAGGAGCAGAAGGGAAGCGTGTTGAGAGTGAGCATAACGTGCAGGAGATAGCGTAGAGAACAATAGCGTTAGAGAAGGGATTGCAAAAAGGCTGAATTTGTGGAGAGGACAGCGTGAGAGATGCTTGCAGATGATGGAGGATGGAGGCAGAAGATGGTGGGCATGAAAGGAGGGCGTGGAGAATGGCCTGAATGATGGGTTAGCTTGAGTGTGGAGATGGAGTGCTAGGTAGTGATGGAATGGGCATGCGCAGATAGGGCATAAAAAAATAGCATGACATATGGGACTGGCATGGAGAGTGGGGCAGTGCGTTAATGTTGCTTGAGCATGGGTAGAGAGTGTAGAAAAAAACATGCATGCAGGATGGATGAGTGGAGGATGCGAGGGAGTAACTGGGTAGAATGTTAGTGGATTTGGGCGTTAATGGAGCAGCTAGTACACCTGAGCTGGGCGGATGAGAGAATGCCGAGTGTTGAGAGAATTGCAGTGTCTCAAAGTAAAACCAAAACACCTAAAACCTATCAAGTAAATAAAAACTACAAGCTTTTTAAAAAAAAAAAACAAAGGGATTGGACTCTCATGCACACATCAATGGAATACCTAACCCTAGATATAAACAAGACACGGAAGAAACAAGTTTTTCCATCAAATGAGAATGATCACGTAGAGGAGCGAACTGCTCTGATACCAATTGATCTACAATGTAGATCAATTCCTCCCATATAGATCATTCCTCCCATACAGATCAATGGAGTGTGGGCCTCCCATACAAATCATTCCTCTCGGTTGAAGTGGAAAGCATCCTTGCTTTCCTGCCTCCCGTTTGAAGTTTGAGAGCACTGTGGATGGAGTGTAGACTACCATGTTTGCTCAAAAGTTGTAGTAATTCTAGAAAAAAAGGATTGTTGATGTTGCAAAGACTGGGAGGGTGGAGACACCTCGCTTCCCAGTGAGTGCGGCTGAGACTGAGAGGGTGGAGACACCTGGCTACTTAGTGTGTTGTGCCACGTAGTTGGGGAGGGTGGAGACACATGGCTGCCCCAAACTGAAAGACAACCCTTGTGAACCAGTGAAGAGGAACCTCTGGAGCCAGATGGCGAGTGCTACAAATGAAGCACATGTGCTATTGTAGAGTGCTGATGGAGGAGGACCAGAGGAAGGAAATGAGCTAAAGAAGCCCGTGTACTGTATGGTTGGAGAAAACCAACAACTGCTGTAAAAATGATCATGCTTGACATGAACTGATCATGGATCTAAGTTGCAAAATGATCTGGACCTGAAAAGAAAAGATTGCTGCTAATAGAAACTATTGAAGATGCCATGTTGATGATGGCTTGCTGAAAAATGCGAAATGTGCTTTTGAAGATGTCTTGCGTGAAGGCTGGCTAGTCACTAGAGAAAGATAGATAACCATATAAGTACCCAACAATAGTAAAATAGACTCATGTAGATGATAGATGCAAAGTGCAGACCAATGTTAAATTGAAACGCCCTTTTTCTGCTGCGCTTGAGTGAAATCTTGGCCATAGTAAAGGATAAATGCCCACAAATGCATCCAGAATAAAGGGGTTGTCCATTGCCATTGCTAGTATCATTATTTTCATCCAAGGAAGAATCAGTAGCATCAGGGTCGGTGGTAATAACTCATATTCTCCTCGGAATCCATTTCACCTCAAACTCCGCATGATGATCTTCATCACTGAGCAAACTCTCTTTGCCAAAAATTCTAATGCTGCCATTGCTATCCATCGCTGCAAACACACTCACATGCATGCAAAATGGAGCATCCGGATCGAGCAGAATCGAATCACTATATCCAGAAGGATTTAAATAACAGGTCAGTGGTAGTTAGAAAACACTCCAAGAACATCACAGATCAATCCAATACAGATGGCACAATGTGAAAGTGGCTGTGAGCCTAGTAAAAAATGGACTCTACTCTCCTAACTTTCTATGTATTTCCACACGAAAACATGGCGGAGCAGCCTGCATCAAATCACCAGAAATACCACTACAAATGTGCATGTGGATGTAGAGAAGGCAAAGAGGGCGTGTGGGATGGAAAATGCATGGAGGCTGATCGCTAGGGCGTGAAGTAGCAAATGATGGGAGAGGAGCTGCGAGGGCAGAAGCTAGGGCGTGAAGATGGTTGCGCATGAGAGGAGGAGAGGATATTGGGTAGTTGGGCATGATAGAAGGCTCCGAAGAAGGGATTGGGTATTGTGTAGGTAGTGGAGATTAGGGTTTTGCAGGAATCCTGGAAGATTGGGTTGCAGGCTGCATGAGAGTTGGGAGAAGGGAGAAGTGTCGCGTGTGAGAGAGACTACTGGAAATAGGCGTGAATGGGAGCTGCACAGAGGGCACAGACATTTGCATAGGCGTGATGGGAGGGATAAAAGGGATGTCGTGATGGTTGCATCAGCTAGGGCACACTAGGGAAGTGTGAAAATGAGGGTAAAAGGAATGATTGAAGTGCATGGAGTTATGGTGTGAGCAGTGTTGATGCAGGAGCATTGGGACCTAGGCAGATCAGTCAAAGTTGATCAACCGGAGGAAGCCGACCAGCGGGAGTGCCGATGACCACTGGTGCAGAGAGTAGGTTGACTTGTCGAAGTCAACAAGTCGAGTAGAAGCAGTCGGGGTGCGGCTGACTGAAGAATCAATAGATGTTGCAAGAGGTCGAGGATCGACAGGAGATGGTCGACAGATGACGAGCGATGTAAGAGGTCGGGTAGTCGACAAGTGGTCGAACTATGACACGACAAGGTTTAACGAAGCCAAGTGCAATGGGGAAAGAGTGAAGTGACAGGACAGTCAAGATGTGACTGACTGCTATAGCAGGGTTGGAAGGACAGAAAGTCAAGGGACTGTACTAGTAGCCGTTTGGGGTTGCTAAAAAAGTTATTACAGTTATTGCGAGTTGGTGAAGGACATGATAGTGGACATCATGGACAGAGACTGTGCAGCATAGCTAGGAGCTGACAGTGCAGGTTCGTAGGATTTGGCAGGATCGGCGAACGAAAGGGAATGCGTGTCTCGGGATTGTAATAATATTGGAAACAACACCCGTAGAGTAGAAGAGGAAGAAAAATTCTTCAGTCTAAGAGGGACAAGGGGGAGACAAGGAGAGAACATAATAGAAAAATAGAGCAGAGTGCAGAGCCGAGAGAGTTGTTAAGAGTCACACCGGCTGAGTGCAGAGTTGAGATCGAACCATAGCTCAGAGTTCCGCGGCAAACCAAGAGAGGGTGAGGTCGAGACACAGGGAGAATACACCATAGTTACTTCTAAGTTGTAACGGCTGAGGCCAATCGTAATAGTTATTTGCTTACAGTTATTTTTCATTGTAACTGATTTCAGAGAAGTAATATAAGCCAATCCAGGCATCTTGTTCTACACCTTGTTTGTGTGAGCATTGTGGTTTGTGTTGTGTGTTTTGTTAAGCAAGAAAGTATCTCATAGGGTGACTTGCGTCAGTTTGGTATCAGAGCCCGGAAGCAAGTCCAGTTGGAGAGGAAGACTATACCAACCTAACTTGCATCAGTTGGTATCAGAGCCCGGAAGCGAGTCCGGTTGGAGAAGAAGACTATACCAACCTGACTTGCGTCAGTTGGTATCAAAGCCTGGAAGCGAGTCCAGTTGGAGAAGAAGACCATACCAACCTGACTTGCGTCAGTTGGTATCAGGACCAGAAAGTGTGAGAATTTTCAGCAGAGGTTGAAAATGGCTCATAGAGGTGTTAATGTCCGAGGATGAAGAGCGCGTGGTGCAGCAGCCGTCACAGTGGATCGTGAGATGTTCGACGAATGCGTCCGAATGATGTGGACTTTGACAAATGAAATCGCAGCAATCAAAGAAAACCAGAGGTGTGGTTGCATTCCTGAAGCGCTAGACCATAGCGACAAGGAAGTCGAGGAAGTGGAAGCTCGGGAAGCCGCAGTAGAAGAACCAGAGGAAAAACTCATCAAGCTTCTGATAGAAATGAGAGGTCGGGTGAAGATAGATGTGCGTACGTACTCAGGAAGCTTGGACCTAGAAGACCTGATCGATTGGTTCAGAGAGATGGAGAAATATTTCGACGTACAGCAGATCAAGGATCCTAAACGGGTTAAGACTACATGTCGAAGGTTGAAGGGTCATGCCTCGTTGTGGTGGGACAATGTACAGGATGATAAACTCAAGAAAGGCAAGTAGAAAATCAAATCTTGGGACAGGATGGTTGCCAAGTTGAAGGGAAAGTTCTTGCGAAATGACTATGTAGTTTCCTTGTTCCGAAAGCTACAAAACTTTCAACAAAAAGAGATGACCGTGAAAGAGTACACGGAGGAGTTCTACCAATTGTCGATTCGGTCAGGACAAACTGATGAAGGAGAAGAATTTGTTGCCAGATATGTAAATAGCTTGAAATACGTTGTTCAAGATGAACTCAGCATGTCGAGATTCAGAGCAGTCGGAGAAGCCTATCAACTAGCTCTGAAGGCGGAAGAGAAACTGGCGAGAAAATCCGTAGTGACCAGAGGCAGGATGACTGGTCGAGGTGGAAAGACTGTCTCTGTGAAAGGTCAAGGTAGCGGATACAAGAAAGAAAGTGTCGAAGATAGTCGACGCACAGAAGGGACATCGACAAAGGAAAGAGCGCAAGAGAACCGACGCGATGGTCATGAGAACCGCGGTCGAGGCACGTATGGTCGAAGTGGTCCATCCGATAAGAAATGAGCTAATAGACCAACCATAATTTGTTACAAATGCCGAGCAATGGGTCACAAGGCATATGAGTGCCCAGAAAACCTACATGCTGCAGAAGAGTCGAGGCCCAGACATCAAAAGGATGAGCAAGTCGATGAGAGGGAAGAATCAGCATCAGATAGCAGTGGAGGTGAGAAAAAGAAGAACCAGAATCTGACGGTTCAGAGAGCTTTGATCCAGGAAGATCAACACGTCCCAATGGAACCAACACAATGGAAGGTGATCTTTTGAACAAAGGTGCGGATCGGAGAATCGCGTTGCAAGACCATAGTTGATGGTGGGAGTACAGAGAATCTTGTGTCGACATCAGTCATCGACAAGATCGGGTTGAAGTGTCGAGAACACCCACACCCTTACAAGATCTCATGGTTGCAGAAAGGACACCATGTTAAGGTGACGAAACAGTGCCTGATCAACTTCAGAGTTGAAGGATTGGAGGACAACGTACTATGTGATGTAGTTCCCATGGATGCATACCATCTGTTGTTAGGGAGACCATGGCAATATGACGTTCAAGCTAACACAGTCACCGTGTGGAAGAATGGCATGAAAAGGACTCTTAAGCCGACGCGAGGAGAGCCAGCCGATGGTAAGGACAGCGAGAGCAATCTTTGGGAAAAGCGAGTGTTGATGAGCACCGCCAAGGAATTCCTCACAGAGGAGGAAAAATAGTCGGGATGTTTTTCAATCATTCCGAAAGGACTATATGTCAAAGGAACGACCAACAAGGAGAGCATTCCGGTCGAAGTCGAGGAGTTGCTCGAAGAGTTTCAGGACATAATGGTTGATGAGAAACCGACAGGATTGCCGCCGACAAGGAGCATATCCCATCAGATCGACTTGATTCCAAGGTCGAGTCTGCCAAACAAAGCACCATATAGGATGAGTCTAGCATAGGGATAGGAGCTCAACCGATAAGTTCAAGAGTTGTTGGACAGGGGATTGATTCGAGAAAGTTAGAGCCTGTGTGCAGTACCAACAGTATTGACACCAAAGAAGGGCGGAGAATGGAGAATGTGTACCGATTCCAGAGCCATCAAGAGGATCACGATCAAGTATCGATTTCCATTGCCAAGGATGGATGACTTGATGGATTTCCTAAGTGGAGCGACATACTTCATGAAATTAGACCTGAAGAGTGGATATCACCATATTAGGGTCAGAGAAGGAGATGAATGGAAGACCGCATTCAAAACAAGAGAAGGGTTATATGAGTGGTTAGTCATGCCATTCGGGTTGACTAATGCACCCAGTACATTCATGATATTGATGAATGAAGTGCTGAAACCATTCTTAAGAAAGTTTTTCGTAGTCTATTTAGATGACATTTTGATTTTCAGTTGAACCAAGTCAGAACATTTGGAGCATGTTTGACAAGTATTACAGAAATTGCAGGAAGAGAAGCTGATGATTAACCTGCAAAAGTTTTTCTTCATGAAGAAGCAATTGGTGTACTTAGGATTTGTAATTTCAGGTAAAGGGTTGGAGATGGACCCCGAGAAGGTGAAGGCAAACATATATTGGCCGGAACCGACAAGTACGACTGCAGTGAGAAGTTTCCATGGACTTGCTAGTTTCTACCAGAAGTTCATTTGGGGATTCAGTTGGATTTGTGCACCATTGACAAAATGCATGAGAAAGGGCGAGTTCAAGTGGACGGATAAGGCCTAGGAATCTTTCGACAAATTGAAGGAAAAGGTCACTAAGAGCCCAGTGTTGGCGCTCCCATACTTTGACAAAGTTTTCCAGGTCGATTGTGATGCGAGTGGAACAACAATTGGAGCAGTGTTGAGCCAGGAAGGCCGACCAATTGCATTCTTCAGTGAAAAATTGAATGGAGCAAAGCGGAAATATTCGGTCTATGACCAAGAATTTTATGCTATCATCCAAGCATTGAATAAATGGAGGCATTATTTGTTGTTGCAGGAATTTTTGTTATACACAGATCACCAAGCACTGAGGTATCTGAATACTTAGTCGAAGTTGGATCAGAGACACATGAAGTGGGTGGAGCTGCTCCAGAGATATACATTCGTGTTGCGACATAGGTTGGGTAAGTTGAACAAAGTTGCCGACGCATTGAGTAGGAGAGTTGCGCTATTGAGCACGACGATTGTTCAGGCAATAGGGATAGAGTCGATAAGAACGGACTATGAGACCGACGAAGATTTTGCGAAGGCATGGAAGGCTTGTCGAGAGCCTTGGAGCATCAACAGAACTCCATATTTGAGTTATTTCATTCAAGAGGGATACCTGTTCAGGGGAAGTTAGATGTGTATTCCCAGAGGATCAGTGAGAGAGAACCTAATCCAAGAGTTTCATAATGGCAGGTTAGCAGGACACTTTGGGATTGACAAGACCAAAGCATTGGTTGGCGAGAAGTATTTCTGGCCAAGGATGTCGATAGATGTCGGAAGATGTCAGAAGATGGGTTCGACAATGTCAAACTTGCCAATTGGAAAAAGGAAGGAGTCAGAACACGGGGTTGTATACACCATTTCCAGTACCAGAGAACCTGTGGGAGCATCTTAGCATGGATTTTTTGTTAGGATTACGAAGGACTCAGCAGGGGAATGACTCAATATTTGTTGTAGTCGACAGATTTTCGAAGATGGCACATTTCATACCATGTAAGAAAACAGGTGATGCCACTGGGATTGCTGTACTATTCTTTAAGGAAATAGTCAGGCTACATGGGTTGCCAAAGAGTATTACATCGGATTGGGATACGAAATTCATGGGGAATTTCTGGAGGACCCTATGGAGGAAACTCGACACGAAGTTAGATTTTAGCTCGGCACATCATCCGCAGACAGACTAACAAACTGAGGTTGTGAACAAAAGTTTGGGAAACCTTCTGAGATGTTTAGCGGCCGATAGAACCAAGCAGTGGGAAAATGTGTTGGCACAAGTAGAGTTTGCATATAAAAATTCTGTGAATTGATCGAGAGGATTGAGCCCATTCCAGATTGTTCAAGGGAGAAGTCCACATGTAGTGGCAGATTTGGTCGAATTGCCAACAGAAACCAGGAAGAGCGCGGATGCAGAATCATTCGCAGAGCATATGCATGAAGTTCATGAAAATGTGCGAAAGCGCATCGAGAAGAGTAACACAGCCTACAAGTTGAGAGCTGACCGGAGAAAGAGGCTACTGTCATTCCAAGAAGGGGACTTAGTCTATGCATATTTGCGGAAGGAGCGATTTCCGATAGGAACATACAACAAGCTGAAGTTGAATAAGATAGGATTGTGTAGGATTCTGAAGAAGATTCCAAACAACACATATGTGTTGGAATTGCTGAAAGACTTGAACATTTCAGCAACGTTCAACATCTTAGACCTGTACAAATTTGAAAAAGGGTCAAGCAACAGTAAAGGGGAAGAAACCAGTATCAACTGGACAGAACAGATTCTAGACCGGCATAAAGAAGGGATCAAAGAAGTAATCGATGAACGCAAAGTAGGGTGTACCCGTAGATCGCGCATTAAGGAATACTTGGTGCGATGGACAAATGATGAGTTGCAGGAAGTGACGCGGATTTCTGAAGAGGATTTCAGGAGACTGATGGAGCAGTCGAATTCTTTTCACCTGGGGAGTCTGATGTAGGAGCATTGGGACCTAGGAATATCAGTCAAAGTTGATCGACCGGAGGAAGCCAACCAGCGGGAGTGCTGATGACCACTGGTGCGGAAAGCAGTTTGACTTGTCGAAGTCAACAAGTCGAGTAGAAGCAGTCCGGGTGCGGCCGACTGAAGGATCAGCAAATGTCGCAAGAGGTCGAGGATCGACAAGAGATGGTCGATAGATGACGAGCGATGTAAGAGGTCGGGTAGTTGACAAGTGGTCGAACTACGACATGACAAGGTTTGACAAAACCAAGTGTAATGGGGAAAGAGTGAACCGACAGGACAGTCGAGATGTGACTGATTGTTGTAGCAAGGTCAGAAGGACAGGAAGTCAAGGGACTGTACCAGTAGCCATTCGGGGTTGCTGAGGAATTTATTACAGTTATTGCGAGTTGGTGAAGGACATGACATTGGATGTCATGCACAGAGGCTGTGCAGCACAGCTAGGAGCTGACAGTATAGGTTCGTAGGATTTGGCAGGATCGGTGAACGGAAGGGAACACGTGTCTCGGGATTGTAATAATCTTGGAAATAGCACCCGCAGAGTAGAAGAGGAAGAAAAGGTATTCAGTCTAAGAGGGACAAGGGGGAGACAAGGAGAGAACAGAACAAAAAAATAGAGTAGAGTGCAGAGCTAAGAGAGTTGTGAAGAGTCACACCGGCCGAGTGCAGAGTTGAGATCAAACCATAGCTCAAAGTTCAGTGGTGAACCAGGAGAGGGTGAGGTCGACACACAAGGAGAACACACCACAGTTACTTCTAAGTTGTAACAACTGAGGCCGATCGTAGTAGTTATTTGCTTACACTTATTTTTCATTGTAACCGATTTCAGAGAAGTAATATAATCCAATCCAGGCATCTTGTTCTACACCTTGTTTGTGTGAGCATTGTGGCTTGTGTCGTGTGTTTTGTTAAGCAAGAAAGTATCCTGTAGGGTGACTTGCGTCAAGTGTGGAAGTATCGACCTGGGGAAGAGAGTGTAATGGCAACGTTGATTTTGGGAGTGATTTTGGGATGATGGTTGCCAGGAGTGATAGCATACGCAGAATAGGGGCAGCGTGAAGATGGAGGATAGTGAATGGAGGAGGCGTGAGTATCCTGGTAGGAGCAGCGTGGGATCTGGAGGATCAACTTGGAATGGGGGCAGTGCATTAATGTTGATGGAGGTAGATATTGTGGAGCAGCGTGAGACCTGGGAAAAATGCGTGAGCGCAGGAGTGGAGAGAAGGGATAAGCGTGGGTATGGGAGAGGTTAGGATAGCATGAATGATGTAGGTGATAGAGCCTAGAAGGTGGGATTGAAGCAGTGTAGAAGTGGGAACTGGAGCAACGTTGAAAGGTGAAGGAGTGTGTAGTGCTAGATGTGTTAGGGTATGCGTGGAGAATGGCAGGGAATTCTTGCGTGGATATGGGAGGTATTGGGAATGCTGAGAATGTTGATGATAGTGATGGTTGGAGAAGAGATGGAGCTAAAATAAACCAGAGAGTTGGATCTCATACAAACTACAAAAAAAGTACCTAATCAACAAAAATACCAATGACCAGCTTTGTTTTTCTAAAAATAAAAAATAAAAATAAAAATCAATGATCAGGTAGAGGAGCGAACTGCTCTGATACCAATTGATCTACAATTAATCTACATACAGATCAGAGGTGAGGCTCTAATATCCCAACCTCCTAAACTAAAACACAATAAGGGGACTCATAACTCTAACAATAGCTACTAACACAATAGAATGAAATTAAAGACATAGAGACACAAACTAAGAGACACAAGATTAGCACACAATAAACTTGTTTGTATTATGAGGCAAGGTGCCTTTTTATAGATTACAAAGGGACCTCATCTGTGAGGCCAAAGAGAGAATATTAAATGCTATTCCTTATTTTAATAATATATCTAATATAAGACTATATCTAATACACTAAAGCTAGCATATTGAAACTAATACCAAAATGGGGAGTGTGGGCCTTCCATACAGACCAGGTATTAATTCCTCTAGCTCTACTGGTGGAGGTGTTGATGCCTCTAGCTCTGTTGGAAAAGGTAGTGATGTTGTTGGTTCCAGAGGTGGACCAGCTATCTCATAGCATTTATTGGACTTGAGATGTATATTTGACATGTATAATGAGTTTGATATTATTTTACATCTCAAGTCCAATAAATGCTATGAGATAGTTGGTCCACCTTTGGTTATATATATATATAGATATATATAATGCATTTTTCATGTTAATGTTTATGTTTATTTATATAATGTACTTGATGGTTATGTGTATGTTAGGTCATGTTATATATGTTTTCTAGGTATGCTTGATAGATGTGTATGCTAGCTGATGTTTGATGTGTATGTTAGATTATGTTACCTAACTTTTATGTGTATGTAAGATGGTGCTTATGTTTGATAGGTGATGATAGATGTGTATGTTAGATGTGATTGTTAGATGGGTACTATAAAAAATAAATTCCTCCAATTTTATATTGGGTATAAAGATCTTGAATATTAAATTCTGAAAAACATCATGCATTTTTATTTTGAAAAATCATGAGAGGTGTTTATTAAAAAAAATCAATGATAACTTCTTCCTTAGAGTGCAATTATTGGCATATTCTTACATTTAATGTAAACAATTTTGTGAACATATATTATAAAATAAAATAGAGAAAGATTTGACATATAATATCTTCATTATATTTAAATTAGTTAAATTTAAAAATTATTTTAATAATACAATGCATTTCATTCCCCTATAACAAATATTTGTTTATACTAATTTATTGTGAGCTTCCAATTTATATTTGCATCTAAATTTTACATGCAATTAAGTGAAAATCATAGTTTATCATGAAGTTGGATTGTTATTATTACAACCTTGAAACATGTTTTAATTAAATCATGACTAATAATAGCATCACTTCTATGACAATAAAACAACACAACAAAATGCTATTACAATTCAATATGAAAATAAATGATGTAAGGTCGACTAAAACAATGATAAATATGATACACATTGACTTATATTTTTACAATATAATCCCTATAAACCATATAACCCTTACCTATAAAATATATAACACATAACAATTAATAACTCTTAATCCCTCACCATATAACCCTTACCTATAAAATTTCCAAATCCATGCCAATAGCTCTAGTTTAGATGATATTGTTAAATATGTTGCACATATTCATCTCTTATGAAATTATGGGTGTTTACGAATTTGATTTGTAGAATTTATGAAAACTTTTTAGATTTTGTGTGGGCATTTCCTTCTTTTTTGTGACATTAACATTATTGAAAATTACAAATGTTTATTGGTATTGATATTGGTATATTTGTATTTCATCAGCCGTATTTAAAAATATAATTATATGTTGCACTACTACAAACCTAGATCTAGACATATTACTTACTATAAAAAAATGTTTTCATTATGTTAAACCCCTCAAATGTTTCAATAACACTTGATGTAATCAAAGGAACTTATCTAACTTTAGTAATTTAAATAGTCATAAAAATATCTTTTAGAAATTTGTACAAATAAGTTTCAACTATTAAAAATCGTCCTTTTCATTTGTATATTTTTGTTTTGAAAAATTCCAATATTTAGTTTCTAAATTGACATAGTTATATGAAAATATAATTCATATTTTGTAGGAGAAAAGAAGAAGATCTCATTATAAAAAAAACATCATTTGTGTAAAGTTATACAATTTTTTATAAACCAACATAAATCCATCTTAAACCCGAATCTATCAAGCACCCAGAAGGATCAAATTTCTTGGTGTAATTTTTTTAATATTAATCTTTTTTACATGTCCAAAAAAAATTATTTTATAAGCCAACATGGATTCTTTAAAAAAAAAATATTTGGTTTTAAATTTTATTTTATGATCCCACATGGATTTTTTTAATTACATTTTATTTGGTTTTATTTTTTTATTTTATAAGCGGGCATGAATTTTTTTAATTGATTTTTATTTTTGGTAACATAACATTATGGTACATGACAACATCTCCCCCATACTGGGCTATAGAGCACCTCGCTACTTCAATGCAATAAAAAGTATATATTCCTAAATATAATTATAATTGTATATTCCCAAATATAATTAGATTTGCTATATTTTATATTGTTACAACATGGTTAAATTTGTGTGTTGATACCTCAAATCATTAACCTTATTACTATTTACTACTTGGTGAGAAACAAAAGAACTATGAAATAAATATACAAAATATGAACACTATAATGAACAAATATAGGAAATATATAAGAAGAATTGAACAAAATTCTTAACTTAAGAAAGGTTGTATCACTCACGTGACTATATATACTCTTATTGTTATTGTTGCACCGAGAGGCTCTCTACAGCCCAGTATGAGGGAGATCTTCTAACGTGTATGTAGAATTACATATAATAAAACGTAAAAAGTGATAATACCATCCTAGATCCAAATCCTAGGCTCTATCAAGCGCCGAGAGGGATCAAATCTCTCGAGGTGCAAACCTCTCCTCGAAAAGCTCCTTGAGTGCAATACCTGATAAGAGGTTTGCACCTCGGGAAATTTGATCCCTCTCGGCACTTGATAGAGCCTAGGATTTGGATCTAGGCTAGTTTCAGTCGTGGGCGGTGACACAAAACTAGAGTTTGATTAGCATTGTAAGGAACAGGTTAAGTTGAAAACATAGATACATTTACATGGATTATCATAATGTAAGTAATAAGTATTAAGGATTGAGTAAATTTTTAAATTGGAAAATAGAGACAATTCGCCCAACTTTTTTTTTCGATTCTCTTTTTGTTGATCTGCGTTTTGTTTTGTTTGTTCTTCTCCTTCTTCTGCCGTCATTTTATCATTTCGTACATTTCGATTTATTTGTTGTTCTGCAAACTGATTATTTTGTTCTTCCAATTGCTTCAACTTTCTCTCTCGATACGCTCTTTGTCGATCAATGTTTCGTTTTCTTTGTTCTTCTCATTCTTCTACTGTCAATTCGCCTAACTTTTTTTTTCAATTTTTTTTTTTGTTGATCTGCATTTTGTTTTGTTCGTTCTTCTCCTTCTTCTACCATCATTTCATCATTTCATACATTTTGATTTATTTGTTGTTCTGCAACTTGATTTCTTTGTTCTTTCAACTACTTCAACTTTCTCTCTCGATACACTCTTTGTTGATCAATGTTTCATTTTCTTTACTCCTCTCGTTCTTCTACTGTCAAATCGTCTAACTTTCTTTTTCGATATTCTTTTTGTCGATATGAGTTTTGTTTTCTTCGTTCTTCTAGTTCTTCCGCTCTCATTTCGTCCAACTTCCTTTTTTGAAATTCTTTTTGGTCTTTTGCTTTTCGTTTCAAGTCTTCTTCTCGTTCTTTTATTTTCACTGAAATCAATGTGTCCATACACTGAATTCAATGCATCCACAAAATAACATCTACAGTGAAAAATATGCAATAAAAAATCCCATACACTGAAATCTATGCGTCCACACACTGAAATCAATGCATCAATAGAATAATGTTTACACTGAAAAATATGCTATAAAAAGACCCAATACACTGAAATCTATGCAAGTATAAAACTCACTTTACATGATAATGAAATTTAATTTATTTACAAAATTCTATATTTAAAAAAAATGTAGGTGATCTGGGAGGATTGAACCTTGGACCTCACACCCATTATCGCAACACCCTTACCACTATACCGTCTATAGTTCTTATTATACATAGTAAAGAACTAATATACTTATATGTAAATATTAATATATATTTTAATTTAAATTAAATGATAATTTAATTTTAAATATAATTTTATATAGTTTAAATAATAATTTATAGCGATCATCATGTGAATTTTTTTTTTTTAAATAATCATTTGAAATTTATGGATTCCAATTAAAAAATGTAAAGTTAATATTCACGTAGAACTAATATACATTTGAAACTTATGGATTTCAATTAAAAATAGCAGAAGTTAGGCGAATTAAAAAATGTAAAGATCATATTCACATAAAGCTAATATTCATTTGAAACTTATGGATTTCAATTAAAAACAACAAAAGTAAGGCGAATTAAAAAAGTAATAGTGAATATTATACTAATCATCACGTGAATATTATTTCTTAAGAAAATTATCATTTGAAACTTATGGATTTCAATTAAAAAATATAAAGCTAATATTCACGTAAAACTAATATTCATTTGAAAGTTATGGATTTCAATTAAAAAATGTAAAGTTAATATTCACGTAAAACTAATATTCATTTGAAACTTATGGATTTCAATTAAAAATAGCAGAAGTTAGGCGAATTAAAAAATGTAAAGCTAATATTCATTTGAAACTTATGGATTTCAATTAAAAACAACAAAAGTAAGGCGAATTAAAAAAGTAATAGTGAATATTATACTAATCATCACGTGAATATTATTTCTTAAGAAAATTATCATTTGAAACTTATGGATTTCAATTAAAAAATATAAAGCTAATATTCACGTAAAACTAATATTCATTTGAAAGTTATGGATTTCAATTAAAAAATGTAAAGTTAATATTCACGTAAAACTAATATTCATTTGAAACTTATGGATTTCAATTAAAAATAGCAGAAGTTAGGCGAATTAAAAAATGTAAAGCTAATATTCATTTGAAACTTATGGATTTCATCACGTGAATATTATTTCTTAAAAAAATAATCATTTGAAAATTATGGATTTCAATTAAAAAATGTAAAGTTAATATTCACGTAAAACTAATATTCATTTGAAACTTATGGATTTCAATTAAAAAAAACATAAGTTAGGAGAATTAAAAAATGTAAAGCTAATATTCACGTAAAGCTAATATTCATTTGAAAATTATGGATTTCATTTAAATCAATCCATAATTTTCAAATCTTAGGAAATGTGGATTTGCTGCAAAATGAAATCAAGTTGCAAAACAACAAATAAATCAAAATGTTCAAAATGATGAAATGACGGCAGAAGAAGGAGAAGAACGAACAAAACAAAACGCAGATCAACAAAAAGAAAATCGAAAAAAAAAGTTAGGCGAATTGACAGTAGAAGAATGAGAAGAACAAAGAAACAAAACATTGATCGACAAAGAGCGTATCGAGAGATAAAGTTGAAGCAATTGGAAGAACAAAAAAATCAGTTTGCAGAACAACAAATAAATTGAAATGTACGAAATGATGAAATGACGGCAGAAGAAGGAGAAGAACAAACAAAACAAAATACAAACCAACAAAAAGAGAATTGAAAAAAAAAGTTGGGAGAATTGTCTCTATTTTCCAGTTTAAAAATTTACTCATTCCTTAAAACTTATTACTTACATTATGATAATCCTCGTAAATGTATCTGTGTTTTCACTTAACCTATTCCTTAAAATGTTGATCAAACTCCAGTTTTGTATCACTTTCCCATGACTGAAAGCAGCCTAGATCCAAATCCTAGGCTCTATCAAGCGTTGAAAGGGATCAAATCTCCCAAGGTGCAAACCTCTTATCATGTATTTCACTCAAGGACCTTTTCGAGGAGAGTTTTTCACCTCGGGAGATTTGATCCCTCTCGGCCGCTTGATAGAGCCTAGGATTTGGATCTAGGTTGGTCATAAACATGGCAAACTCACTTTGCATTCCTTAAGTTTTTTTGTGAGTGGTTGATTAACATTTTCAAAATAAGGAAGATATAAAAATAAAAATATAAGATTTTATAATTATCTATGAAACAAATTAAAATATTTCTTAAAATTATTTATTAGAATGATCACTTTTATGTAAATTTAAATTCATAATATAATCCTAACCTATCAATTTTATAATAATGATTTTATATTTTCCAAAAATGACACAAGAAAATAATGTCCTAAATTGTTTACTTAAATAAAATTTATGTGGATGATTACTTGTATTTTAAAGAAGCAAACTTAAGATACCTAAACATTAGAAAATTCATAATTTTACTTTAAAAAAAAGCCCCTTACAAAGGTGGAATTTATAAAAAGATTGACCTTCACCGAGTGAAACGAGGTGCTCTATAACCCAATATGGGGGAGATGTTGTAACGTGTATGTAGCGTTACATCTAATAAAACGTAAAAAGTGATAGTAAAAAGTGATAATATAGGGGAGATGTTGTAACGTGTATGTAGCGTTATATGTAAACCGTTACATCTAATAAAACGTAAAAGTGATAGTAAAAAGTGATTAATATGGGGGAGATGTTGTAACGTGTATGTAGCATTACATCTAATAAAATGTAAAAAGCGTTACATCTAATAGTAAAAAGTAATAATGTGATAAACTAATAATTAATATTTTTTCGGCCATTATAATAAAATTATATGTATTTTCGATAATAGAAATCTTTCATGTCAATAATAGAAATCTTTCATGTCGGCTCATAAAATAAAAAATTATGGAAAGTATTTAAAAAAAATCCATGTTGATTCATAAAATAAAATATTATGAAAAGTAATTAAAAAATAGATGTTCGTTATAAAATAAAATCTTAAAACTTAAACCAGGATCTATCAATCAAGAGAGATCAAATATCTTGAGTTTAAATTTAGAAAAATAAATACACCTCAAGAAATTGGATCCCTCTCGGTGCTTGATAGATACGGGTTTAAGATGGATCTATGGTACTTGATAGATACGGGTTTTTTATATATAGAATTTTGTAAATAAATTGAATTTCATTATCATGTAAAGTGAGTTTTATACTTGCATAGATTTCAGTGTATTGGGTGTTTTTATTGCATTTTTTTCAGTGTAAATGTTATTATGTGGACGCATTGATTTCAGTGTGTGGACGCACTGATTTCAGTGTGTGGACGCATAGATTTCAATGTATGGGGTTTTTTATTGCATATTTTTCAGTGTATATGTTAGTTTGTGGACGCATTGATTTCAGTGTATGGACGCATTGATTTCAGTGACAATAAAAGAACGAGAAGAAGACTTGAAATGAAAAGCAAACGAACAAAAAGAATTTCGAAAAAGGAATTTGGACGAAATGAGAGTAGAAGAGTAGAAGAACGAAGAAAACAAAACGCAAATCGACAAAAAGAATATCGAAAAAGAAAGTTAGACGATTTGACAGCAAAAGAACGAGAGGAACAAAGAAAATGAAACATTGATCGACAAAGAGTGTATCGAGAGAGAAAGTTTTAAAGCAGTTGGAAGAACAAAGAAATCAAGTTGCAGAACAACAAATAAGTCAAAATGTATGAAATGATGGCAGAAGAAGGAGAAGATCAAAAAAAACAAAACGCAGATCAAAAGAATGAAAATTGAAAAAAAAAGTTAGTCGAATTGACAGTAGAAGAATGAGAAGAACAAAGAAAACGAAACATTGATTGACAAAGAGCGTATCGAGAGAGAAAGTTGAAGCAATTGGAAGAACAAAAAAATCAGTTTGCAGAACAACAAATAAATCGAAATGTATGAAATGACGGCAGAAGAAGGAGAAGAACAAACAAAACAAAATGCAAATCAACAAAAAGATAATCGAAAAAAAAGTTTGGCGAATTGTCTCTATTTTCCAGTTTAAAAATTTACTCAATCCTTAATACTTATTACTTACATTATGATAATCCTCGTAAATGTATCTGTGTTTTCAACTTTACCTGTTCCTTACGATGCTGATCAAACTCCAGTTTTGTGTCACCCCCCCACCCCTAACTGAAAGCAGCCTAGATCCAAATCCTAGGCTCTATCAATCGCCGAAAGGGATCAAATCTCCCAAGGTGCAAACCTCTTATCATGTATTGCACTCAAAGAGCTTTTCGAGGAGAGGTTTTCACCTTGGGGTATTTGATCCCTCTCAACACTTGATAGAGCCTAGGATTTGGATCTAGGTTGGTCATAAACATAGCAAACTCACTTTTCATTCCCTAAGTTTTCTTGTGAGTGGTTGATTAACATTTCCAAAATAAGGAAGATATAAAAATTTAAATTTAAATATTTGTGAAAAAAATATAATTATCTATGAAACAAATTAAACTATTTCATAAAATTATTTATTTGAATGAATAATATAATCCTAACCTATCAATTTTATAATAATGATTCTATATTTTACCATAATGACACAAGAAAATAATGTCCTAAATTGTTTACTTAAATAAATTTTATGTGGATGATTACTTACATTTTAAAGAAGTAAACTTAATATACCTAAACATTAGAAAATCATAATCTTACATTAAAAAAATCCCTTAAAAAAGTAGAATTTATAAAAAGATTGACCTTCACCGAGTGAAAACGAGGTGCTCTACAACCCAGTATGGGGGAGATGTTGTAACGTGTATGTAGCGTTACATCTAATAAAACGTAAAAAGTGATAGTAAAAGTGATAATATGGGGGAGATGGTTGTAACGTGTATGTAGTGTTACATGTAAACGTTACATCTAATAAAACGTAAAAAGTGATAGTAAAAAGTGATAATATGGGGGAGATGTTGTAACATGTATGTAGCGTTACATCTAATAAAACGTAAAAAGCATTACATCTAATAGTAAAAAGTAATAATGTGATAAACTAATAATTAATATTTTTTCAGCCATTATAATAAAAGTATGTGTATTTTCGATAATAGAAATCTTTCATGTCGATAATAGAAATATTTCATGTCGGCTCATAAAATAAAAAATTATGGAAAGTATTTAATAAAAAATCCATGTTGATTCATAAAATAAAATATTGTGAAAAGTAATTAAAAAAATAGGTGTTCGTTTATAAAATAAAATCTTGAAATTTAAACTCGGAGCTATCAATCAAGAGAGATCAAATTTCTTGAGTTTAATTTAGAAAAATAAATACACCTCAAGAAATTGGATCCCTCTCGGTGCTTGATAGATACGTGTTTAAGTGAGTTTTATACTTGCATAGATTTCAGTGTATTGGGTATTTTTATTGCATATTTTTCAGTGTAAATGCTATTCTGTGGACGCGTTGATTTCAGTGTCTTGACGCATAGATTTCAGTGTATGCGGTTTTTTATTGCATATTTTTCACTGTAGATGTTATTTTGTGGAAGCATTGATTTCAGTGTATGGACGCATTGATTTCAGTGATAATAAAAGAACAAGAAGAAGACTTTAAATGAAAAGCAAAAGAACAAAAAGAATTTCAAAAAACAAAGTTGGACGAAATGAGAGTAGAAGAACTAGAAGAATGAAGAAAACAAAACGCAGATTGACAAAAAGAATATCGAAAAAGAAAGTTAGACGATTTGACAGCAAAAGAACGAGAGGAACAAAAAAAATGAAATGTTGATCGACAAAGAGTGTATCGAGAGATAAAGTTGAAGCAGTTGGAAGAACAAAGAAATCAAGTTGCAGAACAACAAATAAATCAAAATGTACGAAATGACTCAATGATGGCAGAAGAAGGAGAAGAACGAACAAAACAAAATGCAGATCAACAAAAAGAAAATAAATAAATAAAGTTAGGCGAATTGACAGTAGAAGAATGAGAAGAACAAAGAAAATGAAACATTGATCGACAAAGAGCGTATTGAGAGGGAATGTTGAAGAAATTGGAAGAACAAAAAAATTAGTTTGCAGAACAACAAATAAATCGAAATGTACAAAATGACGAAACGTCCTCAGAAGAAGGAGAAGAACAAACAAAACAAAATGCAAATCAATAAAAAGAGAATCGAAAAAAAAAGTTGGGCGAATTGTCTCTATTTTCCATTTTAAAAATTTACTCAATCCTTAATACTTATTACTTATATTATGATAAACCTCGTAAATGTATATGTGTTTTGAACTTAACCTATTCCTTACAATGTTGATCAAACTCCACTTTTGTGTCACCACCCACGCCTGAAAGCATCCTAGATCCAAATCCTAGGCTCTATCAAGCACCAAAAGGGACCAAATCTCCCAAGGTGCAAACCTCTTATCAAATATTGCACTCATTTCGAGGAGAGGTTTGCACCTCGGGAGATTTGATCCCTCTCGACGCTTGACAGAGCCTAGGATTTGGATCTAGGTTGGTCATAAACATGGCCAACTCTCTTTTCATTCCCTAAGTTTTTTTGTGAGTGGTTGATTAACATTTTCAAAATAAGGAAGATATAAAAATAAAAATTTAAAGATTTGTGAAAAAAATATAATTATCTATGAAACAAATTGAACTATTTCTTAAAATTACTTATTTGCATGATCACTTTCATGTAAATTAAATAAATTCCTAATATAATCCTAAACTATCAATTTTATAATAATGAGTTTATATTTTACCAAAATGACACAAGAAAATAATGTCCTAAATTATTTACTTAAATAAATTTTATGTGGATGATTACTTATATTTTAAAGAAGTAAACTTAAGATACCTAAACATTAGAAAATTCATAATTTTACATTAAAAAAAGCCCTTACAAAAGTGGAATTTATAAAAAGATTGACCTTTACCGAGTGAAACGAGGTGCTCTACAACCCAGTATGGGGGAGATGTTGTAACATGTATGTAGCGTTACATCTAATAAAACGTAAAAAGTGATAGTAAAAAGTGATAATATGGGGGAGATGTTGTAACATGTATGTAGCGTTACATGTAAACGCTACATCTAATAAATCGTAAAAAGTGATAATATTGGGGAGATGTTGTAACGTTTATGTAGGGTTACATCTAATAAAACGTAAAAAGCATTACATCTAATAGTAAAAGGTAATAATTTGATAAACTAATAATTAATATTTTGTCGGCCACTATAATAAAAGGACGTGTATTTTCAATAATAGAAGTCTTTCATGTCAATAATAGAAATCTGTCATATCGGCTCATAAAATAAAAAATTATGGAAAGTATTTAAAAAATATCCATGTTGATTCATAAAATAAAATATTATGAAAATTAATTAAAAAATAGATGTTCGTTTTTAAAATAAAATCTTAAAACTTAAACCCGGGTCTATCAATCAAGAGAGATCAAATTTCTTGAGTTTAAATTTAGAAAAATAAATACACCTCAAGAAATTGGATCCCTCTCGGTGCTTGATAGATACGGGTTTAAGGTGGATCTATGGTGCTTGATAGATATGGGTTTTTTATATATGTAATTTTGTAAATAAATTGAATTTCATTATCATGTAAAGTGAGTTTTATATTTGCATAGATTTCAGTCTATTGGGTCTTTTTATTGCATATTTTTCAGTGTAAATGTTATTCTGTGGACGCATTGATTTCAGTGTGTGGACACATAGATTTCAATGTATGGGGTTTTTTATTACATATTTTTCAGTGTAGATGTTATTTTGTGGACGCATTGATTTCAGTGTATGGACGCATTGATTTCAGTGACAATAAAAGAACGAGAAGAACACTTGAAACGGAAAGCAAAAGAACAAAAAGGATTTCGAAAAAAGAAGTTGAACGAAATGAGAGTAGAAGAACAAGAAGAACGAAGAAAACGAAACACAGATCGACAAAAAGAACATCGAAAAAGAAAGTTAGACGATTTGACAGCAAAAGAACGAGAGGGACAAAGAAAACGAAACATTGATCGGGAAAGAGTGTATCGAGAGAGAAAGTTGAAGCAGTTGGAAAAACAAAGAAATCAAGTTGCAGAACAACAAATAAATCAAAATGTACAAAATGACAAAATGACGGCAGAAGGAGAAGATAGAACAAAACAAAACGCAGATCAACAAAAAGAAATCAAAAAAAAAGTTAGGCGAATTGACAGTAGAAGAATGAGAAGAACAAAGAAAACGAAACATTGATCAACAAAGAGCGTATCGAGAGAGAAAGTTGAAGCAATTGGAAGAACGAAAAAATTAGTTTGCAGAACAACAAATAAATCAAAATGTACGAAATGACGAAATGACGACAGAAGAAGGAGAAGAACAAACAAAACAAAAAGCAAATCAACAAAAAGAGAATCAAAAAAAAAAGTTGGGCGAATTGTCTCTATTTTTTAGTTTAAAAATTTACTCATTCCTTAATACTTATAACTTACATTATGATAATCCTCATAAATGTGTCTGTGTTTTCAACTTAACATGTTCCTTACAATGCTGATCAAACTCCATTTTTGTGTCACCGCCCATAACTGAAAGCAGGCTAGATCCAAATCCTAGGCTCTCGAAAATGATCAAATCTCCAAGTGCAAACCTCTTATGAAGTATTACACTCAAGGAGCTTTTCGAGGAGAGGTTTGCACCTCGAGAGATTTGATCCATCTCGGTGCTTGATAGAGCCTAGGAGTTGGATCTAGGCTGGTCATAAACATGGCAAACTCCCTTTTCATTCCCTAAGATTTTTTGTGAGTGGTTGATTAACATTTTCAAAATAAGAAAGATATAAAAATAAAAATTTAAAGATTGGTGAAAAAAATATAATTATCTATGAAACAAATTAAACTATTTCTTAAAATTATTTATTTGAATGATTTCATGTAAATTTAAATTCATAATATAATCCTAACCTATCAATTTTATAATAATCATTTTATATTTTACCAAAATGTGTCCTAAATTGTTTACTTAAATAAATTTTATGTTGATGATTACTTATATTTTAAAGAAGTAAACTTAAGATACCTAAACATTAGAAAAATCATAATTTTACATTAAAAAAAGCCCTTACAAAAGTGGAATTTATAAAAAGATTGACCTTCACCATTTGTTGGAAATCATACCAGCATAGATTCAGCATAGATCCATCTTAAACCTCTATCTATCAAGCACTGAAAGGGATCCAATTTCTTGATGTGTATTTACTTTTCTAAATTTAAACTCAAGAAATTTTATCTCTCTTGATTGATAGATCCCGGTTTAAGTTTTAAAATTTTATTTTATAAACAAACATCTATTTTTTAATTACTTTTCATAATATTTTATTTTATGAATCAACATGGATTACAACATCTCCCCCATATTATCACTTTTTACTATCACTTTTTACGTTTTATTAAATGTAACGATACATACACATTACAACATCTCCCCCATATTGGGTTGTAGAGCACCTTGTTTCACTCAGTGCAATAACCAAACATTGAAAACCCATGTGTTCAAACTTAATATATGTATTATTACACACTAAATTAAAATTAGATTCCATTAATTCACTTTCATGAATTTATACATATTTATAATAAATGATTAATAGAACTCATAATCAAGTATAATCGGTATAATCATAAAAGCACTTATCCGTATAATAAAGTTCTTAACATTTTGATGTATAAGTTCTTAGAAATAACTCACGCACCAAATATACAAGTTTTCCTTTAATTTTACGTTCAATTCATAACAGAAGCCAATTATTTTTCATTTTTCATCTTTGAATGTTTTGCGTTGTGTGGAATTATGTGTGAATAATAACGACTCCTTTAAAAATCACCTATTTAAATCAATCGTCCAGATGGCAATCAAACGTCAGCTGATTCACTCCATATGGATGGCCAAATAGATAATTAAAAATCACCTATTTAAATCAATCGTCCAGATGGCAATCAAACGTCAGCTGATTCACTCCATATGGATGACCAAATAGATAATTAAAATAACGTGCACAAATACAAAAGATAATAAAAAGTTTCACATGTGGACGTGACTTGAGAATTTGAAACGTTTCAGCTATTAGGATTTGAGAATTTGAAACGTTTCACTGGCGATCATTAAAAGAGGTTACATATGGTGGAAAGAGTTCTCTGTTTTTCGCAGTTTGGCTTGCTTTTATAGATGCAATGTCTCAGCTTACAATACTTGACATTGAGCCAGAACTGATTGCAGCGACTATCAATTAATGATTGCGTCATTATAGCGCATACTGGTAGCCGGCGACATTTCTCCATCCAGTCAGAATGGAACAAAATGTTTGTATGTGTGGTGATCTGCCATGACAAACCCTCTAGAGGGTGGCAACTGGATGATATTCGTAGGTTTGGTTTCACACACACTGTACACATGCTTCGTATATTAACTGTAAGTTCATGATACAGTTATTAGTTAGTATTTATATTTTTTTTATAATTGTTTATCTCGTATTTGTAAGTTCATGATAGTTAGTATTTATATTTTTTTATAATTGTTTATTTTGTATTTGTTCATATTTATATTTTTTATAATTATTTATTTCATATTTGTAAGTTCATGATACAATTATTTTTATTTTTATTAATTAGTAAATATATTTTTTTATAATTGTTTATTTTAAATTTAAATATGGTGAAAATGGATCTAGTTTTTTCATAATTTGTCCTAAAAGCAATGTTTCGTTACCATACTTTGACATTGTGCTAATATCAATTAATTATTGTTGCCATTATAACGCATATCGGTAACTGGCGACATTTCTGAATCCAGTCAGAATGGAACAAAATGTTTGTCGTTATAAATAACACATATTATGTCACCAGTAAATGATAGTTCTGAATTGAACGCTTATGATGGTCTCGAAATATGTTTGGAAGTATAAACAATGTTGCAATTTGGATATTTAAAAGTGTAATTTTAAAATATAAACACTTATCCTGGTAACTTAAACTACTTCAATTATCCTTGGTGCATACGTTTTGCAAATTGTTATAAATTAATCGAAATGCTGTTTGCACCTTGCAAAATACCTTCTAAAGTCTGAACTTGTCCTAATGAATTGAAATGCTGTTTGCACCTTGCAAAATACCTCCCAGGGTGAAATATTATTTGCACCTTGCAAAATACCTCCTAAAGTCTGTACCTGTCCTAATGCACAGTTCTTTATTTGTTTCCTTGGTAAGATTTTTCACATTACAAGCTGCTTCAACTGTCCCAAAATTCCATCCGTTCTGCAACCTGCACCTGCAAAATACAGGTAAACAAAAAAGTTTGACAATATGTCAAACAAATATAATAACAAAAACTAACATGAAAATTCAACTCTCACCTGAAGATGCAAACCTAATATGTAAAAAATTGATAGCAAGCAAAATATGAGTAAGTACTAAAATTCAAACCTCAAAAACTGAAATTAAATAATATAGTGAAAGACTGAATCAGTAAACAAAAAAGTTTGACAATATGCAAAACAAATACAATAGCAAAAACTAACATGAAAATTCAAATCTCATATGAAGATTCAAACCTAATATGTAAAAAATTGATAGTAAGCAAAATATGAGTAAGTACGAAAACTCAAACCTCAAAAACTGAAATTTAATATAGTGAAAGACTGAATCAGTCACGTTGTTTATCTTATGTATTCACATTCGGGAATATTTTACTTACAGATTAAAAGTGACAGTATGATACTAGCAAACTATTAGTTTTCGGTCATCTTGCCGACCTTTATGGATTGTGATCCTTCGTGCTCCCCATGAGTTCCTTACATTTGAGTCCCACCCTGGTTCTGGTACTGTTTCTAGTAATCACTATTCCCAAATCCATTCTTTGTTGCAATCTCAGCCTCGTATTGCTCCCAGTAATGAATATTCTCAATTAACTCATCACGTGCCAAAACCCCAGCCTGGTTCCAGTCAATTAATTCATCATGTGCAGCAATTCCTTGGTTAATGCGTTCTGGATTCATTGAAGCGTCAACAAAATCTTGATCAAAAGATTGATTACCATGATTCTTCTGGAATGTCTCTCCTGTGGGAGTATGGTTGCTCATCTGCACTTGTATGTCATTTGGCATGCGTTCCAGGTATCTGTTTGGAAATCCTTGAGCACATCCCACGTCAAGACTATTAAAATTGCTTTGATTTAAACCTTGGGCAGGAGTTGTCTCGCTTTGATTGTGGTTTATTGACCCAGCCAGCTTCATTCTTATCCGCTTAAAGTTGCTGTTGACACTAACATGGCATACATTCCTGTCTAAATACTAGTTCGTCGCTTGGCCTCTTTGGAGACACCTAATGTTGCCGCTAAATTGATTCCCGTGCAGGTTTTCTTCCCCTATTCCGACACCATGAAACTGATGGCCTGTAGCATTCCAGTCTCGCTGTATGGTTTCTGTTGGAGGAAGACGCGGTGACATGATTTGATCATATGTAGGGACACTATAGTTTCCTGCAGAAGGAATGACTGAAGGTAGATGTAGAAAATTGTCAGTTACCATGGGTTGTTGTTTCAAAGAAGATACTGGGTCTGATGCTTTATATAGATATTGGAAAGTGGGTTTCTGAAATTGTTGCGGTCGAAACTGAGAAGGGATGTCAGTGGCCGATGATAATGTGGGTGAAAACTTACCAAGGATTACCATGGTGTTGGAAAAATGTAATTAAGAGCTGATTGTGTATCTAGTCTGAGTGTTTCAGTCATTTACTCTATCAGAAGGTTTCTTGCACACTTCCTTGTATTTATGTAACCTTGTTTGTATTCGGCTTGTCAAGAACTTCTTAGGTAGAAATTTATTGTACAATCTTTAATGTATCTCAGTTGCTTCAAGGAGAAGCGTTGTCAAGTTTTTCGTATAAATAGAAGAAGAAGAAGATACTTTTGTTGTGCGAAGTAAAATTTTGGGTTTTACTGTGCAATTCATATTTTTAAATGCGCGGTGTACTTTTCCATTTACAAAAGGGAAAAAAATTTAAGTATGGCTTCCACTTCTGGTAATTTGCAAACTCCAATATTTTCTAGTAAAAATTATGAATATTGGTCGCTAACTATAAAAGCTTTGTTTAGAGGTCAAGATGTATGGGAAATAGTTCAAAATGGATATGCAAAACTAGCAGATCTGAGAAGAACCTGCAACAATTAATTAATGAAAATACACGAGATAACAGAAATAACAGAACTCGGAATCGCTTTATTGATCGCAAGCCACTTCGAGGGGGAAACCTCCTTTGAGAAAGCTCAATACAAATAACTTCACGGTACCTTCATTGGTTTCAACACAAACTTATATCCTAAGTCTAGGCGCCAATACCATGGGTCAATGCCATGTGTCAATACAAACCACGGGCCAATACAAACTATGGATCAACAATTACTACGAAACAACTTACAAAGCATATACGTCCAACAACAATAATACAAACTATGGATCAACAAATAATACGGGATGACTTAGAAAGCATATGCGTCCAACAACAATATACTAACAAAGTAAATAGAAGGGTTGATATGGGTTCCTAACATCCACTCTCCCTTAGAAAAAGCTTTGTCCTCAAAGCTTTAGATGTGGAAATTGATGCAAAATCTGAAGGAGTGGTTCCCTTGTAGCATCCTTGGTTTGCATTCCGGACCATTGATGCCTTTTGAGTTTCAGGGAGGATTGCTTGGGAGGCTGTAGACGAAGAAGAACCATATCATCTGCGTGAGAGTGTATGGGGAGCTTCTGAGAGTGTATGGAAAAAGAACCGAGTCAATTTCCTGAACTGGGGAGCTTCTGAGAGTGTATGGAAAAAGAACTGGTGGCGCCTATCCATAGACTGCTTCATATGGTGTCCCATTGAATGAAAAATGCATCCAAAGTTCAGCAAAATCCGATAAGATAGGGCCAAGTGTGCGTAACAAAACGCCCAAAACCATATCACAGCTGCCTAAGGACAAGGAAAACATGTCAGAGCACAGGTTATAATCTTTCAGAGAGATATGCACATTGTGACACTTTCCCTTGCAAGGTAAGGTGCCCCCATTGACAACCATGACTTCAAAGTTGGAGCAAGGATGGACAAAACAATCAGCCTGTTTGGTGATCCGAGGGTCAATTAAGTTATGAGTGCTACCAGAATCAATGAGTATTGTAAGAGGAAGCTTCTTGAAGTAACTCTTGACCCGCATTGTTTGCAGGGTGGTGACGCCGGATAAAGTATGGAGAGATATCTCTGGTTGGTCGTCCTGAGATGGGGGGTCAATAGGCGGCTCCTAAATGTCGGCCTGATCATCTATTGTATCTAGAGCTTCTTCACCAATTTTAGAGGCAAGTGGAGAATCCATATCCAAAAGATAAAGGTTTTCGTAAGCACATCTATGTCCCCGAATGAATTTATCATCACAATTATAACAAATCCCTTGTTCTCTGTGTACCTACATCTATGTTTCAGACAAATGCTTGATAGGAGTTGGTCGAGGAGCTGGTAGGATGGGAGGTCGTTGAGAACCCATATTTCAGAAGGGGACAGAAGTGGGTTTGGAGCGTTGTTGGTCTGCAATTTTGTCTTCTGCCAACTTAGCCAACCCTAGGGATTCCATCATTGTGTTGGGACAATACATTTTAACCTCTGAGGAAATTTCATCCTTAATATCACTGATAAAACAACTCCTCTAGAATTCATCAGACAATCCTTCTGTGTGATTGGCTAGTTTCTCAAATTTTGTCTGATACTCTCTCACAGTGCCAATTTGGCGAAGTTTAGTGAGGGCTCCTCTGAAGTCTTCAAAAACACTAGGACCAAATCATTGCAAAAAAAGATGGCAAAAATTTGGCCATTTTGGCTCTGCATGAGCCTTGATGTACCAATGGTACCATTGAAGAGCTTTTTGTTCCAAATGAAATGATGCAAGTGGAACTTTGTGTAATATCCCAACTTTTTGACTAACTATGTTATGAGGTTATATCGGGTCAGGGCCCCAGTATGTGTGATTTATTACGTTTGACATAGCATTAGTTTGTTTTGACTTATTCCTTCGTGAGTTGATATATTGGACATGGACCCTGATTTGTTTTCATTATTGATATATGCATAGCAGGAAAGCCCGAATAAATAAACTATGTGGATTATGAGAATTGGTTACAACTTATGACATACTGAGATTATTTCTTTTGTTACATTATACTGTGCAGAGCATGATTTATATGGTTGATTATTTAGTGTGTTGAGCGTGGACACAGAAACACATGAATGGCCTATATACTGGGCTTAAGCCCCGATGTATTTAGAGGATTCTACTTCGTACTGGGCCTAAGCTCCAATGTACATTGAGTGTTGGGCATGAGCCCTGCAGCACTCCAAGCTTGAGAGAAATGATTACCGGATCCGAGGACATTTAAATATACTAGATGTGCCTCACAACCACATTCTAGCTTTAGTGTTGAGTAGAGGCTCTGGATTTGCACTAGCGTAACGCCCATGTGAGAGTGTTGAGTTGAAAGGCTCTGAAGAGCACTCGGGGTTACTACATCCCAATTGTTGAGTCAAAAGGACTCTGAATAGCACTTGCGTGTCTTATCACCACTAATTTTGACTTGATTAAATGAATCTTATTATCATCATCTACTGCGGGAACTACCATGTTAAAACGAGGGAATCTAACATGCAAAAAGGAGAGACTAGAGGTGCCCTACCAGCTACCAAAGTCGTCCACAGAAGTGGACCCCCTTTCATTAAAAAGAATTAAAAGAAGCATTATGTGAAACAAAATGCTTAAAGGATCCCAAATCTAAGTATTAGTAATTAGGAGTCTCAATATATATACATTATTGATTAGTTTTATTATATATACTTATGCTTAAGTGGGCTGCCAAATTACAATTTATTATTTATTAATATTTGGATAGGATTGTAATTGTTATTATTATTATCATTATAAAAGGATTGAAGGTCAAAAACACTTTGGTAAAACAAAGTGAGACCTCCTAGTTTCCAAAATAACTAACAATTGAATCAACAAATATGGTTTTTATAAATTAAATTATGTTAAAGAAACCAGTAAATTTCAATAGTCATAATTCAAGATTTGTCCTACTTAAGGAGGACAGACCCCAAAGCTTGGGGGATCTTTTCTTTTGGTATTATTACGCCAAGAAAAACTCTCTGCTCAAGGAAGTGAACTCTTCCCATAGATTTTGAGATCTGAACCAGCTACACCCTAGGGCCTCTACTTCTCAGTTTGTATGTTAGAACCAGCTCGAGGGGATTCATACTGAACCAGGAACGGTTGTAGAATCATGGTTGGGAGGAACATGGTAGTCCCAAAGTTAGCCAATCCAAGATCAATTATCAGGTCAGATAAGAGTCAGGAGTTTCCCTAACTAGTTTGCTAAGTGTGCAGGTCAGTATCAGCAAGAACAAGTCACCAGGATCAGCAGGTCATCATCAGCATGACAAGCTACAGAGATCAACAGGTATGATTAATTATAAAACCCTCCTACGTTTTATATTCCTGTTATAAATGCAATGTTAAAATAACAATGTTCTTATTATCAGTTTTTAAATCAAGTGTTCCAGAAATCGAATGGCATTCCCAGTAGGACTAGCCAGCTAGTCTTTGCTAGTCATTTATACTGCGTAGATTTTTAGAACAGGTGAATTGCTGATTTGAATGCAGAAAAAAAAAAATATTTATAGTATTTTACTTCACTTATGGTAGCATTTTATTTCACTTATCTAAACCCTTGTTTTAGATCATCAACAAAATCTCCTAACTACAGAAATCAAACCCATAACAGAAATCGTTGAACAACATGTAAACCATTCGAAAATCCCGACTATACAACCATAGCAAAAGAAACGTGGACATCATTGTTTATTATAAATATTCTCCATATGTTCCAATTTTGTATCCAAGACTGTTTTATTGCACATTTTTCTGCCCGATCTATTCTTTTGTTTTTCTTCTCAAATCATACATACCATATATTAAAACAAAGATACCAAATATTACAGAGATCATATATTGAGAGTTGTCCTATTTACATTTCATACCTACTGCATCAATAAACCCTACGCGAATCAAATAGACAGACCCGAGACCCCCTTCCATTTCTTTTCAACATACGAAACCTACTATAGTCATCTACACGAGTAAGATATTCTCTAGGGTCAGATTCTCATAAAACAACAATGTAGAGACCAATCATAAATAGAGGCAAGGGAAACGCATTTCGTAAGATCACCACAAAGATGCCTATCGAAAGCTGGGATCAGAATCAAATCTCATGGCCTTCATAAAAGCCAAATTGCATGAGACAATCCTACAGGATACAAGTCTTTACATAAAACCAAAACACTAAGTACAGCCTTGAAACCCTTGCCAGGCAAGCACCCATTCTACCCACGCAACCAGAACGTTAACAAGATCTTCTTAATCACAACATACCACATTTTAGGAACAGAGTTGTAGAACACTTCGTTGAGGTCTTATATCTTACCACAGACAATACATTAATCATACATAAAACACTGTAGCAATATCCAACACCAATAGCAAGTGCAAACGAAATCAACACACCAACCATAGCTTTATTTACAAGCTAAAGGCACCAATGACCCCTCTATAATGTCTACATTGTCTGTACAGTAGTTTCAAAAATACCCAGGAACCCATAACATTAGAACTCTTAACGTTTCAGCTTGAATGCTTAATTACATACAGGAAAAAAATAGACATTCAACATATGAGACCGGGTCGACCATACATTCCAGTTAGAAGTCAAGCCTACTATTTCAAACATAAATCGCATTATACAGAGAAGCGAAGCATCATTGAAATAGACACAGCTTCATATTACAGAATAGTCCCAGTTGCATATTCTAAACCCTTAAATTTATATTTTGAAAACCCCACACCTCTCCCTAGCCCAGCCATTTGGCAACTATCGGGCCTCCCAAGTGAAGTTAGTAATCCAAGGGCTTATGGGAGCCTCTTTTTAACTCTAAAACACCAGGCCAAATGCATACATACAATACGAGAGCTGCGGGAGGTAGGGCACGAAGGGGTAAGCCAGACTTACCATTACCCTAGCCATGCCTACAACACTTTGTATCTCGTAGCTTCCAAACCAAAGCTTTATCACCTGTCACAACGCATACGATAGTAGTTAGATCAACCATAGCATTTTCAAATCAAAGAAGAAAGATACAAATGGCAATAGTAGGCAGAGATTATTTCCTTTACCTGTAAGACTCATGAACACCTCATGCTACAGCTGAGCTCAACTGTTACCAAATGTGCTGACCACGAGCAGGGCTCGGGTCAGTACACTCCACCATCACCATACAACGAAGTGAAGAACCAAGGAACGAAGGATAAGTCAAATACAGTGATAATGACAAAAAACCCCAAAACCATTATCCAAACGCTCTTGTCAGCTGTACCCCATACTCATTAAAAGCGCATTAGAAAGTATACCAACCTCATCATAGTGGAGGTTCAATTCTTTCTGCAAGTCTATAGTGGAGTCGTGGGTTAACCACTTGTTTAAATTACAAAAGGGTTCGATTTTTATACCAAGTCCATAACAACTTAAGGATTCAACCACATTCATTGTGCTACCATAAGCTCTTAGTCGTGAACATCACAAAGGGTACACATTTGTTGTGAATTCCATGATGATGGGATTTCCACCTTTTAATTACATAGCACTATCCTGGTGAAATAGGATGAGTAGTAAATTAGGGATCAACCCTTTAGAGATATTACTCGCAGATTTGAGATACCTGCAAACACAATAGTATAGGATGGCATTAGCATTATGCTAAGTAAGTCCGGCGACCCTTACAACTATCCATACCTCCCGGCAACCCTGCCGAGGTATGTAATTACCTGTCCAGGAGTATTATAGAATCCCCAATGTGAAAAACATACCGTCATCAAAGTAGCTCATCACCTAAAGGTGTCATTAGACATTCATAATTAAAATCCCATGATTCTTCAAACAGTAAGCAGTGATATATTCTACCATTGAAACTACTTTTGCAAACAAAATGAAAACATGATCTTATTTTATTTCCACACCGCTTCCACAAATTCTAAACTTGTACTTATGAAAGGCTATGTAAAACAGAAAGGCTTAGACTTATAGTGCAGCATACAAGTATGGTTGTTCTTAACATTATTACATTTAATATACGCCTTTTCTAGTATAAACTAACGACTATTGCAGACATGAAAAATTTTAAATTTTTGTTATTTTTGGGACATTACACTTTGTTCACATAAAAGTATTATGCAAACTCAAATGTTGTCCTGCATGATAGATCCATCTAGTCGGATCAGTACCATTGAAGCGAGGAAAATCAAGCTTCGGACCACGAAAATTGCTGGAAGAAGAGAACCCATTATCTGATGAAAACTTGGACTGTCGTTTGTTTTTCATGGCTAAATGCTCAAGATGGAGGCCGAGAAATTTTTCATCCAATTCCTGTAGTTTGGTTTGGATGGCTGCCAGTGCTTCCTCCATTGTTTTTGCTCCTGTGTGGGTGACAACCATAACCAAGAGTTTTTTTTTTTTGAGAATAGGTAGAAAAACACAAACAAAAGCGTATTTAGTAAAGGGAAATTTGGGTTTGGGAAAAAATCTGATGGGTAATTGGGGTTTGACTAGGTTTTGGACACTTTCGAATAGACAGGGAAGCGGAAAATGAGGATTTCAGAAGCAGGGTGAAAGAATGGGAAAATTTGTCAAAGAGGGACAAAAAAGAAGAAATAGGGAATGAACATGGTGAAAAAATTTGGAGGCGAGTGGGTGAAAATTGAAGAAGTTATGGCAAACCCTAAAAATAGACAAATGTGAGACTTCTGGCTTTGGGAAGTAGAATTTGGGATAGGGTCCTCAGGAATGAAATATGCAGAATGGGATTGCAGGGGTGTTCGAGAAGTTTCAAGGGAAACAAAGTTAAAACAAGGGAGATATGGAGAAAAAATAGATTTTTTTTTTCCATAAATAGACCTGCAATGATGCAGAAGGGAGCGGAACAATTGGATCTGCAATAGATGGATCTGAAACGACACGGAATGGATCAAAAATGAATGGATCTGAAACGAATTTCAGAATAGATCTGAAATGGCTGGATCTGGAACGGCTTTCAGAATTGATCTGAAATGGCTGGATCTGAAATGAATCGGAATGGATCTTAAACGACGTGGAAGTGATTGAAAATAGTTCAACTGAAAATAAATATGGAGCCCATGTATGTTCGGCTTCCTAACAGTTCAGGGGTTTCACTCGGCCACCAATGTTGTCTGACGACTTGCGTATTGGGGCAGTACCCCTCACTCCACGACTCAGGTAAAACTGATAACCGCTTTGCCACCACGACAGCTCTTGGTTTACCTTACGAGTGGGAACTAGTCAATCAAGTAGGGGTCGTTGCACTTTTCGCTGGCAGGTCCTCTCAATGGGACAACTACTTTGGGGTTCATGTGGTGTTAACAATCAAATTAACACCCTAGTCATGTGACAGAAGAAGCACATTTTTACTATGCGCCCACAACATGAAGACATAAACATAAGTACATTCAGAGACAAGTCCTCTCTAATCTAATCACTCCTCCCATAAATGGAAGGATTAGGTGAAGGCAGTAAGAACCTAAGAAGACAAAGTTCAGTGATTGAACCGCTCATAAAAGGTCTAAAACTAAGCTACACCAATCAATAAGTGAAGATGAATGTATTAAAGTGCATTAATTGTATTCAAAGTATGTTAAAGTTGTGCAAAAAGCCTAAAAACTATGGAAAAGTGGGTTTTTGAGCTAAAATAATTTAAAAAGATGAAAAGGGATAATCCCACATTGAAAAGAGAAACATGAGAGATCATTTCCCAATGCTATATAAGAAAGGCATGGGAAGCATTGTAGAATACACAAAAGGAATAGCAAAGGCATGCTGGAGAGAGTCTGAAGGAGGAAAAGGAGCTCAAATTCTTCAAAAGCAAGGGTGAAGGAAGGGAAGCTCATGACAATGGAGGAGGGATTCACACCAAGATCATTGGTAAGGATGTACTTTTTCCTTGTTTTAATATGAATGGATTCAATTTTCTACCATCTAAGAGTTTGAATTTTACTTATCATGTATGAATTCAATTCTTAAATGAATCTAAATCTTAATGAGTTTTGATTAATGAATATAGACCTTTGTAAACTTGTGATAATTTTTTCATGTTGCTGACATAGAAACTCACCATTTCTTAGTAAGATAGATTGATATGTTGCAGATCCAACTCCATACTTGCAAACAAATTCATCTATTATCATGTGGTACTCCTCACAATGAGTTGTAGGGCTTATTCCAAAGTACTTCCCACAGTTAAGCAGATCGGGATTATTCCCAGATCCAAACTTGCAACAGATGCAAAAAAATAATTTGGCAGAAATTCCACCCAACGAACCCAAGAAAGTGTTCTAATACCAGATGTGAAAAACCTGCAACAATTAATTAATGAAAATACACGAGATAGCAGAAATAACAGAACTCAGAATCACTTTATTGATCACAGGCCACTTTGAAGGGGAAACCTCCTTTGAGTAAGCTCAATACAAATAACTTCATGGTACCTTAATTGGTCTCAACACAAACTTATATACTAATTCTAGGTGCCAATACCATGTGTCAATACAAACCATGGGCCAATACAAATTATGGATCAACAATTACTACGGGACAACTTACAAATCATATGCATCCAACAACAATAATACAAACTATGGATCAACAAATACTATGGGACAACTTACAAATCATATGCATCCAACAAAAATATACTAACAAAGTACATAGAAGGGTTGACATGGGTTCCTAACAAGATCTGACAGCATACAACAATCTTACACAAGTTGAGAAGGATGTCTTGAGGGAACAGAGGAAGAAAGATAGAAGGCATTGTTTCACATACACCAAGCAACACATGAATCCATACTCCCGAGAGTAACAGCAACGACATTAGCTAAGGAAGCATGGGACACACTGGAAACTTCTTATCAAGGCTTGAACAAGGTAAATACTGCCAAACTAAAAATTCTTAGAAGAGATTTTGAATCTCTATCGATGAAAGATACAGAGTTAGTAGAATCATTCTATACTCGTGTTATTGGTCTGGTTAATCAAATAAAGTCTCATGGAGAAAATCTAGGTGACCAAAGAGTTATTGAAAAAGTTCTTAGAGTTCTTCCAAAGAAATTTGAATCTTTAGTTGTGACCCTGGACGGAAACAAAGATTTCTCCCAATTTATTATTGATGAGTTGCAAGCCTCACTCCTCAATCATGAATATAGAATCATCATATCAGATAAATCATTAGAAGGTTCATTTGCAGTGCAGTCATCCTTAAGTCATGGAAGAGGTAGGAGAAGATTAAACTCCATAGGAAAAGGAAGAAGTTCTTTCAGAGGAGGTCACAGCAACAGCCCTGCCCATGTCGCTAGTAGAGGTCATAATCAGATCCCTAGTCATCCAAGTGGAAAAAGGTATGATAAATAAAAAATTCAATGTCATTATTGTAAGAGGTTTGGACACTTCGCATATGAATGCAGGAATAAGCAGTATGACCAAGGAAATCAAGGCCAAACACAGTCAAACAACAATAGCACTCCAAATAGCTCACTATTCTTAGCATGTGCATCTCCACTTGAATGCAATGTTGTCCAAGAAAGTCGAAATGAAATATGGTATTTAGACTTAGGCTGTATCAATCATATGACTGGTAATTTAAATCTATTTTCTAGTCTAGATAAATCAGTTCAAACTAATGTCACACTTGGAAACAATATTCAAATTATTGTTTTGGGTAAGGGTACTACTGATATTCTAACCAAACAAGGGGAACAAAAATTGATGCGTGATGTTTATTATGTTCAAGGTTTGAAGCATAATTTGATGAGCATTGTACAGCTGATAGAAAAAGGTTATAGAGTTCATATGACAGGAAAGCATTGTCTGATCAAGGACATATATCCAAGCAATCAATTAATAGCCAAAGTGTAGATGACAAGCAATCGCTTGTTTCCTTTGAGGATAAGACCAAACATAAAAGGAAAAGCAACTCAAGTTTTTCATGGAAGTCAAAATGAAAATTCTGAAGCTGCATTCAAAGCAGAAAGTAAAGAAGTAGAATCTTACTGCGACAAGGAAGAATAAGACATCAAAGAAATGCAAGCAACGTTTCAATCAGAAGTAAAGGATGAATCTTGGTCATGGCACTTCATATTTGGACATTTGAATTTTGGTGGGTTGAAGCTACTACACATGAAGGATATGGTGAAAGGATTGCCACTGATTGAAAATCCAAAAAAAAATTGCGAAGGCGGTATTTTTGGCAAACAACACAGAGATACTTTTTCATTCGGAAAGTCATATAGAGCTCGCACAACAATTGAAATTGTGCACTCTGATATTTGTGGACAGATGAAAACACCATCCATGGGAGGATGCACTTATCTTCTCACATTTATTGATGATTTCACAAGAAAAACCTGGATGTATTTTAATCTAAAACATAAATCTGATGCATTTGGTTGTTTTCAGTAGTTCAAGGCACTTGTGGAGAAGCAGAGTGGTTACAGCATCAAGATCTTAAGAATAGACAGAGGTGGTGATTATGTTTCAAATGATTTCCTAAACTTCTGTAAAAATCATGGCATACACAGGAAATTCACTACAAGGTATACACCGCAGCAAAATGGTATCGCAGAGAGAAAGAACATAATCATTATGGAGATGGCGCGCAGTATGTTGGTAGCCATGCATCTATCAAATGAATACTGGTCTGAGGCAGTGGAAACTACTGTATACATCATAAATCGATGTCGGACGAAGAGTGTGAAGAATAAAGTTCTATAGGAATCTTGGACAGGTATGAAACATAGTGTTTCAGATTTAAAAGTTTTTGGTTGTGTAGCATATGCACATGTTCTAGATGAGATAAGAAGGAGCTTAGAAAATAAATGATAGAAATGCATTTTTATTGGATATTCTGAAGACACAAAAGCATACAAGTTGAATGATCCTGTTGCAAGAAAAGTTATTATCCGTCGAGATGTTCAGTTTGTAGAAAATGAAGCATGGGATGGAACCATAGAGAAGAATGTTAAAATCGTGTCACATGTCGAACGTGATGACATTGCAGAGGATGTGGTTGAGACTCCGCATGTGAATTAGAATGTCGTAGCTCTGTCTACTCCCAGGATAGTGCGGCATGTTTTAGCACAAGGAACTCTGACACAAGTCGCAGTTCAAGTTACTCTGACAAATACAGCAAATGCGCAACAAACTCCATCAAGTAGTTCACGCAATTCGACACCCTCAACTCCGACAAAGACAAAAAGTATGCTTGAGATATATGAGATTGGTACACCTAATTCATTCTCAGTTTTTGCATTATTTTCTCAAATTAATTATCTTCTAACATTTTAAAAAGCTGTAGAAGACAAAGTTTGGGCACAAGCCATGGATGAAGAAATAGAATGTATTGAGAAGAATCAAACATGGGAATTAATCGATATTCCTAAGGACAAGGATGTGATAAGAGTCAAATGGATTTATAAGACCGAGCAAGATGCTAATGAAATGTGCAGAAGCACAAGGCAAGATTGGTAGCAAGAGGATTCACTCAGCAGCTTGGCATAGACTTCAATGAAACTTTTGCACCTGTAACACGAATGGACACTATCAGAACAGTTTTGGCCATCACGGCACATAAGAAATGGCCTGTTTATCAAATGGATGTTAAGTCTTCATTATTAAATGGTTATTTGGAGGAATAAGTATATGTGGAGCAGCCATAAGGATATGAAGTTCCACGACAAGGACACAAAGTATACAGGATGAAAAAGGAACTCTATGGTTTGAAGCAAGCTCCTAGAGCTTGGTACAGTCGCATTGACTCTTACCTCATTCAGAATGGATTTCACATAAGTGAATGTGAGCCAACACTATACACAAAAATCAACAAGCAAGGTAATAAGCTAATTGTCTTCGTGTATGTAGATTATTTAATTTTACTAGTAATTTTGCCATCGAGGAATTTAGATTAGCCATGGAAAGTGAATTTGAAATGACTAATTTGGGGCTTATGAAGTATTTTCTTAGCGTTGAAGTTCAACAGACTGAAAATGGTATATTTATATCTCAGTCAAAGTATGCAAGTGATGTGTTGAACAAATTTAAGATGTTAAGCTATAAGATAGCTCCAAAACCAGTGATAACAAGTTTGAAATTGAGTAAGGATGATGGTGGATACAATGTAGATACTACGCTATTTAAAAGGCTTGTTGACAGCCTTATGTATCTTACATCAACAAGGCCAGACATCGTGTATGGATTCATTTTAATCTCAAGATTCATGGAGACACCAAAAGAATCTCATTGGAAAGCAGGTAAAAGAATTCTGAGGTATGTACGTGGAACAAAAGACTTTGGTATTTTGTATTCAACCTCAGAAAATTTCATACTCATTGGATACACTGACAACGACAATGGAGGAAACATGTATGAAATAAAAAGCACATCTGGGAATACATTTCATGTAGGAACAGGTGTTGTATCATGGGCTTCAAAGAAACAACCCATAGTGACACTTTCTTTAGTAGAAGCATAGTATTCACAGCTACAAGCGTTGCATGTCAAGCCGTTTGGATGCAAAGGATGTTAAGTGATATGTCGCAGAACCTGCAAGAACCCATAGTTATTTACTGCGACAACAATTCAGCTATTGCACTATCAAAGAATCATGTGTGTCACAAGAGAACCAAGCACATTGACACAAGGTGTCATTTTATCAAAGAATTGATAAATAACAAATAAATCTGTTTAGAATTCTGCAAATCTGAAGATCAGGTAGCTGGCATATTTACAAAACCATTGGCAAGGGACACATTCCAATATATGCAAAATTGTTTGGGAGTGACAAGTTATACACAATGAACTTAGTCATGCACAGACCATGTTTTAGCTCTGAATTTTTTTGTAAAATTTTAATTTTGTTTAATGATCCCCAGCCGCTCATAATTAAGGGGGACTGTTAGAAAAATGTAATTAAGAGCTGATTTCCTATCTAGTCTGCGTCGGCTCTGTCAGTTACTCAGTCAGTCATTTTTTCAATCCGCAGAAGCACAGATAATTCAGACAGTAAGTCAGTATGTCAAAAGATTTCTTACACATTTCCTTGTATTTATGTAATTGCGTTTGTATTCTGCTTGTCAAGAACTTCTTAGGTAGAAATTTAGTACAGTCTTTAATGTAGCTCAGTTGCTTCCAAGAAAAGCATTGTCAAGTTTTTTGTATAAATAGAAGAAGAAGAAGATAGAAAAATATAGAGATGCAGAGGAACAGAGAGGAACTTAGGAAGAGTTAAAGGAGAAGAAAGATAGGTTCGCAATTTTTTTGTGAGCCCAAGCTCATATTTGTGAAGTGTATTAAGAGCCCAAGCTCTATGGAAGGTGAAACATCATCTCTGTGTAATTTGGTCAAGATGTTATATTTTACTGCGGTAATATATAAGTCCATAGTTTTATGTATTCATTCTCAAGAATGTTAAATTTTGCATGTCTTGCATCTTCTCCAGATTTACTTATATAAATGTTGTTTACATTTACGATATGTAAAAGAAATCAAGATTTCCAATATTCCACAGTGGTAAAAGTTGTTTACATTTTATTGTAAAAACTTGTTTAAGATTGGGTTATGCGAAGTTAATCTTCTTGAAGTTAAAGAAGTTTGCGAAGTAAATGTTATGCCAAGTGCAAGTTCCTTTATGCAAAGTTAAGTTATGCGAAGTCAATTTATGGGAAGTTAATTTCTGTGCAAATGTGAAGTTAATTTCCGCTCAGATGTGAAGTTAATTTTCTGAAAAGTTATGCGAAGTAAAATTTGGGGTTCCCTATGGTATAATCGGCGAAATCCGAAGCGAATAAAAAGAAAACTCTAATTTACTACACGGTTCATCTTTTTAAATGCGCGGTGTGCTTTTCCCTTGACATGGTAGATGATAATGTGGGTGAAAACTAATGAGGGTGGTCCATGGAAGATGGGAATGTGGGTGGAACTAGAAACTGATCGCCTGTAGCGTTCCGGTCTTGCCATATGTTTTCTTCCCGAGGAGAACGCGGTGGCATCATTTGATCATATGTAGGGACACTGTAGTTTCCTGCAGATGAGGCGAATGAAGGTCGATGTAGAAACTGCCGAGCAGAAGGGATGTCGACGTGCTTTCCTTAATGAAAAAGGAACCGAGCTGAGCACCAAATCAAAATCCAAGGATAAGGGGTTTCCAAGTGACCTGCAGGAACAACCATGCAAACAAAAACCACAGAGACTAAAGTTGACAAGTCCATGTAAAAAGCAGTTACATGAGCTTAGCACAGGTTTGCACTTGAAATCTCCGGGACCTGCGGCTGATTGGATATTACAGTCTGAAATGGAGGGTTTAGTTTAACTGGCAAAAGACCTGAGCCATGACAATGGTGGACAAACCATTAATTGGTTAGTGCCAATGGGAAAGAGTCTAGTAACTCTAACACAAGAACTGGGCTTCTAGACTGGCAAAGAAACCCCACTAACCAATTTAGGGTCTCTTTGCCACTGGCAAAGAAAACCAAGGCTTCAGTGGAAAAGAAAACTTCAGAATCTCCAGCCTTAAGCAAGTCTTGGATTAATTTGAAACCTTCGTTCAGTGCTTTACCAATACAAAGCGCCCCTCCATGTCTGGAAGCAACTAGATGTTCTTGATAACGGGAAATGCAAAGTATTACGACGTTTACAAGAACGTCGACGTAATCGTCAAAATCTAGTAAGGCAACTTTTAGGACTGCAATTCCGTTCCAGATGGATTCATCTATGATTTAATCCGCTGGATTGTGGTGCCCTAACAATCTGAGGGTAATTTTGATGACACAAGGATGGAGCACCGTTCCGTCTTTCAGAAGAGGATAATCGATGTCGTTGTAAAACATACGACGGTAAATATTTAGAACCATGATCTGGATTTTTCAATACTTGGATTTTCCAAGGCGATATAGAATATGTACAAAGGAACGTATAGAATTTTCAGGCATTTTCACCAAATCGCTCTGTCGGAGTCCGACAATATCGACTTGAAGAGTAGTAATCCTGTAGCTGTGTATCGGCCACCATGAACAAGTATCTGTATCCCTGGATTGACAAAAAAAATCCCTGTTCGATTTTCCATACTCGCAATAAAGATGGATCAGATTAATCTTCTTCAAAAGGGCCTTCCAATGGAAAGAAGGAAGACGGTGATTGGAAGGCCCTGTGGCAGAAGATTAATCTGATCTGTCTTTATTGCCAGTATGGAAAATCGAATAGGGATTTGTTTTCGTCAATCGAGGGATATTGATTCTTGTTCATGGTGGTCGATACACAGCTACAGGATTACTACTCTTCAAGTGATGAAGCCAAGGAAGTGTGCAGAGAACTAGCTAGGATAGTCGATATTGTCGGACTGGGACAGAGCGATTTGGTGAAAATGCCTGAAAATTTTGTACGGGCCTTTGTACATATTCTATATCGCCTTGGAAAATCCAAGTATTCAAAAATCCAGAGCATGGTTCTAAATATTTACCGTCGGATGTTTTAATACGACATCGATTATCCTCTTATGAAAGACGGAACGGTGCTCCATTCTTGTGTCATCAAAATTACCCTTAGATTGTTAGGGCGCCACAATCCAGTGGATAAAATCATAGATGAAGACCTCTGGAATGGAATTGCAGTCCTGAAAGCTGCTTGGATGTGGAAGAGGCTCACTTTGCTAGATTTTGATGATTACGTCAACGTTCTTATAAACGTTGTAATACTTTGCATTTCCTGTTATCAAGAACATCTAGTTGCTTCCAGACATGGAGGGGCGCTTTGTATTGGTAAAGAACTGAACGAAGGGTTCGAATTAATCCAAGACTTGCTTAAGGCTGAAGATTCTGAAGTTTTCTTTGCCACTGGCAAAGAAAACTGAGCGTTTCTTTGGCACTAACCAATTTAGGGTTTCTTCGCCAGTCTGGAAGCCCAATTCTTGTGTTAGACTTACTAGAGGCTTTCCCATTAGCACTAACCAATTAATGGTTTTTCCACCCCTGTCATGGCCCGGGTCTTTTTCCAGTTCAACCAAACCCTCCATTTCAAACGGTAATATCCAAATTGCAAACCTGTGCTAAGCTCATGTAATTGCTTTTTACAGGAGCTTGTCAGCTTCAGTCTCCGTGGTTTTTGTTAGCATGGTTGTTCCTGTAGGTCACTTGGATACCCCTTATCCTTGGCTTGTGATTTGGTGCTCAACTCGGTTCCTTTTTCATTAAGGCAAGCATGTCGACATCTGTCATCCCTTCTACTCAGCAGTTTCTACATCGACCTTCATTCGGTCTGTGTTTGCAGGAAACTATAGTGTCCCTACATATGATCGAATGATGCCACAGTGCCACCGCGTCCTCCTCCAGCAGAAAACATATGGCTAGACTAGAACGTTACAGGCGATCAGTTTCCAATTCCACCCACATTCTCAGCTACCATGGACCACCCTGATCAGTTTTCACCCACATTATCATCTGCCATGGACATTCCTAGGAATTTTTCACTCATATTATCATCCACCACGGACATCCCTTCTCAGTTTCCACTGCAGTAATTTCAGAAACCCACTTTCCAAGGTCTATGTGAAGCATCAGACCCAATATCTTCTTTGAAACAATAGCCTGTGGTAACAGACAGTTTTCTACATCGACCTTCAGTCAATCTTTCTGCCTGAAACTATAGTGTCCCTACATATGAACAAATCATGCCACTGTGTCTTCCTCTGACAGAAACCATAAGGCCAGACTGGAATCCTACAGGCCATCAGTTTCATGGTGTCGGAATAAGGGAACAAAACCTGCACGAGAATCAATTTAGTGGCAACATTAGCTGTCTCCAAAGAGGCCAAGCGGCGAACCAGTATTTAGATAGAAATGTAGGCCATGCTAGTCTCAACAACAACTTTAAGCGGATAAGAATGGAGTTGGACAGGTCAATAAACCACAATCAAAGCGAGACAACTCCCGCCGAAGATTTAAATCAAAGCAATTTGAATCGTCTTGAAGTGGGATGTGCTCAAGGATTTCCAAACGAATACCCGGAAGGCATTCCAAATGACATACAAGTGTAGATGAGCAACAATACTCCCACAGGAGAGACATTCAATAAGAATCATGGTAATAAATCTTTTGATCAAGATTTTGTTGATGCTTCAATGAATCCAGAACGCATCAACTAAGGAATTGCGTCACTTGATGAATTAATTGACTGGAACCAGAGTGGGGTTTTGGCACGTGATGAGTTAATTGAGAAGATTCATCACTGGGAGAAATACGAGGCTGAGATTGCAGCAAAGAATGGATTGGAGAATAGTACTCCGGAACCAATACCAAAACCAGCGTGGGACTCAAATGTAAGGAACTCATGGCCGACACGAAGGATCACAATCCATAAAGGTAGGTGACATGACCGAAAACTAATAGTTTGCTAGTATCATACTATCACTTTTAATCTGTAAGTAAAATATGCCTAAATGTGAATACAGTATAAAAAAACGTGACTGATTGAGTCTTTCACTATATTAAATTTCATTTTTTGAGGTTTGAATTTTCGAACTTACTCATATTTTTCTTACTATCAATTTTTTACATATTAGGTTTGAATCTTCATTTGAGATTTGAATTTTCATGTTAGTTTTTGCTATTATATATTTTTCTTTTTTGCATATTGTCAAACTTTTTTGTTTACCTGTATTTTGCATTTTCGGTTTGCAGAAAGTATGGAATTTTGGGACAGTTGAAGCAGCTTATAATATGAGAAATCTTACCAACGAAACAAATAAAAGAACTACGCATTAGGATAGGTATAGAATTTACTTATACTTTTACAGTGGGATGTATTTTGTAAGGTGCAAACAACATTTCAGTTAATTTATAACAATTTCCATACCTTCAATTAATTTATAACAGTTTGCAAAAGGTATGCAGTAGGGACAATAATGTTTATACTAGACTATTTAGGTTTTAGGCCCTTGGGATAAATTTACAAAACTAAAACTGTATGTCAATTTATAAAACTTTACCACTATGAGTTACTTTTATTAAACTTTGTACTGCATGTATATTTGTATTTGTTGGTTGATTACTTAGATTTTAAATCTTGATTTACAGTAGGGTTGTGTTATGCCCAAACAATATTAATTGTATTCTAAAATTATTTAAAGCTTTGTGTCATGGCCAAACAATATTAATTGTATTTTAAAATTATTTAAAGCTTTGTGTTATGGCCAAACAATATTAATAGTATTTTAAAAAAAAATTAAATGTTTAGTGATATATGATTTGAAAATAAATATTAAGAAGTATTTTGATATTATAATGATAATAGTTATTAATTCTTAGTGAGATTATTTTTTGTTTAACAAATTTTAAGAATGAAAAAATTTGCTTTTAACTTTCTTTAAATTTTTATTTTTATATTTAAATTTATTTTTAAAAAGCATTCTTAAATTATCATAGTTAAAAAGTTAAAAATATTAATATTATAGCAAATGTTTTTTTTTAAGTTAGTTGTAGATAGTTTTATTAATAATAACATGTCACATTCAACCAAAAACCAACCAGTCCACCAAAAACCAAAAGAGTGAAGTGGAGTCTAAGGTAGATTTGACACATGAATAAAAGTCATTAATGTAAGAAAAAGCTTTAACATATATATATTTTTTTTCTTTCCTTAATTTCTCCACTTAACTTAGACCCTTATTTAATATATATTAAATAAGAGCTTCAACTATAAAGGGAGAGCCATAAATTAAATATATATATGAATTTCTCTTACATAATCTACATCTTAGATTCAAATGATGATGGTTACTTTTAGTCATGTTATTCTATTATGTTTATTTAATATTAAAATTTAATTACTTATTAATATCTTTTACTTCTATAAAATTTATTTCTTGTAAGATTCATTCCATTTCCTCTCAATTTAAACTGATTGTGTTTGGAATGTCCACCTTATTTAAAAGTTGATAAAAAATGTACCAATGATATAAATGATATCATAGAATTAATATGATAAACCAAGTGTTTGCTAATGAATGTAAACTATTTTTGCTTCATGAAAATGCTTAGCCAACATGTCCCAACTAGTTCTAGTTGTGCAAGTTAAAAATGAAGGTAGCTTAACAACCATTACAAGCTCACCAAAATGGGGTCCTCATTTAACAACGATTAGCTAAATGAACTCACCTTAGATGGGAGAAGCAGTGAGATATGCTCGGAATCCCTATCTGGTTATAGCGATGGCATCTCATCTTCTTTTATTTCATACCTTTCCTTCTTATAATACCTTGCCATTTTTACGATAACAATAGTTGTATTCATAGTCATTTATGTGATACAACCTTTCCTAAGTGAGTTTGAATTCCCATTTTACAAACAACAACTAGCAAGGGCCATACCAGAATGGGTGCTTAGTTTCTCTAGTCACTCGTTAACACACTTAGAGTGGAAAAACACACAAGTTTAAACAAGAGAAGCTATTGAGAACAAGTAAATCAAGTGTTATTGCAACTAAGAGATATACAAATGAAATTGCATTTGAATGGAGGAGGTAGTGCATTATTACTCAATTCATCCCTTCAACAAAATCACCTTTGGGATAATAAAGGTATTGTGTGAACTTAGATAGATCTCACCCTCCCTTACCTTTACTTGTACTCCCCATAAGATGAACTTAGTTGGATCTTCTTATTCGAGGTTAAAGCGAAAATGTGGATTGTATTTATATGAAGCCTCTAGTTGCTCCCAAAGGTATTGTGTGAACTTAGATAGATCTCGCCCTCCCTTACCTTTACTTGTACTCCCCATAAGATGAACTTAGATGTATCTTCTTATTCGAAGTTAAAGCAAAAATGAGGATTGTATTTATATGAAGTGTCTAGTTGCTCCATGAATAAGATTTTCCTTTAATTTTTAGTGAGACACCATAACAAGAAAATAACCTAGTATTGAGTTCGCAAATGAATAAGATGTGGATGATTTCCCTGAGATTTATCTAATTTCATCTCATGCATTCATTAGGGTATTAGTTTTTATGATAAAATGTAGTATCATATTATAAAATTTATGTGAATGAGTACACTAGTTATAAGTTATCAACATTTTAACAACTTATTTTTCACCATTGATTTACTAATAAAATTTGTCCTCCACTTTAATACTTTGATTTTCCATTGTGACTTATCGTTTCTTTACAATATTGTGTGCTCGTTAATTTCATTTTCAATTTAAAAAGAAGATATTAAATGAAACTTTGTTAAATAAATCTCAACCTAACAAGTTATTAACAAGTTATTATGTAGTATAAAAGCTCTTTGATTTATGCAAAAAGTTGAAATGGATATAACACTTGATTATATAAAATCTAGTGTGATTCTTTCATCATTAGCAACTTAGCAAGTCGCCTCCCAAATAGGAAAGCTATGAAAGTTATGGGATAGGTCTAAAGTCATTAGATCATGGATGTGGAACCTAAACAACTTGGTTAGGGCATGGATGTGGAACCTACACAACTTGGTTAGTGATTGTGTATATATGGGATGGACAATAAACTGTGTATATATTTTGAAGCTACTATATGTATAAGTTTTTTATATAAAGTACTAAGATATAAGATTATTATATTAACATTTCAAATCCTATTTTTATTAAAAATATCATATTATTAAAAAATATTATTAAATAAGTATTATTTTTATGTAATTTAAAAAAATTAAATAAAGACACAAAATCTAATTAATTTTATGTTAAATTCATAATTAAATATAAATAATTTTCATCTTTTTACTACAGTTTTGCTTAATATGTAAGTCTCATGGAAGTATATGTTAATGTGAATCATAATAACTTCTATAAAAAAAACTCCAGTAAAAATCACCTATTTAAATCAGTCGTCCTTATAAAGAAAATCAAGTCAGCTTATTCACTCGATATGGATGGCCACAAAATATGAATAAATGTTTCAAATTTGGATATAAGAATTTGAAATGTTTCAGCCCTTAGAAAATGAGAATTTGAAACGTTTCATTGATGATCATTAAAAAAAAAGTTACATATGGCAGATCACCACATAGATATGGCATATCACTACATAGATAATAAATAAGAGAAGACAATATGCCATCACTACAACCAAACATAGCTTCCATTTAGATCTCATCGGCTCTACCATATGAGGTGGTCATGAGGTCTTTCCATGAAAACCAAGCTCATGCTCATGAACAAAAAGACGAAGAGACGAGAGATTCATGGTCTATTAATTACTTCTAGAACCTGTGATTTCCAACATGGTGCAATGACAAAGATTATTATAAAGATTCCAATCATTTTTCTAGACTATCATTTACAAGCATTAATTTCGTGGAGGTCACCACTATTAGAAACATGGTCATATCCAGAGGCATATTATGTGTTATTTTTAACGATAATCATCTTGTTCCATTCCAACTAGATGGAGAAATGTCACTACTTACAAATGAGTGTGGGTCACCCATCATAATTAAAATGCATATTTCTCGTTATAATAGCATCAATAATTCATTGATAGTCGATGTAATCATTTCTGGCACAATGTCAAGTCTTTTAAGCTTAGACATTACATCTATAAAAACATGACAAACTACAGAACAAAGAGAGGTCTTTCCACTAGATTCAAAAAGAACTTGGGATTTTGATATTCCAAATTGCAGAGGCATGATTAAAGATAAGATTGAGATAGTATTCAAGTTTTAATTGGAATTTAAAGAATACAAGGAATGCTTTACAATAGCTGATGTAATTAAGTGACAATTGCCTAAGGTAGGATTTCAGATTTGGAAGTTTAGGAAATTATGAGATGTTACTGATTATTTACTGTAAAAACTTTAAATGAAAGAAGTTATAATGAGATGTTATTCGAAAGACAGTCGAAAACTTCGCAAGGAAATATCCATACATGTTTCTTCAAAACATAAGATTCACTACTTGAACCTATGTGGCCCCTGATGAGCATGGTAAATGACCATTTCCATACACTATCCTTGATGGTTATTCAACTACATTTCTTGTCTTTTCATTTCCATATATTTCCTTCATATCCTTACTCCTGGAAACTTTATAATTGCATTTTCACTTTTATGTTAAAATAAGTAGATTATACTATGAATTGAGCTAACAATTGAGGTTTACATGCAATTATGGAGTAGCTTGTTTTACAGGTACAAGTTGGAATAGATTTTTGGCGCTAAAATATTCCAGTAGTCTTGACAAACTTTTCTGCAGCAGTTGACAACTAGTTTTTCTATAGCACTTGTCGACTGACTTTCTATCAGCATGCAAGCAGAAGAAGCAAATATTTTTCTTGTACTAGCAGTCAAGGTTGATGAAGCACGACCAACAACACGACGCCATCTAGAAATCAATTGGCTACAAAAATAATCATTACACTGCTAGATCGTTCCCTTTCTATTGATTATGCATCATTGCCACATTCCTTTTATTAAGGAATCGATTCTCAATATTAAAATTTAATCAAGTGCTCTTTATTTTTGAGTCACCCACTGATTAAGGTGAATTTTTTATACAAAAAGAAGAGCAAGAAACTAAAGAATCTCTCACCGAATTGATTACTTTTTCTTGAAAATCGAAATTATTTTTGTTAATTTCCATCTAAGTTCTATAGTTGTGGTTTGAGTTTGAATTATCAGTGCTACAGAGCGAGGGCCTACTCTACAAACAAGGGGGCATAATAGTTTTATATGTTTAGGAATTGTTTTTTTAGAATTATTGTCAATGGATGTGTTAAAGTAGATGTTCATATTTCTTGTAGATTTTATTCGTTAAAATTGTTGTTCATATTTATTGTAGCTTTCATTTGTTAGAAGTCGCTATGTATGTTTCTTATATATTTCGTGTATCTTCTGTAGCTTTCACATGATTGTTTTGATTATAAATCAATCCAGGATTCAGTGCTTTATTTTGCAGATCTAATTAATGTATGAATCATCAATTTCATTCTATAAAACTCAATCTGTAGCAATGCAACTGGTTGATTAAATGAGATGAGATTAGGATTACTTCAACAATTAGGAGTTTGATTTTTATTACTTTTTTACTCCCCCTTATTAGATATATTATGAATGCTAGTGTATCTATATGAATAAGATCAGGGTGTTAATTGTTGCATGTTTTTCTGTAATTTCATATTATTAATATCACACACCATCCTCAAGAACGAAACCCCCCCAAATAAAGAAAAATACTTAACCAGTGAGAAGGTATGACTCATGGATATATAGTCTCGACAATTTCTCAAGATTATGTTCCCAAGTTGATAATTCAAGGGTTGGTGTAAGGTAATGATACCCACTTATGTCATGTTAGTTGTAATGGACTTCTTGAAAAACACAAATCCGTCATTAAAATGAATTTTTAGAGGTAACTACACAAGTTTTTAGATTATGGTGTGTTAGCACCCAAGTCATACCTCTAGGTTGCAGAGAGGCCAAACTGGGGTAACCACAAAACCAATTTAGACTTATGCTACTGACCCAACATAGTCAGAGAGGGATCTCTCTTAAACTCAAGAGAACTGAAAATAGTCGCAGATTCAGTAATGAAAAGCACACAGACTTCTTGTTACTCAAGATAATCGTTCGAAGCAAACTTAGAAGGTCAGATTTATGTTGGGACAGACCATTTAAATTGTTATTGGGTTGAAAGCAATATGGATTTCCATTCAGCATTGTAGTCAGAAACATACAGCTGATAAAATTATGACAATACTTTGCATATACATTCATTCAGAGGCAAGGAAGTAACCCATCTACAGTCAAAGTGCTTTTAATCAGGCGAATTAAAAGAGGAACAAACAAAACATTGATATGGAGCATAAAGATATGAATTCCATGTCGATTTTAGCAGAGAATGATCATGAAATACTTGGAATGATAAGAACAAGGCATAATCACTATGAATCTTATTCAAGTGCTACACTGGTCCAAGTACGAATAGCATGACAGAATGAATTAACGATGCCAAGAAACACATTCACATAGGAAAGAAGTAAACATACTATAAATATGGTAACACATGAATCTTTGAAACACTGCCTGCAAGGCTTTGCCAACTTTATTAACAAAACTTCAAAATGTTCAGTACAGAGCAACACACAAGTTCCCAAAAGTTTTCAACCCTTCTTCATTCGTTTACATTAAATTTATAGGACTTCCTGAGCTCTCAGGCTATAGCTAGCCTAAATAAAAAAATAGTTACGACCTCTGATAACACCTATCCTAGGCATATTCGCCACTACTACACTAAGACAGAGTCAGCAAAAATCGGCTTAACTTCCTTTTACATTCACTGGGCATTTTTACTAGACGACAATCGACCCAAACAAAAAGACAAAATGATCTGGTAGATGCTCCAGTTGGTTGCTTCCACTCTCTCGGAATCCTTCACGTGCCCATATTTAACTTCCCCTTACCATATTTCTCATTTCAATGTGTTCTTTATAGGAATAACCTTCGAGGAGCATGTGGGCCTCTTTGAACGTTGTGAGGAGCTCGAAATATTGGGTCAGCTTCTCTACCACCACTTTTCCTTCTATGGGTCTTTCCAAATCTGCAAAAAACTCCTGATATGACTGACATTCCTCCAAACTTTCCTAGTACCCTTCTTTTGTCATCATTGTCCCGTCTTCCTCCCAGAATAGAGGCAAACCTTTCTTAAACAATGGATTGAATACTTCTTTGAACATCTTCACTTTGCGGGCTAGGATATTTGTTCTTGTCTGCACGGAGCTCATCTGTTGATGTTTTAGCATCACCTTCTTGGCCCATATGATGATGGCCATTCTTTCCTTTATATCTACCGCTTTCATCTGACTTTCAGATAGGGCACTCAAAAAATCTACTGCGTTCTGGGCGCAACACAGGGGTTTTTGGTTCAATTTCTCATTTGCCACTACAATTGTTGGGGTTGCTAATTTGACTATGGCCTCTTTATCTGCTATAAAGTCAAGGTATGGCCTGAGTTACTCTTCCTGGGCAATGATATTTCCCAGATGATTTTTCTTGCCTCCTATAATGCCTCTTTACCTACAACCTGTAGTTTCAACTGATTAAATTCCTCTTGCATGGCCTGATACTTGGCTTCCCAGGCTTTCTTGTCTTTCTCTGCATATTCTTTCTCCTTATTAGAAGTATCCCTCATATCCTTAAGGTTGGCATTCTTTTTCTTCAATCTTATCACTTATGTGCTGTCCAAAGTGGTCCTAGTTATTTGCCCCACTATAGAGAAATATACAGCTTCTATGGATGGCATGACCATGGTCTCTATCTCCTGCTCTTTTTCCTTGAGCTCCTTCTCAATCTTTTCGACCTTGAACTTCAACACCTCCTCGCTATCCATTACTGCTTTCAGGTCTTCCTACCACTTCTTCCCCTTTTCTTCAAATTCTATCAATTTGGCCTTCAGTATGTAAGCTCGATCTGCATCTTTTCCTTCTCTTCCTCCAGATCTGCAATCTCCCCTGCATCTACCAATTGGGCAGCTGGCATTTTTAATTTCCTTTTTGGCTTCAGGATTTCCTGATCTTTCTTTGCTAACAGGTTCTGGATGCTTTTTCTTTTATCTTCAATGGTTTCAGTGGCTAGGAAAAAGGCTTGGAATTTTTTTACTTGTGCCTTAAAACTTTTGTTCTCTTCCTTCTCTATTCTCAATTGATTATGCACTTTGGCTTTGTTGGTGTGTGCTTTTGACAGGTCAAGGGAATATTTGAGCATCTTGTTGTAAATAACCTCCCCCATCTCTTTGTGCAGGTTGATCACGTCTGGCAATGGAATGTCTTCCAGTTTCACCTTCAGCTCTGTTGCCTTACTCTTGGTAGCTAGGGCAAGACTCAGGTACTCTGCACCAAATTTATGCTTGTTACCAAGGTTACTTCCTTAGAGGATATTTTCCTAACATCATCATAAAATTTTTCTTCCTTTAACAATGTCTCAGGATCTTCTTCATATTCTTGCAACAGTGCAGTCCTTCTCATGCTTGGTGTTGCAGGCCCAGCAAGTGACTTGCTGAACATGTGTTCCTTAATCTCAAAGGATGGAACCGAGAACTTAACCTGTCTCTTTTTAGGATACTTTGTCTTCACCTTTATTATTTTCTACTCTGGACCTTCTACCTTCTGCTGCTTAAGTGCTCTTTCACCCCCACTGTCCACATCCATAGGCTCACCACCCTCCTGTTGTAAGAGCTTCTCTGGAATACTAGTGAGGGTCAGGGCTGCTTCTATTTCTGAGTCTCCTCCAGGTGAACTAGGGACTGAGGTTGTGCTTCCAGGTATCAAAGATATGGATCTTCCTGGTGGGTCAATTTCCATCTGACCCTTGTCCATGTACTCCAACTAATTGGCCCTTTCTGCTAGGCTAGGGAGTTCAAAATGCCCGTATCCTTTTCTATTTGTTAAGTTTCTCCTCTCTAAGATTATGTGGTGAGGGTCGTAGTTTATTGAAGCTCTAGAGGAGAAACCTAGATTGCTCATCATCAGCTCAATGTTAGGAAGGGATGCTTTATTTAGGAAATGTTCACATTCCACTTTCAGCTTCTGTCTTACGAACTCTAGGAAGAGTATCCTAGGAGTTAGAAAAGATGGCAATATGTATCGGGCATGAGAATAACCGTATACCCTAATTACTGTCCCAATCTTTAACATGAACCAATCACCAACCCTCTTTTCCATAAAGGGCTGCAGCAAATCTTTCATTTCAGGTAGGACTCTTGGAAATCTCTCCTGGAAAAAACACGAAATAAACCTCTTCCATGAGATCATTCATGAAAACCTTGAAATTGGAGTACATTTCTTCAATGATCTATAGCTCAGGTCCCTATAGGTTTTCTTCCTGTGCTTCCAAAAACATCTTCAGTAGATAAGATTGAAACCTAAAAGACCTAGTTTTGGGGAATTCAATGAGTTGAGCATGGATGCTATTCGCTAGGGCTTCGTCAAATTTTAGGTAGGAGCACTGAGCGAGTGAGTTGGGGTCTGAAGGTTCAATGGGGCAAGTGCTCAGGATGAACATGAGGCTGATTAAGGGTTCGGCTATGTATATGTCGCTATCTAACCCTAGGAACTCGGCCAGTATGGAGATGATATACTTAGATTCATCTTTGAACAGCTCGACTTCACTAGGGTAAGGGGTTTCTGGAGGGAAAATACTAGGTAGTAGGGTTTCCTGGTAAAAATTCCCCTTAAGGTCATCGGGGGCTTGGCGAAAGTATTGGATGAGGGATTCCATTCTGTAATCTTGGGCCCTTTGACATAATTGTGGGGGGATGACCAAGGCTTTCCTAACAGCAGAGGCATTCACATAGCATAGTATTTTGGAGCCTGATGCATCCATGACGGCTGTTTGCTCGGGGGAATAATAGCCAGCACACCAATCCATGAACTTAGGGAAGCTAGGGGTTTGAACCGTGGCAAATAAGTGGAAAAAAGATTGGTAAATTTGGTGGGTATCTGTCTGGATGGATCTTAGGGTTTATAGCTTTTCTTTAATGGTATCTAGGGGTAACTAATCAAGATGGTATCAAAAACATCGTAATATTTGTCCTCTATCAGGTCGGTTAACTAGGGAGATTCAAAACTTGGAGGGTCTACAACTTATGTCATTTAAATAGATTTCGGTGGGAAAATGGATTACCTGGTTGCTCGAAAGCTGGGAGGGATTTCTGGATGTCTGGTTGGCTGGTCAACTCCGCACAGTCAGCTCCCTCTACTATCCAATGTGCACAAGAAAAATCTGGTGTGGATCCCTGCGCGAACCAGCGCCCTTTATAATATGGACCTACCAGTATCTTTCTTATAGGTATGCTGGCGATAGAGAGATGTCAGCCGTTCATCCACGCTGGTGATCTACAGCCGCAGATCCTCCTGCCATTTTTATTTTCTCACGCCCTTGTGGCCTCCAACTCTGCGATGTGTTACTTCGGCCACGCCCCTTATCTGCGAATATTTCCTGACCGTTGATTGCCCCCTGGCTCAGATCTGGGCCATCCATAAATGCGCCCTCTACCACCTTCACAAAATATGAACTACATCGGCCTAGCGCACAAGTTAATTTTGTGAATAGAGCCTGAGCCGTAGATTTGCTTTGGACTAGATCTACACTATTGAAAAGTGTGGTATGTTACACAACTTCGTATATTTTCATCATGACTATTTTTCGTGCAAGTTCAAATCGTGATCAAAACCTGAACCGTAGATCTTCGTCGCCCACCGTTGATCTTATTCTCATTTACCTGCTGACTAGCGCCATGCCCGTGATTAAACCCCGTCACCTTATTTTGCGATAGACGATCATAGCCTTGTATTTTCCTCATATTTGATCTAGGCCATCCATCCTGGTCAACCGAAGACGTGGGCACATTCCTTTAAACTTTGTTTTTCGACCACCATCAAACCATGAGTCTTTCCACACGCTTCTTCTTCGGGCCAGATTTACTGTGCATGGTGGGGATTCTCGTTGTCTAGTGGGTACATTCTACGAGCTGGGCTCCCTTTGAAGGCTCTCCCAGTCCAACGGCTCCATCTCTTTATTGAAAAACCTTCCCCGAATACTTAGCACAATCCTAGTGCTAACATGGTGTAAAAAGATTAAACGTAGAAAATAATATCAGATTTCGCAATTTATACCTTTTATCTATGTAAAATAAGTATAACTCCAAAAAAATAGCATTCTTCTAAGATTCGTATGTTATTGTTTTTCTAAAACATAATGCATATATTCGTGTTAGGCCCCGGGTTTGGTATGTAAATAGTCTCAATTTGTGAAAACAATTATGTAGAGTTGTAGATAACAGGCGGTTCTTGTGCAACACTATTTTTCCAAAATTTTCAAAGCTAATTTTATATATTTTTAAAATTAAGGAAGTCAACAAATCCCTAAAATGACAAGGTCAAGCGTTAGGCCCCACTATAAGGGACTTAACCTAATCAATCAACTATATTTATTTTAGTTCGTAGGTTTTTGTCTATACTTGTGCAGGTTCTTTACCATTTTCAAAATAATTTATCCAATCAAATGTTATAGCAAAAATAAAAGACCTATGAATTTTAAAATTTTGGCATATGTGAAAATAAAAATAAATAGAAAATAGAAAAAAATATTTTATTTATCAAAAATATTTATATTTAGAATCTACACGCAGAGCTCTATAAGTGTGCACTTTCATTCGAAATGAACACCTGGATCATATGTGGAATCGTCGTTGAAAAACAATGAGCTGAAGAAATGTATGTGTTTATGTTTATGTAGTCCAAACCAAGAGGTTTGTCAATCTAAACCTAAAACCAAAGTGACCAACTCATCCACCACGTAGATGAAGGGAGTTTGTACCACCTTTCTTTTTGAATTTGCAAGAACGTGCACATGTTAATAATGCACATGCATTAATAACATGCATGCATTAATAATGTGCATGCATCAATAACATGCACATGTTATCAAAACACGCGCGTGCTTTTATTACATGTAAACATGCCTTTACTTTTTTTGCCATAAATTTTGATCCAGAACTCGGAATTTGATGATCCGTATATCGTTGGAAAGGTATTTTTAATACCTACAACTTTTTATTTTTAGGTGTTCTACGATTCTTCACCATTATTCTGTTATTTGTGAAATAATATTATGAATATTTTGACCAATAAAATAAAATGCGTCCACGTTTTTGTTACATAAGAAAAAAACCGTCCACTCCCTCTTTATACCTCACTCCCTTTCCCTTAAATCCACCCACCTTTCATCCCCCTCTCTCTCTCTCTCTCTATATATATATATATATATAAACCCCTAAGCTCTCTCTCTCTCTCTCTCTCTCTCTCTCTCTCTCTCTCTCTCTCTCTATATATATATATATATATATATATATATATATAAACCCCCAACTCCTAATCTCTCTCTACCTCTCTCTAAACCCCTAACCACCAATATCTCTCTTTATGTCTCCCTCCCTCTCTAAACCCTTAATACCCAATCTCTCTCTCTGTAAACTGCTAACCTCCAATATCGTTCTCTTTGAACCCCTAACCCCCAGTATCTCTCTCTCTTTGAACCCCTAACTCCAAATATCTCTATCTCTAAACCCCTAATATCCAATCTCTCTCTCTCTAAACCCCCTAAACCTCTAATAATCTTCTCTCTCTAGACCCATAACATCAATCTCTCTCTTTATATATCTCTCTCTCTAAAAATATAACCCCCAATCTCTCTCTCTCTCTCTCTCTCTCTCTCTCTCTCTAAACCCCCAACCCATAATCTCTCTCCATGTCCCTCTAAACCCTTAACCCCCAACCTCTCTCTATCTATATAACCCCTAACCCCTCATCCCTAACCTCCAATATCTTTGTCTCTAAACCACTAACCTCCAATATCTCTCTCTCTCTAAACCACAAGCTCTATATCTATCTAAACCCCTAACCCCCAATCTCTCTCTATCTATCTAAACCCCTAACCCCCAAACTCTCTCTAGTTATCTAAAACCCTAACCCCCAATCTCTCTCTATATTTCTAAACCCCTAACCTCTAATCTCTCTCTCTCTATAAACCCTTAATCCCCAATCTCTCTCTCTAAACCTTTAACCCCCAATCCCTCTCTCTTTAAACCTGTAACTGCTAATCTCTCTCTCTCTAAACCTCTAACCCCCAATCTATCTCTCTCTCTCTATATATATATAAACCCCTAACCTCAAATATCTCTCACTCTCTCTCTCTCTAAACCCCTAACCCCCAATATATCTCTCTAAACCCCTAACCTCCAATATATCTCTCTCTCTAAACCCCTAATCTCCAATATCTATCTCTCTCTCTAAACCCCTAACCCCTAATCTCTCTCTCTCTCCAACCCCCAATATATCTCTCTCTCTAAACCTCTAACCCCCAATCTCTCTCTTTATCTAAACCCCTAACCCCTAATCTCTCTCTCTCTAAACCCCTACCCTCCAATCTATCTATCTCTCTAAACCCCTAACCCCCAATATCTCTCTCTCTAAACCCCTAACCCCCAATATCTCTCTATCTATCTTTGTCTTTTCGTCTCTCTCTCTCTCTCTCTAAACCCCTAACCCCCAATATCTCGCTCTCTATGTAAACCCTGACCCCAATATCTCTCTCCCTCTCTCTCTCTATATATATATATATTTAAACCCCCTAAACCCTAATCTCTCTCTCTCTCAAACCCTAACCCCTAATCTCTCTCTCTAAACCCTTAACCCCCAATCTCTCCCTCTCGAAACCCCTAACCCGCAATCTCTATCTCTCTCTCAACCCCTAACAACCAATATCTCTCTCTCTCTCTCTAAACCCCTAACCCCCAATATTTATCTCTCTAGAATCCCAAACTCCAATCTCTCTCTCTCTCTCTCTCTCTCTCTCTCTCTCTCTCTCTCTCTCTCTCTCTCTCTCTCTCCATACCTCTCTCCATATTTTTTCCACATTCTCTCACAATCCCTCTCTATTCATGCCTCCCTCTCTCCTGAAATCACCCACCTTTCAACACCCCCCTCTCTCTATCTCACACACACACACACTACCTTCCCCCTCTTCCCCCCCCATTTCTCTCTCTCTCTCTCTCTCTCTCTCTCTCTCTCTCTCTCGTGCTCCTTTCCACCCCCTCCCTCCTTCCCTCTAACCCCCCCCTCCCTCTCTCTCCCTCACTCCCTCCCTCAATTTTCCCCTTGCCTCCCTCCAAGCCCCCTAATCCTTATTTATCTTTCTCCCCATCTCTCTAACTCTCTCCCTACCTCACTCTCTATTCCACCCTCCCTTCACCCTTCTCTCTCTCTCCCTCTCTCATTACATTGATCTCTCTCTAAATCCCACCTTATCCCCCCCTATCTCTCTCTCTTAATCCCTCTAACTCCCTCCCTACCTCACTATGTATTCTAGCTTCCCTTCATCCTTCCCTCCCTCGCTCTTATCCCTCCCCTCTCTCTCTTGATTGCTCTCACACGCATCCTCCCTTCTTTCATCGATCGATTTCTAACCCCCACCTTGGTCCTTCTTTATGTCTCTCCCTCTTTCTTTACATATCTCTCTCTCTCTCTCTCTCTATCCATCATTTTCTCCCTCTCACTCCCTAAATCCCCCCCTCTCTCTTCCCCCCACCCTCTCTCTCTATCTCTATCTCTCTAAGGCTCAGACCCTCCATCTCCTTCCCTCCCTCACTCTGATTGTCACCCTCCCTTCTTCGCTACATCACTACTCCCCTCCCTCTCTATATGTTTCTCTCTTCATCTCACTATATTCCACCCTCCTCCACTCTCTCTCACCATACCCCCCTTCTCCTCTCTCCCTCTCCCTTTATCTGCCACTCTCTATCCATCTCTCTTTACATCTTCCTCTCCATTCCCCCCTCTCCCTCCCACCATCCATCACTCTCTCTCTCTCTCTCTCTCTCTCTCCCTCTCCCCCTTACTCTCTCTCTCGCTATACCCCCCTCTCTCTCTCCCTATATATATCCCTCTATCTGTCTTTCTTCATGTATCTCTCTCTCTCCACACTCCCTCTCCATTCCTCTCTCAATCTCCCTCCCTCTCTTAACTATGCTTGAGAGAGGAAAATGAAAAAGAGTCATAGATTTAGATTTTTTGGAAATATGAAACAAGAAATTTTTAATCATAAAACAATATATAAATACAAAGTTGTAGGTATCGAAAATACCTTTCCAACGATATAAGGAGTATCAAAATCCGATTTCAGGATCAAAAGTTATCACCAAAATACTAATTTTGTTCATTTACGGTAATAAAAGCGTGTATGTGTTTTTAAAAGCATGCACGCATTCTTAATGTGCACGCATTATTAATAACGCATGCGTGTTATTAGCGTGTGCGCTTTTGAGCCAACATGCATGCATAAGTGGAGGTTCGACAATTTCCGGACTAAAAGCATGTGCGCGCTGTTGGGAGTGCGTGTGCACTTTTGAATTTTACTGCTCATGTGCTCCTATTGCAACTTTTTTGATATCATCTTTGTGTGAGCATGCTCAAGTAAAGACCTTAGTTCATCTTGGTTTTCAATACCAAGTATTATTGGAGCTCACCAATATTTGGCGTTGTTGTCAAGGAAGCATTGCGAATTTTAGAATTCTAATCACTAAAAAAAATAATATCACAAAAAATAAATTATTATTTTTTGTCATCATTGGAGTTTTGGGATTGAGACCATTATTCAATCTAGACTCATCAATTACATGCAGATGGTTAATAATGAATGAGGAGAAGGAAAAATTAGGTCGGCAGATTTGTTCCTAGATATTCTTCCAACCTGAACTAAGGAGAAACAAGTAAACATTAGGACTCTTCCTTAGTGACCCATATTGTTGTATAAATTCTCATTGAACTAGTGATAGTCTTTCCTTCCCTTTCTAAATCAAAACATCTTGAGGTAAAGTCTGAATATTTTGAATGGAGGCTTGACACCGTATCCACAATGGGGGATGTTCCAAACCAACCCAGAGATGAAAGGAAAGGAGGAAATAAAGGATTTCGGGGGGAACATGTGATATGTGTACATGAGGAAGAAGAGGAGCACCCATTCCCCATTAGGGAGATGGATGAATAATATAAAAATGAAAAATATATACCCTGTCATCCTTCCATATTTCCATGGTCTACCTACAAAGGACCCATATACATAATCAGTTTTTCATTTGAGGTTTTGTGCAGGACATATGAGTGAAAAACTAACTCCCAAAAACTCAGGTTGTTTCTTTCAACCTTAAACTATGCAACATTAAGATGGTTTATGGGGCTAGAAGGAGGAAAAATCAATGCCTGGGATCAAATGAAAGAAACCTTCTAAGAATGAAGAGTTATCCAATTTGTTTACTATTAGGGTGTTCCCATGAATACGGGTAACACTTTTTAGCAAGAGAAGGGCACGAGGGGTGGAAAATGAGCTCGATTGAGCTTTTTTTAATCCCTTGATCGAGCATTTAAATGCTTGATTGAGGGCTAAACAAAGTGCTTGATCGATCTAATCAGAAACCCTCAATTGATCTCTATTGTTGATTGAGGGTTTGACAAAACCCTCGATCGAGACAATAGCTCGATCAAGACAATAGCTCAATCAATGAATTGTCTCGATAGAGATATTGTCTTGATCGAGTGTCTAGAAACCGTTATAAAAAGGAGCAGTGGTTCATTTTTTCTTGTGCTACTATTTAAAGTCTCGATCGAGCAATATCAAGGAGCTCAATCGAGGATTTGTAGCTTGAATGAGGATCGACTCATCAGCATCAACCACCACCATGGAGCGCATTCTATTGCCATGGCCTCCAAATGGCGAGGTAGGCTCGGAAACTCTTAAACCCTTAAAAATTAGTTATGATTTTTGTTTTAAATTTAATTTTTGTAAATTAGTTAGTATATTTTAAAAAAATTGTAAAATTTTGTATTTACATTAATTGTGCTTTATAATATAGATTTAAAAGTTTTGTTTATTTAATAATTTAATTTACATTTAATTTTTTTAATTGTGTTTTATAATTTAGATTTAGGTTTAGTGTTTTTAATTGTGGTTTATAATTTAGATTTGTTTTTTTCAATTATGTTTTATAATTTAAATTTAGATTTAGTATGTCTGTGTGTGTATTTTCAATAGAAAAAAATTTATAACTTGAAATTCCAGGATTATAGAGTCAAAGTTAAAAATAGCATTAATGTATCCAATAAGTGGTTATGGATTCCCTTGGAATGTCATGTGTGTTGGTTTAAGGTGTTATTTTTGTTTTTAGAAGAATGAAAGATTAACTTCCGACCTATGTGGTCACATGTGGTCATATGTGGGCATATTAAGAGGCCATATGTGGTGGTCTTCAATACATCTACTTGATTTTGGTTTCTTCCATTTATCATGTTATTTCCTAATACTCATACCTAGTGTTATTTCCTCTCGATTCTTTCCCTATCCATATTCTAAATTAGTGGTCTTTTCAAGAGGTCATTTGTAATAGTTCAACACATTGCTCTTGACCCTATATTCGTAGAAACAAATTTTAGTGCTTATGAGATAGCTTTCATCCTGTTTTACATATAAGATACATCACCATGATAACATTGTGATGTACTAACACCATCCTGATCATTTTCTTCATCATCCTCATCATTGTTGTCACAGTCATCAAAACATCATGAGGTTTGTATAAACATTGGAACATCATTTTATTTAGAGAATCACAGACACACACACAAACACACTGATGCAGGAGCATCCTGCTCTCCATCCAAGTCCAATGTTTGGTCATACCTGAGGGGTCTTGACATTTGCCTGAGCAGGGGTATTTTGATAATTTCATTGTAAATATGTTGAAATCCTTAGATTCTAAATGGGTGATGAGTCACTAGGTGAGTGATGAGTCATTGAGTGAGTCATGTAACTAATTCCTCATACAATGGCAACATTCGATGAAGGTTTAATATCTCATGGAGGGAGTCATAGAGATAGGGTTAAGTGTTTGATAAAATTAGATAGTAGTTGTTATGAGTTAGGAGATTGTTGAATATAATGTGGATATGAACCAGGCTTGGTTTCAAATTTCTTTTGTATAAATGTAAGAGCCTACGAGGCATCAAGTACTGGCCAAACAATGAGAAATCAATCCAAGAGAGTTCATTAGGGTTGTATCAGGTCTATGAAGATCAGAACACAGGTTCCGAGTCAATGTGAATATACAGGTTTCTTATGTTGAATGAAGAAAGGGAAATTTGTGTATGTCTATGTGTAAATAAATGAATGATGTCTTAATCATGATAGGAAAGTGATTCTCTCTGAGTGTATTGATATCCATCATGTGTAGAGTTCTATGCATGATTCTGTAAAATGAATGTTTGATGAACCTGTTAAATGCCTGATAATTATGTGTATGAGTGAACAGAGTGCCATTAACAGAGATCTATAGAAGCTGAAGGCTGTGGTGTATTCATTCGAATACAAGGCGTTAGAAATTGATCGTTTCAATGATCAATTTAACGAGATTACGGTTTGGTTAACCAGATGGAACGAAGTAGATAGAGGAGTTCCCTCCCGATGATACATTTTTGAAGGCAAGTCTGGATGGTTAAGATCTGAGGAGGAGGATCGACGGTCTAGGACAGATCCCGAAAGACCAAGGTACAAGATTGTTAAAGCTTCAGGTTGTGTGCTCCATTGAACGAAGATCATGTGGTGGAGTTCGAGGCCGAAATGATCAATGAACCATGTGGTATTTCTCTAAGGTGAAATGTGCATAAGTTAGACCTCTGAAATCCAAAGTGAACATTCCAAAAGTGATCACAGATCGATGGATGAGAGGAGCTGCGAAGTGATCAACGGCTTGAAGAGCATTTCGCTCGTGTACATGAGCAAGGGTTAACGACCAAACAGAACGAGAAATATTCATTAATTTCACCCTAATCCAAATTAACCCCACCATTGATCTGACTTGATCCGGATCCAACAGTCCAAGGTGATTGCGGAAGTCCGGATCCGACGGTCCAAAGTGTTGGGGAAGGGTCATTGTTGAGGAGTGATTGTGAAAGGAGACCGCGGAAGGGTGATTGCGGAAAGAAGTTGTGGAGGAGTGATTGTGGAAAGAAGTTGCGGAGGAGTGATTGTGGGAAGTCGATTGTGGAAGGAAGTTGCAGAAGATGATTGCAAAACAAAATTGCGGAAGCCACATTTGCTTGACCCTCCGCATTTAGGTGAACCCAAAATTTGAATGAATTCTAGTTTACTGCCGGTTTGAAGTCTGACCTTCAACGATTGCTGTGGAAGGAAGACTAAGCTATTTTTAGCTAAGTTTGGTGGTTATACTATTTTGGAACCCGAATAAAACTAGGAAAGCATGTTGGATTGGTTCTGCTGATCCCACCTACATCAGTTTGGTATCAAAGCGAGGTTCACAATTACAGCCAGGTTGAAGAAGAATCTGACCAAAGTTGGGGATTGAAGCTACCACAAAGGAAACATAGGTAAATCAAATTTTGATTTTCAATTCATGGTGAAATTGAAGGGTAAGCATAGAGATATATGTTAAAAAGGAAATGACATTTTCAATTTTAAGTTGCATTTATAATAGAAAATAATGAGATCCGGTGTACTCTTAAAAGAGGAATTCAGGGCAGATATTGGTCTAAATGAGATGGATCAAAAGGGAGAATGTTAAGATCTTGGTAAATATATTATAAGGTATTGTTTGATGTATTTATGTTAACTTTGTTTTGATATTATTGCATATTGAAGCCTATGACAAGGTTGATAGTAGCAGACAACTTGGAAGCTATGACAGAGAACATGTGTATTCTTGATGAGAAGAGTTTGTGAACTCTTAGAGAAAAGAAGAAGCAATGGAAGAAACTAAGGATCCAACAGAGGTTGGACAAGAAGGGGACAAGTTGAATGTTCTCAGAGAGGAAGTGGACTTATAAAATCCAATAAGAGAAAAAGAAGTTTCTCAAGAGGTTCTAGAGGAGAAAAAGCCAAGGATACCAAAAGGACAAGCTCAAGGAGAGATAGCTTGTTGAGGTATAGTAGTACATATGAAAAATTGCTAAGAGAAGGATTGGGAGCAGTCCACAAGTGAACAATGTGATGTTCACAGAGTAAGAGGAGATAGAGACAATGACTATTGCAAGTCATTGCAAAGGTTCTAAGGAAAGCCACAGCAGAGGAAAATATGCCAAGGAAAAAGGTATCAAGAGGATGAGTCAAGAGGAGTATGGAAGAGAATTAGTTGACATAGGATTGCAACTTATTCATTTAGAGATGTTGCTACAGAAACAAGACCAGAGGTATGGTTGGATAATGCAGAAAAAAGAAAGTGAGAAGGAATTCACTATAGGTGAATCTAGGGAAAAAGATATCTTCCATATTGAAGGAAGAACTCAGGACAACGGAGTCTAATATGGAAGTTTTTGAATGTGAACCAAAACAGGGTCCTTTGCTTGGAGAATATGATGATGAAGGAAAAGAGAGACTAACTGAAAGTCTCATGGATTCTTTAGGAAGTGAAAAACAAGTTATGGAGGAGATGACAGTGATTCTAAATGAGACCAAGAGGTCTTATGTTTTTTAAACGAATGATTTGGTTATGATTGCAGGTATTGCTGCAGATGATAGGCAATCTTTTGAAACTGTATCAAAAATGCATGGAGATCTTGAAGCCAAATACGATGAAGAACGTCTTTCAAGTGAGGAAAATTTTAAACTGTTGCAGCAAAAGGAACTCATTGATGAGTTGCTTAATGGATGAAAGAATTCAATTAAAGCTGTTATGAAGATGAAGGAAGAAAAACAAATATACAAAGACATTTCCATAGGGCAAGATCAGAATTGCATTCTGATGAAGGAAGAAACTGAACAGTCATATTGGACTGTCAGAAAAATTGAAGAAGGAGAAGATATGCTTTCCAAAATCATAGCAACAGAACATAATTATGTTGTAAGAGAGGATGAGATGATATCCTATAAAGGTAGTCAGGATTAAGATTTTATGCAGCCTGTAGCTCAGACTATAAGAGAGATAGATGTTGGTGAGGACAAAAGGAGGATGCCAGGAAGATCATCAGCAGATACTTCAGAGTCTCATGATTTTGAAACTGATTATTGGTGTGTGCTTGCAGGTATTGAAAAGTGAGGGAAGAGAGAAAACGAAATCTGCCATAACAAAGGAAGAGACCATATTGTCTCAAAAGGATGTTCAGTACCTAGGAGAACTTGGGGTTGTAGATTTGGCTAATGAAGACAGAGAGAAAATTTTTGATCTCAGAAAATATGATGTGGACTTGGAGATTCCAAGAGATTGGTTGATAAATCCAAGGATTGATGAAGATGATTGCTTAATGGGTGCAATCATAGAGGTACTTAGTATTAGAGAGAAGAAGATAGAAGATCAAGGCATTGAATTGTCTTGTAATTATGTGCTTTTGTTGCAGCAATCAAGTATGAGTTACTGCAGAGGAATGGCCAACTCAACTGATTCTGAGGAACAACTTGGAATACTTTATAGCAGAAATATGATTGTAGATCCTTAAGAGAGGATGCATCAACTAGTGGATAGCAGCAGAGAGCCAAAGGATAAGCATAAGAAGCAGGTCTACCAACAAGTGAATAGGCTGGGAAATGAGATTGAAATGATAAGGATTTTTATGGTGAAGGTTTCTTAGAGAAGACATGAGGAGAAAATGAATATTTACATCAGCAAGGCAAGAAACCAAAGCAGCAGTAGAAGACAAGTAACAGAGGAAGATTGCAAAAGAAAGTCTAGTGGAGCATTACAATAGAAAGTATGGAATCCAGGAGAGTTGCAGTAAGAAAAAAGATTACAGGACATCCATGAAGCAACTGAAAAGATTCAACATAAATTTTGGGATCCAGGCATATTGAATAGGAAGGTTATGACTTGGAGGTCATATTTCTTTCTTCTTGGGGAGTCTGATGCAGTAGCATCCTGCTATCCATCCAAGTCCAATGTTTGGTTAGAACTTAGGGGTCTTGGCATTTTCCTAAGCAGGGGTATTATAATAAATTCATTGTAAATATGTTGAATTCCTTAGATTTTAGATGGGTGATGAGTCACTAGGTGAGTCATGAGTCATTGAGTGAGTCATGTAACTAAGTCCTCATCTAATGGAAGCATTCGATGAAGGTTTAATATCTCATGGAGCGAGTCATAGAGATAGGTTTAAGTGTTTGCTAAAATTAGATAAAAATTGTTATGAGTTAGGAGATTGTTGAATATAATCTAGATCTAAACCATACTTGGTTTCAGATTCCTTTTGTATAAATGTATAAGCTTGCGAGGCATCAAGTGGTGGCCAAACAGTGAGAAATCAGGTCAAGAGAGTTCATTAGGGTCGTATCAGGTCTATGAAGATTAGAACACAGGTTCTGAGTCAATGTGAATATACAGCTTCCTTATGTTGAATGAAGAAAAGGCAATTTATGTATGTCTCTATGTAAATGAATGAATGATGTCTGAATCATGATAGGAGATTGATTCTCTCTAAGTGTATTGATATCCAACATGTGTAGATTTATGAGCATGATTCTGTAAATTGAATGTTTGATGAACCTGTTAAATGTATGATAATTATGTGTATGAGTGAACAGAGTGCCATTAACATATATCTATAGAAGATGAAGGTTGTGGCGCATTCATTCGAATACAATGCCTGAGAAATTGATCATTTCACTGATCAATTTAACAAGATCACAGTTTGATTAACCATATGGAATGAGGTAGACATAAGAGTTCCCGCCCGATGATAAATTGTTGAAAGAAATTCTGGATGGTTAAGATCTGAGGAGGACGATTGACAGTCTAGGAGAGATCCTGTAAGACCAAGTTACAATATTGTTAAAGATTCAGGTTGTGTGCTCCCTCGAATGAAGATCGTGTGGTGGATATCGAGGCCGAAATGATCGACGACCCATGTGGTATTTCGATGAGGTGAAATGCACAGAAGTTAGACCTCTAAAATACAAAGTGAACGTTCCAGAAGTGATCGCCGATTGATGGAGGAGAGGATCCATGGAGTGATCAATGTCTAAGTGAAGAGAATTTCAATCGTGTACATGACCGAGGGTTAACAGCCAAATCAGATGAGAAATATTCATTAATTTCATGCTAATCCAAATTAACCCCACCATTGATCTGACTTGATCCGGATCCGATGGTCCAAGGTAATTTCATAAGTCCGGATCCGAGGGTCCAAGGTGATGCGGAAGGTTCATTGCGGAGGAGTGATTGTGGAAGGAGACAGTGGAAGGGTGATTGCGGAAAGGATTTTTGGAAGAGAGCTGCTAAGGAGTGATTGTAAGAAGGAAATTGCGGAAGGAATTTCCAGAAGACAATTGTAGAAGTCAAGTTTTCTAGATGCTCCAAATTCAGGTGAACCCGAAATTTGAATGAATTCTGCCCTTCAACGACTACTGCAGAAGGAAGAATTAGGTGTTTTTAGCTAAGTTTGGTGGTTCTACTATTTTGGAACCCGACTAAACCTGGGAAAGTTGTTTGGATTGGTTCTGTTGATCCCAGCTGCATCACACACAAACACATATATATTTTCTTCATTGTTTCATACAGATCATTCTCCAGAGAAGTGTTATTCCCTCTGTCATGTCCCCTCCCTAGTGTCCTTGGCCACTACTTGGATCCTCCCATCCCTAGGGGGTCTAAGATATTAATTAAATGAAAAATTTAATTAATGGGGGTAATTTTGAGGCAATTATACCATAGGAGTTAATTAATTAATTAAATGCTGAAGTTGGAAATAATTATGAGTTGTATTATTTTTTATTAATTTTTATTGGTAATAAAATGTGGCAAGTGGTGATGATTAATCTAGGAAGTCGAATTGGTCATGCAGACCACTCTTTCCTTAGTGGCAAATCTCAGGAAAGGAAGGAATCCAAAGGAGGAAAGAAGACAAAGCAAACAAATTGGAAACTGACAAAAGAAAATAGAAAAACTAGCAAAAGCAGAAAAGAGGAAAGTAAAGAAAGTGGGAAAATGAAGAAAAGCAATCAGAAGAAAAGTAGAAACACCCATAAAATCTACCTAAGGCACACTTGCCAAAATTTAGTGAAGGATGTGAAGGAAAAAAGCGTTGGAAAGCACAGAGTTGATATTCCTCTCAAGGAATGCACCCTCCCTCATCCAAACGTGTGGCTATCTTGGTAAACAAGTCATCTCAACTCCATTGAATAAATTTTGATCATTGTTAGAATTTGTCTTGAGAGCTCTGAGCCCTCTAGTTGAGTGATGTGCCTCAACAAGTTTTCTTGGGAGATGTTCCCCAAGGCCCTTAGTTCCCAGTGAGTGATATCCAGGTACAAAATATGTTATTGCAGCCAAGAACATTCAGTTCAGTCCACCATTGAAGATACACAGCCAATTTGAAGAGGAGACCACTAGTACAGAAGAGATCACTAGTACAGAAGATTTGCAGCTAGATTTGGTGGAGAAACACTAGAGGATGAAGACAGTTATCCAAAAATGTGCCTAGGACCTCCAATGAACGCAATAAGCTGATATCTACAGAGATAATAGGCTGCTAAAGTCCATGGATCAAATATCAGACCTGATCTCCACTCTTCTTCTACTACTACATCTAACTCAGCTAGATTTGGAGGTGATTCCCCTGAAAGAGAGAGCTAGTTTGACGATTGTGCCCCAGTGAAGACTAGAAGCTTAGAGTGAAGCAAGATCAGACATCTAACCTGTATATGGACTGATAATTTCTTCCAGAACAAAGCCAAAGTAATTTCCTTCTTCTCCTCACCATTCTCCCTCTATTGTAACAGAAATCTAGCCTGTGAAGCATTGTTCTTTGAGAATCAATAATTTAATAAAAGGAGGAGTGTTCTGAAGTCATATTTCAAATTATATGTGTTTAATGTCATATATCATAGATGTATTTAACATAATAATAGAGTTTATGGTTCATTAGAGCAGTTTGATGAGTTAAAATGCAAGACTAGCTAGTTGGGTATTAATTCTAGACTAGTTTCACCACTTTTACTGCCAAATCAATTATAAGCATTCATTTTGCATTCTGTCAGTTGGGGGAGGATAAACCAGTATAATATCCATATCAGTCTCTAATTCGAGAATTCAGAAGCCTCTAACGACCGTTTGGAAAGCCTGTTAAATTACTAGCTCATCAATCCCGGTCGAGCTCTTGCGCCCCAATTCTTCCCAAACTTTCCCAAGTCTATTAAAACAATTTCCATAACATCACCTACACTTATTTGAATGATATTAACTTTTCCATTAACTCCCAGGATCCCCACCTATCTAGTATGCATATGTCAGCTGCCCAGGAAGCCTCAAAGTAGGCAACAATGCACACTATTGTTGAAAAGTGAATGGTTCTACTACATGGTGCATAAGACATATCTGAACTAACCTACTGACCTGATAATACACCTCAGCTCATCATTTTCCAAAATTTAAATTTAATCCCACTGACCTCATCTCAAGTTCCATTCCCCATCACTTACTTCCCACTCTGCTTGGGATAAAGATTGCAAAATTTACTAAGTAAAAGTTAATAAAAAAAGTGACATTGAGTTGATATTTTGGTAATATCTTGGCCAGGATATTACAATGGTATCATAACATGGTCCTTTGAACCTTCTCTTGTTGTGGTGATGAGCTCAATAAAAACCCTAGCACTAAAGGAAAGAACCCCAAAGATACTAGGGAAGAAGAGGTAGATTCTATAGAAGGAGAAATACAAGGGGATAAAAACATGTCTGATCAAGAATATAATGATGTGTTTAGACAAATGCTTATTAATATGGTTAGAGGGATCGATAATCTAATTCATACCTTGGCACGGAATGGTCAAGAAACTAAAGAACTCCTTAGTAGACAGTTTGCACACAAAGAGGTAGAAGGGAGTGCTAGTGGTTCCCACCATGGTGTAAAGAAGATATTTGCAAAAACCATTTTTTCAAAGACTAGTCCACATAATAGGCCTAGACACTTTAAATTGGATTTGAAATATCAGCCTTAGCATACCATGCCCACATTCTTTGAGGAAAATAAAGAAGTACCCGGTGCACTAGTAGCTACCTATGAGGAAAGGCATGCAGTATATCTGACCTTGATTGAAGAGTGCAAAAGAGATCTCACTTTCAAATATTTTTCTAAGATTTATCTAAAAAATCAGCCGAGGGGATATAATAGCCACCTAACAAAAAAATTTTGAGTTGATGACTATTGTAGGTAAGGTCCAATTACCTTACTATGATGGGACTACAAAATGCAATTCTAGTTCCTAGGTGCAAAAACTAGACATATATTTTCAGCTGCATCCCATGGCTAAAAGGGATGCCATCAAGATGGCAGTTTTTCATTTGGAAGGAGAGGAAAGTTATTGGTGGTTCCATGGCATGAGAACCTTGGGACATGATTTACTAGAGTCTTATGAATATTTCACCAGGAGGTTGGTGGAAAGATTTGATAGGAGGGACCCTAAGATGTCTTTATGTGAGTTGGCACATGTAAAGCAAACCAGCACTCCAGAAGCATATATAACAAAATTTCAAAAGTTGGCAGTGATGGTCACTGATATATCAGAACCCAGGTTGATCCTCTTGTTCACGGAAGGATTAGAAAGACCTTTAAAAGGTTTGGTTAAATCCTATTGACCAGCTACATTAAAAGAAGTTGTGAGCAGAACGAGGGATCTGCAAGATGTAATCCCAAGAACCAGATACCCACCTAAGTTGAATACACCTACAAAATTTCAAAATCAAAAGAAACCATTCAGAAATGTTTCTGCCCAAAACAAGAAAGAATATTCATTCCGAGATCGGGATGCGTTAAGAAGGAAAAAGTTGTGTTTTTCCTACCAAGAACCATGGGTTCTGGGGCACAAATGTGCAAAAGGTATAGCTCATTACATAGAAGTATTTTCTAAAAGTGATGAGGAGGAAATGAGTGCAGAAGTACAAGTGGAAGAACCAGTAGAAGAGGGGTATAATACAACAGAAGAAGAAGAACCAACGCAAACAGAAGCAAAATTTGCAGTTTTGAGTGGAGTTCCCTGCTACCACACTATGATATTCAGGGGAGTGGTGCAAGGGCAGAAACTTTCAGTGTTGGTCGATGAGGGGGGAACACATAATTTTATTGATGCAGCCATGGTGGAGAGAAGAAAACTCCAATCTGAAAAATTTGGACATTTCACAGTCATCATTCCTGGAAAGAAAAACACTATGCAGTGCAACAGATGGATTCCCAAGCTGTAGGTAACTATTGGAGACCATACTGTAACTGATAGTTTTTACATTGTTGATGTTGCTGATACTAATGTTGTGTTGGGGGTGCAATGGTTGTTCTCACTTGGTGAGCATGTGGTAAATTACTAGATCCCACAAATGTGCTTTAAAGATACTGAAGGTAAGCAAGTGGTTTTGAGAGGTGTCAACACCTACCCAAAACAGGTGATTTCTGCACATAGTATTAGATCTGTTTTGAGGCATGGAGACATAGAGTGGGCTAGTGAATGTTTTATCTCTACCAAAGGAACCACCATTGATGTGTCACAACATCCTTAGGACATTCAAAGATTGCTCCACAAACACAAAAAGGTGTTTGAAGATCTGCCACATGGAAGGCCTCCTGATAGGGGTACTGAGAATTGGATAGAGCTGGAACCTGGTACCTTTCCTATAAAAATACATCCCTGCAAACATACCAAGAGATTCAAGGATGAAATAGAGAAAACCATCAAAGAGTTGCTTGAGATGGGGTTCATAAGACCAATCTCAAGTCCCTTTGCTTCATCAGCGGTTTTGGTCAAAAAGAAAGATGGAACAATGCGCATGTGCAATGATTACAGAGCTTTAAATCAGAAAACCATCAAGAACAGATATCCTATTCCAAGGATTGATGAGATGATGGATGAGCTGCACGGAGCCAAATATTTTTCCAAGATTGATCTTCGTTATGGTTACCACCAAATCAGAATGAAAAGTGAAGATATTCAGAAAACCATTTTTCGGTGTCATTTTGGGCATTTTGAATTTCTGGTCATGCCTTTTGGCTTGACAAATGCACCAACAAATTTTCAATCTTGCATGAACAAAATATTTAGCAAACAACTTCATAAGTTTGTACTTGTATTTTTTTATGACATTCTGATTTATAGTAGGACATGGGAAGAACATTTGCAGCATTTGGACAATGTTCTAAGTTCTAACTCTTCTTGCAGAACAACCTTTTATGGTAAATTGTCAAAATGTGAGCTTGGTATGAAGGAGCTCCTATATATTGGCCACATCATTGGGAAAGAAGAAGTAAAGGTAAACATGGAGAAGATCCAATCCATCCTTGATTGGCCAAGCCCAAAGAACATAACAACTCTAAGAAGATTTATTGGATTATGCACATATTATAGAAAATTTGTAAAAGGATTTTCCAAACTCACTTCTCCCTTGATAGACCTTACTAAGAAGGGTGCTTTTTGCTGGAATGAGGAGACTAAAAAATATTTTAATAGAATGAAGGAAGTTATGAGCAGCTTCCCATTACTTGCACTTCCATGCTTCAACCAACCTTTTATATTGGAGTGTGATGCCTCAGGTGAAGGAATTGGAGCAGTATTAATGCAAACAAACATCCCATTGCTTATTAGAGCAGAAAATTGCAGCCCCATGAGAGGCTATATTCTATCTATGATAAAGAGATGTTATCCATCATGAATGCATTGGATGAATTTAAACAATATCTGGTGGGAGGAAAGTTCATAGTCAAGACTGATCACAACAGCTTGAAGCACTTCTTGACCCAAAAAGAGTTGAATGACAGACAACAGAAATGGGTAAGCAAAATTCAGTCTTATGATTTTGATATTGAATATAAGAAGGGTAAGTTGAATGTAGTTGCTGATGCCCTCTCTAGAAAACCTGCTTTTTCTTTGATGCAAGTACCTACTGATTGGAAGGCCCAACTAGTTAAGGAATATGCAGAAAATCAGTTTGCTTGTGAATTGCTAGATAGAGTAAATCAGGATGATTCTTACCAAGTTATCAATGTTGTTATTTATTACAAGAACAAAATTTTTCTAACTCCTGAATCCAAGTTGAAAGAGCAGATTTTGATGGCTTCCCACAATGCACCAGTAGCAGGCCATCCTGAATTTTTGAAAACTTACCAGAAGGTAAGAGAGAGGTTCACTTGGAAGGGCCTCAAGGAGGATGTTCTAAGTCATGTGAGGGAGTGTACTGCATGTCAACAGAATAAGGTTGAACGTACTCATCCTGCTAGTCTCCTTCAACCATTGCCAATTCCTGAATAGAAATGGGAAAGCATATCAATGGACTTCATCACAAGTTTGCCCAAATCCCAGGGTAAAGACAGTATTTTTGTAGTAGTTGACAGGTTAACTAAATTTGCTCACTTTTTTGCTGTCACATCTAATATTTCTTCCAGTCAAGTTGCTGCACTATTTTTTAAGGAAGTATTTAGATTGCATGGGATGCCCAAAATCATAATCAGTGACAGGGATAGCAAGTTTAGTGCTTTTTGGCAGTCTTTGTTCGAATTGGTAAAGACTAGTTTAAACCTCAGTACAAGCTATCACCCCCAGATAGATGGGAAAACTGAGAGAGTTAACCAATGGTTGGAAGGTTATCTCAGGAACTATGTTACAGGGCGGCATAAGGCATGGGTCAACTGGTTACATCTGGGGGAGTTCTGCTATAACACCACATTCCACATGTCCATTGGAATGACCCCATTCAAATCCTTGTATGGGTACGAGTCTTCCACTTTTGTAGATATGGTTTTTGGGAATTGTAAAGCACAGAAGGAAAAGGATTGGCTACAAGAAAGCCAAGATATCCTTAAAGCACTTAGAGAAAATTTGTAGGTTGCATAAAATCGGTAGAAAATCAATGCAGATAAGAAGAGAACAGATCGAACTTTCCAAGAAGGAGACTTGCTTTATCTGATATTGCAACCATGTAGGAAAAAAACTCTTAAGAAAAAGGGGGTTGAAAAATTATTGCCAAGGTTCTATGGACCCTAAAAAATAATAAGAAAAGTGGGTGAAGTGGCCTATGAGTTGGAGCTGCCAGCAGAGAGAAAAATACATAATATCTTCCATGTGTCATGTTTGAAGAAAGCAGTTGGCCAACAAGTTAAGGTTTCAAAAATACTGCGTCCTCTTGATGATGAAGGACACCTGGTCTTAGAGCCAAAAGAAATTTTGCATGTAAGAGAGAGGAAGTTGAGGAGCAAAATTATCAAGTAATTTCTAGTGCATTGGAAGGGGCTGCCCAGTGAAGATGCCACCTGGGAAGATGAAAAGATTTTGTAGCATCCTGGTTTGAAATTGCTTGAGGACAAGCAGTCTTGGGAAGGGAGGACTGTCATGTCCCCTCCCTAGTGGAATTGGTCATTACTTGGATCCTCCCATCCCTAGGGGGTCTAATAGATTAATTAAATGAAAATTTTAATTAATGGGGGTAATTTTGAGGCAATTATACCATATGATTTAATTAATTACTAATTAATTAATTAAATGTTGAAGTTGGAATTAATTATGAGTTGTATTATTTTTTATTAATGTTTATTGCTAATAAAATGTGGGAAGTGCTGATGATTAATCTAGGAGGTAGAATTGGTCATGTGGAACACTCTTACCTTAGTGGCAAATCTCAGGAAAAGCAAGGAATCCAAAGGAGGAAAGTGAACAAGCAAACAAATTGGAAACTAACAAAAGAAAACAGAAAAACTGCAAAAGCAGAAAAGAGGAAAGTAAAGAAAGTGGAAAGATGAAGAAAATCAGTTAGAAGAAAAGTAAAAACGTCCAGAAAATCTACCTAAGGCGCACTTGCCAAAATTTAGTGAAGGAGGTGAAGGAAAGAAAGGTTGGAAAGAACAGAGTTGTTATTCCTCTCAAGGAATGCGTCCTCCCTCATCCACACGTGTGGCTAGCTTGGTAAAAACATCATCTCTTCTATTTAAGAATGTTCTCAACTCCATTGAAGAACTTTTGATCATTGTTAGAATTTGTCTTGAGAGCTCTGAGCCCTCTAGTTGAGTGATGTGCCTCAACAAGTTTTCTTCGGAGATGTGCCCCAAGGCCCTTAGTTTCCAGTGAGTGATATTCATGTTCAGAATATGTTATTGCAGCCAATAACATTTATTTATGTCCACCATTGAAGATACACAGCCATTTTGAAGAGGAGATCACTAGTACAGAAGATTTGCAGCTAGATTTGGTGGAGGAATACTAGAAGATGAAGAAATTTATGGATAAATGTGCCTGGGACCTCCAGTGAACTCAATAAGCTGATATTTGCAGAGATAATAGGTTGATAAAGTCCAAAGATCAAATATCATACCTGATCTCCACTCTTCTTCTACTACTACATCTCCCTCAGCTAGATTTGGAGGTGATCCCCTAAAAGATAGAGCTAGTTTGATGATTGCACCCTAGTGAAGACCAACTGTTAACACCCAAAAAGTGCTCACTAGCTCATTTCCCTATACACATGCCCCTTTTGTCCATTTTTGCCTCTAAAACCTTCAAAAGGTCACCAAAAAGACCATAATACACCTTTTCCCCCTCAAAATATGTATTTTTCTTCAAAAAACATAAAAAACCCTCAAAAAGGGTCCAAAATTCCCAAAAATCAATTAAAAGGGAATAATATTCAAAAAATATTCAAAAAAGGAAAAAGAGGGAAAAAGAGACCTAAACCATTTTAGCAATACCATTGGTTTCCTCAAACCATGGTTGTATTTCCCATCACCAAAAACTATAAGAAGGTGATAGGGGCTCCTCACTATTGATTTCCATATCCATCCTATCCTCACATTGCCAAAATCCCTCTTGAGATTTTGCCCAACCATTGCAGCATCTTGGAGAAGAGAGACCATTGAAAGATTGGAGCATCTCAACATTGTAGCTTCCCCAACTCAACAATCCTCACCATTGAGGTATATTTTTGCAAGCCATTGCTTGCCCATCAATAGAAAATTTTCAAATTCTTTATTTCTTGTTTCTCTTATGGATCTCATTGTTTATTGTTCTTAAATCTAGTTTTTATTTCCTTGCACATGTTATATCATATTTACTGTTATTTACATTTGTTTTTACTTTTACATTGAGACTGCTGCTACAAGTTAGCAGGAGCACCTTTAGCACTAGCTTGGGAGAAATCCTAGGAAACAGTTTTTGGCAACTCCGCTGGTTTTTGAACTTTGAATCTTTGATTTAGATCTATATTTTAGTTTTTTTTTCCCTTTAATGTTGCAGATCTGGCATATTAGTCATCCCCTTGCTTGCTGCCCTAGTCATTGGCCTTTTCTGCAGCCTAAACAGCCCAAAATTTCAATTTTTGGGTTCGTTTTTCAGTGACGTTTTCCGTTCATCGCATCGTGGCTTTCGGCACCGACAACTGCGATTCACATCATGGCTTTCAGCCTGTTTTCCACGCTCCACATCGCAGCTTTTATCCTCGTTTTTGTGAGTCACATCGTGAGTTTTAGCCTGATAGCCACGATCCGCCACGCGGGTTTTGCCAATATCGCTGCGATTCACATCGCGGATTTTAGCCTGAAAGCCGCCATCCACACGCGGGTTTTGCCACAAACAGCCGCGATATCGCTTGTTTTGTCTGACCCATTTTTCTAAGTTTTTTGCTCATCTTGTCCCATTTTTTCCAGCCACCTTTCCTCCAATTTTATGACAACGTACTATCTCATTTTGCAGCATTAAAAAATTCATATTTATTTTCTTTTATGTGCTTTGCTACACCATTTTAAAAAATTTCAGTTTAGTGAAAGAAAATTTGTGAAGCATTTTTTCAGTTATAAATCTCATGTTTTGCAAGTTAAAATCAGAATTTTAAGTTGCCTCATATTTCACCCAAGTGGGACATTAGAGATTTACTCATTTTTATGATATTTGCTTTACCTCAAACATTTTGAAAAATCCATATTTTTTGAAAATGTTATCAAAAGCATTTACATTTTAAATCATTTTTTCATTTTTCACAAGTTGAAGTCGTCATTTTAATTTGTGAATAGTCGCCCAAGTGAGGAAAATTCCTTTTGTACACAACCACACCATCACACAATCTGTCACAATAAATCCAAGTGAACCTTAAAAATTCTCTTAACTCAACCAACTTTCTAACCCCATTTGGGGAGCACCAAAAGAATATTGTAGTTAGGTAGGACTGAGGGGATAAGTATCCAAATAACACCCCTCACTCACTTTCATTTTAAGACATAGTGGTTGACATTTAGGGTACCAAAATCCCCTAGTATTTTTTGGCACGGTTTAAAACCAATCTGTTGGAAAGGCCTCTCCGTCAGGAGGGTCGAAGTAGCCAGACTGGTTCCGGAGGCCTGAGTGGACTACCACAATCCATTTAGTCACCGAAGGACACCTACTCTATGTTATCGTTGCACCACCCTTGTGGGAGTACAATGGTGATAGAACAAGAGCTTCAGATTCACCTTTCTGGACGTGTCATGAACGAGGTATCTTAGTGGCCTATCTTCTAGGATTGTCTACCCGATGTTCCTCCCGGTAGGGGGATATCTAGCCTTTGGTTCTACAATTCATATTGTCTGACTTGGATTTCATCACCTTGTAGAGGATATGCCTTGTTGAGTCATAATACTTTTTAGTTAGGTGGTTGCATGCTCTATTACCTCCCCTTGGTCAGTGAGTCTACCATTTTCTATTTTTAGGAGCCATTTGCATGTTGGTATTTTGACCACATTTTTTGATTTCTCCACTTACTATAGCATAGCTATTATAGTAAATGTTTCGAGTTTGGTTGTTGGCCTGAGTGCCATTTTTTTTTATGATCCCCTTTTGCACACACAGTTGCATTAGGTTTTTCGAGCTTTCCACTCACCACCACACATTAGTTTTAATAGACGATTGTCACCATTGAGTCCCCAAGACGTTCTCAATGTTTCAGGCGTGAACCCCCCTCAATTCGGTTGACTTGACACCACACGTCATAGATGTAGAGATTTATCACTCGACTCCACACGTCATCGACATAGAGCCTAGTCACCTGATTTGGACAGCACCATCTAGCCCCATGGCTGGTATTCCTTCCAATGCTTTCAACGTAGGGACTGTTGGTGGAACATCCTCCACCACCCCGACTACCACATTAGCCACCACCACCACAAATACTACTGGTATTCCCAACATGGGACCTACATCCACTTTAGGGATGCCCAACATGGGACCTACACACACTCTAGGTATGCCCTTATCAAGAACCACTTCTACCATACCAAACCCAGGGTCTACTATACCTAATCCAAACCCATCTGTAACTCATGTTGCACTTGGGGGCGCTGGCCCCTCTCACACATCTTTAGGTGGAGGACACATCCTTTTTATAGCTAATATTCCCTTTGCGGGTAGTGGCTCAACCCATAATGCTACCACTAGCACTTATGCCCCATCAACCATGTCACAACCCTCTACTAGTCTGCCATTTATGGCCAGTCTTAACTTACCAGACCTAGCAAGGTTAACAAATGACCCCATTAGACATGGCCTTACTTGGCCCCCCATGCCCACAAAACTCCCATTAGACATCCCAAAGTTTGAAGGGAAGGCTGGAGAAGACCTAAAAAATCATATTATGTCTTTTCACCTATGGTGTTCCTCAAACTCCATAGTCGATGATTCTATTCGACTCCGACTTTTACAAGGAAATTTCACTGGCTCGACAGCCAAATGGTATATTGAGCAGCCACATGGGACACACCCTACGTTTACATCCCTCGCCTCAAATTTCCTACAGTTCTTTCAACTACCCGTTTGCTATGATGCAGGAGTAGAAATCCTATTGTCTTGTAGATAGAATATGGCCACCCATATCATAGATCATATTCATGAGTGGTGCAAGCGCCATAGTCTGTGCAAGATCAAAGTAGATGACCGTATCTTCTTGGATTGGTTCCTGAAATCCCTCCTTCCACTCATAGCCAAGGATGTAGCTTCTGAACGAGCCTAGTTGGAAGAAGAATCCATTTTAAAAGCCTAGTGGTTCGACTTGATCTACACCTAGTCTGGCTATTTATACACAATCTTACTGGATGCCCCACCCGGTGATCCATCCCGGAGCGACGCGCCAGAGGCATCCCATGCCGTTGATGGTATCATTGGCCAGGTTATGGCACAAAACAAACCTTTCACCATGATGAGTAGCATTAACGCCCCAAACTCTCTAGGGATACATCTCATTCCGGAGCTACAACTTCGTATGCTCCAATGACGTGCACCCACCACACTCATGGACCCTCATGTCCCCCACAGTGTTATGGGAAAGCACCCTCAGCTTATGCACCACCTATATATTACAACCAGCAGGCCAATCAAACTCTGGTTCACCCACAAGTTCAATCGGCTTATTATCCTCAACAGGAAGCACCTCCTGCCCCAACACTTCCAATAGCTCAAGGTTACCAACAAACACAACAAACAAAGGGTCCAAATCCAAACCCTCCTACTTACTATCCACAGTAGCCTGCTCCAGCACCTGCTCGACCTCAAAACCCCTGACTGCCCCATGGCAAGTATACGCACAACGAAACCAACCTCAAAACTAGAACAACCAGCGTAACCAAGGAGGTCAATAGAATCGCAGAAGAGGACGCAACCACGGAAACAACCAACAATAAAACTAGGGAGGGCAGCCACCTAATCCTCCCAATAACAATAACGCTGCTCCTACCAATCAAAACCCTGATCGTCCACCGAAATAGGGCAAAAAACCCAACTTAAGAACAAATCACCCATGTTCTTTTTGTTCGGTATATGACCACTACACACATAATTGCCCCCATTTGGAGAAGGCACGTCAACTTTGGGTCGATGATGCCCAACGCCAAGGGCATGCTGCATAGCCAGCACCACCTCCCCAACTGCAACCCATGATTTTGCAGAATCCTCTACCCAACCAAGAAGTAGTAAAAACCTGTCCAATGGATCCCCCACAAGGATCCGCTGCACCACAACAGCAAATTACATATGCTGCAACTGATTACCAGCATACAGAGTCGAGCACTCACCATTTGCTAATGATGTCATCAAATGATATCAACCTTCAAACTCGCTGAAACCAATACGGCTCAGCCCCTAACCTACTGATCCATCCTCAAGCACCCTCCCAACTGATCAGACATTATGCATACCTAATATGCCAATGGACAGGGGTCCAAAATTCCCTCGCACCCCCCTAAGACGAATCAACAACAACCCTAATGCTTGTGCAGCTTCAAACTATAACATTATAGAAGACTTAGCCCAGTCCCCTGCTGCTATGTCCACTCTATAAGTCCTAAAAAACCGTCTTGCACAAAGGAAATTATTGTTGTCCTCCATTGGTGCCATAGACCCTAACGATTCCCATATGATGGCATTTGACTTAGACCAAGACGAACCACGTTTTCCATCGTCACTAGCTTTTTAGGTTTCTATATCCATTTGAAACCTTGTCATTCATTGATGCATCATAAATGAAGGTGCCTCCACCTGTGTTATGTCGACTTTTGTCTAGCATAAACTTGGATCCCCCGCACTTCAGCCATTAACTACCGCATTGTGAGCTTACGATGGTTGTTCATCCCAACCGCAGGGCCTGTTAGTTAACGTTCCCGTACAACGTGGGGGAAAACTGATTCTCATATACATAGAGGTAATCAACTCCCAGCTTGATTACAACCTCCTATTAGGACGGAATTACATGTATAAAATGAAGGTTGTCGCTTCATCCGTTTTTCGCCTCATGATGTTTCCCCACAAAGGATGCATAGTCAAAATCGACCAAGTAACATACTATGATTTTAATGCCCCTGCAACACCTGAAAATGTTCTACCTATGATCAAGCAACTTGTTCAGAGTGCACCCACATCGTTCGTCTCCTCAGTTGGACCCGGGATATATTCGGATACTCCCATGACCTCCACTTTCCCATCTGTCCCACCCCCACTACGGATAACTAAAATATCTGATCTGTGCACCCTTTCGCACAATACACAACCACATACTCAACAGCCACCATTACTACCACAACCACCCATGGTGCCTAGTCACATCGGAGCAACACTGATTCATACTATCCCTTTTTTATTTCCCCCTTCAGGCGCCATCGGCACACCAGTCATGGCTACACTTAATCTCCCAGGATTAACATTAGGACTACCTATGTGGTACCTACCTGCCCCAACCTCTCCCCTGACACCAAATGTCATTTTATAGCCAGTACAACCCATCAATACCTCTAACCGTCCACCCCCTGGTGTAACGAACATCCAAAACCGACCACCTCCAACTGGGACCACTGCATCAACATCTAGTAATGTTACCCCTCAATTCCACTACAATGGGGGAAGAGGCCCACAAACCTACACGACCAAACCCACAACTCGCACCGCCCCACCGACTCCTAAGTTAGCGAAGAATCCCCCAACAATCCGTGTTCCCCCTAAGTCCTCTTTGTGCGACGATATAGACCACACTACCCATCAATATACACAATTACCAGCACTTCAAGAGCATATGCAAATGTTGGATGATGACACTAACATTCCAGTTGTCAAACTCGAGCTGCACCTCAACCTTGTGATAAATCATTGTGTACCAACCACCCTTGTGCGATATGCGGCATCTACGGCCATTACTCACATCACTGCCCCGATCTCCCAGATTATAGAGCAGCACTATACGAATTGAATAATGCCGACCTAGAGATATCCCCCCGCTCATTGAGAAAATATTCCCCCCAGAATCTTCCCCCTCAGAAGAAATCAATACCATTTATATGATTTCAACCACCTACAATCCCGAACAAATTGATTTGATGACGCACTACTTCCGTAGCAATGAGGAAATCCTAGAAACACTTACTACACTGGACTACCCCTGGGATGATATGCACCATCGATCATACTTCATCCCTGAGGCATCTACCTCCACCACGGAAAACCAATTGTCCGTTGAATCAAAAGCTTTTTTACCAACCAAGGTAGATTGGTTCAAAGATCCAATCCCAACATCAGATGCCTTTGAAGAAGGTAATATGGCCAACATTTCGCCTATCATCAAAATTGACATCTCCACCACCCCTGGAAAACCTAAGCTTATCTCCTTAGGTGCATCATGCACTGAAAAGGAAACCCAATCCTATAAGAAACTCTTCCAAGAATTTGCGATGTCTTTTCCTGGTCTTACACCGAGATGCCTGGTCTTGATCCTACCATTGTAGAACATCACATAGACACTTGGCCTAACATACCTCCGATCTGCTAGAAACAACGTCCCATTCACCCATCTAAGCTTCCAGCCATCAAGGCCGAAATTGAGAAGCTTCGAGCAGCAGGTTTCATATACCCTATGATTATACCACCTGGGTTTCCAACCCAGTTCTAGTCAATAAGAAAGTAGGCACCATTCGTGTCTGTACTGATTTCCGCAACCTCAATCTAGCTTGTCCCAAAGACAACTACCCAACACCATTTATTGACCAACTAATCCATGCATGTGCGGGGCATGAGGTACTATCTTTCATGGATGGTTTCTCCGAGTATAACCAAATCCAAATCCGCAAGGAAGATCAATACAAGACCGCTTTCACTACCCCATGGGGCATCTTCGCCTATTGCGTCATGCCTTTCAGTCTCAAGAATGATGGAGCCACATTTCAGTGAGCCATGACTTATTGTTTTGATGACCTGATTAACATCATATTGGTTTAACTAGACGACCTCACGGCTCAATCTAAGAAATGATCTAACCATCTAGACGACCTTCGACAAGTCTTCTTGTGTTGTCGCAAATACCAAATCCACTTGAACCCACTCAAGTGTGTCTTTTGCGTAACAGCAGGCGGCCTGTTGGGTTTCATCATTTCAGAAAAAGGGATCATCGTAGACCCTTTAAAGGTCCAAGCCATCGTGGACCTACCATCACCTCGTACACTAAGACAGCTACAAATATTTCAGGGGAGATCCAACTTCCTCTGCCGCTTTGTCCCCGATTATGCCACGATAGTTCATGGTTTCCTTCTTTTACTATTCCTTCATACCCGTTTTGTATGGGACGACCAAGCGGAAGGAGCTTTCACAGACCTGAAGAAAGCACTCACTAATGCCCCCTTGATTTCTCCTCTGGATTTCACAAGAGACTTCATCCTTTACATTTCGGCATCCGATTATGCCATTTCTTGAGTACTCATCCAAGAAGACTCTGCTCGTCAAGAGCATGTCATTTACTATGTAAGCCAAACGTTATCAGGCCCGCCACTGCGCTACCCACATGAAGAGAAAATGGCCCTCACCATCGTCTTTTCTGTTAAATTTTCTGAATTTACTTCAATCTGATCTAGGATATTAACTGAGAGAACAACATGTACAGCATATCTACATCATATCAATCATGGAGACAATAATGCAAGCACACAAGAGACACAAAGATTTACTTGGGGAAAACCATAAAGGTGAAAAACCCCAATAACTTCCTCAGAGATAGATAGAGCAATGATACAACCAACCAAGAGAGATAGCCATAACCTAGCAGCAGATCCTCCTCCTCCATAAGTGCGCCACTCCTCCTTCAGTGTATGTGTGAGAAGTGAGTGAGTAAATAGAGTGCCTCCCGCACTCTATTTATACTTGACTTGACTTGCCTTTTTACCTAACTCATGTAGGCTCGAACTTAACCACATAACATAATGCTGACTGGGCCGACCCCCAATAGGGTGGTCTAATAACCCTTTGACCCACATGGCCGACCCCCAATAGGGTGGTCTAATAACCCTTCGACCCACATGACTTATACAGGGCCGACCCCAACAAGGTGGTCTAATAACCCATCAAGTATAATTTACGACATTTACAATATAAATGACGACACTTCCTTATAGAGGAATAATACCATCTCTATAGGAATACAATATACATATATGTGAAATACATTCCGAAGTTACATATACATCAACACTCCCTCTTAACTAGGAAGGTATTTCTCAGCACAGTTCTTCTAGCACAAGTCATCTTCTCTGGATCATCGTCACTGGATAATCGTCATCGAGTCATCATCATCGTCACTGCTGCTGCTATCTCAATCAATCTCTGAATCTACTCGTCATAGGAAGTTCTACAGAGCCAGTCCTTTTTCTTACTGGATGTAGGCCCACCTCCTGCAGGTCTTCATCATCACTGGCCATACTGTGGAATCCTCAGGACTTATTACGTGCGTCACAAAACCTGGCTGCAGCATCCCAGGCTATTACGAGCACACAGCTCTACCTGTAGGATCTCCCAGGAGCACATTACATGTGACCCATCACAAAACCTGGATGAAGCATCCCAGGCTGTTACGAGCACGCGGCTCTACCTGTCGGATCTCCCAGGAGCACATTACATGTGATCTCACCACAAAACCTGGCTGAAGCATCCCAGGCTGTTACGAGCACACAGCTCTACCTGTAGGATCTCCCAGGAGCACATTACATGTGGTCCACCACAAAACCTGGCTGAAGCATCTGAGGCCTTTTTCATCCTGTCCAGATCTCCCAGGAGCAAATTACATGTGGTCATGGCAAAACCTGGCTGAAGCATCTGAGGCCTTTTTCATCCTGTCCAGATCTCCTAGGAGTAAATTACATGCCATAGGACAAAACCTCGCAAGAGCATCTGCCAGATATCCCAGGGCACCGAATTACATGCCATAGGCAAAACCTCGAAAGACTATCTGCAGATCTCCCAGGGCACAAATTACATGTCCTCCCAAGCAAGACCTCGCAAGAGCATTTGCCAGATGTCCCAGGGCACTGAATTACATGCCATAGGCAAAACCTCGAAAGACCATCTGCAAATCTCCCAGGGCACAAATTACATGCTTTCCTGCACAACCTGATCCACGGCCACAAAGTATCATCTGATACTCATCATCATCACTGCAACATCCTGCTGCATGTCATCTGGAGAAGCTCGTCATCCACGATCATCCTGATCATACAATGCATCCATCTGATGCACACATAGATACATGATCCACACAATGTATCCATCAATCATACATGATCTACCTAATCATACAAAGATACATGATCCACACAATGTACCCATCAACATACATGATCTACCTGATCATACAAAGATACATGATCCACATAATGTATCCATCAGCATCCATGATCTACCTGATCATACAAAGATACATGATCCACACAATGTATCCATCAACATCCATGATCTACCTGATCATACAAAGATACATGATCCACACAATGTATCCAACAGCATCCATGATCTACCTGATCATACAAAGATACATGATCCACACAATGTATCCAACAGCATCCAACATGATGCGTTCATACAAAATACATACACATGATCCAACCGATCATATCCAGCATCCAACATGATGCGTACATACATAAATGATCCAACTGATCATATCCAAGCAGAAACCAGAACATCATCCTGATGCCCATTATCCAGCGCTTACATCCACAGCCATGTGAAGGATACTCCTTCCAACATGCTTGGAATGGCTTCAGCAAATGTGTCCATCACTTCTTCCTCGAAGTGTCCTCGATCTGAAGAACGCCAAGTCTCTCTCTGAAGTACTCGAACTTCACTCTGGCTAGTGGCTTCGTCAGCACATCTGCAATCTGCTCGTCCGTCGCAACATACAGAAGCTTTACAGCTCCTCTCTGCACCATATCCCTGATATAGTGATATTTGATCTCTATGTGTTTCGACCTGTCATGAAACACTGGGTTCTCGGACAGCTTCACACAACTCTGGTTATCACTGAAGATACCAGTAGCCTCCAACGGGAGATCAAATAACTCAGACAGTAGCTTCCGTAGCCATACTGCCTCACAACTAGCTGAACAGGCTGCAACATACTCTGCCTCAGTTGTGCTCAGTGCTACACAGGACTGCTTCCTGCTAAACCAAGAGATCACACCTGATCCCATACTGAAGCAACACCCAGATGTGCTCATCCTATCTGCAGCACTGCCAGCCCAATCTGAATCAACATAACCCTGCAGGTTAAACTTTTGATTCACCTCATACCTGAGCCCATAATCCACTGTACCCTTCAGGTACCTCAGAACATGCTTTACAGTAACCAGGTGAACACTCCTCGGATCCGTCAGGAACTGGCTCAATGTGTTCACAGCAAAGCAAATATCTGGTCTTGTGTTCATCAGGTACATCAAGGACCCAATCATCTGACGATACATGGAGACATCAACCAGCTCAGATGAAGCATCACATAGAAGCTTCATATTCGATGCCATAGGTGTGGCCATAGCCTTGCAGTCCATCATCCCGAACCTCTTCAGGATCTCTACTGCATACTTCCCTTGTCCAAGGAAGATTCCATCACTCTGCCACACCTCCATGCCAAAAACAAATAGTGCATCATCCCCAAGTTCTTCATCTCGAACTCGGTAGTAAGCTTCCGCTGCGTGTCGGCAATCAATCTATCTTCACCATACCAAGTTATGCACATATATGATTTCCTATCATGTGTCTCAGAACCAAGTGGCTACTCCACATACACTTCTTCTTTAACTACACCATTCAAGAAAGCTGTCTTGAATCCATCTGGTGTATCTTCTGTTTCGTCACTTTTATATTTCTCTATGCTGCCATCTGCAACATGCTTGATCTAATAGTTCCATATGGAAGTCATAACAAACTTCCCTTCAGGTCTTGGGATTACATCCCAAACATCATTCTTCATGATCGACGGATCATGGCATTCCATTTCTTCATCCCAGATCCTGGGAACTTCAATATCTTCAATAGATATCTTTGTTGCTGGAACAAATGTTGTAGTCCTTTTTGTAGGTGAAGATATACGGTCTTTCCTACAAAACAGGTTAAATTGCATGATTAGAAACATCTCATAATTTTCAGAACAAATTCTTACACATAAAGAAATATGTCATACAGTCATGCAATTATCTTAGCCAATGCTTCAATACAACATTTATCCATATCCCGTAACTTTCTAGATGCCTTCCAGTCTCTACCAGAACATTGTTAAGAGTGTGCACAACTCCCAACATGTTAGCAAAGAGGTTTCATTCTAGATAAGTAGCAATGGAATGTTGTACAGTGCCATAGGCCACTTACCCATGCATATTAGGAGTATACTGTTCATCAATGCAATTATTCTAATATGCATAATACACAACCTAATTCTAGGAACATCAGTATATACATTATTGAACAGTATTATTTAAGAAATGACAATTCAAATACTTATCTTTGTTTGTTCGTTGGGTGGACTCCCTCTGAGTCTTCGCTTCCTTGCAGGAGCTGCTGAAGTCCTAATCTGAAGTAGCTTCTTCTATACCTTTCTGTAGTGGGATGTAGAGAGATGGTCAACTCCCTCTGAATATCTGCATCCTTTCATAAACCACTGGAGTGTACTCCATCTTGATCTTTGCTTCCTGGATTACATGTCCTTGAACTTACATTCATCCTTGGTTCCTATGCATGCTTATTAGTATCATGATTGTGTTATCCTTGTGATCTCATATAAAATCATACATTCATTAGTATACTATTAAAACACAATAATCTCAAGCATGTATAGTCATGATCATTTCAAACAGAAAATAATAAGCATTAGCATTCAAGGTTTATGTGGAATTCTTATGGTTAGTCAAATCATAAGAAGCATAACATGTCTAAACCTGTAATTACTCAAACCTATGACTCTTCAGGTTAGTTGAATCATCAATCAAGATAAGAGATATAATATGCATAAAACCTGTGATTCTTCAAACCTATACCTTCATGATTCTTCTGGTTAGTCATATCATCAATTATGGTAAGAAACATAATATGCATACAACCATGATTATTCAAACCTATGACTTCATGAATAATCATTATCAACAATAGTATAAGATCCTAACACAAGGTAGGATTCTAGCTTGATATAGGAAAAACATACCTGGATTAGCATGCTAGCTATTTATGTCTAACATACCCGCATAATGTCTTCTGGTTCTCTTCAGTGACTTGTGCTAGTAACCTGCATGTCTCATATGTTAACCATTACAAAACCAAGTTATACATACCTCGTAAATGGATCTTCTATGAGATCCATGACAATGGATGAATCTTTGTCCTCATGTTATCATGACCATATGTTCTTGGACCAGAGCATGATTTGTCTTTCTTGGTGTACCTTTCATGTTAGTAGACAACATAAACCTCATACAACACCATAATGCATTAGTACAATCATAAGTGTCAATACCCTAATCAATGAATATTTTCTATCGTGCATTCATAGTTTTATTAAGGTGATATGACAAGTCTAAAACCAAGATTGTACTAACCATAATAACATGAAGACAAACATACCATAAACTTAATAATGAACAAATCTCAAAACATACCTCGATGAGTCATACCTGTCGAGATCGCTTGTAATCTTCTTATGTAAGTCCTTAGCCTCATCTCCCTCTGAAATAGGAATTTCTTCACTTATGCAGGTGACCAATCCATCTTCTTCTAGGATTAAACCACCACTTGATTTGCAAGAACTGGACCTAGAGCTAGATATGGGTTTGTCAGAGAAACCCCAAAAATTCAAACTTTGAATTTCAAACTTCCGAAAGGATAGAAATATGCGCCTTGATGAGCTGATCAAACTGGTATATTCAAAATTTGAAAACTGCAAAGTTTCACTCCTCAATTTTGCCTTTGAAACTTCTGGATTCACTGGACGTGACCTTGAACTGGGGTTTGATGAAGCCCACTCTTCTACCCAATCAAAAGGTTTGATCCAAAGCTCTAAGCTACTATTTTTCTGAGGAGCTTCCAGTCGTGGTCACAGATTTAAAAAATTCCCATTTTTATAGAAGCCCTAATTTTTCACTTTTCTGATCAAAGTCCCGAACTAGGGTCTGATCAAACCCGGCCTTCTTCCCAACCAAAAATTCTGATCTTGGTCTCTAAATTTTTATTTTGATGAGTAGCATTCAGCCGTGGTCTCCGATTACAAAAATTCCAACTTTCGTCAAAGCCCTAAATTCCGGAAGCCATGAATGAAGGTACTCAAAAATAATTCTGTTTTGACAGAAATATGTACCTGATTGTTTCTGGTGTAACTCCAAACTTTTTGATCCACAGGGTCTGAAAAAAGTTTCCTGAGATATCCTGACCTGTTACCTTTCCATCCTGATAGGTCTGACCTCAATTGGATTCTCTGAGAGAGAGTTATGGCAAATGTCGCAACGTGACCTGTTTTGGGATAATACAAGAGAACGAACTTGTACGGCGTGCCACGTGTCACTGGTTCACCTTCGGCCTCTGAAAAAGTTTTTTGAGATATTACAGTCTGTGTACTACCTGTCACTTTTTACAAAATTTCATTTGGAGCTTCCTAGCCCAAGTTATGACCTTTTTCCCAAGGTCACCTGATTTTGACTCAGATCTGGAAGAGGCAGAAACCCTATATTGCACAGATCATAAATCACAAAGTTCAACGAATTAGAGGTTTTCCTTTGGACACAAGGTACCTGGAGATTTAATCTTCGTCCTGTAACAATTTCAGATCTGAAAACTTTGCCAAAACGGATTTATAGCGAAAGTGCTACGATGACTGGTTTTTGCTATATCAAGCCCTAGCATCGTAAGTGCAATAAGTGTCATACATGCCATATCATGCCTTCTTTCAGGCTAGCTCTGATACCATGTTAAATTTTCTGAATTTACTTCAATCTGATCTAGGATATTAACTGAGAGAACAACATGTACAGCATATCTACATCATATCAATCATGGAGACAATAATGCAAGCACACAAGAGACACAAAGATTTACTTGGGGAAAACCATAAAGGTGAAAAACCCCAATAACTTCCTCAGAGATAGATAGAGCAATGATACAACCAACCAAGAGAGATAGCCATAACCTAGCAGCAAATCCTCCTCCTCCATAAGTGCGCCACTCCTCCTTCAGTGTATGTGTGAGAAGTGAGTGAGTAAATAGAGTGCCTCCCGCACTCTATTTATACTTGACTTGACTTGCCTTTTTACCTAACTCATGTAGGCTCGAACTTAACCACATAACATAATGCTGACTGGGCCGACCCCCAATAGGGTGGTCTAATAACCCTTTGACCCACATGGCCGACCCCCAATAGGGTGGTCTAATAACCCTTCGACCCACATGACTTATACAGGGCCGACCCCAACAAGGTGGTCTAATAACCCATCAAGTATAAGTTACGACATTTACAATATAAATGACGACACTTCCTTATAGAGGAATAATACCATCTCTATAGGAATACAATATACATATATGTGAAATACATTCCGAAGTTACATATACATCAACATTTTCAGTACAAAAATTGCGCCATTACATTCTCCTCATCCATACTACAATTGTCGCAAATTCCAACCCAATGGTATATCTCTTGACACGTCGCCTTTTGCAAGGCCGCGTAGTGAAATGGGTAATTATTCTACAAGAATATGACTTCACTTTTAAAACCCCCAAGAGCACCAAATCCTTAGCACTCGCTCAGCTCATTACGGACCTACCATCCTCATTGTCATCATGAGCTATCCATACTGATCTAATTGATGACCATTTATTCATCATCTCGTCTGACAACCCTTGGTATGGCGACATTTTGGTTTACCTACGCACACAGAAGTTTCAACCCAATATTGACCATGAAGGATGCCATCGCATTCATCACCATGCCTCCCATTATCTCCTCTTAGGTGATGTCCTCTATCGACATGGCGTCGACACAATCCTACGACATTGCCTTTATCAAGAAGAAGCAGAACAAGTCCTTAATGAATGTCATAGCGGTGCCTGCAGAGTCCATTTCTATGGAATGGCCACTGCCCAAAAGATAATCCGCACAGGTTATTTTTGGCCCTAATTATTCACTGATTGCATCACAGCAGTTAAACATTTCCAAAACTCCCAGCTCTTTGCCCCTAAGGAAAGAACACCCCCCGCTCCCCTTCATCCAGTAGTCACCGTTGGACCATTTTGCAAATGGACAATCGACTTCATGGATTGCAATCCTACATCAACTAGTAGCCATAAACACATCATTGTGGTTGTCGATTACTTCACCAAATGGGAAGAATTCATGCCCACTTACAACTGCAAATCCGACACTGCAGCCCATTTTTTCCTCAACCATGTTATTGCTTGTTTTGGAGTACCAAAGGAACTCGTCTCAGACCATGGTTCTCACTTTGAGGACTCTCTTTGGCGAGAATTGTCAACACTCCTTAAGTTTGAACATCATTTCTCCTTCGCCTACTACCCCTAATGAAATGGCCAAGTCAAAGCTGTTAACAAAATTTTGAAGACCATCCTCCAGGGCACTGTCGACCAACATAAGTCCAATTGGAATCACATGCTTTTTCCCGTATTATGGGCTTACCGCACGTCCACTAAAACCACCACCGGTTTCACCCCTTTCCATTTGGTTCATGGCATAGAATCTATCCTCCCAATTGAGTGTCAGATCTCGACACTACACATCACCAATTGAGCAACGCCTACTTATTTTAGAGCAAGCCCATGAACATCGCTGCGCAGCTCTTCCAACAATCGAAGCCGCAAAGAACCGATCCAAATTCAGTTATGATAAACATGTTCACCTACGAGCATTTAGTGAAGGAGACGTTGTACTCGTTTACGATCAAGCCCATGACAAAACAGAAAAAAGGAAAATTCGAATCCATGTGGCAAGGCCCACACATCATACACACTTTCCTTGGACATGGGGCATACATTTTGACAGACTCAGAAGGTAACCCCATGCGAAACCCTCGTAACAGGTTGTACCTTAAACGATTCTATCCATAACAATCTTCTGGACACCACAGTCCATATTGTACAGTTTTTAATTCATTTTTTCACTGTAAAATTTCAAAGCCTTACATTTTCATTTTTCCTGCATGAACATAGATGGATCCTGTTCCACTCTACCATATCGGCTTTGTCGATGGTGCAAGTTGTTGGTCTCCAAATCTCTCCTCTGCATCTTGGGTACTTTATTCCCCTTCACACGAGTTGATCCACCTTGATGGAGTGTGCATAGGTGCTGCCACAAATAATCAAGCTAAGTACGATGCCATGATCGGTCTACTGGCCGCTGCTCTCCAAATGGGCATAAGTCACCTTAATGTCTTCCTAGACTCCCAGCTTCTTGTTTCTGAGATCAATAACTGGTACCAGGTAGGTGATCCATGTCTCTTTAGAAAATTCTTGTGCACTAAACAAATGATTTGATAGTCTGAATCCATTTCTTTCACACATGTCCCAAGAAACCTCAATAGTGTAGCAGACCAAATGTCTAACAGCATTCTAGATTGTCACGTCAACCAAACCATGTAGGACATCAAGCATGCATAAACACACATCACATAGGCATAAATATCATATAAACACAAAAAGGAAAAACATCATAGTAGTGCATCCAAGTGCATAGAATGTGCCTCCACGGGCATACAAAAACAAAAATAGTGCATCCACGTGCATAAAACATCCCTCCATGAGTAGACAATAATACAAATTGCATCCACGTGCAAGAAAACAAATACAACATGACAAGATGTGCATCCACGTGCATACATGACTACATCAAAATGCATCCATGTGCATAAATATATATATATATACCATCATATAGTCACAATTTCATGAGTGCCCTCAGCACCCAAATATACAAAAAGTACATCATCGGTACATAATAACATATCTACAAAAAACCTCCCCATATGCTCAATGGCATTTGGGGGCAGCTCAAGGACAACCTAATCCTCATCATCATGGTCAGCTGCCTCCTCCGACTCCTCCTCCTTTGGCTCCTCCTCCTATGGATCATACTGATCCCGAGCTCTCCTCTCAGCTGCCAACACAGCTGCCCTCCACAGAATCGATCTCCACTCACACGGAGCATCGTAACAACAATCTAAAACACGCTGATCTAGGTGTCTCCAACCATCACCTAGTACATCATCCAACAATGCCTCTAAGGTATCACGTACATCGTCTATTCCATCATCTCGGCGATGCACAACTCCTCGTGCACGAGGCGGGGGTGCCATTACCAGTGGAGGTACCACCACCACCACTCGTCCCCTACGGCCCTGATGATCTGGTGGAGGTCGCGGACCCACATCTGCAATAACCAACACTGAAATACGTCAATATCATATAAACATCTCTAGCTATCATAAATAAACAAACCATACAAACATGATACGATAGAACAACAAAAACAAAGATGTACCATCCAACCCCCAAGCCTATCCTTGAGCTCAAGGCATCTCAATGTCTCCTTGGAAGTCCATACCCTGGTATGGATAGTCATCAAACATGACTGGCATATGCTCCCATTGCTCGTACATCTCCATCGTGAAGAACCGTTGAATACCACCACCACCCCGGGGCATCATCTCCCCCCACAGCAACATCTGCGGCTCACTCCTCAGACCGTCCCGAACCGGCACACATGGCCACAAGGTAGGTACCCGCTCGAAAAAGAAGCAACACAGAAAAGATGCATAACTGAAATCTCCTCCCTGGTGCCTCACCTTTCTCAACTCTCACTGAACACAAACAAGGAACATCTGACCCCAAGCAAAATAATTCCCATTCATGACACAAAGAACCATCATCATCTACCCCATCGACAAGCGGTCGAGCGCTTGTGCACCAAGCACCTGCAAAACACAAGCCGCCACTTCCTGCATCTCCGGCTCTCACAGATTTGAAACATTCAATGCGGTATTCTGCACGTGGGCCCCTCGACAGCAAAATCTCCCAAGGAGATCCTCTATATCCATACCAGTCGGAATCCTAGGCTGGGTGTCCCCTATCTCACCCAAACAGGGCAAGCCAGTAAGTAAATACACATCGGTCAAGGTGAGATCTAGTCGCTCACCTTGAACCATAAAAGCTAGTAGCTCTGGGTCCCAGAAATCAATCAACTTGTTCAGCAACAATTTGACTGAACGCATAAGAGGAATCTGCGCAAACTTCAGTAGTCCACCCAAAGCCAATGACGCCCGCACATGTGGGCTCACCTAAATAGTCTCCATCAAGTCCTCATCGATCTCTCTCTCCCTCCATGATTCTTGCGGCTGCCTGAGCATCCTTCCAGGCCAAACAAAAAAATTTCTAGAAAAATACAGTAAAATTTATTCCAAGCCAGTGATCCACATCGTGGCTTCAAAGCCCATAACCACGATAAACATCGCGGCTTTGAAGCCCACAGCTGCGATGTGCATTGCGGTTGTAAGCACCCACAGTCATGATGCACATCGCGGCTGTGAAGCCCATAGCCGTGATGTGAATCGTGCAAAAAGCCTCAAAAGTCGTGATATTCCACGTTGGCAAGACAACATGGAGTATTCGCCACTTCTGAGACCCCGAGACCCCCCAAAAAGCAAATAAATTGAAAAGATAAGGAAAATAGGATTACCTAAAATTCACGGAATCAAAAAATGATGGTCGAATCTCCCGCAATTGAAGAAAATGCTTTGACCAAATCAAGTTACTCTGTAAAACTCAACCGTGAAAATGACATATGTCACATTGGGTCCACTTGCTATTTATAGAAAATTGACCAATTTTCAGTCAACCATTTTGGCATCATACGACGTTCGTTTTTCAAACCGTTGGTACCATTGGAATCAGCGCGGCAAGAAATTCACGATAGTCCACTCTGTTTCTCGATTCCACTAGGTCCTTTTTTGGGCACTTTTCACATGCCCCTCATCGCCTCATTTTGCATGCCACATCGGTTGTTGTTTGTTTTTTATGTTCTTTATATCATCGGATTCAGTTTTCCGCACTCATGATGATACTTGAGATCATTTCTCGCTTTCACCACCATATTTTTCAGGCATCTTTTCACATGTTTTTCATCACCTCGGTTTGCATGCCACATCGGCCATTACCCATTTTTGATGTTCTTTATATTGCCGGATTCAGTTTTCCACACTCGTGATGATGCTTGAGATCATTTCTCACCCTCACCAACAGAAATTTTTTTACATTTTTCCCCAATACCTTGCTTCCTCGGTTTTCATGCCACATCAGCCACTGTCGTATTTTACATAACTATTGCATGAGCCCAACACTCCATCCATACTGCAATTAAGGCATTGTTTTTCCATCATTCATCAATCGACAAGGAGGTCCCATCAGTGTTCCCCACCCATCATTGTTCTTGGGTCACATACTTGTCCCTCAATTGAACACTTCCTCCTTGCTTAGCCACTACTTTTGTTCGGTATAATTTTATCCCTTTTTTGGGCCGAACAATTCCTTTACAAAAAAGGCACTTAGGGAGTTTCTGTTAAGCTCTTTTTTTACTCCTAAAATAATGAAAAAATCGCCGAGCAATCTTGCTGCCTTTCATGTTTGTTAAACGTATTTGAAAGGGCGTCTGCCTGGTATAATTTTACCCCTTTTTGTACCTTGTAGACTAATTACGAAAAAGGAATACTCTAGTCACATCGGCTATAAGAGTTCTCCATTTGCATCATTTTATGCTTTTTGGGGCCTTGGACACTAACATATGAAAAAGAACACCAGTGGAGTCTACTTACCTCTTTCAGACTCTCTAAAATTGAAAGCAACCACGAGCAATCACCGTCATGGGCTCGTATAAATCCACACAACGGTACTTCTCCACTAGTTCAGAGTCTTCTTATCGCTTTCAGACTTTTTAAAATTGAAACCACTCACGAGCATGAACAGTCCTGGGCTCACACAAATCCACAGGACAGTACCATTTTGTGAGCACACTTTAATCCCTTCTTGGAGCTAATTAAAACCACGAAAAAGGCCCCAACGGTACCTCTCAGCACCACAACAGATCATGTCTACTCACATGAAAGCTTCCCCATTATGGTCACCTTTGTTCAGAGTGTTCTGCAATATGTCACCTTGAGTCTCCCGATATCATCCATCAGCTTGTCCCCCAGAGTCACTCCAGTATGCAGTACTTACCCCTGATCCATTAAAATATATGATCCCCATACCTAAAGTTAGTTTCATATGATTCCAGGTCATCCATGTCATCATACTCTGAACAAAGGATGTTTGAGTCCCCCCACTCTAAAACACAAAGCTATTTACCATCCCCACAGTATGTTAGTCCCACTATTAGTATTATCCATTCTTGGTTGTATACCTCACGCTCCTATCAAGGAAACATCATTTCCTTGGTAGTTGTAAGGTATCCCTCTGTCGAAGCCAACCAATCTATTAAAAAGGATAGACCTAGAGGTCCCTGTGCCTCAAACTCATCACCATTAGTGGTGAGTGCCTACGAATCATTTTGAAAGGAGTCCTTAGTGCCTCTCCAAATGATTGTTTCTTACATGCTCAACGTCAACACCTTGATCACATCATTGAGATTGTGAAAATCCTCACAGCAGATCTAAGAGATGATGTATACCTCACAAGAAAGTAATTGATTAAGCAAGAAAATAGAAGAAGAATGGTCAATGCAGTATAATGAGAAACATAATAATAATACAGTAGAACTCGGATAGAAGCAAAAATACTTCACATACACTATTTAATTAATCACAATATGAACAAATAAATAGTACAATACATGAGGATTTGAATGCCTAAGGTGGCAATTCGAATTAGCCTTCATGGAGTGATCAAAGGATCACTGGAGTGTCATCGGAGCACAACTAGTAGTCTATCTCATCATCAGTGGAGTCATCAATGCTCAAGTAACTGTCAACCATCAGTCAAACTGAGTCTAACTGAGTGTGGTAGGTGTAACTGAATGAAGGAGGCTCAGTGGAGGGTGCATGAGGAGCTAACTAGAGTCAGAATGGGCAGTCTAGTCTCACTGGAGATCCATCGGAGTGATACAGTTAGTTGAGAGTCAGTCTAGCCTTAAATCAAGGAAGGAACTGATGATAACTCAATTAACTGAAGTGCAACTGAGTGGTAGGTGAGAGAGGGCGCATGAGATGCATGCAATTAGATGAAGGGGTGCACTAAGCACTAGGAGGGCTAAAACTGATCTGAGAGAATCTCCCGGGGGTTGGCTAACTGAGGGCTAGGTGCTGGACTGATGACTGGGATGCATGCAAACCCTAAAAGTGCATGCATGACTGAAAATGCAAATAATGAAAATGCTGCTAGGACTAGGATGGAGTATAGGAATATCCTAACACCCCCCCTTAATCCATCCTGGGCCCTGGTAACTAAGACCAAAGGTCACCCAATACAATGAATAATAGCAGTCAATAAACCGAGGAAATGGGGAAAACCTCATGGGAAAAATACCCCCCCTCAAAATAGACTGTAAGGCACACACAAAAATAAATGCTCCAAACTCAAGCAGGTGTGATGCTTGGTCATATGTTTGGAGGTATCTTCTTCTTGGGAAGAAGTGGATCATGCTCAGAAAGCATGTGCTTGTACTTGCTCTTCAGATCGAATGTGATGAGAACAAATTCAATAGTATGAGGATGATCCTTGAACCTGTGATTCGAATCAGTTGAGGTAGGATCAAAAACATGAATGTCCAGATAGTCTTTTGTCTTCTCCTTCGAACCATCATGGGTGAGATTATGCCAAAATGAACCATCAAATAATTGCTTGAAATCCAAATTAGATTTAAGACTTGAAGAATAGTTTCTTGAGATCTCCTTTGAACTAGCAGGGGTGAGATCAAAACTATCATATGCATGAGAAATGATCCCAAGTAGTAATTTCTTAGAATCCAAATTAGATCCAAGACTTGAATCATGGTTTATTGAGATCTCCTTTCAACCATAAGAGGTGAGATCAAAACCAGTAAATGCATGAGAAATTATCCCAAGCGAATGGCCATGGTTTCTTGAGATCTCCTTTGAACCAACAGGGGTGAGATCAAAACCATGATATGCATGAGAAATTATCCCAAGCAAATGGCAATAGCCATAATCTTCAATAACCTTCTGAAGGCATGAAATAATGATCATGTAGTAGTAAATATGAGGTGATTGCTTGAGGAGAGCGAATGCATTACCTCCAATAGCTGATTTGACCTCCGAAATAGTTAATAGATCATGGTGCAGACCAACAGACTCTGGTGCAAGAGAGGATTTAGGACCTTCTGCAATATCTAGAGTGTGAGCTGGCACATAAAGAGAAGAAATTTGGAGCATGAGTGTAGAATCTGCAAGTTCTTCTTCTTTGTGGACAACTTCAATATGAGATATGTTTGATACTAGTTCATGATTAATGAGATCATCAAGGAGGGCGAATGCATCTCTTTGCTTGCTCTCGAAGGGGTTCGGAACAATCCCTTCATTATGTCTGCCAAATCTTTCATCCGGGTAGGCCCATAAATCTTTTGGAGATGAAAAATCAGGGAGGTGATATAACATGCATCGAGACATAGCATACATCATGGCTGCACAAGCTATTTCTCCTTCATTTAACCAGTCATACTCTTCTTCGGAGGATTCGAGCTCTCTTTCAAAACAATAATCAAAGAGACCATGTCTCTTCAAATGTACTATCATTGGTGGTTTCCATCCATCATAGTTGAATGGAGAAAGAGGAGTAATTCCTGATGAATACATTGAAGCTATAGAAGACCTGCAAAAACAATAGAGAATATCTGCAACTTCTACTGCTGCATAAATGCAGAAACTGCTGCAACTGCTCCACTTGAAATCTTGGTAATAACCTACAAAAAACTCTCGGGAATGGAGATAAACAATTCTCTCAACATGCTCTGATACCATGTGAAAATCCTCACAGCAGATCTAAGAGATGATGTATACCTCACAAGAAAGTAATTGATTAAGAAAGAAAATAGAAGAAGAGTGGTCAATGCAGTATAAGGAGCAACAGAATAATAATACAGTAGAACTTGGATAGAAGCAAAAATACTTCACACAAGCTAATAAATTAATCACAATATGGACAAATAAATAGTACAATGCATGAGGATTCGAATGCCTAAGGTGGCGATTCGAATTAGCCTTCATGGAGTGATCAAAGGATCACTGGAGTGTCATCGAAGCACAACTAGTAGTCTATCTCATCATCAATGGAGTCATCAATGCTCAAGTAACTGTCAACCATCAGTCAAACTGAGTCTAACTAAGTGTGGTAGGTGTAACTGAATGAAGGAGGCTCAGTGGAGGGTGCATGAGGAGCTAACTGGAGTCAGAATGGGCAGACTAGTGTCACTGGAGATCCATCGGAGTTATATAGTCAGTTGAGAGTTAGTCTAGCCTTAAATCAAGGAAGGAACTGATGATAACTCAATTAACTGAAGTGAAACTGAGTGGTAGGTGAGAGAGGGTGCATGAGATGCATGCAATTGCATGAAGGGGCACACTAAGCACTAGGAGGGATAAAACTGATCTGAGAGAATCTCCCGGGGGATGGCTAACTGAGGGCTAGGTGTTGGACTGATGATTGGGATGCATGCAAACCCTAAATAATGCATGCAAACCCTAAAAGAGCATGCATGATTGAAAATGCAAATAATGAAAATGCTTCTAGGACTAGGATGGAGTATAGGAATATCCCAACAGAGATTTGTACAGGGTACAGATCCTTTCAGTTATTAATTGAAGACCCCAGATGTCACCTAACTCTATCACATTTATGAGTTTACTTTAGGAACAACCAGTTATATGTTCCTTCGAATATCCAGGCTGCATTTGACGACAGTATTTGGAAATAGCATAGTTGTATACTCCCTCGAGTGTATAGTTCAGTATACTCTTGAGATTTGGACTCACAGTTATTGAGCCCCCACAGTTGTTGGACACCTTCAGATTCAGCATTTTATTAGTCATTCTGACACCACGTGTAACATCCCAAAAATCGCAAAATAATATTTTTTTTATATAGCCTATTATATAAGATAAATGCTATCTGCGGAACAATAATAATTAGCTAACGAATGATAACTGCCTCATACAATTTGTCTTAATTGTTTTAAACATGAATATGTACTTGGTTATAAGTAGGATGCAACAGAACAATGTTTATTTTGTTATGTGTTCGGATCTAGTAACAATACTGATGAAGTTGTTTGCATACTTCTGAAGGGGTTCCTATCGGGTGCCCTTGGGTTTACTTAGCTTTGAAAGCTAAAGCATTGGATTCTTCTTTCATAGATCTGCAGGTAAGGTTATAGAGTAATTCCAGTTTTACGAGACAAGTTGTAAGCTTCAACTTGTCATGTCTATGTTTAAGATAATTTGTAAAATCTGTCATGCATGAAGATGTAGATGGTATGTATCCTCAATTTAACTTCACCACTTGAATCAACTTTTTATGGTTATGTGTGATATTCCTCCTTCTTTCCCTATTAGTTTGATAAATGTATATTACAAATTAGATGTAAATTGTAATTGCTTTTGGCGAGGAGCCCAAGGCCAAGGCCCCGCTAGAAGAACTTGTAAGCAATATGTTAAATACCTAAGTTGTAAGTTGTAAACTTGAGAGATTGAGGGCAGCGACACAACTAGCCGACGATAGCCAAATCCTAAGAACACTCGAGAAGTGGTAAAAAAATGACATATCTAATACCTTAAGTGATAAGGTAATCATCCTACGTGAAAGATAAATGACTAGTCACCGCATACCAATATTTAACTTCGACGAACTAACTAATTTGTATCTGGTTATTAGGAAGTTCTTAACTCCAAGAGGAGTGACATGAAGTGCCCTTAATAGGCCCTTAAGTAGGAAAGAAGCTAAAAAGTACCACTAACTAAATATTATCAATAATATTATTTTAGTGTGGGTAGGAAATGGAGAGTAGGAGTTAATTTATCACATATATGAAATATATGCATTAGATTATGAACTCCTAAAGAGGCATAGGATCAAATGAATGGAAACTAATTTACTTAATAGGTTACCCCTTTTGTTGTATATTATATGCAGTAGGGAGTTTTTACGTACCTACTCAACCATAAGATGGCGCACGTATTATTCCAAGGGAGAAGAATATATTATTGAATTAAACAAAATTATTTGGTGGTTGTAATACAGCGATTTCTGGAAATTTGTCTCTTGGAAGGGAACGCAAGGTTCAGTCTAACTGCCACTTGTAAACCGAGTGGAACGCCGATTCCTTTGAAGCTGCCAGTTGTTGTTAGATTGGGCAGGTTACAAAGTGGAGGAGGTGGGATTAAGCGAGGGGGAATTGCATTGGAAAGGGCGGGTTTATCTGCACCCTCTATCTGAGCTAACGAACCTCTGCGTTATTCACGCTAGGGATGGGTCTTCGGATCCTTGAGATCGTCCTTCCATCTCTACGAAAGGATATCTGTTTTATTCCAGACCTCAGTGAATTTCATGCGCTGTGAATGGACCTCTGGATCATTCGAGATATCTACAAACGGATCTGATCCTTCTAGATCTCTAAATCATTTCTTCTCTGCGACCATTTCTGCAGAGTCTATTGGGTGGAACCCATGTTTATAAGTATTAAAAGGGTGCCCCTGCAAATGATGGCAGGGAGATAAGTATCTGGTGATAGGGTTTAACAAGAGCCCTTGGTAAGGTTAGTAAGTTGTTGAATTTATAATTGTTGATTCATTATAGTTGTTGCATCTAGTTTGGAAAGGGATGCTCGGTAGAGCACGATCCCGGTTTTCTTCTTGTCGAGATTATAAACCTATTTATACTCTGGTTTTATATAAATGTTTGTGATGAATCGTTATATTACCATCTGGTTGATCATTGTGTTATTTATATATGCCTTTGGAAACGGATCTCAACATCCAACTACTCTTCGCGCCAAGGTTTGGAATATCTAGGTCAGGTTACCTGTAAGTGTTCATAATGACTCAGGCCTTCGACCACTGCACTTCTGCGTGAATGGTCGATTTACTTTTATATTTTTCCGAGACTTCAGATCGGCTCAGTAAGGACTCGACCTTTACACTCCGGTGTTGAACATAAACGACCCTAAGAGGGAATGGGCCTGCATAGTGGTTAGAAGTATTTTTGATATACATTAACAATTTATATATGTATGCGATGGATGAACTAACAATGGCACAGCCGTTGGATAAGTGCTCATGCTTACCGTTTTGATTACTTCATGTTAGGCCTGGAAACAAGCTCGAAACCTTGTCCTAAATCTTTTTCGCTGTCTGCCCTGGTGATTTCATAACCTGATTGGATTGCTACCCCTACTAAATTCATTTCTCTGTATGAATCCATTAAGCTTGCCGGAATTGGATTTTCTGCACTATTTTTCAATCTTTCCAGGACGGATCTCTGCAATAGACCTTGATGTATGCCCTAGCGAGTTCGCTATATATTCAAGATCGTTACCCCAACTAAAAGCAATTTTTTGTATGAATGTGTTTTACCCAATAGCTTGCAGAATTGGGATTTTGCCCTTTTTCGTTTTTCTGGGTTGAATTCGTGTTTTTCTATGCATGGCGTGGATTCCCTGTAGAGTTTTATTATTATACATTCGGTTTTTAGGGTTGGAGAAAGGCGCAGATCCCTGTAGGTTCTATGTTACATATTGCTGGATAGAAAACGTTTTGGATCTCATTCTTTGATCCCTGTACATTGCTAAATCTTTCTGAAAAACGCAAATGGTGTTACCGGCATTAGATTTCCAATATAGTAAACAAAAGGGAATGAAAATGCCACATCTCTGTACATTGCTAGAATTACCTGAAATGCAAACGTTGTTAGCGGCATTAGATTTTTAAAAGTGTAGATCTCTGTGCCGTCGACTTCGTGTTTCATTCCTTCATTTTTGCCTGACTGGCTCGTAGACCTGTGAGTTACATGGAAACACCGTATTAAGTAGATTGTCTTTGGAAAACAGGTGCTAGTTTATTGCGCAGGTCTAAGTAATCTCTGTATTTTCTTCTAGCGTAGAAGACCTATGCCTGTTGTACCATTTTTTGTATGAAATCCTTGAATCCGGGTTAGGATCCCTGATCGTTTAGATTTCCGCAATGATACTCTTTCCATAGTACATTGACCCATGGTAGGAAAACATACTCTAAGCTTAGAGATCTTGGTGAGAAATAGTTTCTTGACTACGACTTGTTTTGTTATGTTGTATTTATAAGATATAGTTTTGTTAAGTTGGAAGAATTTTTCTGTATTAGTGATGCAGTTTCAAAAGCCTTGGAAGTGTAATGTGGCTGCCTCTGCGTGGCAGGATTGTAATCATTTTGGTTGGATGATAATACAAATTTTGACTTCCTTGTGGACGTAGCCCAAAGAGTTGGGTTAACCACCTATATATGGTTTTTTCTCATGCGTGTTATATTGTTCTCTTATGTTGTTTTCTTATGTGTATTACATGGATGGCATTATTGTTATGAATAAGTGTATTTCAAGTCTGAAATTGATTGAGTATGAACTAATGTGTGAGATGAATTTTTATTGTGGAATCTTTATGGTGTAAAAGTATTTATTGAAACTCGCTTAAATACTAATTAAGTCTTCGGGGTGTCTTAATGTTTCAAAGTAATGATAATGATATCACATATGAGTAATATCCTAGAGGAAGCTTTGAATTATACATTGTTTTGAGGAAATTGGTAATGGTTAAATATGGGGTATAGTTGAAATACGTTTTGTTCATGTATCATCCCAATTCTGATAAAAGAAAGGGGCTAAATGTTACTGAATGTGGTAAGGGAATTAATATTGTATAAATATGTAAACTACTCATTAAGACCTTTGTATAAAGTAAGTAGGGTTTATGAGTAAGATGATTGTGGGAATTGTTGTAAATCCATGAATGTGAATTGTTGATATGGTTAATTAATTTTCCTTTGGTTATTGGTAAAGGAAGAAGACTTTTAATACAAATGGCTTCATTGTGAAGAATTTTTGGGTAGGTGACATGTGGTATCAATACTATATATTATGAAATTCTTTTATATAATGAAAAAATCTTTTCGAGGCAATTCATTCATTAAATACTAAGATATTCATTGGATATGTTACATTATGATTGCATGTGTCAATAGCAATGTTTAAGCACTAAACTCGTTGTAACTATTGGTGAGATCAGTAATAATATAGCCTAATTTAACCGTCGGAATTTGTAACATGTTTGGTTTATATGAAAGATAGTGTCATCAATATAATAAATGATTCTCCTGGAATGACGGCGGCAATGTAATAAATCTTGTAATGATAGTGCTGACATTTGTATTGCGTCCACATTTGAATCACGATGTTGTTGATATATAGTATACAAAATAGTAGAATTTGCATCATACCCTAGCTTTCAATATGGTGTAAAGGTTAAGTAATTTTTCTACCCTAACCTTAAGCAAATAGCCTAGCTATTTAAATGAATGTTTAAACATTAATCTTGTAGTAGTCCATACTATACTATTGAAATCGTAATGGGTTATAATACATAGTTGGTGTACTAAACATATCGATTCTACGTTGATTATCCTATGGAAACTATGTTAATAACATTGTTGCAATGTTATATTATGGTGTGAACATTAGTATGGGAATGATGTGTGTAAACACTATAGTTCGGCGTGTAACTGCATATATGAAATATATAAACTTTGGAACAAGGTTTATGTTCCTAGCGTGAATGGTAATGGCCTCATGAATTGAATCATAAACTTTGTTTATGGTATAGTTAAGCCTCTATACTATGTTTGTTAACTCTATATGTGGTTGTAAACAGTTGTATGGCATCGTTAAAATCCCGAGGCCTTCGCTGTCACATGACTTGAGCTCTGATATGAAGTAAATGTTTGTGTAGTTGAGACTCTGGCTAAAATTTACGTGAGATCTTCGGCTTTTAATGCGATCCTGTTGTGGTGTTGTGGTTGCTATGCTGGCGTCTATGTGTCTAATTTAATGTGATGATCGTGGTGGGAATGGTGATGTGTCACCAAGCTGTGAGCTCAGCTTTGGGTGATATGGCATCCGACTGTTCTGCAATTTAATGTGGTTATTGATTGCTATATGATCGTATCTCTGCCTTGGTTCTTCCGTAGCTCACTGGCTCAATCTCGATCATCAATCTTTGTGGTTCTCGGTAGTTGGAATGTGTAAACCCTAGGTAGACTAGTCTTAACATTAATTTGCCTTCGTGTATTCATTTGGTGGTTTTGTTTTGGAGAAATAAGGCCGACAGGCTGCTGGTTTATAGGGCTCGACCCTAGGCGGTTGTGGAGGGCACTCTGCCTCAAAACTCTATAATTTCTATTGTGGAAAAAATGTATAAGTGATTGAGTGTTTGCTGTGAGAGTAATATTGAAACCCTGTAGCTTTCGTCCGGTGGAAAAATCGGTTAACAGTGAAGTTTTGATTTCGAGTTTTCATCGTGTTTCAGTTGCATGGTAACTCTTCTGCATTGGGTGAATGATTTGGAAGCTAAGTGCATTCCAATTGACTCTATAACAATGAGGTAAGATATTCTAGTTTCTTCGTTCTTTAATTTATCAACAGTCAAAGATAAGTTGCTAACTCTTCATAGTTTCTTATGGCAAGTAATGCCATCGTGCTGTATTCAACACTCTGGGTTCTAGTGGTAATGGAGTTCGGTGATAAAATGGGAAGCAAGAGAAAATAAAATGGTAATCCTGATGGCAAACCCTCATAGGTTCTCCTGGCGAAAATCTTGGCAAACAGTGTATCGTCAAACTGGAAATCGTGGTTGCAAAACCCTGAGTCATTGTTTTAGTTTATAGAGTCGATGTAATAGCTGGTATTTGTATAGGGTTTGAGTTCAGGGTTTCGATATCGAAAATGATCCTTTGTTTTGATTTGGGTTTCAAAATTTGTTGAAGTGATAATAAATTATCCTTTTGTAGAACTTATATGGCCGTGATTACTTTCGTGTTAAAGTGTTGAGGCTTGGCCCGTGTTTGAAACTTATCACTCGTTGATTTGATAAATGGAAATAAGTTGTGTTTAAACATTCTTTTGTAAACTGATAATGTGTATGCAAACTAGGTTTTACTCGTAAATGTGCTAATGTGCGTCGTTCTGGACAATAAGCTTAAGAATGTTTAAAAAGGAATCATTTTACAAAATGTGTATGAAGAATTTTGTACTGTTTATAAATTCTATGTTTATGTGTTGAATAAAATATGACAGGTTTCGGCCAAATGCCTCACCTTCGACTGTGTAAACATTTAAGTAATACAACTGTAAACCTGTCAGGGTTTAGGGTTTTTGGTTAAGTTTAGAATGTATGGCATGATAATAAATAATGATACATTCGGCATCGAATGAAATTTGTGTGTTATGTTTGACTTTTGCTCCTACAGTCATTGAAATATCTTAAGCTTTGAATTGATATTTGAAATCTATAAGTTCGATCTACAGTAATGATTTTTGATGTAAAAACATACTTGATTTTTCTACTGTTAGTAAAAATAGAAAATGACACAGAGCTTGTTTTCCTAGGTCGATTCTGTAACAGCATTGAACTTGCGTTTTTTTTAATGGTTATATGTGTATGTAAAAGAAAACATTAAATGCTAGCTCTATGATAAGAGACTTTGTTTATTTAACTATTCTGTGTGTGCAGTAATAGAAATACTAGTAATAACAGTAAATTTTGAAAAGAATTTAGATATAAAATTACAAACCCTAAGTTGGTAATGCGATGTTTCTTATTTGTCTAACTGTCCTATATGTACAATAATGATAACAACAGCAACTATAATTATTCTTTTGAAACTAAACATTTGGGAAAATAAAATGAAAAGAAACATAACTGGATACTTTGTCTGATATAAACTCTGTTATTTCTATAAAATAGATTTACTGTCTTTATGGAAAGAATTGAAATAAGGATAGTACTGTAAGTAAAATACAATAGATAATGCTAATTAATAACAGTAGATAATTTAAATAGAATATAAAAATAGTACTTCTATCACCATGGCAGTTTGCCTATCATATCTTATCTATCTTAATCTGTTTATGTACTGGAGTACGATGTTGTTCCTTTTTGCATGGGGAAAAATACAGAAACCATTTTATTCAATCATTTCATATTTATACAGAATTATTAACTTATACAAGAAACTGAAATAACTTATAAATTAAACAGTGAAAGTTTAATAAACAACAGAACTGTAATATGCAAAATAGATAACAAAACTTAAAAATAAAATAGATAAGACAATAGAACCTGTAACTGACGATAGGGATGACAAACACCCAAGGAGGAATGTTCCTCCCAACCTGCTTCAGCAGAAGCAACTCAACTGCTAACTTCTAATGAACCCCCGAGCCTGCTTACTGATCCAATAAGTTGGTGGAATCTGTGTAGAAGCAAGGCACTCAAAAATACCTTCTCCACTCGGTATCAACCTCCTGAAAAATGCCTTCTCCACTCAGCATCAACCTCCTGAACTCAATAAGAGTTTAGCAGACTCACAACATGATCAACAACAACATATCCCCTCATCAAATCTCTTCGGTGCAACACACAAAAACCCCAAGGTAAATTTCCTCATCAGGAAAAGTGATGAATCTCAGTTCAATATTTGATGGCTATTATATAGACTTCCTAGGTATTTTAGTGGTCAGTTTGGAATAAATGAGCCTCAACCTCCAGTCCCATCTTTTAGGGCACTATGACCACATTTCAAGGGATTTGTCCCATACCAACACCTAGTTAGTTGCATCATGATGTTGCCACTTGTCCATTGCCTTATACCCCAAATTCCATTCCACCTAGTGGATCAGTAACCACTCTTTCAACAGTCCTCTTAGGTGTTTGTCTCCTATTTTATTTATTAAATAATAATATATTGTGAAAATTACAGTCATCCTTGGACACCTGTCTAATATAAACTTTACAATAAAAGTTATCATAATGTTTCTAAACACAAAATGTTTTCCAGCTTAAAGGGTATGTTACAAACACCCCCTCTTAAGCTCAACATTGTCCTCAATGTTGCTTATTCATCATCAAGTTCCTCATGGAACAGAACTGGATATGCTTCCCGCATATTACTTTCTAGTTCCCAAGTAGCTTCATCAGTGCTAAGGTGCTTCCATTGCACCTTTACCTGCCCTATGGTGTGACTCCGAAGCATAATTTCCCTCCGGTCTAGGATACAATCTAGTTCCACCTGAAAATCTCCTTCAGGTTCCACCTGTATGTCATTCCAATTCAGCACATGAGTAGCATCGTGCACATACTTCTTTAAAATAGAAACATGAAAAACATTGTGGATTTTTAGATTGTATGGCAATGCCAATTGATATGCAACAACTCCTATCCTTGATAGGATTTCGAATGGTCCACAATACCTTGGTGCTAATTTAGCACAACTCCCAAGCTTCAAAGAACTTTTCTTGGGTTTTACCTTTATGAAAACATAGTCTCCTACCTAAAATTCTTTTTCTTTGCATTTCAAATCAGCATAGCTTTTCTGTCGATCTTGGGCAACTTTTAAGTTACCTTGAACCTGTTTCATAGTTAGCTCCATTTCTTTCAATAGATCTGGTCCTAACATCAATCTATCTACAGGATTATCCCACAAAATTGGAGTACAACATTTTCTTCCATACAAAATTTCAAATGGACTTAACTTAGCAGATGCTTGATAATTATTATTGTAGGCAAATTATGCTAAGTGCAAGTAATCTTCCCACTTAGATGGTTGATCTTTAACATATAATCTTAACATATTTTCCAAAATCTGATTTACTCTTTCTGTTTGACCATCAGTTTGTGGGTGGAAAGAAGTGTTGAAATTCAACTTAGTATTTAATCCTTTAAACAGTGTTGTTCAAAAGTTACTAGTGAACTTAGAGTCTCGATCTGAAATAATTACCTTTGGAATTCCATGCAAGCAAAAAATTTGCTTCATGAAAATATATGCAATGTTAGAGGCCTTGAAATTAGTTTTAACAGGAATAAAATGAGCAGCTTTGCTAAGTTTATCAATAATAACCATAATTGAGTCATTATGCTTATGAGTTTTAGGCGAACCTGTAATAAAGTCAATGCTTATGATCTCCCATTTCCATTCTGGAATTGGTAAGGGCTACAATAGCCCAGCTGGATGTTGGTGTTCAGCTTTGATAGTCTGACACTCAAAACATCTAGCTATATATTCAACAACTTCACTTTTCATGTTGGGCCAAAAGTACTCATTTCTTAACATAGTTATCATTTTCTGATAACCGGGATTCCTTGAATAAGGACTCTTGTGAACTTCATATAAAATCAGCAACTTAACTTTTGGAAAATTAGGCACATAAATTCTATTTTTGTAAGTTAAGAAGCCTTTTTCATTAATACTGTAATTTGTTATAACATTTTCAGATGAATTTTCAGCCACTTTATCATTTAATTTTTGGTAATTTTCGTCTTGCTTAACTCCTTCTTCAATCTGATTTTCTAGATCAGTTTTAAAAGTACTGATTGCTGCCACAAAACTTAATCTAGCATTTCTTCTCAATGCATCAACGACCTTATTTTCTTTTCCATTAATGTGATGGATCTCAAAATCGTACTCGCTAAGGAAAGCTAACCACCTAGCTTTCCTTGCGTTAAGATTTGTTTGATCCAGTAAATACTTTAACCCCTTATTATCAGTCATTAAAATGAATTTTCTTCCGATCAAGTGATGGCGCCACATCTTTAAAGCATGTATCACGGCTTCCAACTCAAGATCATATGTTGCACAATTCCTTTCATGTATTTTTAACTTCCTTGACTCAAAAGAAATTGCATGACCCTCTTGACTTGAGACCCCTCCAAGTCCTTAGTTGCATGCATCTGTGCATACGACGAAATCCTTATTAGGATCTGCAATTTTTAAGAAGGGTGCAGTAATTAACAATTCTTTTAACTTATTAAAGATGTCTTGACACTTTTGATCCCATATGAATTTCTTCCCGTTCTTCTGCAAAGAAGTGATGGGGCTAGCAATTCTAGAGAACCCTTTGATAAACTTTCTATAATACCCCGTTATTCCCATGAATTACCGTACATCAGTTACATCTTTTGGGACGGGCCATTCATTAATTGCTTTAATTTTATTAGGATCAACAAAAATACCATCTCTTGAAATTATATGACCCAAATATTGAATTTTATCTTTATAGAAATCACACTTACTGAACTTAGCGTAAAGTTGGTGATCTCTAAGTACTTTTAAAATGATTTTTAGATGTTCATCATGCTCTTCTTTAGTCTTTGAGTAAACCAGGATATCATCAATGAATACCACTACAAACTTATCCAAATATTTATGCAAAACGTTGTTGATTAAACACATGAACATTATCGGTGCGTTGGTTAGCCCAAAAGGCATAACTACGAACTCATAGTGTCCATAACGCGTTCTGAATGCAGTTTTGAATATGTCCTCGTCTTTTATCTGGACTTGATGATAACCCAACCTTAATTCAATTTTAGTGAATACCTCTGCTCCATGTACTTGATCAAATAGATCATCTATGTGGGGTAAGGGACACCGGTTCTTAATTGTCATTTTATTAAGCTGACGGTAGTCAATGCACAAACGCATGGTGTCGTCCTTGTTTTTAACAAATATTACTAGTGCTCCCCAAGGGGACACACTAGGTCGTATGTAGTTTTTATCTATTAATTATTTCAGCTGAGACTTTAACTCATTTAACTCCAGAATATTCATCCTATAGGGGGCCTTTGAGTTTTGTATCGCATCGGGTACTAACTCAATGGTGAACTCAAGTTCTCTTTTCGGAGGTAATCCTGGAATTTCTTCCGGGAATACATCAGAAAAGTCCCTAAGGATGGGAATACCCTCTAGTTTTAACTTGTCTTCTTTAGATGTGCATTCATCATTAACAACAAACAATTTACAACCTTTTTTAGCAGCTCTCTTCACTTGTAAGGCAGAAATCTACCTTACTGAAATCTGCCTATGAATTCCTTTCACTGTTTCTGAATTACCTTCATTATTTATACAAGTAAAAGATTTATCATAACAATTCAATATAACTCTATGTTGTTCAAGCCAATCCATGCCAATTAACAGATCATATGAACCTAAGTGTAAAACATTCAGATTAACTTGCGTTTTCAGCTGATTTAAAAATACTTCACAATTCTGAACAAAATTTGTAACCTTTCTTTTAGTTCCTGCTGCAAGCTGAACTAACCATGCATTATCGAATTTTTTTGTTTTTAGCTTGCAATGGTTTACTAAAGTAGGTGAAATATAACTTAAATTTGCACTAGGATCTATTAAAATAGAAATAGACATGTTTTGTATCATACCTTCAATTTCGACCATGGATGTTTGATGATCTGCTTGACGGTTCTCTAATGCTGCATTTATCCTGGGCATTTCTCTTGCGATATCTCCAACTGTAGGTTCTACTTGCACAATATGTATGTTGTTGGATGTCCTCTTGTTGCGTGGGAAATCTGCTCTCTTGTGTGGTCCGCCACATTCATAGCACTTTGTGGGTCCTTTCTGTTCAGCATACCTGTTGTTATTGTTATTATTATTGCTGTGATTATTATTATTAAGTACATTTCTTGCAGCAGTAGTGTTCTGAGATGTATTATTCTGACAGTTATTAGGGAAATTTTTGTTATTAAAATTTTTCTTAAAACCTCCAGCATTCTGATTAAAATTCTTGTTTTTATAGTCATATTGATTAGTTTTACTGTTCTTCCAGCCAGTTGTTCCTTCTCTTTTTCTGTTTTGGTCAAAAAAAAAAATTTCCTTCCTCATGGCCTCTTCCAAAGTGGAAGGATTATCATACTCAATACGATCTTTTATATTAAACGGTAAACAACTGAGAAACCTTTGCACTTTAGGCTTTTCCTCAACCATATAGGGTACGTACCTCAACAAGCTAAGGAACTTGTTGCACAGTTCTTTCATGTTAATAGTACCCAACTTTAAATCATAAAACTCCTTCGATTTATCCTCAAAATATTGTTCAGACAAGAACCTATTTTTAAACAAACCTTTAAACATAGTCCAAGTTACTTCTTTTTCTTTTATGCTCTTGATTTTTTAAGATCCTGCCACCAGATATCTGCCTTTCCGGTCAGATTGTAAATGACCATCTTGGATTTCAGTTGAGAAGAGTAATCATAAATATTAAAGTACTTTTTCATTCCAGACAGCCAAGCTTCTGCTGTCTCTCCCTTCTCACTTTCGCCATTACAAGTAGGTGGCTTAATCTTTTTAAATTCACCGATAATCTGTTCATGATGCTTATGTTTTCTTTTTTTAGAGCACCACTCACTGTTACTGCTGTCATAATTTACATCATCGTTACTTGATTTAGACTTAGAAGATGAGTAACTGTTCCTTTTATCGTTCCTTGTTTTCTTATGCTTATGTTGGTGAGACATTATTTCAGAATCAGCTCTAAATTCTGATTTTCTGCCTCTTTCATCACTGTGACAGTTTCCTTTTAAATTCTGTTGTAACTCTTCCTGTGCCTTTAGGATCCGTTCATTTTATTCTTTAACAGCTTTTAAGTCAGATTTTAAATCCTGCACAGTGCGTAAAATTTCAGAAGACTGGTTGTTTAACTCAACATAAATTCCTTCAGTGTTATTATGATTAATTCGTTCATTTCGAGGAGATCTGTCTTCTGCTGATTCCTCCGGTATTTCCATACCTGCAATTAAAAGTCAATCTATTCTGTGCAAAAATGAAATTAAATTACAAAAGTTAGTAAGATAATCCTTCTGATTTATTTTTCTGTTTGCGCGCATGAGCCTCATTCAGGCCTAGAGTTTGAACTCGTGCTCTGATACCACATGTAACATCCCAAAAATCGTAAAATAAATTTTTTTTTGATATAGCCTATTATATAAGATAAATGCTATCTGCGGAACAATAATAATTAGCTAACGAATGATAACTGCCTCATACAATTCGTCTTAATTGTTTTAAACATGAATATGTACTTCGTTATAAGTAGGATGCAACAGAACAATGTTTATTTTGTTATGTGTACGGATCTGGTAACAATACTGATGAAGTTGTTTGCATATTTTTGAAGGGGTTCCTATTGGGTGCCCTTGGGTTTACTTAGCTTTGAAAGCTAAAGCATTGGATTCTTCTTTCGTAGATCTGCAGGTAAGGTTATAGAGTAATTCTAGTTTTACAAGACAAGTTGTAAGCTTCAGCTTGTCGTCTCTATGTTTAAGATAATTTGTAAAATCTATCGTGCATGAAGATGTCAATGGTATGTATCTTCATTTTAACTTCACCACTTGAATCGTCTTTTTATTGTTATGATTGCATGTGTCGATAGCAATGTTTAAGCACTAAACTTGTCGTAACTATTGGTGAGATCTGTGGTAAATATAGCCTGATTTAACAGTCGGAATTTGTAACATGTTTGGTTTATATGAAAGATAGTGTCATCAATATAATAAATGATTCTCCTAGAATGATGGTGGCAATGTAATAAGTCTTGTAATGATAGTGCTGATGTTTGTATTGCATCCACATTTGAATCACGATGATGTTGATATATAGTATACAACATAGTAGAGTTTGCATCAAACCCTAGCTTTCAATATGGTGTAAAGGTTAAGTAATTTTTCTACCCTAACCTTAAGCAAATAGCCTAGCTATTTAAATGAATGTTTAAACATTAATCTTGTAGTAGTCCATACTATACTATGGCAATTGTAATGGGTTATAATACATAGTTGGTGTATTAAACATATCGATTCTACGTTGGTTATCCTATGGAAACTATGTTAATAACATTGTTGCAATGTTATATGGTGTGAACATTAGTATGGGAATGATGTGTGTAAACATTATAGTTTTGCGTGTAACTGCATATATGAAATATATAAACTTTGGAACAAGGTTTATGTTCCTAGAGTGAATGGTAATGACCTCATGAATTGAGTCATAAACTTTGTTTATGGTATAGTTAAGCCTCTATCCTATGTTTGTTAACTCTATACGTGGTTGTAAACATTTGTATGGCATTCTTAAATTCCCTAGGCCTTCATTGTCACATGACTTGAGCTCTGATATGAATTAAATGTTTGTGCAGTGGAGACTCTGGATAAAATCTACGTGAGATCTTCAGCTTTTAATGCGATCTTGTTGTGGTGTTGTGGTTGCTACACTGGCGTCTATGTGTCTGATTTAATGTGATGATCGTGGTGGGAATGGTGATGTGTCACCAAGCCGTGAGCTCAGCTTTGGGTGATATGGCATCCGACTGTTCTTCAATTTAATGTTGTTATTGATTACTATATGATCGTATCTCTTCCTTGGTTCTTCCGTAGCTCGCTGGCTCAATCTCGATCATCAATCTTTGTGGTTCTCGGTAGTTGGAATGTGTAAACCCTAGGTAGACAAGTCTTAACGTTAATTTGCCTTCGTGTATTCATTTGGTGGTTTTGTTTTGGAGAAAGAAGGCTGACAGGCCGCTGGTTTACATGGCTCGACCCTGGGAGGTTGTGGAGGGCACTGTGCCCCAAAACTCTGTAATTTCTATTGTGGAAAAAATGTATAAGTGCTTGAGTGTTTGCTGTGAGAGTAATATTGAAACCCTATCGCTTTCGTCCAGTGGCAAAATCGGTTAACACTGAAGTTTTGATTTTGAGTTTTGATCGTGGTTCAGTTGCATGGTAACTCTACTGTGTTGGGTGAATGATTTGGAAGCTAAGTGCATTCCAATTGACTGTGTAACAGTGAGGTAAGATATTCTAGTTTCTTGGTTAACTAATATGTTTCTTTAATTTATCAACAGTCAAAGATAAGTTGCTAACTCTTCATAGTTTCTTGTGGCAGGTAATTCCATCATGCTGTATTCAACGCTCTGGGTTCTAGTGGTAATGGAGTTCGGTGAAAAAATGGGAAGCAAGAGAAAATAAAACGGTAAGCCCGGTGGCAAACCCTCGTAGGTTCTCCTGGCAGAAATCTTGGCAAACAGTGTATCGTCAAACTGGAAATCGTGGTTGCAAAACCCTGAATCATTGTTTTAGTTTATAGAGTCGATGTAATAGCTGGTATTTGTATAGGGTTTGAAATCAGGGTTTCGATCTCGACAATGATCATTTGTTTTGATTTGGGTTTCAGACTATGTTGAAGTGATAATAAATTATCCTTTTGTAGAACTTATATGGTCGTGATTACTTTCATGTTTAAGTGTTGGGGCTTGGCCCGTGTTTGAAACTTATCACTCATTGATTTGATAAATGGAAATAAGTCATGTTTAAACAATCTTTTGTAAACTGATAATGTGTATGCAAACTAGGTTTTACTCGTATCTATGCTAATGTGCTTTGTTCGGGACTGTAAGCTTAAGAATGTTTTAAAATGAATCATTTTACAAAATGTGTATGAAGAATTTGCTACTGTTTATAAAATCTATGTTTATGTGTTGAATAAAATGTGTCAGGTTTCGGCCAAATGCCTCACCTTCGACTGTGTAAATGTTTAAGTAATACAACTGTAAACCTGTCAGGGTTTAGGGTTTTTGGTTAAGTTTAGAATGTATGGCATAATAATAAATAATGATACGTTCGGCATCGAATGAAATTTGTGTGTTCTGTTTGACTTTTTCTCCTACAGTCATTGAAATATCTTAAACTTTGAATTGATATTTGAAATCAATAAGTTCGATCTGCAGTAATGATTTTTGATGTAAAAACATACTTGATTTGTCTACTGTTAGTAAAAATAGAAAATGAAAGAGAGCTTGTTTTCCTAGGTCGATTCTGTAATAGCATTGAACTTGCGTTTTTGTTTATGGTTATATGTGTATGTAAAAGAAAACATTAAACCCTAGCTCTATGATAAGAGACTTTGTTTATTTAACTATTCTATCTGTGCAGTAATAGAAATACTAGTAATAACAATAAATTTTTAAAAGAATTTAAATATAAAATTACAAACCCTAAGTTGGTAATGTGATGTTTCTTATTTGTCTAACTATCCTATATGTACAATAATGATAACAACAGCAACTATAATTATTCTTTTGAAACTAAACATTTGGGAAAATAAAATCAAAAGAAACAGAACTAGATACTTTGTCTGATATAAACTTTGTTATTTCTATAAAATAGATTTACTGTCTTTATGGAAAGAATTGAAATAAGAATAGTACTGTAAGTAAAATACAATAGATAATGCTAATTAATAATAGCAGATAATTTAAACAAAATATAAAAATAGTACTTCTATCACCATGGCAGTTTGCCTATCATATCTTATCTATCTTAATCTGTTTTTGTACTGGAGTACGACGCTATTCCTTTTTGCATGGGGAAAAATAAAGAAACCATTTTATTCAATCATTTCATATTTATACAGAATTATTAACTTATACAGGAAACTGAAATAACTTATAAATTAAACAGTGAAATTTTAATAAACAACGGAACTGTAATATGCAAAATAGATAACAGAACTTAAAAATAAAATAGATAAGACAATAGAACCTGTAACTGACGATAGGGCCGACAAACACCCAAGGAGTCCTATTCCTCCCAATTTGCTTCAGAAGAAGCAGCTCAATTGCGAACTTCTAATGAACCCCCGAGCCTGCTTACTGATCCAGTAAGTGGGTGGAATCTGTGTAGAAGCAAGGCACTCAAAAATACCTTCTCCACTTGGTATCAACCTCCTGAAAAATGCCTTCTCCACTCAGCATCAACCTCCTGAACTCAATAAGAGTTTAGCAGACTCACAACATGATCAACAACAGCATATCCCCTCATCAAATCTCTTGGGTACAACATAGAAAAACCCCAAGGTAAATTTCCTCGTCAGGAAAAGTGATGAACCTTAGTTCAATATTTGATGGCTATTATATAGACTTCCTAGGTCTTTTAGTGGTCAGTTTGGAATAAATGAGCCTCAAGCTCCAGTCCCATCTTTCAGGGCACTATGACCACATTTCAAGGGAGTTGTACCATACCAACAACTAGTTAGTTGCATCATGATGTTGCCACTTGTCCATTGCCTTCTACCCCAGATTCCATTCCACCTAGTGGATTAGTAAACACTCTTTCAATAGTCCTCTTAGGTGTTTGTCTCCTATTTTATTTATTAAATAATAATATATTGTGCAAATTACAGGCATCCTTGGACACCTGTCCAATATAAACTTTACAATAAAAGTCATCATAATGTTTCTAAACACAAAATGTTTTCCAGCTTAAAGGGTGTGTTACACCACGCGGAATGATTGATGATTTTCCAGTGTATCAATTTTTCAGATGAGTCATGGTATGACCATGAGAAGGTCCCAACATTGTGTCCCCTGTAGACCATTATGATGTACATAGCCGGTTTATATGTATTGATCAGGTCCCCTTTTCGAGCCTTATTGTTATTTTTATGTCTTGATACGAGCATGGGTATGCCCACCTCGTCCATTATCATAGATTATTCCTCATTCACTTTGAGGACATGTGTTAGTGATATTTTCATCAGAAGGGAAGCCGTCAGTTGGATAAAAGCATATGCCCGAGGAAGAATTAAGATCATCAAAACAATGCAGGGGAAGTAGTCGTGTAAGATCAAGTGATGCAGAGGGAGCCCGCATCGTGAAAGCATACTCAGGATGCTGGAGCAGGTTGCATCTATTTTGGCCCAAGTCATCCCTGACAGAAAAACCTCCAGAGACGCGTGTCGTTCTCTCAGCCAATCAGGGTCCTAAAGGTGGTTTTCCTAGACCACTTTTTGGAGACCTTGAAACCATCTGAAGGACTTTAGTGGTATTATGTGGTGTGGAGGGTTAGACCAAGGGACCATGAGCAGAGTGGGACCCACTCCCCAAAGTTGCATGGTTCTATGCACTCATCTCGAGATACCAGGGCAGAAATCAATGGTTGGGAGAGTATCAGGGTCAGAAAGGTGCACGAAGTATATGAGGAGCAGTCCTCCCCTGAGGCGAAAACCACTGGTTCCACGTGGCGCTCCCAGGATCATTCAGGGGGCTTAAAGGGGTTTTCCAAAACCATTTTTTAGGGAGTCTGAATACCATAAGTGGTTTTTGTCTTGTCACCACCGCCTGTCACGTGGAAGTGACCCTTTCCAGTAATTATTTGCGTCACCAACATTGTACCAGCTATCATTAACTCTCAACGTGCGAAACCCAGAAAGGTGGTTAGGTAATTATTGCAAGTAGTATGGGCTCGTCTACCCAGGAAGGTCCAGATGGCTCTATAAATACTTTGATTGGATTCGTTGGCATTTCAAAGCTCCTACGCTTCATTAGTGCAGAACTAAAAGCCTGGTGCTTGCATATCGTTCCTAGCTAGTTACCAGAGGTTTCTCTATGGTTCATTTGATTTCAAGAGGGGAGTCATCATGAGCACCGAGAGTTCGAACGACCAGAGTTCATGAACAACTTGCAGACGCACACCCACCATCAACCAGACAGGAAAAACCTGAGGTCTCACTCGAGATGTCTAGGGAGAGTTCAGTTATTTCGTCGGTTCAAATGGAGATGGGACGTCCGTATTCAGGATCATGGAAGAAAGGGATGTGCAGGTCTCATTAAAAGATGATCAGACGGTGGGATGGTAGTACCTGAGTAGTCTTAACAAAGAAGCTTCTACATCAGGTCCTGTTCCACAACTTAGCATCAGAGTTAATCTTTCATCCTGTCGAAAGTAGGATCCGAGAGAAAAGGGCTTGGAAGGGATGATTGGATGAAGCAGTAAAGGTATGCAAAGCAGAATACATATGTGGTACGGCCACTGCTATGTCTCCAACAGGTCACAGGAAGTCTAGCTAATATGTAAGAGTTTCCTCTTAGTTCTAAAGGACGTTACATCACTGATACTTTTCATTTCAAGGCGAGCCTCGTCTAGCCGGATGTACTACATTGTTTAGCAAGGTGGTCCCGGTTCATGGTCTTAAGGGTGACAAGTAGTTTTTTTGTTGCTAATACTGTAACAAACTCTGTTAAGGAGTATAAACTGAATTTTTAAGTTGTTGAGTTGAACGGATTGTAACAAATTCTATTTAGGCAGTAGGAAGGCTATATATAGCCAAATAGGCAGTAGCCAGAGGGTTGGCTCTTTGATGTAAGAAGTATTACTTCTATGTTAGACAGTTGATCAATATAAAGAAACACGTTATTACCCTATCTTGGAGCTAATGGATTAAAAATTTTGATGTGCATAGTTAGTATCTTCTTTTGTTTTTTCGTCCCTTCCATTTATGTATGATCTGTAGAGCTGTTCTGAGTTTATATGAGTGCTTGTGCTTAAATGTATTTATTCTATGGTGTAAAATATCCATTAAAAAAATATATATATTCTTTCTCTTTACTATGAATAAATATTAAATTGGATCTATGTGAACATACACTTAGAATAAATAATACATTCGTATGCTAAACTTGCTCAAGTTCTGTCCCTTGTATTCTCCTACTGGTTAGAAGGGTAAAAAGGTTGACATGCCACTTACTTAGCTATGGCTAACTCTATTTCGTATATTGATTGCAGGTGCACTTTATGCTGCCGAAATTCCTTATGACGCAGGTAACAGGGTTCTGAAATCAAGGTATGCATTAAACCTAGTGCACATATCCATGATCCTCTCTATATGGGCTGCTTGTGAATTCCTTCTGTATTAGTGCAATTCTCAACATGAAGAAAAACCATTTTTAAACAATAACATGGGACACAATATTGCAAGGTTTAAATGATTATCATTAACATTTTCAATTTACATTCTATTACACTACGAGTTTTCAATTACTTGAATTTAAAGACAAGGCTCACCCACCATATTCGTACATAGTTGGTTACCCAATCGATAAAGTGAATGAATCCTTTCTTTAACAACACAATGTAAGCTCTTTTTAGATAATTATTCCCATAAACCAACAACATGGTTTTTTGATTGTTCAACTTCCTATCTTACGAATGTATTGGTAATAGCATATTACATGGTTCGTTCACCCTCTATGATGTTGAAACCCTAGCTTATACCCTTCGCTCATTTGTACTGTGTAGGGATTTCATGTAACATTTAAATTTAACGTACGAGGGTTGTTCTAATATTAAGCTTGCAGTGTACCAGGTGCATTCCATACCAACCATCGAATGCTCTATCGGATTAGCCATGTGATAACATAAATTGCAAATGCCGGCGAAGGTGCCACCTGCACCTCGACAGGTTACCCGTACTGGGGTGTATTTCAATACTTCTAGACTGGCCATGTGACCGCATTTATGGTAGTTGAAAGCGAAGGTGCCACCTGCAACTTGGAATGACAGGGTTTGGTTGTTTTGGTTTTTGGGAAGTAATAATCTCTTCAACATTTGTTCATCCTTCTCCGGGTCGCTTACTTTCTGGCGTTCAAGTAAGGTCCTGTAACTGGCAAATTTATCTCTGCGATTACTTCTTGACAGAGTGTTGCTTATTAACTTGAGAAAGTGCAATTCTGGTGAGTGGTTTTTATATTGACAGTGTATTGGAGATAGGTATTTTTCTGAGTCTGTTACTGACCAAGTTCTTTTAATTCTCTGCTAATTCATGTTTGAAAACTGATTGATGACCGTGACCCTTGCTTACAGAGTTCAGGTTGATGGTGAGAAAACTCCGCTTACATTAGTGGATACGAATCTTACTCATCTACCTCAGCAAATTTAAATGGATCTCTGCTTCCAGTTACTTCACCTCGATGTCTCAGAGGTAACCACAAAACGCCACGGTTCAGAATTCTTGCTTTATTTTGTTATTTTGAAGCAGTCCATCGCCATGGGATAGTAACGTATTGACTGCATTACTATGGTAGGTGTCTCCAGCTTGGAACGGCGCAGATTAAAGAGGGAGCCGTCCTGTTCGGTAAGTGGCATTGCTCCTTCACCCTTATACAAAGACAGGAACAACTTGGGCAAGAACCCTCCCCAACGACAAAGAGAGTTTTGGTTTCAATCATGGTTAGTTTTTCCGAAGCTTCAATGGTTCGAGGCAGCCTAAGGTTTTGTTGTCACAAATCCAAATGTAATAATTATTTTATATGACTTCCTTCATGAGAATCCTAAGATTTTAAGAAGGAGTGGAGGACTATATAACATTTAAGTTTAATGGCTCTCCATTTTAGTAATTTAAATGAACTTTATTATATTGTTCTAGGTTACTGTGATTATCTAGGGATTAAATTCCATGGGCTCCATGACCTCTGAAATTCTAATTTGAAAGTGGTTCTTGTATAACTCAGTCTTTCGTTTCCTTCCAGTTTAAAAGGTAAAGGTAATTCTTAACAATTCGTATCTCATGTATGTAATGATTTTGATCTGAGGAGAACAAATCCTGGTCTAAATGCTTTTGTAGTTTGAACGTTTCCAGTGATAACTCTATCTATCAAAGATTTGAAGCCCAAATATTTTGGAGTCTGCCTCAGTAGATACCTTTCCCTATACTTTCACCCGGAACTAAAACACGGCCAAAACCCTAGGTTTAAAGATAAAACTAGGAAGATCTAACTAAACAATTTTACTCCGTAATGTAGATCCCCTGTGGAAAAATGATGTAATTGTTCTAAAGAAGGATTCTTTGATCTAAAGGTTAAAATATAAGTGTGTTTTTAGAAAAAATCAATGGTGGACGTTTAATCTGGCGTTTCCAGGTATCGAGTTACCTGCCTAAAAATTCACCACTAAACCCATACCAGCATAATGTATGGTTTCTACCTAAGCCTTTCAACAAAAATTTTCCAGGTAATGCGTCTATACTCCGAGTTAGAAATTAGAATTAATTTTTTAGCGACAGAGGAATATAATACAGGTCCATTTATTTGAACTTGACTGTAACTAACCATATAGCGATCAACGATGATAACGTAGTGTGATATCCCTCCTTTATGACCTATTTTAATCTTTATTTTGTTATTTTTAAATAAATGTAATTATGAATTTTGTAAATGGCCCTGGTGAGGAGCTCAAGGCCAAGGCCCCACCAGTGGGCCCCAAACTAGTGTTATGCTCTATACGTCTTAGATTAAACCTAGAAGACTATAGAATGGCAATACAACTAAATAATAACTAACCAAACGCATGCATAAGAAAAGATAATAAGTTGGTTGATCATATCATAACTTATCATATGATAGGTGACGACATAACTTCGTCCTGAAAGGATTACTATACACCATTAAAACTAAAATACTTTGACCTATGTTATTTTAATCATGTTATGATTTAGCTTTATACACCATTGGAAAAAGAATTATAAGTTATCTATTTAGAAACAACTACAAGAGGACTTTTTGTTTATATATAATGTGCTGGGTATTATAAGTAATATATATGTTAGATGCTTTGTATATCTAAAGAGATAAAGGAGATTATTTAACTAGAGGTATATACACATTTTCAAAGAAGATAATGACGTATTAGTTTCCTTTGTATATATGTATATATTATATGGCAATATAGAGAGACCAAAGAAAAGAAACATACTATGATAATATGTAATCATTATATCATTAGAACAACGAAAATATATATATAACGGACTAACGAATTTAATCATGGGAGATACCGGTCGAGAATTGTTAGGGAGTTTGCTCCTTATGAAACAAAATTTCCGCCACATGTATTTTCACTATTTGTAAAGAAGCATCTGGTGTCAAGTGATGAGCTTCTTAGGTTTGAGTCGGTTGATCATTAAAGAAGACGCACTCATTATTGTTATGAAGGAGTTTATGTCTAGGTTAGTGGTAGTAGTGGAGTAAGTTTCGGATTTCTGTCTCCTTAACTCAAAGCTCAGAATATTGCCGCCACTTATGACGTAGTGGAACTCGATTCTCCGCTCTCAGCCAAAACTGCCGAGCCCTTATTAGAATTCCCTCAGTAGAGAAAATCCCGTACTCCCAGGAGGTGTGTAGATAATGGAGGACACTATGTTAAATTGCGCGTGATGTACAGAGGGTAGGGGCACCACGATCGATGGGGAAAAAGAGGAAGAGGAGTTCGGTCTGTCAAAAGTTGCGTACCATTCTGCCGGTGTGTGAAGAGAGGTGTGATGATGGAGATACTCCGTAGCTGTATGGAATTCCAATGTTAATAACAAGTATTCTAGCGCCGTAGCAGGTCTCGACTTCATATGCAAAGTCGATTTTAGTTGAATACTTAAAACCGAGATGTCTCCCAGCATTCCTCGCCGAGTTCTAAACCTCCTAAAGAAGAGTACCATATAAGTAATTTCGGATCTCTGTCTATGATCATATCCTCAGTATAATTCAGGTTGCTTGAGATCGGATCTGGTAAGAGATTTTGATATATTTTTGTTGACTGTATTCTCCCTTTGATAAATCAATAGCTTGATCTCTGTATATGTGCACACACAGAGGACCTGTATGTTAATAGATGTGGATCTGCATGTTTTATAGATAGAGATGTGCATTTAGATAGTGCGCCTGGGGTATTCAGCACTAAAATGCTTGCATTTTGTTTTTATTATCTATATTTCGTTTTATGGAATGCACCAGGAAGGGACAGCGTGGGAGCTGATCCCTATTTCGTTCTGTGCATTATTATTATTTTTTTATGTGATCCCAGCTTTGCGTATCTCTGCATTAAGGGATGTGATCCCTACATCTTGCATCAAGCCCCGTTGATCGCTGCATTATCAATTTGGTCGCTTGTACATTTTATACATTTATAAGTTGTCAATCAAACACAAGTTGTTGATAACCTGTATATTATATATAATCTGCATTGTTGATGGCTAGCTCAGGAAGGCAGAGCATAGATACTCTATGTCGAACTCTGTCATGCATATTCAAAACAAGTAATATCTCCCATGACTATTTCATATATCTGCGATGAAGGTACATGATATTTTGCGCCTTTGCTAGTTCAAATGCTCTGTCAAACCTTGATATTTTATTATGATATCTGAGACATTGATATGGTTAGACAACGTTTTAAAGGCGTGAATACTCTGTCAAGCCTTGTTATTATATTATTAGATCTGAAACATTGATATTATTAGACAATGTTTTAAAGGCGTGAATACTCTATCAAACCTTGATATTATATTATTATCTCTGAAACATTGATATTATTAGACAGATAGGGGTCTTTCCATATCCTTATTTTATTGTCCAAATAATCCTCGGCGCGAAGATCTACTTAGTGATTTCAGCGAGTTAGGAAGGCGACCTTTGTCAACCAAAAGTCTTTCCGTTGAATTAGTATGTCATGAATTAGAGATTTTTGCACTTTGGTTTTATATATATGTTTATATATATGTGAAGATGTCTTTAGAAGATCACCCACATTTTTCATAATTCGTGAAACCTCCACCTCGAAAGGTTAAAATAAAGTCCATAGAGAGCTTTATTATGTATTCATGTTATAAATTCTTAGTGTAAGAGAATACACATAGGTTATAGTTTAAGTAGTAAGTTGACATAATGTATATTATGTTATAAATATTGTAAACCATTGGCATAAGATATTTTGAAAATGCTATAGATTAAAGTGAAGCTTGGATTTGTTTATCTTATATAAGAGAATATACTTAGGTTATAGTCTAAAGTGAATATTAGACTTGCCATTAAAGTTAACATAATGTGTTTATGTTATAATCTATTGGTATAAGAGATTATGTAAAGTTCATAGTATAAAGTGTAGATTAGGCTTGTTATTAATATTAACATAAGGTATTTATGTTATAAACTCTTGCATAAGAGATTGTATAATTGTTAGAGTCTAAAGTGGATTAGACTTGTTGTTAAGGTTAATACAATGCATAGGTAAAGTTGGACCTAGAAAGGCATTTGATTTTAATGAATTTCATATCGATTATGTTGTTAAACACAACTCCTAGAATAAAGGAGCAATTATAGGTGCAAGTGTAATTTTTAATAGTGCTCTACATGGTAGGGGCTGAGGAAGTAGAAAGATATTGTTGCAACAACCATGTTGCCGGATTGTAATCCTTGATTCCTTTAAAGAATAATAAAAGATGCACACACACCTTTGTGGACTAGCCCGTGTACGGGTGAACCACGTTATATTTTGTCTCTTATGATGTTCCTCAATGTGTCTTTAGGTTTGAGTACTTGCTTCTTTCTTAAAATGTTTATGATTACTTTGAAGTATATGATTCAGTTAGAAAGTTGGTTGTTTATATGATGTATATGGCTAATATGTTTTCCCTTATGATTATGATTATGTTGTTACCATTTAGGTTGTTGTACTGGTACAATTAACTGATAAAAGATGTACATGCTTCTTGAAAATGAATTAACGTCTTGAAGTGCATGTTATTAATTTGACGAATAACTGAATGAAGTGATTAAAAGAAATATGGGACTTAAATATAGTTGTCTATGGTTTCTTGATCTATGGTTTTTAAGGTTGTATCTGGTGCACACATATGAAGAGTTAATTGGTTCAAAGAAAGAAAAACCATGTGTTGAATTTAGAAGAGTTATGTATTCGAAGAGTTATAATTATTTGTAAGCGATATTTAAAGAAAGTAAACCCACACTTTATGGTTCCGCATATATTTAAGTGGCATTTAGGGCACTTAGAAAAGTTTTTTAAATTTTACGAAAATTAGGGTTCGTGACATATGGTATCAGAGCATTAGGTTACAACACTAAGGCCTAATGAGCTCAACACGCGATAATTGAATATGAAGGTTTTGAGTTTACTAATCAATGGTTTTCATTCATTTTGGATGCATGGATTGTACCGGAGGAGGGGAAAATGAATCTCCGAGCTCGACTACAAGCGCAGGTTACAAACACTTGGGATTATTGGGCTCAATAGACGCAAACCTAAAACTTCAGTTCCAAGGATCGGCAAGAGGTAAGCAACATGACGTTTGGAAATAGCAAGTAAGTATGTTCCATTTCACTAGAACATTATAATGGCTTAGTAGTGTCTATTGGTGAACATACATCGTATACGTCTCGTTATGTAATTGAATGATCTTCTTTTGATAAAATACTGAACGATGAATATCTCGTCATACTCTACAATGTATTTCATACTCTATAAGGTCAAAATTTACTTTAAAAAGTTAGACTATGGGAGGTAAGTCTTTATGAAATGGGTATTTGAAAGTAGAGTAAAAGCATGTATTGGAAGTTATCCTAACTATTTCAAAGTGAAGATATAGGCTACGGAAGTCTCCTAATTTGGTTGACCTTAGATGACTAAGTAAACGGGATTGACCAATAGCCTAGATTTCCAAATATGAAATTTAGATGGGAAATGTAAGCAACTAAGGTCTGTTAAAAGATCCATTAAGTTCAGATCAAAAGTGAGTCTATATGTTAAAAGGTCCATTAAAGATTTGATAGTTTGGGTCAGTCTTGGATTTTGAACTACGTAAGAAAAACAATCAAGTTCCGTTTACATTGGAGTTATCTTAAGGTTTATAAATTTATAATGCTGTTGACCTTAGTAGTAAAATCTGTAAAGGTGCATGTTGCAGGAGGAGCCATTGTGAATTTGATATTCTAGTTGTGAGGGAAGCATAATTATGTGATGTTAAGATGTTGTTTCTTTTTCTGAGGTATCAACTATAAGTGAGTTACATATGCTAAATTTATTTTCCATAAGAAGTATAGTTTGGCTAGACTAAGATGTCTGGTTTCTTTTGAACAAAGAAATTAACTTTAATTGGTGTGAAGTTTTCTATGACTAGGAAATTGTGAGATTACAAAAGAGAAAGATTTGTTACTAGTCTCCTTGCCAATCAATTTCATTCTAGTATGTAATTGTATAGAATAAGTAATTATAATACGATTTTTGTGACATTGAAGCATGCTTGTACCCTTACATATAAATACAACAAAAGGAAAATGGTTATAATTACAAGGTATACATGTGAATATTAATCAGTTAATACATAGGATGGAAAAGATATGAGTACCTTTTATATATACCTCTTATTTTCAGTAATTTCTACTAAGATAGACGTAGGAAACAATGAGTAGTAGTTATACTTGTAATTGTTCAATATTTATGATGACTTGCTATCCATGAACAACTATATGCTATTTTGTTAAAGGACAGATTATTGGAACCTAGAACCCACATGAAATAAATACAGGTTAGAAGGATGCGGTAATCTTCTGACGTCCTTATGTTTCCACAAGGAATGACTGTTTTTATTTATGATGTGTTAAGGAAAACAAAAATGACATGGAAGTTGCAGGATAGATCAGAGGTGATCTTGGAGACAATAATCGAGGTATAAGCTTTTACGAAACAAGTAAAAATGATGTTTGAACGTAGGTTATATGTACAATTGTTCTTATGATTTAATTACCTTTATACGACTAACACTTTGAATGTTGTGGTCGAGTAAATGTTATTTTGTTTCCCACACATCACTGCCTGACACCCATCAATGGGTAAATGTGGGATATATATATATATATATATCGATTCATTTATAATACTAATGTGTGATGATACAAGTAAAACTGGAACCTCGGCAGATGAAGGTGAGCTATGCGGTCGCCTTTGGAAAGGTACATGGTTATCTGTATAAGGTATGTAAATTTGTTTTAGACAATTGGTTATCTCTATATGATGTTAGGGTATACAACAGGGTTGTATAACTAAAATAGGAATTGTGTTGAAATGGTGAAATCTAACATTCGAGGTTAAATGAGCATAATGTCCATGGAACATCATAGGAAGAATGTTATATCATGTTCAAAGCATTATGAAGTATTATAAGCTAGTATGTGTAATAGGAAATGACACCTTAGATGATCACATATGGATATTTTATTAAGAAAGATGATTTTCTGTTTAAAGAAGGGATCTTCTTACAATATTTGATTTTGTATAAAAAGTGATACTAACAAGTGGAATTTGGCAGATGGTGAAATTTCGGTGAAGCTTGTGAAAATGCAAGAGCATAAATACTATGCAAGGTAAAATAAGGGGGTGAGGATTTAAGATCCACATCACAACTGTTACAGATTCTTTTAAAATTTGGATATATTGTTAATCAGGAAACTCGACCCAGATTGGTCAGAGTAATTGTATGGGTACAGAATGTAATGTGACGAAATAAATTGATTAAATTGAAAGAGATTTTTCTAGACTCAAGAAAGGTGGCTTGGGGAAAATAAATTCCGGGACTCAAGCGAGAAGGCTTGAGGGGAATTGTGTAAAGAGTGTTGTAATGGCATTGAAATACTCCCTAAAATGAGGGATGGAACAGCCACTAGGATTCTTGGAGAATCGGCTGGCTGTAAGACCTAGGCAAGCTATAAGAAAATGTATACGTGGGAGGCAGGACGCTGCTTAGTATGCATGAAGGAAATGTTTGCTGCGTGAGCACTAAGGTGTTAGGAAAGACATGAAAGAAATGTTTGCTGTGTGAGCACTAAAGTGTTAGGCAAAACATGAGAGAAATGTTTGCTGCGTGAGCACTAAGGTGTTAGGCAAGGCATGAGAGAAAGGATTGCTGTGTGAGCACTAAGGTGTTAGGCAAGAATTTCCTGGATCAAGTGAATGCTATTTGTTGATTTCGTCAACGGTATACAATCATGGAACACTAGATTTATTCCATATATATTACAAGTGATATGTGCAATAAAGAACTCATGATTTATGTTTTTGAGTTTGATTATGAAGTTGATGACAAGTTGTTACTAAACATTGTTTCTTTTGAATTCCAGTTCTACGGTACAAATGATTACTCCAAGAGAAGAGTGAACACCGAGGACGGTGTTATTTTAAAGGGGATGAGGATGTGATATCCCTCCTTTATGACCTATTTTAATCTTTATTTTGTTATTTTTAAATAAATGTAATTATGAATTTTGTAAATGGCCCTGGTGAGGAGCTCAAGGCCAAGGCCCCACCAGTGGGCCCCAAACTAGTGTTATGCTCTATACGTCTTAGATTAAACCTAGAAGACTATAGAATGGCAATACAACTAAATAATAACTAACCAAACGCATGCATAAGAAAAGATAATAAGTTGGTTGATCATATCATAACTTATCATATGATAGGTGACGACATAACTTCGTCCTGAAAGGATTACTATACACCATTAAAACTAAAATACTTTGACCTATGTTATTTTAATCATGTTATGATTTAGCTTTATACACCATTGGAAAAAGAATTATAAGTTATCTATTTAGAAACAACTACAAGAGGACTTTTTGTTTATATATAATGTGCTGGGTATTATAAGTAATATATATGTTAGATGCTTTGTATATCTAAAGAGATAAAGGAGATTATTTAACTAGAGGTATATACACATTTTCAAAGAAGATAATGACGTATTAGTTTCCTTTGTATATATGTATATATTATATGGCAATATAGAGAGACCAAAGAAAAGAAACATACTATGATAATATGTAATCATTATATCATTAGAACAACGAAAATATATATATAACGGACTAACGAATTTAATCATGGGAGATACCGGTCGAGAATTGTTAGGGAGTTTGCTCCTTATGAAACAAAATTTCCGCCACATGTATTTTCACTATTTGTAAAGAAGCATCTGGTGTCAAGTGATGAGCTTCTTAGGTTTGAGTCGGTTGATCATTAAAGAAGACGCACTCATTATTGTTATGAAGGAGTTTATGTCTAGGTTAGTGGTAGTAGTGGAGTAAGTTTCGGATTTTTGTCTCCTTAACTCAAAGCTCAGAATATTGCCGCCACTTATGACGTAGTGGAACTCGATTCTCCGCTCTCAGCCAAAACTGTCGAGCCCTTATTAGAATTCCCTCAGTAGAGAAAATCCCGTACTCCCAGGAGGTGTGTAGATAATGGAGGACACTATGTTAAATTGCGCGTGATGTACAGAGGGTAGGGGCACCACGATCGATGGGGAAAAAGAGGAAGAGGAGTTCGGTCTGTCAAAAGTTGCGTACCATTCTGCCGGTGTGTGAAGAGAGGTGCGATGATGGAGATACTCCGTAGCTGTATGGAATTCCAATGTTAATAACAAGTATTCTAGCGCCGTAGCAGGTCTCGACTTCATATGCAAAGTCGATTTTAGTTGAATACTTAAAACCGAGATGTCTCCCAGCATTCCTCGCCGAGTTCTAAACCTCCTGAAGAAGAGTACCATGTAAGTAATTTCGGATCTCTGTCTATGATCATATCCTCAGTATAATTCAGGTTGCTTGAGATCGGATCTGGTAAGAGATTTTGATATATTTTTGTTGACTGTATTCCTGATAAATCAATAGCTTGATCTCTTTATATGTGCACACACAGAGGACCTGTATGTTAATAGATGTGGATCTGCGTGTTTTATAGATAGAGATGTGCATTTAGATAGTGCGCCTGGGGTATTCAGCACTAAAATGCTTGCATTTTGTTTTTATTATCTATATTTCGTTTTATGGAATGCACCAGGAAGGGACAGCGTGGGAGCTGATCCCTATTTCGTTCTGTGCATTATTATTATTTTTTTATGTGATCCCAGCTTTGCGTATCTCTGCATTAAGGGATGTGATCCCTACATCTTGCATCAAGCCCCGTTGATCGCTGCATTATCAATTTGGTCGCTTGTACATTTTATACATTTATAAGTTGTCAATCAAACACAAGTTGTTGATAACCTGTATATTATATATAATCTGCATTGTTGATGGCTAGCTCAGGAAGGCAGAGCATAGATACTCTATGTCGAACTCTGTCATGCATATTCAAAACAAGTAATATCTCCCATGACTATTTCATATATCTGCGATGAAGGTACATGATATTTTGCGCCTTTGCTAGTTCAAATGCTCTGTCAAACCTTGATATTTTATTATGATATCTGAGACATTGATATGGTTAGACAACGTTTTAAAGGCGTGAATACTCTGTCAAGCCTTGTTATTATATTATTAGATCTGAAACATTGATATTATTAGACAATGTTTTAAAGGCGTGAATACTCTATCAAACCTTGATATTATATTATTATCTCTGAAACATTGATATTATTAGACAGATAGGGGTCTTTCCATATCCTTATTTTATTGTCCAAATAATCCTCGGCGCGAAGATCTACTTAGTGATTTCAGCGAGTTAGGAAGGCGACCTTTGTCAACCAAAAGTCTTTCCGTTGAACTAGTATGTCATGAATTAGAGATTTTTGCACTTTGGTTTTATATATATGTTTATATATATGTGAAGATGTCTTTAGAAGATCACCCACATTTTGCATAATTCGTGAAACCTCCACCTCGAAAGGTTAAAATAAAGTCCATAGAGAGCTTTATTATGTATTCATGTTATAAATTCTTAGTGTAAGAGAATACACATAGGTTATAGTTTAAGTAGTAAGTTGACATAATGTATATTATGTTATAAATATTGTAAACCATTGGCATAAGATATTTTGAAAATGCTATAGATTAAAGTGAAGCTTGGATTTGTTTATCTTATATAAGAGAATATACTTAGGTTATAGTCTAAAGTGAATATTAGACTTGCCATTAAAGTTAACATAATGTGTTTATGTTATAATCTATTGGTATAAGAGATTATGTAAAGTTCATAGTATAAAGTGTAGATTAGGCTTGTTATTAATATTAACATAAGGTATTTATGTTATAAACTCTTGCATAAGAGATTGTATAATTGTTAGAGTCTAAAGTGGATTAGACTTGTTGTTAAGGTTAATACAATGCATAGGTAAAGTTGGACCTAGAAAGGCATTTGATGTTAATGAATTTCATATCGATTATGTTGTTAAACACAACTCCTAGAATAAAGGAGCAATTATAGGTGCAAGTGTAATTTTTAATAGTGCTCTACATGGTAGGGGCTGAGGAAGTAGAAAGATATTGTTGCAACAACCATGTTGCCGGATTGTAATCCTTGATTCCTTTAAAGAATAATAAAAGATGCACACACACCTTTGTGGACTAGCCCGTGTACGGGTGAACCACGTTATATTTTGTCTCTTATGATGTTCCTCAATGTGTCTTTAGGTTTGAGTACTTGCTTCTTTCTTAAAATGTTTATGATTACTTTGAAGTATATGATTCAGTTAGAAAGTTGGTTGTTTATATGATGTATATGGCTAATATGTTTTCCCTTATGATTATGATTATGTTGTTACCATTTAGGTTGTTGTACTGGTACAATTAACTGATAAAAGATGTACATGCTTCTTGAAAATGAATTAACGTCTTGAAGTGCATGTTATTAATTTGACGAATAACTGAATGAAGTGATTAAAAGAAATATGGGACTTAAATATAGTTGTCTATGGTTTCTTGATCTATGGTTTTTAAGGTTGTATCTGGTGCACACATATGAAGAGTTAATTGGTTCAAAGAAAGAAAAACCATGTGTTGAATTTAGAAGAGTTATGTATTCGAAGAGTTATAATTATTTGTAAGCGATATTTAAAGAAAGTAAACCCACACTTTATGGTTCCGCATATATTTAAGTGGCATTTAGGGCACTTAGAAAAGTTTTTAAATTTTTCGAAAATTAGGGTTCGTGACACGTAGAAGCTATCCTAAATGGATATTCCAGATCTAAATATTATTTGGATCCTATTCGACTATATAGAGGTCCTCGTTTGTCAAAGCAGAGGTAATAAAAGATTACCACGACCGCTGTTATATAATTAGGGGAAGTCGATTTTAGGGTTCCTCTACCATTCAATGTTGAACTAACCCAGCTCTCAACGATTGCTATTGCAGAAGAACATAATACAAATAATAGATCGATTTCTAATAAAACCAATCGATAGATCAACTTCCAATTAAAATAAATCAATACATCTGTAATTCAAACTTTGAGAGGCAATTTTTTTGAATAACATCCATCACATTTTATCACTAATGTCTGAGTACAACGCCGATTGAATTTACCAGTCTTAAGTTAGCTTAATCTATGCAAATGGATAACTCAGGTTAAAATAATAAAAGGAAATCCCCACGGAAGTACTCAATTTCTATTCCTTAGCAGATCTAGCATTTTGACAGTAATGTAACTAACATTTTCCCTTATGCATAACATCTTAATTTCATATAATCTAGAAAAATAAAATAATGGAAAGTGTTGAAAGTCTATAATCAGAAAAACCTGGGACTGATAACCTGAATGAAGCCGGAATAGCCACATTCCACCCAACCGTAGATTAGGTACAAACACCAAGTCTGACCGTAATCACCCCCGAGCCAGATACATGCATGAAAAGTGTGGACAGTTAACCTCGAAAACTCAGTCACATTTCTGGAATCCCTTGCCTAACACAGAGTGCTCAGACATCAAGTATAATCCTCTCCGGCATACTAAGCAGCGTCCTACCTCCCACATATGCCCTTCCTTTATAGTTTTTTCCTAGGTCTTGCCATTAGCATCCAATTCCTCATGGAATTTTCACAGCTAAGTAAATCCCTGATTTTCAGGGTGTGTCTAGTGTCATAAATACACTTCTGACACTTGTTCTGGTTTCCCAGAGGCTAACTCTCACTTATCTTCCACTTTTCCATGCATGATCTCCTCATTTAACTTGGCTGTTCCTGTTCATCCTTTTATTATTAAAAACAATAATTTAAATCAAAGTTGTTTCTTACAACAGTCCTTCTAGGACTTATTCGGCAGATTTTTCATCTAGCTCCCTTATTGAAATGAAATTCATAATGATAACAATATATATAAAAAAACATAATGTCCTATTATTATTTGGGGAACATCACATCCTTGCCCCCTTATTGTGAACACTGTCCTCAGTGTTCTAGTCTTCCTCCATCGGTTCTGGAAACAAATTCGGATACTTTTCTAGTATATCACTTTCCAATTCCCAGGTCGCCTCCTCAGGACTAAAGTGCTTCCATTGCACCTTTACCTGAGCGATGGCTCGGTTCCGAAGTATTTTTTCTTTCCTATCCAGAATGCGTAAAGGTTCCACTTGAAATTCGCCTTCTGGAGCCTCCTGAATCAAATTCCAATCAATAATATGAGTGGGGTCATGAATATACTTTTTCAGTAATGAAATGTGAAAAATATTATGAATCTTTAAATGTGCTGGTAACGCCAACTTATAAGCTACGGGTCCAATCCTCTCAAGTATTTGGAAGGGCCCACAGAATCGTGGTGCTAGTTCAGTGCAACTCCCTAGTCGGAGTGAGCTTTTCTTTGGTTTAACCCACAAGTACACATGTTCTCCAACTGAGAATTCCGTATCCTGTCTTTTTAGGTCATCATAACTTTTTTGGCGGTCCTGAGCCACCTTTAAATTTTTCTGCACCTTCTGAACTGTTTGTTCCATAACCCGCAGCAAATCCGGTCCTACCAACAAACGATCGACCGGGCTATCCCAGCTAACTGGGGTAGCGCACTTTCTTCCATACAGAATTTCGAATGGACTCATTCTTGTTGATGCTTGATACCCATTGTTGTAAGCGAACTCTACCAGATGTAAATAGTCTTCCCGTTTGGTGGGTTTTTCCATGACGTACATTCTTAACATGTCTTCAATGATCTGATTGGTACGCTCAATCTGTCCATCCGTTTCAAGGTGATAACTTGTGCTGAAATTAATTCTTGTTTCTAGACCTGCAAATAAAGATTTCCAGAATTTGGATGTAAATTTTACATCCCTATCTGAAATTATCATCTTTGGTACTCCGTGTAATCTGAATATTTCTTTTAGAAATATTCCTGCAATATCTGCTGCCTTGTAGGTGGTTTTTACAGGAATGAAATGTGCAGATTTGCTAAATTTTTCAACCACCACCATTATAGAGTCATGTTGTTGCTTTGTTCTTGGAAAACCTATGATAAAATCTAGTGAAATCACTTCCCATTTCCATTCAGGAATTGGTAATGGTTGTAACAAACCAACAGGATGTCTATGGTCTTCCTTCACCTATTGACATTCCAAGCATTTAGATAAATAATCAGCTAGATCAGTTTTTAATTTAGGCCAAAAGAATTGTTTTCTAAGGGTTGTTATCATTTTTTGATACCCGGGATGACCTGCAAAAGGGGGTTTGTGCATCTCATTTAGAATAAATAATTTAATTTCTGCCACATTAGGCATGTACAGCCTATCTTTGAACCAAATCAGACCTTTCTGATCAATACTCAATTCTGTCCCGTTCATGTTTATCTCATTTTTCTGGATTTTACTTTGCAGATTTATGTATTCTGCATCCTATTCACTTGCCACCTTTATTTTATCCATGAGATTACTCTCTGGTTGACTCATTATTATTTCGTACACCTCATGGTTCCTTCGACTCAGTGCATCTTCCACTGTATTTTCCTTACCCTTTATGTGTTTTACATCAAAGTCGAATTCACTTAAAACGGCCATGCACATTGCTTGTCTGGCATTGAGTCCTGGTTGGTTAAATAAGTTCTTGACACAAGTGTTATCTGTTAATAGCAAAAATTTCTTCCCCAGCAGGTAGTGTCGCCACATTTTCAGTGCGTGTACTACTGTCGTTAATTCTAAGTCGTGAACCACGTATTTGCATTCATGCTCTTTTAGCTTCCGTGATTCATAACACACTACATGTCCGTCCTGGGACAGTACTCCTCCCACTCCTTCTTTACTAGCATTCGTACAAACCGTGTATCCCTTACACGGGTCTGCTACTTTTAGAACAGGTGCTTTGGTCAATAAATCTTTGAGTCGTTCAAAACTTTCTTGACACTTGCAGGACCAAACAAACTTAATCCCCTTTTTCTGTAGTGAAGTAATGGGATAGGTGATCTTTGAGAATCCCTCAATGAACCTCCGATAGTAACCGGTGAGTCCCATGAAAGATCTAATATCAGCTACATCTCTCGGTACCTGGCCAATCCGCTATGGCTTTTATTTTCTGTGGGTCGACTGAAATTCCTTCTTCATAAATAATATGGCCTAAGTACTGGATTTCCTTTTTAAAGAACTCACATTTCTCCAACTTAGCATACAACTGATGCTCCCTCAAGGTTTGCAATACCATTCTTATATGTTGTTCATGTTCTTCCTTTGACTTGGAGTATATTAGGATATCATCAATAAAAATCAACACAAATTTGTCTAGGTATTTGTTGAAAATGCCGTTCATTAGGCACATGAATGTGGCAGGGGCATTGGTTAGACCGAAAGGGATCACTACAAATTCGTAGTGTCCGTATCGCGTTCGGAATGCAGTTTTACTAATGTCTTCATTTTTAATTCGAATCTGATGGTACCCAGATCGAAGATCCAATTTGGAAAATACTTTGGCTCCCCCTACTTGGTCGAACAAATCGTTAATCCGTGGTAAGGGGTATTTATTCTTAACAGTTACCTTATTCAGTTGCCTATAGTCGATACATAGTCTTAGAGTCCCATCTTTTTTCTTAACAAAAAGGACCGGTGCACCCCAAGGCGAGACACTAGGTCTTATATACCCTTTGTCTAGTAATTCTTGAATCTGAATTTTTAATTCTGTCAATTCTCGAATACTCATCCTATAAGGTACCTTTGACACTGGTGTGGATCCTAGTAAAAGTTCAATGGAAAAATCTATTTCTCGTTGAGGGGGTAACCCCGGTATTTCTTCTGGGAACACATCTAGGAACTCGCCTAAGATAGGATGCTCTGCTATGGAAGCTTGGCTTCCATTGAGGAGTAAATCAGATACTCGTACAGCGTAAATCTTGCATCCTTTTCTCATGCACTTCTTTAACTGCATAGCAGAAATCTACCTAACAGAGATAGGTTTCTGTTTCCCATTCACTGTTCTTAGAGTTTGGTCTTCAGCAATGTAGGTGAAGTTTTTGGTAAAGCAGTTCAGTACTACTTTATATCTTTCAAGCCAGTCCATACCTATTATCATGTCGTACGATCCTAAAGGTAACACATTTAAATTAATCTTTGTTTTGTGGTCTTGTATTTGAAGTTCACACTCAGATATATATTCAGTTACCTTCCTCTGTGCTCCTGTAGCTAACTGAACTAACCAGGGTTTTGGGTGCTTTACCTTGGTAAGTTGACAGTGCTCCATCATCTTGGAAGTGATGTAGCTTAAAGTTGCCCCTAGGTCAATTACAACAATACAAGTATGGTCAGAAATTTTACCTTCAATTTCCACAATTGCAGATTGATGATCTGCTTGTCGGTCTTCCAAGGCTGCATTAATTCGGTGATAACTTTTCCCAATGTCTCCCACCGTGGATGCCTCTTGTATATTATGCAACACCCTGTTTGCCTCATTGTACCTTGGACAATTCCTGTGTAAATGGGCTTCACCACATTCCCAACACTTCAGGGGTTCTCTAGGATTACCAACACTTCCTTTTATTCCCATATTAGGAGGTTTAAAGGTTTTCTGCTGCAACTGTTCATTCTTAGGGAATGAATTCCCTTGGAAGTTTTTGGGCATGTTCCTGAAGGGCGGGGGTTTGAAGCCTTTCTTCCGCTGATTAAACTTTTCCTGTTTCTTATCCTTCCATGCTTTAGAAGTATCATTCCTTTGTTTGTACTGTTCAAAACATAGCCTGGCCTTTCTCAATGCTTCATCTAAAGTTCTAGGATTGTCGAACTCAATTCGATCCTTATAGGACTGCGGCAGACAGCTTAAGAATCGTTGTACCTTTAATTTTTCTTCCTTGATATATGGAACGAACCGTAAAAGGTCTAGAAATTTATTGATAAGATCTTCCATTGTCATTTGACACAGCTTCAATTCGTAGAATTCCTTGGTTTTTCTTTCATAATAACTTTCTGATAAGTACTGTTTCTTGAATAGTTTCTTGAATTCTGCCCATTCAAGGTTCTTCTCTTTCAGTCCCTGGGAAATCTTAAGGTCTTGCCACCATATGCTGGCCTTCCCCTTCAGATTGTAAACAACCATCCTGACTTTCATGTTGCTGGAGTAGTTGTAGATTTGAAAGTATTTTTTGATGTCCAACAACCAAGCTTCTGCTTCTTCCCCAGTCTTTGATTCTCCATAAAAGCTGGTAGGTTTTATCTTTTTGAATTCACCTTCAAGGTGGTCAACCTTCCTCTTTCCCATGGTCTTGTCTTGTGTTGATGTATATGTAACTTCGGAATGTATTTCATCTGTATATTATATATATATATTTATTGTACCTTTATAAGAGATGTGTTATTCCTCTATAAGGAAGTGTCGTCATGTGGATTGACAAGTGTCGCAAGTGTGTGTACTTACCGATGGGTTATTAGACCACCTTATGGGGTCGGCCCTGATTAATATATAATATAATGTGGGTGTATCTAAGTAGACAAGTCGGCCCCAGTAGGTCACTGGGAAAAAAGGTGAGTATAAATAGAGATAGGAGATCTCTATTTTACTCACTCGAAAAAGTAACTATCTCTCTCTCTTAAAAGTGGCGCACTAGTGAGGAGGAGGAGGATCATCTGCTAGGAGACTATCTCAGTGTTATTTGGTTGTATTTTGGTTGAGCCATTGCTCTCTCTATCTCTGAGGAAGCTGTGGGGTTTTTCACCTTAGGGTTTTCCCCACGGAAACTCTGTGTCTCTTGTCTCTATGCTTTTGATTCTTGTGATGCTTGTGATGCTTGTCATATTATGATTGTCATTCATTGATATACTGTAGATGTTATTCTCTCAGCAAAGATCCTATAGTATTGTAATTTAATACTAAAAAATTAACATCTTGATGCTCAGATTTCTGGGTCTCGTTGGAGGAGTTCCCCTTTTTCTCAACGTTTTTGTCAGTCTCTTCTTTCCCCTTGGTCTCCTCCTTTTTTTTTCGCCATTATTCCTTTCGTGAAGACTCTGCAGCAAAATTTCATTGATTTCTTGTTGCTTTTCCTGAGCTTTCTTTAGTTGTTCATTGTCTGCCTTGAAGCTCTGTATCTCCACGATCAAGCTTCTCATAGTTTCTAATACCTGACTTGCTTCAGAATGTTCTTCTGTTCATGCATGTTCATTTCCTTCAGGCTGTTCTCCGTATTCCTCGTGCGAAGTAATTTGAAAAATAAAACTGGGACATATGCATACAGCATCCGAATACATTATTAGAATTTTATATTTCCTGTACAACAGAAGTTAGGTGTTTCCAAGGGCGACAGGGTTGAATCTAGCTCTGATACCATATGTAAAATCTCCATAAAAAAAAAAAAAAATTATTCTTTCTCTTTATTGTGAATAAATATTAAATTGGATCTATGTGAACATACACTTAGAATAAATAATACATTCGTATGCTAAACTTGCTCAAGTTCTGTCCCTTGTATTCTCCTACTAGTTAGAAGGGTAGAAAGGTTGACATGCCACTTACTTAGCTATGGCTAACTCTATTTCGTATATTGATTGCAGGTGCACTTTATGCTACCGAAATTCCTTATGACGCAGGTAACAGGGTTATGAAATCAAGGTATGCATTAAACCTAGTGCACATATCCATGATCCTCTCTATATGGGCTGCTTGTGAATTCCTTCTGTATTAGTGCAATTCTCAACATGAAGAAAAACCATTTTTAAACAATAACATGGGACACAACATTGCAAGGTTTAAATGATTATCATTAACATTTTGAATTTACATTCTATTACACTACAAGTTGTCAATTACTTAAATTTAAAGACAAGGCTCACCCACCATATTCGTACATAGTTGGTTACCCAATCGATAAAGTGAATGAATCGTTTCTTTAACAACACAATGTAAGCTCTTTTTAGATAATTATTCCCATAAACCAACAACATGGTTTTTTGATTGTTCAACTTCCTATCTTACGAAGGTATTGGTAATAGCATATTACATGGTTCGTTCACCCTCTATGATGTTGAAACCCTAGCTTATACCCTTCGCTCATTTGTACTGTATAGGGATTTCATGTAACATTTAAATTTCACGTACGAGGGTTGTTCTAACATTAAGCTTGCAGTGTACCAGGTGCATTCCATACCAACCAGCGAATGCTCTATCGGATTAGCCATGTGATAACATAAATTGCAAATGTCGGCGAAGGTGCCACCTGCACCTCGACAGGTTACCCGTACTGGGGTGTATTTCAATACTTCTAGACTGGCCATGTGACCGCATTTATGGTAGTTGAAAGCGAAGGTGCCACCTACACCTTGGAATAACAGGGTTTGGTTGTTTTGGTTTTGGGGAAGTAATAATCTCTTCAACATTTGTTCATCCTTCTCCGGGTCGCTTACTTTCTGGCGTTCAAGTAAGGTCCTGTAACTGGCAGATTTATCTCTGCGATTACTTCTTGACAGAGTGTTGCTTATTAACTTGAGAAAGTGCAATTCTGGTGAGTGGTTTTTATATTGATAGTGTATTGGAGATACGTATTTTTCTGAATCTGTTACTGACCAAGTTCTTTTAATTCTCTGCTAATTCATGTTTGAAAACTGATTGATGACCGCGACCCTTGCTTACAGAGTTCAGGTTGATGGTGAGAAAACTCCACTTACATTAGTGGATACGAATCTTACTCATCTACCTCAGCAAATTTAAATGGATCTCTACTTCTAGTTACTTCACCTCGATGTCTCGGAGGTAACCACAAAACGCCATGGTTCAGAACTCTTGCTTTATTTTTTTATTTTGAAGCAGTCCATCACCATGGGATAGTAACGTATTGACTGCATTACTATGGTAGGTGTCTCCAGCTTGGAACGGCGCAGATTAAAGAGGGAGCCCTCCTATTCGGTAAGTGGCATTGCTCCTTCACCCTTATACAAATACAGGAACAACTTGGGCAAGAACCCTCCCCAACGACAAAGAGAGTTTTGGTTTCAATCATGGTTAGTTTTTCCGAAGCTTCAATGGTTCGAGGCAGCCTAGGGTTTTGTTGTCACGAATCCAAATGTAATAATTATTTTATATGACTTCCTTCATGAGAATCCTAGGATTTTAAGAAAGCGTGGAGGACTGTATAACATTTAAGTTTAATGGCTCTCCATTTCAGTATTTTAAATGAACTTTATTATACTGTTCTAGGTTACTGTGATTATCTGGGGATTAAATTCCATGGGCTCCATGACCTCTGAAATTCTAATTTGAAAGTGGTTCTTATATAACTCAGTCTTTCGTTTCCTTCCAGTTTAAAAGGTAAAGGTAATTCTTAACAATTCGTATCTCATGTATGTAATGATTTTGATCTCAGGAGAACAAATCTTGGTCTAAATGCTTTTGTAGTTTGAACGTTTCCAGTGATAACTCTATCTATCAAAGATTTGAAGCCCAAATATTTTGGAGTCTGCCTCAGTAGATACCTTTCCCTATACTTTCACCCGGAACTAAAACACGGCCAAAACCCTAGGTTTAAAGATAAAACTAGGAAGATCTGACTAAACAATTTTTACTCCGTAATGTAGATCCCCTGTGGAAAAATGATGTAATTGTTCTAAAGAAGGATTCGTTGATCTAAAGGTTAAAATATAAGTGTGTTTTTAAAAAAAATCAATGGTGGACGTTTAATCTGGCGTTTCCAGGTATCGAGTTACCTGCCTAAAAATTCACCACTGAACCCATACCAGCATAATGTATGGTTTCTACCTAAGCCTTTCCACACAAATTTTCCAGGTGATGCGTCTATACTCTGAGTTAGAAATTATAATTAATTTTTTAGCGACAGAGGAATATAATACAAGTCCATTTATTTGAACTTGACTGTAACTAACCATATAGCGATCAACGATGATAACGCAGAAGCTATCCTAAATGGATATTCTAGATCTAAATATTATTTTGATCCTATTCGACTATATAGAGGTCCTCGTTTGTCAAAGCAGAGGTAATAAAAGATTACCACGGCCGCTGTTATATAATTAGGGGAAGTCGATTTTAGGGTTCCTCTACCATTCAACGTTGATTACTAACCCAGCTCTCAATGATTGCTATTGCAAAAGAACATAATACAAATAATAGATCGATTTCTAATAAAACCAATCGATAGATCGACTTCCAATTAAAATAAATCAATACATCTGTAATTCAAACTTTGAGAGGCAATTTTTTTGAATAACATCCATCACATTTTATCACTAATGTCTGAGTACAACGCCGATTGAATTTACCAGTCTTAAGTTAGCTTAATCTATGCAAATGGAGAACTCAGGTTAAAATAATAAAAGGAAATCCCCACGGAAGTACTCAATTTCTATTCCTTAGCAGATCTAGCATTTTGACAGTAATGTAACTAACATTTTCCCTTATGCATAACATCTTAATTTCATATAATCTAGAAAAATAAAATAATCGAAAGTGCTGAAAGTCTATAATCAGAAAAACCTGGGACTGATAACCCGAATGAAGCCGGAACAGCCACGTTCCACCCAACTGTAGATTAGGTACAAACACCAAGTCTGACAGTAATCACCCCCGAGCCAGATGCATGCATGAAAAGTGTGGACAGTTAACCTCGAAAACTCAGTCACATTTCCGGAATCCCTTTCCTAACACAGAGTGCTCACACAGCAAGTATAATCCTCTCCGGCATACTAAGCAGCGTCCTGCCTCCCACATATGCCCTTCCTTTATAGTTTTTGCCTAGGTCTTCCCATTAGCAGCCAATTCCTCATGGAATTTTTGCAGCTAAGTAAATCCCTGATTGAAATGAAATTCATAATGATAACAATATATATAAAAAAACATAATGTCCTATTATTATTTGGGGAACATCACATATGGCAATTGGTAATTGAAGTATTCATGCTGATATATCTTGAAGTGATACCCTCGTATTATTCAGCGGTGTTATGTAGTTCATTTTTTCAATATTGTTGAATTCCTCTCTCAGGATCAACACGTCCTTCTGCAAATGTGAAATAAAGATTTACTTTCATAGTACCTTTATCTTGCACCATTACATTTCCATCTGCTACTGAAAAGTCTGATTTCTTTGCATATCAAAATATTGCTTGTTAACATTTCAAGATCTGAATTCTACATTCTTTCTATCAGTTATTGTTTTAATTCAGTAAAGTTTTCATAAGTGATTATTGACGCCCAGGAACAGTTCTAAAAAACAGCTTTAGAATGTCTATGGGACTAACAACATGTATTTTTAGTTTGTGCAGCTTGCATGGGGCCGGTGTTCCAATCTCCAATCGGTCTCTTCTCTCCTCCAAACCCCAGGAACAAGACAAAGAAAACTATGATGTATATCAGCCATACAATGAGTTCCTGCCCTCACACATCAGGGGGCAATTTGTTAACACCCAAAAAGTGCTCACTAGCTCATTTCCCTATGCACACACCCCTTTTGTCCATTTTTCCTACCATTTTTGCCTCTAAAACCTTCAAAAGGTCACCAAAAAGACCATAATACACCTTTTTCCACTCAAAATATGTATTTTTCCTCAAAAAACCCTAAAAAAGGGTCCAAAATTCCCAAAAATCAATTAAAAGGGAATAATAATCAAAAAAAGAAAAAGAGGGAAAAAGAGACCTAAACCATTTTTAGCAATACAATTGGTTTCCTCAAACCATGGTTGTATTTCCCATCACCAAAAACTATAAAAAGGTGATAGGGGCTCCTCACTATTGATTTCCATATCCATCCTATCATCAAGCTGCCAAAATCCCTCTTGAGCTTTTTCCCAACCATTACAACATCTTGGAGAAGAAAGACCATTGGAAGATTGGAGCATCTCGACATTGCAGCTGCCCCAACTCAACAATCCTCACCATTGAGGTATATTTTTGCAAGCCATTGCTTGCCCATCAATAGAAAATTTTCAAATTATTTATTTCTTATTTCTCTTATGGATCTCATTGTTTATTGTTCTTAAATCTAGTTTTATTTCCTTGCAAATGTTAGATCATATTTACTGTTATTTACATTTGTTTTTACTTTTACATTGAGACTGCTGCTACAAGTTAGTAGGTGCACCTTTAGCACTAGCTTGGGAGAAATCCCAGGCAACACCAGCAGCTCAGAGTAAAACAAGATTAGAAATATAACCTGTATATGGACTGATAATATCTTCTAGAACAAAGCCAAAGTAATTTCCTTCTTCTCCTCACCATTCTCCCTCTATTGTAACATAAATCTAGCCTGTGAGGCATTGTTCTTTGGGAATCAGTCATTTAATAAAAGGAGGAGTATTCTGAAGTCATATTTCAAATTATATGTGTTGAATATCATATATCAGAGCTGTATTTAAAATCAGAACATAGTTTATGGTTCATTAGAGCATTTTGATGAGTTACAATGCAAGACTAGCTAGTTGGGTGTTAATTCTAGACTAGTTTCACCACTTTTACTGCCAAATCAATTCTAAGCATTCATTTTGCATTATGTCAATTTGAGGAGGTCAATAAATCATTCTAATATCCATATCAATCCCTAATTTTAGAATTTGGAATCCTCTAACCCCCGTTTGGAAAACCTGTAAAATTACTAGCTCAACAATCCCAGTCGAGCTCTTTAGCCCCAATTCTTTCCAAACTTTCTCAAGTCTTTTCAAACACTTTCTAGAACATCACCTGCACTTATTTGACTGATATTGCTTCTACCATTAACTCCCAGGATCCCCACCTATCTAGTATGCATATGCTAGCTTCCCAGGATGCCTCGAAGTAGGCAACAGTGCACACAGTCGTTGAAAAGTGAATGTTTCTTGTACATGGTGCATAGGACATCTCTGATCTAACCTATTGACCTACTGCTGCACCTCATCCCATACATTTTCTAGAATTGAAATTTAATCCCACTGACCTCATCTCAAGTTCCATTCCCCGTCACTTAGTTCCTGCTCTACTTGGGAAAAAGATTGCAAAATTTACTATGTAAAAGTTAATAAAAAAAGTGACACTAAGTTGATATTTTGGTCATATCTTGGCTAGAATATTACACCCTCCCTCAGTCATGATCGTTAGTTTTATTCGCTACTACAACACCCTCCCCACGTCGCGAGTGAACTCATATGTAAATTGTATAGATATAGTTTTGTTTTTTAATTGAATTACATATAGAAGTAAAAATTATTGTATACATGTACATGTGTTTAATTATTAATTGTTGTTTGTGACGAGGCACCCCACTAGCCAATTCGTCTAGTGAGCATCTATCCGGAAGCATGCTGGCCAATGCCTCGCACGATGGCCAGGATCCATTTACCCCCTTAGAGCACAGTGAGGAGGTTCATGATCACGTAGGTACATTAAATTCATATTTATTTACTTTTTGAATCTTTTAGTATCTTCAAATTTTGTATCAGTATTTTGTACTTTGACTGATACCTTTGTTTAATCTATTTGTCAGGTGTTGATCTCAGTTCTGATTCTCCCTGGGAGGATGGGATAACTAGCATCATGATCGAAGAGATCAAATCACACTATGATTTGTTGTGCATCTAGGTAAAATCCATGCGCTTTGACTATCCATCGGTACAATCGATATCCATGATGATCAATGCACACAATGAGTTATTGGACATCTACTAGAAGGTGGGGCCTCTGAGTGACATCTAGCATGTTGTTTTCCAGAAGAGGAGAGACCAGGTATTGGGTCCTAACAACTGGGAGGTGGTGAAAACTGCAACAAGGTGAAGGGATGTCAGGGGCACTCTGTTTGACAACCCTCTTGATTCCACTGCTAGACATTCGTGTAATGCCCGCCTCGGTACCTTAACTGTTTAGAATAATGAGGTAATAGTTTTGAAATGAACTGGCTAAGTAAAACATGAACCATTTCAATTTACTTTGAGAATGCTTTAAAATGAAAATGAAGAATAGTGTATATGCTCGACTGACTAAGACATGATGATAAATGATGAATAATTTGTATGCTCGACTGACCGAGATACTAGAATGCATGATGTAAATATTTTATATAGTGCAGCGCTACTAATGTGCGCTTGAGTGTATGCAGTGGCAAGTAAGACGATATACCGACTAACCCACAATGGAAATTTAGGGGTTGTAAGAATGGAAATAACACATAGGGGTACAACGACTGACTGTCGACCCTGGATTAGCAATCCACACACGGGTGAATCCGTTTCAACTCACTCGGGGAAGCGTATGTCGTACGTGAAAGGCCATAATGCTTTGGCCGCGTATGATGAGTTGAGGGGCATGCAATAAGGAGAGCCTTATCCCTCAACATCCCTTAATCTCCAAGGAGCGTAGTTGAGAGATCGCGGTAACGATTGTCGGTCACTACGCAGTACTCCCCATAAGAAGGAAGAAATGAAACTGTGAGAAGGGCCCGCCGAAGAGGTAGCTAGACAAGAACGAGAGGAAGAAAATTAATCAATGGTGTAAATGAAAATTTCACATAAGATTTAAGAAATACTTTATTTCATTTGTTCTATTTTATTAATTTGAATAATTCTATTCAAGATTTTATTTGTAATTGATTTCATTAATTTGAATTATTCTTTTTAATTGATTTTATTAACTTGAAAAAGAATTGAAGAGATTGATTTTATTCAATATTAAATTTGATTAATTATGCTGATTGAAAAAGATTAATAATAAGAGAATTATTTTTATTCAAAGATTTTAATTTAATGGATTTTATTATATTGAATTATCCTATACAAATTCTATTCTTGATTTAATTAATTAAATTTCTTATTTTTAATTAATTTTAGTATTAAGAAAAAATATTATTTATTCAAAATATTTTATAGATTTTTTTTAAATCATTCTATTAAAGATTCTATTTAATTGACTTCATTATTTTGAGAAAGAATTGAAATAGGTCATTAATAAAAGAATTGTTTTTCTTTTATTATTAGTCAAGATTTTACTTTAATTAAATTTACTATTCATTTAAATTATTTTATAAAGAGGAAATTTAAAATAGATTATACTTTTAGTAAAATGAATCTTTTTTTAATTCAATGTTAATATTAGGAAAATAAAGAAAAGTAGAAAGCAATAAGTCTAACTAAAATATTGTTAAGTAAACTAAATGAGAACCAAAAGAGAAGTAGAACTATTCTACACCTGACTCCCACTGATCTAGGGATTTAGGTGCACATTAAAGATATTAAGAAGACACATATGTTTGAGAATATTGGAAATTAAAATATTAAATTAAATATGTGCATGGACAGACACATGGCACACAGGCTTTTGCTATATAATGAGGGAGGAGAATGAGAGAAGAACATCTCTTGGTCCCTAATGCTAGATGGTCATCATAATCTCAGATTATGTTATGATCCTTCGATTTGGGATTAGCGAGAATGGGGATTGGGAGATCCTTTCGGGAGGCTAGCTTGTGTGTTCTTACGACCCCATTAGCTCGGGGGTTCAGGGTGAAGGAGAGTAACCCCGATACGGTAGGGAGTTCAACCGAGCGGTCACTCGGTACTTCGTCAGGAAATTGGATTGGATCGTGTGGAAACCACTTCGAGGATTCCATCTATTCGCTCGACCAACTGTCAAAAACAGATTTGAAGTATTTAGTTTATTTATTTTGCTAACTCTTGTGGTGGAATGAATAATTCTGGGTATATAGTTTTTATTTATTGATATTCATGTACTACAATAGATAGAACTAGATCTGTGGCCTCTATATCTGCTTCTGAAAAATCGTACTAGAAGTTCTAAAATTAATTATACTTATATTTTCAAATTCCGTGGAAGTCTTTTGGGGAACCCGAAATGGGGGACCCTACATTTGGTATCAGAGTTGGTCGAGCCTTGAGGGCACCAGACTCATATTATTGAGGGGTTATCGATATCTTCGTCAACATTGGACTGCTCCGGACAGCTGATTCAACCACTACTCAAATGGTTTCAAGTTCGACGCCCCAACAAAAAACAAAAAAATTCAGGTTCAGCAAATTATTATCATTTATATATATATATATATATATATAGTGGGAATGATATATGAGTAATGTTTGGGAATCAATCTGGTTTTATAAATTATAGACTCGGTTTTTCTTTAATGCATATGTATTTCTGAAATTTTATGAACATGGGGAGCAATTGGACAAAAGTAGGAAGTCGATCTGATTCCTGTTATTGTCTATTTATTTGGCAAATCCTATAGCAGCAGAGTCGATGTGAGCTCGTATGATAATTTAAACTGTGTTTTCATTATTTACTCATTCTAGATTCCTTGTGAAAACGTGGGGATAATATATCCGAATCTCTATAAATTACGATTTCGATTCTAGAGATGAATGTTGCAGTCGATCTATCTTTCTGAGATTTTAAACTTCGTCTGTGTTATGATTTTGATTCTAACATTGATTTTTTTGCAGCCGATCTGTCTTTTTGAGATTTAAACTTTGTCTGCCAACTGAATTCTTGTTGATTAAATTAGAAAATTTCTTTGAATAGATCTATATTTATTAAAATTCTGTATACGATTTAGGAAAAGCCCTGCTAATTTCAAACTGTCTGCCAACTGAATTCTTGTTTGATTAAAACAGAAATTTTCTTTTAGATGAAATCATACTTATTTAAAGTATGTCTGCGAATTGAGAAAAACCGTGCATGCAAACCCTGTCCACCAATGAATTCTGATTGATTAAATTATTTTTTTATTTTTTTATTTAGATGGATTTATATTGATTAAAAGTCTGTAATCGATTTGGGAAAGACTGCGTAGTCAGATTCTGTCCGTCCGGTGGATTCTGGGTTGATTAAATTGGAATTTTTCTTTTTATTAGACGGCTCTATTTAAAAAAAAAAAATTAGACGGCTCTATTTAAAAAAAATAAAATTAGACGGCTCTATTTAAAAATAAAAAAAAACTATGTATGCTAATTGGGAAAATTTTGGTGTTTTCAACCCTGTCGTGATCCAGTTAGCCTCCAGTTCTGCTGTGTCAGAAGTCGATTGGGGTTCTATTTTATTTTAAACCTTGTTAAAAATTCATTGTTGTTTCCAGAATCATCATATCAGAAGTCGATCGGGTATTAGATCATGCAAGCTCTCTCTGCATTCCTCTTGTGTTTCAGAACTGTTGCATATTAGATCGTATGCTAATGATCACACCGTATCTCCCTTTAATAGATCCCTGTGTTATATATTTCAGAGCTATTTTCATGTTAAAATGTACGCAAACGATCAGCACTGTATTGATAACCGATAATCGATAAGATCCCACCCTCCTACAGTTTGAAAACCGTATTGATAATTACAGATAAGATCCCTTTAGTCCCAGAAACGTGCTCTTCATTTTTCTGTGTTGATCGGTCCATTTACTTCAGGGTTCGGTGAAAGTTAATCTCTGTCTTCAGCATCCTTCCGGTGAGATCCAAAGGATCAAGTTCGTGACCCTCTTTCTCTGTGGGGAACGATCTTTTAATCTTCCATTTAAACTGATCAAGATTCCTTCAGAATTAAATAGAAATCAAACCATCTATCTTCCATTTAAACTGATGAAGATTCCTTCAGAATTAAATCGCATGGATTGTAACCTTCCGCAGAGATCAGATACTCAATCACCTGATCGAGTGTTTATTCTGGGTTAATGTTGTTGTTGTAATTTAGTTACATTAATTTTAAATAATTAATTAAGTAAAATCGTGATTATATCTCTCTCTAGTTATATAAACCAACTAAGTATATCCAAATATATGTGTATATATATTATAAATACTGGAGGTGAACTACGAGGAGACTATGATATCTTAGAGGCCGTTGTTCTCGTATCGGTGTGTCCCGGAGTTAAACTTTTCGACTAATGTTATTTTTATCTTGAACCCTATCTCTGAGAGCCTTGGTCCCTTACCGTTATCGATCTGCTAAAAGATTGCAAATCAGTCCTGTGTGTTTCTTTTAATCTAGGTCGTGAAGACAACTGTTAGTTGAAATGAAGCAATCTATTTTTTTTTTAAGAACCCGTCATTTGCTAAGTAGTCTTGTGTTCAGATTGATCTGCCACTATTTTAGCCACTAATTTTTAGCGTGTAGAAGATCGACGTTAGAATCTCCTTGCAAACCTCCCTTAACTTCCGGTTTATGTTGGGCTCTGTTTTGTTATTATTTCGTTGGATAAACTTTACAGTCTCCTTTTTCCTCCGCTACCATTGCAATCGGAAGTAGGTTGATAGATTACTTCTTTTAATGGAATTACGTGATCATTTAACAAAACATAGTTATTACATAAAATTCGGTAATCATGAATCGATAATATTAACTCAAGCCAATATATCAATTATTAAATTGAGTGATAGTTATATTACCAATTCGTGGCACACAATTCACTTGTACACATGGCTTACAAGTCCACATGTAATTAATACTCGTTCGGTATCTTATAGATATGATGGGAAGGAAAACATATGTATAGTAGTTCAAATTATTAATAAGAAAATAATGGTAAGATATATGCATGAATTATATATCTTATGCTTGTTTGAAAACGAGATTGTTATTACAAATAAGTGTAATAACATGTTGTTAAGATTGAATTAAGTGGATAAGTATTTATCTTCATATTTTACTTATTAAATTATGTGAAAGAAAAGCAATGTAATATTAATATATATTTATATTTATATTTATATTGAGAAGCAAATCATCTCACCCTTTACATAATAAAGTTAATAATGAATGTGAATGAATGAGGTTACATTCTCAATTGTCATTAATTCATATATATAAGGTATGTTATTTTTTGACACAATAATGGTTTTCAATTCCTTACATTGATTTATGCATTAATAAGAACTTCCTTATATATAAATATAAGGAAAGGTTGTTGTTTCTTTTATTTAAAATAGTAATGAAATTTGTATATTGGAAATAAAGTCATATATATGAATAATTTCTTAGTGTAGTAACCAATGTGAAAAGAAGTATTATATTTATAATTAGTTTTTTTTTAATGAAGAATGGAGGATTTATTCTAGTGCAGTAATTGAGGATTGAATAAATATTGTAATTATAATTGAGGATTGAATAAATATTGTAATTATAATTGAGGATTGAATAAATATTGTAATTATAAATGACTTACCTATTGAAGAATGAAATAATTCTGTTAAAATGACCTAACTAGGTTCTAAGTTTTGCCTAGGGTAACTGGTAATGAGCTTTGAGTAACTAAATATAACTTATGTTTGAGAGGCCATACATCATAGACTTAAACATAATTACCTTCCTCCGTAATGTTTAAAAAAAAAAAATCAATCCCCAGAGAAGCCCTACATAGAAAGTAATCCTTCTAATTATATTTTGGAATATGTACCTTTCACTTCAAAAGAAGAAGAGTCATTAGGTAACATAAGTTATGTTAAATTGTAGAGGGTGTCTCTTTTATGAATGCTTGGAGTATGTATACTTTGTGACAATAAGAAAATGGAACCTTGTAAATGCACCTCCCATATTTATAATATAGAAATAGTATGGTTACAATAGGCCGGAGAATCAAATTGTTCATCTTAGTTCAGTAAGAAATACTTATGAGTTATATATATAAGTCATCTACTGGTAGATATGAGAATTGTAGATTCAAGGTAAATATTATCATATGTTAGGAATATGCACTTAGTTAGGAATTGCATTGCATTCTCTTACAGTTAGAATTTCAATTCACTGAATTTAGAAACTCCATTATATTTTTACATACTTTCGAATGCAAAATCTTATGAGGTATTATCAACATGTACAGGATTAGATTTTGTAGTACATGTAAGAGTTCTTATGGTTGAAAGATCGCAATTACATTTATACCATAGATACATTCACACTTGATATGACTTGGAATGTAGGTATTATTATATATCATTAAATTCGTTATATGTTAAAGGTTGGAATGTAAGTATTATTATATGATATTTAATATGAACAGGGTTGAGAATTACCTTGCTTTTAAGGATTCCTATGGTTAGAATACCCATGGTACTTATATTAGAATTACATTTGCACCGATGTGTCTTATGGTTAAGTTACATATGCTTAAAGTAGTATATTACCTATGAAAAGTTAGAATCATTGGCCATTGTGGCAGGGGAATGGATTAGATAGGAATTTCAAAGTATTACTTGATTTTGTTCTAGGATTCACTTTTGAGGAAGACACCAAACTTTAAATTCAAAACCATGTCGTAAGGTGATTATGAATCTTATAGATGGGAAACCTGAATGATTCTTTAGATGGATTTCAGTAAGCTAAGGAAGAGAAGATTATATGTGTACTAAATGATTTGTTTGAAGTTATGGATTAAAGTAACTAAATCATGAGCTATGATTGTAATGTAGGCCCACAAACCAGAGCCTGCCTATCCGAGGATCCACAACACTATAGTGTATTCTTCTTCAAATATCTCTTAGTACACATCACGCAATAACATAAGGTTTCTTTACACAAACTCAGTGCCTAACATACATAATTTAGACAATCATTGGTTCAATTCGAAACTTCTCTTCACTCCTCTAACTTAAACATTATAACCAAAGTGCAAGTATATGGCACTATTCTAGGTTATGAAACCTCTGCTCCTTGACTTTGTTGGCTTGACTCCAAACTCGGCCCTTCACACACTTAAACTCTAGATTGCTCTTGTAATATCCCTCCTTTATGCCCTCATTTTGTAAATGTAATCGATTATTGGTTTCTCATGAGGAGCTCAAGGCCAAGGCCCCATGAGAAAAACTGGACAAACATTTTATTTATTTGTTTAAGTATGTTCATAGACAAAGAAACCAAACGTTGGACGCAAATAACCGACGACAGTCGAATCCACTAAAGGAGAGGAAAGGTTAAGGGAATCCTTGAGTTTCTAAAGGATGATGTCTAAGATTTTTTAGGATGCTCTTAGGTGACCGAACTACTTTGGTTGAGGGTGTAGAAAATGTAAAAATGATTATTACTCTAAGGCATTTATGCGATGGCCTAAGCCGAACAGGTAACGTAAGGACATATCCATTAACATAACGCCATACGTCAAGGATGATTTTTGCTAGATTTATTATCATTAACCTACTCTAGCGAGAGAGGGATGGAGAACCTATTAAAGAAAAAGAAAAAAAGGGGGAGTTTAGCTAATTAAGTAATAACATGACTTGGTACTCATCCTACATAAGGAGTAGGTATACTTAATAATAATATCATACATATAAAAATATGTATACAAAGCACACCATACATCTATGTTGATGTATAGGATTTACCATATTATGTTTGTATATATTATATATATATATATATACACACTTCTCCTGGATAGGATGAAGCATGAACTCCAAAATGGAGATAGCGCATATATGTATATTTATATACGAACCTTTTTGTTATGTCTTTCCTTATTGTAAAGGAGGGAACCATTGCTTTTTTTAATAGAAACAATACCTATCCCGCTCATCGTTCTCGACGGGGTCATTGAACCCACTTCAACTCACTAAGAGGATGGTCTCTCATTTAGAAAACGAAGCCCAACACAACATCGATACGCTGGCATGTGGAGTCTTCTTGGCAAATGGAACTATTTCCAAAGTGATACGCCGGCACGTGGAGCCCTCTTGGCAAAAGGCGTTACTTCCAAAGTAGGTAGAATCCCCGCCTACTACTTCTCCACGTGGTGGCTGAATCGAGGGGGGGTTTTTGTTTTTAAGGAGAGACGATCCTGGGGTTGAGGGAGCTGGGTGAAAGGAACCTCGCTGATCACAATCTCGGCGTTTATATCTCTGCAACTGGAACCTCTATGATGATGGGCTCTGCGTTATCTACAACTGTAACCTCTGAGATTACGATCTATGCATTGGGAGATTTTGGCGATTGGAACCTCAGTGACTACAATCCCTGCGATTGGGATCTCTGCGATGGGAAAAGATTTTTTCTCCAGGAGGATCATCGAGTGATGAGATGTGAAACAGCGATAATAGAAAGGGAGATATGGGTTAAGTGTTTTCCCTCCGCGATTGAGATAAGTAAACCCTGTTTCTTTTTACAAATAGATCAAGTTTGAATTATATTTATCACCAGCGATGACAGAGTCGAACTCTGTTTCACATCGAGAATATCGACTCGCATTACATACCACTTATGTGTTTTCTTTGTAAGATCCGCCCTGGCGTTTACTTCTGTATTTTAAAGTATGCACCAGATTTATGATTGAGTAATAAGAGTGGTGCTGACACGTGCTTTCTAGTAAATTAGGAAGACCTTTATACTGGATGGTGGATCTCTTCTAAGTCGTCAGATTCGAGGGGATCGACATTATTGGTTTTGTTAAATTACTGGTTAGAGTAGCAGTCTTTGTGGGAGGAGGCGAAACCCTCGTTGGTACTGCGAGGTTAGTGTACGAGTGCTACGAGGTATGTAAATTTCCTTTCACTACATCAAGAGAGATTTGATGTGTCAGGTATGGAGATAGTCGTGTTGAAGTTTGAATCTACTTTGAATTCTTTTGATAGATGCCTGTAGTGAAATCGTCATTCTTCGATTTGTTTCTGTGGGGTTACAGAGTTAACATTATGTCGTTTGTTGACTCTACCTATATTTCTGATCACAATAGGAATGAACTAACACTAGCTCATTCAGATCTCTGTGCGAACAGAGCTAGCTCCGTAGTGTTTTTATCTTATTGATAGAGAATAGCTACTCTGAAGTAAACATCTGCATTTTTATCTATTGAATTGGTTAAGAAATCTCAGCAGAAGAGTAGCGCTTTACTTAGTTGGATTTCTTGAAGAGAAGTCGATTTCTTTAGCTGTTGCGAATTAGTGTATGAATCCCCATAGCTGTTGCGTTTTAGCTTCAGCAAATAATATATAATTTATCTTTTGAGATCAGATCGATATCCTTGAGAATGTGTAGATCTTGATTGTAAATGAATAAACTTTATTTCAGAGTATGCCAACTTAATGGTGTAGGTACTGTAGTTTAAATACCTGCAATCTGATCTTGTTTCAGAATATTAACTCTTGGCTGTAACAAAGTAATCCCTACCTTATAACTTGTATTGATCGAGTCAAAGTGGGAAATACCACTCCCTGTAGAGATTATACTAAGCAATCTGTAGGGTTAAACTGCCTCGGCATCATATCCTTGTATGATGAACAAATTGTTATTTTATGATGATTCGGGTAATGTCACTTTTATAACAGTCAGATTTGTGCCAACTAACAAAAGGATACTTTTAGACTTGACTTATGTTGTACTAACAAATGTATACACCGTCGTCTTCTACATTGTTGATCTTGTCGCAAGATTTGCGAAATAACGTTTGGATACTTTTGACCTCTACCTTATGCTAACAAACAACATTCGTTAATTAGTAGAATCTGGATCTTTTGTCATTATAGACAAATGTTGAGATAGTAAGATTGATCTTATTAAAGTAGAAGTGTGGGTTGTGAACTTATGTTTGAATTTTAATATTAGAGTTAGACACCTTTACGCATTTCTCCATAAGAGAAGTTGTGGGGAAGATAAGTTATGACAATAACTTGTCGCAAGATGTAACCTCCTTGAGAAAATGCTTTATAATAGAAACCCAAGCCTTTGTGGACGTAGCCCAAGTTGGGGTGAACCATGTTACATGTGATGTCTTATGTGACTTCTCTTGGCGTAACTTGTGTTGTATTGTGTGTGTATATGAGTTTCATGGTTTCTTACATTGGGTAAATATAATGACTTGGTTGAGCAAATAGTCTTTTCATATGTGTTATAATAATATGTTAGGAGTTTTATTTCTTATGAACATGCATAATGTTTTAGAAAGTTTTGTTAATCCCATTATGTTGTGACAACTACATAGAAGTATGTATTGCATCAATTCAGTCAACAATGGTGCTTACTACCCCAGGTTAAGAAATCTCATGAGTATGGTTCAATGTAAAATTGATGATGGTTGATGAATGTTCCGATTTAACTACTCATAGGAAGTTTGGTCCTTTCCTACATGAAGTTTATTATGAAGTATAGTTAAGTTTATAAAATGTTTTTTTGAATGCACTATTTTATAAACTCACTTATCTGGAGATGTTACAAATATGTTTCCTTTATGATTAGGTTAATGTTTTTATCTTTGGGTACAAATGGAATTATCGTTATTTAAATTTTGATGAAATTTGGGGTTGTGACAGCTCTCTGTCACATGATGCTTTCCTTCCAAAGGTTTAAAGCCTGCTCTTTGCATACCACTGAGGCATTTAATACATCGGTTCATATCCCAGTGTTCATCTTTTCAAACAAGTCGCATCACATCTATTGACTTCTTACGTTTCTCCAACTGTACGCATTCAATACTTGGGCGGTTTATAAGTTCTCTTCTCATGACATGCATGTAACCATTTGTTCAACCTTAAGGCTTATGGTCACAACAATAGGTGCTAAAACTAATGCCAAAGAATGCCCTCTCTCATAAACACATACAGCCTTACCATGGGTCCTGGGGGCTTATCGCTATGTCAAAAAAACGTTTCACTCAATTCTGACTTTCCACATCATCACTTGGACCATCTATCATTGCCTCCACACTTGTAGTGCCCCTAGACTACTATAGACATTGAGGGCACCTGCTGAATCACCTGACTATTTGAAACATTAATAAAATAACCCTATGATTTTATTTTGAGTATATTTATGATTACGATTGATTGATATATGTGCATTTGGGTAGTTATTGTGAATGGACAATTTCATGTTGTTTAACGATTAACTCTGATATGAAAACTGTACATATGAATGATGCTTAACGACTAGCTGTGCAATTGATTATGTGATTAGACGAAAGAGTAATGATTAAGTAAATTATAGATGCTTAATGAAGTAAAAGATTTATAAACCAAATTGTGATTATTGAGGACAGTGCTACTAATTTACGTTTGTGAGAAATGTGTGTAGCGACAGGTGAAACGGTTCACCAACGGACACATAAAGGAATATGAAGGGTCGTAGAGTACGAGTAAATCACACACAGGGGGAGCGACGACGATGTCGACTTCCGACAAGAATACCACGCATGAGCAAATAAGCACTGATCCGCTTGCTCAAGAGGAATGCGTGAAAGCGTACGAGGTGGGCCACAACGGAGCTGGTCACGTACGAGTTGAGGGGCGCGCAGTGAGAATGGACTCACTCCTCAGCGCCATTAGTCCCTAGATAGCATGTAGACGGAGGATGGATGGTAATGATTCCTAAAATCCCTACAAGAGTTCCCGCAAGTCAAAACGGAAAGATGGTGGCAGAAGGGCCCGACGATGCGGTACCCTGTCGAGAACGGAAAGAATGGACGCAAGGACCCAACGATGCGGTACCATGCCAAGGAATGGAAACCATGGATGACTGGACCCGACGGAGTGGTGCCATGTCAGGGAATTAAAATTAAGGAACTAGGAGCCCAACGGCGCGGCACCGTGATCCTAGTGAGTTTGATTGTTAAATTTAACTGCATAAAAACTTATGAGAATAACTCTAGATTATTACTTAGCAAATGCATAAAAATAATTTAGGCATTTTCACATGAATAGTTATTTTTGTTGAGCATTTAAAATAATAGAAATCATTATTTAGGAGCAAAATAGAATCCTAAGATTAGACACCTAGTCAACTAAAAGCTAGGAGTTAATTAAAATATCTGGGGGACAAACTAGAGCAAACTTAGGGGTGTTGGTGCACTTCCCAGAGAAACTGATACTTGGATGGGTGAGTGTTTTAATTAAATAATTAATTAAAAATATGTAATTATGCATGAAGCGACATGTGTCGCATGAGATTTTCCTTTATAAGGAAGGCTTGGGGAATGGGTAAAGGGCCCATAATTTGGACGATTGTCGTAATTTTCGAATGCCTCAAAGACTTGCTGCTATCTAAGGGTTTGGCTTAGAAATCCTGGTGGGAAGGGAATCCCAAGCTGAATTTCTGAAATACTTGTGTGAGCTCTACAACCCAAAGCTCGGGGGAGGCCATGCGACTGAAAGCATGAGCCTATGGTTGGGTGGCGAAGCTAACGGTTGCTTCGCCAATGGTTATACGAGCTTTGCTGGAGGGATCCTACGGAAGAAGAAGGCGACAATGGACTAACTGGATCGGGTTGACAGGTTAAGGTTTTGCTTATTTTTGTTAAGTTATTCACACTTTTTATTTTATTTTTCCAATAACTATGATGGCTAATTTGTTTGTATGAAGTTGTTAAAGTTTCAGGTTCATTTCAAGGGGACCCTAAATGAGGGGTCTTACATTTGGTATCAGAGCTGGTCGAGCCTAAAGGGAACCGGACGGTATTGGAGCTGTGAACTTCGTGGGATCACGCATTCGACCAGAGCAACCATTAATCCACAGGTTCTTATTTACTAGAATATTTTATATTTCAGTTTCTGTGTCGATGAGTAAATTCTGCAAAATAATTTCATTTCTGTGTCGATCAACAGTTTCTGTGAATTATTTTATTTTCTGTGTCGATATGCAATTTCTGAAATCTATGAAATTAATACTTCTGTCATGATATCAGTAAAAGAAAAATTCATATTTATATGTTAGGGATTAATTATGAAAGCTCTGAATCCCTATTTTCCATTTGATAAAATTTACTAATATGTTCTGGAGGTAACTATGTTTTGCATTAGATGTTATTTACTGAAACGTCCTGGAAAACGATTTAAGAACTTTGTCTTTACTGTTTATGAATGCAATCCTGAAGTGAACTCTATTTTACATATTCTTATATTCTAATTGTTTAGTAAATGCGATCTGGAAGTAAGCCCTGTTTTATATGTAGATCCATGCTCTGCGCACAAACTCCTAGATTTCAAATCTGATGATTGATTTTATATCTCTGTTTATTTTATAGAAAAGGTCAAAATCTGATCTCTGAGTTAGAACGCTCCTAGATTTCAAATCTGATGATTGATTTTATATCTCTGTTTATTTTATAGAAAAGGTCAAAATCTGATCTCTGAGTTAGAACGCATTCTTGTGAATTGTTAGAGTATACTTGTGTTACCATTCAGAACACTAAGTAATAGATTTCTGAATTTAATGTAATTTTATTTTTTTTATAAACTTGATCTCGATAAAATCCATTTACGGAGTAAATGAACCGATCTCCGCCTAACCGCATATGATCCCCTTCGATGAATCTAATAACTGTGGTAAATATTTGATCTCTGTCAATCACTATAAGATCTGTTTATTTTATTTAGATCCCTGTCAAATACGTCCTAAGCTGTATCTCTGTCAACAAGCTCGAATCTATGCTTGATTACCTCTCTCTCAGGAAGTTCAGATCTTTTTATTTTATTAAATTCTTTGGTGGGTGAGTCCGTATATACTCCTTTTTGGGTTAGCAACCATCGAACCCCAACCCGGGGGAATGATTCCACCTCTGTCGATTAAGCCCTGATTTGTTTATTTAAGTATGGAGGAACCCGTGATCTGTACTTAAGTTTGCACTTTTACCAATCTAACATTTGGGCGTCATAATCCTTCGAGCTAATCTACCTGGATTATTATAGTCCTGTGCGGATACAAATCCACACCTCACAACTTTGTTCTGGTCGTGTTCATCTAAACCTCTTGTAACACACCCAGGTCGTGGCTCTGTTTATAACTTTGTCTATCATGTGTGGGTCAATGTGAAATTACTTACTACCACTCTGCCAACATGTCGATTAACCAGATCTCGCCTCCGTTGATGATGCTTCCTGCAATAACACCACCTCCAGACTCGGCATTAACCCCAATGATGTTTATTTTTTCGTGCAATGCCAATCCAAAGCGATTCTTGGTAGAATCGACCAGAGCAACTCGACATTGTCTCTGTGTCTCTTTATTATATTCTTTTTAATTAACTTACCCACCGAGAATATCGACAGCCTATGCATTTTGGCGATCCACTCGGAACCTAAGAAATTAATGCCTTAATGTTGGTTTAATAGGTTGTCAGCTTTAGTGGCAACCATTCTTGGAAGTTGTAATTTACGCGTTGATCTAGGGATGAACTAGAAGTCCGGTTTGAAATTATAATATGAATTTCTCTATTTTGGAGCTATGCAAATTACAAATTGATTGGAGGACTGAAAAGTATTAGTATAATGTGAAAAGGATGGCTACATGTTAACTAAATTCTTGTTGGCGAATTATATAATAGAGGTCCATCCATTGAATTAATAATCCTATTGTTCATTTGTGACGGAGGATCTGCACCCGAGAACAGATCCCTTGTTTAGATGCATACGCTCTGTACGCAGAGTTGAGTCTCGGTCTACTTATAGTTTGACGGTATACATCATTATGTATGTATCATACACGCATAAATATGTTTACAGCTCTTAACTTTTGATAAAGATTCCCACATCCACTGGTTTCAATAGGGTTTGTTGTGTGGTTAAAATTTTCACCAGCAAGTCTCAGTACAACGTTTGATAGGATGATAAATTGACATAGTTGGATTTCTGTTTTTGTCATTCCTTGCACTTGATAAAATGGCTATTCATAGAAAGAGAAGGGCGATCCGTGGGTAAAAGATGGATTGACCCAATACTGAAGCTTTAAACCTTCTCAGTATATCTGTCTTTAAGTTAAAACTCTGTCTATCATTTTAATGGTAGCTGGAACCCTTTTTCTGTTGGGGTTGGAGATTATATATATATATTCCGGTAGGGTCCTACATTTGGTATATATATGTATATTTTTTTTATCAGATCTCGTTTTGGGTAGATTTTGAAGTCAAATTATATTATGCTAAAAAGGAACCCTTAATTTATGAATTAATTAATTAATTGATAGCCAATCTCCAGCTCAATGGTTAAGTTGAGATTCGTTTAGATTTCTCATATTCTTTATAAGACACATTCTTGAGCTCTCATTCTTTCTGGTAAGTAATCGGTAAAAGCACGTATAACTTAATTATATATAATGATATATAATCTTAAACCATTGATAGATACCCAGCGGAGCACCAAAGTTGCATAAGGTAAACGGTATATTATTATGGTTTGAGACAGATTGCTATTTCATAAAATTACGACTATGATAATTCGAAAGGAAAAAGAAATGAAATTTTACAGTTACCATTTTACAGTGTTACCATCGTTTGAGTAAGCTGTTAAGTATGACTGGGCCATGTCATCACGCCTATAAAGAATAAGAGGTTTTCATTATTTCCCTGTTTGAAGAATATTCTGAATTATTTCCTTTTACATCTCATAAAAATGAATAGTTCCGGTATAATTTTATGTTAGATGTAAATCCCTATTTCATAAGGATAATAATTCGAATTAAAAAAATATATATATATAATAAAATTAAGAGTTAACATTTTTCCTATAAAATTGGTGGATAGGTGAATGCCGGAAATAAAGAGGGAATTAGTATTTGGATTCGGTATGATATTATATTTAAGACATTTGAAATGAGATTTACTGATATGTTGTATTTCCTATGACTTAGACATGTGAATTTATAAACTGCATTTATAAAATTACCTATATGTGATGTCACTATGTTTGGGTGTTTGAATTTATAAGATTACTTATATGTTATGAGCACAAGAAATGGAAAGGAAACGGCGATTTGGGTCATTATTTTATAATGAATAATTGAAATAAAAGCTATTTAGATATTGTCAAATTACAAATTGGAAAGAAAGGAAATTATGCAAGAAAGGAAATTATGCATTAGTATAGAAATTTATGATGGTGCTCTTGTTATAGAAAAAAATAAAAAAGTTAAAAAAAATATAAAAATAAGGCTGCGAATATTAATAGGTGATAAGAAAGGATATCATCTTAATTGTATATAAAGGTGTTAACTACATTTTGTTCATATATGTTGTTATTTTTAGCCCTCTTTACAATAGAATTGTTTTATGAACGATGTAGTTTAAAGTTTATATATTTATGAGGTTTAAATTATTGTAGAATTGTTTTATATATACATCAATTTCCTTTAAAGAGGAGTAAAGACTTCATATGTATTATATAATTTTTGAGAGATAATGATGTAAATTTAAAATTAAGGATTTATATATAGATTACATTTAAATTATTGTGTAAAATATTATTTTTGTTCTGTAGCCAAATAGTAAAGATTTTATAGCATATTTATATGTTTATTTTAGAAATGTAAATTAAATCTATGAAATTATATATATGTGGCATTTCAATTTGGGTGGAGTAGTATGTGTGTAGTATGTTGGACTTTAAGAATATATGTATGTCCGAAGGTAGTAGTACTTAACATTATAGAAGTAGGAAGAGTAATTGATGCAATGTATCATAGTTGTACAAAGTATAATGAAATAGAAGAATGTATACAAATAACTATTCTTGTGTCTTAGGTAGGAGATTGGAATGAGCACTCCCACATTTAAGTCTGTTGAGATCAATACAACTTTAGATGGTCATGTTGATATGCATATTAGAAATAAAGGACCTATATGTTGGAGAAATTGTGCATTTAATACATGTATTTATAGGATTGTTTCATATGACGGTTACATATAATGAATGGAGAGGTGCTAATACATTATATAATGAATAGACATTGGTTGAGGTTAAGCCTTATGGAAAAAATGGATTGTGTTCAAATTACTTAAATAAATACATTTAAGTTATGATGCATTATGATTATGCCTAAGATGTCTAGTTATACTCATAAATCAAAATTTTATATAAATCAAAAGTAGACAATACCCTAAACCTTTACTCAATGATTATTATGGGTAGACCAAGATGGGGTAAGGACCTTGCGAAGAGGAAAGGAAATCACAAATCTAGGTTAGGATATTTAAAATTTACCTACATAGCCATGATGAGAAGACAAGTGGATGAATATATTGGTGGATTTACTAATGATGGGAAATTGATAAATATTAATTGACAAGACAACAAGATACTTAGATTGACAAGACTTTAAGAGATTGTTGAGGGAGCAACAAAGACTTAAAAATTTGAAAATGAGATATCAATGTTATCGGTATGATGAGCTGAACTCAACGTCATGCATTTGCATTATGACAAAACCATTTATGGGAAACTTAGGACTACGAACATGAAATTTAACCATGGTATCGAAATGGTCAAATAAAGACAATTTTTCGTAAAACGAGGTATGGAGACAATTAGCATAATAAATCAAACGTAATGAAGCTAACCTTAGGTCATGATTAAACCTTGATGAAGCAACAACTAGCCCTCGAGATGGAACTCGATGAGGTTAAGAGAACACACATTTTGTGACTTGATGAGATTGTCAAAGTAGTCCTATGACAACGGAAATGATGAAATGAGGTAAGGATGTGATCAGCTAATCGACTTGGACATGATATTACTAATGAAAGGACTAAGAGTTAAATTTCAATATGTTCGACTAAGTCACTAAATTTCGATGACTCGAATGCTATCTTATTGAGAACCAACATTATTAAAATGTTTAGGGGTATTTGGAAGTAACCTTGTGGAAATTGGTTTTGGATTATTTGAGGGTCTCTCTCTTGATTTCTTAAAAATGTGACCATGCCTTACCCATCTTCGGTTGAATGATGTTTACCTTCTCATCTTGGAAGGAAGGATGACCAAATAGATTTGGATTCTTGCTTGGTGGTGATTTGCTAACTAATGGGTGGCTTTTGATGCTATAGAGCTTGTAATTAATTTGGATATCATAGACCTTAGCAGATCTAAGTTGATATTGACAATTATGAAGGTATTATTGGATTTGCATTATGCAAGTTATGATTAAATTCCTGAGAATGAATATGGAACCAGGTTGGGTGGGTGAAAAAGAAAACTAATGATTAGAACCACTAGTGCTTAGGGCCTTGATTATTGGAGAAAAATAGAAGAGGATGACATGAGGATGAGAATATAAAAATAAGATAAAGCCTAGCATTGAAAGTACAAGAAAGAAAAAAAATTAACTTCGGGACGAAGTTCTATACAAGAGGGGGTGTATGTAATGCCCCTAGAATAACTATGGACCTTAAGGGCACCTATCGAGTATGTCTTAAATGATTGAGAAAAACCTGAAGATGTGAATGATGACAATAATTGATAAATGAATTAAGGAATTAAATTATATGTGTGGAGTGGGATAATTGATTGATTACATATTGCTTAATGATTAGACTTGATTGATCAAGTCAAAGTGCAATGAGATAGTGACAGTCCTAACTCTGCGACTGGGGAGGACGCAATTGAGATGCATCATAGATTTCCATTTTTTATTCTGAGCTTCGGGACGAAGTTCTAAATAAGTAGGGGTGTATGTAGTGCCCCTAGACTACTATAGACATTGAGGGCACCTGTTGAGTCACCTGACTATTTGAAACATTAATAAAATAACCCTATGATTTTATTTTGAGTATATTTATGATTACGATTGATTGATATATGTGCATTTGGGTAGTTATTGTGAATGGACAATTTCATGTTGTTTAACGATTAACTCTGATATGAAAACTGTACATATGAATGATGCTTAACGACTAGCTGTGCAATTGATTATGTGATTAGACGAAAGAGTAATGATTAAGTAAATTATAGATGCTTAGTGAAGCAACAGATTTATAAACCAAATTGTGATTATTGAGGACAGTGCTACTAATTTACGTTTGTGAGAAATGTGTGTAGCGACAGGTGAAACGGTTCACCAACGGACACACAAAGGAATATGAAGGGTCGTAGAGTACGAGTAAATCACACACAGGGGGAGCGACGACGATGTCGACTTCCGACAAGAATACCACGCATGAGAAGATAAGCACTGATCCGCTTGCTCAAGAGGAATGCGTGAAAGCGTACGAGGTGGGCCACAACGGAGCTGGTCACGTACGAGTTGAGGGGTGCGCAGTGAGAACAGACTCACTCCTCAGCGCCATTAGTCCCTAGATAGCATGTAGACGGAGGATGGATGGTAACGATTCCTAAAATCCCTACAAGAGTTCCCGCAAGTCAAAACGAAAAGATGGTGGCAGAAGGGCCCGACGATGCGGTACCCTGTCGAGAACGGAAAGAATGGACGCAAGGACCCAACGATGCGGTACCATGCCAAGGAATGGAAACCATGGATGACTGGACCCGACGGAGTGGTGCCATGTCAGGAAATTAAAATTAAGGAACTAGGAGCCCAACGGCGCGGCACCGTGATCCTAGTGAGTTTGATTGTTAAATTTAACTGCATAAAAACTTATGAGAATAACTCTAGATTATTACTTAGCAAATGCATAAAAATAATTTAGGCACTTGCACATGAATAGTTATTTTTGTTGAGCATTTAAAATAATAGAAATCATTATTTAGGAGCAAAATAGAATCCTAAGATTAGACACCTAGTCAACTAAAAGCTAGGAGTTAATTAAAATATCTGGGGGACAAACTAGAGCAAACTTAGGGGTGTTGGTGCACTTCCCAGAGAAACTGACACTTGGATGGGTGAGTGTTTTAATTAAATAATTAATTAAAAATATGTAATTATGCATGAAGCGACATGTGTCGCATGAGATTTTCCTTTATAAGGAAGGCTTGGGGAATGGGTAAAGGGCCCATAATTTGGACGATTGTCGTAATTTTCGAATGCCTCAAAGACTTGCTGCTATCTAAGGGTTTGGCTTAGAAATCCTGGTGGGAAGGGAAGCCCAAGCTGAATTTCTGAAATACTTGTGTGAGCTCTACGACCCAAAGCTCGGGGGAGGCCATGCGACTGAAAGCATGAGCCTATGGTTGGGTGGCGAAGCTAATGGTTGCTTCGCCAATGGTTATACGAGCTTTGCTGGAGGGATCCTACGGAAGAAGAAGGCGACAATGGAATAACTGGATCGGGTTGACAGGTTAAGGTTTTGCTTATTTTTGTTAAGTTATTCACGCTTTTTATTTTATTTTTCCAATAACTATGATGGCTAATTTGTTTGTATGAAGTTGTTAAAGTTTCAGGTTCATTTCAAGGGGACCCTAAATGAGGGGTCTTACATCACTGTTTGATCAAACTAAGAGTGCACAAGAACCGTCCATTCTTCTTCTCAACGATCCCTTCCACTGCTTCTGCGTAGTGAAGAAATTTGTCTTCGCAACTTCACACCGTTGGTTAGCCTCTGGAGCACACAGAAACCATTGATTCCAGACTTCACTTGCTCTGCGCAAAGACCCTATAGAGCTAATCGAAGCTCATCAAATTAGCTACTCCTAGAATCTTCTGCATTGGAAAATCATTGCTACACTCTCTGCGTTCTTAAACACTAAATCCCTGCACTTCTTCTACGCAGGAATCCTCATACACGGCTCTGGCTGCAATTCTCGACTTCACCAACATAGGAAATGAAAACCCACCAATTCTTCTGCTATTACAAGCAAAACCTCATCATCATCATCACTGTTCTTACTCAAGAATGGGATTAATTCTCTCCAAGTTCTCTCCTCCCCGAGAATGTAATCGTTGAAAGCCTTCGAACAGAATTTAGTCACAAAACTCAAAACACTTTACTTCTTTTAACAATAAAACAATAGCACTCCTCCAATTGCCTTCTCATTAGTTTCGACCTTACATGTGTGGCGAAACCTTTTGTTCACACCTCCCTAAACTCTGAACGGTGTTTTGGGTCTTTCCCTCAATCACTAGCATTGTCATCACACAGTCAAACGCCCAATATGACTCCTTTGGATTTCACAAAGAGTTAACTTCCTACAATTCTAGCTCGAATCATGTATAATGATTCTACCCAGCTATTTACCCATGAATTTGAATTTCTCGGTGATTCAACCTAGTTCCAATGTTTGTTTAAGGCTCATATAGGCGCTGAAACCCTGCAAGCCCTTCTTCACACAAGAAATGACTCTATTCACTAATTCATTTGGTTCTCATATACAGAGTGAGCCATTTAAATAACTAACCACTATTCATCAGAAATTCCTCAATCAGATTACATACAGATTATAAAATAGATAACAATACACACAGCATTGACGAATCTCCTCCTCATTTAGAATAATGAAACTGTACATACAAATTAAATCATGTTCTCTGTCTCTCTGAATTCTCCTCCTGCACGTAGGCTTTCAATACTCTCTATTTTAAAACCCTAAAGAAACTCTCTGCCTCCCTTTCGAGAGTTACTAATTTTATTCCCTTCCAAGAAAGAGTTTCTTTCCAGCTCTTCAACTGTTCCTACAAACCAGCCACTAATTCCTAGATTTAGGTCACACTTCTATAATTATAAAACTGACTTATGACTCATCTAATACTAACTGAAAACAAGTAAATAACCTCTCGAGTCATCCCATGACTTCAAGGATTTGTTTACATAATTCATCATTTAATATTGACTCCTATCTAGGTTAGGATCCTCTATGTTTGCTAAGAAAGCAAAGTACTTTTACATGATATTTTCCAATGGCTTTATATTCAACCCCTCCTTGGGCAAAGGTCTAGACCTTTAGGTCTGACCATACATTTTGCACTTGGACTCGAGATCTAATATTGCTCCTGCATCAGATTGTTATGCTAATTATGGTTCTATAAAACGATTGGATACTAATGGTGATAATTGTATTCCAAGCTAAGTTCATGACCTACACTTGATACAAAGGATGTTAGTACAAATTTTATTTTTCTCACTTGCTCATGAGAAGAGACCCTACATTTGGGTTCATTGGTGATGCATAAAGATCGACAGGAAAAAGTCAGAGCTATGGTTTTTACTTCTTCATCCTCATCAAGAATATTTACAGCTTCTCGAACATGTTAGAATTATTCTTCACTAAATTTGCTGGTATAAAAGTTTGAATGATATTCAGGGTTCATATACTTTGATGGTATAAAGGTTGAAAATTCTTATTCTCTGAAATCAAGGCGATGGCTTCGCAGGTATGCACTACTTGTTTATAATCATGCTTTGTATTGTGAAAAGAGAGAAGTTAAACTTACATTGAATTATAGAATATTAGTTGTACTTGAGTTAGGAAGAGGAGAAAACCTAACATAAATTTGTTTATAAAAATCTGAGATTATACATTTAGCTATACTATGTAAATGACACTCCAGTATTTAATTATACTTGGATTATGAAAAGAGAGAGGTTGCATGTAAGATTAGTTTAGGAATGGATAAGGTATGTATTGAAGAATAGAATTCGGAAGGGTTAATTCTCATTTTGAAATTTAGATATTGTTTAAAATATATGATAGTTATACGTAACCATACAAAAGGAAGTTGGAATTGAAGGTTTTTATCCCTTATGTTGAAATGTGTCAGTGCTTTAAGGGTTTTCGTAAATGATGTACTTAATAGTTTTGTTGAATGGAAAGAATTTGTCGTAGACGATTTCAATCCCGGTTACAATTAGCGATGTCAAGGGAGAACTGCTGTGGGGATTGCTACACTATGAAAGGTACGATTTAGGGATATTATCAATTATGCGATTTATACTTATATGAGGGTAGAAAAGAAGAAATGAAATTTTATTATCAATTGTGGTTATGTTGGAAAAAAAATGTGAAAAGAAAGTGAAAACTCACCGTGGAAGCACATGAGACTTAACTTCGGGACAAAGTTTTAATAAGAGGGGGTGTATGTAATGCCTATCTTGGTACCTTAACTGTTTAGAATAATGAGGTAATAGTTTTGAAATCAACCGGCTAAGTAAAACACGAACCATTTGAATTTACTTTGAGAATGCTTTAAAATGAAAATGAAGAATAGTGTATATGCTCGACTGACTAAGACATGATGATAAATGATGAATAATTGTATGCTCGACTGACTAAGATACTAGAATGCATGATGTAAATATTTTATATAGTGCAACGCTACTAATGTGCGCTTGAGTGTGTGCAGTGGCAGGTAAGACGATATAACAACTGACCCACAATGGAAATTTAGGGGTCGTAAGAATGGAAAGAACACATAGGGGTACAACGACTGACTGTCAACCCTGGATTAGCAATCCATACACGAGTGAAACCGTTTCAACTCACCCGGGGAAGCATATGTTGTACGGGAAAGACCATAATGATTTGGTCGCGTACGATGAGTTGAGGGGCACGCAATAAGGAGAGCCTTATCCCTCAACATCACTTAGTCTCCAAGGAGCATAGTTGAGAGATCGCGGTAATGGTTCCCAGTCGCTACGTAGTACTCCCCATAAGAAGGAAGAAATGAAACTGTCAGAAGGGCCCACCGAAGAGGTACCTAGACAAGAATGAGGGGAAGAAAATTAATCAATGGTATAAATGAAAATTTCACATAAGATTTAAGAAATACTTTATTTCATTTGTTCTATTTTATTAATTTGAATAATTCTATTCAAGATTTTATTTTTAATTGATTTCATTAATTTGAATTTGTTGATGTATATATAACTTCGGAATGTATTTCACCCATGTATTTCATATATGTATTTTGTACTCCTATAGAGATGGCATTATTCCTCTATACGGAAGTGTTTGTATTCCTATAGAGATGTTATTATTCCTCTATACGGAAGCGTCGTCATTTATATTGTAAGTGTCATAACTTATACTTGATGGGTTATTAGACCACCTTGTTGGGGTCGGCCCTGTATAAGTCATGTGGGTCGAAGGGTTATTAGACCACCCTATTGGGGGTCGGCCATGTGGGTCAAAGGGTTATTAGACCACCAAGTGTGGGGTCGACCTGGATTAAGTTAACCATGGGTTAAGCTAGACATGTAGGCCCCATTAGTTTATTAGGCAAGACCGAACAAGTATAAATAGAGATCGAGAGATCTCTATTTGATCATTCATTCACACACTTCTCTCATTTAGAAAGTGGCACACTTGTGAGGAGGAGGCTCTGCTGCTAAGAGAAGACTATCTATTGTATTCTGGTTGTATCATTGCTCTATCTATCTCTAAGGAAGTTATTGAGGTTTTTCACCTTTATGGTTTTCCCCAAGTAAACTCTGTGTCTCTTGTGTGCTTGCATTATTGTGTCCAAGATTGATATGTTGTACATGTTGTTCTCTTAGTTAAGATCCTAGATCAGATTGAAGTAAATTCTGAAAATTTAACATGGTGTCAGAGCTAGCCTAAAAGAAGGCATGATATGGAATGTATGACACTTGTTGAACTTACGATGCTAGGGCTTGATATAGCAAAAACCAGTCATCGTAGCACTTTCGCTATAAATCCATTTTGGAGAAGTTTTCGGATCTGAAATTGTTACAGGTCGAAGCTAAGATCCCCATGTACCTTTTTTCCAAAGGAAAATCTCTAATTCGTTGTACTTTGTGATTTATGATCTGTACAATACAGGGTTTCTACCTCTTCCAGATCTCAGTCATAAACAGGTGACCTTCGAAAAAAGATCATAACTTCGGATAGGAAGCTCCAAATGAAATTTTGTAAAAAGTGACAGGTAGTACATAGACTGTACTATCTCAGGAAACATTTTCAAAGGCCGAAGTTGAACCAGTGATACGTGGCACACCGTACAAGTTCACTCTCCTGGTTTATCCCATAAACAGGTCACATTGTGACACTTGGAATAACTCTCTCTCATAGAATCCAATTGAGGTCAGACCTATCGAGATGGAAAGATGATAGGTCAAGATACCACAAAAAATGTTTTCAGACCCTGTGGATTGAAAAGTGAGGAGTTACACCATAAATAATCAGGTACATATTTCTGTCAAAACAGAATTATTTTTTGAGCACCTTCATTCATGGCTTCCGAAATTTAGGATTTCATAGAAGTTGAAATTTTTGTAATCAGAGACTACGGCTGAATGCTACTCATCAAAATAGAAATTTAGAGACCAAGATCAGAATTTTTGGCTGGGCAGAAGACCGGGCTTGGTCAGACCCTAGTTCGGGACTTTGATTGGAAAAGTGGAAAATTAGGGCTTCTGCAAAAATGGGAATTTTTGAAATCTGTGACCACGGCTAGAAGCTCCTCAGAAAAATAGAAGCTTAGAGCTTTGGATCAAAACTTTTGATTGGGAAAAAGAGTGGGCTTCATCAAACCCTAGTTCGGGGTCATGTCGAGTGAATCCAAAAGTTTCAAAGACAAAATTGAGGAGTGAAACTTTGCAGTTTTCAAATTCTGAATATACCAGCTTGATCAGCTCATCAAGGCGCATATTTCTATCCTTTCGAAAGTTTGAATTTTTTGGGGTTTCTCTGACAAACCCTAATCCAGCTCCAGGTCCATTTCTTGCAAATAAATTGGATTGGGTTAATCCTAGAAGAAGATGGATTGGTCACCTGCATAAGTGAAGAAGTTCCTATCTCAGAGGGAGATGAGGCTAAGGCCTTCCATAAGAAGATTACAAGCAATCTTGATAGGTATGGCTTACAGGTATGTTTCAAATTCTGTTCATGGTTAAGTTTATGATTTGTTTGTCTTCATATCATTATGTAGGGCCCCTCCTGTAGGGTACTTCATGCTTAACCTGAAACTCAACCACTTGATACAAAAGAGATTAGCAAACATAATGACTAGATAAATAAACTAAATAAATAAATAACTTATGCAAATTATAACAAACCATAACCTATCTCTGATACCATCTTGTCCACTGCCGTCCGCATCTTCCATAGGATCCCTCCAGCAAAGCTCGTTTAACCATAGGAGAAGCAACCGTTAGCTTCGCCACCCAACCATAGGCTCATGCTTTCAGTCGCATGACCTCCCCCGAGCTTTGGGTCGTAGAGCTCACACACAATAATCCAGGAACCCAGCTTGGGTTTCCCCCCCACCAAGATTTCCATCCAAACCCTCAATAGCAGCAAGTCATGAGGTAACTCAAAATTATGATAGTCATCCAGGGTCTGGGTCCTTTACCCATTCCTAATGCCTTCCTTATAAAGGAAAATCTCATGCGACACATGTCGCTTCATGCAAAAATATTCATTTTATTAAATTAATAAATTAATAAAACTCACTCATCCATGTGTCAGTTTCTCTAGGATATGCACCAACATCCCTAAGTTTGCTCAAGTTTGTCCCCTAGATATTTCACTTAACTCCTAGATTTGTGGTGTAGGTGGAGTTGACTAGGTGTCCATGCCTAGGATTCCATTTTGCTCCTAAATAAATCTTTATAATATTTTTAAATAATCAGAAGTATCCTTTCATGTGCAAATGCCTAAATAACACTTAATATTATTTAAATGCCAAAGTAATCATTTATGTGCAAATGCCTAAAGTACTCAAATACATTTCTAAGTAATGTTCTAGGTGCAAACTTATACGTTTCAATGCAGTTAAGTTTAGCAGTCAACTTTTACTAGGACCCCGGTGCCACACCATTGGGCCTCCTTGTTCCTTAATTTAATTTCCTCGACATGGCACCACTTCATCGGGTCCAATCATCCGTATTTTCCATTCCTCAACAAGGTACCACATCGTTGGGTCCTTGTGTCCATTATTTCCGTTCTCGGCAGGGTACCGCACCGTCGGGCCCTTCTGTCGTCATCCTTCCGTTTTGACTTGCGGGAACTTCATGTAGGGATTTTAGGAGTCGTTACCTTCCATCCTTCGTCTACACGCTATTAGGGACTAATGGCGTTGAGGAGTGAGTCCATTCTCACTGCGCGCCCCCCAACTTGTATGTGACCAGCTCCGTCGTGGCCCACCTCGTATGCCCTCACGCTTTCCTCTTGAGCAAGCGGATCAATGCTTATCTGCTCAAGCGTGGTATTCCGTCGAAATTCGACATCGTCGTCGCTCTCCCTGTGTGTGATTTACCCGTACTCTACAACCCTTCATATTCCTTTGTGTGTCCATCGGTGAACCGTTTCACCTATCGCTACACACTATTCTCACAAACGTAAATTAGTAGCACTCTCCTCAATAATCACAATTTGATTTATAAATCTGCTGCTTCATTAAGCATGTATAATTTACTCAATCATTACTCATTCATCTAATCACATAATCAATTGAACAGCTAGTCGTTAAGCATCATTCATATCAAAGTTAATCATTAAACAACATGAAATCGTCCATTCACAATAACTACCCAAATGCACATATATCAATCAATCGTAATCATAAATATACTCAAAATAAAATCATAGGGTTATTTTATTAATGTTTCAAACAGTCGGGTCACTCAACAGGTCCTCTCAATGTCTATAGTAGTCTAGGGGCACTACATACACCCCTACTTATTTAGAACTTTGTCCCGAAGTTCAGAATAAATGTAGAAATATATGACGCATCTCAGTTGCGTCCTCCCAAATCGTAGAGCTAGAACTGTAACTATCCCACTGCACTTTGACTTGATCAATCAAGGCTAATCATTAAGCAAGAAGTAATCAATCAAATATCCCACTCCACACATATACTTTAATTCCTTAATTCATTTATCAATTATTGTCATCATTCTCATCTTCAGGTTTTCCTTAATCTTTTAAGACATATCAAGGCTCAAGAAACCACTTTATCAAAGTTGTTCGGTTGGGTCACTCGACAGGTGCCCTTAAGGTCCACAGTTATTTTAGGGGCATTACAAGGCATTACATACACCTCCTCTTAAATAGAACTTCGTCCCGGCGTTAATTTTTGTTTTTGTACTTTCGACGCTAGGCTTTATCTTAATTTATATTCTCATCTTCTATCATTCTATTCTATTTTTCTCCAACAATAAAGGCCCTAAGGACTAGTGGTTCTAATCATTGGTTTTCTTTTTCATCCAACATGGTTCCACTACATCCTCAAGAACTCAATCATAATTTCGTATAATATCATTCTGATAATACATTCAATAGTTGTCAATCCGAACTAGATTTCATATATCTCTTATTCATTCACGAAGGTATGAAGGTCTACGATGTCCAAATTATCAATAAATTGCATTATGTCATGACCACCCAATAGTTTATCAAAACAATAACAAATCTATGGAAGGATTCAAATCTATTTGGTTATCCTCCCTTCAAGACAACAAGGTAAACATCATAAAATATTCGGTAAGATATAATCATGGTTTTTTTTTTTTTTAAATAAAAATAAGGAGAGATCCTCAAATTGTAGAAAATCAATTCCCATAAGACTACTTCCAAATACCTCTAAACATTTTAATAATGTTGGTTCTCAATAAGATAAGATTTCTAGGGTTGGAACTTAATGGCTTAGTCGAACATATTAAAATTTATCTTTTAGTATCTTCGTCGGTGTCATCATGTTAGGTTAATGACTTTATCACATCCTTACCACATTTCATCATTTTTGTTGTCATAAGATCGCTTCGACAAGCTCGTAAAGTCACATTATGTGCATTTTCTTAACCTCATCGGTTCCATCTCGAGGGCTAATTGTCGTTTCGTCAAGGTTTGATCATGACCTAAGGTTAGCTTCATTGCGTTCGGTTTATTATGCTAATTGTCTCCATACTTCGTTTTACGAAAATTGTCTTCATAAATGGTCTTGTCATAATGCAAAATGCATGTCATTGAGTTCAACTCGTCCTACCGATCACATTGGTATCTCATTTTCAAATTTTAAGTCAGTTTCTCTTCGTCGACAATCCGTCAAAGTCTCATCAATCAGAGCATCTTGGTGTCTTACCATTTAAAATTTATCCATTTTCCGTCATTCAATGAATCCACCGATTTTATCCATCCACTTGTTTTCCCATCATGGCTATGTAGGAAAAGGTTTTAAAATCTCCTTGGTCTTTGATCCTTTCTCCAAGTAGATTTTCATTGAAATTCAAATTTATGTTATTGATATTATCTCTATTCAACAATTTCCTTCTTCTTCTTCTCCCTTTTTTTGTTTTTTTGTTTAAACATTATCCTTCCTCATTCTAATAAGAAAGAACATGTACCAAACCTATAACACCAATTACATTTTGAAAGGAATACTAATGTAAACATAACATGATGTATTTAAATGAGAATGTGATCGTAACACAAACTATACATTTCTAATTTCTCATGCATTTCAAGACAGCTAGGAAATGGAATCCAAGACTCTATGACATAAAAAAAACTGAAGATTTGGAACTAATCTTTCGACAACGTCATAACACAGATTATTCCAGTGATCTTCGACCATCCAACTGTTCAACTCCATGGTCTATCACCAGGTCTGTCAGGTGAACACGTGGATAATCAATGCACATGCCGATCAGGTGGGAAACACAAACGGCCCCTCCTGTAGGGTACTTCATGCTTAACCTGAAACTCAACCACTTGATACAAAAGAGATTAGCAAACATAATGACTAGATAAATAAACTAAATAAATAAATAACTTATGCAAATTATAACAAACCATAACCTGTCTTTGATACCATATTGTCCACTGTCGTCCGCATCTTCCGTAGGATCCATCCAGCAAAGCTCGTTTAACCATAGGCGAAGCAACCGTTAGCTTCGCCACCCAACCATAGGCTCATGCTTTCAGTCGCATGGCCTCCCCCGAGCTTTGGGTCATAGAGCTCACACACAATAATCCAGGAACCCAGCTTGGGTTTCCCCCCCACAAAGATTTCCATCCAAACCCTCAATAGCAGCAAGTCATGAGGTAACTCAAAATTATGATAGTCATCCAGGGTCTGGGTCCTTTACCCATTCCTAATGCCTTCCTTATAAAAAAAAATCTCATGCGACACATGTCGCTTCATGCAAAAATATTCATTTTATTAAATTAATAAATTAATAAAACTCACCCATCCATGTGTCAGTTTCTCTAGGAGATGCACCAACATCCCTAAGTTTGCTCAAGTTTGTCCCCTAGATATTTCACTTAAATCCTAGATTTGTGGTGTAGGTGGAGTTGACTAGGTGTCCATGCCTAGGATTCCATTTTGCTCCTAAATAAATCTTTATAATATTTTTAAATAATCAGAAGTATCCTTTCATGTGCAAATGCCTAAATAACACTTAATATTATTTAAATGCCAAAGTAATCATTTATGTGCAAATGCCTAAAGTACTCAAATACATTTCTAAGTAATGTTCTAGGTGCAAACTTATACGTTTCAATGCAGTTAAGTTTAACAGACAACTTTTACTAGGACCCCGGTGCCACACCATTGGGCCTCCTTGTTCCTTAATTTAATTTTCTCGACATGGCACCACTTCATCAGGTCCAATCATCCGTAGTTTCCATTCCTCAACAAGGTACCACATCGTTGGGTCCTTGTGTCCATTCTTTCCGTTCTCGGTAGGGTACCGCACCGTCAGGCCCTTCTGCCGTCATCCTTCTGTTTTGACTTGCGGGAACTTCATGTAGGGATTTTAGGAGCCGTTACCTTCCATCCTTCGTCTACACGCTATTAGGGACTAATGGCATTGAGGAGTGAGTCCATTCTCACTGCACGCCCCCCAACTCGTACGTGACCAGCTCCATCGTGGCCCACCTCGTACGCCCTCACGCTTTCCTCTTGAGCAAGTGGATCAATGCTTATCTGCTCAAGCGTGGTATTCCGTCGAAAGTCGACATCGTCGTCACTCTCCCTATGTGTGATTTACCCATACTCTACAACCCTTCATATTCCTTTGTGTGTCCGTCGGTGAACCGTTTCACCTATCGCTACACACTATTCTCACAAACGTAAATTAGTAGCACTGTCCTCAATAATCACAATTTGATTTATAAATCTGCTGCTTCATTAAGCATGTATAATTTACTCAATCATTACTCATTCATCTAATCACATAATCAATTGAACAGCTAGTCGTTAAGCATCATTCATATCAAAGTTAATCATTAAACAACATGAAATCGTCCATTCACAATAACTACCCAAATGCACATATATCAATCAATCGTAATCATAAATATACTCAAAATAAAATCATAGGGTTATTTTATTAATGTTTCAAACAGTCGGGTCACTCAACAGGTCCTCTCAATGTCTACAGTAGTCTAGGGGCACTACACATTACAGTACAATCTTGATTAATTAGTAGACCTGTCGTATCACCTTAATAGAAGATATTCATTGATTAAGGTTTTGACACTTATGATTGTACTAATGCATTGTGATGTTGTATGAGGTTTATGTTGTTCACTAATATAAAAGATACACCAAGAAAGACAAATCATGTTCTACTTCAAGAACATATGATCATGGTGACATGAAGACAAAGATTCATCCATTGTCATGGATCACATAGAAGATCTACTTACGAGGTATGTATAACTTGGTTCTGCAATGGTTAACTTATGAGACATGCAGGTTACTAGCACAAGTCACTGAAGAGAACCAAAAGACATTATGCGGGTATGTTAGACATAACTAGCTAGCATGCTAATCCAGGTATGTTTTTCCTATATCAAGCTAGAATCCTACCTTGTGTTAGGATCTTATGTTGTTGTGTTGTTGATAATAATTATTCATGAACTCATAGGTTTGAATAGTCATGGTTGTATGCATATTATGTTTCTTACCATAATTGATGATATGACTAACCAGAAGAATCATGAAGGTATAGGTTTGAGTAATCATGGGTTTAGGCATATTATGTTTCTTACTTTAATTTATGATATGATTAACCATAAGAGTCCTATATAAACCTTGAATACTAATTCTTATTATTTCTGTTTGAAATGATCATGACTATACATGCTTAAGATTATTGTGTTTTGATAGTATTAAGAATATACTAATGAATGTATGATTATGTAGTGCCCCTAGACTACTATAGACAATGAGGGCACCTACTGAGTCACCTGACTGTTTGAAACATTAATAAAATAACCCTATGATTTTATTTTGAGTATATTTATGATTACGATTGATTGATATATGTGCATTTGGGTAGTTATTGTGAATGGGACAATTTCATGTTGTTTAACAATTAACTTTGATATGAAAATTGTACATATGAATGATGCTTAACAACTAGCTGTGCAATTGATTATGTGATTAGACGAAAGAGTAATGATTAAGTAAATTATAGATGCTTAATGAAGCAACAGATTTATAAACCAAATTGTGATTATTAAGGACAGTGCTACTAATTCACGTTTGTGAGAAATGTGTGTAGCGACAGGTGAAACGGTTCACCAATGGACACACAAAGGAATATGAAGGGTCGTAGAGTACGAGTAAATCACACACAGGGAGAGCGAAGACGATGTCGACTTCCGACAGAATACCACGCTTGAGCAGATAAGCACTGATCCGCTTGCTCAAGAGGAAAGCGTGAGGGCGTACGAGGTGGGCCATGACGGAGCTGGTCACGTACGAGTTGGGGGGCGTGCAGTGAGAACGGACTCACTCCTCAACGCCATTAGTCCCTAATAGCATGTAGACGAAGGATGGAAGGTAACGGCTCCTGAAATCCCTACATGAAATTCTTGCAAGTCAAAACGGAAGGGTGACGGCAGAAGGGCTCGACGGTGTGGTACCCTGCCGAGAACGGAAAGAGTGAATGCAAGGACCCAACGATGTGGTTCCTTGCCAAGGAATGGAAACTATGGATGACTGGACTCGACGGAGTGGTGCCATGTCAGAGAAATTAAATTAAGGAAAAAGGAGGCCCAACGACGCGACACCGGGTCCCTAGTAAAAGTTGATTGCTAAACTTAAATGCATTGAAACGTATAATTTTGCACCTAGAACTTTACTTAGAAATGCATTTGAGTACTTTAGGCATTTGCACATAAATGATTACTTTGGCATTTAAATAATATTAAGTGTTATTTAGGCATTGCACATGAAAGGATATTCCTGATTACTTAAAAATATTATAAATATTTATTTAGTAGCAAAATGGAATCCTAGGCATGGACACCTAGTCAACTCTACCTACACCACAAATCTAGGAGTTAAGTGAAATATCTAGGGGACAAACATGAGCAAACTTAGGGATGTTGGTGCATCTCCTAGAGAAACTGACACTTTGATGGGTGAGTTGTTTTTCATTAAAGAATTAATTAAATAATTATTTATGCATGAAGCGACATGTGTCACAGGGGATTTTCCTTTAAAAGGGAGACTTTGGGGATGGGTAAAGGACCCAGACCCTGGATGACTATCGTAATATTGAGTTACCTAATGACTTGCTTCTATTAAGGGTTTCGCTGGAAATCTTGGTGGGGGGGAATCCCAAACTGGGTTTCTTGATTTTTTTGTGTGTGTGAGCTCTATGACCCAAAGCTCGGGGGAGGCCATGCGACTGAAAGCATGAGCCTATGGTTGGGTGGCGAAGCTAACGGTTGTTTCGCCAATGGTTAAACGAGCTTTCCTGGAGGGATCCTACGGAAGACGAAGGCGACAATGGACCAGCCGGATCGGGTTGAGAGGTTAAGGTTTTGCTTATTTTTGTTAAGTTATTCACGCTTTTTATTTTATTTTTCCAATAACTATGATGGCTAATTTGTTTGTATGAAGTTGTTAAAGTTTTAGGTTCAGTTGAAGGGGACCCTAAAGGAGGGGCCCTACAGATTATGTATGAGACCTCAACAATAACACAATGATGATACTAATAAGCATGCATAGTGATTAAGGATGGATATAAGTTCAAGGATAGGTAATCCAGGAAGCAAAGACCAAGACAGAGGACACTCCAGTTGTTCCTGCAACGAAGCAAAGATCTAGAAGGAGCACACTTCAGTAGTTTATGCAAGGGTGCAGATATTCAGAGGGAGTTGACCACTTCTCACAATGCACATTAGAATGGAGTTGCAGAAAAGAAGCAAAGACTGAGAGGGAGTCAACCAAACAACCAAACAAAGATAAGTATTTGAATTATCATTTCTTACATATTTGTTTGTTTAAATAATGTTATTCAATGATGTATATGCTTATGTTCCTAGACTTAGGTTGTGTATTATGCATATTAGAATAATTGCATTAATGAACAGTATACTACTAATATACATGGGTAAGTGGCCTATGGCACTGCACAACATTCCATTGCTACTTATCTAGAATGAAACCTCTTTGCTGACATGTTAGGAGTTGTGCACACTCTTAACAATGTTTTGGTAGAGATTGGAAGGCATCTAGAAAGTTACGGAATATGGATAAATGTTGTATTGAAGCATTGGCTAAGATAATTGCATGACTGTATGACATATTTCTTTATGTGTAAGAATTTGTTCTAAAAACTATGAGATGTTTTCTAATCATGCAATTTAACTTGTTGTGTAGGAAAGATCATATACCATCACCTACGAAACAAGGACTACAACATTTGTTCAGCAACAAAGTTATCTATTGAAAATATTGAAGATATTGAAGTTCCCAGGATCTGGGAAGAATTCCATGATCGAGGTGTACCATTCGATCATGAGGATGTTTGGAATGCAGTCCCAAGACCTGAAGGGGAGTCTGTAGTGACTTCCAAGAGGACCTATAAGATCAAGCATGCTGCAGGTGGTAGCATAGAGACTTTTTCTCCTGTAGCCAGATACACTTCCATTAGATCAGTACTTGCTTTGGCTGCAGTGATGAAGTGGAAAATACACCAAATGGATTTCAAGACAACCTTCTTGAATGGTGTAGTTGAAGAAGAAGTGTATGTGGAGAAGACACTTGGTTCTGAGACACATGACAGGGAGTCATATATGTACAGAACTTGGTATGGTAGGATAGATAGCTCTCTATCCAGTTTGGGCTTTACCAAGAGTAAAGTAGATTCCAACCTTTACTACAAGGTTGAGAAAGGCAATCCAGTGATACTACTATTGTATGTGGATGACCTGTTTGTAACAGGTGAGGATAGATTGATTTCCGACATGCAGTGGAAGCTTGCTGCCGAGTTCGATATGAAGAACTTGGGGATGATGCACTATTTGTTTTTGGCATGGAGGTGTGGCAGAGTGCAGATGGAATCTTCCTTGGACAAGTGAAGCATGCAGTAGAGATCCTGAAGAGGTTCGGGATGATGGACTGCAAGGCTATGGCCACACCTATGGCATTGAAGCTTCTGTGTGATGCTTCATCTGAGCCGGTTGATATCACTATGTATTGTCAAATGATTGGGTCCTTGATGTACCTAACAAACACAAGACCAAATATTTGCTTTGCGGTGAACACATTGAGCTAATTCCTGGCGGATCCCAGAGGTGTTCACCTGGTTGCTGTAAAGCATATTCTGAGGTACCTGAAGGGTATGGTTGATTATGGGCTCAAGTATGATGCGAATCAAAAGTTTAACTTGCAGGGTTATGTTGATTCAGATTGGGCAGGCAATGTTGTAGATAGGAAGAGCACTTATGGGTGCTTCTTCAGTATGGGATCAGGTTTGATCTCTTGGTTTAGCAAGAAGCAGTCCTGCGTAGCACTGAGTATAGCCGAAGCAGAGTATGTTGCGATGGATGAGCAGGTTGCAGATGTATTGACCAAGCCGTTGGCCAGAGTGCAGTTTGAGTACTTCAGAGAGAGGCTTGGTGCACTTCAGATCGAGGTTCCTTCCAAAGGGAAGTGATGAGTCCGAAATATGCAGATGCACATGAGCTTTTCTGACATGGTTGATGTGTTCTCCCATGGTCGTGATGTAATTGCTAAGCCATTCTCACATGGTGGTAGATGTGCTCTCCCATGGTGTAGATGTAAGAGATGAAGCCATGTTTCATATGGTGGTAGATGTGTTCTCCCATGGTGAAAAAGTAAGGGTTGAAGCCTTCCTCAAATGGTGGTATATGTGTTCTCCCATGTCGGTGGTGTAAGTGCTGGATGATGTGCATCTGGGCTGTGCTTCGTGGACGACGAGATGATCTGAAGAAGACGATGCGATTATGATCAGGATGATCATGTGTACATTAGGATGGTGTATGATGAGTATCAGGATTATACTCTGTGTCCATGGACAGGTTGTGCAAAGAAAATCCTAGATTTGTTCTAGGTCACATCCAGTATGAAAAAGGACTGGCACTATGTATCACATGTAAGACCAGGGAGATCCGATAGGCTGGGCTGTGTGCCCATAATAAATCCTGGGATGCTCTTTCGAGGGTTTATGATAGTGGGCCACCTGTAAAACCTGGGAGATCTGATAGGTTGGGCTGTGTGCCCGTAAAAAGTCTTAGGATGCTCTTTCGAGGGTTTGTGGTGGGCTACTACATGTAAGACCTAGGAGATCCGATAGGTTGGGTTGTGTGCCCGTAATGAGTCCTAGGATGCTCTTTCGAGGGTTTGTAGCAGAGGTCACATGTAATCAGTCCTGGAGATCTTATCGGTCGTGCTTAAGCACATAAATGTTCCTAGGATGCTCTTTAGAGTTCTTGCCGGTCGTGCTATGCACATAAATGTTATTGGGACACTCTTTTACGGTTTTGTGACAGTCACATGTAATAAGTCCTAGAGATCTGGATAGGATGAAAAAGGCCTCAGATGCTCTTTAGGGTTCTTGCTAGTCAAGAGACTCTTTTAAGGTTTTGTGACACACGTAATAAGTCCTGAGGATTCCACAGTATGGCTAGTGATGATGAAGACCTGCAGGTGGTGGGCCTACATCCAGTATGGAAAAGGACTGGCTCTGTAGAACTTCCTATGACGAGTAGATTCAGAGATTGATTGAGATAGCAGTAGCAGTGACGATGATGATGATTCGAGGATGATGATTCACTGATGATGATACAGAGAAGAAGACTTGTGCTAGCAGACCTGTGTCAAGAAATACCTTGCTAGCTAAGAGGGAGTGTTGATGTATATGTAACTTCGGAATGTATTTCACCCATGTATTTCATATATGTATTTTGTACTCCTATAGAGATGGCATTATTCCTCTATACAGAAATGTTTGTATTCCTATAGAGATGTTATTATTCCTCTATACGGAAGTGTCGTCATTTATATTGTAAGTATTGTAACTTATACTTGATGGGTTATTAGACCACCTTATTGGGGTCGGCCCTGTATAAGTCATGTGGGTCGAAGGGTTATTAGACCACCCTATTGCGGGTTAGCCATGTGGGTCAAAGGGTTATTCGACCACCAAGTGTGGGGTCAACCCAGATTAAGTTAACCATGGGTTAAGCTAGACATGTAGGCCCCATTAGTTTATTAGGCAGGGCCGAACAAGTATAAATAGAGATCGGGAGATCTCTATTTGATCATTCATTCACACACTTCTCTCATTCGGAAAGTGGCACACTTGTGAGGAGGAGGCTCTGCTGCTAGGAGAAGACTATCTCTTGTATTTTGGTTGTATTATTGCTCTATCTATCTCTGAGGAAGTTATTGGGGTTTTTCACCTTTATGGTTTTCCCTAAGTAAACTCTGTGTCTCTTGTGTGCTTGCATTATTGTGTCCATGATTGATATGCTATAGATTTGTTGTACATGGTGTTCTCTCAGTTAAGATCCTAGATCAGATTGAAGTAAATTCTGAAAATTTAACAGAATTATTCATTTTAATTGATTTTATTAACTTGAAAAGAATTGAAGAGATTGATTTTATTCAATATCAAATTTGATTAATTATGCTGATTGAAAAAGATTAATAATAAGAGAATTATTTTTATTCAAATATTTTAATTTAATGGATTTTATTATATTGAATTATCCTATACAAATTCTATTCTTGATTTCATTAATTAAATTTCTTATTTTTAATTAATTTTATTATTAAGAAAAATTATTATTTATTCAAAAGATTTTATAGTTTTTTTTAAATCATTTTATTTAATTGACTTCATTATTTTGATAAAGAATTGAAATAGGTCATTAATAAAAGGATTGTTTTTCTTTTATTATTAGTCAAGATTTTACTTTAATTAAATTTACTATTCATTTAAATTATTTTATAAAGAGGAAATTTAAAATAGATTATACTTTTAGTAAAATGAATTATCTTTTAATTCAATGTTAATATTAGGAAAATAAGGAAAAGTAGAAAGCAATAAGTCTAACTAAAAGATTGTTAAGTAAACTAAATGAGAACCAAAAGAGAAGTAGAACTCTTCTACACCTAACTCCCACTAATCTAGGGATTTAGGTGCACATTAAAGACATTAAGAAAACACATGTGTTTGAGAATATTGAAAATTAAAATATTAAATTAAATTAAATATGTGCATGGACAGACACATGGCACACAAGCTTTTACTATATAATGAGGGAGGAGAAGGAGACAAGGACATCTCTTGCTCCCTAATGCTGGATGGTCATCATAATCTTGGATTATGTTATGATCCTTGGAGTTAGGATTAGCTGGAACGGGGATTGGGAGATCCTTTTCGAAGGCTAGCTTGTGTGTTCTTACGACCCCATTAGCTCAAGGGTTCGGGGTGAAGAAGAGTAACCCCGATACGGTAGGGAGGTCAACTGAGGGGTCACGTGGTACTTCATCAGAAAATTGGATTGGATCGTGTGGAAACCACTTCGAGGACTCCATCTATTCGCTGGACCAACCGTCGGAAACAGGTTTGAAGTATTTAGTTTATTTATTTTGCTAACTCTTGTGGTGGAATGAATAATTCTGGGTATATAGTTTTTATTTATTGATATTCATGTACTACAATAGATATAACTAGATCTGTGGCCTCTATATCTTCTTCTGAAAAATTGTACTAGAAGTTTTGAAATTAATTATACTTATATTTTCAAATTCTGCAGAAGTCTTTTGGTGAACCCGAAATGGGTGACCCTACAATTCGCTCCAACTTGGTGAATTCAAGTTTGAGGAAGTTGTGCCTCATATTTATGATAATTTCATTAGATTGTGGGGAATTATCCCCGCCATGACCAAGTCTCATTATAATTTTGTAAAGATATTTATGCAAAGTTCTTATTACACATGCATCTGGATTACATAAGTACACCATCACCTTTCTTTGGATTTGGGTAGGAACACACTTATCAGTGTCTAGGGGCTCATACAGACCCTATTGCTATACCACACCCTCCTTGTTTGATTCTTGTCCCTATTTGGATGCTTCTACGATTCGATGACCTAGCCAATCCATCATAGTTGGGATAAGAGACACATTCTTTGATGGCGGGTTTCATGCGTACTATATTAGGTCACGCTACCATTTCCATGCATGAGGAGAGGTCCAGACCACCCCCTGAACCTACAGAGTCTAATTTACTGTGGATTGAAAAGTCATATATTTGGTTCCTTGACTATGAATCTCTATTTTCATATGATATAAATGCCCAAGACTCATACTTTTGTTTGTATAAGAGATCCAGGCCATCGTCGACATAACATGTATTATTTATGTACTTAATTTTTTTATTATACATCATTAAATAATCATATTTAATGTATGTAATGTATCTAAAAGAACCGATTGAGTAATACACATTTGTTTTTTGTTGCTCCATGAAAAGGACCAAATTTATGGATTCACTATGTTCCACTTCTTTGTTGCTTGGCCAGGAAACCATTTCCCCCGATGTTGTCCCCATGGTACATATGCTAGTTCCTTCATCCTACACTTGTAGTTTTGTACATGCATATAATTGCAATTATTTTATCACAACTTTCATCATGTCCCTTGCTCAAATTGTATTGGGTCGAGGCAAGGGGATTGCAGAGGAGTGGGAGACCTTGTGGTATCCTCTGGAGTTCGATCATCAACCATTAGTCGATGAGGTACTATAACTTATGTTTCAATGAAATATAGAATTCAAGTTAATATTTAATTTATAAAGTTTATTTATTTTTCTTTTACTGATTATATGCATGATGTCACCATACACAGGCTCATGTACAATTGGGAATCGATGCTCCAGTGATGTTCATATATGAGTGGAAAAGTGTGATTCAACATTGTCTTAGTGACAGCTCATCGACTTAGTATTGTCTTGGATATGCCACACAGGACAATTTGGAAAATATCACCATGGACTCGAGCCAAGTTAATTGATCCATCCACTTAAAATTTTATAAATATTTCTTCTTATATATTTAAGTATATGATTTAAATCTAGAACTAACTTACAAAGTTCAAAATTTTAATTTTTGCAATTCGTGTCTTTAGACAACATTTTCGATTACATGTTTTCCCCACATGATGCAGAAGAGGATCAGAAAACCCAATCCAATCCGCAAACCCAGGAGTACTTAGGTTCGAGGTATGGAGGAACCTCCAAACTTAGCCCAAAACAACTAAGTCTTTCTTCCGCAGTTCCCTTTGAAAGATGGACTTCCGCAATTCACCTTTCCACAGTCGCGTTTCTACAATTTGCGGGAACACCTTCCTTCTACAATTTCCTTCCGCCAAAATATTTATGCAGTTTTGGGGATGTCGTATTTCTGAAATTGCTGGTGTATTTTCAAAACTCCTTCCGCAATTGCTTCCCACAAAATCCTTCCGCAAAGTCGCTTCCGCAACCACTTCGGATTGTCGGATCTATCTAAACCATTGATCTTTGTGGGGCTTCTCTTGTCCATTGATCTATGATCAATTGCAGAATCGTTCAATTATAAATTGTGGAAGTCTATCTCCCACATATCTAACAAGCTTGCACCTTATACTTGCAGAAATCGTCTTGGGCCATCAATCTCCCTCTCTCTTTTGATCTAGACCGTTCAATATTCACTGCTGCATAATCAAACTACAAATTTGTAAGTCGATCAGTACAATGATCGATTTCACACTGGTTTTGTTTGAAGAGATTTAATATGCCTTCGGTGTCTAAACACTTCTGGAATTTGACACTCTAGCCACTCATCTGCATAGGTTTAACACGTAAGATTTTGGTTATTGAAAGAAGGAAAATAATGCACAATTAATATGCAAAGTTCAAGAACCTTGTTCTTCATTTCATCAACAACATTCAATCAATTACATTTAGGGACTAAATAAGAGTCCATAAACCTGTCAGATCTAGATAAGAAGGATCAGGACTCCTAAAGAAAGCAAGTATATAACAACCCTATCCTCGAGCAATATCTTGCAATATCTAAGGGCATCGGTGGAAAATTTCCATTATTACAACCAAACAGAGTCTATCCTAACGAATTACATTTAATCAAAACTAATCTAGAGTTCTCAAAACTATTACATGGCAGTGGAAAAATAACATTGGCTACTTATTCAGAAAATAATAGAACTTAGGTCGATGCTCCTGCATCATACTTTGGGGGAGAAACAAAATTCTCCAATAAGTATTCAGGGTCCACATTGAATTAAAAAATATCCATCGCTTTCATCCACATTGCATCTTCAGATGGTTGTCCTTCCCATTAGACTAGGTACTGGAAGTAATCCTTGTTTCTGGTTTTCTTTGAAATCTTCTTGTCTAGTATAGATTCAATCTGTGGCTGCTCCTTCTGAGGTAACTATTCTTTCCAATCTACCACTTGACCATCCTTACCTGCAATTGTTTCTTTTGTCTAAACACCTGAATCTTTAAAAGGATACAAATTTGAAACATTAAAAATTGGGAAAATTCGAAAGTCAAAAGGAAGTTCAATTTCAAAAGCATTTGCAGAAAACTTCCTCAAAATTTTACAAGGCCCAATTTTCTTGAGTTTCAGTTTATTGTAGGTTCCTTTAGGAGACCTTTCTTTCCTAAGATATTCCATTACTAAATCTCCAACCTGAAGATCAATTTCCCTTCTCTTCAAATATGCTCTTTGTTTGTATTTGTTAGCACTCTCCTGTAATTTTTTCTTGACATTTTCCTATAGTTCCTGCATACTATAGGCAAAGTCGTCACCATATGCACTTCTCATTTCCAATTTTCCCAAATTTCTGAGTTCATACACCCCTCCTGGATGCATCCCATACACAATTTGAAATGGGATCATACATGTACTTATGTTGGGTGAATCATTATAAGCAACTCAGCTTGAGCAAGATCTCAATCCCATTGCTTTGGATTTTCATAAACAAGACTTCTCAATATATCCCCCAAGCTTCTATTTACCACTTTAGTCTGGCCATTAGTATGAGGGTGATAAGCAGAGCTAAAAATAAGATTGGTTCCCAATTTATTCCATAAGGTTCTCCAAAAATGATCAACAAATTTAGTGTCTCTATCCAATACAATGCTTAAAGGAAGGCCATGCAACTTAACAACTTTTGAGAAAAACAAATTAACAATATTTGTTGCATCATTAGTCTTTTTACAAGCAATGAAATGAGCCATTTTTAAAAATCTATCCACTACAACCTAAATAGAATCATTACCCCTCTAAGTTCTAGGAAATCCAAAAACAAAATCCATACTGATGGAATCCCAAGGTCTAGTTGGAAAAGTGTTGTTAGGGAAATCATCCTATAGTAGGGGAGAGACTAGCAATGTACTGAAATGAAAAATCAGATATATAATGTTTTGCATATACATGTACTTAAGCAAAAAGGTTGAGATTAGAAAGAAGTGTACCTTATTCCGAAGGTCGATCCAAGATTTCTCCTCTTTTGCTCCTCAATGCACCAATCCTACTAAACAACCCTAGACCTTCCTCAAACCATTTTGACTAAAAATAAACAGATTGACATTTATAGTAACATGAAACATCAACTTGTAATCAAAATTTGCAACAAATAGGAACAAATTATACTGGGAAAGGAAGAATATCTGATCTTTATTAATGCATAGAACAAGTACAACAATTATACCTGACTGCAGCAAGCACTGCCGTAACCAAAACCTGAGTTCCTGCTCCTCCCTCTTGAGTTAGAATTCCTCCAGCATGACATTACCAAAGATAGGTTTCCTTCTCCAAGGCCTTCCTATTGTATTTATGGAAAGAGGAGGAGGATAATATCGAAGGGTTGTTGGAAAAGGAAGTTGAGTAAGTTGTAATAAATCCCAAAACTAATCCTTAGTTACTTTTTTTATATATTTTTTGAGTTTTCTTAAGACACCCGCGACTATGATATAAGAAAACTAGCGAGTGACTCGCAACTATGCCTACTTGCATCTAGCGGGTGTATCTTTTCAAGAGATACCGGGTTGTTAGTATAGACTCACGCGGGTGATCCACATGTTGGCAAGCATAAGAGTCGTGGTTGTGCACTAAAGTATGCAGAAAAAATATGTTTTGAGGAAAGGACTGCAAGGCTCAGCTCTAAGTAATCTAAGGTCAAGATAGCTATTCCATCCATAGTGTCCTTTTGTGTGACCGACACAGTAATGTCGTCATGGATGGAGAAAGGCTATTTTGACCGATAATATATTCCCCCTAATGTATGACGTCAGAGGGAAACGATGGCCGAAATACATTACAATCCACTGAAGAGGAGCTAGGAAACCACAAGGTGAGATCACAAACAGTACCTGAAACAGAACAAGGTCAGTCACTGATTACAATCTTGATATCAGGAGATGTTCAAAATGATAGAACATGATCTCCAATACATAGCAATGAGATGTATATATCATGGCCACTGAAATACAAGCATGGATCCATGTCAAATAGGAGATCATACCCATAACAACAAATGGTATCTATGTCTCATCAAGAGGCAAAAAATGGGTGTGGATTGGTCTTGCGCAACTTTGGAAATAACAAAATATGATGATGTTATTATAGGCCCAAGGTGTTCATTCAAACCATCTCAAGGTACAATTCCTAACCATGCGAATAAAGGATTTCAGGTCGAACATGGAGGACGATGTTTGATTACCAGCCATTGATGTGGACCGTTAACAAACACGAGGGCACCCACCAATAATGAAAATGGTGCCCAAGGTACCTAGTACATTCTAACAACTGTGAATAAGGGGTTTTGAAGTTGAACACTTGAAGAATCTATCGAGTAGGAGACATTGATGTATTCCCACTTATCAATAGCGAGGTAAATTGCCACTGGTGACTGCAATCTCCAAAGTACTATCGAAAGCTCTAAACTTCATTCCCAGAGCAATATGAGTTGAATTCAATGGGAAAAATTCCATTGGAAGGGAGGCCTTAAGGAATCCTCCATCATCCAACACGAGATACAATCAAAAGGTTGATCTGATCTAGAGTAGGACTGAATACATGATGAAACATACTGACACGAAGGAATGGCCGACACATGAGGTCAAGGAAACTACATAATGGCCGACACGGGTTGTATCCTTGAACATTGAGCACGACATAAGAGTGACTTAGGAAGCTTTAAAGACAAAGGGACCATGATATAAATCTGCAATGTAGGAGACATTAATAGATTCTCCATATGATTGTAAGAGTAACCAATCAGAGGAGTAAAAAATTTGAGATTAGGTTTTATCCTAAGGCTAAAACTAGAACCCAACTTGTTTGATAGACTCAAAAAGGTGCTTTGTTCAAGGACATGAGTGACTTGATTCCATTACATTGAAAGATAACTGATATTATTCCCTTCCCTTTTCTCTTTTTAAAGAATGTCTTTTCTTGATTTTAACAAGCATGAAAAGGTGGAAAAGAAAGCTCGATAATATCCTTCTTGTTAATTTTAATGAGTCCAATAAAGAAAACTCAATAGTCCTTCTTCATATTTGAAAACAAGCTCGAAGAGGGGATAGATGAATGCTTGGTATAAGTCCAACCATGTGTATTTTAACGAGTCCATGGGAGGGAAACTCAAGACCTTCTTCATGTTTTAACGATTTTTAAGAAGAGATAGACTAGTACTCGATAACACTAATCCATGGATTTTAATATCGAGCCTGGATCTATTCATGATCGCCGTTGTTTTCAATTTTAAGGAGTCTGATATCTTAGAGGCCGTTGTTCTCGTATCGGTGTGTCCCGGAGTTAAACTTTTCGACTAATGTTGCTTTTATCTTGAACCGTATCTCTGAGAGCCACTGTCCCTTACCGTTATCGATCTACTAAAAGATTGCAAATCAGTCCTGTGTGTTTCTTTTAATCTAGGTCGTGAAGACAACTGTCAGTTGAAATGAAGCAATCTATTTTTTTTTAAGAACCCGTCATTTGCTAAGTAGTCTTGTGTTCCGATTGATCTACCACTATTTTAGCCACTAATTTTTAGCGTGTAGAAGATCGACGTTAGAATCTCCTTGCAAACCTCCCTTAACTTCCGGTTTATGTTGGGCTCTGTTTTGCTATTATTTCGTTGGATAAACTTTACAGTCTCTTGTTTCCTCCGCTACTATTGCAATCGGAAGTAGGTTGATAGATTCCTTCTTTTAATGGAATTACGTGATCATTTAACAAAACATAGTTATTACATAAAATTCGGTAATCATGAATCGATAATATTAACTCAAGCCAATATATCAATTATTAAATTGAGTGATAGTTATATTACCAATTCGTGGCACACAATTCACTTGTACACATGGCTTACAAGTCCACATGTAATTAATACTCGTTCGGTATCTTATAGATATGATGGGAAGGAAAACATATGTATAGTAGTTCAAATTATTAATAAGAAAATAATGGTAAGATTTATGCATGAATTATATATCTTATACTTGTTTGAAAACGAGATTGTTATTAGAAATAAGTGTAATAACATGTTGTTAAGATTGAATTAAGTGGATAAGTATTTATCCTCATATTTTACTAATTAAATTCTGTGAAATAAAAGCAATGTAATATATATAGAGAGAGAGAAGCAAATCATCTCACCCCTTACATAATAAAGTTAATAATGAATGTCAATGAATGAAGTTACATTCTCAATTGTCATTAATTCATATATAAGGTATGTTATTTTTTGATACAATAATGGTTTACAATTCCTTACATTGATTTATGCATTAATAAGAACTTCCTTATATATAAATATAAGGAAAGGTTGTTGTTTCTTTTATTTAAGATAGTAATGAAATTTATATATTGGAAATAAAGTCATATATATGAAGAATTTCTTAGTGTAGTAACCAATGTGAAAAGAAGTATTATATTTATAATTAGTTTTTTTTTTAATGAAGAATGGAGGATTTATTCTAGTACAGTAATTGAGGATTGAATAAATATTGTAATTATAAATGACTTACCTATTGAAGAATGAAATAATTCTGTTAAAATGACCTAACTAGGTTCTAAGTTTTGCCTAGGGTAACTTTTGCCTAAGGTAACTGGTAATGAGCTTTGAGTAACTAAATATAACTTATGTTTGAGAGGCCATACATCATAGACTTAAAGATAATTATCTTCCTCCGTAATGTTTTATATAAAAAAAATCAATCCCCAGACAAGCCCTACATAGAAAGTAATCCTTCTAATTATATTTTGGAATATGTACCTTTCACTTCAAAAGAAGAAGAGTCATTAGGTAACATAAGTTATGTTAAATTGTAGAGGGTGTCTCTTTTATGAATGTTTGGAGTATGTATACTTTGCGACAATAAGAAAATGGAACCTTGTAAATGCACCTCCCATATTTATAATATAGAAATAGTATGGTTACAATAAGCCGGAGAATCAAACTGTTCATCTTAGTTCAGTAAGAAATACTTATGAGTTATATATATATAAGTCATCTACTGGTAGATATGAGAATTGTAGATTCAAGGTAAATATTATCATATGTTAGGAATATGCACTTAGTTAGGAATTGCATTGCATTCTCTTACGGTTAGAATTTCAATTCATTGAATTTATAAATTCCATTATATTTTTACATACTTTTGAATGCAAAATCTTATGAGGTATTATCAACATGTACAAGATTAGATTTTGTAGTACATGTAAGAGTTCTTATGGTTGAAAGATCGCAATTACATTTATACCATAGATACATTCACACTTGATATGATTTGGAATGTAGGTATTATTATATATCATTAAATTCGTTATATGTTAAAGGTTGGAATGTAAGTATTATTATATGATATTTAATATGAACAGGGTTGAGAATTACCTTTCTTTTAAGGATTCCTATGGTTAGAATCTCCATGGTACTTATATTAGAATTACATTTGCACTGATGTGTCTTATGGTTAAGTTACATATGCTTAAAGTAGTATATTACCTATGAAAAGTTAGAAACATTGGGCATTGTGGCAGGGGAATGGATTAGATAGGAATTTCAAAGTATTACATGATTTTGTTCTAGGATTCACTTTTGAGGAAGACACCAATCTTTAAATTCAAAACCATGTCGTAAGGTGATTATGAATCTTATAGATGGGAAACCTGAATGATTCTTTAGATGGATTTCAGTAAGCTATGGAAGAGAAGATTATATGTGTACTAAATGATTTGTTTGAAGTTATGGATTAAAGTAACTAAATCATGAGCTATGATTGTAATGTAGGCCCACAAACCAGAGCCTGCCTATCTGAGGATCCACAACACTATAGTGTATTCTTCTTCAAATATCTCTTAGTACACATCACGCAATAACATAAGGTTTCTTTACACAAACTCGGTGCCTAACATACATAATTTAGACAATCATTGGTTCAAATCAAAACTTCTCTTCATGCCTCTAACTTAAACATTATAACCAAAGTGCAAGTATATGGCACTATTCTAGGTTATGAAACCTCTGCTCCTTGACTTTGCTAGCTTGACTCCAAACTCGGCCCTTCACACACTTAAACTCTAGATTGCTCTCTTTCACATGATGCTTTCCTTACAAAGGTTTAAAGCCTACTCTTTGCATACCACTGAGGCATTTAATACATTGGTTCATATCCCAGTGTTCATCTTTTCAAACAAGTCGCATCACATCTATCGACTTCTTACTTTTCTCCAACTGTACGCATTCAATACTTGGGCGGTTTATAAGTTCTCTTCTCATGACACGCATGTAACCATTTTTTCAACCTTAAGGCTTATGGTCACAACCATAGGTGCTCAAACCAATGCCAAAGAATGCCCTCTCTCATAAACACATACAGCCTTACCATGGGTCCTGGGGGCTTATCGCTATATCAAAAAAATGTTTCACTCAATTCTGACTTTCCACATCATCACTTGGACCATTTATCATTGCCTCCACATTGTTTGATCAAACTAAGAGTGCACAAGAACCGTCCAATCTTCTTCTCAACGATCCCTTCCACTGCTTCTGCGTAGTGAAGAAATTTGTCTTTGCAACTTCACACCATTGGTTAGCCTCTGGAGCACACAGAAACCATTGATTCCATACTTCACTTGCTCTGCGCAAAGACCCTATAGAGCTTATCGAACCTCATCAAATTACCTACTCCTAGAATCTTCTGCATTGGAAAATCACTGCTACACTCTCTGCGTTCTTCAACACTAAATCTCTGCACTTCTTCTACGCAGGAATCCTCATACATGGCTCTGGCTGCAATTCTCGACTTCACCAACATAAGAAATGAAAACCCCCCAATTCTTCTGCTATTACAAGAAAAACCTCATCATCATCATCACTACTCTTACTCAAGAATGGGATTAATTCTCTCTGAGTTCTCTCCTCCCCGTGTAATCGTTGAAAGCCTTCGAACAAAATTTAGTCGCAAAACTCAAAACACTTTACTTCTTTTAACAATAAAACAATAGCACTCCTCCAGTCACCTTCTCATTAGTTTCGACCTTACATGTGTGGAGAAACCTTCTGTTCACACCTCCCTAAACTCTGAACGGTGTTTTGGGTCTTTCCCTCAATTACTAACGTTGTCATCACACATTCAAACGCCCAATGTGACTCCTTTGGATTTCACAAAGAGTTAACTTCCTACAAGTCCAGCTCGAATCATGTATAATGATTCTACCTAGCTATTTACCCATGAATTTGAATTTCTCGATGATTCAACCTAGTTCCAATGTTAGTTTCAGGCTCATATAGGCGCTGAAACCCTGCAAGCTCTTCTTCACATAAGAAATGACTCTATTCACTAATTCATTTGGTTCTCATATACAGAGTGAGCCATTTAAATAACTAACCACTATTCATCAGAAATTCCTCAATCATATTACATACAGATTATAAAATAGATAACAATACACACAACACTAACGAATCTCCTCCTCATTTAGAATAATGAAACTGTACATACGAATTAAATCCTGTTCTCTGTCTCTCTGAATTCTCCTCCTGCCCGTAGGCTTACAATACTCTCTATTTTAAAACCGTAAAGAAACTCTCTGCCTCCCTTTCGAGAGTTACTAATTTTATTCCCTTCTAAGAAGGAGTTTATTTCCAGCTCTTCAACTATTCCTACAAACTAGCCACTAATTCCTATATTTAGGTCACACTTCTATAATTATAAAACTGACTTATGACTCATCTAATACTAACTGAAAACAATTAAATAACCTCTCGATTCATCCCATGACTTCAGGGATTTGTTTACATAATTCATCATTTAATATTGACTCCTATCTAGGTTAGGATCCTCTATGTTTGCTAAGAAAGAAAAGTACTTTTACATGAGATTTTCCAATGGCTTTATATTCGACCCCTCCTTGGGAAAAGGTCTAGACCTTTAGGTCTGACCATACATTTTGCACTTGGACTCGAGATCTAATATTGCTCCTGCATCAAACTCCCAAAGTAGAAAGAAATGATCACCTGATCATGTTCCTTCAATCTTCAACTTCCTGGATCCAAACTCTAACTTGCTGCTAACCATAAGCTTCATTATTCCTCTCAGCTGCAATCTTCCAAGCTGCCATACTTTATACTATAGAGTTCCATTGTCTTCACCTTCAGTGTTTTGCACTTCCCAATCTTCTTTACAATGGACTACTTATTTCCTCTTGCTGTAAATCTTCTTAGATATCTGTCTTAGGTTCCATAGTTCATCTATGGTCTCTTGTAATTCAGTTTGCTGCTGCAAACAACTCTGGTTTTCTTCACTTTTCCACTGCACTCTACTACACTTTATCCATTCCTCTCTAAATTGTTGGTTGCTTCCTTCAGCTTCTCTTAACTTTTCTTCTACTTTTTCTCTTAACATTGCTTCCACCCTTACTTCCTATAGACTTTGATAAGCATCTCCCTCTACACTATCCTTCTCATTTTCTCTACATGCAAATTTACTTTCAAAAAGTAATTTGTCTTTCCATTTCCTATTTGCAGCAACATAATCGATCAATCCTTCCTGCATACTAGTTAGCACGTCATAGAATTGTGAACCATTATGTGTCCTTATCTCTCTTACAACATGAGACATTTCTCCTTCATCAACTACAACTTCTTCCGCTTGCTCAAATACTTTCAGCCAATATTTCAAGCATTCATTCTCTTCAAACAATTCATCAATATGCTGCCCCTCAAGGTCAGCACAACTCTTCTCCGTCTCTGTCTTGACAATCTTCAGTAATTGTTTTCCAATTCTTTGACTATTCCTAATAGTCAATTCAGTCCTCCTCAGTACCAAGACTGTTTCATCTTCAATTTGAGACACAGCAGCCTCATTTTCTTCCTCATAGTTTCCTTCTTCCTTGTCATTGAACGAAGTTCTTTGGGACACTGTTTCATCCATCTTTGTCAGAATAGAATTCTAATTTACTGTTCTTGTGACATCCCCAAAGGTCTATCCATCACCCTTACTTTGGCCATATAAACAAACCAAATCTTCTTTGTCCTTATCAAGAACAAATTTCCTCTCATGGGACATGATTGTCTCCTTTCCAATAAGATTTTTGCCTTCATTAATTAAGGATTTCACAAATCCCTTCTGCTGCAATAACTTATCATTTCATTTGTCATTGCTTGACAACAATTCCATTTGTCTTTCTAATCTCACTGAGGTCTGCACAATTTCATCTCTGCCTATACATTCCTCAAAGTATGCCATCTCTTCATTCAAACTATTGAAACATACTTTATTTACCTGAAGTTTCCATTCACAATTTGACTCAGATTCCTTCAACAAGTTCTCCAACAGTAAAATCTCCTTGTCAGCTTCTTCAAGCACTGTATCTTCATGCTTGACATCTTCCTTTGTCTCTTTTAGTTCTTGGTCATCATCATGAGCCAAGGATTCCTTGTTTTCATCTTTCACAGTATGCTGAAAAGCATCACCTTCTTCTCTTTGTGTAAGTGTATTTGCACGAGACACAACTGTCTCATCATTTCTTTGAACAAAATTGAAGTTCTATCCTCTTCCTTCATTCTTTATGACACCATTAGCAAATTGCATTTCCTCATTCGTTGTACCTGCAAACACACACAAAGTATCAGTTCCAAAACATTGAGACCTCTTGGTCTCACTTGAAGCTTCAGTCTTCAAGTCTTCTCCCAAATATTCTCTTATTTTGAGCACTTTGTCCTCCCACTAAGCATTCATCATTTGCTCTTTCCTCTTCTTCTGTAGTCTATGCCACTTCATTTTTCTTCTCATGAGGAAACCACATCTTTGGTCTTCCTCCTCCTCCTTCTGTAACAACTCCATCAATACTCCCAAGCGAACTTCTATCTCAGCCTTCTCCCTCTCATATTCTTCATCACTCATCTAAATCCACATGCCATTCGATTTGGCATCTTCCTTCTTCATTTTGTGGTTTCCTCCTAAACCTCTGCTATGACCCTTGATAGTCATCTTCTAAGAGCTTATCCCACAACTCTTCTACTCTTGAGAACGCAAGTGTTCTCTTGTATTTCAACCTCAATTGAAATACTAGGTTCCTGGCCACACTTCACTTCCCTTCAGAAACCCTCACTAGTTTCCTTCACCACTGTCTTTAAAGACTGTGACTTTCTTGCTGAGATGTCCTCACAAACTGCTATTATTCTTTCATGCATACACTCCTCCCAAAGTAGTTATATTTGTCTAACTTTCTGCTCAGGCTACAAGCCTCTTCTCACTGGCATGCAAAAATTTTCTTTCTTCTTCCCAATAGGACATTCTTTCTCTCCCGCTCTGATACCAATTAATGCAGGCCCACACACCAGAGCCTGCCTATCCGAGGATCCACAACACTATAGTATATTCTTATTCAAATATCTCTTAGTACACATCATGCAATAACATAAGGTTTCTTTACACAAACTCGGTGCCTAACATACATAATTTAGACAATCATTGGTTCAATTCGAAACTTCTCTTCACTCCTCTAACTTAAACATTATAACCAAAGTGCAAGTATATGGCACTATTCTAGGTTATGAAACCTCTGCTCCTTGACTTTGTTGGCTTTACTCCAAACTCGGACCTTCACACACTTAAACTCTAGATTGCTCTCTGTCACATGATACTTTCCTTCCAAAGGTTTAAAGCCTGCTCTTTGCATACCACTGAGGCATTTAATACATCATTTCATATCCCAATGTTCATCTTTTCAAACAAGTCGCATCACATCTATCGACTTCTTACTTTTCTCCAACTGTACGCATTCAATACTTGGGCGGTTTATAAGTTCTCTTCTCATGACATGCATGTAACCATTTGTTCAACCTTAAGGCTTATCGTCACAACAATAAGTGCTCAAACCAATGCCAAGGAACGCCCTCTCTCATAAACACATACAGCCTTACCATGGGTCCTGGGGGCTTATCGCTATATCAAAAAAATGTTTCACTCAATTCTGACTTTCCACATCATCAATTGGACCATTTATCATTGCCTCCACACTGTTTGATCAAACTAAGAGTGCACAAGAACCGTCCATTCTTCTTCTCAACGATCCCTTCCACTGCTTCTGCGTAGTGAAGAAATTTGTCTCTGCAACTTCACACTGTTGGTTAGCCTCTGGAGCACACAGAAACCATTGATTCCATACTTCACTTGCTCTGCGCAAAGACCCTATAGAGCTGATCGAAGCTCATCAAATTACCTACTCATGGAATATTCAGTATTGGAAAATCATTGCTACACTCTCTGCGTTCTTCAACACTAAATATATGCACTTCATCTATGCAAGAATCCTCATACACGGCTCTGGCTACAATTCTCGACTTCACCAACATAAGAAATGAAAACCCCCCAACTCTTCTGCTATTACAAGCAAAACCTCATCATCACCATCACTGTTCTTACTCAAGAATGGGATTAATTCTCTCCAAGTTCTCTCCTCCCCGAGACTGTAATCGTTGAAAGCCTTCGAACATAATTTAGTCGCAAAACTCAAAACACTTTACTTCTTTTAACAATAAAACAATAGCACTCCTCCAATTGCCTTCTCATTAGTTTCGACCTTATATGTGTGGCGAAACCTTCTGTTCACACCTCCCTAAACTATGAATGGTGTTTTGGGTCTTTCCCTCAATCACTAGCGTTGTCATCACACAGTCAAACGCCCAATATGACTCCTTTGGATTTCACAAAGAGTTAACTTCCTACAAGTCCTGCTCGAATCATGTATAATGATTCTACCCAGCTATTTACCCATGAATTTGAATTTATTGGTGATTCAACCTAGTTCAAATGTTAGTTTCAGGCTCATACAGGCGTTGAAACCCTGCAAGCCCTTCTTCACGCGGGAAATGACTCTATTCACTAATTCATTTGGTTCTCATATACAGAGTGAGCCATTTAAATAACTAACCACTATTCATCATAAATTCCTCAATCATATTACATACATATTATAAAATAGATAACAATAGACACAACATTGACGAATCTCCTCCTCATTTAGAATAATGAAACTGTACATACGAATTAAATCATGTTCTCTGTCTCTCTGAATTCTCCTCCTACCTGTAGGCTTACAATACTCTCTATTTTAAAACCCTAAAGAAACTCTCTGCCTCCCTTTCAAGAGTTACTAATTTTATTCCCTTCCAAGAAAGAGTTTCTTTCCAGCTCTTCAATTGTTCCTACAAACCAGCCACTAATTCCTAGATTTAGGTCACACTTCTATAATTATAAAACTAACTTATGACTCATCTAATACTAACTGAAAACAAGTAAATAACCTCTCGAGTCATCCCATGACTTCAAGGATTTGTTTACATAATTCATCATTTAATATTGACTCCTATCTAGGTTAGGATCCTCTATGTTTGCTAAGAAAGCAAAGTACTTTTACATGATATTTTCCAATGGCTTTATATTCGACCCCTCCTTGGGCAAAGGTCTAGACCTTTATGTCTGACCATACATTTTGCACTTGGACTCGGGATCTAATATTGCTCCTGCATCAGATTGTTATGCTAATTATGGTTCTATAAAGAGATTGGATACTAATGGTGATAATTGTATTCCAAGCTAAGTTCATGACCTACACTTGATACAAAGGATGTTAGTACAAATTTTGTTTTTCTCACTTGCTCATGAGAAGAGACCCTACATTTGGGTTCATTGGTGATGCATAAAGATCGACAGAAAAAATTCAAAGCTACAGTTTTTACTTTTTCATCCTCAGCAAGAATATTTACAGCTTCTCGAACATGTTAGAATTATTCTTCACTAAATTTGCTGGTATAAAAGTTTGAATGATATTCAAGGTTCATATACTTTGATGAGGGGTTTTGCGTCAAGAATTTTATCTATTGGTTGAAAATTCTTATTCTCTGAAATCAAGGCAATGGCTTCGCAAGTATGCACTACTAGTTTATAATCATGCTTTGGATTGTGAAAAGAGAGAAGTTAAACTTACATTGAATTATAGAATCTTAGTTGTACTTGAGTTAGGAAGAGGAGAAAACCTTACACAAATTTGTTTATAAAAATCTGAGATTATACATTTAGCTATACTATGTAAATGCCACTCCAGTATTTAATTATACTTGGATTATGAAAAGAGAGAGGTTGCATGTAAGATTAGTTTAGGAATGGATAAGGTATGTGTGGAAGAATAGAATTCGGAAGGGTTAATTCTCATTTTGAAATTCAAATATTGTTTAAAATATATGATAGTTGTATGTAACCATACAAAAGGAAGTTGGAACTGAAGGTTTTTATCCCTTATGCTGAAATGTGTCAGTGCTTTAAGGGTTTTAGTAAATGATTTACTTAATAGTTTTGTTGAATGGAAGGAATTTGTCATAGGCGATTTCAATCCCAGTTACAATTTGCGATGTCAAGGGAGAACTGTTGTGGGTATTGCTACACTATGAAAGGTACAATTTAGGGATATTATCAATTATGCGATTTATACTTATATGAGGGTAGAAAAGAAGAAATGAAATTTTATTATCAATTGTGGTTATGTTGGAAAAAAAAATGCGAAAAGAAAGTGAAAACTCACCGTGGAAGCACATGAGACTTAACTTCGGGACAAAGTTTTAATAAGAGGGGGTGTATGTAATGCCTGCCTCGGTACCTTAACTGTTTAGAATAATGAGGTAATAGTTTTGAAATCAACCGGCTAAGTAAAACACGAACCATTTGAATTTACTTTGAGAATGCTTTAAAATGAAAATGAAGAATAGTGTATATGCTCGACTGACTAAGACATGATGATAAATGATAAATAATTTGTATGCTCGACTAACTAAGATACTAGAATGCATGATGTAAATATTTTATATAGTGCAGCGCTACTAATGTGCGCTTGAGTGTGTACAATGGCAGGTAAGACGATATACCGACTGACCCACAATGGAAATTTAGGGGTTGTAAGAATGGAAAGAACACATAGGGGTACAACGACTGATTGTCGACCCTGGATTAGCAATCCACGCACGAGTGAAGTCGTTTCAGCTCACCCGGGGAAGCGTATGTCGTACGGGAAAGGCCATAATGATTTGGTCACGTACGATGAGTTGAGGGGCACGCAATAAGGAGAGCCTTATCCCTCAACATCGCTTAGTCTCCAAGGAGTGTAGTTGAGAGATTGCGGTAATGGTTCTCGGTCGCTACGCAGTACTCCCCATAAGAAGGAAGAAATGAAACTTTCAAAAGGGCCCACCGAAGAGGTACCTAGATAAGAACGAGAGGAAGAAAATTAATCAATGGTATAAATGAAAATTTCACATAAGATTTAAGAAATACTTTATTTCATTTGTTCTATTTTATTAATTTGAATAATTCTATTCAAGATTTTATTTTTAATTGATTTCATTAATTTTTATTTGTTGATGTATATGTAACTTCGGAATGTATTTCATATATGTATTTTGTACTCCTATAGAGATGGCATTATTCCTCTATACGAAAGTGTTTGTATTCCTATAGAGATGTTATTATTCCTCTATACGGAAGTGTTGTCATTTATATTGTAAGTGTCGTAACTTATACTTGATGGATTATTAGACCACCTTGTTGGGGTCGGCCCTGTATAAGTCATGTGGGTCGAAGGGTTATTAGACCACCCTATTGGGGGTCGGCCATGTGGGTCAAAGGTTTATTAGACCACCAAGTGTGGGGTCGACCCAGATTAAGTTAACCATGGGTTAAGCTAGACATGCAGGCCCCATTAGTTTATTGGGCAGGACCGAACAAGTATAAATAGAGATGGGGAGATCTCTATTTGATCATTCATTCACACACTTCTCTCATTCGAAAAGTGGCGCACTTGTGAGGAGGAGGCTCTGCTGCTAGGAGAAGACTATCTCTTGTATTCTGGTTGTATCATTGCTCTATCTATCTCTGAGGAAGTTATTGGGGTTTTTCACCTTTATGGTTTTCCCCAAGTAAACTCTGTGTCTCTTGTGTGATTGCATTATTGTGTCCATGATTGATATGATGTACATGTTGTTCTCTCAGTTAAGATCCTAGATAAGATTGAAGTAAATTCTAAAAATTTAACATGGTATCAAAGCTAGCCTAAAAGAAGGCATGATATGGCATGTATGACACTTGTTGCACTTACGATGCTAGGGCTTGATATAGCAAAAACCAGTCATCGTAGAACTTTCGCTATAAATCCATTTTGGAGAAGTTTTCGGATCTGAAATTGTTACAGGTCGAAGCTAAGATCCCCATGTACCTTTTTTCCAAAGGAGAATCTCTGATTCGTTGTACTTTGTGATTTATGATCTGTACAATATAGGGTTTCTGCCTCTTCCAGATCTCAGTCATAAACAGGTGACCTTGGAAAAAAGGTCATAACTTGGGATAGGAAGCTCCAAATGAAATTTCGTAAAATGTGACAGGTAGTACACAGACTGTACTATCTCAAGAAACGTTTTCAGAGTCCGAAGTTGAACCAGTGACATGTGGCACGCAGTACAAGTTCGCTCTCCTATTTTATCCAATAAACAGGTCAAATTGTGACACTTGGCATAACTCTCTCTCATAGAATCCAATTGAGGTAAGACCTGTCGGGATGGAAAGATGATAGGTCAGGATACCAAAGAAAATGTTTTCAGACCCTATGGATCGAAAAGTGCTGAGTTACACCAGAAACAATCAGGTACATATTTCTGTCAAAACAGAATTATTTTTTGAGCACCTTCATTCATGGCTTCCGAAATTTAGGATTTCATAGAAGTTGAAATTTTTGTAATCAGAGACTACGGATGAATCCTACTCATCAAAATAGAAATTTAGATACCAAGATCATAATTTTTGGCTGGGCAGAAGACTGGGCTTGGTCAGACCCTAGTTCGGGACTTTGATTGGAAAAGTGGAAAATTAGGGCTTCTGCAAAAATGGGAATTTTTGAAATCTGTGACCACGGCTGGAAGCTCCTCAGAAAAATAGAAGCTTAGAGCTTTGGATCAAACCTTTTGATTGGGCAGAAGAGTGGGCTTCATCAAACTCTAGTTCGGGGTCACGTCCAGTGAATCCAAAAGTTTCAAAGGCAAAATTGAGGAGTGAAACTTTGCAATTTTCAAATTTTGAATATACCAACTTGATCAGCTCATCAAGGCCCATATTTCTATCCTTTCGAAAGTTTGAAATTCAAAGTTTGAATTTTTGGGGTTTCTCTGACAAACCCTAATCCAGCACCAGGTCCAGTTCTTGCAAATAAAGTGGATTGGGTTAATCCTAGAAGAAGATGGATTGGTCACCTGCATAAGTGAAGAAGTTCCTATCTTAGAGGGAGATGAGGCTAAGGCCTTCCATAAGAAGATTACAAGCAATCTTGATAGGTATGGCTTACAGGTATGTATCAAATTCTGTTCATGGTTAAGTTTATGATATGTTTGTCTTCATATCATTACAGTACAATCTTGATTAATTACTAGACCTGTCATATCACCTTAATAGAATATATTCATTGATTAAGGTTTTGACACTTATGATTGTCTAATGCATTGTGATGTTTTATGAGGTTTATGTTGTTCGCTAACATAAAAGGTACACCAAGAAAGACAAATCATGTTCTACTTCAAGAACATATGATCATGGTGACATGAAGACAAAGATTCATCCATTGTCATGGATCACATAGAAGATCTACTTACAAGGTATGTATAACTTGGTTCTACAATGGTTAAATTATGAGACATGCAGGTTACTAGCACAAGTCACTGAAGAGAACCAAAAGACATTATACGGGTATGTTAGACATAACTAGCTAGCATACTAATCCAGGTATGTTTTTCCTATATCAAGCTAGAATCCTACCTTGTGTTAGGATCTTATACCGTTGTGTTGTTGATAATGATTATTCATGAACTCATAGGTTTGAATAGTCATGGTTGTATGCATATTATGTTTCTTACCATAATTGATGATATGACTAACCAGAAGAATTATGAAGGTATAGGTTTGAGTAATCATGGGTTTAGGCATATTATGTTTCTTACTTTAATTTATGATATGACTAACCATAACAGTCCTATATAAACCTTGAATACTAATGCTTATTATTTCTGTTTGAAATGATCATGACTATACATGCTTAAGATTATTTTGTTTTGATAGTATTAAGAATATACTAATGAATCTATGATTATGTATGAGACCTCAACGATAACACAATGATGATACTAATAATCATGCATAGTGATTAAGGATGGATATAAGTTCAAGGACAGGTAATCCATGAAGCAAAGACCAAGAGGGAGGACACTCCAGTTGTTCTTGCAAGGAAGCAAAGATCAAAAAGGAGCACACTTCAGTAGTTTATGCAAGGATGCAGATATTCAGAGGGAGTTGACCACTTCTCACAATCCACATCAAAATGGAGTTGCAGAAAAGAAGCAAAGACTGAGAGGGAGTCAACCCAACAACCAAACAAAGATAAGTATTTGAATTATCATTTCTTACATATTTGTTTGTTTAAATAATGTTATTCAATGATATATATGCTTATGTTCCTAGACTTAGGTTGTGTATTATGCATATTTGAATAATTGCATTAATACAGTATACTACTAATATACATGGGTAAGTGGCATATGGCACTGTACAACATTCCATTGCTACTTATCTAGAATGAAACCTCTTTGCTGACATGTTAGGAGTTGTGCACACTCTTAACAATGTTCTGGTAGAGATTGGAAGGCATCTAGAAAGTTATGGAATATGGATAAATGTTGTATTGAAGCATTGGCTAAGATAATTGCATGACTGTATGACATATTTCTTTATGTGTAAGAATTTGTTCTAAAAACTATGAGATGTTTTCTAATCATGCAATTTAACTTGTTGTGTAGGAAAGATCATATACCATCACCTACGAAAGAAGGACTACAACATTTGTTCAGCAACAAAGTTATCTATTGAAAATATTGAATACATTGAAGTTCCCAGGATCTGGGAAGAATGCCATGATCGAGGAGTACCATTCGATCATGAGGATGTTTGGGATGCAGTCCCAAGACCTGAAGGGGAGTCTGTAGTGATTTCCAATAGGATCTACAAGATCAAGCATGCTGCAGGTGGTAGCATAGAGACTTTTGCTCCTGTAGCCAGATACACTTCCATTAGATCAGTACTTGCTTTGGCTGCAGTGATGAAGTGGAAAATACACCAGATGGATTTCAAGACAGCCTTCTTGAATGGTGTAGTTGAAGAATAAGTGTATGTGGAGAAGCCACTTGGTTCTGAGACACATGATAGGGAGTCATATATGTGCAGAACTTGGTATGGTAGGATAAACAACTCTCTATCCAGTTTGGGCTTTACCAAGAGTAAAGCGGATTCCAACCTTTACTACAAGGTTGAGGAAGGAAATCCAGTGATACTACTATTGTATATGGATGACCTGTTTGTAACAGGTGAGGATAGATTGATTTCCAACATGCAGCAGAAGCTTGCTGTCGAGTTTGAGATGAAGAACTTGGGGATGATGCACTATTTGTTTTTGGCATGGAGGTGTGGCAGAGTGTAGATGGAATCTTCCTTGGACAAGGGAAGCATGCAGTAGAGATCCTGAAGAGGTTCAGGATGATGCACTGCAAGGGTATGGCCACACCTATGGCATTGAAGCTTCTGTGTGATGCTTCATCTGAGCCGGTTGATATCACTATGTATCGTCAAATGATTGGGTCCTTGATGTACCTGACGAACACAAGACCAGATATTTGCTTTGCGATGAACACATTAAGCCAGTTCCTGGCAGATCCCAGAGGTGTTCACCTGGTTGCTGTAAAGCATATTCTAAGGTACCTGAAGGGTACAGTTGATTATGGGCTCAAGTATGATGCGAATCAAAAGTTTAACTTGCAGGGTTATGTTGATTCAGATTGGGCAGGCAGTGCTGTAGATAGGAAGAGCACTTATGGGTGTTGCCTTAGTATGGGATCAGGTGTGATCTCTTGGTTTAGCAAGAAGCAGTCCTGGGTAGCACTGAGTACAGCCGAAGCAGAGTATGTTGTGATGGATGAGCAGGTTGTAGATGTATTGACCAAGCCGTTGGCCAAACTGCAGTTTGAGTACTTCAGAGAGAGGCTTGGTGCACTTCAGATCGAGGTTCCTTCCAAAGGGAAGTGATGAGTCCGGAAGATGCAGATGCACATGAGCTTTTCTGACATGGTTGATGTGTTCTCCCATGGTCGTGATGTAATTGCTGAGCCATTCTCACATGGTGGTAGATGTGTTCTCCCATGGTGTAGATGTAAAGGCTAAAACCATTTTTCATATGGTGGTAGATGTTTTCTCCCATGGTGAAAAACTAAGGGCTGGAGCCTTCCCCGAATGGTGGTAGATGTGTTCTCCCATGTCAGTGGTGTAAGCTGGATGATGTGCATCTGGGTTGTGCTTCGTGGACGATGAGATGATCTGAAGAAGACGATGCGATGATGATCAGGATGATCATGTGTACATCAGGATGATGTATGATGAGTATCATGATTATACTCTGTGGCCGTGGATAGGTTGTGCAAAGGAAATCCTAGATTTTTTCTAGGTCACATCCAGTATGAAAAAGGACTGGCACTGTGTATCACATGTAAGACCTGGGAGATCCGATAGGTTGGGCTGTGTGCCCGTAATAAGTCCCGGGATGCTCTTTTGAGGGTTTGTGATAGTGGACCACCTGTAAGACCTGGGAGATCCGATAGGTTGGGCTGTGTGCCCGTAATAAGTCCTGGGATGCTCTTTCGAGGGTTTGTGGTGGGCTGCTACATGTAAGACCTGAGAGATCCGATAGGTTGGGCTATGTGCCCGTAATGAGTCCTAGGATGCTCTTTCGAGGGTTTGTAGCAGAGGTCACATGTAATCAGTCCTGGACATCTTGTTGGTCATGCTTAGGCACATAAATGTTCCTCGGATGCTCTTTAGAGTTCTTCCCGGTTGTGCTATGCACATAAACGTTCCTGAGACACTCTTTTAAGGTTTTGTGACAGTCACATGTAATAAGTCCTGGAGATCTGGATAGGATGAAAAAGGCCTCAGATGCTCTTTAGGGTTCTTGCTAGTCAAGAGACTCTTTTAAGTTTTTGTGATGCACGTAATAAGTCCTGAGGATTCCACAGTATGGCTAGTGATGATGAAGACCTGCAGGTGGTGGGCCTACATCCAGTATGAAAAAGGATTTGCTCTGTAGAACTTCCTATGACGAGTAGATTCAGAGATTGATTGAGATAGCAGCAACAGTGATGATGACAATGATTCAAGGATGATGATTCACTGATGATGATACAAAGAAGAAGACTTGTGCTAGCAGACCTGTGTCTAGAAATACCTTCCTAGTTAAGAGGGAGTGTTGATGTATATGTAACTTTGGAATGTATTTCACCCATGTATTTCATATATGTATTTTGTGCTCCTATAGAGATAGCATTATTCCTCTATACGGAAGTGTTTGTATTCCTATAGAGATGTTATTATTCCTCTATACGGAAGTGTCGTCATTTATATTGTAAGTGTCGTAACTTATACTTGATGGGTTATTAGACCACCTTGTTGGGGTTGGCCCTATATAAGTCATGTGGTTCGAAGGGTTATTAGACCACCCTATTGGGGGTCGGCCATGTGGTTCAAAGGGTTATTAGACCACCAAGTGTGGGGTCGACCCGGATTAAGTTAACCATGGATTAAGCTAGACATGTGGGCCCCATTAGTTTATTGGGCAGGATCGAACAAGTATAAATATAGATCGGTAGATCTCTATTTGATCATTCAGTCACACACTTCTCTCATTCGGAAAGTGGCGCACTTGTGAGAAGGAGGCTCTGCTGCTAGGAGAAGACTATCTCTTGTATTCTGGTTGTATCATTGCTCTATCTATCTCTGAGGAAGTTATTGGGGTTTTTCACCTTTATGGTTTTCCCCAAGTAAACTCTGTGTTTCTTGTGTGCTTGCATTATTGTGTCTATGATTGATATGATGTAGATTTGCTGTACATGGTGTTCTCTCAGTTAAAATCCTAGATCAGAATGAAGTAAATTCTGAAAATTTAACAGAATTATTCATTTTAATTGATTTTATTAACTTGAAAAAGAATTGAAGAAATTGATTTTATTCAATATCAAATTTGATTAATTATGCTGATTGAAAAAGATTAATAATAAGAGAATTATTTTTATTCAAAGATTTTAATTTAATGGATTTTATTATATTGAATTATCCTATACAAATTCTATTCTTGATTCCATTAATTAAATTTCTTGTTTTTAATTAATTTTATTATTAAGAAAAATTATTATTTATTCAAAAGATTTTATAGATTTTTTTTAAATCATTCTATTTAATTGACTTCATTATTTTTATAAAAAAATTAAATAGGTCATTAATAAAAGAATTGTTTTTCTTTTATTATTAGTCAAGATTTTACTTTAATTAAATTTACTATTCATTTAAATTATTTTATAAAGAGGAAATTTAAAATAGATTATACTTTTAGTAAAAGGAATCATCTTTTAATTCAATGTTAATATTAGGAAAATAAAGAAAAGTAGAAAGCAATAAGTCTAACTAAAAGATTGTTAAGTAAACTAAATGAGAACCAAAAGAGAAGTAGAACTCTTCTACACCTAACTCCCACTAATCTAGGGATTTAGGTGCACATTAAAGACATTAAGAAGACACATGTGTTTGAGAATATTGGAAATTAAAATATTAAATTAAATTAAATATGTGCATGGACAGACACATGGCACACAGGCTTTTGCTATATAATGAGGGAGGAGAAGGAGACAAGGACATCTCTTGATCCCTAATGCTGGATGGTTATCATAATCTCAGATTATGTTATGATCCTTGGAGTTAGGATTAGCCGGAATGAGGATTGGAAAATCCTTTCCGAAGGCTAGCTTGTGTGTTCTTACGACCCCATTAGCTCGGGGGTTCGGGGTGAAGGAGAGTAACCCCGATATGGTAGGGAGTTCAACCGAGGGGTCACGCGGTACTTCGTCAGGAAATTGGATTGGATCATGTGGAAACCACTTCGAGGACTCCATCTATTCGCTCAACCAACTGTCGGAAACAGGTTTGAAGTATTTAGTTTATTTATTTTGCTAACTCTAGTGGTGGAATGAATAATTCTGGGTATATAGTTTTTATTTATTGATATTCATGTACTACCATAGATAGAACTAGATCTGTGGCCTCTATATCTTCTTCTGAAAAATTGTACTAGAAGTTCTGAAATTAATTATACTTATATTTTTAAATTCCGTGGAAGTCTTTTGGTGAACCCGAAATGGGGGACCCTACAATTCACTCCAACTTCATGAGTTCAAGTTTGAGGAAGTTGTACCTCATATTTATGATAATTTCATTGGATTATGGGGAATTATCCCCGCCACGACCAGGTCTCATTATACTTCTGTAAACATATTTATGCAAAGTTCTTATTACACATGCATCTGGATTACATAAGTACGCCATCACCTTTCTATGGATTTGGGTAGGGACACACTTATTAATGTCTAAGGGCTCATACAGACCCTGCTGCTATACCACACCCTCCTTGTTTGATTCTTGTCCCTATTTAGATGCTTCTACGATTCGATGACCTAGCCAATCCATCATAGTTGGGATAAGAGACACATTCTTTGATGGCGGGTTTCATGCGTACTATATTGGGTCACGCTACCATTTCCATGCATGAGGAGAGGTCCAGACCACCCCCTGAACCTACAGAGTCTAATTTACTATGGATTGAAAAGTCATATATTTGGTTCCTTGACTATGAATCTCTATTTTCATATGATATAAATTCCTGAGACTCATACTTTTGTTTGTATAAGAGATCCAGGCCGTCGTCGACACAACATGTATTATTTATGTACTTAATTTTTTTATTATACATCATTAAATAATCATATTTAATGTATCTAAAAGAATCGATTGAGTAATACACATTTTTTTTTTTTGCTCCATGAAAAGGACCAACTTTATGGATTCACTATGTTCCACTTCTCTGTTGCTTGGCCAGGAAACCATTTCCCCCGATGTTGTCCCCATGGTACATATGCTAGTTCCTTCATCCTACACTTGTAATTTATATACATGCATATAATTGCAATTATTTTATCACAACTTTCATCATGTCCCTTGCTCAAATTGTATAGGGTAGAGGCAAGGGGATTGCAGAGGAGTGGGAGGCCTTGCAGTATCCTCTGGAGTTCAATCATCAACCATTAGTTGATGAGGTACTATAACTTATGTTTCAATGCAATATAGAATTCAAGTTAATATTTAATTTATAAAGTTTTTTTTTTTTTTGTTCCTTATTATATGCATGATGTCACCATACACAGGCTCATGTACAATTGGGAATCGATGCTCCAGTGATGTTCATATATGAGTGGAAAAGGTTGATTCAACATTGTCCTAGTGATAGCCCATCGACTTAGTATTGTCTTGGAGATGCCACACAAGACAATTTGGAAAATCTCACCATGGACTCGAGCCAAGTTAGTTGATCCATCCACTTAAAATTTTATAAGTATTTCTTCTTATATATTTAAGTATATGATTTAAATCTAGAACTAACTTACAAAGTTCAAAATTTTAATTTTTGCAATTCATGTCTTTAGACAACATTTTCGATCACATGTTGTCCCCACATGATGCAGAAGAGGTTCAGAAAACCCAATCCAATCCGCAAACCCAAGAGTACTTAGGTTCCAAGTATGGAGGAACCTCCAAACTTATCCCAAAACAACTAAGTCTTTCTTCCGCAGTGCCCTTTGAAAGACGAACTTCCGCAATTCACCTTTCCACAGTCGCCTTTCTACAATTTGCGGGAACACCTTTCTTCTACAATTTCCTTCCGCAAAAATATTTAGGCAGTTGCGGGGATGTCGTATTTCTGAAATTGCTGGTGTATTTTCAAAACTCCTTCCGCAATTGCTTCTCGCAAAATCCTTCCGCAAAGTGGCTTCCGCAACCACTTCGGATTGTCGTATCTGTCTGAACCATTGATCTCTGTGGAGCTTCTCTTTTCCATTGATCTATGATCAATTGCAGAATCATTCAATTATAAATTATGGAAGTCTATCTCCCACATATCTAACAATATTGCACCTTATACTTGCAGAAATCATCTTGGGCCATCGATCTCCCTCTCTCTTTTGATCTAGACTGTTCAATATTCACTGCTACATAATCAAACTACAAATTCGTAAGTCGATCAGTGCAGTGATCGATTTCACGCTGGTTTCGTTTGAAGAGATTTAATATGCCTTCGGTGTCTAAACACTTCTAGAAATTGACACTCTAGCCACTCATCCACATAGGTTTAACATGTAAGATTTTGGTTATTGAAAGAAGGAAAATAATGCACAATTAAATTGCAGAGTTCAGGAACCTTGTTCTTCATTTCATCAACAACATTTAATCAATTACATTGAGGGACTAAATAAGAGTCCATAAACCTGTCAGATCCGGATAAGAAGGATCAGGACTCCTAAAGAAAGAAAGTATATAACAACCCTATCCTCGAGCAATATCTTGCAATATCTAAGGGCATCAGTGGAAAATTTCCATTATTACAACCAAACAGAGTCTATCCTAACCAATTACATTTAATCAAAACTAATCTAGACTTCTCAAAACTATTACATGGTAGTGGAAAAATAACATTGGCTACTTATTCAGAAAATAATAGAACTTAGGTCGATGCTCCTGCATCATACTCTGGGGGAGAAACAAAATTCTCCAATAAGTATTCAAGGTCCACATTGAATTAAAAAATATCCATCGCTTTCATCCACATTACATCTTCAGATGGTTGTCCTTCCCATTAGACTAGGTACTGGAAGTAATCCTTGTTTCTAGTTTTCTTTGAAATCTTCTTGTCCAATATAGCTTCAATCTGTGGCTGCTCCTTCTGAGGTAACTATTCTTTCCAATCTACCACTTGACCATCCTTACCTGCAATTGTTTCTTTTGTCTGAACACCTGAATCTTTAAAAGGATACAAATCTGAAACATTAAAAATTGGGAAAATTCGAAAGTCAAAAGGAAGTTCAATTTTAGAAGCATTTGCAGAAAACTTCCTCAAAATTTTACAAGGCCCAATTTTCTTGAGTTTCAGTTTATTGTAGGTTCCTTTAGGAGACCTTTCTTTCCTGAGATATTCCATTACTAAATCTCCAACCTGAAGATCAACTTCCCTTCTCTTCAAATATGCTCTTTGTTTGTATTTGTTAGCACTCTCCTGTAATTTTTTCTTGACATTTTCCTATAGCTCCTGCATACTATAGGCAAAGTCGTCACCATATGCACTTCTCATTTCCAATTTTCTCAAATTTCCGAGTTCATACACCCCTCTTGGATGCATCCCATAGACAATTTGAAATGGGATCATACATGTACTTATGTTGGGTGAATCATTATAAGCAAACTCAGCTTGAGCAAGATCTCAATCCCATTGCTTTGGATTTTCATAAACAAGACTTCTCAATATATCCCCCAAGCTTCTATTTACCACTTTAGTCTGGCCATCAGTATGCGGGTGATAAGCAGAGCTAAAACTAAGATTGGTTCCCAATTTATTCCATAAGGTTCTCCAAAAATGATAAACAAATTTAGTGTCTCTATCCAATACAATGCTTAAAGGAAGGCCATGCAACTTAACAACTTTTGAGAAAAACAAATTAGCAATATTTGTTGCATCATTGGTCTTTTTACAAGCAATGAAATGAGCCATTTTTAAAAATCTATCCACTACAACATAAATAGAATCATTACCCCTCTAAGTTCTAGGCAATCCAAAAACAAAATCCATACTGATGGAATCCCAAGGTCTAGTTCGAAAAGTGTTGTTAGGGAAATCATCCTATAGCAGGGGAGAGACTACCAATGTATTGATATGAAAAATTAGATATATAATGTTTTGCATATACATGTACTTAAGCAAAAAGGTTGAGATTAGAAAGAAGTGTACCTTATTCCGAAGGTCGATCCAAGCTTTCTCCTCTTTTGCTCCTCAATGCACCAATCCTACTAAATAGCCCTAGACCTTCCTCAAACCATTTTGACTAAAAATAAACAGATTGACATTTATAGTAACATGAAACATCAACTTGTCATCAAAATTTGCAACAAATAGGAACAAATTATACTGGGAAAGGAAGAATATCTAATCTTTATTAATGCATAGAACAAGTACAACTATTATACCTGACTACAGCAAGCATTTCCGTAACCAGAACCTGAGTTCCTGCTCCTCCCTCTTGAGTTAGAATTCCTCCAGCATGACATTACCAAAGATAGGTTTCCTTCTCCAAGGCCTTCCTATTGTATTTATGGAAAGAGGAGGATAATCTCGAAGGGTGGTTGGAAAAGGAAGTTGAGTAAGTTGTAATAAATCCCAAAACTAATCCTTAGTTACTTTTTTTTATATATTTTTTGAGTTTTCTTAAGACACCCACGACTATGATATAAGGAAATTAGCGAGTGACTCGCAACTATCCCTACTTGCATCTAGCGGGTGTATCTTTTCAAGAGATACCGGGTTATTAGTATAGACTCATGCGGGTGACCCACATGTTGGCAAGCATAAGAGTCGCGGTTATGCACTAAAGTATGCAGAAAAAATATGTTTTGAGGAAAGGACTGTAAGGCTCAACTCTAAGTAATCTAAGGTCAAGAAAGCTCTTCCATCCATAGTGTCCTTTTGTGTGTTCGACAGAGTAATGTGGTCATGGATGGAGAAAGGATATTTTGACCGATAATAGATGCCCCCTAATGTATGAGGTCAGAGGGAAATGATGGCCAAAATACATTACAATCCACTGAAGAGGAGCTAGGAAACCACAAGGTGAGATCACAAACAGTACCTGAAACAGAACAAGGTCAGTCATTGATTACAATCTTGATATCTGGAGATGTTCAGAATGATAGAACATGAACTCCAATACATAGCAATGAGATGTATATATCATGGCCACTGAAATACAAGCATGGATCCATGTCAAATAGGAGATCATACCCATAACAACAAATGGTATCTATGTCTCATCAAGAGCCAAAAAAATGGGTGTGGATTGGTCTTGCGCAACTTGGAAAATAACAAAATATGATGATGCTATTATAGGCCCAAGGTATTCATCCAAACCATCTCAAGGTACAATTCCTAACCATGCGAATAAAGGAGTTGAGGTCGAACATGGAGGATGATGTTTAATTACCGGCCATTGATGTGGACCATTAACAAACACGAGGGCACCCACCAATAATGAAAATGGGGCCCAAGGTACCTAGTACATTCTAACAAGTGTGAATAAGGGGTTTTTAAGTTGAACACTTGAAGAATCTATCGAGTAGGAGACATTGATGTATTCCCACTTATCAATAGCGAGGTAAATTGCCACTGGTGACTGCAATCTCCAAGGTACTACTGAAAGCTCTAAACTTCATTCCCAGAGCAATATGAGTTGAATTCGATGGGAAAAATTCCATTGGAAGGGAGGCCTTAAGGAATCCTCCATCATCCAACACGAGATACAATCAAAAGGTTGATCTGATCTAGAGTAGGACTGAATACATAATGAAACATACTGACACCAAGGAATGGCCGACACATGAGGTCAAGGAAACTGCAGAATGGCCAACACGGGTTGTATCCTTGAACAGTGAGCACAACATAAGAGTGACTTAGGAAGCTTTGAAGACAAAGGGACCATGATATAAATCTACAATGTAGGAGACATTAATAGATTCTCCATATGATTGTAAGAGTAACCAATCAGAGGAGTAAAGAATTTGAGATTAGGTTTTATCCTAAGGCTAAAACTAGAACCCAACTTGTTTGATAGACTCAAAAAGGTGCTTTGTTCAAGGACATGAGTGACTTGATTCCATTACATTGAAAGATAACTGATATTCTTCCCTTCCCTTTTCTCTTTTTAAAGAATGTCTTTTCTTGATTTTAACAAGCATGAAAAGGTGGAAAAGAAAGCTCGATAATATCTTTCTTGTTAATTTTAATGAGTCCAATGAAGAAAACTCAATAGTCCTTCTTCATATTTGAAAACAAGCTCGAAGAGGGGATAGATGAATGCTTGGTATAAGTCCAACCATGTGTATTTTAACGAGTCCATGGGAGGGAAACTCAAGACCTTCTTCATGTTTTAACGATTTTGAAGAAGAGATACACTAGTACTCGATAACACTAATCCATGGATTTTAATATCGAACCTGGATCTATTCATGATCGTCGTTGTTTTCAACTTTAAGGAGTCTGAAAAGCTTAAACAATAACTCTATACACCCACTCATGGATTTTAATATCGAGCATGAGTTGGTATGTGCTTGCCGTTATTTTCATATTTAAGGAGTATGAAAAACTTAAACAATAACTACATATACCTACTCGTGGATTTCACATCGAGCCTGAGTTGGTGAATGCTCATTGGGGTTTTCATATTTAGAGAGTCTGGAAACCCTAAAGAAGACTCCTAAAGGTCATTTTTCGTAAATTTAGTCTCCTCACCCAAAAAAGTGTAAAACAATGCGAGAGAGAACTCTTCCAGCCATGTATGACTAGAGTATACATTTTTCATAACCTATCCACAGAGATCCAGAAAAGGGGTAAACTTATATCAAAGTGGATGATTGTTCAGGTCCTTTAACGAGTCTAAACAAGACAAGTATGCTCAGCAATCTTTTTATATTTAAAGAGTCTAACAACAATGTGAAAGAACTCTATATGGGATAGGGAACTTAAAATTAGGTAAAAAGATATACAATGTATAAGTTCCTTGATATGTCAACTAACGTGAAGGCTATAGATAGCATGAAGACTACCAGATTAGTAGAAAATGACATATAAAGATGAACAAAGGAGATTTCAATATGACATAAGATGACAAAAAGATCTAATATGTTGAACTTAACTGACATGCCAAAAAGAAAAACAAACCTCTATATGGTCACCCTTTGCAACGATAGTGAGAAAGTACTTTTAGAGCTTCACCTAATCAAAACAACTTGAAAAAAAGTCATTAGGATTAAATAAAGTTAAAAGAATTTTGAAACTATATGAAAGTGGGTAAAAAAATTGAAATTATTTTTATAAATAGTGTCAAAATGAAAACATAACTCACAAAATCATTTCATTGGAGCAAAGGAGCAAAAAAAACCCTTACTTCAACCGCCGATAGCGATCAATCCAGGACACGAAATCAACTTTCATCAATTGCAAGTAAGTTACCTCTGCCTTGTCTATCAATTCAATCCATTCATTTAATTTTTTACTGGTGTTTTTTATTTTTTATATGGGTTTAAAATTTAGGGCTTCATACCCATGAGTCTGGCTATGCTAAACTCGCGGTTACGTGAAAAGTGCGCGAGTTGAGCATAAGAAGACCCGTGGGTACCTACCTCTGTTGCAGAGGTGAAGTGGCGGGTACCGTTGTTTAAAATAATAAAAAAATCAAGAAACTAATGCATGGAATGGGGTGAATGATACAGGATGGTCTTAACCTGGAGGGAGAGGGAGCATGAATCCATGGATAGGGATGCCATGGGGGATCCAATCACCTTGAATGCACTACGAAGATGAAGTATTCTCAAATTTTTACGAACAACAGTATGTGTGCGCAAACGCACTCGCTCCAAATGCTCTTCAAATACTGGGATTTCGATCAAGGGATGTTTGATCTCCAAGGGGAGATGCTTGATATCACAATAGATGATATATATTTCATCACCAGTTTATCCCAAAGAGGTGAGGGAGTCAACTTCAAAGGAACATTTCGAGGGGTAGGTGCTTTTTCAATCCAAGATTACATCAATGCCTACTGCTTTCCTGGCACCGAGAAGAGAGGAAGCCACGTTATGATTGGGTCTATTGTGATATTTCCACTGAAAGTGATATTGAGCTTACTAAACAGGATTGGAGGGAGTGTCGCGCAACATTTGGCCTCTTGAAACTATATGCAGATAGGGGTTGAGTGTTTGCGTGGTGTGATATTTGATTGGTGTTTAGGCCAACTGGTGAATATGAAACACTAGTTGACAGAGTCAAAAATCGGGAAGAAAAATAACTTCAGATATGGAAGTATTGTGTGTACCTTCTTCGAGAGAGAGTCCCTGCTCTGAGTCTGGGGGTAGCTATACCAGTGTTAGACCCTCGCATTCCATGGATGACTCGATGGGGATATATATTCTTGCACCAGGGTGGTGGCGAGACTAGCCTTTCATATGCTAACGAAGATTATCCGGCATGGTGGGGCAGCCAAGTACCGTCGCTCGAGCAATTACCATATGCAGGGATGGATTTCCGAGGAGATCCAAAGCTCATGTTACCTCCAGGGGCAGCCTGGGGCGATATAGGTATCAAAATGTTTTTTTTTTGAAAAATTATAAATTTTGTATGTCTTTTATATATATGACTTTTATGATGAGTAAGAGTAACTTACAAAATGTAATGTGTGCAGATGTGGGGCCCATGAGACCTACAGGACATCCACGGACATATGTTCGACACACTGAGCCTAGTGCCGCAGCCAACATGTTGAGGACGGTTGAGGGAAAGATGAGTCAGTTGACTCATGATATCCCTACCTACCGGATAGAGTGTGTGCCTTTTGAGATGAAGGATCGTGTCATAGGGGTGCCCCTAGCCTTGATTAGGCTACTTAGAAAAGTAGCCAGGCTGGTGATATGTTGTCGGGAGGCCGTAACGGATCTAGTTGAGGCTCCTCACTCTCCATAGGGAGAGTGAGACACATTATTATTTTTTTAGGTTTTTTATTCCCTTTTGTATATTTGATAGTGGATGACTAAAAAATCTGATGTATTTTTTGGACCATATATATATATATAGCAGCGGTTATATACATCTGTACTTTCTGTGTTTTAAATGTTATTGTGTGTGATACAAATGCCAATCAAGTACATAGTTTGCAAATGAATCAACTAATGCACTTAAATTTCTTGAAATGTGTTGATATGTAATAAAATCAAAATGTCTTTCAAGCAACCTAACTCGCAAAAACTAACGTAACAAACAAGGATCATGAACCCTGCACTCACCCGACAACTGAAGTACTACTCATTGCGAATCAAGTCGTACCTCCAAATGTGAAATGCCATGATGAATAGCATCTCGGAGCAACTCGTGACCACACTATACTCAACTACATTATTCGTCATAGGGACCAAACAAGCTGACCTCCCCAAGAAACAAGTTGGTTAGTGGATGAGTAAATGACCCAAGCTACTGAAGCCAACTGACGAGTGTGGCGACTAGCGCCATCAGCAAATCCTATGAAGTACTCAGTTTTCATCTGAAAATACAATCTAGAAGACACATAAGACAATAAATCCAAAAACAAATAAATGTACATCTATAGTACAAGAAAAAGCATGTATGCCTAAGCATAATACTTTTTCAGGTATAGCCCATTTCTAGGCTCAGGTGACCGAGGGGTCAATTCCTGGCTCCTGCTTGTAAGACTAGGTGTAAACGTCATGAAATTCCTTAAATGAATTGGTATACAAAGTGATCTCCTGTGGAGAATAGTTTTCTCCAATAAATATGTTTTCCACAACATTTGGTTTGGTGGAAATATCAATAGGTATAGTATTTGAAATGTTTTCCATATTTCCTCCTGCAAAAATCATCTTTTAGTAGAGGAGCGATGGAAAATCGATATTCCCACCATGTCTCATTGAAAAATCACCATTCTTAATCCTGTCTAGATCTAGAAGAAAGTAAGATCTGTGATGCATGTGTTCCCAAGGATGATCCAGACCAATCATGGCTTCCATGATAGCCTCGTCGAAAGGAAAAACAATATCCAAACAATCGAAAGAATGGGTGGATTCTACTAACCATGCAGGTGCATAATCAAAATCTGACTCACCTATGACTAACAGAGTTAAGATGTGATCCATTGCAACATTTTGTGATGCTTGGTGCGCCACTTATGCAATGGATGGGGACACGTTCGGTTCTTATTGAGTTGGAAGAATCCATGGATCAGTCGTTCAACTAATTATAAAAACTTCCTGAGTTGATGTATTGCTAGTACTCATAGAAATGGTGAAATATACAGGAGCAAGTAGGTCAGATGTTCCCATCAATGATGAATACACACCTACTCCTAAGCTCTCATTGGGCAGTCGAGCTTGATCAATCAAAGGGATATTAGAATCCGTTGAAGTTGTTTTTTTCTTCCAAGTAAAGGATAATTGACCAACTGTGATGATCTTACCTTCGTGGGGGAATGTGAGTACTCAGAAAATGAATGATGGGATAGCTTGAATCGCATACATCCAACTTCTTCCCAACAACAAGTTGTAGTCGAGAGAAGAATCTACAACTTCTACCTCCACGGCCACTACCTTGCTGGCAATTTGAATCTCAAATGTTGGTAAGACTCCATGCGGATGGAAAGACTTTCCGTCAAACACGGTAAGTAGTGTAATTGAAGGGGCTAACTTAGGAGAACCCCAAGGATTTCCAACAGGATATAGACAGTACGCACATCGACGCGCCTTCATCTATCACTGTTCATCCAATAGTCATCGAACCATGGACTATTTCAATCTGGAAGGAAACGTGATAGGGAAACCAGGGCTTGATATTGGACATATCAAATCTAGCTAGCATACTTGATGAGTCCATACTACCTATTGCTGCCAGGAGTGCATTCCACTGTGAAGTGAAGCTTTGCAAGACTTCTAGTATGGAAATATCACATGGCGTTTGGGATAGGTCCTCCACAACAGAGTAGTTGGGAGAAACCCGCACATTAGGGCTGTGCACAACTCGTCTATAGACACCTTTTGGTATCTTCGACAAAGTCTCTGTAGTCCTCGCGATGTGGAGAGGAATAGATGTTTTAGGAACCTCCTTACCTTTCGGTTGCATTTCCGGGTTATAATTCCTGGCTCTCGTTTGCAACAAGGTGTTGGAGTTAACCATGTTTATATATGATTGATCAGCTGATGTGGCACGATGAGTGCCCCCAGTATTAGAGTTGCCCGAAGTTGAGCCTTTTCCTTTAGGAAAAGGATCCTTCAGGACAGCTGGTTTCATTTCTTTCAACAGCTTTTGGGATTATTTGATAAGAGGGAATTGGTGAGTAAGGTGATCATCCTTACAAAGCTTGCAAGGAAACTTGACCTTCTTTTTGTCTCTCCCTTCCTCGGCATCCCAGTTTTTTGGGGCTTTTGATTTCCCTCCCCTTTCTTACCCTTCTTCTTGGGTTGTCGAGGACACTTTTGGTTTGTCTGTATACTTTGTACAAATTCAGATTGTTAAGGGGAGGCTGCAATTATAGTTGCTTCCACTTTTGATTGCTTCATAGAAAAGTGGATGCACTTGTTTTGTTAAGGCCTCTAGTGCGGATGGGTCGGCCGAACCAACAATGCCACTGGCATGAGGTCCGGGTTTGGGCTTACCAAGATCTATATTAGATCGTGGTGCGTTAGGTATGATCTCATAAAGGATCCCAGATTGTGAACAGACTAGGTCAAGCTGTCGGGTCCTTAGGATTTATTTTTCTTCAGATGTTACCCCAGAAGTTGAAACATCTTTAGAGACGTAAGGGATCAGTGATTTCAAATACCACTCCAAAAGAAACTCTGGGGAATCTCACCCTTGATGAGTCTCTTCCACCTTCGCCACTACTGAATGTGATCAGAAATGTGAGTGGATTTGTTCTATCTAAATGTAGACAAAAGGTCTGTACCAGTATCATACCGAACGGGAAGATGGAAGTGGTTCAAAAATATTGTCACTAAATCCCAAAATTTATCGTATGTTGCAGCTGGAAATTCGATGTACCATTTAGCTACTACACTCATTAAGGTTCTCTGAAAGAGCCTCAATAAAATTGAGTCATCGTTTAACGAATTCGAGGATCACCGGAGATGAAAATTTGTAACACAATATCCAAGATCTTCACCAGTCTTACCTTCGAACTTTGGAATGTCCGAAGGAAGCTTAGTTGGGACCGGAGGCCAAGAAGGGTTATGATGTACCAGATCGTTCATGAGTTTCGAAAGGTCTGGCAATTTCAAAGTTTCCAAAAATGGTAAGAGAGGTCGCACCGATGGCATATGATGTGGAGGAGTTTTCTAAGGGGAACCACCCGAAACCTAGCTCTTATAGTGTTGGTTGGGGTTTCCCCCTGCCACCGGTTGTGAAGAAGAAACGTTCTTAATGTTTTTCCAGCCGAAGGCTAATGGATTACTTCCATTGGGTGTCGTCCACTGCGACTAAGTATAAGTGCCTCCAAATGGAGGGTTGGTATAACTATTACTACCCATTCCACCAAAGAATGAAAAGGGAGTACTCCCTACAAGTATATTAGAAGTCTATACATTGGACAAATGTATATTGAAAACTGTGAAGGGGTTATAACCTAGCGTAGATGCAGTAGATGAAACAAGCATTGATCCTACAAAAGGTGTTCAAGGAGGGATGTGTCCTCCAAGCCAGTGGAATCCTTGACTAAATGGAGCAGAAGCAGGGTTAACTTGGAATTGCTGAAGAAAGGGGGAATATGTGAAAGACACCGAGGGTAACCCTGAGAAAGGAATACTGGATGGGCCAATGGAGGATACAAAAGGAATAGATGTCGTTGTACCTTGAGTATTGGACAAACCTAAAGGACCAACATTGAAACTAAATGAAGTGCTCAAAGTAGAAGTGAACTGCGGCGAGCTCGGTGTGGATTTGTTTTCATGAGAAGGAGATACAACTCATGGTATAATAGTTGAATTGGGAGTGCGGGGCACTCCCAATCCATTCCCTGATTTATCCATGAAAAAACCAGGTGTGAACCTATATACACTTAGTTTAGGTATCCCTAAAGAGACAACTCTTTCTGGTAAAGAGTCATTGGGTCCAGTTAATGGAGGGTTGAAGGGTGTTTCAAACTCTTTAGTAGTCAAATATTCAACCTCAATAGTTTTCTGAACCGATTGAGAAATGAGATGTGGCTCTCTAGGGGGTTCAATTGTCCCTGTTAGTTCGTATAAACCACATGAGTCAGTTCAGTGCCGCTAAGGTGGCGGTGGAGGCTCCATTGTGAGTGGAGGAAGGTTTTTCAACCTTCATGACCTACGAAGAGGGTAGTCCTCCACACTTACAAAAAGAATGTAAACTAAGTACTAAACATAGTGGCTACTACAACAGTGAGGAACAACCAACACACCATTGTAAAATTTTCCTAAAGTAGACAAGACCAGGAAAACAAAGATGATACACTCAAAGGAGAGTCTGGGGATATTAGTGCCCAAAACTAACCAGTAGAGTAGCGAAGAACAGTTACCCGAGGTCCACAATACAGTGTCTCTAGGTGCAAGCATTTGAATCACCAACTGCCCTCCCAAATACCAGTAAGGGATTTCCTCCCACGTCTATCCTAGGTACAATGGAAATTTCCTTCCACCATCACCTGTGTAGAGCCCTAATGGTCAAAATATACTAAAGGCTACCAAAATTGCAGAAATATCTCAGGGGGACAGTCGCAGGTCCATCCAAGACACATGGGAAGGGTAACTAAGCCCGAAATCTAAGAGTACACAAGGCACTAATGGATCCTTGTACATGGAAATTCTCTGGTGTATGCTCAAAAGAAAAGTGGGGGGGTATCCCCAACAGTTCAATCTCACACGACCTCATGCTTAACTCTGGTTTGAGTAGAGCTTCCCAGACACCTTCACAATAGTGGATTTACCTAAACGTTAGTCTCACTATGATTTTGAAGTTTGAATGGTTTTGGAAAGTTTAAAGTGATGTATTCCAAAACCCTAACCTGGACTAGTTGCTTTTGTGTAACTTAAAAAATAAAAAGTTACTAATAAATTTTATTAATGATTCTTTTTAAAGGTTGTATTACTCAAAATGGTAGTACTTATGTGTGTGTGATGGTTGCAACTAGAATTAAAGTGTGCATATTAAAAGTAAAATCTTCACAATTTTCTAACTTGTCTTTCGAAACATAAAATGCAAAGCAAACCTAAAATCCAACTATACTTTTTTTATTTTATTTTTCAAAGATGAAAAGCATAAACAACTTCTAACCACTTTGAAAAATAAAATACAATCCTTTTTATAAAGCAAAAGCATTCCTTTTTATTTTTTTTTTCCTTTATAAGTAAAGAAAATGCAAATAACTTATGAACAAACAAGAATGATAAAAAATGCAGGCGAAGGTATCTAGACTTAAGGCTATAAAAATCAAGACTTTACTAACACAAAGTACCGAAAAAGACTAACCTAAGGAGTTGCTTCACGAAAGCTAGAAGTAACTACAAAGTGGAAACAATATGCTATAAGAATCACCCAACACAAAAGACATAAAGAAAATGAATCAAACAGATAACAAACTGCTCTATGAGCATCAGTGACTATAGAGGCCTAAAACCAAGCATCCGCCAAATACAGTATGGGTTAGAAAGACCCAAGTAACCTTCAACAAGAGAAAAAAAACCAAACAAGGACTTTCAAAGGGAAAACAAGACTCAGACTACTAACATTAAGCAGTTAGGGACCCAAGATCAACAGACAAACTCTCCAAATCCAAGCAGAACAACCCTAAAAAATCAAACCCTGGAGGAAAAACAAAATTTTCCAGGGAAAAACCGCAACTATACTAACAACAGTACGCGGGTACCCGCGGGTATAGTAATGGGAAACTCGTGGGTGCAGGTTTATAACCGCGACTGTAAGTATAACAGACTCGTGGGTATGCTCTGAAACAACTGAAAAATGAAAGTAGACTGCAGACCATACCATAAAAGAGTCAAACAAACAGGATAAAAAATGTCCCAAAACCTTCACAAACACCTAACATAATGATAAAAAACTGAAAGAAAAGACCCTCAAGCATCCCACAAAGCAAAAAACAGGTGCTCCCCAAATAAGTCTCCAGTTCTGTTGTTAGGGAAATTATCCTATAGCAAGGGAGATACTACCAATGTACTGATATGAAAAACCAGATATATAATGTTCTGCATATACATGCACTTAAGCAAAAAGGTTGAGGTTAGAAAGAAGTGTACCTTATTCCAAAGATCAATCCAAGATTTCTCCTCTTTCATTCCTCAATGCACCAATCCTGCAAAACATCCCTAGACCTTCCTCAAAAAATTTTGACTACAAATAAACAGATTGACATTTATAGTAACATGAAACATCAACTTATAATCAAAATTTGCAACAAATAGGAACAAATTATATTGGGAAAGGAAGAATATCTGATCTTTATTAATGCATAGAACAATGGCAACAATTATACCTAACTGCAGCAAGCAGCATCGTAACCAGACCCTGATTTCCTGATCCTCTATCTTGAGCTAGAATTCCTCTAGCATGACATTACCTAATATAGGTTTTTCTTTTCCAAGGCCTTCTTCTTGTATTTATGTCAAGAGGAGGAGGATAATCTCAAAGGGTGGTTGGAAAAGGAAGTTGAGGAAGTTGGAATAACTCCCAAAAAAAAATCCTTTGTTAGTGTTTTTATATATTTTTTCAAGTTTACTTAAGACACCCGCGACTATGAAATAATCCAACTAGCGAGTGACTCGCAGCTAGCGGGTGCATCTTTTCAAGAGATGCCCGCGGGTTGTCACTATAGACTCTTGCGGGTGACCCACGTGTTGGAAAGCATAAGAGTCACGGTTATGCGCTAAAGTATGCAGAAAAAATATGTTTTGAGGAAAGGACGGCAAGGCTCAACTCTAATTCATCTAAGGTCAAGCAAGCTCTTCCATCCATAGTGTCCTTTGTGTGATTGACAAAGCAATGCAGTCACGGATGAAGAAGTGTTATTTTGACCGATAACAAATAGGTAGGGGTTGATACAGTCCACTGTTTTGGCTCCTTCCTTTTCCATGTTGACATATCCTACATGTCTCAACAAACTTCTTCACATCCTACTGCATGCCTGGCCAAAAATAAAAAGTACTCACCTGAGAAAATGTTTTGGCTTGTCCAAAGTGACTTGAAAAACCTCCATTATGCTTCTCCTTTATCAAATTTTATCTCATAGAACATTTAGGGATGCACAATTTACTGTTCTTGAACAAAAGTCCCTCTTGTAGCATGTAATCCAACCATTGGATTTTGTTATGGGCAACTGGATTCTCACAGGATGCATATATATCCTTGAAATCATCATCTTCTTTATACATATTAATCAAGTTTTCAAATCCCAAAGTACTGACCTTAATTTCCTATAGGAGTAAATTCACTTTGCTTAAGGCATCAGCTAATTTATTAGATTTTCCACTTGTATGCTTGATCACAAAATTAAATTTATGCAAAATATCCACCCACATAGCATCTTTCGTATTCAATTTAGTTTGACTGTTTATAAATTGCAAAGCATGATTATCTGAATATAAAATAAATTCTTTGGGAATCAAGTAATGCCTCCACTTCTTAAGAGCCTGCAAAACAACATACAATTCTTTGTCATATGAGGAATATTTCTATTTGTCTTCATTTAACTTCTCACTGAAATATGTTATTGGTCTTTGTTCTTGGATCATAACAACTCCAATTGTTGTCCCACTGGCATCTATCTCCACTTGAAAAACTTTATCAAAACTTGGTAAAGCCAAAATAGGATTCTCAATGATCTTCTTCTTTAATAAATTGAAATTTATGTCAGCTGCTTCCATCCACTTGAATGGTTGTCTACTTTCCCTGGAGGTGTCTATTATGGGTGCCCAAATTTGACTAAAATTCTTGATGAATTTTCTATAAGAACTTGCAAGACCATGAAACATTCTAACCTCAAAAGGATTCTTCGGAATTGGCCAACTGAGAATTGCTTGTATCTTTTCAGGATCAACTTTTAACCCTTCTTCTGAGACTACAAAACCCAAGTAAATCAACTCATTCTTCATGAAACTACACTTTTTCAAATTGATCAGAAGTTTCTCCTTCTGTAGAGTACTCAACACTAATTTGAGATGTATGATATGTTCTTCCTTACTTTGACTGAAGATCAGAATATCATCTAGGTACACAATCACAAACTTACTAGTGTATTCCTTCACAAATTCATTCATTAATCTCACAAAAGTACTAGGTGCATTAGTAATCCAAAAAGGCATTAGTAACCATTCATACAACCCATTATTGGTCTTGAATGCAGTTTTCCATTCATCCCCTGCTCTAATTCTTATCTGATGATAACCACTCTTCAAATTCATCTTTGAAAAATACTTGGACCCACTCAAACAATCCATCAAGTCATCAATACGAGGTAAGGGAAATATGCACCTAATAGTGATATTTTTTATTGCTCGGGAATCAATACACATACGCCATGCACCATCTTTCTTTGGGCTCATCACTGTAGGTACTACATAGGGACTCAAACTTTCTTTCACCAAACCTTTATCCAGTAACTCATGTACATCTGTTTAATTTCTTCATTCTCTTGAGGTGTCAATCTATATTCTTCCTTATTTGGTAAACTTGCACCAGGTATTAAGTCAATGTGATGACTAATACTTCTCATAGGAGGTAAAGCATTTGGTAACTCATCCACAATAATATAAGCAAAATCATCAAGCAGAATTCTAACTTTAGTAGGCAAATCATCTAAGTTTTGGGTTGTTAAAATTACCTTTGGTTTGCCAATAAGGGAGAAATGTAGTTCCTCATCCTTCTTGACTTCTTGCAGTAGCTCTTTGTCAGTCATCAGAAAAATAATAGGTCCTGCAACTTCTTGAACTGTTTCATCCTTCAAAGGTAGCAGCACATGCTCCTTTCCATATTTTTCCATAGAATAAGTGTTTCTTCTTCCATCATGAACAACCTTTCTGTCACATTTCCATGGCCTTCCTAAGAGTATATGGCACACATACATAGGAATCAAATCACATAATACCACATCTTTTTAGTTACGAATTTGTAACTCCACCTTGCACTGCTCATTCACCAAGAGTTGATGTCCTTTTTGCAACCAGCACAATTTATAAGGAGTGGTATGTTTCATCCTCTTCAATCCCAACTTCTCTACCATCTTATTGGAGACCAAATTGTTTGTACTACCACTATCAATCATCACCTTGCAACACTTCCCTTATGACTTGCACTTAGTCCTGAATAGACTCTTCCTCTGTGCTAGTTCATGCACTTCTTTCTCTGTTTTCACCAAAACTCTCTTCATCATAAGAGATTCTCCTTCCTCAGGAGGATTTCCCATCTTTGGTCTCTCATTGGGTTCCTCGCTAGTTTCAACAATGTTTGCATTCATTTTTGTTGTTGGTTTGTTCCTTGGGAACTCCCAAGACATGTGTCCCATCTCACCACATTGTCATGTCCCAAAAATTTGCATTGGGTCACAATGGCCTAAACCACTTGGCCATATTCATGATAGTCTGTCAAATTGATGATAAGGGTCAAATAATTACCAATTATGATGTCTAAGCTAGTAATAATGTAAAATTAGATACAAGCGGACAAGGTGGGTCACATTAAGAGAAAATTCCCAATTCAAAGTTTGTAATATTCCCATCCAAATGAACTATCATGGAGGAAAATTACTAGTTTCCAAGGTTGGGGGTGGAAGCATTAAAAGTTGGAGTAAAGGAGGGCTAGTTTCCTGAATGCTTACATATGACATATATGACATGTAAGGGCTAAAAATAGCCTCCAAGAAGGCACACAAGGGAGTTAGGGAAACCAAAGAGACACCCATTTGAAATGTGGCAAGATGGAGACTAGGAATTGTGGACATGTGGCACACATTGGAATCTGTTCCCAACTTGAGTTGGAATGAATCTTTTGGAAGGAATTCGACCCATGGAGGACTTGAGAAGTTTATAAAATACAAGAACAAAGAATTATAGTAGATTTTGATCATTTTTTATTTGCATATTTGCAATTTGGAGAGCTTCTAGCTTGTCCATTCTAGTGGAGTGTTTACTCTACTTGCCTTAGTACCAATTTCGAGGGTGAAAGATTCCCATCCTAATTGGAAATTGGAGAGGCCATTCAGACCTTTCATTTGGAGATACAATGGATTTATTATTTTCAGGTTGAATCTACAGGGAAGCTCGTGGTTCTTTCTTCTACAACTTGTTCTCGTCTTTATCACACATTTCCTTGCATATTTTGGCTCTTGGAGGAATTGCTCCTTTGGTGAGATGCTTATTGACGCAAGTCACCTTACAGACAAAGGTTCTTGCTTAATGATTTGACACATACACACAACGCTTACACAGAACTTGGTGTAAAATGAGATGCCATGAAGTTGGCTTGTATTATTTCTAATCAATACAATGTTACAATGCGGAATTAAAATACTGTGAACACCTAATATAATTCAGCCTCAGCCTTACAATATAGAAGTAAAATTTGTTGTGTCTCAATGTCAACCTTCACCCTCTCACGGACTCTACGGAATGCAAGTGCTCATTGAGATATGGATCCGATCTCTACTCTCCTCTAGTCTTCATCTGAACTTCACTCTCTACGTGAGCTACTAATGCGTGAGTGACTGCCCCCCCCCCCTTAGCTACTCTTCCTCTCGTCTTCTACTCAGTTGTTTCTATTCCTGATATTACTCTGATCCCTGAGACACGCATTCTTTGCCATTCGATCCTTCACTGATCCTGCAGAACTGCAAGTTCAACGCCCCTGGCATGCTATATAGCCTCCACCTGGGGTGACATCTGTCATGTCTTCAACCACCTGCAATAACTGCCATTAACTTCCTTAGCAACCCCGAACTATTGCCAAGTACTCTCCTTGACTTCTATAGGTCTTCCTAACAATCTATAGTAAACCATCACGTGGTCCATACTATCTGTCAGCTTTGACTCCCCTTTCGGCTTCCCTTCATAACCCAAGGCATTGCTAGTACGCCCCTTCCTCCTCGCTTGGCTCATGCCCAAACCTATCGATATCGCGGTCCGACAACAGGTCGACCTTACCGTGACCCTGTGGCAACTTGTCGCCTATCGACATTCGCATGTTGATTGTCGTATGTCGATAATTTCCATGTCAAATATCGACCTCTTTCCTTATGTTGATTGCTTCAACATCTTTTCTGCTTGACTTATTGACTTCGACAAGTCAATCTACTTCTAGCACCAGCGGTCATCCGCACTCCCTCTGGTTGGTCTCCTCATTTCGATCAACCTCGACTGATTTTCCCAGGTCTCGATGCTCCTGCATTAGACTCCTCGGGTGAAAAAGAACTCGACTGCTCCATCAGTCTCCTGAACTCTTATTCAGAAATCCATGTTACCTCCTACAACTCATCATCCTTCCATCGCACCAAGTATTCCTTCCTTTGCGAACTACGCGTACACCCAACTTCATGTTCCTCTATTACTTCTGCGGTCTCCTCCTTGTGTTGATCTAGAATCTGCGTTGTCCAGTCGATGTTTGACACTTACGCACTTTCGTTGCTTGAGCCTTCTTCAAACTTGTACATATCTGAGACATTGAACGTGGGTGAAATGCTCAAGTCATTCGGTAGCTCCAACACATGAGCATTGTCCGAAATCTTCCTCAAGATCCTACATGGTCCAATCTTCTTCAGCTTTAGCTTGTTTTATGTTCCTGTCGGAAACCTCTCCTTCTGAAAATGTGCATAAACTAAGTCTCCTTCGTTGAACGACTGTAGTCTCTTCTTCTTGTCAACTCTCAACTTGTATGCCGCACTACTCCTTTCTATGCGCTTCCACACATCTCCATGAACTTCTTTCATGTGCTCTGCGAATGATTCTACATCCGTGCTCTTCCTAGTTTCTGTCGGTAACTAGACCAAATCCGCCACTCCATGTGGGCTTCTTCCTTGAACAATATGGAATGGGATCGAACCTGTCGACCGATTCATAGAATTGTTTTATGTGAACTCTGCTTGCACCAACACGTTCTCCCACTGCTTGGGTTTGACGGCCATCAAACACCTTGTTAGCACCCAAAATGACCCCCTAGGTTGTGGTAGAGGGCAAGCTGGGGTAATAGCAGAACCACTTTAGACTTGTGCTACTGACCTAGCACAGTCTAAGAGGGATCTCTCTTAAATCTATAACAGACTGAAAATAATCAATAAAACTGCAGCCATGAGGAACACACAGATTTGATAGAAGACTGAAAATAATTGATCATAAACACAGCCTCCTTACTAATGATATTCATTCAAAGCATGCTCAGAAGGTCATATTTTTGGTGGGGCAAATTGTGTAAAATTTTGGCAGGATAATCATAGGGGGGAAACATTGGGCGATGGATTCAAGACGCTACATGTAAATCAGACAGCAGTGCCGCAGTACGGACAATTAAATTAGAGTCAAGGTAGCCACCCTATTGTCGTCATAATGCTATTTTCTAGTGATAGAAGAAGAAAGAAAGAATATACCATTTATACGAGCACCCATCAAAGATGAATTCGATATCAACTTTAGTGGCAATATTGAGTGAACACCTGAGATAATAACCAGAGCTTGTTTCCAAGAATTCTAAGTTATTATACACTGATCTCATATATGAAACAGAAAACATAATGTAAATGTGTAAGAGGAAGTACGATCACATGAAGAGAAAATAAAAACAGACTACAAGTAAAGAAACACATGGGTCTCTACCAAATATCCGCCATAGGCACTGCACTTATATTAAGAGGAATGTTTCAAAACAGGGTTCGATCCCTAGGCCTCAACCAAATGATTTTTTCCCGACCCTTTGATCTTCTATTACACAGCTATTTATAGGCTCTTGGCCCTGGACCGAGCATCAAAAAACAATTATAAAACATGCTGCCACTTACACGACCCAACTTCCACTTCGACAGTGAATCACAAAATGAAAAGGACTGCTAACCAACCATGACCGCTTTCTATAGGTGTTCTTCGCAGGGTGCAGACCATGACAAATTTAAATGACTTATGGACCTTAACAGGCCTCAAAACTGGAGTAAATAGACAACACCACGTTCTTATCCAAGGATAGACTTGTTGGGTGGGAAAAGGAATCGACTTGAACAACTCGCTGCCTCATTCTGTGATTTTCAATTGGCCCTATGGCTCAAAAACGCATTCCACTTTCAGGGTCTCTTCATCTGGCACTTTCTCTACTGAAAGGGGAGGTGTCACCTCTTTCATGGGGAGGATGTAATCCTTGATGATTTCCATATCTGGAGATGTGCCTTGTTCATCTGTGGAGGCTTCCTTATTCTTCGGTCGACGTCGTTCCCTTCTATGCATCTGTTGGCCCTCGTATTCCTCAGGTTTGTTGGCTGAACTCTCTTCCACACGTTGAAAGACTAGTGGAGAGGCGGGAATATGCTCCTCCACCTCAGACCACACCCGCTCTGGAATCAAAACTACTTCGGCCTCCTGGTTCTCCCCCATGATTGAGCTCTAACTGAAAGATGCTCAAGTGGCCAAGCTCACCACCTTTCTCATGAAATTATTCTGAATCAGGACACAGGGGCCATGCTTATAACGGCTGTGATGATGACAGCAGCTACGTGCGATCATCCTTTCCATGATGGCCTAACCAAATCTCTCAATCGAGCGGCCATGATGGCTATACCTGAGTTGTCATGAAACATGTTTGACGTGGCCCTTCGGATAGGCGAGGGGATATGTGACGGCAGTCAGGTGGCCTTGGTTTCATTGGTCAGCATTCAAGTGTTAGCAGAGTTTCCTTTTAGCTTTTAATCACAGGATCCAATGGGCACCGTTGATTTCCATCTCACCTGAATCTGGGCCGTCGGAGGGTGTTGCTCCTACTGCATTCGCAAATACAAAGTTGGTTTGCTTAACGCACAAGTAAGATCTGCGAACTCATCCAGAGCCACAGATCTCTCCCTCTGTTGAATCGTAGCCATTGGAAAACATCGGGGTTTAACTTGAGTTCACAAATATGAAATGCGATTGTTCTTCATGCAACTTAAAAGTGTGAACACTTGCTAGGTCGTCAATCTAGGTGGTTGACCGTCGATTGACTTGGACATGCGCGTCGGTTAACTTCCCTGCCCACGACTTATACAGCTTTCAACTCTCTCTATGACGGACGCCTATGACCATCGATCCTCTTCGAGCCCGATCTCCGCCATCCAAATATGCCTCTTCTCTCTACGAGTGTAATTCTTCATGTCTACTTTGCTAGCCCTCCCTTTAGACCTTGGATCTCAATAGACAATCATTCCTAAAGCTAAACCGACTGTGCATGGTCCTCTGATTCCCTGTCTACGAGCCATCTGGACTGAGGGAGAAACTTCTCTCTGTTTCTTCCATAGGCTTAGACCCTTCCTGATACCCAGCACAATCCTGGTGCTAACAACAGGCTCCTATTGGGGATGTTATCCTCCCCGTGAGGTAGCAAAGAACCCCGTAGGCTAGGTGCCTGATTCATTGGGTTGTGGCTTATCACAAAATTAGCTATCCATAGCTCTTTATCAAAACTTGAGACTAATTAAAAATTGAAACTTGCTACTATAATTGAAAATGCTGAAAACTTGAGCTTATTTATATACAGACTACTCTACCCTATGCCACTGGAATGGCTTTCGCTTTAGGTTATAAAAAAATGCCAATGTAACTAATCCAGCAACTGATACTCCAGATGGGTTTTCTCATCATGCTCAACTAACATCAGAAAATCGAAGATTAGTGGTACCAGGTGATGGTGATGGGTGAGTATCTTCTGAGTGAAATAAGACCACCTGCTCCAGCTAATAAATTTTCTCATGCAGTGTGCTACTGGATCATATAAAACATGGGCTCCTTCAAACCCCTCTGCCTTCCTTCTGACAGGACAAGGCTGTCTCTACTGCAATTTTTCTGGTGTTCTATCAACTTGTAATTCCTCGTGCGGCCTAGCAAGTTTTCTTTCAACGGAGCAGTATGTAAACCATTCATTTCCTTTAGTTCCCACCTCTGGTCTAGGGATTGAGTACCTCTGACAAACTTCATACAATACCTGAAAATCACGCCTACTGAAACCCCTGCATAACCTGGTAGGATTGAAATGAACAGCTTCGAGCACCTCCCTATGTTGTGGATGTAACTTGGTAACTGGAGGGGTTGCTCCCACATATGGGCTATCTATAATATATTTTCCTGGGCTAGCAATGATCCCTAGGTTGAAAACCCGGTTATGATCCAGAACCCCAAAAGAAACTTCACTCTTCCCTCTGAAAGGATCGACAAAAGGCCATTCCTCCTGAAACCAGGACTCTCGACTTGAAAAGTCTGCATAAAAATCATGCTGCCTAGCCTGGTCTCCCTCTAGCACTTCAATTATCTGGTCAGTTGTCTAAAGGTATGCGCCAGGACCAAGAACTTCTTCAAGAATCAGATAATCTCCTCCAGCTTCAGCCCATAAAGAAAAGTATGCATGTTGGGGACTTCTAGAAGCCTCTGGGTCATTATCTTCTTCTCTCTCTCTTGGATGGGGGCAGGGTTCCTCATGTAGAATTCTTGAGCTTCCCTTGCCCATGACTTTGATAATTCTCTTTATTATCATGAATGATTCGGATTCGGGAAAAAGGGGTCCCTCACCCCCAAGCTCAAACTCTACATGGCCCTCAACGTTGAAATTAGAAGCAACAGTTGACCTCCCCTCTTTGGTTGGGTCCTCTGCAAAGTGGAACTGGCTACAGGCTGGATCATACTTCCCACCTACTTCTAGGAAACCCATGACATCCTCCTCCCTGTATTCATCATATAAGGGAGGACTAGACCTATCACTCAGATCCTGTACCCCCTGGTTTTCAATATGCTGAGTGCCATCTTCATGGAACAAACCTGCACCATCACCCTCTGGTACTCAGCCTGGTTAGCCATCTCTCTACTTACCATGGGAAAATAGAATAGGACTCTTTTGCTCATGCCCCCCTTCAAACTCCAAACTCCTCCCTAGATCATCCCCATTTCCATGCTCTGAGATTTTTCCAGACATTCTGAGACTGTCTTCAACCTCCAGTGCATCCATGAACATACGCTGCAAATAGGGGGATCTTCTCTCCAGAAGGAAAAAGGATGATTCAGGGGGGGGAATAGAGGCATAATGCAACTTAGCAGCAATTTCTAGGGGTTGGATTCCCTTTGGCATGTTATAATAAAAATTTGCAAATCTCTTGTTAAAACTAGACATGGTCTCGCCTTCTTGCCTCCTCAAGGAGTAAAAATCTGAAAGAACTAGATCCCATGATCTTCTCTTACCCCAAAAACCAAAAAAAACATTGGACAACTCTTCCCACATACTAATAGACTCAGGTGTCAAATGCTTTAGCCACTTCTTGACATTTCCTTGGAAGGATTGGGCTAGGGCCCTCATACAGACATCATCGTGCTCTACTTCAAAAAGGTACAGGAAATGTTCAAAACCTTGAAGGTTCTTTTTAGCAGTAAAGCTTTCAGACTCCATAAAGAACAGGGAGGTATTTGTGGTATTTTGGAGGGAATTCATGAAGAAGAGGGGACAGCTTTAGAGGGCTATATCTCAGTCGAGATTTGGAAAGCAAAGGAGAACGTACAAGGAGATCATCAACCTCACTCTCATGGGGTCTGTAATGCTGGTTATGGATCTTGCATGGTTCAAAAGGAGGGATGGGATCAGTTCCAGGGGTGAAGGGGGCATGTACACTGGCAAGGTCTAGGGAGGGATATATAAAGGAAATTCTCTCGTGGCTTGGAGATCTTCTACGATGTAGAGATTTTCTAACATATATACATAAGGGCAGAAGGAAACCAAAACAGAAGAACATGACCTCTTTAAGGAAATCAATATTTGGATATTTGGCTCTTAATTATTTCATGCTTTAGATAGATGAGCTCGCTCTCCAATGGAGCTTCCAATTTTCCTTTTAGTGGAGTCGCCTTTACACTGAACACTCAGTGAGTGGAGTCGCTAGGTGAAAAGTATACAACCTTCTCAACGTCTGAATACTGTTCACCATCAACATTTAGCTCTGAAACTTCGTCGTTCTCCTTAGGATGATAAAGTAACTCGATCCACGACAATGGCGCCAATTTGTTAGCACCCAAAATGACCCCCTATTTTGTGGGAGAGGGAAGATGGAGTAACAGCAGAACCACTTTAGACTTGTGCCAATGAACCAACACATTCTGAGAGGGATCTCTCTTAAATCTATAACAGACTGAAAATAATCAATAAAATTGCACCCATGAGGAACACACAGATTTGATAGAAGACTGAAAATAATTGATGATAAACACACAGCCCCACTAATGATATTCATTCAAAGCATGCTCAGAAGGTTAGATTTCTGGTGGGGAAAATTGTGTAAACGTTTGGCAGGATAATCATAGGGGGAAAACGTTGGGCGATGGAGTCAAGATGCTACATGTAAATCGGACAACAGTGCCGCACTACGGACTATTAAAACAGAGGCAAGGTAGCCACCTTCTTGCCGTCGTAATGCTATTTTCTGGTGATAAAAGAAGAAAGAAAGAACAGACCATTGATATAAGCACCCAACAAAGATGAATTCGATATCAACTTTAATGGTAATATTGAGTGAACACCTAAGATAATAACCAGAGCTTGTTTCCAAGAATTCTAAGCTATTATTAACTGATCTCATATATGAAAGGGAAAACATAATGTAAATGTGTAAGAGGAAGTACGATCACATGAAGAGAAGAAAAACAGACTACAAGTAAAGCAACACATGGGTCTCTGCTATAGGCACTGCACTTATATTAAGAGGAATGTTTCAAAACAGGGCTCGATCCCTAGGCCTCAGCCAAATGATTTTTTCCCAACCCTTTGATATTATATTACACAACTATTTATAGGCTCTTGGCCCTGGACTGAGCATCAAAAAACAGTTACAAAACATGCTTCCACCTACACAGCCCAACTTGCCACTTCAGACAGCGAATTACAAAATGAAAAGGACTTCTAACCAACCACGGTTGCTTTCTACAGGTGTTCTTCACAAGGTGCAGACCATGACAAATTTAAAGGACTTATGGACATTAACAGGCCTCAAAACTAGAGTAAACACACAACCATGTTCTTATCCAAGGACAGACTTGCTAGGTGGGAAAAGGAAACGGCTCAAACAACTCGCTGCCTCATTCTGGGATTTTCAATTGGCCCTGCGACCCAAAAAAAATTCCACTTTCATGGTGTCTTCATCTAGCATTTTCTATGCTGAAAGGGGAGTTGTCGCCTCTTTCGTGGGGAGGATGTATCCCTTGATGATTTCCATATCTGGAGATGTGCCTTTCTCATCTGTGGAGGCTTCCTTCTTCTTCATTCGACGAGGTTCCCTTCTACACATATGTTAGCCCTCATGTTCCTCAGGTTCACTGGCCGAACTCTCTTCCACGTTGTCGAAGACTAGTGGAGAGGCGGGAATATGTTCCTCCTCCACCTCAAACCACACCTGCTCTGGGATTACAACTACTTCGGCCTCCTAGTTCTCCCCCATGATCGGGCTCTAACTCAAATATGCTCGAGTGGCCAAGCTCGCCACCTTTCTCATGCCATTATTCTAAATCAGGACACAGGGGCCATGCTTATAACGATCGTGATGATGATAGCAGCTACATGCGATCGTCCCTACCATGATGGCTTGACTGAATCTCTCAATCGATCGGCCATGATTCCTGTACCTGAGTTGACATGAAACATGCTTGATGTGGCCCTTCGGATAGGCGAGGGAATATGCGACACTGCTGAGGTGGCCTTGGTTTCATTGGTCATCATTTAGGTGTTAGCAGATTTGCCTTCTAGATTTTAATTACAGGATCCAATGGGCACCGTTGATTTCCATCTTACCTGAATCTGGGCCATCAGATGGCACTGCTCCTACCGCATTCGCAAATCCGAAGTTGGTTTGCTTGGCGCACAAGTAAGATCTGCGAACTCATCTAGAGCCGCAGATCTCTCCCTCTGCTGAATCGCAGCCATTGGAAAACGTCAGGGTTTAACTTGAGTTTGCAAATATGAAATGTGATTGTTCTTTGTGTAACTTAAAAGTGCAAACACTTGCTCGGCCGTCAATCTAGGTGGTTGACCATCGATTGACTTGGACATGCCCACCGGTTAACTTCCTTTCCCGCAGCTTATACAGCTTTCAACCCTCTCCGTGATGGATGCCTGTGACTGTCGATCCTCTTTGACCCCAATCTCTGCCATACAAAGATGCCTCTGCTTGCTACGGGTGTAATTATTCATTTCTACTCTGCTAAACCGAGTGTGCATGGCCCTCTGATTCCCTGTCTATGGGCCATATGGACTAAGGACAAAAATTCTCTCTGCTGATTCCATAGGCTTAGACCCTTCCCGATACCCAGCACAATCCTGGTGCTAACACACCTTATAATGTTTCCAAAACTTCTATTCACCACCTCGGTCTGTCCGTCTGTCTACAGATGATATGTCGAGCTAAACTACAACCTCGTGTCTAGTTTCTTCCATGGGGTTCCCCAGAAATGCCCCATAAACTTGCTATCTCTATCCGATGTGATACTCTTCGGCAACCCACGCAATCTGACTACTTCCTTGAAGAATATTACAACAATGTTTATGGTGTCACTTCTCTTTCGACATGGAATAAATTGTGTCATTTTCAAAAATCTGTCGACTACAACAAATATTGAGTCACTCCCTTGCTTTGTCTTTGTCAATCCTAGCACAAAATCCATGCTCAGGGGCTCCCATGGGGTATTCGGTATCGACAATGGCGTATACAACCCCATGTTCTAACTTCTCCCTTTTGCTAACTAGAAATTTCTACAATGTCGAACCTACTTTCCGACATATGTCGCCATCCCTAGCCAATAGTACTTTTCTTCGAAAATGCCTTAGTCTTGTCGATGCCAAAATGACTTACTAATCCACCGCTATCCAACTCTCGGATTACGTTCTCCTGCACTAATACTCTGGGAATAAACAACTGTCATCCCTTGAACAATTATCCCTCTTGGGTAAAATAATCCAAGTATGGAGTTCTGTCGACACTCCATGGTTCGCGACAAGCCTCCCATGCCTTCGCAAAATCCTCGTTGGTCGCATACTTTGTCTTCACTGACTCTATTCTTGTTGCCTGAACTGTCTTTGTGTTCAACAATGTAACTCTCCTACTCAGCGTGTCGGAAACCTTATTCGACTTTCCCGACCTATGTCACAACATGAATGTATATCCCTATGGGAATTCAACCCATTTCATGTGCCGCTGATTCAACTTCAACTGAGTGTTCAAATACCTCAGCGCTTGGTGATCTGTGCACAACACAAATTTCTTGGGAAACAAATAATGCCTCCACTTCTTCAACACTTGGACAATAGCATAAAATTCCTGGTCATAGACCGAATACTTCCACTTCGCATCATCCAACTTTTCACTGAAGAATGCAATTGGTCGACCCTCCTGGCTTATCACTGCTCCAATTGCTATTCCACTCACGTCGAAATTGACCTGGAAAACTTTGTCAAAATATGGGAGCGCTAACACCTGGCTCTCAGTGACCTTTTCCTTCAACTTGTCGAACGCTTTCTGGGCTGCTTCCATCCACTTGAATTTCCCCTTTTTCATGCACTCTGTCAATGGTGCGCAAATCCGACTAAATCCCCTGATGAACTTCCTGTAGAAAGTGGCAAATCCATGGAAACTCTTTACTCCTGTCGCGCTTGTTGGTTCAGGCCAATCGAATATCGCCTTCGACTTTTCTGGGTCCATCACCAACCCTTTACCCGAGATTAAAATCCCAAGTATACCAGTTCCTCCTTCATAAAAAAACACTTTTGCAAGTTCACCATCATCTTTTCTTCTAGCAAATTCTGCAATACCTGTCGAATGTGCTCCAAGTGTTCTCTCTTGGTTCGACTGAAAATCAGAATGTCGTCTAGGTAGACTATGTCAAAATTTCCCAAGAATGGCTTCAGTACTTCATTCATCATCCTCATGAATGTACTAGGTGCATTAGTCAATCTGAATGACATGACTAACCACTCATACAAGCCTTCTTTCATCTTGAATGTTGTCTTCCATTCATCTCCTTCTCTAACTCAAATATGGTGATAACAGCTCTTCAAGTCTATCTTCGTCAAGTACTTCTCTCCACTCAGACAATCCATCAAGTCTTCCATCCTGGGCAATGGAAATCGATACTTGATCGTGATTTTGTTGATAGCTCTGGAGTCTGTACACATCCTCCATTATCCACCCTTCTTTAGTGCTAATACTGTTGGTACAACGCATGGACTCGGACTCTCTCTGATCAACCCTATGTCCAACAACTCCTGGACCTGTCGGTTGAATTCTTGACCTTCTATCAGACTCATCCTATGCAGTTCCTTGTTTGGAAAACTTGACCCTGGAATCAAGTTGATCTGACGGGATATGCTCCTTGTTGGCGGTAATCCCGTTGTTGTCTCCTTGGGCCATTATACTTAGAAACTCTTCAAGCATATTTCTGACTTCGACTGGAATCTTCTCCATTGTCACCCTCTCGACACATGGTCCTTTTGGAATGATCACAAAACATCCTGACTGCTTTTCCTCTTCCGCGAGGAATTCTTTCGCTGAGCACATCAACACTCACTTCTCCCAAAAGTTGTTCTCGCCTTGTTTACCATCAGGTTGCTCCTCCAGTTTCAGCTTAAGAGTCCTCTTCACACCATTTTTCCACACTGTGACTGTATTGGCTCGACCATCATAGATCATTTTCCGATCATATTTCCATGGTCTTCCTAAAAACAGATGGCACAGGTCCATTGGGATTATGTCGCACAATACGTTGTCCTCTAACTTCCCAACCCTGAAGTTAATCAGGCACTATTTGGTCACCTTCACATGGTGTCCTTTATGCAACCATGAGATCTTGTATGGGTGTGGATGTGTTAATTTTTTGATAATTTCATTCCATTATCACTAGGATCTCTAAGAGAATAACATGTACAGCATATCTCTATAGCATATCAATCATAGACACAAAAGCAATCACACAAGAGACACAGAGTTTCACCGGGGAAAACCAAGAAGGTGAAAAACCCCACAACTTCCTCAGAGATAGAATAAACCCAAGTACAAGATCACAATGATAAAACCCAATAAGATGTCTCTAGCAGATGCTCCTCCTCCTCCACATGTGCGCCACTTTCTCTCTTAGCTATGCGAGCTTGAGAAGTGAGTGAATGAATAGGATGAGGGACACAGCCCTCTTATTTATACTTGACTTTGACCTGCCAATAATTCACTGGGGCCGACTTGCTACTCAAGTCTAATAACCCAACCACATGACCTAATCAGGGCCGACCCCACACTGGTGGTCTAATAACCCATCGATACAAATGACAACACTTGCAAATACAAATGACGACACTTCCAAATACAAATGACAACACTTCCAAATAGAGGAATGTAACATCTCTAATGGATATACAATAAAGTACAAATGTAATGTTAAATTTTCTGAATTTACTTCAATATGATCTAGGATCTTAACTGAGAGAATAACATGTACAGCATATCTACAGCATATCAATCATGGAGACAATAATGCAAGCACACAAGAGACACAAAGATTTACTTGGGGAAAACCATAAAGGTGAAAAACCCCAATAACTTCCTCAGAGATAGATAGAGCAATGATACAACCAACCAATAGAGATAGCCATAACCTAGCAGCAATCCTCCTCCTCCATAAGTGTGCCTCTCCTCCTTGAGAGCATGTGTAAGAAGTGAGTGAGCAAATAGAGTGCCTCCCGCACTCTATTTATACTTGACTTGACTTGCCTTTTTACCTAACTCATGTCGGCTCGAACTTAACCACATAACATAATGCTGAGTGGGCCGACCCCCAATAGGGTGGTCTAATAACCCTTTGACCCACATGGCCGACCCCCAATAGGGTGGTCTAATAACCCTTCGACCCACATGACTTATACAGGGCCGACCCCAAACAAGGTGGTCTAATAACCCATCAAATATAAGTTACAACACTTACAATATAAATGACGACACTTCCGTATAGAGGAATAATAACATCTCTATAGGAATACAATATACATATATGTGAAATACATTCCGAAGTTACATATACATCAACACTCCCTCTTAACTAGGAAGGTATTTCTCAGCACAGTTCTTCTAGCACAAGTCATCTTCTCTGGATCATCGTCACTGGATAATCGTCATCGAGTCATCATCATCGTCACTGCTGCTGCTATCTCAATCAATCTCTGAATCTACTCATCATAGGAAGTTCTACAGAGCCAGTCCTTTTTCATACTGGATGTAGGCCCACCACGTGCAGGTCTTCGTCATCACTGGCCATACTGTGGAATCCTCAGGACTTATTACGTGCGTCACAAAACCTCGAAAGAGCATCCCAGGATATTACGGGTACACAACTCCAACCTGTAGGATCTCCCAGGGCGCTATTACATGTGACCCCACCACAAAACCTCGAAAGAGCATCTTAGGATGTTACGGGTACACAACTCCGACCTAAGATCTCCCAGGGCACAAATTACATGTGGTCCACCACAAAACCTAGCAAGAGCATCTCAGGATGTTACGGGTACACAACTCCGACCTGAGATCTCCTAGGGCACAAATTACATGTGGTCATGGCAAAACCTCGCAAGAGCATCTCAGGATGTTACGGGTACACAACTCCGACCTGAAATCTCCCAGGGCCCAAATTACATGCCATAGGACAAAACCTCGCAAGAGCATCTCAGGATGTTACGGGTACACAACTCCGACCTGAGATCTCCCAGGGCCCAAATTACATGTCCTCCCAGAGCAATGTCTCGACAGAGCATCCCAGGCTGTTACGGGTACACAACTCCGACCTATAGGATCTCCCAGACATGCTCATCTGCACAACCTGATCCACGGCCACAGAGTATCAACCTGATACTCACCATACATCATCCTGATGTACTCATGATCGTCCTGATCATAATCACTGCAACGTCCTGCTGCAAGTCATCTGGAGCAACATCCTGAAGCTCGTCATCCATGATTGTCCTGATCATCAATGCAACATCCTGCTGCATGTCATCTGGAGCAACATCCTGAAGCTCGTCATCTATGATCATCCTGATCATCACTGCAACATCCTGCTGCATGTTGTCTGGAGCAACATCCTGAAGCTCGTCATCTATGATCATCCTGATCATCACTGCAACATCCTGCTGCATGATCTACCTGATCATCAATGCATCTTCCTGATGCATACCAAGTATCATACATGATCCTCCTGATCATCAATGTATCCACCTGATACAAATATATGATACATATCATCATACATGATCCTCCTGATCATCAATGCATCTACCTGATGCATACCAAGTATCTACCTGATACATATCATCATACATGATCCTCCTGATCATCAATGCATCTACCTGATGCATACCAAGTATCTACCTGATACATATCATCATACATGATCCTCCTGATCATCAATGTATCCACCTGATACAAATACAAATACATGATACATATCACCATACATGATCCACCTGATCATACAATGTATCCACCTGATACATATACAGATACATGGTCCAAGCATCCAACATGATGCATAAACAATACATACACATGATCCAACTGATCATATCCAGCATCCAACATGATGCGTACATACATACATAAAATGATCCAACTGATCATATCCAGCATCCAACATGATGCGTACATACATACATAAAATGATCCAACTGATCATATCCTGCATCCAACATGATGCGTACATACATACATAAAATGATCCAACTGATCATATCCAGCAGAAACTAGAACATCATCCTGATGCTCATCATCCAGCGCTTACATCCACAGCCATGTGAAGGATCCTCCTTCCAACATGCTTGGAATGGCTTCAGCAAATGTGTCCGTCACTTCTTCCTCGAAGTGTCCTCGATCTGAATAACGCCAAGCCTCTCTCTGAAGTACTCAAACTTCACCCTGGCTAGTGGCTTCGTCAGCACATCTGCAATCTGCTCGTCCATCGCAACATACAGGAGCTTCACAGCTCCTCTCTGCACCATATCCCTGATATAGTGGTATTTGCTCTCTATGTGTTTCGACCTATCATGAAACACTGGGTTCTCGGACAGCTTCACACAACTCTGGTTATCACAGAAGATACCAGTAGCTTCCAACGGGAGATCAAATAACTCAGACAGTAGCTTCCGTAGCCATACTGCCTCACAACTAGCTGAACAGGCTGCAACATACTCTGCCTCAGCTGTACTCAGTGCTACGCAGGACTGCTTCCTGCTAAACCAAGAGATCACACCTGATCCCATACTGAAGCAACACCCAGATGTGCTCTTCCTATCTGCAGCACTGCCAGCCCAATTTGAATCAACATAACCCTACAGGTTAAACTTTTGATTCGCCTCATACCTGAGCCCATAATCAGCTGTACCCTTCAGGTACCTCAGAACATGCTTTACAGCAACCAGGTGAACAATCCTCGGATCCGTCAGGAACTGGCTCAATGTGTTCATAGCAAAGCAAATATATGGTCTCATGTTCATCAGGTACATCAAGGACCCAATCATCTGATGATACATGGAGACATCAACCAGCTCAGATGAAGCATCACATAGAAGCTTCAGATTCAATGCCATAGGTGTGGCCATAGCCTTGCAGTCCATCATCCCGAACCTCTTCAGGATCTCTACTGCATACTTCCCTTGTCCAAGGAAGATTCCATCACTCTGCCACACCTCCATGCCAAAACAAATAGTGCATCATTCCCAAGTTCTTCATATCGAACTCGGTAGAAAGCTTCCGCTGCGTGTCGGCAATCAATCTATTTTCACCTGTAGCAAACAGGTTATCTGCATACAAAAGTAGTATCACTAGATTTCCTTCCTCAACCTTGTAGTAATGGTTGGAATCCGCTTTACTCTTGGTAAAGCCTGGATAGAAAGCTGTCTATCCTACCATACCAAGTTCTGCACACATATCTGACTACACCATGCCGTCTTGAAATCCATCTGGTGTATCTTCTATTTCATCACTTTTATATTTCTCAATGCTGCCATCTGCAACATGCTTGATCTGATAGTTCCAATTGGAAGTCATAGCAAACTTCTCTTCATGTCTTAGGATTACATCCCAAACATCATTCTTCATGATCGACGGATCATGGCATTTCATTTCTTCATCCCAGATCCTGGGAACTTCAATATCTTCAATATCTTCAATAGATATCTTTGTTGCTAGAACAAAATGTTGTAGTTCTTCTTTTGTAGGAGATGGCATACGATCTTTCCTACACAACAAGTTAAATTGCATGATTAGAAAACATCTCATAGTTTTCAGAACAAATTCTTACACATAAAGAAATATGCCATACAGTCATGCAATTATCTTAGCCAATGCTTCAATACAACATTTATCCATATCCCATAACTTTCTAGATGCCTTCCAATCTCTACCAGAACATTGTTAAGAGTGTGCACAACTCCCAACATGTCAGCAAAGAGGTTTCATTCTAGATAAGTAGCAATGGAATGTTCTACAGTGCCATAGGCCACTTACCCATGTATATTAGTAGTATACTGTTCATCAATGCAACTATTCTAATATGCATAATACACAACCTAATTCTAGGAACATCAGTATATTCATTATTGAACAGTATTATTTAAAACAAACAAATATGCAAGAAATGATGATTAAAATACTTATCTTTCTTTGTTCGTTGGGTGGACTCCCTCTGAGTCTTTGCTTCCTTGCAGGAGCTATTGGAGTCCTAATTTGAAGTAGCTTCTTCTACACTTTTCTGTTGTGGAATGTAGAAAGATGGTCAACTCCCTTTGAATATCTGCATCCTTGCATAAACCACTGGAGTGTACTCCCTCTTGATCTTTGCTTCCTGGATTACCTGTCCTTGAACTTACATTCATCCTTGGTTCCTATGCATGCTTATTAGTATCATGAATGTGTTATCCTTGTGAACTCATATAAAATCATACATTCATTAGTATACTATTAAAACACAATAATCTCAAGCATGTATAGTCATGATCATTTCAAACAGAAATAATAAGCATTAGCATTCAAGGATTCTTATGGTTAGTCAAATCATAAGAAACATAACATGTCTAAACCTGTAATTACTCAAGCCTATGACTCTTCAGGTTAGTTGAATCATCAATCAAGATAAGAGATATAAAATGCATAAAACCTGTGATTATTCAAACCTATACCTTCATGATTCTTCTGGTTAGTCATATCATCAATTATGGTAAGAAGTATAATATGCATACAGCCATGACTTATTCAAACCTACGACTTCATGAATAATCATTATCAAACAACACAACAGTATAAGATCCTAACACAAGGTAGGATTCTATCTTGATATAGGAAAAACATACCTGGATTAGCATGCTAGCTATTTATATCTAACATACTCACATGATGTCTTCTTGTTCTTCTTCAATGACTTGTGCTAGTAACCTGTATATCTCATAGGTTAACTATTACAAAACCAAGTTATACATACCTCGTAAATGGATCTTCTATGAGATCCATGACAATGGATGAGTCTATGTCCACATGTTATCATGATCATATGTTCTTGGACCAGAACATGATTTGTCTTTCTTGGTGTACCTTTCATGTTAGTAGACAACATAAACCTCATACAACACCATAATGCATTAGTACAATCATAAGTGTCAACACCCTAACCAATGAATATCTTCTATCATGCATTCATAATTTTGTTAAGGTGATACGACAAATCTAAAATCAAAATTGTACTAACCGTAATAACATGAAGACAAACATACCACAAACTTAATCATGGACAAATATCGAAACATACCTCGATGAGTCATACCTGTTGAGATCGCTTGTAATCTTCTTATGTAAGGCCTTAGCCTCATCTCCCTCTGAAACAGGAACTTCTTTACTCATGCAGATGATCAATCCATCTTCTTCTAGGATTAACCCAATCCACTTGATTTGCAAGAACTGGACCTGGAGCTGGATATGGGTTTGTCAGAGAAACCCCAAAAATTCAAACTTTGAATTTCAAACTTTCGAAAGGATAGGAATATGCGCCTTGATGAACTGATCAAACTGGTATATTCAGAATTTGAAGACTGCAAAGTTTCACTCCTCAATTTTGCCTTTGAAACTTCCAGATTCACTGGACGTGACTCTGAACTGGGGTTTGATGAAGCCCACTCTTCTACCCAATCAAAATGTTTGATCCAAATCTCTAAGCTTCTATTTTTCTGAGGAGCTTCCAGCCGTGGTCACAGATTTCAAAAATTCCCATTTTTACAGAAGCCCTAATTTTCCATTTTTCTGATCAAAGTCCCGAACTAGGGTCTGATCAAACCCAGCCTTATACCCAACCAAAAATTCTGATCTTGGTCTCTAAATTTCTATTTTGATGAGTAGCATACAGCCGTGGTCTCCGATTACAAAAATTCCAACTTTCTTCAAAGCCCTAAATTCCGGAAGCCATGAATGAAGGTACCAAAAAATAATTCTGTTTTGACAGAAATATGTACCTGATTGTTTCTGGTGTAACTCTGAAATTTTTGATCCACAGGGTCTGAAAAAGTTTTCTGAGATATCCTGACCTGTTATCTTTCCATCCTGACAGGTCTGACCTCAATTGGATGTTCTGAGAGAGAGTTATGCCAAATGTCGCAACGTGACCTGTTTTGGGAAAATACAGGAGAGCGAACTTGTACGGCGTGCCACGTGTCACTGTTTGACCTTCGGCCTCTGAAAAAGTTTTCTGAGATAGCTCGGCCTGCTATCTTTCCATCCTGACAGGTCTGACCTCAATTGGATTCTCTGAGAGAGAGATATGCCAAGTGTCGCAACGTGACCTGTTTATGGGATAATACATGAGAGCGAACTTGTACGGCGTGCCACGTGTCACTGTTTGACCTTCGGCCTCTGAAAAAGTTTTCTGAGATATCTCGGCCTGTGTACTACCTGTCACTTTTCACGAAATTTCATTTGGAGCTTCCTAGCCCACGTTATGACCTTTTTCCCAAGGTCACCTGATTTTGACTCAGATCTGGAAGAGGCAGAAACCCTATATTGTACAGATCATAAATCACAAAATACAACGAATTAGAGGTTGTCCTTTGGACACAAGATACCTGGAGATCTTAGCTTCGGCCTGTAACAATTTCAGATCCAAAAACTTCGCCAAAACGGATTTATAGCGAAAGTGCTACGATGACTGGTTTTTGCTATATCAAGCCCTAGCATCGTAAGTGCAACAAGTGTCATACATGCCATATCATGCCTTCTTTCAGGCTAGCTCTGATACCATGTTAAATTTTCTGAATTTACTTCAATATGATCTAGGATCTTAACTGAGAGAATAACATGTACAGCATATCTACAGCATATCAATCATGGAGACAATAATGCAAGCACACAAGAGACACAAAGATTTACTTGGGGAAAACCATAAAGGTGAAAAACCCCAATAACTTCCTCAGAGATAGATAGAGCAATGATACAACCAACCAATAGAGATAGCCATAACCTAGCAGCAATCCTCCTCCTCCATAAGTGTGCCTCTCCTCCTTGAGAGCATGTGTAAGAAGTGAGTGAGCAAATAGAGTGCCTCCCGCACTCTATTTATACTTGACTTGACTTGCCTTTTTACCTAACTCATGTCGGCTCGAACTTAACCACATAACATAATGCTGAGTGGGCCGACCCCCAATAGGGTGGTCTAATAACCCTTTGACCCACATGGCCGACCCCCAATAGGGTGGTCTAATAACCCTTCGACCCACATGACTTATACAGGGCCGACCCCAAACAAGGTGGTCTAATAACCCATCAAATATAAGTTACAACACTTACAATATAAATGACGACACTTCCGTATAGAGGAATAATAACATCTCTATAGGAATACAATATACATATATGTGAAATACATTCCGAAGTTACATATACATCAACATGTAATACATAGAAAAATATCTTCCGAAGTTACAAATACATCAACACTCCCTCTTAAATAGGAAGGTATTCTTTCGTCACAGGTCATCAATACATATTGGTGCAAGTCTTCAATTCTGGAGTTGGATCGTCATCACTGGATCACGGAGCATCATCATCATCATTGCTATTGTACTCGACATCTCGATCACTGGGCTATCTCTGAATTCTGCTCATCATAGGAAGTTCTACAGAGCCAACCCTTTTTCATGTTGGATGTAGGCCCACCACCTGTAGGTCTTCATCATCACTGGCCATACTTTGGAATCCTCGGGACTTATTACGTGCATCACAAAACCTCGAAAGAGTATCCCAGGATCCTTTATGTGCCTAAGCATGACCGGCAAGATCTCCCAGGGAAATATTATATGTGACCCCACCACAAAACCTCGAAAGAGCATCCCAGGACTGATTACGAGCGTACTGCTCAACCTATCGGATATCCCAGGGCAACATTACATGTAGTCACCACAAAACCTTGAAAGAGCATCCTAGGACTGATTACGAGCATACTGCTCAACCTATAAAATCTCCAAGGGAAATATTACATTTGGTCATGGAAAAACCTCGAAAGAGCATCCTAGGACTGATTACGAGTGTACTACTCAACCTATCAGATCTCCCAGGGCAATATTATATGCCATAGGACAAAACCTCAAAAGAGCATCCCATGACTGATTACGAGCATACTGCTCAACCTACCGCATCTCCCAGGGAAATATTATATGTCCTCCCAGAGCAAAACATCAAAATAGCATTTTCCAGATCTCCTAGGGACCTATTACATGCCATCGAAAAAACCTCGCAAGAGTATCTGCAAATCTCCCACAGCAAGATTATATGCTCATCTGCACAACCTATCCACGACCACATAGTATCAACCTGATACTCACCATACATCATCCTGATGTACATGATCATCCTGATCATCATCACTGTATCGTCCTGATGCATGTCATCATTGCATGATCATCCTGATCATTGTCACTGCATCATCCTGATGCATGTCATCCAGAGCATCGTCCTAATACTCATCACACACGATCATCCTGATCATACAAAGCATCCAACTGATGCATATCCAAAGCAGTAACTGGAGCATCGTCCTGATGCTCATCACATAGCGCTTACATTCACAGCCATGGGAAGGATCCTCTTTTCACCATGCTTGGAATGGATCCTACAGATGTGTCCATCACTTCTTCCTCAAAGTATCTTCTATTTGAAGAACACCAAGCCTCTCTCTAAAGTACTCAAACTTCACTCTAGCTAGTGGTTTTGTCAACACATCTGCAACCTTCTCATCTATCGCAACATACAGGAGCTTCACTACTCCTCTCTACATTGTATCCCTAATATAGTGATATTTGATCTCTATGTGCTTCGACCTGTCATGGAACACTAGGTTCTCAGACAGCTTCACACAACTCTGGTTGTCACAAAAGATACTAGTAGCATCCAACGGGAGATCAAATAACTCAGATAGTAGCTTCCTAAGCCATACTGCCTCACAAATGGTCGAACAAGCTGCAACATACTTTGCTTCGACTGTAATCAGTGCTACACAAGACTACTTCCTGCTAAACCAAGAGATCACACCTAATACCATACTGAAGCAGCACCCTAAAGTGCTCTTCCTATCTGCAGCACTGCCTGCCCAATCTGAATCAACATAACCCTCTAGGTTAAATCTTTGATTCGCATCATACTTGAGCCCATAATCAACTATACCCTTCAGGTACCTCAGAATATGCTTTACAGCAACGAGGTGAACACTTCTCAGATCCGTAAGGAACTGGCTCAATGTGTTCACTGCAAAGTAAATATCTGGTCTCGTGTTCGTCAGGTACATCAAGGACCCAATCATCTAACGATACACAGTGACATCAACCGGCTCAGATGAAGCATCACACAAAAGCTTCAGGTTCGATGCCATAGGTGTGGCCATGGCCTTGCAGTCCATCATCCCAAACCTCTTCAGGATCTCTACTGCATACTTCCCTTGTCCAAGGAAGATTCCATCTGCACCCTGCCACACCTCCATGCCTGGAAAATAGTGCATCATCCCCAAGTCCTTCATCTCGAACTCGGTAGCAAGCTTCCTCTTGGTGTCGGAAATCAACCCATCCTCACATATAACAAATAGGTCATCCACATAAAACAGTAGTATCACTAGATTGCCTTCCTCAACCTTGTAGTAAAGGTTGGAATCAGCTTTACTCTTAGTAAAGCCCAAACTAGATAGGAAACTGTCCATCCTACCATACCAAGTCCTAGGAGCTTGCTTCAAGCCATACAAGGCTTTCTTTAACCTGCACACATATGACTCTTTGTCATGTGTCTCAAAACCAAGTGGTTGCTCTACATACACTTCCTCTTCGACTACAACATTTAGGAAAGTTGTCTTGACATCCATTTGGTGTATCTTCCATTTCATCACTGCAGCCAGAGCAAGTACTGTTCTGATGGAAGTGTATCTAGATACAGGAGAAAAAGTCTCTTCATAGTCTATTCCCTCTTTCTGGGAGAATCCATGAGCTACAAATCTTGCCTTGTATTTCTCTATGCTACCATTTGCAGCATGCTTGAGCTTATAGATCCACTTGGAAGTCAAAACTCCCACTCGTCCAATCGCAACTGGACTTCAACAAGTCATGCACAAATGTACCCAGCCTCAGCTGGAGCTGTTCAATGCACTTGCAAGCTCAATACCACTGACGTTATCCTTCAGATATCAGGATACTATAGCTCTGATATAGGTATCCGTTGGATCTCAGGATTCTATAGCTCTGATACCACCTAACGCAAGTTGCCTTACGGAGAAAGGTTCTTACTTAACGATTTGACACATACACACGACGCTTACACAGAACTTGGTGTAAAAAAGGATGCCATGAAGTTGGCTTGTATTACTTCTAATCAATATAGTGTTACAATGTGGAATTAAAATACTATGAACACCTAATCTAAGTCAGCCTTAGGCTTACAATACAGAAGTAAAATGTGATGTGTCTCAATGTCGACCTTCACCCTCTCATGGCCTCTGCGGAATGCAAGCACTCATTGAGCTATGGATCCGATCTCTACTCTCCTTCAGTATTCCTCTTAAATTCACTCTTTGCATGAGCTACTGATGCGTGAGTGACTGGCCCCCCTATATACTCTTCCTCTCGTCTTCTACTTTGTTGTTGTTGTTCCCGAGATTAATCTAATCCCCGAGACACACATTCTCTGCCAGTCGATCCTTCCATGATCTTGTATACCTGCAACTGTCAACGCCCGTACCATGCTGTATAGCCTCAACCTGTGGAGACATATTTCATGTCTTCCACCACCTACAATAACTCCCATTAAATTCCTTAGCACACCCTAACTATTTGCAAGTACTCTCCTTGACTTCTATACGTCTTCCTGATAAGCTATAGTAAACCATAACGTCGGCCATACTATCTGTCAGCTTCGACTCCCCTGTCTGCTTCCCTTCACAACCCAAGGATTCTCCAGTCCGCCCCTTCCTCCTCGCTTGGCTCATGCCCAAACCTGTCGATATCATGGTCCAACAACATGTCAACCTTACTGTGGCCTTGTGGCAACTTGTCGCCTATAAACATTCGCATGTCAACTGTCGACTGTCGTATGTCGATCATTGCCATGTTAACTCTTGACCTCTTTCCTTCTGTCGACTACTTCGATATCTTTTTTGCTTGACTTATTAACTTCGACAATTCAATCTTCTTCTTGCACCAGCAGTTATCGGCACTCCCTCTAGTTGGTCTGCTCATGTCGATCAACCTCTACTGATCTGCCCAGGTCTTGATGCTCCTGCATCACTTATATCTTTTTGAGAGTCCAATAATATCTATTTATTTTTATTCTGATATATATACTTTGTATTTTATGCTCAGAAGACTCTCAGGTTGAAATACCAAGTGAAACTATGTAAAAATACCAAACAATGCATAAATAGTGCCATTTTCCCTATATCTTGTTGTTGGAGCTTGAAGATGCTTTATTTCGACTTGTATTAGTCCATATCTATGATTTTGTTGATGTATGGAGTGTCATTAATGTTCTGAATAAGTTTCATTAACATTTCACAAGTCCTTGGAACCTAAATTTCAAATTTCATAACAAGTGGTGAAGTTTACTAGCATTTCCCCCTATGTGAAGACATGAATACAAATCTCTGATTTATGGGAGTTGCAGTTTCCTATAGAATCTAATTGATGATGCATTGAGGATCTCATTGAAGTCCTTTATCAGTACCATTCCTCTTTTCTAAAATTTGGGAAGGTATTACAACATTTGGAAAACCATCTTTGTCCCCTACCCTTGGGGGTTTTGAACCTCGAATTTACAAGTAAAATTCCCCAACTTCTCCTGAAGTTGAATGAATGTTGAAAAAGTATTATGATAGTTTCTAAGAACCTACTAAGTTCATTTTTATGTCTTAAAAGCATTCACATACCTTCAGACCCAATTCTAAAATCTAAGGAGTCTTTTGGAGCCATCTACCCTTGGGGGTTTCAACATAGATTTTCCTAGTAATTCTTCCTTTCATCTTCTAATTGTAAATGAAAGTGGATGAAGTATTTAGAAAGTGTCCAACCCTAAAATATATGCATTAATGTGTCCTATTACACCTCAATCAAATCTATACACATTTCAAAACCATTTGGGATCATTTGGGATAGTTTGGGGCTTCACTAGTCCAAGTTTCAAAAATTAACCAAATTGAGAAAAATTTCAATTTGGGGACATTACACACATGCATAACATTTCACTTCTCTGCCTTTTCCTCTTCCTCTAGCACCAAATCTGCCTCCCATGAATCCTCCTCTTTGGGGTGATTGCTTGCTGCAACCTTCTGCTTCATTCCTAAAAGTCCGAAATCTTTCTCCTCTGTTTGAGGATACCTTACCTCTTGATATACTTATTCCTCTATACTTTTGGTTCTGTTTTCTGAGTAATTTCTCTTCCACCTTAATGGCTTCATGATAAGCATCTTCAATAGTCATGAAATTCAATAAGCTAATTTCATCTTGTATGTCATACCTCAGTCCATTTAGATACCTAGCCACTCTCTCCATATCTCCTTGTGTCTGTCCAGCTCTAATACTCAACCTAAAGAATTATTATGTGTATTCTTTAACACTCACACCCTTTTGTCTAATATTTTGCATTTTCCTAATGAGAGTTAACTTATAATCCTTATGCATAAATTGACTTTTAATTTTACCCAACATTTAATCCCAACTTTTGATTTTGGACTTACCTTTTCTTTCTCTGTGGATCTATAGTTCATCCCACCAAAAGGCTGCATATCCTTTCAGTTTGGTTGCTACATACTTCATATTCTTTTTGTCTTCAACTTCTTCAAAGTCAAAGTACTTTTCCAAATCATTTATCTAGTCCATGAGATCAGGTTACCTTCATACATGGGGACTTCCACTTTAGGTTTGCTACTAGCCTTTATGAACATCCTCAATACCTCACTTCTTCATCAACCTCCTCTAGTTCCTCTTCAGAAGATTCTTCTTCATCATTGAAATCTACATGACCGAGATTTATTCTCTCCATGGCTTCCATTCTGGATTGGAGTCGTCTTGGTGGAATATTTACCCTTGTTATAAACAAGCTCAGATACCAATTGATGCAGAAGAGGATGAGAAAACCCAATCCAATCCACAAACCCGGGAGTAGTTAGGTTCCAAGTATGGTGGAATCTCCAAACTTAGCCCAAAAAAACTAATTCTTTCTTCCACAATGCCCTTTGAAAGACAGACTTCCACAATTGCGAGTTGCAGACCTCACCTAATTGCGGAGCATCGAACATAATTTTTTTCGCAATTATGTCTCGCAATTCGCCTTTGCACAGGACTCCTTCCGCAGTTGCGGATCTGCTTCCTTCTACAGTTGCGGGGATGTCGTATTTCCGTAATTGTGGATGCATTTTCAAAACTCCTTCCGCAATTGATTTCCGCTAAATCCTTACGCAACCACTTGGGATTGTCGGATCTGTCCGAACCATTGATATCTGCAGGGCTTCTCCTATCCATTGATCTATGATCAATTGCAAAATCGTTCAATTAGAAATCGCGAAAGTCTATCTCACGCAGCTCTAACAATCTTGCACCTTAGCCTTACATAAATCATCTTGGGTTGTCGATATCCCTCTCTCTTTTGGTATAGACCGTTCAATCTTCACTCCAGCAGAATCAAACTGGAAATTCGTAAGTCGATTAGTGCAGCGATCGATTTCACACTAGTTTCATTTGAAGGGATTTAATACGCCTTCGGTCTCTGAACACTTCTAGAAATTGACACTCTAGCCACTCATTCGTAGATGTTTAACATGATATTTTGGTTATTGAAAGAAGGCATATAATACACAATTAAATTACAGAGTTCAGGAACGTTGTTCTTCATTTCATCAACAACATTCAATCAATTACATTCAGGGACTAAACAAGATTCCATAAACCTGTCAGATTCGGATAAGTAGGATTGGGACTCCTAAATAAAGAAAATAGATAACAACCCTACCCTCGAGCAACCTCTTGCAATATCTGAGGGCATCAGTGGAAAATTTCCATTATTACAACCAAACCAAGTCTATCCTAACCAATTACATTTAATAAAAACTAATCTAGACTTCTAGAAACTATTACATGGTAGCAGAAAAATAACAATGGTTGCTTATGTTGGTTATGGAGCCAGGTCTTCCTATCTCATAGATGATATTGTCTCAACTGTGTACCCCAACTATATGCAAAAGGACTGTAAACTCGTTCCCCCACTTTGGGGTTCGGGGAAAAAAATTGGGTTGTTTCATCAATAGATTACGGGCCCATGGTTTTGGGTAACCCGTGGTATTTTCCCATTGTATTTCCCCTTTATAAGAAAGACATTGTAATACAGATAGGGTTAATGTATTAGGTTTTATGCATTGTAAATATCTATGATATAGAGAAGAGATACTGTGAGACAGTGAAGAGGAAGTGCAGCAGATGTGCTGCAGGTTGTATCCCTTCACTTTGCTGGATGGTATAATAATAAGGACTGGAAATTTCAATGTGGACGTAGCCCATCTTGGGTGAAACACAATATATTGGTGTATATCTTGTAACGTGTTTGTGTAATTTGTATTTGCATCTTGTTTATTGTTATTGCTCTACGATCCTGTTTTTCTAACAACTTATTCAAAAAATAATAGAACTTAGTTCAATGCTCCTGCATCACCACATCAGGGGCATGGTGCAAGAGGTACTAGTGCACGTAGGGATGACCACACATCCCATCAAGGGCCCAGTCCCCATATTAGATGGCACATGTTCATGTTGTGCACTATTTTTATTAGTATGTCCACATATACACTATTACTTTTTTATAAACTTGATAGATTTTTCAGTATCATATTTTTTCTTCATTGATATATGATGTCTTATGTAGTATGTCGACATGAGTTATTTATCTTATGTTTATGTTTATGTGGATGTGGGCACAAGTTATTTATCTTTATTAGGTATGTTTATGTTTATGCATTTATGTGTATGTTAATTTTATCTTATATTTATGTTGATGAGTGTATGTTACTTATTTTTATGTTTATTTCGATGAGTGTATACATGTTAGTTATCTTATGTTCATGTACATTATTTATCTTATATTCAATGTTTATAATGCACGATGTTAATTACAATTACAACTTACATCGTAATATTTAAATACAATTTCACAATTTACAAACTCACAATTGTACAATTGCAATTTAAGAAAAGGATAATTATAAATTTATAAATTACTAATTTTACAATAGGGAATTACAATTCGTGATGTTGGTTACTATTAGCAATAACTATTAGATTAACTTTGCAATTGTAGGACTACTTCAATTTCCTCCTATCAAAATTTTAGATGGTTTGGAATTGATTATTAGGTAGCAACAAAGGTAGAATCCTAACAGATTCTTCCACACATTCCATCAGCATATTTATCAAATTTAAATAACACTTAAATTTTAAAATAATTAAAATTAAGTTTAATGGTTCAAATGGTTTACGCACCCCGCCCCGTATGTTCTTAGAAGCATGTGCTTTGTTACGATTTATGCAAATTGATCAAAGGTCAAGACACAATGTTCCTCCCTTGGCAAAGAGCTCGTTCCTCCCTAGTGTTCCTCCATATGCAAATTTTGTATATGTAGTTGAACTACTTGCCCAGATCAACAAAACTAAGAACAATGGAAATATAGTCAAAGGAGTAACCAAAACACTACCTATATTGCTAATTACATTGTCGTATTTTATTGCTATAACATTTATTAGGATTGACAATGCATACAATATAATGACAACATCTACAATTTTCCAAAAAAGAACATCAAACATGGCATGTGCAACCTTTATGAAAAGCATATTTCTTGGACATTGCAGGAAAAAGGATCATCAACATATAGGCATACAATTAAGACCTTACCTTGATTATTCACCTTGATGTAAAGAGTTAGCTCACTACTATATTTGTTAAAACCATGGTTCAAGAAGTATGAATCAATGTGGTTGTGCTAAGTTCTTTGAGCTTGTTTGATACCATGCAAATCTTTTTTCAATCTATGAGTGTTATGTTCATGACCCAATATCTGTTAACCTGGGGGTTGTTGCACATATACTTCTTCCTATAATATACCATTCAAAAATGTTGATTTGACATCCATTTGATGAACTTTCTATTTATGATGCCCTGTTATTGCTAACACTGATCTCAATGTATCTAGTCTAGCTACTGGAGAAAAAGTCTCATTATAATCAATCCCAGTTTGTTGTGAAAAAAAAATTACATCTAACCTTTCTTTATGTTTTACATCATTTCCATCAACATTAAACTTTGTCTTATAGACCCATTTTACACCTATTGCATATTTTCCTTCTAGAAGATTCAATAATTGCCAAGTTTGATTTTTCTCTATTGCTTCAATTTCTTCATTCATGGCCTTTTTCCAACTTTCATACTTAATTGATTTTTCAAAACATATTGGATCAACAACAAAAAATAAAGCAAAATCAGAAATTAAGTCATCATCGTCATTACCTTGAGTTACCTCATATATTTCCTTGAGACTTTGTGTCTTCACTGGAGTGCCATATGACCCTAGGCTATCACTTGGGTGATATCTAGGTGTTGACTAAGATATTGAAGCTGATTTAGGTGTTGATGTTGTACTATGTGAACTAGAGCCATTGTTGGGAGCTTGATCTTCACCGAAAACTTTCATCTCAAATTATTTTTGTTGATGTAGATTTCCACTCCAAATCCACTCTTCATATTCAATAAAATTGGTGTATCTTCTTATTATAGTCCTTTTGTGATGGGATTATACAATTTGTATGCTTTTGATTGTTCACTATATCCCAAAAAATACATCTTTCTCCTTTATTATCTAACTTCTTCCTATTTTCAGTAGGAACATGTACATATGCAATACACCCAAGGACTCTCAAATGAGAAACATTATGTTTCTTATTACTCTATGCTTCTTGTGATACTTTATCCTTCGCACTCTTTGTGGGGAAATGATTCAAAATGTATACTACATAAGCTACGGCTTCATCCCAATACTCATTTGGTAGATGTTTAACTTTCATCATGCTTCTTGCCATTTACATTATTGTTCTATTTTTTCTTTCAGCAATACCATTTTGTTGTGGTGTATATCTAGTTGTAAATTTATTTTTAATCCCATTTGTTTTGCAAAAACTCAAGAAATCATTGGACACAAACTCTCCACCTCTATCAGTTCTTAGAATTTTAATGTAGTGTCCACTTTGCTTCTCAATCATGACTTTAAATTGCTTAAAAATATCAAAAGCTTCTTATTTGTGTTTCAAAAAATATACCCAAGTTTTCCTGGAATAATCATCTATGAAAGTTATGAAATACAATCTATTCCCAATAGAAGGTGTCTGGATATACCCACAAATATGAATTCACAATTTCAAGTGGAGCTCTTTCTCTATATGAATTTCCAACATGAAATGATTCTCTATGTTGCTTACCAAGAATACAACCTTCACAAATTTGATTTGTTTGCTCAATCAGTGGCAAACCATTCACCATGCTTTTTCTATGCAACAAATTTAGACCATTGAATCTTACATGACCATATATTAAGTGACATAACCAGAGTTTGCACTTCCACAACTAGGCTTTACACTTCCACAACCAAGCTCTGATACTAGTTTGTAGGTAGAGAATTTAAGAAAAAACAACTAAGGAAAGAACATAAAATTTAATCAAATAGATAAAAGATGACTTGTTTCTCTATATTTTATTAAGAAGAAGAAGAAGCTACTATAACTCTACCTTATGCAGATCTCAAATGGTCTATATATAGTAGTTTTTACAAACATGTTGCTATTGTAATCCTGGCTACTTGATGGTGTCCAGTTAGATGACTTTCCATGGTTGGACAGCTGTGGATGGACGACTGTTGGTCGGCCGCTAGGCTACGGCTGGACGGATCCTAATCACATACGGTCAAGCTTACATGTTCAACAATCCCTTCCCTACAATAACCTTCAACCTATAAAAGTGATCTTCTGTTAAAAACAACGTAGCTCGTGCACCACATATACTCAAGGTCCCTTGACTCACTACGTCAAATAATCCCCGAGGTGATTGACAATTTATAACTAGTGCATAAAATGCCCTATACATTGAATAGTGAGTTTTATTAAATTAATATATGATAATTAAATAATTAATAAAAATCTTATATATTATTTATCTTAAATACATAAAATAATATTAAATATATAATTAACATATCTAAATATGAGTTAAATGAATTAAATTTATAAAAAATAGCACTAAAATGTCTTTATATTTATTTTTATATATTTTTAAATATTTATATTTGTTAACATGATAAAATATTAATTTTTTTAATATAATAAAAAAATTAAATTTAAAACAATAAAAATGTATTTATTGGAAGAGAGGCCAATACCGTTCTTTGAGATAGTTTGTTAATTTTTTTTACAATATTTTGATGGGTAAAATGCTTCATGATGAGCATATGTTCGTCAAGAAGTATTTTTACATATCATCATACATGATCCACCTAATCATACAGTGTATCTACCTGATACAAATACAAATACATGATACATATCAACATACATGATCTACCTGATCATACAATGTATCCACCTGATACAGATACATGGTACAAGCATCCAACATGATGCATATACAAATACATACAAATGGTCCAACCGATCATATCCAGCATCCAACATGATGCGTACAAACATATAAATGATCCAACTAATCATATCCAGCATCAACACGATGCGTACATACATACAAATATAAATGATCCAACTAATCATATCCAGCATCAACACGATGCGTACATACATACAAATATAAATGATCCAACTGATCATATCCAACATCAACATGATGCGTACATACATACAAATATAAATGATCCAACTGATCATATCCATCATCCAAAATGATGCATATACAGGGCAGTAACTAGAGCATCGTCCTGATACTCATCATCCAGCACTTACATCCACAGCCATGTGAAGGATCCTCCTTCCAACATGCTTGGGATGGCTTCAGCAAATGTGTCCATCACTTCTTCCTCGAAGTGTCATCGATCTGAAGAACACCAAGCCTCTCCCTGAAGTACTCGAACTTCACCCTGGCTAGTGGCTTCCTTAGCGCATCTGCAATCTGCTCGTCCGTCGCAACATACAGGAGCTTCACGGCTCCTCTCTGCACCATATCCCTGGTATAGTGATATTTGATCTCTATGTGTTTCGACCTGTCATGAAACACTGGGTTCTCAAATAGCTTCACACAACTCTGGTTATCGCAGAATATACCAATAGCATCCAATGGGAGATCAGATAACTCAGACAGTAACTTCCGTAGCCATACTGCCTCACAACTAGCTGAACAGGATGCAACATACTCTGCCTCAGCTGTACTCAGTGCTACGCAGGACTGCTTCCTGCTGAACTAAGAGATCACACCTGATCCCATACTGAAGCAACACCCAGATGTGCTCTTCCTATTTGCAGCACTGCCAGCCCAATCTGAATCAACATAACCCTGCAAGTTAAACTTTTGATTCGCTTCATACTTGAGCCCATAATCCACTGTACCCTTCAAGTACCTCAGAACATGCTTTACAACAACCAGATGAATACTCCTCGGATCCGTCAGGAACTGGCTCAATGTGTTCACTGCAAAGCAAATATCTGGTCTCGTGTTTGTCAGGTACATCAAGGACCCAATCATCTGACGATACATAGAGACATCAACCGGCTCAGATGAAGCATCACATAAAAGCTTTAGATTTGATGCCATGGGTGTGTCCATGGCCTTGCAATCCATCATCCCAAATCTCTTCAGAATATCTACTGTGTACTTCCCTTGACCAAGGAAGATCCCACCTGAATTCTGCCACACCTCCATACCTAGGAAATAATGCATCATTCCCAAATCTTTCATATCGAACTCAGCAGCAAGCTTCCTCTTAGTATCTGCAATCAATCTGTCATCTCCTATTACAAATAAGTCATCCACATACAGGAGTAGAATCACAGGATTCCCTTCCTCAACCTTGTAGTAAAGGTTGGAATCCGCTTTACTCTTGGTAAAGCGCAAACTAGATAGGAAACTGTCCATCCTGCCATACCAAGTTCTGGGAGCTTGTTTCAAGCCATACAAGGCTTTCTTCAATCTACACACATATGACTCCATGTCATGTATTTCAAAACCGAGTGGCTGCTCCACATATACTTCCTCTTCAACTACACCATTCAAGAAAGCAGTCTTGACATCCATATGGTGTATTTTCCATTTCATCCCTGCAGCCAGGGCAAGTACTGTTCTGATGGAAGTATACCTGGCTACAGGTGCAAAAGTTTCTTCATAATCTATTCCCTCTTTCTGAGAGAAGCCACGAGCTACGAATCTTGCTTTGTATTTCTCTACACTGCCATCTGCAGCATGCTTGATTTTGTAGATCCATTTAGAAGTCACAACAGACTTCTCTTTAGGTCTTGGTACAACATCCCAAACATCATTCTTCATTATTGATTGGTATTCCTCAACCATGGCATCCTTCCATTCTTTCTTTTCCGCTACTTCTTCATAACTGGAAGGCTCTTTGTTCATAATGTCACAAAGTAAAGCAACATAGCTAGTATGTGATCTGGTTCTCTTCTTTGCTCTGTGTTCTTCTTCTGGAATGCCAAATCTTTCTGCATCTTGAATGAGCTCTCTAGCCCATGCAGGTTTCCTCTTGTGAGAGTTATCCTCACGGGGTGGATCTACAGGTTCTTGCGGATCTTCAAACTCACGAACAATTTCTGGAACTGCTTCAGTCATGGTAGTGTCTTGAAATCTAGTTTCCTTAGGTTCTTCATAAACTTCGATAGGTGCCTTCTTTGATTTGATGAATGCTGAGTTTTCATCAAATGCTACATCCCTGCTGACATCAATCTTCTTGAACCCTGGAAAGTATATTCTGTAAGCCTTCGAGCTTTCACTGTAACCCACAAAGATACCCTTCTTTCCTGAAGGATCTAGTTTAGTCCTCTTTTCCTTTGCGACATGAGTGTATACTGGACAACCAAATATTCTGAGATGGTTGACTTCAGGTTTCTTACCAGAAAAGACCTCTTCTGGTGTCTTGTTATCCAATATCTTGTGGGGTGTTCTGTTCTGCACATATATAGTTGTTCTAGTTGCTTATGCCCATAGATGCATAGGTAGATCTTGGTCATGCAGCATTGCCCTTGCTGCTTCCATGATTGTTCTGTTCTTCCTTTCTGCAACTCCATTCTGTTGAGGATTATAAGGAGCAGTCAACTCCCTCTTAATCCCTGAATCACTACAAAGCTTCTTGAAGTCACCTGAGGTGAATTCTCCACCATTGTCGGATTTGAATGTTTTGATCTTCTTGTCAGTTTGATTCTCCATCAAGGTTTTGAATTCCTTGAATTTATCACACCTCATCTTTGCTCTTCAAGAATTATACCCAAGTCTTCCTGGAGAAGTCATCAATAAATGAGACATAGTAAACATACCCACTCAGAGAACTGGATGACATAGGACCACATACATTTGAGTGGATGATTTCCAGGATGTCTTTTTCCTTTCTTTCACTGCTTGGGAAAGCCTTCTTAATGTTCTTACCTTTTGCACATCCTTTGCAAACACCTTCATGTTTGGTCTTGATTTCAGGAAGACCCTCTACAGCCTTTCTTGCAACTGGAAGTGCCCTATAGTGCATATGAGTAAGTCTTCTATGCCAAAGTTCACTTGGCTCCATGGATTCATGTACCATGGCATGTTCAGGTTGTCCCTTCAATTTATACAAACCTCCCTCTTGCTCTCCAATCACTACTGCATCATCTATGTTCTTTCCCTTTGGCCACATTAGGACTTGGCCATCCACAAATGCATCCCTCATACCTTTTGCATCCAATGCAGAGATGGAGAGTAAGTTCTTCGTGAGCCCAGGTACATAAAGGACTTCTTTCATCTTCAAAGATTTTCCAGAATCTAGGTTGTAGGAGGCTTCACCACTTCCTTTGATTGGGTATTGATAATCATCCCCAAGTTTCACCTTATGGGGTGATTCATGTTCAGATAGATTCACAAAAGATTCCTTAAACCCAATCATGTGTTTGGAAGCCCCACTATCAATCAACCAATAATCACAACCATGGGAGATAGTACCTGTGAGAGCAAAAATTAGAACATATTCTTCTTCACTTGATGAGTCATCATCACTATCACTTTCTGTCTTAGCCTTCTTCTTTGGGGGTTCATCATCTTCGGAAGCATGAGCATGATATCTTCTTTTGTTATTCTTCTTCTTCTTATTGAAGTTGTTGTTGTCTTTCTTCTTCTTGGGACAATCTGAAGCAAAGTGTCCCTTCTCATTGCAATTGAAGCATCTGAGATCTTTCTTATCTTTATGATAATGGTGGTGTGAGAATCTTCTGTTATGAGATGATTCCTTTTTGGACTTTCCTTTCCTGGCATGTGTTGTGAGAGCTTGATCTTCATTTCCCATCTTTTCTTCTCGGGCCACAAGCCTAGCTTCTTCATGAGAGCATTCTTCCCGCAATCTGTTGAAGGAGATCAACTTCTTCCTTGCACAAATTCCTTGAATAAAGGAATCACATGACCTGGGTAGGCCATTTAGAGTGGTCATCACCACTTCACCATTCTCCACCATTTCATCCACTGCTTCTAGTTGTTCCTTAATCTGGGAGACCCTTGAAAAATAAGATTGAATGGTTTCTCCATTCTGAAACTTTACTCCTTTCAATTGGTTCCGCAGGCTCATCTTTCGATTTATGTTCTTCCCTTCAAATAGCTTGGTCAAAGAGTCAAACATCTCCTTGGGTGTCTTTAGAGAAGACACATGGGGTATGAGATGGTCTTTGATAGAATCAACAATGATTCTCTTTGCCTTGACCAAGTTTTTCTTATGCAATACCTTAGCCTCTTCATCCTCTGGGATAGGGATGTCTTCTTTTACATATGAGTCCAACTCATACTCTTCCAAGATTAACCCAATCCTATACTTCCAAGCTCGGAAGTTATCAACGCCTTCAAGCTTATCCCCAAGCTTGGTGTGGTGATACATCTTAAAGAGTACTTCAAATGGAAATAGAAAAGATTTAGGTCTTACCACCTTAAATGCTGAAAACTGTATCTGGTCTCGGATTAGGGTTTGTTGGAAAAACCCTAAAAATTCAAAATATGAATTTCAATTTTCTGAAAGGATATAAAGATGCGCCTTGATGAGATAATCAGCCTGGTGTATTCAGAATTTGAGATCAGCAAAGCTTTACCCTTCAAATTTGCCTTTTTGTCCTCCCGGGTTCACTAGGGAGAGCCCTGAATTAGGGTTTGAGTTTCCCGGAGATCTACCCAGCCAAAAATCTCGATCCAAAGCTCTAAACTTCGATTTTTGCAAGGACCTTCCAGCTATGTCTTTAGATTTTAGAAATTCCTATTTTTGTGGAAACCCTAATTTTTAGGGCCAAATCTGAAAATGCTCAGAATTGAATTCTGATTGGACAGATAGATTCTCCTTGATGATTAGAGTCAATCTACTATACTGCTTTTCCAAAATTTGTGGAGAGAAACCCAATAAACAAGAAACTCAAGTTTCTGTCACTGCAAAATGTCTTCTTCTCAGGTTAGCTCTGATACCATGTTAAATTTTGAGCATTAATTCACAATACTCTTGGATCTTTACTGAGAGAATAACATATACAGTATATCAATGCATAACAATCACAATAAGCATGACAAGCATCACAAGAATCAAAAGCATGAGAGACAAGAGACACAGAGTTTCCGTGGGAAAAACCCTAAGGTGAAAAACTCCACAACTTCCTCAGAGATAGAGAGAGCAATGGCTCAACCAAAGTACAACCAAAATACACTTTAGATAGTCTCCTAGAGTAGATGATCCTCCTCCTCACTAGTGCACCACTTTCTGAGTGAGATTCTGAGTGAGAGAAGTGTGTCTTTCCGAATGATCCAAATAGAGATCTCCCGATCTCTATTTATACTTAACCTGTTTGCCCAGTGACCTTATGGGGCCGACTTGTCTATCTAGATACATCCACAATATAATATATATTTTAGGGTCGACCCCACACATGGTGGTCTAATAACCCATCGGCAAGTACACACACTTACGACACTTGTCAATCCACATGACGACACTTCCTTATAGAGGAATAACACATCTCTTATAAGGGTACAATAAATATATATGAAATACATAGATGAAATACATTCCGAAGTTACATATACATCAACAGAATTAAGAGCATAAAGAGAAGATACGTAACCTAGAATATGTTTAAAAAGTTATTTAAGAAAAATTTCTTGTCAGAACAGTACTATGAAGATAAATCAAAAGAGTTTTATGATCTAAAATTGGGTACTATGAACATGAAGGAGTTATGCAGTAAGTTCCTTAGCTTGTTGATGTATGTACCTTACATGGTCAAAGAGAAGCCTAAGGTGCAAAGGTTTCTATGTTTTCTACCTTTCAATATAAAAAACAGGATTGAGTATGATAACCCTTCCACTCTTGAAGAGGCAATGAGAAAAGCAAACTTCTGTTTTGACCAAAACGGAAAAAGAGAAGGAACAGTTGGCTGGAAAAGTAATAAGTCTAATCATTTCGAGCATAAAAAGAAGAGCTTTAATCATAATTCTGGAATTTTTAAGAAAAAATTTAATAACAGAAATTTTCCAAGTAATAATAATTACAGGAGTAATGCACCACCAAATTTTACTGCTGCAAGAAATGTACCTAATAACAATAATAACACCAGGTATGCTGAACAGAAATGACCTTTGAAGTGTTTTGATTGCGATGGACCACATAAGAAAGCAGAATTCCCACGCAACAAAAGGACAGTCAACAACATTCATAGTATACAAGCAGAACCAACAGTTGGTGATGTGGCAAGAGAAATGCCAAGGATAAATGCAGCGCTGGAAAATTGGCAAGCAGACCATCAAACATCCATGGTCGAAATAGAAGGTATGCTACAAAACCGATCTATTTCTGTTTTGATAGATCCAGGAGCAATTTTGAGTTACATTTCACCTGAACTAGTGAAAAATTGCAAGTTAAGAATAGAAAAGTTTGATCATTCTTGGTTAGTTTAGCTAGCAACAGGCACTAAAAGGAAAGTTACAGGCTTTGTTAGAAATTATGATGTATTTCTGAATCAGCTGAAAACCCAAGTTAATCTGAATGTTTTACCCTTAGGGTCATATGACTTGTTGATTGGCATGGATTGGCTTGAACAGCATAGAGTAATGCTTAATTGTTATGAGAAATTGTTTACTTGTCTAAATAATGAAGGTAAAAATGAAACAGTAAAAGCAATTCATAGGAATATTTCAGTAAGACAAATTTTTGCATTACAAGTTAAGAGAGCTACCAGAAAAGGCTGTAAAATGTTTGTTGTTAATGTTATTAATGACGAATGTTCATCTAAAGAAGACAAGTTAAAACTGGAGGATATTCCTATCCTTAGGGACTTTTCTGACGTATTCCCAGAAGAAATTCCAGGATTACCTCCGAAAATGGAACTTGATTTCACCATTGAGTTAGTACTAGGTGCAGTACCAAACTCAAAGGATCCCTACAGGATGAATATTCTAGAGTTAAATGAGTTAAAATCTCAGCTGAAGGAATTAATAGATAAAAATTGCATAAGACTAAGTGTGTCTCCTTGGGGAGCACTAGTAATTTTCGTTAAAAAGAAGGACGGTACCATGCGATTGTGCATCGATTACTGTCAGCTTAATAAAAAGACAATTAAGAACCGATATCCCTTACCCCGCATAGATGATCTATTTGATCAAGTACGCGGAGCAGAGATATTCACTAAAATTGATTTAAGGTCTGGATATCATCAAGTTAGAATAAAAGACGAAGACATATTCAAAACCGCATTCAGAACGTGATATGGACACTATGAGTTCGTAGTTATGCATTTTGGGCTAACCAATGCACTGGCAGCATTCATGTGTTTAATGAACAACGTTTTGCATAAATATTTGGATAAGTTTGTAGTTGTGTTCATTGATGATATTCTGATTTACTCAAAAACTAAAGAGCATGATGAACATTTAAGAATAATTCTGCAAGTTTTAAGAGAACATCAGCTTTACGCTAAGTTCAGTAAATATGATTTTTACAAAGATAAAATACAGTACTTAGGTCACATAATTTCTAAAGACGGAATTTATGTCGACCCTGATAAGATAAAGGCACTTAATGAGTGGCCTGTCCCTAAAGATGTAATTGACATTCGGTCATTTATGGGAATAACAGGTTACTATCGAAAGTTTATCGAAGGGTTTTCAAGAATTGCGAACCCCATTACTTCTTTGTAGAAAAAGGGGAAGAAATTCAAATGGGATCAAAAGTGTTAAGAAAGCTTTAATAAGTTGAAAGAATTATTAACCACTGCACCAATTTTAAAAATTGATGATCCTAACAAAGACTTCGTTGTATGCACTGATGCGTGCAACAATGGACTTGGAGGGGTCTTAACTCAAGAAGGTCATGCTATTGCTTTTGAGTCTAGAAAGTTAAAAATCCACGAAAATAACTATGGGACTTACGATCTTGAGTTGGCAGCCGTGATACATGCACTAAAAATGTGGCGCCATCACTTGATTGGAAGAGAGTTTATACTAATGACAAATAATAAGGGTTTAAAGTATTTGTTGGATCAAACAAATCTTAACGCAAGGCAAGCTAGATGGCTAGCTTTCCTTAGTGAGTATGATTTCGAGATTCAACATATTAAAGGGAAAGAAAACAAAGTTGCTGATGCCTTGAGCAGAAATGCCAAATTGAGTTTTGTGGCAGCAATCAGCACGTTTAAGACAGATCTGGAAAATCAGATTGAAGAAGGAATTAAACAAGATGAAAAGTATCAAATTTTGTTGGATAAAGTCACTGAAAATTTATCTGAAAATTTAATAACAGATTACAACATTGATAAAAAGGGCTTAATGACCTATAAAAACAGAATTTATGTACCAAATGTGTCAAGGGTTAAGCTGTTAATTTTGGATGAAGTTCATAAGAGTCCTTATTCAGGACATCCAGGTTATCAGAAAATGATAACTATGTTAAGAAAGGATTCTTTTTGGCCCAACATGAAGAATGAAGTGGTTGAATACATAGCTAGATGTTTTGAATGTCAGACCATTAAGGCTGAACATCAACATCCAGCTGGACTATTGCAGCCATTGCCAATTCCATAATGGAAATGGGAGATCATAAGTATTGATTTTATTACAGGTTTGCCTAAAAACCAGAAGCAGAATGACTCCATAATGGTGGTTGTGGACAAGTTAAGTAAGGCTGCTCATTTTATTCTTGTTAAAACCACTTTTAAAGCTTCTAACATTGCAAATGTATTTATGAAGCAAATCTTTCGCTTGCACGGAATTCTAAAGGTAATCATTTCTGACCGGGACTCTAAGTTCACTGGAAATTTTTGGACAGCGCTGTTTAAAGGTTTAAATACTAAACTAAATTTCAGCACTTCTTTCCACCCACAAACAGATGTTCAAACAAAAAGGGTAAACCAAATTTTAGAAGACATGCTAAGAATGTATGTCAAAGATCAACCATCTAAGTGGGAAGATTATTTACATTTAGCAGAAATTGCATACAATAATCATTATCAAGCATCTACAAAGTTAAGTCCATTTGAGATTTTGTATGGAAGAAAATGTTGTACTCCTATTTCTTGGGATAACCCTGTAGACAGATTAATGCTAGGACTAGATTTATTGAAAGAAATGGAGCTAACCGTGAAATAGGTTCAAGGTAACTTAAAGGTTTCCCAAGATCGAAAAAAAAGTTATGCAGATTTGAAACACACTAAAAGAGAATTTCAGGTTGGAGACCATGTTTTTATAAAGGTAAAACCCAAGAAAAGTTCTTTGAAGCTTCGGAGTTGTGTTAAACTAGCACCAAGGTACTGCGGACCATTTGAAATCCTATCAAGGATAGGAGCTGTCGCATTTGAATTGGCTTTGCCATCTGATTTAAAAATCCATAATGTTTTTCACATTTATGTTTTAAAGAAGTATGTGCACGATGCTACTCATGTGCTGAATTGGAATGACATACAGGTGGAGCCCGAAAGAGATTTTCAGGTGGAACCGGATTGTATTCTTGACAGGAGGGAGATTATGCTTCGGAATCGTACCATAGGGAAAGTAAAGGTGTAATGGAAGCACCTTAGCCCTGATGAAGCTACCTGGGAACTGGAAATTAAAATGTGGGCAGCATATCCAGTTTTGTTCCAGGAAGGGTCGGATGATGAATAAGCAACATCAAGGACGATGTTGAGCTTAAGTGGGGGTGTTTGTAACATACCCTTTTTGTTGAAGAAACATTTTATGTTGGAAACATTATGTTAATTTTTATTGCAAAGTTTTGTATTGGACAAGTGTCCAAGGATGACTGTAATTGCACAATATTTTATTATTTAATAAATAAAAATAAGAGACAAACACCTAAGGGGACTATTGAAAGAGTGGTTACTGATCCACTAGGTGGAATGGAATTTGGGTTAGAAGGCAATGGACAAGTGGCAGCATCATGATGCAACTAACTAGCTGTTGGTATGGGACAACTCCCTTGAAATGTGGTCATAGTGCCTTGGAAGGTGGGACTGGAGCTTGAGGCTCATTTATTCAAAACTGACCACTAAAGACCTAGGCAATCTGTATAAGAGCCATCAAATTATGAATTGAGGTTCATCACTTTTCCCGATGAGGAAATTTACCTTGTGGTTTTGCTGTGCTTGCACCCAAGAGATTTGATGAGGGGATATGCTAAGTTTTTTATCATGTTGTGAGTCTGCCTATTACTATTGAGTGCAAAAGTTACATTGTTGAGTGCAAAAGGCATACTTTGAGTGCAGAAGTTATATTACCTAGTGCCTTGCTTCTACACAGATTCCATCTACTTAGTGGTTCAGTTAGCAGGCTCGGGGGTCCAAAGGAAGCAAGTACTTTGGTTGCTTCTTCTAGAGAAGGTTGGGAGGAACAGGCCTCCTTGGGTGTTTGTCGGCCCTATCTTCATTTAAAGGTTCTATTTGTTTATCTGCAATTAAGTAGTTAAATTTTATTTATGTGAAATTAATAACTTTATGTTTACAGTAATGACAAATTGAATAGAATATTCCTCTGCATTTTTCCCCATGCAAATGGTTCTACATCGTACTCTAGTACAGAGGAAGAGATTAAAGTAGATGAATTGATAGGTATATACCCAGATAGATGAGAAGATCAATATTGTTGCAATTCATTAGTTTTCCTATCATTGATATTCTGTTTGAGATAATATAATTATGTGTTCTTTTTTTTCTCATTAGTTTAATGTTTTAAAAATTCATTGTATTTCTTTCACTATACTGTATTGAAATAACAGCTGCAAAAACATTTATTTTCCTAAGTACAGAGTATTGTTAATCATAACTGTTAACGAGTATATATATCTTGAAAACAAACAATTTTTCATATTTCCAGTATTGAAATTATTTATCTGATTGCATAGAGTTAAAAGAAAATTTTAACAGCTGCAAAGTAAATAGCATCCTCAAGTAATTGATTTCATCCTATTCTGACAGTGATAGTTTAGTCTAAGATTTATATTATTTTCATGTGATCTTCTAACCTTGCAGCAGTTTTCTATTCATTTTTCCTATTTATTATTTTATGCAAAGTAACCGTAAGTAGCTGGCATCTCAGTTAGAGATACATGAGTCGAATAAACTCTTGAGATTTTATCAGAACTTTATAAAATTAATTTATAATAGTTTTGATAAACATTCTGAACACTCGACTGAAACCCTAAACACTTTAATATTCGTTTCACCAATATTTGTTTACAACAGAGCTATTAATTACATCTTTAAAATAGTATCAAGCTTTGAACATCTAACAGAGCGAGTGGTCAACCACTTAGGTTATTTCGTTATATATTTAAAAGCTTTAATCATAAATATCGCAGAGTGTAGATTTGCATACATTAGCATTTCTAGGTTCTTTTATTTTCTTTCAAAAATAAATAGCCTAAGGCTCTCAGCTTTATCAATGTCGTAGTTAAAAACCAAACCATATTATATTTTAAACATAAACTGTATTAATAATGTTTTTCAAAATAGTAACACTGTGTTTCTTTATACATACATTTGAGGGTTTACCCCATAAATCTGTTACACATAAGCAAAGCATTAAAACAACACATGGCTGGGCCGATAAAGTGAACAGGACTAGGGTTCACCCTCTATCCTTAAACATTTCATTCAAACATCATTTCATTTAAAACGATTGCCAGGATCCAGCATCAAATATTGGACGAGCAGCATCATCAACAAGTTATGCCAGGAGAACCTACGAGGGGTTATACCACCGAGGCTTACCGGGTAGAGCGAGCTTGGACCCTTCCATAGAGCTTTTATCATTGCAATCCTCCAAGACGATGTCAATACCTACCAAAGAAACCATTACAAGGTTTAAACCCATTTTAAAAACATTAAGATGTACGAAGTTCAAACTTTACACATTGCAAACAATACTCATAGAGTCGAAAACATTACCTCTGTTTGCAGGAGAACGAAGCTGGAACGCCGATAGCATTGAGATTCAATCCACCTAACAGCTGCAGAGAAAGTTTCAAACGCTACGATTTTCACCATCGATCTCATTTAAAGACCTCAGGTTCTAATCAAAACCCTAAAACACAGTAGAGAACCTTGAGAACCCTCTAGCAAATTACACGACGAAAGCAACAGAGCAATCAACACTCAAAATCCATTAACAACCTGAAACTATCATCAATTTAACTGCAGGTCTCACCATCGAACCCGAGGAAGGAGTCCTCAGGCATTCGGCCTTCAAACCCTACAACTATGCGGCTTGTCGGCCTCTCTCCAAGCCCAGTCTCTCCAAATGAATGCCACGGAGTGTTACAAGCGGAAGTATAGAGCAGTTAGGTCAAAACCCAAACCCGAGGACAAAATCCGATCGACGGAGGAGATTAAGCCAGCTGGGGATCACGAAGTTCAAAACACCGAAACTTACAAAGTTCATTAATAGCTCAACCAACGCAGAGTCCAGCTCGGAGGAATTTCACCAGGTTACTATCACATAGCTCGGATTATCATCTGCATTTTGCACAAGAGTTCACGTGGAAACCACCACCTATACAGCCAACGGGACATTCCACCGAAGGAGTGGATGGGAGCATTAAAAGCTTAGCTCAGACACGTTAATCATAACCATCGCAGGACTGCAGAGCAATAAAGAACCCTCGTATTCCATTAATGTTGCATTGACACAAATATCACCGTATTAATATTACATGTTATGAAATGTTATCGCACATATTGCATACTGTTGTATCTAGGGTTACGCAATGCATTAAACCATAAAGTTCCAATGTATAGTGCACATCATATAGATTGTTTATACGATGCATAGATCGCTTTACTAATGTAACATATAGTATTTACATTAGCAATAGAGTTAATTGCAACGAGCATCGCACCATTATAAACAGTTCTAACCCCACTATATTGATATATAGTTTTGATGACTAGTATCGATAACAAATAATGAAGTGTTTAGTTCACTACAAGGAATCTAGTGTTATGATATTGATACATTGTAACATTACAATTTCATTTAGTATAAATGTAAATCAAGGGGTCAATCTAGTTTTATGGTTTCCATTTAAACATTAGGTCATATGTTACATAGCATGGGATTTGACATATAGGTAGAGGATCATTTCAATGCACATAGAAGTGATATGATATCCCATTAAAATCTTAATTAACATATCAAAGGATTAGTATAGATTTCTATAATTTCACCATTTTGCTTTAGTAATATCATCCAATAATGGGAGTCTCATGTCAAAACTGTTTTACAATAATACTTGTATTTTGAAATGTAAAACTTATCTAACCCTTGCAGGTATTAGAATAGAAAGTAACCTATGTTTCTATGACGCGAGTAAATATGAAAGATAGAACGTCCATATATTTGAGCAGATAGTGATAACAGTGATTTCCGCAAATTGTATAAATAACTAGAATAACATTTGTTAAATTGAAAGAACAACCTGGATATCCATACCATTAACATCTTGCATGTACAGAAGTACTTTCGCTATCCTATTACAAGGACGGCTAGCTAAAATAAATATTAAATTGCTTGAAGAACTTGAGTTGTCGTATTACCTTACCTGCGAATCTGCAAAAAGAAACAAGTACAATGCTTTAGCTATCAAATCTAAGTAAACCTCAGGGCACCCCGTAGGAACCCCTAGCTGTTAGTATTTATCACCAGAACTGTATCGCATGGGAAATTAAATATTGTTTATAGAATTATATTTTATTTCAAATGAACTGCTGTCTTATTATGTTTAAGAATTAAAATTTGTCAATTGTGTTAAACTTCTATTAGTTAAGTAGTTAACAAACATTTTATTTCCGCAATTAGCATTCTTCGTAATTAATGCTACTTTAAATATTTTAAATTTTAGTAATTTTTTTTGGGCTGTTACAAGTAGCCCTAGCATCATTAAATTCGACACTACTGATGTCCAACCTCGCTTACCTTACCACGTGGCTTTTCAAATCCATGTGAGGTGCTTGGATAAGTTCGTTAAACATACGGTTGTTGACGAAGGTGCTTCCACCTCAGTAATGTCGTTGGATTGTTGGAAATCTCTTGGCTCTCCTCCCTGTCAAAATCTATGACCATGCTTACTACGTTCGATGGTCAGTCGTTTAGGCCGCATGGTATTCTCCCTTCCCTTGAGGTCCACTTGGGTGGGAAATCCATGCCTATTGAAGTCGAGGTGGCTGAAGCACCCATAGACTACAACCCTCTTCTGGGTAGGAATTGGATCTACACAATGAGAGCGATCGTGTCCTCTGTGTTCAAAGTTATTTGTTTTCCTCTTGAAGGCATAATTGTGACGGTTGATCAACTAGACTTCTCTAGTTCCAATTCCGTAGCATCGCCAAGAACTGTTGTTCCCCAAATCGAAAATTCTCAGCCAACAACTGAGAATATTAGTGTAGGATTGTATCCATCTTTGATGGGATCTTTCAACCTCCCTGCACCAACATCCTTCATAGGAACCATCTTCGATGATGCTCTTTCCTCGTTGAATCATGTACCTTTCCGGACATCATATTTTAGTGATCCGTGGGATCCACCTTCCACGAGTTTCCTTGTTGAGCATATATGTCAGCTTTTTTGTATTTGTTGGTTAGATGGAATTGCTGTAAAAATCCCATCAACTTGTAGTGTTGTTTTTGTTGTAGCTTATTTTAGGCTTGCAATTACTAGAATGATTGGTGATTAGTGTGAATGATGGCAACCTTGCCCATAAAATAGCGCTTCCACTTCTTAACAGGTTGAACTAAGGGATAGAGTTCCTTATGATATGTAGGGTAGTTTAGGATGCCGCCATGGAACATTTTAGAATGATAGCATACTGGCCTCCCTCCTTGCATCAAGATCACTCCCATGGCATACCCACTTGAATCTATCTCTAATTTGAAAGGATTCTGCAATTTGGGCAATGTAAGAACTGGTCTCTAATTGATCTTTCTCTTGAGCTCCTCAAAGGATTTCTACTGATTCTCCCCCCACTGGAACCCCATGTTCCTAGTTGTTATGGAATGGAGAGGTGCAACCATAGCTAAAAAGGAAGCTATAAAATTCCAAAGGTATTGTGATTCCCTAAAAAATCTCCTAACTTTAGTGAACTTTGTATGAGTAAGCCACTAAGTGATGGCCTCCATCTTCACAGGATAAATCTCCGGTTCTCCTCCACCAATCACATACCTTAAATATAGTAAGGACTACTGAGAAAATTCACATTTCTTAATATTTTCCAGTAGTTGATGCTTTTTCAAGGTCTCCAAAACTTGCTTGATATGTGATATATGCTTTTCCCAGATTTTGTTATGAACCAATATTTCATTTAAATACACTATCACAAATGAATATATGAAACGACACAATACATCATTCATAAAACACAATGTAGTTGGTGCATTACATAAACCAAAAGGAATTACTAACCATTCGTATAGACCTTTCCTAGTCTTGAAGGTGGTCTTCTAGGTGTTCTCTTCTTTCACTTGTACCTGGTGGTATCTTGATTTGGGATCTAACTTGGTGAATTACTCGACATGCTGCAATTGATCTTGCAAATCACTAATCTTGGGCAGAGGGTATCGATTCTTGAGAGTGATCTTATTCGGATCTTTGTAGTCAATACACATCCTCCAAGTCCCATCCTTCTTGGGTACTATGATAATAGGTGACCCATAAGGTGAGGTGCTTGGTCAGATTACTCCATACTCCAACAGTTGTTGCAATTGCTTCTTCACGTCTTCTACTTCTAGAATAGATTGTTTGTATAGTTCGATGTTCGGCAATGGAGAATCTAGTAATAATTGTATCTCATGCTTCACTTCCCTCTTAGGAGGTTTCCCTCTAGGCTCCTAGAGCACTTTTTTTTATGCCTGCAAAAGGTTCTCCAATTGGTATTTTTTCTCTTTAGTACATCCCTCTAGAGAGGCCTTTACATTTACCGATTCACCTTCTTGCTAATTATGTCTTAAGGAAAGAAACACAAAGCTTCAATGTGAAATGATTAGCTTTCTCACTTGGTTGGCACTTATTAGTGAGATATTTGATTTAGCTTTTTCCACATTGATGATGAAATATTTCCTATCCTTGATTGAGTGGTATTAGTTTTCTCTCCTCATGAAAATAGATTCCCTCTGATACATGTAGGGGATTCCAAACACTACACCACAAAACATCAAGAGGTACTACGTCTACCTCCACTTAATCAATATAATTTGCAATTATGCCAAATTATTCTTGCACTATTTTGTGACCCTAAGTTTCGTATTCATATTTACCCATATGAGTGGATAGGGGCTAGGGTGATCATCTACTTCCAATCCAAGCTTACATAGCAAATATTCTGCTATGATATTGGCTTGTGAATCGGAGTCAAATAGAGCATCTACCTTGGTATTATTGATTTGGATCTTGATATGGAAGAGTTTTGACATCTCCTTCTCTTCCTTGTGATGAAGGTTACTCAGATTCACCTCCTTTTGCACTTAAGTGTAGACAATATACTCATCCACATATGAGTTTCTCTCTACCCCTTTGCTAGAATATGGCTAGAAGGTTCTTTTTCTTAGCATCCTTCTTGTGATTCTTAGGGTTCATCTTTGGATGTAGCTTCCAACACTTGTCTTCAGTGTGACCATCAATGTTGCAATGGTTAAATTGGTTTTTTAGATCCTTCCACTGATGTGTCGTGGTTGTAGCATTCTTATATTTTCCTTTCGACTTCTTCTTCCCCTCCTTGGAAGCATCTTGGATATATTTCTGTTTGGAACCACTTGGTTGTCCTTTCTTGTGGCCTACATTTTTCAAGTACTATGCTTGCACACATGCCTCGTTAATTATCTTGGGCTTGAAGAGCATCACTTTCTTTAGTAAATGACTATGTAGAATCCCCGGATACTTGAGGAGTATATTAGGATTCTTAGGTGAGATACCCAACATGATAGCCATCTTTCCGAATTCAATGGTGTACTCTTGCACACTCTGCCCTTGCCTTTTCCTGAAGTAATTCCAATAGATCCATTGGTCCTATACATAGCTAATTGGGTATAAATGGGACTTAATGAGAGTTTTTAAATCCTTCCACTTAGTTACTGGCGGATCACCCTACAGCCTAAGTTCCTTCATGTGGATTTCCAACCAGGTTAATGCACGACCCTCTAATTTCAGTCGAAAAATGAATTTTTTCACTCCTCATCTATTTGATGGACACTAAAATAGACCTCTAATTGCTACAACCAATGATTCAACTTCAAATCGTCGATCTTACCTTGGTATGGATTGATATCGACTTTCTCCTCCCTCTTGAAGAGATTTTGGGAAGAAATATTGGTATTGGAACTCCATTACTCTTTCGTGGGCTCTTTCATCGGTTCCTTTTATGGGTCAATTTTATCTTATGATTTTCCCTCTTATCCGATCTCTGAGTTAGAGCCTCCAAAATCCCCAAAAGATCCAAACTTCCTCTCTAGAGATACCATGAGGATTGACATGTTACGTGAGATATAAACGACTTGTATTTCCAACTTTGTAAATCGTTGTTCATAATTGTTCGCCTCTCCTTGACTATACCCGTCCGCCATGGCTAGGGTTTGAATACTTTTTATTTATTCAAAAACTAGATCCTACAATTTCCCATAAAACCCCAAAGAAAAGTGTTATGATACCAATATGATCTGTAAACTATTGCGGATATTCCATTGAAACAATTCATCATACTGGACCTTACAACTTAGTCTTTTTATTAGCTTATTTCCAGTGAATGCTAAATAAACTGGAACTGAAACAAGAATAACTAGAGCAAAGAAATACACAATCCACGCAATAACACGAAATCTACCTTAGGAAAACACATTGTGGGGAAAAAACTAGCCATAAATGAGGACTATGTCTTCTCTTTTATATAGAATGCAGATACAAAGGAAAATTAGAAATGGTACTCTTTGTGGAGTTACCTATGACTCTTTGGCCAGAACGACTAGTACATGGTATCCTATCTCCCATGTTCTTCCCTAATATCCACTCTTGTGTTGTTGCTCAACTATGGAACAATACAATCACATAAGAAGGATGGAACCCCTTTTCCTCCTAACGACCATGTATTTAACATAACCTGATAGCCATCTAGGGTTAATTTTAGGGTTTTTGCATACCTCAACTCCTGAATAGGGTTAGGATTTTGGACCTTCTAGAATGTTCTTTAAAGTACACACATGACTAGCTCCACATGTGTGAGAAATGAGACTTGGCATGGAATCCACTCGATACCGTGGCAGTCAACTAGATAAGTCAACTCACGAGAGGCTAACTTTTGCATACATAATCCGTTTGAGACAATTCTTAGACTGTTGGAAAGGTATCAGAGAGTAGAATCGCATCGAGGGACATTGCACAAGTGATAAACTTTTGACTCCAAAAAATATCGTTTAGACCCTCAAACAGGCCCTGAAAGGTTCTGGACCCCAAATCTGCAAAACAAGACATGCCCCTAAAATGGGCCCTACTAGCCAAGTCATCTAATATTTTGACCCCAAAAGCATCCAAATAGATGAAAAAATATATATTGATCCATTTCAGATCAATAGTTATTGTTAAACTACAATATGCCTTCCCTCTTACAAATATTATTTTTTCAATACTAAAATTCCAATTAAAATAATGAGAAGTACCATATTAAAATTAAGTAATCACTTATGTTCAAGACAATGATCGCATTCAATCTTATATGCCATCATCTTCGTTATTTCCATTGATTTGTTGATGCCCTGCAACTAACTTTGATTAGCTTAGTACTTCAATTTATTAATTACATTCAAGTTACCATTAATTTGTTTTTTATTTTTTTTTATTTTTAAGAGAAGACTATATATTATATAAAAAGCAGAGATTTACATCGAGCTTCTGTCAAAACAAATATCCCACCCCCCATTCAGACCTTCCAATAACCATAACAATTTCCCTTACAATTCGAGAAACCAAAAGTACCCCTCCCCAATGGGGAAAACATGGCTTTTACTAGTCTTACTATCGCTATTGGACATGAAACATAAACCTCCTACAGACAACTGAAACACAACATAGACTATACTATTCCGACCACCTATAGATATGATGGATCAAAATTTAATTTCAAAGACCAGAAGCAACACTCATGGAACCTGGCCACTAGCAGACGAAACTCGCACATCCATAAATTGCACTCCTACAATAGAGCCTCCTTTAGCAGCCGAACTCAGAAGAAACATAATGCCAAAGTGTTTTGCAATTACATCAATTTTTTTGTGCATAAGTCTGGAATCCGCCCAACGTTCTTTCCAAAAGTTAACCAACATCTCATCTCCTTGGTTTTTTCCCTCCTACTTCAACAAAATTTGCCCCAAAATACCTTTTATGATCCAAAACATTGAAAATGCCTTTTCAAACAACGTCAACCGATCCCAGGTAGAATCGAGGTCATGAATCCAATCTTCCAACACTGAGAATTCCTCCGTAGGCTTCGCAACCTCCATGTTTGCCCATATTTCCCTCTCAACCTCCTCAATTTCGTCATGAATCGCCTAAGGGATTGTCACCTTATACATCCACACAACATGGGCATCATGGAGCTGCTCACGATTGGCTTGCTTCTGATCAGCACTAGCCTGTCCTTTACCTTCCATGTTTATCTCCATCATCACAGACCCTCCATAGCCCAAATCACTCACGGTCTTCAGTTCTACCACCTTCCACAGATAATCAACGTTATATATCAACATACGATCCCAATCTTCCTCCTTATACCTCGAGGAATCCTGAATGACATCATAGTTATTGAATGTCGTAATGTCGTTGCAGAATTCCCACATCAAACTATAATTATCGTACCCATGGACAGATCGCCACCAACGATGGTGAAAATACCCTGCACATAAAACATTTGCTTCATCCCATCTTGGTTGTCACCATTAATTTCCATCATAGTTCCCGTACTTCCCTTCTAGATAACAACCTGCTCCCAAATCCATTGAGTGATTTGATTATTATTATCTTCTTGTTGCATGATTTACGAACACACATCCCTCTATGACACCATGTGCCCCAGCCACATGCACCTCTTATGGTTTGAAAACACCCGCATCCACAGAACTTATGTCATGTCCCAAATTGGCATTGGGTCACAATGGCCTAAGCACATTGGACATATTCATTAGATTTTGTCAAATTGATGCTAAGGGTCAAATAATTGCCAAGGAGGAAAATTACTAGTTTCCTAGGTTTGGGGTGGAAGCTTTGGGATTTGCAATAAGGGGAATAATAAATTATGTTTGAACATTAGAATGGAATAAATATTTAATAAATGAGCTAAATAAATATATACAAGTGGAAATCAAAGTGGCATTTGATCATGAAGACACATGGAGGAAGGGGGAACCACCTATGGCTAGATTTCCCCACTACACTTGGCATCATTCTCTCACCAATTTGAATTCAAGGTGAATGGTAACATACTTGGGGGAGTTCAAAAGGTATTATTCATTACATGAATCATCCAAGTTCGGAATGTAGAGGAAGAGTAACTCCCATGGAAGAGGAAGAGGCAATTTGGAGCTAGTGAGACACTTGGGCTAGATTCCCTAGCTCTATGACAACAATGATGAAGATGCTATGACACCTATGACACAAATCAGACCTGAAGGCTGAAATATGACATATATGACATGTCAGGGCTAAAAATAGCCTCCAAGAGGGTGCTCAAGGGAGTTAGGGCAGCTAAGATGCTTCCACATGTGATTTGGTGGAAGTGGGAGACTAGGAATTGTTGTACAAGTGGCGTTCTTTGGAATCTCTTCCCAACTTGAGTTGGCATGAATCTCTTGGAAGGAATTCGACCCATGGAGTACATTAGAAGTTTATAAATGTCAATAACCAAGAATGAAACCAGCTTTTGATCATTTGAGAAATTTGCAATTGCATTTGTGAAGAGGGAGAGCTAGTGGATGACTAGTTTCTTGCCTTAGCCAATTTCGAGGGTGAAAGATTCCCATCCAAGTTGGTAATTGGAAAGGACATTCAAACCTTTAATTTGGAGATTTAATGGAGTCACTTTTTGCACGTGTAAGCTACAGGGAAGGTCATGGTTTCTTCTAATGCATCACATTCTCTCAACCATTTCTAATTTTGAAGGCATATTCTTGCTCCTTGAGGGAGGGCGTTTTTGGTGAGCTATTGTACTATTTGAGGGAGCTTCTAATGCCCCATTTATTTTTTAATATGAATTAAATACTCCGTTCTTCATCTCCAAAAATTTCAGGTCGAAATTCCAAGTAGAAATGTATAAATCTCATTTTTAATGAAAGAACAGTGCCATTTCCCCACTACTTTGTTGTGAACCAATGTAATGTTGATGGATTCGAATGGATAAGTAAAATAATGATGGTTTATTGATGAATGGAATTTTATTTATGTAGTATACAAGCTTCATGTTCAGTGCTCAAGCATTTGAAGTCATTTTACTCAATTTATTTACATTTGGAGAAGATTTGGTGCCATTTCCCCAAGGGTCGAACTAGTGATTTTGTTGTTGTTTGGGAGAGGTTTGGAACAAACTTAATAACTAATTGATGGTTCATTTGGGACCTTAATAACATCCTTGAGACATCCCCTACCTCTGTTCATAAATTCGAGTGGGTTTGGAGGCATTTGGGAAGCCATTTTCAGTACTTACCCAAGGGGGATTTGAACCCCAAATTACTAGTAAAATTGCATACTTGGTCCAAAATCTTAAGAGAGTTTTCAGAGGTATTTTGGTGGCCATATCTCATCCCTGAACATAATATTAAAGTCCTAATATCAGTCATACATCTTCCTTGAAGATTTGAAGGCATTTGGAGCCAATTTGAGACCTAGAGACCAATACTAGTCAAAGGGAAATTACTAGTAAAGTTCCCTACATTGGCCAGAATTGAAAGAGGATTTTCAGAAGTATTTTAAAGGTCCAAAAGCATCCCTGAAACACATATTTATGTTCTAACATCATCCATATACCTTCTCAGAATATTTGGGAGCAATTGGAGCAATTTGGATACCTAGAGCTCAAAACTAGTCAAAGGTCGAACTAGGGAAAAAAAAGTGAAAATTTGCCATTTTAATAAAATTCCCAACAAGGGACATTACAACTTACCATTCATTTTTTATATTCTATTATAATTTCTATTGTTTTCAAACACATAATTAAAAGTATATTAATTGTCATAAAAATTGAGGATTTTATTATAAAGGTTTATTTATTATTTACAAGTGGAATTATTTATGGAGTATTTGAGTAGTCTTCCCATGATGACACAACCAATATGGGGCCTAGTCCAAGGGGGTACCTACCCTTCTAACCTTATCACAACAATCCAATGTCTCATTGGGGATTTGACCTCGAGTGGGGAGAGTATGAAACTTACATCCTCACCATTCAAACTATTGACCTTAGAAGGAAATATTTCTAGAACTATGAAGGTCTTGCACTCTAGCCTCAAGCCATTTGAAAGTTTGTGGGGAATGTGAACAATTTTTTTTATCAATCTATTACATAAGATGCCCTTAATTCAAGTTGAAATTGGGAATAAGGAGGCACATATATTTTAGAATCATAACTATAGAACTCCAAGATGGAGTTAGAGGATTGCAAGTAACTAAATATTTCTAGAAGTGATTCTTAAACTATTCACTTTCCTTTTTCTTGGTGATTTTGGGAGATGCAATGCACATGAGTAACTTTGTTTGTTTCTTAACATTAATTATTCCATAGCACAAAATATTTCTCTAACAATTAATTATTTGTCCTAATATTCTAAATTTCAGGATTATTTTCTTATATTCATGGAGCAATGGAGTTTTCAAAGAAGGATATCATCGAGCTCCAATGAACTCAAGTTAGAGGAGCAACCCACCAAATTTCACACCTAATGCACTTTCAAAGACTTTCACAAAAAGGTAGCATGTGGCTTATTTCGCAAAGATGAAATATGAACTAAAGACAAAAATTGAAGAGCAAAAATATTACATTTTTTTTGTAAACTTGATTCGATGATATATTAATTACAGGGGAAAAATATATGAGTTGGTGTGGATGGCCTGCCACTAGGGAAACGAGACCAGACACATAATCAGAGTTTAACCACTATTTTCCAATTAGAGTTTGAAGAAAAAATAGTGGAGCTAATGCTCCTTATAGGTGTAACACATCCCTTCGACAAATGCATTTTATAGTGCATATTAACTATAAAGTAAGATAGCAGAAGCATGAATGTTTTTTCAAAAGACCCATTAATCCTTTAACAAATGCATAAAACTTATAATATTGGAAGCATACACTAATCTATGAGACGTTTGTTTAATAAAATTCATACAAAATAGTTTAATACACAAATGCACAGTTAATAGTAACCCATGCATAGTAAGAATTGCACGGTAAAACTTTTGCTTATGGACTACACGTAAAACTACACAATTTTAGAGCATAATTTTATTTGTCTACCCATAATTAGGTAACTTCAACTTATCCTTTTCCTTTCAAAACTTACTGTACAGTAAGTTTCATATTAAATAAGAGATTAAGACATATATTAATACACCCAAAATAATAGTAAACTATGGTGTTTTTATTAAATACGTTTACTCGACCATAACTAAATTTGGCCCATAAACAATATTTCCAATTCTTTTCTTATAAATTTTATTATTACGAATTCCGACCGTTTTTCATAAACTATGCTAAAAGAGCTTAGTCAACTGATCAACTAAAATCCTCCACCGACTATAAAATATATATATAGTCTATTTTGACTAACCCGACAATTATGAAAATAGAGAGCTTTTAAATATAAATATATAGTCTACTTCGACTAAAACATATAGTTGTGGGATATTCCAAATATTTCCTTAAGACAAGGAAAAATTATTATTTTCCAAATATATGCATATTTCCATTTCACTAAGTCAAGGAAAAATTAATTCAACAATTCTCTTATAAAACTAAAATAAAATTGCCAACCGTAATAATTTAGTCTACCAACCGACTAAATGCATTACCTCTTTTAACTAAATTAAATAATTTAACCGATAGTCAATCACCAAAACTTTATTAAATAATTATATCAAGCAATTTCTATTTCTATTAGGTAAATTGGTCGAACCCAACCCTTTAGACAAATTTCGAACCCAACTCAATTACCAAAACTTTATTAAAGATTTATGTCAAGCAATTTTTATTTCTTTTACCAATTAACTTCAACTTATATTTTCAAGTTTAGTCAGGAAATTTTACCTACTACTTCATTTATTTTAATGAACTATTTCTTTTCCGACTAATTCCCTAATGAATTGCATATTCATTTTTTGGAACTTAGGAGCTACACGGTAAAACAATAAAACTAGCATTATCACACATACCTGGGTAATAAAATTATCTTTTTGCCATAAAGCTTTAAGTTAATGGAAAATAATAGAAATGAACAAAATTCAAGCTTATTTATCCATTCTTAAAAAATTTCCAAACCTTGTGCTCTTCGACACAATTTAATTAAACATTACAATTTCAAACCGGAAAATTAGCATTTTGTACATGAAATAATTTTTGACTTGTAATTATTTCATGCCCATGAACTAATCCAAATAAATATGATTTCCTACCTTGTATACAAACTCATGAAATGTAATAAGGAATTCATGCAAATATTTAATCAACAATTAATTAAATAACATCTCAAAAATTAAGACCAAATTTCTAGGTATTAAACTTATCTGTAAAATATTTGAAATAAGCAATCGGCTTCATGGAATCCACGCTCCACCCAACCGTAGGTAATTCTTCTCATTAATCTCTCAACGGAATTCCACCCCCAAGCCGAGACTCATGCATTCACCATAGGCTCTCACCAATCCCATGTTTCTCTCAGGATTTCCTCACTTGGCAAACAAGATTTACTGGTTTGTTACCAAATCCATGCCAACTGTGCAATCCTTTCCCTTAGCTTCATTCTAACTAGCACCACAGTGAAATGCATCACTGTACCTGTGCTTAGAATTCCACTAAAAGAAATTCTTACACCATTGTCATTTCTCAGGTGCAACCAAAGGCAAATCAAGTGTAAATTAACAACTAGAAAATCAACAAAATAGGCTTGGGATTATAGGTATTCTCGACCAATCTAGCTACCACAAAATTTGGACGGATTGAACTATTTGCTCTGGAACTGGACTAATTACTCTCTCCTCCAACAATTCCAATCGTCCATTCAGTCACAATTTCCTTCAACGCTACAACATTCTCACGCTGGCCTCTGCCTTTTTTTTCCCTTTACGTTCTTTTTTTTGTTTACATCCTCACCCAAAAACACTTGTCAATTTTCCATTAACCTCTTAAATCTCTCTCTTAATTCCCCTTTTAATTTCAAAATAGGTTTAAGGAATTTATTAGGAAAAAGTATGGGTTTATGAAAATTATAAGGTAAGAAGGGTTATATAGGGTCATACTTAGCTTTTTGGTTATATGCCACCCCCCGCCCTTACTGACCTAGGTGAATACATGAGTCCATGTTCATTCAGCGTGTTGGCTCTACCATTGCCAGTTTAATTTTTATATTAATAGAGAAAAATACAACATGAGTTCTGCCTCAGAGGGACTCCAAGTCTTTTACAAAATTATATTAACAAAATAATGGGGTTTAACCAGGGGTGTTACATTCCCCTCCCACTTAAATTATACACTGTCATCGGTGTTCATATTGTCCAAAATTTTCAAAATAAACTTTCAAAAACCTCATATACATTTATCAGTCTTCAAACAGATGGGGATACTCTTCCCTCATCTCATCTTCTAGCTCTCAAGTCGCTTCTTCAGGATTGTAGTGGGTCCATTGGACCTTTCAATGTCTGATGGCCCTATTTCGAAGTGTCTTGGTTCTTTTGTCCAATATGCAAATGAGTTGAACCTAAATTTCCCCTTCGATTTCTACCTGTATCACAGACCAATTAAGAATATGATTAGGATCGTACACATATTTCTTTAATAATGATACATGGAAAACATTATGTATTCTGACAATAGGTGGAAGAGCAAGTTCATAAGCTACAGGTCTGATTCTATTAAGGATTTCAAAAGGTCCACATAATCTAGCTACTAACTTCTTGCAGTTTCCCAAGCTCAATGAACTCTTTATACCTTTCACTTTCAAAAACACCCTGTCCCCAATTTGGAACTCTCTGTGTATTATGTCCATGTTTGCATAATTCTTTTGCCTATCCTAAACTGCCTTCAAATTATGTTTTATCTTTGTTACTTGTTGTTCCATTTCTTGAAGCATTTCAGGTCCCACAATTAGCCTATCCACAGGCTTGTCCCAGCTCATTGGAATGCTACAATTTATGCCATAAAGTGCTTCGAAGGGACTCATCTTCAGTGATGCTTGGTAACCATTATTATAAGAAAAGTCAACAAGGTATAAGTAAGCTTCCCACTTATTGGGTTTGTCCATCACATACATTCTAAGCATGTCTTCAATGATTTGATTCACCCGTTATGTCTGTCCATCAGAATGTGGATGATACGTTGTACTAAGATTTAATTTAGTACCAAATTATTTGAACAAACCTTTCCAAAAAATTGAAGTGATGTTTGGATCGATGTTTGAAACTATTGCCTTAGGTATCTCATGTAACCTGGCAATTTCTTTCATATAAACCTCTACAATCTTGGTTGCTTTGAAAGTTGATTGAACAGGTACAAAGTGGGTTGACTTTGTTAATTTATCAACAACCACCATGATGGAATCATGTTACTTCCAAGTTCTTGGCAACTTGGTAATAAAATATATGGTTACTACATCCCACTTCCATTCCAGAATTGACAATGGATGGAGTAGACCAGCATGATGCGTATGCTCTACTTTAACTCTCTGGCATTCCAAACAACAAGCAATATACATAGCCACTTCCTTCTTCATACTTGGCCAATAAAATTCCTTCTTAATTGCTGTTAAAGTCTTCCGATACCCTGGATGTCCTGCATATGGTACATTATGCATCTCTTGCATTATTATCTTTTTAAGTTCACTTTCAGCTGGCACATAAATTTTGCCATTGAACTGAAGAATTCCATCTTCAGTCATTGAATACTTATAAAACTTTACAAGTTTGCTACCTGACTGTAAGGCTGCTGCAACCTCTTGATAATCATTATCTGACCTTAGTGCCTCATGAAATTTGACCTTCATGTCTGATTTCCAATCACCAATGGCTGAAATTTGCATTAGCTGGCCTCTTCTACTGAGTGCATATGCCACTATGTTCTTCTTTCCTTTTATGTACTTGATTTCAAAATTTAACTCACTTAAAAATTCAATCCATCTAGCTTGTCTAGCATTTAAATGAGGTTGTTCAAATAGATATTTTAAACTATGATGATCAATTTTTAATTCAAACCTGCTCCCCATGAGGTAGTTTCTCCACATCCTGAGTGCATGAATTATTGCTGCCAACTCCAAATCATGAGTGGCATAATTCTTCTCATTTTCTTTTAACTTTCGTGATTCATAGAAAATCATGTGACCATTTTGCATTAAGATTCCTCCAAGTCCTTCCAATGATGCATCAGTGCATACAACATAATCTTTGTCCAAACTCCAGATATGGAAGCTTTAACACTGGAGCCCGAGTGAGAAATTCCTTCAACAAATTGAAACTTTCCTCACATTTTTGACTTCATATGAACTTTACTCCCTTCTTTTGCAAAGAAGTGATTGGATTTACAATTCGGGAAAATGCTTCTATAAATATCCTATAGTAACCTACCAATCCCATGAAAGATCTGACCTTTGTCACATTCCTAGGAGTAGGCCAATCTTCAATAGCTCTTATCTTCACAAGTTCCACTGCTACACCTTCTTAAGAGATAATATGTCCCAAATATAATAGTTGTTTTTGGTAGAAAGAACACTTACAGATTTTAGTGTACAACTTATTCTCTCTCAAGATCCGCAAAGTGATCCTAAGGTGCTCTTTGTGCTCTTCTTTAGACTTGGAATAATCCAAAATATCATCTAAGAATACTTTAATGAATTTATCCAAAAATTCTTTGAATATCCCATTCATTAAGCACATGAATGTGGCTGGGGCGTTTGATAACCCAAAAGGTACTACAGTGTACTCGTAATGCCCATACCTAGTCCAGAAAGTGGTCTTACTAATGTCTTCATACTTAATGTGCACCTAGTGATACCCGGATCTAAGATCGATCTTGGAAAACACCTTTTCCCCTCTCAACTGATCAAAAAAATCATCAATCCTCAGCAAAGGATATTTATTCTTGATTGTGGCTTCATTTAGTTGCCTGCAGTCTACACACAGCCTCAACGTACCGTATTTCTTCTTTGCGAATAGTGTTGGAGCTCCCCAGGGTGAAATAATAGGGTGGATGTACCCTTTATTCAACAATTCTTACTACATCTGCAATTCTCGAAGTTGTGGGGTACTCATTCTATACGGTGCTTGAGATGCAGGCACTGCTCCAGGTACCAAATCGATGGTGAAATCGATGTCTCTTTTGGGAGGAAACCCAAGAACATCTTGGAAAACATATTCAAACTCATTGAGAATGGCATTGCCTCTGCACATGGCTCTGTCCTATCTGACAATTCTTCAGCGTGAATAGCATACAACTGGCACCCTTTACGAATGTATTTCTTCAATTGAATGGATGCTATTTATCTTACTGAAATCGATCTAAGTATTCCTTCTATCTGTACAGAATTTCCATCCTCATCCTGGCAAGTCATGACCTTGCTATGGCAATCCAGAATCGCATGATGCGACTCAAGCCAATCCATCCCCGACAAAATGTCAAAAGATCCCAAAGGAATTATGTCCAAATTAGATTTGGTCTGCAATCCATTCATGGTGAAATTACAGTCTTCAACCACTGCTGTAACTTTCCTTTTCATTCATATAGCTAACTATACCAACCTATGCTTAGGCAATTTTATGCCCACTAGCTTACATCTTTCAACCAAGTTAGCATTAACATAACTGAATCTAGCTCCGAAATCTATTAAAATTGAAACTGGCAAATTGTTTACTTTACCTTCAATTTCTATCATTGATGACTGATGATCCGCCTGGCGATTTCTAAAGCTGCATAGATTCGCGGAATTCTATGAGCTACATCCCCCATTGTAGGTGCTTCCTTCAAATTATAAATTATGGCATCCTTATTCATTTTCTCAGGACAATTGCTGAGATAGTGGACTCCTCCACACCTCCAACATTTAACTGGTGCAGACTTCCCTTGTCCTATTGGTTCATTTATCCTTGGTTCCAATTTCTGATGTGGCTGCTTGAAATAACTAAAGTGTTCCTTCTTACCACCAAAGGGATTAAATCCCTTTTTCCTATATTCCTACTTTACCTTCAGATTACTCTTCCAACTCTTATGAAGGTCTTGTTTGTTCTTACCTTGTTCATACAGGCACTTGGCCTTCCTTATGCACTCTTTCAATGTAAGAGGCTTATCATAATTGATTCGGTCCTTATAGAATGTTGGTATACCACTAAGGAAACGTTGGATTTTCACTTTATCCTCTTGGATGAAATCCACATAACTCAACAGCTCTAAAAATCTCTTTTCATACTCGTCCATGGTCATGTTACCCAATCGAAGTTCAAAGAACTCAAGCATCTTCTTATCATAATACTGTTGTGATAAATATTCTTGCTTGAAGTATCTCTGAAATATTTTCCAAAATAGTTTCCTTTCTTCCAGAGCTTCTACTTGCTTCAATTGTTCCCACCAACGGTAAGATTTTCCCTGAAGGTTAAAAATGTAAATCTCAGCTTCCTGATTGTCTAAATAGTCATGTAATTGCAAATACTTTTTCATATCTTGAAGCCACATCTCTACAACTTCCCTAGACTTCTCTCCATAGAAGGTAGGAGGCTTAAGTTTTCTTAGTTCACCCTGCAAGACATTTTCATCTCTTTTTCTTTTATGTTGTCTTTTAGAGCTATGCTTGTGATGAATTTCAGATTTCATATTTCCATGATGGCTTCCCACTGAATGATAAGGGGAATGCTCCCTTATTGGACTTACATTCCTTTCTCTTGAGTGATGATATCTGTCAGGGATTCCTCTGTTCAAGAACTCTTCACCTTCTCTTCTTTCCACGAAAGTTACTTGCTACACCTGAGTCCTTAGCTGCATCAGGTTCTATATCATTTCCTGATTTAATTGACTATGTTGTTCCATATAATGAAGAATCCTTCCATTTTCTTCCCGAATGTCTTTTAATGTCCAGAACACTTCCTTGGGTTCCATTTCAAACCGATGGCCATTGGACTCTGTCCTTTGGTCATCACCCAGTCTCCTTTCTTCAGCCATCTTGTAATTCTGCCTGCCCACTATTCTTGCAACTGGCAATTACAAGGCCTGGGAAAATTGTATTGTTCTAACAATCAAATTTGATCTAGGTTTATTAGTTCACATCTAAATTCATATGCATAGTGTAATTTACATTAACCGCATTGATATTTTTTATTCATTCATAATATAAGTTTAAATAAATCACACAACACAATTGTTTAAATGGAAAAGCATACCCCAGAGACTAAGGGTTGAAACCTTGGCTCTGATACCAAACTGTAACACACCCCTTCAACAAATACATTTTATAGTGCATATTAACTATAAAGTAAGATAACAGAAGCATGATTTTTTTTCAAAAGACCCATTAATCTTTTAACAAATGCATAAAATTTATAATATCATAAGCATAAACTAATTTATGAGACATTTGTTTAATAAAAAATCATACAAAATAGTTTAATGCACAAATAAAAAGTTAATAGTAACCCCTGCACAGTAATAACTGCATGGTAAAACTTTTGCTTATGGACTACACGTAAAACTACTCAATTAGAGCATAGACATATTTCAAAAACTTAAATTAATATCCCTATATTTATTTGTATACCCATAATTAGGTAACTTCAACTTATCTTTTTCCTTTCAAAACTTATTGTAGAGTAAGATTAAGACATATATTAATACACCCAAATATTAGTAAATTATGGTGTTTTAATTAAATAAGTTTACTCGACCATAACTAAATTTGGCCTAGAAACAATATTTCCAATTCTTTTCTTATAAAGTTTATTCTTAGGAATTCCAACCATTTTTCATAAACTATGATAAAAGAGCTTAGTCGACTGACTGACTAAAATCCTCCACCAACTACGGTCGAGATCCGATTACAGTCGAGTTACTTGTCGGTTGTCGACTAACCCGACAATTATGAAAATAAAGAGCTTTTAAATATAATATATATAGTCTACTTCCACTAAAACATATAGTTGTTGGTTGTAGACTAACCCAACAATTACGAAAATAGAGAGCTTTTAAATATAAATATATAGGCTACTTCGACTAAAACTTATAGTTGTCGGATATTCCAAATATTTCCCTAAGATAAGGAAAAAATATTATTTTCCAAATATATGCATATTTCCATTTCACTAAGTCAAGGAATAATAATTCAACAATTCTCTTATAAAACTAAAATTAAATTGCCAACCGTAATAATTTAGTCTATCAACCAACTAAATGCATTGCCTCTTTTAACTAAATTAAATCATTTAACCGACATTAATAACTTAGTCGACTAATCGCAATCACCAAAACTTTATTAAATAATTATATCAAACAATTTCTATTTCTATTAGGTCAATTGGTAGAACCCAATCCTTAAGACAAATTAGTCGAACCCGACTCGATTACCAAAACTTTATTAAATATTTATGTCAAGCAATTTTATTTCTTTTACCAATTAACTTCAACTTATATTTTCAAGTTTAGTCGGGAAATTTTACCGACTACTTCATTTATTTTTAATGAACTATTTCTTTTCCAACTAATTCCCTAATGATTTGCATATTCATTTTCTGGAACTTAGAAGCTACACGGTAAATAAATAAAACTAGCATTATCACACAGACCTGGGTAATAAAATTATCATTTTGCCATAAAGCTTTAAGTTAATGGAAAATAATAGAAATGAACAAAATTCAAGCTTATTTATCCATTCTTCTAAATTTTCCAAACCTTCTACTCTTCTACATAATTTAATTAAACATTACAATTTCAAACCGGAAAGAAAATTAACATTTTGTACAGGAAATAATTTTCGACTTCGACTTAAATAAAAATAGACCGGCTTGCATAAAATCAATATCACATAATTGGACTTGTAATTATTCCATGCCCATGAATTAATCCAAATAAATATGATTTCCTACCTTGTATACACACTCAGGAAATTTAACAAGGAATTCATGCAAATATTTAACCGACAATTAATTAAATAATATCTCAAAAAATAAGACTACTGGGTTTCCTGCTCATAAGCTACACTTGGGTTTCTTACTACTGGAGCTAAGTCATAATCTTGTCCTCCACAATATCCATCAATGCATTGCCTATGATGAGGATTTTGATATGTTGGTACAGAGTAATGGTTTTCATATCCTTCATTTCACGAGTTCGAGAGGCACCAATGTCCTCAATTATCTTCCCCGAATTGACTTGAATGTCCTTAGGAGTTAGCATCTCCCATTGTTACGCCACCTAGTCTTCCATGTCTTCGATTCTCTATTGGGCTGAGGCAGAAACCATGCTCTCATAAGCTTCTTTAGCAATTTTTGCCTTCGTAACTACCCTGGGCATGTGCATGTGTGGGATTATGCAACTGGAACTTCCCTTGGTTCACTTGCCTTCCATCATCGTGTTGCGCTAGAACCACTAAATCCATTGACACTCAGTATCTTGTCGCCAGAGAGAGAACCCAAAGGATATCGACTAGCCGGGGTAGAATGGGAGAGCCGACTCTAAGGCTCCAGCTCGCCACCTTCCTTTCCACGTTATAAAAAAACAATAGAGATAAGCTAAATTGGAGGGAGACAGGGGAAGCTTACCTTCTCGCGGGGTATTCATAATAGAGTAGCAACTAGGAGAGCACTCCGATGATTTGAGGGAGATTTAATGATCATTAACAACATATCTGTGTTAGATAGGAACATTATGTTCGCATGTTGCAAGGGTGAAGCCATCATGCCAATCTCCCTCGATGGATTGTCCTGTCTTCTCCCATGAGCGCACCCTCATTCGATACCACAAATCTTCATCATGCTAGGTTGGTTGACTGTGTTCCTGCATGTGCGGGAGGATCCACTTCCCAGTCTTATGCCCAATGCATGCTACCACCTCTGCCCCTTATCATGCTAAGCGTTCGGTGTGCATGTTGGAGCTATCATGGCACCGATGGGGTCCCCTTGCAGCCATTATGCACTCGTCACATGGTGGAGCAAAAATATTACATTGTCCAGATCTCTATGCTTTTTATTTTTATTTTTCTAGGTTACAATGCCCAGGGAAAACCCTAGGGTACTTCCCCTCTTTTTGAGGATAGTACCCAAGGTAAACCCTAGATTCTCTAGGACACAAGACCAGGTCAACAACAAAGCTCGAACCTGTTATAACAATATGCTTATTATGAGTTCAACATGTCACTTACGACAATAGAACATGAGTGGGGAAGATGATACTCCATATGAGAACCACTTAAGCTAGAACCAATTAACTTATCTCTATGCTCTCATGGTTCTCCCATTATAAAAAAAAATTCATACTTTAACGTTTTCAACTTGTAATATATTTACTTTTAAGTAGTATTCTAGTATAATAATTATTACACAAAATAAATATAAAATCAATTCATAATTAAATAAAATTAGCATATTCATTTTAACTTTGGATTTATTAAATTTCTTTAAATACAAACCCTTTTCAATTTTTATTTTCTAAAAAAAGTTTATCCTTCTAAAACTTTAATACCCTTCAATATAAATTTAACTTAAATACCTAAATGAATAGATCACTATACTGTTTTTTTTTTTAAATTTTGTAAGTGATTCTCTTTATTTGGAATCAAGTTTTTGTTTTTTTTTTAAATTTGAAAGTGATTCTCTTTATTGGGAATTAAGGGTAGTTCAATTCAAAAAATGGATTTATGAATCCCACCATAAGTACAGTTTCACCACTCCATCAATCCTAAAAATGGATTTATGAATCCCATCGTAAATACGGTTTCACCACTCCATCAAAAGTAATGTGATTGGTGAGTACTATATTTATATTTATTTGTGAGATTTATATTAAGTTAAATTTAATTTAATTTTCTGGGCTGGCAGGTGCGGGGGAGTACTTCTGGACTCCGAAGGAAACAAGCTGACAGACTATGCATGGGGGATTGAAAAGCAGACCAACAACGACGTTGAGTGGCTAGCTCTAATAAAAGGAATTGATATAGCAAAGGAAAATAATGTTCAAGATCTGGTTGCCACTGGTGACTCCCTCATTGTGATCTAAGAAGCAAGGGCTCTATCCAAAAATACTTATCAACCCTCCTCCAAGTATCACTTTTATTTCTTCCATAAGATCAAAGAGCTTAGATCCATCACTCTCTACCACATTTTAAGAACCAACAACCAACAAGTTGATTCCATGGCCAATATAGGAGTCGGGTTAAATCGAGGAATTATGGTTAGAAATGGACAAAACTCCATAATTGATCGGGTTCCATAATCCTAGGGATCTCCATGGGCCTTCCAACATCTCTTATCTTTGCCCCTTGATGTATAGCCTCTTGAATTCTCATCTAACGGCCATTTCCATTAATTGGTTGATGGAACCTTTGGTCACACTCCAAATCCACCTTAGATCTCATTCCCCCTTCCCTAGGCTCTCGCGACGGCGTTTTCTAACTAGATCCTTCTGTCATGCATGCGAAAATTCAATGCGTGCAGAAGGTGTGGCATCCAGCGCCTATTTCAGGCTTATGGATGAAGGAAACACACAAACATTCCAACTCTACACTCCTTGGAAGGTTGATCAGTTACAGTTCAGGCGCTTTGGTTCATGGTACATTATGGATAGTGGAAATGCTGGTAATAACCTCGGTTTTTGCCTTCCGGCACTCTAGTGTCGCCATTGCAAGACTTCTATTAAGGTTAACAATGAGGGAATTGGCTTGAATCGTTATCTCCCCGCTCTAGAAGTAGTTCAGGGGAATGAAAACGGTGATAAGGAAACTCATGGCCCTCCTATTAATAGGATGAGGCATGTTCGTCATCCCAATCCCAATGAAAGAGGTTGGATGCATTAGGGCTCTAGGCAGGGAACGAGGAGTTCTATCAATGGTGTTCAGAACGGTCTTGAGTTAGACCCTGGGAAAAATTGGCATCCCCTTGATGCCAGCAACATACAAAATTCTGGTGGTTCTCTTCAGCTCGGCGCTCTACAGCGTCTGGGTGGCATTGGTGAGACTGGTGTTGGCAAGATCTGGAACTAGGCTGAAGATATGGGTGTTGTGAACCTGGACTCCCCACGTGGGCCGGATAGTCCACCTCCTGGCGTGCTCTTCGATCTGCATGGCATAGAATCTCAAGTCTGTTGGCTGAGAGGTGAGAATAAAGACCCGAAGAAAGCTATTTCTCACATGGCCACGATTGTGGAAATTGCTATTTCTGAAGCTAGAAGCAACAATAGCAAAATTGAAGGAGTATCACGATGGCATGGTTGGCAAAATGGAATCTATGTATAGTTGCCTTAGGATTGTAGAAGCCAAGGTGGACTGTATTCGCACCAACAAGAACAACAGTCCTGTTGCAATTCTAGGAATGGAAGACAATGAGAATCTGGCTACAAGCAGCAAGAAAAAGGCTCGTCGCTCTGCTGAGAATTAAGCCTGGTTTATCCTAGTGCTAAGTTCACTCTTTTTCAAGCTTTATATATGTAACCGAATGTAATAGCAGTCAATCCTCTCTTCGTTCTTATATAGTTATGTATCTCTGTTTTTTGCGAAGTTTAAAGACTGGACATGAGGTGCCTTCTTCCCTCTTTTTGGTAGGTGTAGTCTTCCACTCTTTGTATCAGTCCTACCTTTTTAAAACAAAACTCTTTAACCATTAGTGTAAAAAAAAAAATTAATTTAATTTTTATTAAGTTATTATGTCCATGACAAAATGGATCCATTTTTCCTATACTAGATGGTCGGTGCAGCAGATTTTGCAATTTCTAAAGTTGAACTTTGCTGAAACACCTAGATTCTTACCTCGAAATTTGGTGCGGAGGTTTGGATTGACATTTGTCCTCATACGTCATCCTGCTATCGATTGCAATGTACGCTCGTACGCTCGGCTTAATTGCAGTTTGGCCAAACAATTGCAGCAGGCCTGTTCATGCTTTTCTCTCACGAGCGATACGATCGGATAGACAGTATCATTGGCGGTGGAATTTTACATGCTGTCTATCTCAAGAAGTAGATCGTCAAGTATGTAGACAGGCCAAACGAAGTACTCAAATTCGAAAAACAAATGTTATCATGACCTAAATAAAATCTGTAAAATTTTAAATAAAATTCTAACTATTGTAATTAATGGCAATTATTTATATATTGAGGATTAATGTAGTGATTTGACATCTTTTTTTAATGTGATTTAGTTGTGTTTGTAATCACGTGGAATATGCCCATAATCTCCGTAGAAGAAATATTCAAATTTTGATATGATGATGATATAGCAACGAATGAAGAAGTCTTGGCGACGTGATTTACTTGGCCTCTCAACGAAGTTTGCAGATTGATGGATGAATTATCCCCATTCTTCGTACATAGTTATAAAATAGTAAATTCATGGCAGTAAATAAGAATGAGGGGGTTACATCCAAAATGGTGTGGCAACATTACATAAATTTTGAGTTAATTCTTCTCTTTAGCTAGCGGGCTTCCCTCTGATCTGGTACTTGGGAAGCTTCATCCATTGAAATTTTGACGGAAATATTAATTGGAAATCCTTCATGATCTTGCCCAACAAACTCTGGCAGTCTTGTCATTCAACCTAATTTCATTTACACTTATTGTTGCAACTTGATCATTTGCCATATTTTTCCATTTGCCACTGAGAGTTTTGATAATATCTCCCACTAATATTTAGTTTATGATTGACAAACAAGTGGAAAATTGCCTCCATGAGGTAGCATTCATATTTTTCCTTTAAAGTTGGCAACTTAAGAATTTCTAGTGGCGTGTTAATTGTGCACGCCAACGATCTCCTTTTCTCATGGGCTGTCATCCTTGGCTAATGATTTCATGACAATACGTATCACCAACACATCCACTGCTTGACTACTAATTCATAGAAGGATTTCGTGTAAAGCTGGCAGCAGGGACAACCTTCTATAGGATCCATAAGGTATCCAATAATGACGTCTGAATATGAATTCAAAATATTAGCAAGCCAGCCTTACCGTATTATTGTATACTACAGCTGTTAAAAAAATAAAAGGGATGGAGGCCGAACCATGCATCATTGATGATCAGATCGAGCCGCAGACTATTTCAACAGTATATATCAACACACCGTGAATTCTGGGAATGATACATCTAATGATTCAAGAACACGAATTCATTCTCTTCGGCAGAACCATCCTACAGTATGGCACGAAGTGCTGGTCTTATCAAAGAACAGATCAATGAATTAATCGCTGGTGCAAATTTGTGAAGGATCTCATATTGGGAACTTAAACAAGTCTAACTAACCATGAAGTGGCAATGTCACTAGACATGTGTTTTAGATATGTGGAATGAGCGTTTTTCCATGATTAGTCTCCATTGAATTTTGGTGAAAACTAATTATTAATTGCATTTCGAGGACTCAGCGTGGATGGTTGTGGGGAATCAACCATCTAAACCTTTTGATATATTCTATTTTCAATCACAAATAATAGTTTTTGACAAAAGTTGATTGATAAATGCTCTGAAAAAAGGATAAATTTAACAAATTCGCAAATGAAAGAATGGCATGTGGCTCGGTTTCCTCTCATTGTTCACAGGAAAATTCACGTAGCAGGAATGTCTCTTTTCTATGCTGCAATTGGTTTCCAAATCTAGCTTATTATATGCTTTATTTAAAGTTGTCATGAAAATTATTTTCAAATTAGGTTATAAAAGTATCACAAGATATAGTTTTGGCTTATTATATGCTTTATTTAAAGTTGTCTAGAAAATTAGGTTAATAAAAAATATCACAAAATTAGGTTAATAAAAAATATCATAGGATACAGTTTTAGATAGTTTTAAGATTTTCGATTTTTCAAAGTTCTAGTTAGAGAATAGAACTAACTATCATTAAAGCTTTGGGATGTGAAATGATGCCTTCATCCAATTTTCCACTAGATTTTGTAGCTGGAACTTTTCCCCAAAATAAGCTATTTTAGATCATTTTTATTATGTACACCTTCCAAATCATTCACACAAATCGTTATCAGTTGTGCTAATGACTCATGAACTTAAGCTTCTCAATAGAACAATCCCGACTCTTGGAAAGTGTGCACGAGGGAAATCTATGCCGTCTTGCATGAACATGAGTTTGTCCATCACAGTCGATGATGGTGTATAATCAAGATGCATAGGCAATTCTCAATACAACATGTTAAACGATAACTTCATACAGTCTCTATCATCATCTTATTACGTGTTTACGTTAATTTAAATTTATGCACTAGTGTCTTTTTGTGCTGAAATTGAATCTACTCATGTTTGGAATATGCTTTTAAACAACAGTGAACTGTAATGCAATTAAATACAATTGTATATTGCTTAGGAATATGGGCACAGTGAAAGTGGTGAGAGATTCATTGGGGGAATCAAGGAGATGTTCGACCTACTTTCAACACCACATGGAGAATTAATAAGTCTCCTCTATTGATCTCCTTCAATGCCATTGGATGGTTGAAAACATTGAACGTTTGGGCATTGACAAACATTTCCAAAATGAGATAAATCTTGCCCACGATTGTGATCAAGGTGCCACTTCGTATCCGCAAGAGTAACCAACATGATATCATTCCCTATGGCCCCACACACCAAAAGAGATGTAACCTAACAACTTCTCAACACCCCTAGTCCCCACACACAACATCCATGGGTAGTTCCACACTTTTTCTATCTAAAGTGGAGGGGTGGACAATATGAGGACATACTCTCCCTAACCACTTTGAAACCTTAATCGGAATACTCCCGATTTATTATGTCGCTAGAAATATAGCAATCACTTTTTTTATAAGATTGATCTGTACTGGTTTTATTTTTGCGTTAGGCTTTAGTTCAACTTAGTAACAATAGTGATTTTATTTGAATTTTTTATAAAAAATGATCATAGCTTTGGTTAATTTCGGTGAGGCCGACTCCTGGTCAATATTATTTCTTTCTTTAGGGAAACTTTACAAGGGACAAGGTCAATGCATGTCTGCATGGCCACCCACTATGCATCTATTATACCTTAGAGTTGAAAAGCACTATGGTAATGCTCGACAAATTTGCACTCAGTCCCCTCTTGGCTAGTTACCCTTCCTAGCGACATCTTTAGGGCTCCAATCCTTCCAAAGGCCTTCATAATAGCACTTGAATTTTGAAAAAGGTCTTAGTGTGATGGTCCTTAGTTTTAAGTCAGTGGAGCCGAGAGTGAATTTGAGCATGCTAGGCTTGCTAAATATCAACCACCTTCAAGAAGTGCCTAGGCTTGGTGACTCACAATATTAGAGTTGCACCGTAGGGATTGAATTAAATTCATTGAGAGACTTCTTTGAATTCTTCCTTAGTTGTTTTGTGGCATGAGTGCCGCACCACTACTAGCTACCAACAAACCCTCACAACGATGTTGTGATTTTATCTTATGGCATTGTTCCACTTTTCAATTGAACTATCCTCTCCCTACAGTTTGGCTAGTAGGTTCCAAATCCACATAATGACTTGGATCCTAGTTGGTTGTTGCAAATGGGAGATGTTAAGGGAGTACATAGAATTTGACAATCTCATCTTAGTTGCTTCCCAAGATATCAAGAACATGATGGCTTGGTGGTAAAAAAAATTAACTTTGCCTAGCACTTGTGCTAGTCCACCACCATCAAAAGAGAAAAAGAAAGTGTTATGTTCCAAAGGCATGGACCTGTCAAGCCATTTCATAACTCTCTCAGAGCTGGCCCTAATACTAGACCAAGTGAACTACAACTTGGGTGAGTCTCCTTTTTAGTACTTGTTGGGGTAGTAGTGGTTAAGCCTAGCCTTAAGGCCATTCCATGTTGTACATTCCTGTTAAGGCATTTAGACAAGGCTAACCCTAATTTTATCATCCTAGAAGTCCACATTGTTATAGTCACCACAGAAATCCAATCAACTTCCAAGAGGTACTTAGATAGCTAGCCCCACAAAATTGCAATGTTCTTTACTTCAATAAGGGCGTACAAGTTGGCAAGAACAAGGACCCTACCATTAAGACAAAGGAGTACCCACACCAATATGGTAGAGGGGTCAATTCCATGATCAATTATACAAGATTATAACTTAGGAGAGATAAGGGTTGTTTCCCCCCACACCCCTCCTCATGCAAGTTGAAACATAGTTGCAACAAGAGAAATATAATCCAAGGTAGCATTTAATATAAAAACAATCACTTTCACTTCTTGCAAACACAAAATATTCAAATTCGAAACCAACAAGTGAACTCTATGAACCATGGTTTTCTTAACTAGGTCTAGAAGACCCCTCACATTCCTTGATACAACCCTGTTTGAGAAATTTCCACAAAGATGTCCACATCCTTCCCATCCTTCCTGCTTAACACTTGGTAAGATCTTTTAGCAACAATTTTTTTTTCCTCCATTGCTTGCATTACCCACCTATCTAGGGTATTTTTCTTAGGTATTACCTTCCCATCTTCAATACCATCATTGAATTGCTTGTTGAGCCTCAAAGGAGGAGACCAAGCCCTTTAGTTACCCCCTCATGGGAGGAAGTAGCATGAGTGGAGCCAATGGGTTACTTGTTCATGGTTGTGTCTACAGGCTTGGATGGAGTTGACCCAAAAATGACCTTGCATATGCATGGACAATTTACATCGGCTATTGCAGTAGTAAGAGGAGCAGTCCATATCTAACATATATTCAATGTTATCTCTCTTTTTTTTGCATTATCATATAGATCAAGGGTTCTATAGTTTTTCATTGCTTCTAGTCCATATCTAACATATATTCCATGTTATCCCTCTTTTTTTTGCATTATCATATAGATCAAGGGTTCTATAGTTCTTCATTGCTTCCATTCATTGTTGGTGACACAAAATCAAACATTATATAACTTGTCCTATTTTATTATTCAATCCATGGACTCATATGAATTTTAGGTGAATACCTTGTTTTACCGATTTAAAGTACTCATGACACTTCTATTTGCATCGTCTGTCACAGACATTGCCACAATAGCAATGTTTCCTTGCTTTTCCCGATGCCTAGGCACGACATAGAAAAGCTTGGAGCGAGAGTAAGGCACGAGAGCAAGCCTCCACCTTATGCATCTGCAATCTCTATTTTCCTGCTCTGTCACGGACATTGCCGCATGAGGCTCTTGTTATATTTACGCTGTAGGCGTTCACCATGGAGAAGCATTACTTCCACATCAGCAAGATTCCTCGCTCATGGAGCGAATGGAATCGTGCCACGTGGAAGGCTATGCGGAGTTAAGTTAAGTTTGTCGACCGCTTTCGACGGAGTTAAGTTAAGTCTGTCGACCGCTTTCGGCGGAGTTAAGTTAAGTCTGTCGACCGCTTTCGGCGGAGTTAAGTTAAGTCTGTTGATCGCTTTCGGTGGAGTTAAGACTACGTTGCCGAAACTGGTCGCCGAAATTTTGTTAATTCTGTGGAGAAACTGGTCGGCGATGGGCGAAAAATAACTATGTTTCTGCGATGGTCTGCTAAAAATTAAGAATAATAATTTCAAGATGTTATTTATTTAGCTCATTTCTGTATACGAAGACGAAAATATATTGCTCATTGATGTATATGTAACAACTACAGCTCTTAACAGTAATCACGCTCTCAGTAAGTAATTTGCAACTGATAAGGAGTGGGATCACTACTCTTATAATGGATAACTGCGCCCTTCCTTAATGGACCCTACTGCTCAGGTTTTCAATGAGAAATCACGCCCTAGTTGAGGAAGACTATCACGTCCCTGCTCAGTATTGGATCTGCTACCTTCTATAGCAGTTAGGGCACACTCTTTCCCTATAGTAACTCGCAGCAACTGGGGAAAATCGCTATTCTCCTTACAGATGAAGATACCTTGCCTAATGATCAATAAAGTCGTTGTCCAATACTTGGTGAATAATGTTTGCACAAGACAATGATGTTGTTGTTGAAGAACACCCTTGTACTCAGGCTTCCAAGGGGCTCTTTCAGGAGAAGCTTCTCAAAATGAATATGCCAAACAATGTGGGGTCATTCGTATTATTTAGTAATCCCTGGACCCGAGGTCTTATAAAACAACATATGAAATTTCTTGAGAGTTTACCAGCCCCTATATTTCAACTTCAGCACGTTTTATATGACTTCACAAACTGTGATTTTCCGTATTTTAGCATAAAATCCCTCGAACGAGTCCCCACTCCACCCAAAAAAACAATAGAAAAATTAATCCCAAACGATAACTTTACAGAAAACACGCAACCTGCTAGGAAAAATGGATATGGAACTCGATATAATGCCGTGAAAGTATATTTCAGTGTTCTGTGTATATTTCCAGTCATCGAACTATAACAAAGATATCAATGGCGTATGCTTTTGCTAGAGCTGCCAACAGTAAATCTCCCCATGTATTGGCCATTCCATTCTTTGCACACGACCAACTCATTATGTTTCTGGAGTTCTCCTATCAATTGGCTTCCCATTGAATCTGTGTCACCATTCTCACAATGAGATCTCATGGCACAAATAATGGGGAAGCATTGTGGAGGACAGGAGAGGAGGAAAGCTAAGCAGATTGGAGAGTTAGCGAGAAAGGATGTACCTGATCAATAATCCGCCGACACAAAACAAATACTGTTGAGAGATGATTTCATTGGATCTTCTCTAAATGCACTATCCACGAGCCCTTTTTTTTTACTGTACTTTTCTCAAATTAAATGGAAAATAGAGGGCTAGGGTTGATTTTGGACTCCTCCCAGCTACAATAATCGGTCCTCTCTTCACTAACTACGAGCCTAAAAGTTAACGGTTCCATGACTTCACTATGCACTACGAGATTTCAAGTTGCAAGTAGCCAACAATTTCCATGTAGCCTTGCAAGTCGTGATATCTAGATTTAATGGCATTCAGTCAAAATGAACCCTAATGAAAACCCAAAATCTAGTGATACTTTATCTCCTCGTGCCTTCCGACCTCTAGCATTTTATTCATCTGAGAATATGTAATTGGTGACCCAATTTCACGCCTGAATCACGGGCAGGTACTACAGTGGCCACATGATGAGTTTTATCCTGAAAACCTTTGCTTTGAAGTTATCGTTCTGGAAACCCTAATCTTTCTCCTTTAGTGACTGAGGCACCATAGGCTTAAGCGCTACTGAGTATGGATAAGAAAGAGATGGGACCCCATGCTAGGAACAGCGTTTGAGAGAGAGTCGACAGGTTTGCTCAACTTTCATTACTCAGAAACTTGTATTGTATTTGGCCGACATGTCGTGAAGAAAATATCTATCGTCCCTCACACGTAGGCCCAGCACATATTTGATATTTGTTTCTTCTTCTATCTGCAGATAAATGGTGTTAGGATTTCGAGAAATGGACAATAAGTCAAAGAATAATGAATTGCTAAGAATGGGGCGAGTTTTTTCTTTTTATAGTCTCGTAAGCGGTTTTCATTGCCCAAGGTGGTATCGCATGGTCCATTGAGAGGTCTTCAACACCATTTTTACATATGCGGATGACTTGGAGAGTGACACGTACGAAGGTGGTTTCTTTTTCGCACTGATTTTATTACTTATCTCTCGAGCTCTTTGGCAATGTGGGTGTCAATGTGGACTGTCGATCTGGCTTCTCAACGCTACACCGTCGATCTTACCATAGTCCTGTTGCACGTTTCAATGACCCGATCTCGCTTCTTCTTTTATTTTGTTTTTGGCGAGAAGGGAAGTTATGATGGGTAGTTTATTTGCGGCACCTATTTTAGTTCAAAATCCACTTGATGTCCTGTGAAGGAGTTACTTTCTATCGCTTATTAGCCATGCCACGGCTTACATTTATATCTTTAAATGCCTTTCTTTTTAGAACAGCTTGAATCTTAAATCTCAGCATATGAACTTACAACATTTTTTTTTTTGGCAGCTTAATAAATTACTTAAGAAGAGATTCAAACCCAAGCCTAACTACATAGTAAGATTTACTTCAACATCTAGGGCGTCATTATGGATAACATGAAATGCACAGATTTATTCCCAACATCTCCCAATAATATGGGATGTCTTTTTCCACTGCATCAGCGATGGGTTGGGGATGGTTTTGAGCCTTCCATCCATCCTCAAATCATCCAGTACTCGAGGGACACGTTCCCTACTCCCTTGTGGTAGCCTTTTACCTCAATTTTTAGAATTGCATAAAATTTGATTGTGTCATAAGCTGCATGACAAAAGAATATAATACATTGGGCAAAATTTACATTTTGAGTTTTGATTCATTCAGAAATGGCTATTAATTTTAGAAGTATGTTGCAGTAATGGAAAGTTGGGAACTAGCATTTAACTGGAACCAACCATATGACTTCCAGCTAAGTGATATGCAAGTGAGGGTCGTTGGTGACATGGCGTGGGTAACATTGAAAGAGTATGTTAATGCTACTTTAGAGCCATTCCTGGTAACAAACATATATGAATTTCATAATGGACGATGGTTCATGGTTCATCATCATAGTACATCAATACTTGAGGCTGGTGCAGCTGTCCAGGGCGTGTTTGGAGGATGAACATGTCTAAGTTGTAGCATTGAGCAGGCTAAAAGCAACTTCATTCCTCTTCGAGGCAGTTATTTAACTGGTGGATCTTTTTTTCCCACATCTTCTTACCATTCTGATACTATTCTTTGACTTTTGATCACTGTTTTGTTCATATATTGACTTAAAATGCTTTCCTTCTATTATAGGTGAGCAGGAGGTTTTTTGTTTGGGTAGTAATCTCATTGTATGTAGTTCAATGTAATCCCCCTCTCCCTTTTGGAGTAAGTTGTATGAAATTGTGAACATCTCCGGGGAAGCTCTATCAACCTCATATATGCAGTTTTTGTAGACATTCTGCGGCTTAAGATTATATTAACAGCCCCAAATATTTTCATGTTAGTAAAGGTCTCATGGTAAATAAATGGGCAATTTTTGTCACGGTTTATTGTGCATTTTGTACAGAATTATCTCAAACAAAACCTTGTTATACAAGTTTACTGGATCACTTCTTTTATCACTGGGGTATCCTATCAAATTGTTTACAACAGTTGAAGAATTTTCAGTCACATTTTAGGCAATCGAATTTTTGGAAATTGTGTTCTTATAAACTGTGCCAAACATACCTTTTGGGAAATTCAAGGCTTTTATGGAATCATAATGTTTAAAAATCCATTCTCTAATTTCCCGAATTGCTGATATAATACAAAAAAAAATTTCCCATGATTAATTTTACATTCTCTATAGCTGTAGTAACAAAACCCAGTTAATATTTTCAGACAAGAATTGCACTCCCCCATATATTTAGCTGCCACCGTAATAATATGGCGGTGTGCTAGGCTTCCCTTCAACAAAGCAAGTTTTTTCCATGAAGTAGACAGGAGGTTTACGACCACCTTTATAGGATACACGCTAAAGTGAAGAACTGATGTATTAGCGAAGTTTGAAGAGTGAAAATGGTTATTGTTGATTAAGTCAATCATACAATTTTTTCAAGTGCTTGGTACAAAGCTTGTCTAAATATACAGGCCCCATCAGTACCATCCAACTTGGTGAAGCTCTAAATAGGGAGTCACATAAAGCTTGTCTTAATATCCAAGCCTCATCTGTATCATCCAACTTGGTTAAGCTCTAAATTGGGGTGTTACACAGAACCTGTCTTAATATACAAACACCATTTGTATCATCCAACTTCCATCTCAATGTGACACCAAGATGGGTCTCTCTCACAGGTTTTTGCATAGTAGCCACTGATATACTTTGATTTTGTTTTGGCACGCTCGTTTCAAATGCTTTCTAATGTTCTTGAGAAATAGAGATTTTGAAGGGCATAATTGGGAAAAACAACTGTAGCAATAAATTGAACATGGGCATAAACAACATGGAATGACAACATTTATTTTTAAAGGTTACTAGCATTTTTTTTCTGGTTGGTTGTCATTATTTCAACAAAGTCTAATTTAAACTATTTCACTTATTTGAAATGCTCATTGATAGCAAAACTGTCATTCAAATAATAATAATCATTCAAATAATAATAACAGGATGGAGATCATTCCATTACAAGTTATAGTCATTCTAATTTTTGTTGAAATAGTTTTTTCACTCATTGTAAGTAAATTAAGAGAAGAATTACTAGCTGTATTTTGGGGCGTCATCTAACCAGATATGTAGTGGTTAGTCTATTTATAATAACAACATGATGGGGATCATATCATTACAAGCCACCATTGTTTTGGCTGCGTTATCTTTTTTATTCATTATAAATAAAATTAATGAAAGTAGATCATGAGCTGTATTTTTGGGCAATTTTTAAAATCATGACCATATATTGAATTATGAATCAGGGCCATGCAATGGTTGTTCCTTGCAGTTTTATTGGAAAATTGATGGTATTTATAAATAAAACAGTGGCAAAACAGGTGTTACTCACCACAGGGATAAATAACGTTGGCAGTGTTGTAATGGGTAGTCCTTGCTGTTTTATTGACCACATATAGATGTTACTTGTTATGTAGGTAAATAAAGTCATTACTGGTCCTTGCATTTTAATTGAAGAAATTCATTATATTTACGCCGTACGTGTTCACCATGGAGAAGCATTACTTCCACGTCATTAGATTCCTCACTCATGGAGCAAATGGAATCGTGCCACGTGGAAGGCTATGCTTCTCCCGACCTGCCTCCTGTCGACACGTCGCTGCATTCTAACGAGTTTGCGATATGTTTTTAGGCTGCGACAGCGAAAATATTAAGTTTCAGAAATCTGAACTCGGCATAAGAAATTGCAATTGTTAAATAAGATTTTGGTAAGCGATCACTCGAACCGGTTTGCTTTCGCCCGTCGCTCATCGCACATCGCCGAGAATGTTTTTATTGTTTTATTTAACTTTTTTAAATCATGCGACTCGGTTGCCTGTCGCGGATATTCCGTCGCCCGTTGCTGTTAATTTTTTTTTTTTAACTTTTTACAAATTACGCCAGAGGGTCGGCTGTCGCCCGTCACATGTCGTGGATGAAGTTTATTTGTTAGGAGAGTTTATGTTAAGATTCGGTGACTGATATTCGAAGATTTTATTCTAATTTCGGCGAGCAGCCTGCTGAGAAAATGATCTTGAAAAAATCCAACCACACAACTCTTTTTCTGAATACCTCATTTTTGTCAAATGGATGGATGCAGCGCCTCTTTCTTGGAATTTATGGTTCCTAGATGACTGTGTTCGCGATAATACTCAACAATTGGGAAAGGAATTTTTATTGTATTTCTGAAAATTCAAGAAATAATTTAACAACAGTAATCCTCAAATGTCGAGAGATAAATTGCTACGCAAAATTTAACAATGAGGACCTAGATTTATGTCACATTTTTTATAATTAAAAATTAGTTAACGAAACTAATCCCTAAATGTCCCGCTAAATTTCATTTAAGCTTCAAACTTTACATTCTCAAATTGTGTTTTCCCAAACAGCTTTCAACGTTTCATCTCCATATCCATTTTGTACATATGCTGCAAGAATTTAATATTAAACAAAATCGAAATTAATGGCACTTATTTCTCTTGTTCAAAACAATTTCAAAGAGTAGCACCATGTGTATTTGACTGAAACAATATTTCCCATGGCCACCACGAGTTCCAGGACTTGCAATTTGTAACATTTGAAAAAGTTGTCATTGCGGTCTACTCTCTGTTGGAATATGAAACAAATGAATATTAGAAGATGTGTAGCAGGTGTAGCCGACACAAAACAAATACTGTTGAGAGATGATTTCATTGGATCTTCTCTAAATGCACTGTCCACGGGCCTTTTTTTTTATTGTACTTTTCTCAAATTAAATGGAGAATAGAGGGCTAGGGTTGATTTTGGACTCCTCCCAGCTACAATAATCGGTCCTCTCTTCACTGACTACGAGCCTAAAAGTTAACAGTTCCATGACTTCACTGTGCACTACGAGATTTCAAGTTGTAAGTAGCCAACAATTTCCATGTAGCCCTGTAAGTCGTGATATCTAGATTTAATGGCATTCAATCAAAATGAACCCTGATGAAAACCCAAAATCTGGTGATACTTTATCTCCTCGCACCTTTCGACCTCTAGCATTTTATTCATCTGAGAATATGTAATTGGTGACCCAATTTCACGCCTGAATCACGGGCAGGTGCTACAATGGCCATATGATGAGTTTTATCCCGAAAACCTTTGCTTTGAAGTTATCATTCTGGAAACCCTAATCTTTCTCCTTTAGTGACTGAGGCACCATAGGCTTAAGCACTACTAAGTATGGATAAGAAAGAGATGGGAACCCATGCTAGGAACAACGTTTGAGAGAGAGTCGGCAGGCTCACTCAACTTTCATTACTCAGAAACTTGTATTGTATTTGGCCGACATGTCGTGAAGAAAATATCTATCGTCCCTCACACGTAGGCCCAGCACATATTTGATATTTGTTTCTTCTTCTATCTGCAGATAAATGGTGTTAGGATTTCGAGAAATGGACAATAAGTCAAAGAATAATGAATTGCTAAGAATGGGGCGAGTTTTTCTTTTTATAGTCTCGTAAGCGGTTTTCACTGCCCAAGGTGGTATCGCATGATCCATTGAGTAGTCTTCAATACCATTTTTACATATGCGGATGACTTGGAGAGTGACACGTACGAAGGTGGTTTCTTTTTAGCACCGACTTTATTACTTATCTCTCGAGCTCTTTGGCAATGCGGGTGTCAATGTGGACCGTCGATCTGGCTTCTCAACACTGCACCATCGATCTTACCATAGTCCCGTTGCACGTTTCAATGACCCGATCGTCACTTCTTCTTTTATTTTGTTTCTAAGGGTTTGTCCCACATGCAAAGCACACGATTTGTTCTTATTCATTATTTATCTCAATGCTTTCACTATATCCCAAGTAACAAATGAAAGGAAGGCTTTAAGCCTTGGCGCTTGGATGGTAGAAGATATGTGGCGGCCCTCTTGGCTCAGCACTTGGTCCCATGGTGAAACCCTCTGTGTTGGGATATAAACCTTTTGTTCCAAATTTATTAGACCATTTGGCCCAAACCAAAAAAATGCAACGAACTTTAAGTCATAAAACACTCAATTTTAAAACTTTAGCCATGCCATTTTTTGTAAAGTCAATACTTGGGCTAAAAGGTGTTAAAAAATCAAACCTTCATAAAGTTTTTGACTTTGGCTTATTCATGAAAATTTTGAAAGCCTTTCTCCCTTTAGGCTTAGGTTTTAAAAATCCTCTAGGTATTTCATAAAAATTCAAAGGATGAGTTCTCGAACATATAGAACTTCTTCTTCCTTCTGCAACCTTGGTGTCTACACCCAAGGAGAGATAACTTTTCTTAAGCTAATTTTTGAAACCTCCACCATGAAAAATCTTCTGTTTTGCATCGTCAATGCTGTCAGAAGAAATTTAAGCACAAAATTTATTGAGTGTTAATAGCAGCTCTGTGTTGGAACTTCTAGTTAATAAATTATTGTGTTTAGAAGTATATTCAAAGATAGAAAGATTTATATTGTTGTTCATTTCGAATCCGTTTATGCAAGGATTATAGATGATGTAGCAATAATTCAGTGTGAGGGATGGAACACCCAACGCTGCCTATATAAACAACGCACCATTTATATCATCTGCACTGCACTGCTGGTCGTTGGTCGAGGAGGTAGCTCGGTCGCTGGTCGTTGGTCGATGGTCGGCGTGAAAGGGCCATCACAGGTCGCCGAAATTTCGTTAATTCTGCGCCGAAATAGGGTCGGCGATGGGCGAAACAGTCGTCGAAATGTTGTTAATTTTGCACCGAAATGGGTCGGCGTTCGACAAAGAATTGTTATTTTTTGCTCGAAATAGTCGCCAATCGCCGAAATTTTGTTAATTCTGCGCCGAAATGGGTCAACGATGGGCGAAACGGTCGTCGAAATGTTGTTAATTTTGCGCCGAAACGGGTTGACGATCGGCAAAGAATTGTTATTTTTTGCTCGAAACAGTCGCCGATATTTTGTTAATTCTGCGCCGAAACAAGTCGGCGATCGGCGAAAAATAACTATTTTCCTGCGACGGTCTGCGAAAAATTACGAATAATAATTTGAAGATGTTATTTATTTAGCTCATTTCTGTATACGAAGACGAACAGTTTATTTACATGATTTTGGAGTTCTGTAATGGCAGAGATTTGCGTGGCGTGATAGACAAAATGGGTTTTCGTTCTGAGGTAGAAGCTGCCAAAATAATCAAATCTCTTGTAGAGGCTTTGCAGTATGCACACGTGAACAACATTGTCCATGGAGACGTAAAATCTGAAAATATATTTACTGTGTCTGGATTCGTCTCCCTCGTGGAATGTTAAGCTCTCAGATTTTGATCATGCCGATGAATTTAAAGTAGGTAAACCCTAACCTTCAATTGTGTGCTCTTAAAGATAATAGATGTGTTTATATAGTGGTCAACGCAACTTTACTTTTCTTTCATTATTAATGAATGTTGTTTGTCTTGTGTTTACAGGGGAGAATATCTGCAAGGATCGCGTGGGCAGTCTCTATTATTCAGCGCCCGAAAAACTGAAAGGAAGTTACTCCAAAGATTCGGATATATGGAGCGTCGGTGTGGTGTTATATTTTATTTTATGCAGACAATTTCTATTCGATGGGGATAGTATCTATCATGTATCTAGAAAAATAGAAATAGCCACGCCAAATATTACCTCAGGTAGATGGAAGAATGTCTCCAACTCTGCTCAACAAATATTGAGTAAGTACATGCCATTCCCATATTTCAGATATTTCTAAATCTAATGAATGGCCCCTTGCTTCTTGCACACACATCTCGGCAACAAGAACTTCCAACTCTCTGTGCCGCTCAGAAATCAACAGGAAGGCAGAAGACTTTATCGCCAATTTTTATCAGCATATCCGCCTCCAGCGTCAAGATTCTTATGGAAAATGTTAGGAAATGTTGGCTAGAGGAACTTGATTAATCATTAATCCCTTTGAGTCAGTGTAAAATTGCAGCCATTATGCTCTGTTGCAAAGATCTATCTCAACTATAGTTTATAGGAAATAAGAGCATCCTTGGCATGACTACAAATGAGATGTAATTAGGTAAAAGGCGATTGTGCCCATCAACGTTCACATCTTGCCTGCACTTCAAAAAATATGATGCATATTTTCTACATATCTTGAATTTTCCCCGTGAGAGCTATAAACGAGATGCAGATAATTGTTCTTTTGTTCTTATATATATAAGTTGAATAAATAGTGGATAGATGTTAAAACACAAATTCCTTGATTTATGGTAACTCATAATCATTGCTCGAGTTACACTTAATATGGGTATTTTCGTCCATGCCGTGAACTTCCATTCTTTACTATCGTTATTATCCAAGAAGAGTTGCCAGCTAACTTGCTATATTTAATAGGGGATACTTCGAACTTTCTGTCTATCTCCCCATTTCAGATATTACCGCATTTGTATTTAACATTCACTCAGGAGAGTCAGTGTCTGCTACTCTCCGAGAAGTTCTATTACTCTTCGAGGATTCATAAATATATATGTATGTAGTCACCTTATGATCGTCAACCATGTTTCAAATTAAAGAGTCGATATTAGATTCATAAATTTTCTATTATATAAGTAGTTCTAGAAAATTTATGTACGATATATATAGTCAATGGTTAAATATGGGTGAGTGGCTCATTACTATTGTAACTAAAATGGTGAGAGGGATGAATGAATTAAATTATGATGCCTATTGATTTATGTTAACTTATATATATAAAAAGAAGAGAATATATATATATATGTGTGTGTGTGTGTGTGTGTGTGTAAATGTAGGTTTTGAAAGATATTTTTGTTATATGCCTTTACATATATTAAAAATGATTTAATTATATGCCTTTACATATATTAAAAATGATTTAATTATATTAAAGAGGGTATATGAGGCTTAGTATGTATATAAAGGAATTTTTTTTAGATGATTAACATTATTAAAATTGTACATCTACTACATAATTTAGTTGAAAGAAAATTACTTTTTTTTTTCCTCGGAAAAAATCGTAATTTTATTTCAAAAGAAAATTACTTATATACATGATGTATCTAATTTTAGATGTAATTGTTTGAAAAGGATGATATATATATATATATATATATATATATATATATATATATATATATATATATATATTTTCTAGAAAATGTTAATGGATTATATCTATGCTATATGAATATAAAGAGATCATTTTGAATCATATTTATGTTGATATTTTATGTCAAGGTGGAAAAAAAATATATGTATATATATAGATATGGATATATTATGAGGTCTATTTGTGAATAAGAGGAGAATTTGAGATATTATAGTTTCAATATTCCATGTAAGGTTAAGATGCAATTGTAATATATATATTTATACAATCAATAAGAGTGAGATTAAAAAAAAAAGTATATGTAGATTATAATTGTTTATGGTAAAAAATGTAGGATTTGAAATATTCATTATACATCTATCCAGTTGCGACAGAAAAATTAGGACATGAGATCCATCTTGAATAAGATATATATATTATTGAATTGATAAGATGCTTAACGCTTTACAAGAGCTCGCATTTTATAAGGTTGGAGCATTTCTTAAGAAGGGTTACGTCCCTTCAATTAAACTAATTAATAATTTAATGATTAATTTGATACAATATTTAATATTCATAGCATTGCCACTCCCTTTTAAAGAGCTTTGTCCTCAAAGCAATGGTAACGAGGGATGTAACTGTCAAAATTGTTCTGATTCCCATGTTGCATCTTCTTCGGGAAGATTTTTTCCATTTTATGAGGTATTCTTTAATGACTCGCGTTCTTAATCTCTTCTCTCTAGTAGCAATGATAGATTCTGGCTCGAATATGATTCTTCCTTCTTCATATAACAAGGGAAGTATTGTTTGTGCCTTCTGGTGTTGACCTATCATCTTTTTCAAACATGAAACATGAAAGACATTGTGGATGCGACTTGTAGTTGGCAATTCCAATGCATATGCCACCTGACTAATCTTCTTATTGATTTGATATGGGCCATAAAAACGTGGAGCCAACTTATTTTTTCCACCTTGTTTAAGTGATAATTGTTTATAGGGTTGTAGTCTTACATATACCCAATCTCCAATTTCAAATTCTCGTTCTGTTCGATTTCGATCTTCTTGTTGTCTCATTCTATTCCTGGCAGTATTCAAATTCTCTTTAAGTACTTGGACAACCTTTTGGTTTTCTTTTAAATGGTCATTTACTGATGCGACTCTTGCTTGGTTGGTGATGAAATCCTTCCATTTTGGGGGTTCATATCCATATAGGGCTTGAAATGGTGTCATTCTTGCAGATGTATGATAAGTAGAATTATACCACCATTCCGCAAGATGTAGCCATTGGAACCATTTATTTTGCTTATTAGTTACAAAACAACGGAGGTAGGTTTCTAAGCATTTATTGACAACTTCTGTCTGTCCATCTGTTTGGGGATGATAAGCTGAGCTCATGTTAAGAGACGTTCCAATTTGCTTGCAAAACTCTCTCCAAAAGTTCCCTTTAAACTTGGCATCCCTATCACTTACTATAAGCTTCGGAAAACCATGTAATTTGTAGACATTTTTACAAAAAACTTCGGCTGTTTCTTTTGCCGAATCAGTTTTCTTCACTCCAACAAAATGTGCATATTTGGTTAGCCTGTCTACCACAACTAGTATTTTGTATTTTCCATCTAATATGGGTAGACCTTCAATGAAATCCATTGAAATTTCCTCCCATTTCTTATTCGGAATATGTAATGGATGGAGTAACCTTGGACTTGAGATATTCTCAGTTTTATTTCGCTGACAAATGTCACAATCTGCAACATACTTGTGAATGTCAGCATACATACCCTTCCAAAAGAATGATTGCCTTGCATTATAGTAGGTTTTAAAAATTCCTACATGACCAGCGGCTGGGCTATCATGTGATTCTTTAAGCACCTTGGTCTTAAAACTGGAATTGGAACTTAAGTAAATACGTCCTTTGTACCATAACAGTTCATTCTTCCATTCAAACTTCGGATACTGATTTATGTTGTTAATTATGGAGCAAACCTCTGAATTCTTGGCATATTCCTTATGAATTTCGTCCAAAAATTCTGGGATCACCATGGATACAGCGTAGACTTGTATCTCTTCATCTTTCCTTGATAAAGCATCAGCTACTACATTGTCCTTCCCTCTTTTATGTAGGATCTCCATATCGAAGGTAGAGATTTTCTTTATCCACTTTTGTTGCTTGGTTGTTAATGTCTTCTGCTGTAACAAATGTTGTAGACTATTATGATCTGTTCGGATTAGGAATTTACTTCCCAAAAGGTATTGTCGCCATTTAGTTAATGCATGCATGATGGAAAGCATTTCCTTGTTGTATGTAGACTGTAGGTATTCTCTTTTGTTCAACTTCCTGCTTTCAAAAGCGATTGGATGACCTTCTTGCATTAACACAGCTCCTATCCCAAACCCTGAAGCATCACATTCGATTACGAATGGTTTTGCAAAATCAGGTGTTGCCAAAACGGGAGTTGAAGACATAATTTGTTTCAACGTTTCAAAGCATCTTCTTGCTTCATCATCCCATTGAAAAGAATTTCTTTTTAGGAGATTTGTTAATGGGGCAGTGACATGTGCATAGTTCCTAATGAACCTTCGATAGTAACCTGTTAATCCCAAAAATCTTCTCAATTTTGAAACATTCTTTGGTTCGGGCCACTCCTTCATTGCCTGGATCTTCTTTGGGTCCACCTTAACTCCTTCCTTTGAGATTATATGACCGAGATACTCCACTTCTTGCTTCCCAAAGGTGCATTTTGACTTTTTTGCATAGAACTGGTTTTCCTTCAGAAGAGATAGGACCTCTTCTAGATGCGTCAAATGTTCTTTCCATGTCTTGCTATATATAAGGATGTCATCGAAGAATACTAACACAAATTTCCTTAGGTATGGCTGAAATAGTTCATTCATAGTTGCCTGGAATGTGGCAGGGGCATTAGTTAACCCAAAAGGCATTACTTTGAATTCATAATGTCCTTCATGATTTTGGAAAGCAATCTTTGCGATATCCTCTAATCTGACCCTGATTTGATAGTACCCTGACCTTAAATTGAGTTTTGAAAAATATTTTGCGTCATGAAGTTCATCCAGCATGTCATCGATGAAGGGGATTGGAAACTTGTTCTTAATTGTTATTTTGTTTAATCCTCTATAATCTATACATAATCTAAACGATCCATCCTTCTTCCGTACTAGTACGACTGGAGCTGCACAAGGGCTTCTACTCTTGGTGATGACACCACAATTCAGTAGATCTTGAACCAACCTTTCTATTTCTGTTTTGTATGTTAAATTTTCAGAATTTACTTCAATCTGATCTAGGATCTTAACTGAGAGAACAACATGTACAGCATATCTACAGCATATCAATCATGGAGACAATAATGCAAGCACACAAGAGACACAAAGATTTACTTGGGGAAAACCATAAAGGTGAAAAACCCCAATAACTTCCTCAGAGATAGATAGAGCAAGGATACAACCAACCATAAGAGATAGACATATCCTAGCAGTAGATCCTCCTCCTCCATAAGTGCACCACTCCTCCTTGAGTGCATGAGTGAGAAGTGAGTGAGTAAATAGAGTGCCTCCCGCACTCTATTTATACTTGACTTTACTTGCCTTTTTACCTAACTCATGTAGGCTCGAACTTAACCACATAACATAATGCTGAGTGGGCCGACCCCCAATAGGGTGGTCTAATAACCCTTTGACCCACATGGCCGACCCCCAATAGGGTGGTCTAATAACCCTTTGAACCACATGACTTATACAGGGCCGACCCCAAATAAGGTGGTCTAATAACCCATCAAGTATAAGTTACGACACTTACAATATAAATGACGAAAGTTCCTTATAGAGGAATAATACCATCTCTATAAGAATACAATATACATATATGTGAAATACATTCCGAAGTTACATATACATCAACACTCCCTCTTAACTAGGAAGGTATTTCTCAGCACAGTTCTTCTAGCACAAGTCATCTTCTCTGGATCATCGTCACTGGATAATCGTCATCGAGTCATCATCATCATCGTCACTGCTGCTGCTATCTCAATCAATCTCTGAATCTACTCGTCATAGGAAGTTCTACAGAGCCAGTCCTTTTTCATACTGGATGTAGGCCCACCACCTACAGGTCTTCATCATCACTGGCCATACTGTGGAATCCTCAGGACTTATTACGTGCGTCACAAAACCTGGCTGCAGCATCCCAGGCTATTACGAGCACACAGCTCTACCTGTAGGATCTCCCAGGAGCACATTACATGTGACCCATCACAAAACCTGGCTGAAGCATCCCAGGCTGTTACGAGCACGCGGCTCTACCTGTCGAATCTCCCAGGAGCACATTACATGTGATCTCACCACAAAACCTGGCTGAAGCATCCCAGGCTGTTACGAGCACACAGCTCTACCTGTCGGATCTCCCAGGAGCACATTACATGTGGTCCACCACAAAACCTGGCTGAAGCATCTGAGGCCTTTTTCATCCTGTCCAGATCTCCCAGGAGCAAATTACATGTGGTCATGGCAAAACCTGGCTTAAGCATCTGAGGCCGTTTTCATCCTGTCCAGATCTCCCAGGAGCAAATTACATGCCATAGGACAAAACCTCGCAAGAGCATCTGCCAGATATCCCAGGGCACCGAATTACATGCCATAGGCAAAACCTCAAAAGACTATCTGCAGATCTCCCAGGGCACAAATTACATGTCCTCCCAAGCAAAACCTCGCAAGAGCATTTTCCAGATGTCCCAGGGCACCGAATTACATGCCATAGGCAAAACCTCGAAAGACCATCTGCAAATCTCCTAGGGCACAAATTACATGCTTTCCTGCACAACCTGATCCACGGCCACAAAGTATCATCTGATACTCATCATCATCACGGCAACATCCTGCTGCATGTCATCTGGAGAAGCTCGTCATCCACGATCATCCTGATCATACAATGCATCCATCTGATGCACACATAGATACATGATCCACACAATGTATCCATCAATCATACATGATCTACCTGATCATACAAAGATACATGATCCACACAATGTACCCATCAACATACATGATCTACCTGATCATACAAAGATACATGATCCACACAATGTATCCATCAACATCCATGATCTACCTGATCATACAAAGATACATGATCCACACAATGTATCCAACAGCATCCATGATCTACCTGATCATACAAAGATACATGATCCACACAATGTATCCAACAGCATCCAACATGATGCGTTCATACAAAATACATACACATGATCCAACCGATCATATCCAGCATCCAACATGATGCGTACATACATAAATGATCCAACTGATCATATCCAGCATCCAACATGATGCGTACATACATAAATGATCCAACTGATCATATCCAAGAAGAAACCAGAACATCATCCTGATGCCCATTATCCAGCGCTTACATCCACAGCCATGTGAAGGATCCTCCTTCCAACATGCTTGGAATGGCTTCAGCAAATGTGTCCATCACTTCTTCCTCGAAGTGTCCTCGATCTGAAGAACGCCAAGCCTCTCTCTGAAGTACTCGAACTTTACTCTGGCTAGCGGCTTCGTCAGCACATCTGTAATCTGCTCGTTTGTCGCAACATATAGGAGCTTCACAGCTTCTCTCTGCACCATATCCCTGATATAGTGATATTTGATCTCTATGTGTTTCGACCTATCATGAAACACTGGGTTCTCGGACAGCTTCACACAACTCTGGTTATCACAGAAGATACCAGTAGCCTCCAATGGGAGATCAAATAACCCAAACAGTAGCTTCCGTAGCCATACTGTCTCACAACTAGCTGAACAGGCTGCAACATACTCTGCCTCAGCTGTACTCAGTGCTACGCAGGACTGCTTCCTACTAAACCAAGAGATCACACCTGATCCCATACTGAAGCAACACCCAAATGTGCTCTTCCTGTCTGCAGCACTGCCAGCCCAATCTGAATCAACATAACCCTGCAGGTTAAACTTTTGATTCTCCTCATATCTGAGCCCATAATCCACTGTACCCTTCAGGTACCTCAGAACATCCTTTACAGCAACCAGGTGAACACTCCTCGGATCCGTCAGGAACTGGCTCAATGTGTTCATAGCAAAGCAAATGTCTGGTCTCGTGTTCGTCAGGTACATCAAGGACCCAATCATCTGACGATACAAAGAGACATCAACCGGCTCAGATGAAGCATCACATAGAAGCTTCAGATTCGATGCCATAGGTGTGGCCATATCCTTGCAGTCCATCATCCCGAACCTCTTCAGGATCTCTACTACATACTTCCCTTGTCCAAGGAAGATTCCATATGCACTCTGCCACACCTCCATGCCAAAAACAAATAGTGCATCATCCCCAAGTTCTTCATCTCGAACTTGGAAGAAAGCTTCCGCTGCGTGTCGGCAATCAATCTATCTTTACCTGTAACAAACAGGTTATCTGCATACAAAAGTAGTATTACTGGATTGCCTTCTTCAACCTTGTAGAAAAGGTTGGAATCTGCTTTACTCTTGGTAACGCCCAAACTAGATAGAAAGCTGTCTATCCTACCATACCAAGTTCTGCACACATATATGACTACACCATGCTGTCTTGAGATCCATCTGGTGCATCTTCTATTTCATCACTTTTATATTTCTCAATGCTGCCATTTGCAACATGCTTGATCTGATAGTTCCATTTGGCAGTCATAACAAACTTCCCTTCACATCTTGGGACTACATCCCAAACATCATTCTTCATGATCGACGGATCATGGTATTCCATTTCTTCATCCCAGATCCTGGGAACTTCAATATCTTCAATAAATAAATTTGTTGCTGAACAAATGTTGTAGTTATTCTTTTATAGGAGATGGCATACGATCTTTCCTACACAACAAGTTAAATTGCGTGATTAGAAAACATCTCATAGTTTTCAGAACAAATTCTTACACATAAATAAATATGTCATACAGTCATGCAATTATCTTAGCCAATGCTTCAATACAACATTTATCCATATTCCGTAACTTTCTAGATGCCTTCCAATCTCTACCAGAACATTGTTAAGAGTGTGCACAACTCCCAACATGTCAGCAAAGAGGTTTCATCAATGCAATTATTCTAATATGCACAATACATATCCTAAGTCTAAGACCATGAGCATATACATCATTGAACAATTTTATTTAAACAAACAAATATGTAAGAAGTGATAATTAAAATACTTATCTTTGTTTGTTCGTTGGGTGGACTCCCTCTGAGTCTTCGCTTCCTTGCAAGAGCTGCTGGAGTCCTAATCTGAAGTAGCTTCTTCTACACCTTTCTGTTGTGGAATGTAGAGAGATGGACAACTCCCTCTGAATATCTGCATCCTTGCATAAACCACTAGAGTGTACTCCCTCTTGATCTTTGCTTCCTGGATTACCTGTTCTTGAACTCATATTCATCCTTGGTCCCTATGCATGCTTATTAGTATCATGAATGTGTTATCCTTGTGATCTCATATAAAATCATACATTCATTAGTATACTATTAAAACACAATAATCTCAAGCATGTATAGTCATGATCATTTCAAACAGAAATAATAAGCATTAGCATTCAAGGTTTATGTAGGATTCTTATGGTTAGTCAAATCATAACATGTCTAAACCTGTAATTACTCAAACCTATGACTCTTCAGGTTAGTTGAATCATCAATCAAGATAAGAGATATAAAATGCATAAAACCTGTGATTATTCAAACCTATACCATCATGATTCTTCTGGTTAGTCATATCATCAATTATGGTAAGAAACATAATATGCATACAATCATGATTATTCAAACCTATGACTTCATGAATAATCATTATCAACAACAGTATAAGATCCTAACACAAGGTAAGATTCTATCTTGATATAGGAAAAAACATACTTGGATTAGCATGCTAGCTATTTATGTCTAACATACTCACATGATGTCTTCTTGTTCTTCTTCAATGACTTGTGCTAGTAACCTGTATATCTCATAGGTTAACTATTACAAAACCAAGTTATACATACCTCGTAAATGGATCTTCTATGAGATCCATGACAATGGATGAATCTTTGTCCTCAAGTTATCATGATCATATGTTCTTGGACCAGAACATGATTTGTCTTTCTTGGTGTACCTTTCATGTTAGTAGACAACATAAACCTCATACAACACCATAATTCATTAGTACAATCATAAGTGTCGACAACCTAACCAATGAATATCTTCTATCATGCATTCATAATTTTGTTAAGGTGATACGACAAATCTAAAATCAAGATTGTACTAACCGTAATAACATGAAGACAAACATACCATAAACTTAATCATGGACAAATATCGAAACATACCTCGATGATTCATACCTGTCGAGATCGCTTGTAATCTTCTTGTGTAAGGCCTTAGCCTCATCTCCCTCTGAAACAGGAACTCCTTCACTTATGCAGGTGACCAATCCATCTTCTTCTAGGATTAACCCAATCCACTTGATTTGCAAGAACTGGACTTCGAGCTAGATATGGGTTTGTCAGAGAAACCCCAAAAATTCAAACTTTGAATTTCAACATTCTGACAGGATAGAAATATGTGCCTTGATGAGTTGATCAAGTTGGTATATTCAGAATTTGAAAACTGCAAAGTTTCACTCCTCAATTTTGCTTTTGAAACTTCTGGATTCACTGGACGTGACCCTGAACTGGGGTTTGATGAAGCCCACTCTTCTGCCCAATCAAAATGTTTGATCCAAATCTCTAAGCTTCTATTTTTCTGAGGAGCTTCCAGCCGTGGTCACAGATTTAAAAAATTCCCATTTTTACAGAAGCCCTAATTTTCCACTTTTCTGATCAAAGTCCCGAACTAGGGTCTAATCAAGCCCGGCCTTCTACCCAACCAAAAATTCTGATCTTGGTCTCTAAATTTCTATTTTGATGAGTAGCATCCAGCCGTGGTCTCCGATTACAAAAATTCCAACTTTCTCCAAAGCCCTAAATTCCGGAAGCCATGAATGAAGGTACCAAAAAATAATTCTGTTTTGATAGAAATATGTACCTGATTGTTTCTGGTGTAACTCTGAAATTTTTGATCCACAAGGTCTGAAAAAGTTTCCTGAGATAGCCTGACCTGTTATCTTTCCATCCTGATAGGTCTGACCTCAATTGGATTCTCTGAGAGAGAGTTATGCCAAATGTCGCAACGTGACCTGTTTTGGGATAAAACAGGAGAGCGAACTTGTACGGCGTGCCACGTGTCACTGTTTTAACTTCGGCCTCTGAAAAAGTTTTCTGAGATAGCTCGGCCTGTTACCTTTCCATCCTGACAGGTATGACCTCAATTGGACTCTCTAAGAGAGAGTTATGCCAAATGTCGCAACATGACCTGTTTATGGGATAATACAGGAGAGCGCACTTGTACGGAGTGCCACGTGTCACTGGTTCACCTTCGGCCTCTGAAAAAGTTTTCTGAGATAGTATAGTCTGTGTAATACCTGTCACTTTTTACGAAATTTCATTTGGAGCTTCCTAGCCCAAGTTATGACCTTTTTCCCAAGGTCACCTGATTTTAACTCAGATCTGGAAGAGGCAGAAACCCTATATTGCACAGATCATAAATCACAAAGTACAACGAATTAGAGGTTTCCCTTTGGACACAAGGTACCTGGAGAGCTTAGCTTCGTCCTGTAACAATTTCAGATCCGAAAAATTCGCCAAAACGGATTTATAGCGAAAGTGCTACGATGACTGGTTTTTGCTATATCAAGCCCTATCATCGTAAGTGCAACAAGTGTCATACATGCCATATCATGCCTTCTTTCAGGCTAGCTCTGATACCATGTTAAATTTTCAGAATTTACTTCAATCTGATCTAGGATCTTAACTGAGAGAACAACATGTACAACATATCTACATCATATCAATCATGGAGACAATAATGCAAGCACACAAGAGACACAAAGATTTACTTGGGGAAAACCATAAAGGTGAAAAACCCCAATAACTTCCTCAGAGATAGATAGAGCAATGATACAACCAACCATAAGAGATAGACATATCCTAGCAGCAGATCCTCCTCCTCCATAAGTGCGCCACTCCTCCTTGAGTGCATGAGTGAGAAGTGAGTGAGTAAATAGAGTGCCTCCCGCACTCTATTTATACTTGACTTTACTTGCCTTTTTACCTAACTCATGTAGGCTCGAACTTAACCACATAACATAATGCTGAGTGGGCCGACCCCCAATAGGGTGGTCTAATAACCCTTTGACCCACATGGCCGACCCCCAATAGGGTGGTCTAATAACCCTTTGACCCACATGACTTATACAGGGCCGACCCCAAATAAGGTGGTCTAATAACCCATCAAGTATAAGTTACGACACTTACAATATAAATGACGAAAGTTCCTTATAGAGGAATAATACCATCTCTATAGGAATACAATATACATATATGTGAAATACATTCCGAAGTTACATATACATCAACATTGTGGTGGTGGGGATACCTATATGGTTTAACCTTGACAGGATTTGACCCCGGTTTAATCTCGATTATGTGTTCTATACTCCTTTCTGGTGGTAGCTGCATGGGTAAGTCTTGAAATATGTGTTCATGTTTCTGGAGTAATTTTTGGATTTCCTTTTTGAACTCATTTGGTTCCTCCTCTTTTCCTTCTAGTTGATGACATTGTATTACGTATGCTGATGCCCCTTTTCGAATGAGTTTTTCCATTTGCTGAGATGAGACTACTTGTGTGTTTGGTGGATGAAAACCATATAGCTTAAAATTTTGCCCTTGCCACTTAAACTTGATGAAATGCTTTTGATGATTGGCAGAATATGTTCCCAATGTTTGTAACCATTGGACTCCCAAAACGATGTCTACTCCTCCCAACGGTAAGGTGTAGAGTTCTGATTCCAGTTCGAAGTCTTGTATTTGAAGTCTCACCTTGTGGCACTTTCCAACTTTTTCGATCTTCTTGCCATCTGCAACCATCACCTTCATGTCTGGAACTGGATGTACGAACAACTTGAGTTTTCGTGCCACTCTTATATCAAGAAAGTTGTGAGTGCTTCCAGTGTCTACTAGCACTGTAACATTTCCATTTTTTATATGCCCTTTTAACTTGAGAGTCTGTGGTTGACTAATGCCTGTCATGGCTGCTAGGGAGATTTTGGGGTTCTCGTCGTTCCCGGCTGCCATATTTGCGCTTTCCTCCTCTTCATCTTCTGGCTCTTCTTCTTCTTCTTCTTCTGATTCACTATTCTCCTCTGCTTCACAAGTATATAATTTTTTTGAGTTGTCCTCGGGGAGACACCTATGTTTAGGGTTCCATTTGTCTCCACATCGTCGACATTTTCCTTCCCTCATACGTTGATTCTCGAGGCTCTTCCTATCGTCCCTTCTAGGCGGAGGGATGTATTTGTTTGTATCATCCTCTGGAGTCGACTGGATGTTTCTTTGTGAGTATGACTTCCCTTTGTTTGATTGAAAACTGTCAAATTTGGCCTCGGCTGCTTTTGCTTTTCGTCTTGTTGCCTCGACATTTGTTATGTCATGCATTTTTAACTCTTTTTGTATGTATGGTTTTAGTCCTCCCAAGTAGGTTTCCAACCGTTGTTTGTCGGACAGCCCAAATACTCTGGTAGCGAGGGACTCCCATTGATGCGTGAATTCTTCGACACTTCCTCTTTGTTGTAATCTGGTAAGTTTTGAGAAGAATTCATCTTCTGTGATTCCTTGAAACCTTTTTAAGAAATCATTCTTGAATAAGTTCCAAGTGTATGCGAAGTTGTCTCCCTTCCACCACATATACCAGTTGTAGGCATATCCTTCAAGGTGCATTGGAGCATACTTGACCTTTTCTTCGTCCATCGTAATGTTATATATGTCGAAATACTCTTCTGCTTTATTCAACCAAGCGACGCATTGGTCTTCTCCTCCATTGTATTTCGTCATCTCTATTTTTGCTCTCGGCGGGTACATTACGAATGGTTGGTATTGAGTACCTTTCATCCTGTTGTGTTCTGGTGACTCAGAATTGGAAGATGGGGTAACCGACATATCCGAGCCATGTTGCTTATGATTTTTTTCCTCATCATTCATTTTTTGTAATATCTCCTCGATACCTTTCTGGCTCTCAGTCACTTTTTGATCTAACATTTTTTGTTCCTTGCTTATAATGTCGAACTTGTCGTCGATTTTCTACTCCATTACCTGAATGACTTCATCCTTAATTTCTTTCTTAAGTGCTTCTTGGCTCTTGGTGATCATTTCCTTGAAGGTTCGGAAATCCTTCTCTATTTTCTCCATTTGGGCTTTTAACTCTGTCGTCATGCTTCTTAGGTGTGGTGGTGAATAATTGGACGCAATTTTGGCTTAGGAGGGGTGGAAAATGAAAATGACTTGGAAAAGTGGAATTACTATAATTTTTGGTGTGGTTAAAAAATATATATATATAATAAATATTATATTAATATATATATCTTTTTTTGATTTAAGGATTTTTTTAATAAAAATCAATATTAATTATATAATATTTTTTTTTTTTGAAGTTAAGGTTTGAGGGAGTTTACGTGGATCTTGGAATGGGGTGTAGGTGGAGCGAAGGGATGGCCTAGCGTGAAGTTTGAATGGATGCGGAATGGTGGTGGAAGGACGAGGCGAGGTGAGCGCAGTGGGAAGGAGGGCGTATGCAGAGGGGGGGTGGACGCAGCAGGGAGATGCGCAGGGTTGGAGGGATGGCTGCGAGGAGGGATGAGAGGCTGGGGAGCGGAGTGAGGGCAAGTGGAAGTGGTGCGTAAGGGCAGAACTGGAGCAGAGCGAGAGGTGGGACGCAGCAGTGGGGAGAGGGGAGTGCGGGGGGAGGTAGAAAGGCGTGGGTCGTGGCAGGGCAGTGAGAGGGCGCGCAGGATGACTGCAGATGGCGTGAGCAGTAGGAGAGGGGCGCGTAAGATGAGAGCTGAGGAAGGAGGGACGTGGAGAGACGGAGCAGGCAAGGATGCGGGTGTAGTGAAGCTGGAGCCGAGGAGGGAGGCGTGGAGTAGGAGCAACGAAATGGGAGCGTGAGTTGAGTGAGTTGAGAATGGACGAGGATCCCAGCTGGAGCCTGGAGTGCTGAAACTGATGCCGAACGCGGCTCTGATACCAAATGCGACAGAAAAATTAGGACGCGAGATCCATCTTGAATAAGATATATATATTATTGAATTGATAAGATGCTTAACGCTTTACAAGAGCTCGCCTTTTATAAGGTTGGAGCATTTCTTAAGAAGGGTTACGTCCCTTCAATTAAACTAATTAATAATTTAATGATTAATTTGATACAATATTTAATATTCATAGCACCAGTACAGCAATCGACAATTTCGATAGCTTCATTTAACATGTAAATCACAAATTAGTGCTACTGCGATGATCCATTGTTCATAGTCTTGGAAAGCTAACCGCCTTCTGGGGCACCGGAGTCCACCTCGGAGGCTTTGTAGCACCGTAGATATCTGGTTCATCACCATAATAGTGTTCATGGATGGTGTTCGCATCTTCTGCCTAAGCCGCGAGCTCCAATGGCGTCATCTTAGTGACAAGCGTAAACAGAGTGCTCTGTTAAATACATCTATCTGTCATCTCAGTGGCGTCATTTCATTATACATCTATCCGCATTGTAATCGGAATGGTTTAACAGTTCGCTAGTCGCCCGTCGCGGTGAAAGGGCCAAAGAAACTAAAAAAAATGCGAAATGGTGCGGCGGTCGCCGAGTCATTTTTTAATTTAATTTTTTCAAATTTATGTGACACGGTCGCCAATCATTTTTTAATTTAATTTTTTTAAATTTATACGACACGGTCACCGGTCATTTTTTGATTTTTTTTTTAAATTTAAATTTAAATTAATAGTTATATTTTTATTAAATTTATAAATATTAAATTTAATTTTATGCTTTAATTTAAAAATATATTTAAATTTATGCTTTAATTTAAAAAAATTAAATTGCAAAATTATTATTATAATTTATATTTATATGTTTTTTTTTAAATTTAAATGAATATTTATATTAAATTTAAAATTATTATTTATATTTATATTAAATTTAAAATTATTATTTATATTTATATTAAATTTAATATATTCAATGTTATTAAATTTAAAGATATACAAGTAATATATATTTAAATATAAACTATTATAAGTTAGTAACAATAAATTTAGGGTGTAGTTTGGACTTTAGCATAAACGGGGTACTAATCTCTGCTTTATTTTTGTTATTCAGTGCATTATTGTCTTAACATGATTAGCTGTGGATGGAGATTAGGGGAAAGTTGGAAACCTGCAGAAACAGACTATTGATATGGGTGCTCACAAAATCAAATCTTCAATTATGATGAGCGACTGCACGGAGATCGCGTTCCAATCTCTATTAACAATGTGCAACGCAGGATAGAAAATATAATACACAGTAGCTTCAAGTGAAGCGCAGCTCCTAGACACTCCATCGCCACGCAGCAGAAGCTCCATGCAATCACACTCTTTAATGTTCCTACAAGTATCTTTCAGTGCCTGAGCCTATGTTTTTGTTCCTTCTAACTTTCATTTTTCCCTTCCGACGTTCATTTTTGCCTCGCAAGGGGCAAATGGGCAAATGCTAGTTATATTTATTTGGGTAATTTTATATTAAATTATAACTTAGCAGCACTAATATTGACTTAACGAAATGAAGAGTTCCGGGGTTTTCTACAAGGTTTTTCAATCGTCTCATCGATTGATCCCCATTCTCTATTATTTTCGTTTCACAAATAGGTCAGATGGTACCATACATTCCACGGAATCGCATGTTTTGTTTATCGGTAAAGGTTTTTTGTTTTATTGATTGATACACATTCTCTATATTTTCGATTTGATTGATACACATTCTCTATATTTTCGATTTCAATGAGGCCAAATGGTACCATACATTTCAGAGAATCGCTTGGTTTGTTAATCGAACAGGTCGAATGCACAGTTTACAAATAGCATGCAATAATGGCAACAATAAACCAAAGAACACAGCAGGGAACGGGGTTAAGAATCGCAACAAAAGAGAACACCTTATAACATAGCAGGCCTCGAAGTAAGCCGTATTTTCATGTAGGCAATTTAGACCAGACCCTAGAACAGCAAAATGGGCTGTAAATCATCTTTGTCTTTTTACATAATTAGAGCCCGTCAATGCTCAGCCAGAGCAGGCCGATTAAGTCCAAGGCCTTATACGGACCTAAAATCAGTACCATCTTCATTCTTTCCATCCATAACATCAGTGCATTGCCTTTTCTTTAATACCCACTTGCCTTTTTGTGCATCCATGTCTCCTGCAATGGCTCACAGTGATTTTTCTACCACTGCTTCCACGTGGGGACTTCGAGCCAATAATTTCACTGAAACCAATGAAGTGAACCAAGCTTTTGAAGAAGGCAGCGCAGTGGCCTGCTCGGACGTTGATAAGGTCTGCATGGCTATAACTGAAAACTGTGGTGCAGACCAGGACATGGAGTCTGCTCTGCAAGCATGTGGTGTGCAATTGAAAACCCAAATAGTCGAACAGGTGCTTGACAGGTTTAGATTTCAGGAGAAGGTTGCCTTCAGGTTCTTCACATGGGCTGGCTATCAAGAGGGCTACAAGCACGAACCCAATGTATTCACTGAGATGATTGACATTCTGTCATGTACCAGGTACAAATCCAAACAGTTTTCTCTTGTCTGTGATCTGTTGTTTTATATGAAGAGAAACAGGAGGGATGCCTTACCCATTGAGATACTTGTCATGGTCTTGAGGAATTATGCAGAGAAGAATCTCACAGCTCTGAAAAAGTTCGGAAAGAAGAAGAAATTGAGAATCAACAGCAAGCCTGAGATTAATGCACTTAATCTGCTTCTGGATTCTCTTTGCAAGTGCAGTTTGGTGGCGGAGGCCCAGGCCTTGTATGAGAAATTGAGGGGTAGATTTAAACCTGACGCACAGACTTATACTGTTCTTTTCTTTGGGTGGTGCAGAGTTAGGAAACCGGATAAAGCCATGGAGATTATGAGTGTAATGATTGAGAGTGGCCACGCTCCTGATAGTTTCACTTGCAATACTGTGCTTGATGCATTTTGCAAGGATGGCCAGGTAGGAGAGGCTCTGAAACTCTTCGAATTTATGAAAACAAAAGGGTGTACTCGGTCAGCACCAACTGCGAAGACTTATAGCATCATGATTGTTGCCCTGGCCCAATCAGAGAAAACAGAGGAAGCGTTGAAGTTTCTCGGTGAGATGAAAAGCAGTGGATGCCTTCCCGATGTCCCGACTTACACTGAGATCATCGAAGGCTTATGCGGTGCGGGCAAACTCGATGAGGCCTACAATCTTTTGGATGAGATGGGAGGCATAGGTTATCCTCCTGACATTGTGACTTACAATTGCTTTATCAGAGTGCTCTCTAACCTTAAGAAAACAAATGAAGCCCTTAGTCTATTTAATAGGATGACAGAAGCAGGATGCCCGCCAAGTGTGCATACTTACAATATGTTGATAAAAATGTTCTGTGATGTTGGTGAGCTGGACACGGCCTTTGAGATGTGGCATGGAATGGAGAAAAAGGGATGCGAGCAGGATGTGACTTCCTACTGTACTTTGATTAAGGGCCTGTTTGATAATGGTAGAGTACAAGAGGCCTGCTCATGCTTGATGGATGTTATAGAGAGGCGAATGAAACTACCATACGAGACATTTGACAGATTCTTAATGGAGCTTTCAAAAGTCGGCGAGCTAAGAATGATCCAGACGCTTTCAGAGCACATGAGACAATTTTATAATCATAGAATGGCTAGGCGTTTTAGTAAGGCTCAAAAATGGAGGAATGTAAAAGGAAGAAGGAGATAACCAGTTGAAACTACTTTTAGAGTATTGTGGAAGAAGACTTAGGTAAGCACTATGTTTTACTGTGTGCTGTTATAAATACTCCATCTAAACATGCCATTTATTTTGATAAGCTGGATAGGGTGCGTATGAAACTACGTGCTTAAAGTATTTCACAATCAACAGTGATTCTCTTAGCTGCAAGCACAAATTAATATACTAGTTTATGATGATGCTTTTCTTGTAATAGAATAGCTCATATCATTCTTCTGATTGGGTCAATTCTTTTTGTAAAGTATTTTAATCAGGGCTATTTCTGTAACATCAACTGGCTTTTCTATGATTTCTTTGTTACTCAGAGATGCTCTGGAGTTTGTTTTTTGATGAAACATGGGCACAAAAGCTACCTGATATTGTCAGATATTTTGATCCACTGTAGATTATTTGTTTGCTAGGCCTGTCGTTAATTTTTGGTGTGATATCACCAACTTTTTGAAACTTTATAGAGTATGTGTGCTTTTGTGTTTATCAGGAGAAATTCACATACAAAGGAAAGTCAATGCCTTGCTTTTCTCTGGTGGCATATACTGCTTAGTTGTTTTCTTCACAGCTCTTTTGTCTACTCATGGATTGCTTTATGATATCCAATCTTTCTATTATCGATGCGGATCTGCTAAAATCTCTTAACTTGGACTTTCCTTGTTGGAAAAGGCTAATTATAAAAGCAGAAGTTTGCAGCTCTAATTAGTTAGTTTGGTGCCCAATTCATCAGACTTATTTGCAGCATTTAGTTGAGCATATTTATTTTCAGCTAGAAATTTTGGTTATCATGTGAGATTTTGATATGACTCATTCTTTTTATTCGATATAGATGTTCCTTTCTTTCTACACTTGGAGGGAAAGGCTACAAGCGAAATTTGTATTTGCCAGTTCGATGGACCACCTTTGGTCATGCATTTTATTATTTTTTCTGAGAACAACTGCACATTGCGTAATTTAGCATATTCCCCTGTACCTGTGGAGATCACAAGAGACAAAAGATCTATGGTGAACAAATCAGAAAATCCCTAATTCAGCAATACCAGCTTTAGCAGCAACAGCAACAAAATATCAGCCCTATATCAATAATAATCTAAGTCACCTGACACGGGGACACGGGACACGTAGGACACGAAATACGAGAGTCCGACACGGACACGGTGACCCCCGAAATCAGGACACGTAGGATACGTTTTATATACATATATATATTTTTTTAAAAATATATTAAAATTTAAAAATATAGACATATAGATCCAAAAATATTTAGAAACTAGAACATTTACAAATATTCAATAGAAATTAGAATAAAAACACATTAATGATTACACATTTGTCATTCACAAATCACGATTCACAACACATTTGTCATTCACAAATCACAATGAGACACATATGCATGTCGGAACCATATTTCTCATTAAGTCATCAAAATCAAAATGTATACATATATGTCGGAATGCCACTGGGCACTGGGCCACTGGCAAATGCCAAATAGACTAATAGTAAATACAAAAAGGGGTGGATCAAGATGGGAGAATCCCATATGTCAGTAGTCCTCCTCCATGCCTGAATCAACATACTCATCACTGCCACTGCCACTGCCACTGCCCTGATCCTCATCCTCCTCCCCCTCCTCCTCCTCTCTGCCCATCTGACGATCTGCATCTGCTGCTGTGGAGGATGACCCCTCTGTACGATCACTCTCATCAAAAGTGACCGGCTCTAGCACTGGATCATTAAGATCCATGTTGGCTAATGCCAACTCAGTACTGCTGTCCAAACCCATATCATCAGGAAAGACATCCCACATCTTTGTCTTTCCCTTCACCCACTCCTCCCTCTTCCTGTAAATAAGACGAAGGTTGGAGTGCACATACACCATGGACTCTGCCCTGGACTGCTCAAGCCTGCTCTTCTTCACACTGTACAAGTTCCCATATGTGCTCCAATTCCTCTCACAACAAGAGGACGATGTAACTTGAGAGATGACCCTGAAGGCTAACTTCTGTAGAATAGGGGATGTTGCCCCATGAGTTGCCCACCAACGATAGGGTGTCTTACCCTCCCTATCTCTAAGCACATCATAGCCTCCAAATCTCCCAGTGCCAGTGGAAAAATCTACAAAGCCATCCTCCACCTCCTCAAGCATGTCTCTATCCTGAAATAGCCGTCTAAGTGCTATCTTCCTCCCATTTGCAATCTCTGCATCCATGTGAGGAGGGACTCTGTGTGAGGCCCCCGATCCACCAGTGAGCCACTCCTGAGTGTAGAACTTGGGGTTCAAGGAGTGGGCCAAGCAATGCAAAGGTGTGCAATTCTTATCTCACCTGGAGATAAGAATATCCCGAATAATGGTCCATAAGTTCTCTGCCGATGTCCCATACTCGGGACACTCATTCTCCATGACAATGGACCTCATGGACTCAATCATGGAATCCCACCCCTCATAAACCTCTGCTAGGATGGGCTGGTCCGTGTCTGCATACCGCAACAAAGAAATGATTGGCTCCATGATCTTAATAGTAAGATCCACCGTGTCCCACCAACCATCATTTAACACCAAGTCCTTCACCTTTTGTGAAGCAGCGTGATCCGTCTTTCTCCAAAAAGCCCAAAACTCTGAAATCACCATGGACCCAAGAGCGGTTTTGACCTCCCTCAACCTCTTGAGCATGATGAATGAGGAAGCAAACCGAGTATCTGCAACCTTTAGCAATGAAAGCTGTGTGTACTGTTTGTAGATGGTGAGGGCATTTGTGTGGTTTTGTACAAAGTTACGGATATGGCGTGCATCCTCAATAAGGTTGTGAATCCATGCCACATCCGAAGCAATGGCTTTCAGTGCTAAATTCAAGGAATGGACAATGCAAGGTGTCCAAAAAACCTGTAAGAGCAATAAAAGCATGTATCAATGACTCTACAACACTAACATTGCAATGACCAAATTCAAACAATGAGCAAATTAGAAATGAAAGGTGTCCAAAATGAACATACCTGTGGATATTTAGCTTCCACAATCATGCCAGCAGCCTTGCAAACAGGTGCATTGTCCGTGATGATTTGTACACACGACTCAACACCCACTTCTTCAATGGTTTTGATGAATAAATCACCCATAAATTGTGCATCCTTGTATTCGCCAAGAGCATCAACCGCTTTCAAGAACACCGGTCCATTTTGGGAAGATACCATGAAATTGATGAGTGGATGGCGTGCGGGATCCGTCCATCCATCAGAAACAATACTCACACCGGATGAGGGCCATGTTGATCTAATTGGCTCAAGAATTTTATCTACCTCCTTCTTTGCTTTAACCAACAATGTGGTTCTAAGCTTCTCTGAACCAGGAGGCACATAACCATTTCGAGCACGTTCCAAGATAGTTTTAACCGTCTCAAAATACAATGGTGACCGTGCAACATTGAATGAAATGAAGTTGAGGTAGAAGAAAAATGCAATAGTAAGGTCTACCTCTTCTCGCGCCTCTTTTTGGAAAATCCTATCCATTGGACCACCTGTAGATTGCCTCTTTCTTGTTTGATAAGTATCCCCACGCCCACGCCCACGCCCATGAATGCTAGGTGGAAATGGAGGCTTGGTGCTAGAGGACTTCCTCAAGAATGGAAGAGGATCATCCTCTTTTTTCTTGCTTGCTGCTGCCACCTTCCCTAAGCCAACATGATCCTCTCTTTCCATATCCCTCCTTTGGTGAACAGTCACCGCTTTGCATGAAGAAATCCCACAAGAAGGAAGGGCCAACAAATGGCCCTTAACTCGGAAATATGTGCTCATGAACTCATGCTTGCAAAAATTGCATCTCCAAGACACATTGCCTCCCCCACCAAGCTTTGCCCCGGGCCCATCTTTTCTTGTCACATACTTCCACAAAGGGTATTTTTTTTCTTGGGCTTGTTGTCTTGCTAAAACAGGGTTAAGTGGAGCCATAGAATGAGCTCCACTAGCAACCGATGGAGCACTTGACGGAGGAGGAGAACCGCTTGTGCTTGGTGGAATAGGAGGGGAGGCACTAGATGGTGCATTTCTCCTAGATGGTGCATTTCTCCCTCTCCTTTGCCCCCTACCTCCTGCCCTAGCTGATTGAGACATTCCTTTTCTTTTGTGATGGTTGAGCTTGCAATCCTCTCCACAAATCCACCGGAATGCACTTGGAATCGCTTGGAAACGATGGATAGCCTTCAAATCTCCTTCAAATCTCCTTCACCTGCACATACAACTCACTCTCAATCAAATGCTTCCTTGCAAATGACAAAAAGAAAGGCAAATTTTGATTTTTAAGTGAACCCGGATGCACTTTTCCGCCAAAAACGTGTCCTGTTTTTCAAAAACGTGTCCGACAGTCGGGATTCGCTGCAACTGCGTGTCCGATTCGTTGTGAAGGTCGTGTCCCGATTCAGGATTCGCTGCAAGGTCGAATCGGACATGAATTCCAATCGAATCGTGTCCGATTCGACCGATTCGGGACACGGCAAGGGTTATCAACGAATCCGGTTTCTGAGATAATAATAGCTGTGCAAACCTAGGACAAGAGCATAGATGCACCCAAGAGAGAAAGATCAACTAGTAAGAAAGAAAAATCATCCACAAGTAGAGCGAACTGTTTAGAAGTGCCCTTAGGTTATCGAAGAATGAATTCACTTGAATGAGATACTACAAATGAGAGGAGTGTAGGGTTATTTATATATATCCTTAGGGTTGGGGCACTGGCCCCAAGTGGTTGACTAGGTCAGCCTTAGCCAATCATGGCCAAATAAAATACAATATAATTAATGGGTTAGTAACCCATTTGGAGGCTGAAAATGCCCCCCAATACAATAGGTTGGCACATGGCCTCAGGTGAAGATTAACCACATAATCTCAACATCCACCTTATTCTGAACAGGGAGCCATGGAGAGAAGACATCATTGAACATCATGTATCCCTCCTTAATGGCAGCTCTCCAACATTGATATGTGCCTGTAGGCTGGTGAAGGTGGGCTCCAGAAGGGATTTGGTGAAGATATATGCAAGCTGATCTGCCGAAGGGACAAAGATTAATACAATTTGTCACTTAGCATGGAGTTGCCGAATGTAATGCATCCAAATTTCAATGTCTTTTCTCTTTTGATGATTCACTGGATTGCAAATAAGCTCAATGGTACTCTGATTGTCATAAAATATGGTGGAAGGGGTCCATTGAGCAAGACTTGGCTGATCAAGCATCATTTGTATCCAGGCAAGTTGCTTTTCGACATAACTGCACTAGCATGTTTGGCTACAATGGAGGAGAGACCCACAACCTGATGTTTCTTGGAACACCAACAAATTGTTCCATAACCAAGAGAAACAAATATCCCAAGGTAGATGCGTGGTCATTAATATCACTAGTGCAGTTGGCATCAGAAAAACCAAGGAGACAAATATTAGTGCCAATGGAATAGAGAATGCCCATCTGAGTTGTGCCACTAAGATACTGCAAAATGCATATAGCAGCCTATCAATGACACTTGAAGTTCTTGCATGTACTGAGAACACATACTGATTGCAAATGAGATATCTGGACGAGAATGTGTAAGATAAAGCAAACTGTTGACTAGAGACCAATAAATTGTCACATCAAATAAGGGTGAAACTTCATCCATGAAGCATTTGGAGTACTCACAGGCTTGCAATCTACCATCCCAAAATGTCACAAGAGATCCAGGGTCTAGTGAGGGTGAGAAAGTGAAATCCCAGCAGAGGTCTGAGAAATATAAAGTCCCAAAAAATAATGGAGCAGGCTTAAATTTGTCATCTCAAAAGAGTTCTGAAGCTGTAACTTAATATCATTGATCATGGATGATGAATGACTACTCAAGATGAGATCATCCACATATAGCACAATAATGAGAGTCTTGCCATCGTGAAAATATAGAGATCATGCTCAACCTCATAGTGAGGGAAGCCACAACCAATAATATTTTTGTGAATCTTCTCATACCAAGCATGAGGTGTCTGCTTAATGCCATATAGAGATTCTTGAGTTTACATACCAAAGAGATAGGACCATTCTATAAGGACCCGAGTGGTTGTTACATATAAATTTTTTCTTGGAGGTCTCCATGGACAAAAGCACTATTGACATCCATCTGATGAATTTTCGTATTCAATGAAGCAACTATAGAGAGAATCATTGGAATTGAGTCCATACGAGTAACTAGAGCAAAAGTCTCATAATAGTCAATGCCTTCGTTATAGGAGAAGCCTTTAAAAACAAGATGAGCTTTGTACTTCTCAAGTTTTCCATCAACATCATACTTGGTCTTATAAACCCATTTGTATCCAACAAGATTCTTACCCTTGGGTAAGGGGACTAGGTCTCAAGTCATATTTTTAATCAGGGCATCACATTCAACATCTGTAACAAACTTCTATTTTGGAGAATCTTTTGCTTGAGTATAAGTGGTGGGATTTCAATCAACCTTTGTGCAAAGGGCCCGTGGAGTAGGAGGCTTTAGACGATATCCCAATTCTTTTATAGGTGGAAGAAGAGGAATTAAATCTAGGAGATTGGAGATGGCCCACTTAGGCATAGGTTGTGATCTAGTTGGAGGAAGAGGAGTGGAAGCAGAGGGTTCTGTAATAAGATCATGAGGTTTCTTTGCTGATAAAAGGTTAGGTGGAACATTCAAATTAGTAGAAGAGACTTCAGTGTAGTGAGTGCCAAACAAGTCATGAACATATGCCTTGTCATGGGTTGTTGCCCGAGTCCCTGGAGTAGGAATGCTAGAAGCACTCATAGAAGGAGGATCATCATTAGGTCATGAAGATGAGAGGTTCACTGAGATAGTTGGAGATGAATCTTCTGTAAGAAGTGTGGGATAGGATCTTGATGGACCATGAGAAAGAACTTCATTAAAGGAAACATCTTTCTGTTCAATCATCTCGTGGGTGGAGGGATCATATAGACGATATGCTTTGGAATTTTTGCTCTAACCCACTAGAATACACTGCTAACTTGTAGCTTGCAATTTGTTTTGCTTTTCTTTAGGATTAATGGTACAACATTAGGATTAGGATTATGGCCCATGCATGTGATACAACATTTTTGAAATGTGAAACTGAAGGTTTGTAACCATACATTTCTCAAAAGGAGTCATATGATGAACATCTCAAGTAGGCATTTGATTGATGATATGAACTACCCAAAACACTTCTTTCCCCTAGAAATTGAGCTCCTTCTGTTGAGAATACAACATACAATGAGCCTTTTCCACTATAGCTCTATTCCTTTGACGTGATACTTCATCTTGTTGTGGGACGACCTTCTGCTAAACAATGCCATGAGATATGAGAAATGGGAGAAAGTCATCACTAAAATGTTCTCCTTTATGATCAATGGTAATGGATTTGATCCTCTGTTCGCTGTGATTTTCCACTGATATTTAATTTCTTTAAATTTCTCAAAGGGTCCTTGGATTGAATGGTGCATTGTTATCGCTCAAAATAGCATCCACGATAACGTCACGGATCACGGTGCGATGAGTGGCAAGCACTGGAGAAGCTAGAGCTCAATGTCATCTCAGCCTAACTTCTTGAATGCTTTAGGTCAGCTCCTAAGACCAAGGGGGAGTCCCTAGAAATTGGTGAACAATATTTGTGATTGCCTAGACAATAAACACACATGTTTCCCAAGAAACCTCTTGGCATAGATCAATGCCTTGTGGAGTCAAACAATGAAGCATAACAATCATTGAAAAAGAGGAAGGAGTTAAATAGCTTTATCACGGATCCCAAGAAATATAACATCAACTTACTACTGCTGTTATAGGATTGCAGCCATGATTTCACTTTAGAAAACTTGATAAAACTCGGTCAAGACAATATCAACCTTACCATGTAAAGTGTACCTTGTATGGTAGGGTAAGGGGGATGCAAAAGGGTGAAGAAGAGGCCTCAAAAAACAGTTCTGAAAACAGAATATCGGATCTGATATAAGCTTTATAACAGCTCTCAAGTTGAGTGTGGCCTGCTTAACACGTTCCCCAATGAACTTACAACCCCTCGAGGGTCAATATAGGCCCAAAAACCCACTTTTTAGACCTTCAAACTTCGCAAAAGTGCTTGATATACCTGATGTACCTGCAATAACAAATCTGCAATACAATACCCTAGTCGGCACAAATATCAAGATATCACACAAATCAACCATAGTATGAAAACGCCCTCAAAGATCTACCGTTAATTCAACTAGGGTGCATTTTTCTATGGGAACAAAATTCCATTTTCCAAGTATTTTTTTGAGATATAAAGTTCTATAATTTTTAGGTATTTTCTAATATTATATTTTTTTGGATTTTTTGTACTAAGTGTACAAGAGAATTTTGATAAATAAGTGTTGGGAAGGGCTTATGACCTCAGTCTTTTCAACCCTAGAGCAATTAGAGATCGAGGTCAACGCCCCTACTCAATTTGGCTGTTCAAGATTTACCAACTATTTCAAGAGGCTAGTAACCCGATACTAGGTCAAAGTAGCCTAGAACCCTAGTTAGGGCAAAAAATGAACTCCAAGGCCCATAGTGGAGAGCTCCTTCAAGATAATGGCCTCCTCAAACAAAATTGACAAGATGTTGATAAAAAACCCTAATTTACTTTGTCCAAGGTGCAAAAGTAATGTTAAACAAGAAAATGGAGAGATCTTACCAACATCAACCAAGAAAGAGTGTAAGAGATACTTCTAAGTTCTAAGGTACTGTTATCACATCCATAGTAGCCGGGCTACCATGATTGTAGAGCATGTTCCTGTATATTTTTGAGCCAGGCCTTTACACATTTCCAATGAGATCTACCTATGATGAGCAATATTTTTTTGATGATCACTCATGTATTAGAGCAGCCCCAAATGAGATATGATGAACCTTATGCCATGACTGAGCCCCATGACCTCAGATTTTATGACTGAGGTGACCATTCTTCTTCCATACAGACCAGTATAGTGCCCAGATCTTTACAGCAGCAGTATGCCGGTGACGATTGATGGTCCAGATGGCAGATACAGGTATATGATTAGCAGGTATATATGGTTGTGCATTGGATATATTTGCCCTGCTCTTTTGTTTATCTTAGTAGCTTGATTAGGTATTTAGTGGGTATGATTTGGCGATATATATATATATATATATATATATATATATATATATATATATGGACATGGACATGATTGCTTTGTTAATTGTCTAGAATCTAAGTGATCTAGAATATGAAATTCCTGTTTATACTCGTTGGTTTTACCCTCTTAAGTAGTATGGACATGGTCATTCCCACCATTTATGGCTTGCTAGTTATGGCATCACCTATCACTTTCTCCATTCATCCGTTCTCTTCCATATTGGTTTTACCTTGACTTACACCTTAGCCTGTGATGTGCAGGGCCTCCCCACTTTTGCCTCTATGTTGGATAGTTTCCCTGTTGTTTTGTGTCTCGGCTTTGAGTTGTGCGACAAAACTTACCGAAGCCTTGATCCTTCTGGGCCAGGAGAACCCACTGGTGTTGGTTCCTAAGCTCAAGTGAGTTGGATTTGAAGCCTTGACTTATCTGGTCGGTTTCCCTCGATGTTTAGTCCTGATTGTGGATAATCCCCTTGGTTGCTTGAGTTGTGTTGGCTAGACTTGAAGCAAATTGTACTACCATCATTACATGCATGTGTGAATTATTATTATATCTTATGTGCAAGCCCATGAAAACAAACTAAAACTGTGCTTCTCAACACAATGAAAAGAGGGCTATGAAATGAAATGAAAAAGCACCTTGGATGAAAGCTGCGATTAGTTGTGCTTCTAAGCACATACAAAATCCAAAAAGGGTCATAAGGCCTAAAAAGTAGTGATTAAATATATGCTAAATCTAAAGAACTACTGGCCAAGATTAAATGTAATGATTAATTCCTCATGGAGCCTACGGGGTGTGATGTGAGATGGAGTAAGGGACAACTAATTCTAAGTGTCCCCTAGAACCTCAAGTTACAATTAGCTGTGCACCCAGTCACGGTGGTTCTAGAAAAGATCATCACAGAGCTGGTTCCAGCTTGGATGTGAGCTGTAGAAATTTGCTGAAGGTTGAATAAACACTCCTCAAATCAACTCATTCCATTTGTGAGACACTGCCATTCCTTGTGTGTTTTCTATCCAGCATATGCTTAAGTGAGTATCCCTTTTCCTCTTCTATCCGAAGTATCAGAGTGTAAAGGTTGTAAAGTCATCCCCTTATCCTAGACTTGCATTTTTCACCCTCACCGATTCTTAGCAAAATGGTCATGTCCATGAAATGAGTATATACTTGAAGGTCTGTTCTGAGTGATTGATTGTTTAATACTGGACTTATATTCGGTATGTTAATTGCTTAATCGCCAATGAAATTCCACTTTATACTTTAGACTTGCTATTAGAATAATCAAAGGAGCATATATTATCCACTTGCACTTGCAACATCAGTCAGATTGAGTCTGGGTCAGTATTTTGATCAATCTTGACCTGTCAACCCAGTTTGACCAAGTCAACAGCAGGATCTGAGATGAGTTGGACTGATGATGTTCGAGGTTGATTATTTATGGTTGTATGGTGTCCACTTGATGGTTCCATGCAACAGACACAGGTTTCATATGATGGCTTGATGGATTTTTATTTATTATTATTATTGATAGACCATTATTTTTATTTGTCCGGGCATGGTTGAGCCTACAGATGATTATCCAGGTGGTCACAGGGTGTATGAGTACTCAACCTTTTGAGTCCATTGGCACACTCAAATATCGGTTACATGCACTTTCAGATGAGATTACAGTCAGATTGTCACTTTATTGCATAATTGCCATTATAAAATGGCCTGACAGCACAGTTGGAGATTTATTTGGTTCTCCTAGGGCGCTACAGAGGGAGTATGGGGTCCAACCACTTGTTATTACCATATTACCATGCCCCCAGACACTTTGATGTAGTCAGATTTGTGCTCGGGGCACCAGGCAGATAGTACAGGCATTTTATCATTTTTCAGGTGATTTTTCTGAGGATAAAAATGGAATAAAATGGTCACTGAGGAAATCGATTTGGGCAATTGAGGCAAACAATTGGCATGAGGTTTGTTCAAAGGACTTATGTGATGCATCCCACACCTTCCGGCACAGCTTGCAACATTCAGTGGGGTCCACACACACTCCGGGCTATTATTTGGATATTTTATTATGCTTTTGAGGGGCCACTATTTGGTCACTTGGTCACTTTGTGATGTTGTAGAGTCATATTATTTATCATTGTGCCATGGGGTGATGCTAGTGAAGGATATAAACACCTCCTAGCCCCACCATGTGCTTACTTCACTTGTCCTAGTCACTTGTCATGTGGTGCGACCCCCTAGGGCCACTTAGTGAGTGCGCACCCCCTCTATTCAAGAGTTGATCCTTGTATTGTATTTTCGGCTCATCATAGCCGTTGATTATTATTGTATATCTTTTGATCTCCACAACTCATTTAAAACGTGGTTAGGGTTTTGGTCTCTCCTACTCCTATTTAAGGAAGAGACCCCCCTCATTGTAAATCACCTTTACCACTTTTACACAAACAAGCCCATACTTGGCCTTTTACAATGGCAAAAGACCCCTTCACTCTGGTATATCTTGGCAAGCATGTTGAAGACAATATGGGCTATAACAGTGTATATCCAAAGGAATTGGGAGAAATTGTCAATGAAGGTGATAAGATATCTAGCACCACCAAGTGAAGGAGTGGTCATAGGCCCACAATTATCACTATGAACTAGCTCAAGAGGCGAAGAGCCTTGGCTTGCTAAATCCTTGGGAAAGGATTAATGATGTTGTTTTCGCAATATACATCCTTCATGGTTTAATTTGTGGAAGATCATTTGAATCTGTAGATGACTCATATGTCACATGTTGGATTTAAGATTTAGCAATAAATAGACTCAAACATAGATCAAACAAGGGACACTGAGAATTTACAATGGAGAAATCCTCGAAGGGAAATTCTATTAAATCATTCCATTCCCGTGTGTGTTTATATTATACAATAGCTCCCTTTATATAGAATAGTTGACCATAACAACATGTTATAATAAGATATTCAATTCAACCATATGCATAACTATCTCCCATAATCTCTCCATGAATCTCTCAACTGATTCTTTTAAATCCTCATCCCTAACTTCTTTCACTGTCCTCATTTTCATTCATACGTAGACATTATGTATGGTCTACTTTGTCTAATTTAGACATTACCAATCACAAAGAGTTAATCCTTCATATTCCCCCTTAATGAATACTTGTGATTTCAAATTCAATCATCATCTTTTGTCTCTTCAAATGGTCTTTTCAACTAGTCCAAGCTTCATCTTCTTAATCTATGCTCTTCAACTTCAATTTTCTTTAATGTTCATCTTTATGGTTTCTTTTAATTGGATCTTGTGCTTGCAAAAAATATGAACATCATGTTTGTTGAAGTCCATATAAATAGTCACCATCAACTAGAATACATGGTTCATTAGCTGTTATATCTATTGGTTCTTTAGGAAACTTTTATACATGGTTCATCAACAATTATCTAATCACAATTTTTTTCCACTCCCCATCATTATCATCAATCATCATCTTGTGTTTTGTTTGTTTTACACTTAACCACATTCTAGATTTTTGTGGTTTACCCTCAACCATTACAATTCTCACGTGGTTTTCAACTTAACACGAACCATTCATTATACCAAGTGGTTTTTGGTTGACCACAAACCTTCATTTGTTATGGCAAGTGTTTTTTGGTTTACCATGAACCATCAACAATCATAATTATAGGGGTATACTTTCCATATCCTGGCATACGACCGCTACATCATCATTTGGCTCAAGTACATATAATTTCAAATATATTTCATTTAAGGCTAATCTAGCCCTTTTACAAACATAAGACCATGACCATCTTCTTTTCGTCATCAAAACACTTTATCAAAGAGGATCAACAAACTTCTTAGAGATTTCATTTTCTATGGATTCGCTTCAGTTGCTTTTGCATCTCAATTTTGGACAATATTATTTTTCACTACTTATTCTTACCTTGCTTGCTGCATCATTCTTCTCACTTTTGTTGCTTCATTTGCTTCATTCTTCTTCTTTCATGCTTCTCTCACTTTTGCTTTGTGCCTTCATTTGTCTTTGTTTGCAACTTTGTTGTGCCATTCTCTTTCGTTATTGTAGATTTGTCACTACCTCTTTTCCTCATGTGTCCATGGGTCTCATGTCTTCTTTGTCTTTCTTGTTGTTGTTGTCTTCTTCTTTTGTCTCTTTCTTCCATCTTGTTTTGCTTTCTTTCATTGTCTTTGCCATCTACTTCTTATTTTGTCATCTTGTTTAACTTTCTTCAACTAAATTACTTGCATATAGTGTTTTCTTCTTGGAGTGTGTATAATGTCCAACAAGATAACCTATGACAATGGATTGGCAAACTTAATTGACACACCAAAGTCATGATCTTGCATAAGTTAAACGTTTAACTTTGACAATTTCAATGTCTTTGACTTACTTAACTTAGCTTAGACATTACTATTTCGAAAACCGAAAAAAGCAAGAAACCCTAAATAGGGTTACGTCATTGAATCCATAAGAGCTCAATATCACACAACACAATGAACGATGATATTATTATAAGATAGTACAGTGCAACATTACAATGAGGGTCCTAGCTCTTATAAAGAGCTTGAGATACCAAAACCCTAAGATGTCTAAACCCTAAGACGCCTAAAACCCTAAGACGATCAAAACCTTAACTTTTAACCTAAGTCACTTTAAGTGAGCTTATTACATGTGTAGCCTTATATCTTAACACCCCCATAAAGCGTACAATGCTGAAATCAAATGCATATATACAAAACAAAGGTAGACACTCTTCAAAAGCTTCTTCTTTGAAGACAGTTCCTAAACTAGGTTGAGCTCCATCAAGCTGCCTCGTAGCCCTTGAAAATGTATAATTCCTGAGTTGAATTCTCGAGTTCCTAGATTCCACTTCCCCGAACTCCCAAATCACGAATCTTCCAAACTCAATTACTGGACAACAATCCACGTGCATGTCGCGTAACCTCACTAGTAGATTGCAATCCACATGCAGGTCTCTACGACTAATGAGGGATCATTCCCTAGATTCACAAATGCTGAACTATTTAGGCAAGCATCCATACAGTTCACCCTCTATCCTGTCGCGCATCATAACTTTTGGATAGTTGAAAGTGGTGCAAACCAATGTTTGAAAAATCGAAATCGGACTCGGAATCGGTCGAGGGTCAACTCGGAATCGGAATCGGTAATGAATCGGTCATAAATCGGCCGATTTGAATTTAATGAATTGGTTTACTCAAAAATACATAAAATATTTAAATTTTAAAGAAAAACAACATTTTCAAGATTTTAGGACTGTTGTTATGACCCAGACCTGTTGTTTGAAGGCCAAAGAGCACCTATACTTGTTGTTTAGGGCTACTTTCATCCACAGTACTGCCCACAATTTATTTTAAGCCTTTAAGGTGATTTTCATGACTTGTTACTGCTGCAAAGGTCATAACAGGCACATGTTTGCTTCAAAATTGTTGTACGAGGGTTTGAACAGCTTCAACCTAAGTTGCATGAAACGGGGAAACGAGGACAAAAGGGGGAAAATTCGAAACAGGGGAAATGTGACCCCCCAAAATTTTGGAAATGAGGAAATGCAATATATATATATATATATATTAAATTAATAAATTAGCATACATTTACGAAAATGAATGTGAAATATAAATCATCAATCATACATGCCAACGAATCATTGCCTATATTGGGATCCTATTCATCAATAGCACCCTATGCCTCCCTCCTCTAGGCTCTAGCCCTTGCCTCTAACTCGAATTTCAAAGTTGTTCCTCCAAGGACATTAGTCAACGGCTCAACACACTACAATTTTGATGAAACTTCCTAATCCAATCGCTAAATTACGTAGAAAAAGCTTCCCATGCTTGATAAGTGATTTTGCATGAGTGAAGAGTACATTTTTATTAAGGTCATGACAGAGGAATTCAACAATCAACACCACCAACATCAAGGTACATATTGTGGTTGATGTGCTTGATTAAATGCCAATTCCATACCCTCATACATGATAGAATCTGGTGGAAACCTTGCAATCCTAAAATCCTGAAAACTATTAAGTCTGCTGAATTTTGAATGGGATCTAAAAATCTACTTTTTGCATATGAAGTCCGATGAGGTTGGAACCACTCTCAAACATCCTGAAACAATTAATGGTAATGGGCCATCTCCGTCATTTATCTGCTTTGAAATTTTTTTTTTGCCTCAAACTGGTTGATTGATTTTCAACTTGGGAGGCCATTATTAGAGGTGGACCTTGCAAATTTCCATATGCCAGCTGCAACCTGTTCCTTGTATAACTGTTAGTTTGACAGCTTGTGGAGGTTTCCTTGTAAGCTTTGAATTTTTAATGAAAAGCTGATTTGAAGGAGTAATTAATATGTGTGATTACTGCTAATTATTTGTGTATTGTGTTTATGCTTTTGTTGTTTACTTTCCAACTATATGTGTGATTACTGCTATGTGAAGAATTTAGTTTTTGCAATTAAATAACAGTTTTGTTTAGTTGAGAACATAAGGACAATAATCACCTAGGGTTTGGAAAATTAACATTGAACAGAATGAGGTGGATGTGCTGGACTCAGGTCACTTGGATTTGCTATGAAAGATCACTCAAGAAATTGAAAAACATGATAGATACTGGATCACTTAGATCTACCAGGTTTATGAATCTGCAGGATTGACATAAAAAAATACATTATCAAGTGTTCTTTAAACCATCAACTATGGGTGTGATTTGCTTTTCTTCAGTGTCAATCTCTCTTTGTGTTTCTTTCTTCATAGGCGTTTCTTTTATGCACATTGAGTCTCTTGCCCCTGGCTATGCTTGCTTCTGTAGTCTTTCCCAGTGGCATTATCACTTTGACATTTGTCTACAATCATCAGTAATGCATACTATAGCCAATCCTCTACTAGCTAAACACAACTTGTGGATCAATGATGAAGATGAAGATCAATTACTCAATGTCTAAGTCTAATCAAAAGTATGTTTGATTTTAGTTGGACAAATAGATTTCTAGGCTCAATCTTTGTGCAATAAATCTTTTCCACTATGAATCAACAGATTTGCATTAATCTTTTTGTTTTGATGGTCAATCAATTCAAAATTCGAAGAAGTCCATTGATCATATCTGCCTTGTCTTTGTCATTGCATGTCCAGATTGGTGTACACAATGTGGCTTCTGTGCACGATTGTTGGGTGTACACAACGTGCCTTCTTTGCATGATTGTTGGGTGTACACAGTGTGGCTTCTTTGCATGATTGTTTGCTCCTTTTCTTTTAAAAGGAGTTGGTTTTTTCACAATGAACCAATGAGAGACATCTTTGTACCACGACACCTCACTTCCCATGGATCACTATCATGGAGCAACTATGAGGTTGTTAAGATCATTAGGGCTTTGTTACCAGATGTTGGGTTTAAGATTTAGCAATAAATACACTCAAACATATATCAAGGGACACCAAGAATTTGCAATGGAGAAATCCCTAAAGGGAAAATTCTGTTCCATCATTCCATTCCCATGTATGTTTCTATTGTACAATAGGGCTATTTATATAGAATAGGTGACCATATCAATATGTGATAATAAGATATTTAGTTCAACCATATGCATAACTATCTCCCATAATCTCTCCATGAATCTCTTAAAAGATTCTCTGAAATCCTCATCCCTAACTTTTGTCATCGTCCTCCTTTTTCATTCATACATAGACTTTATGTGTGGTCTACTTCGTATAATCTAGACATTATTTATCAGAAGTAGGAGTTAATCCTTCATCGCAAGGTCCCAAAGTTGGTACGACCCAAGCGTTGATGCCATAATTTGCTAGTGTTGTTGACATTGGCTACCAAAGCAATAAATCCACTTCATTTTGAAGGAGATGAAAACTTCCCCAGCTATACATATGGTTAGATTCATTGCAATAGCTGGAGGCAACTATTTTAAAACCATCATTTATGTCCTTGATCTCCTTCAAAATGTAGTGGATTTATTGCTGTGGTAGCCAATGTCGACAAAACCAACAAATTATGCCATCAACACCTGGGTAACCCATTGATCTGGCCAAAATTCCTCGTTTTTGTTGTTGTGAGTGATGCAGTATATGGAAAGAAGATTAGGTTCTATGCTTGGAAAATGAAGAGCTTCTCCAAACTTGGTGTTGTTGATAATGACATCGCCACACCTTGAGAGCGGTAAGGCTGAGTTATCACCAACAATCACTTACTCTCCATTGTGCTCTCATCGATAGTTGGAGAGGATATGTTGGCATTTCATTATTTGCCTAGTGGCTCTGGAGTCGGCAATCTGTTCTTGTGAAGAGGTGGAGGATCCATGTGCTAGGTGCATTGCCAGGTGTGCATTGTGAGAGTCCTTTGGGCTCAATGATCTTTATGGATTGAGAGAATATTTGAGGTAGATTTTAGAATGAGATATAGGCATTGAATGCAGGTTAGAGGAACTCCCTAAGAGGGGCTGTCCCTAAAAGAGAGCCAAAAAACCCTGAAAAACCAGCCTCTTCCAGAAGTCTGCACTATATTTCAGATGCAAAAAAAGGTTCACTAGTCCTAGAAAAGCCAGCCTTTTCCAAAACAGTAGTACACCAGATCTGTCCAATTTACTTCAGCTGGACATAGAAGAGGAGGAGTGCACTATGAAGGAGGATGCAGACCATTGAAAAACTGAATAAGGTGAGATGTGCTCACACCAGCTCTGATGCCATGTCAAGATCACAAGTGATAGAAGATATACGGTGAACAAATCAGAAAAACCCTAATTACGCAATACCAGATTTAGCAGCAGCAACAATATATGAGCCCCATATCAATAATAATAGCTGTGCTAACCTAGAACAATGGCTTAGATGCACCCAAGAGAGAAAAATCAACTCATAACAAAGAAAAATCATCCACAAGTAGAGCAAACTGTTTCGAAGTTCCTTTAGGCTTATCAAAGAATGAATCTTGAATGAGATAATGCAAATGAGAGGAGTGCAGGCTTATTTTAACACATCCTTAGGATTGGGGCGTTGGTCCCAAGTGGTTGACTGGGTCGGCCTTTGCCAAAAATAGCCAAATAAAGTACAATATAATCAATGAGTCAGTTACCTCAACCTGTGTGTAGGGTCAAAAAGCCCCAATACAATAGGTTGGCACATGGCCAAAGGTGAAGATTAGTGGCATAATCTCAATAGTACCAACTACCAAACATTTCCTTCTTGCTTCGAACTTGAAATTTTCGCTGTAAATTATTTGGACAGAATAAGTTACAATTTGTTTTGTGCTGACTTGCTCATTTTGATTTGATATGGTTAAGGAACTAGATTGGGTTCTCAATTTCCAAATTCTAAATGAACCATCTCTTATCCAAAATTCGTGAGGAGGATAATGAATGTTCAAATTATTATTGCTTTTGTCTGTGGAAAGTAGATTTGATGATCAATCATAGTTAAATAGATTTGGTTAACAAACAATATCTTTTCTAACTTTGCAGTCATGGGATAAATCTTAGAGATTTTCACCCTTTCTTAAGTAAGTTTTCTGTAACCTTTGCTTTGTGACATTTCAAGGAAAACCAAATCATTCGCACAAATATTCAGTAGGCAATGTCTATTTTCTGAAGGCAGATTTGCAATTTTACATGTCCTTGCAGGTCTTATTTATTGATGCAGATCAGTTCTTCCTGTCTGAGGATAATGTTCAATTATATTCAAGGAACAAGATGTTCAGGTTGTCCTGCTTACAAGCTTCAAATGCTAAATGTCGGTGAGATTTTAAAAAGGATGAAGTTATCTAAAGGAAAAGATTACACCATCCTCTTCATCCTCATCTTCATTGTATTCAGTTCTGTCTTTTATAAAGATACTTTTCTCAGGAGAAAGATTACTATGGAGGAAGAAAAGGATATGGGATTAGCTTTATACAGTATCAATTCAGCCTTAGGAGTTCTCGTAATTGAAGGTACAGTGAGAGCATTGTCTTTAAATTCCATATCAATCTCACAGAGGAGCTAACATATTTAGCTACTGAAGCTAGCATGGCAAGAGCATCGTCTTTGATTTCCACATCAATTTGTTGCAGGAGCTTGCATATTTGAAGTCCATATGAAATGTGAGTGTCAAGTGTCAACCCTTCAAACTATGTTAGAATATTGTTAGGGGTACAGATGATTCCATCACCAAATAGTTGCACACACCTTAATACGTGATGCATTTTCCTAATGATGTGTGACACATTTGTAATTTACCAGTCAATTGGCCATATTTTTGTCATTCCTGAAAATCAATATGATTTCTTTTTTTCTTTCTATTGGCATTGGAGGAAGAAAAACACCAGGTAAAAACCTGGCATTATTGCCACATCAAAGCCTTGATGTTGGAAGCAAAAGGTTGAGCAATATTCTAGGACAGCAATTTTTAAACCAAACTTAATCAACTTAAGATGACATAGATGGATCCATACATAATCATTACTCTAAATAAAAGATTTTTGGTATAGTCTTAAAAGCCTCCAGCTAAAGTTATATATTGTAGCTATTTGATGCTCCATTGAGTCTGCCCATTTGGTGAATGGTAATATGTAGCATAGGGCTACTCGTGATACTGGTAAGAAAACAAGCAAATCTTCTAAAATTTGATTAAAATAAGAAATGTGGGTATCTTAAAATGTCATGTAAGTAACCAAAATGACAAAAGAACCCTCCATGTGATAAGAGTTATCTAGTTGGAATTTGGCTGAGGAGAGTGAAAAAAACACTTTGACCAAAGACTAAACTTACTTGACTTGAAGACGAATAAATTTAATTGAGCAACAGAGACTAAGGATAGCATTAATACAAGGCTAAAAGTCACTTGAATAAAATCCTTGATGTATCTTCAATGAAAGGATTATTAGGACTTGAATTGAAAACAAGTAATCCCTTGAGTTAGAGTCACCAAGTTATGCTATATTTGGTGCTGCAGTCACAACTTTTCTACACCCTTCTCTTAGGATCTTCTTTGGATCCATTCTTGTTTTTGTTTTGGAAGAATTCAAGTATATGAAACAAAAAAATCATGAGTGCTGGATTTTTGTTTGGTATTGTTAGCACCCTTCACTTTATGTTGCCCCAAATGATAGATCCTATACAGGATGGTAGAGGGGATAGGCAACCAAAGAGGTGAACCACGAGAACCTTGATTCTCAAAAGGATTGGTTCTCACGCCAATCGAGGCACCCTTCACTTTATGTTATCTAAGCCCAAGACAACAATGGGGGAGACCCGGATCAACTCCCGACAGGAGATATCCAACCAAGACACCAGATCAAATCAGATGAATGGAGTACGTAAGTTGTTAGGTATGATAAACCCTAGATCTATGGGTAAAGTCACAAGATGAGTTATAAGTTGGATCCAGAGGCTTAAAGAATGTGATTTTGGTCCAATATGAAAATACCTCCGTTGCACGGGAATCTTTCCCAGACTTTAGGAAACCCGTTCCAGAAGTTCCCGCGTTCCAGGGAACTTAGGAACGGGTACGAAACGTTCCAAAATGCATGGGAACGGTTCCGGGAGCTTGGGAACTATTTGGGAGCTTCGAACACGAAATCTTGGGAGCTTGGGAACTTCAAATCGGCCGTTCCTCATTTCGGGAGCTTGCACGCGCTCCGGTTTTCCAGGGAATTCCCAGCCGTTCCCAAACATGTGGGGCCCAAATTAATCACTCCCGCCACACATAAAATATAAATATAAAAGAGGTTGCTAATAACAGTCCCAACCAGCAGAGCTACAACATTCCATGGTTTTGACAAATACAGCTGATGATATTCGTGACATGATTTCAAAATAAAAGTTTTGACGGCGTGGATCTTGATTCTGACTTTGGTCTGGTAACGCTCTTTTCCTAGCTCTTCCTTCAGTTCTTCTATCAGCTGCCTTACAGAAGACTCTTTGGGGCCACGAGAGGACTGGCAGATGCTATCCCACATCTTAGCTATATCCTCATTTCTTAACGTATTTGGGAAATGAATGACCTTACATTTTTTAAGGACGTGAACATCTTCGAGAGTGCCAATGAGGCAGTCCATCAGCTGAATGAATTGCGTCACGGATCTGGGATGGGCCGCATAAAGGAATTCCAATGCAAATAAGTTTCTGAAAAATACTTCAGTCGTCTGCACAGAAGATACGTTCATCCGCGGAATGTAAAGCGTGCGGGAGTATTTGTTGAATCGGACATTGTTGTATCCCGGTTTGAACTTTATGCCGGCCTTTGCCAGCTCCACAGCGGTGTATTCTATGCCGCCCTTTGCCGGCTCCCGCTCGCCAGATTGTTTGACTCAAGAGGTTAGGCATGTGAAACAAAAGAAAATGCTACACATCTTTTCAATCACGTAGTGATTGACAAACCTAGACATTCTTTGCCACAGAGTCGGATGTGAGTAGGCAGCGCTCTCATGATGATGGTAGATACTTTCTTTCTCATGTATTTTATGTACTCTTTATTTGACCGCCCTGATTATGTTGAACTCGTGTAGCCCACTCCAAGGTATGCTTTCTTAATGTACTACTCCTAAATAGAAGTTTTAAATAATAGTAATACTAAATACTAAATACTAAATACTAAATAGTATACAATCTGAATCTTTAAATAGTTGCTATATTTTTTTTTCAATTATATTATTTTTTATATTTTTTTAATATATATTATTGCCGCTCCCAACTCGCCGTTTCCTACAAATTTAGGGGAAACTTCTAACCGTATCCGACACCCGTACCCAAGTTCCCACCGTTCCCCGCGTTCCGGAAACTCGTGCAACATAGGAAAATACAAGTGACTTATTTAGCTTAATAAAAAGATCCAGGATCAAGGCACTAGCAAATGATAGAAAAATCCACTGCCTTGGGAACCGTGTCCAATGCAGGGAGGTTAATATTAGGATTGGGGCTATCTAGTACCTTTAGTTAGACTTGAATGACAGGTATGACAGTATCAAAACACACAAGTCTCAGAATGAGCATCAAACAACAGGAAAACAAGGCAACTCAGGGAATGCGCAAGGGTAGAGAGATCAATGCCTAGGGAATTGGGCCACAAGGAGTCCTCCAATGATGACGTCTTGGAGAACCCACCTTGGGTTATGCCTAAGGTGAAATACGCAGAAATGGTTTGCCAGTAAACCAAGTTGATTGAGCTAGGGATTTTTCCAATGAATTTATAGTTAGGGTTTTGACAGTAAATGAGAATGGCCAATGGATTGGAAACCCAAAATGACTGAAATAAGAGTAGATCTTACTCGGATAATCTTGTGGATGCCTTGATGATGATGATCTATGCCTTCCCGATCATTTGAGATGATTTGAGTGAGTGTCCAAGTGAAATCGTTTTCCCCAAAGAAGCCAATGCGCCTTCCTCTCCTGCACAACAAACTACCTAAGTTAGATTTGAAGCATCAAGAGAAAATGACTATAGCAACGAGAGACATATTAAGATGAAATCAAAGATCACAATGATACTATTGAAAACCCCCTGATATAAGCAAATCCAAGTGAGACGAGTTGAGGAGCCCCTTGCAAAAACGCCCAAGTGAAGTCGCCCTCCTGTAGACAAACACCGTTTCCATAAATATTTTGGGTTCATCGCAAAACCTCAAATGCTAGGTGACAATAGACTTTACAATCAACATCTAAGAGCATCACATCCAAGAAGATCCAAGAATCTCTGCAAATAAATCTTCTATTATCAAATTCCAAGAGCCAAAGGTCACTTTACAATGAGAGGGTCCCTCCTTTAAATAGCAATAGGAGAGACCAAAACCCTAACCACCTTTTAATGAGTGGCTAAGATTAAAAGATACATAAGTTATAATCAACGGTTGAGATGAGCTCAACATAAAGTACAAGGATCAACTCAAAAACATAAGAGGGCGTCTTAGCTAAATCGCCCTAGGGGGATATACCACCCAAAAAGTGACTTGGGACTAGGAGGTGAAATATTCCTCCTAGTGTGTCCCCATGGCACGATAACAAAATATAATATCATCTAAGTACAATACTGTGACCACAAGACAAAATCGTGGCCTCTCAGAGACATAATAAAATCATCAAAATAAGCCCGGAGAGTGTGTGTGGACCCCACTAAATGCTGCAACAGCTCTGGAAGGTGTGGGAGACATCACATACATCATCACAATCAACCTCATGCCATTTTCTTGCCTCAGTAGCCAAATCAAATTCCTCTGTAGCCATTTTACGATTTTTTATTCCTTTGTAAATCACCTGTAAAAGATAAAAATGCCTGTAGCTCACTACCTGGTCATCCGTGGCCAAATCTGACTGCACCAAACTGTTTAGGAGTATGGAAATATAGTAAAAACAAGTGGCTGGATCCCCTACTCTCTCTGTAGCGCCCTAGGTGAACCAAATAGAAAACCAAACTGCTCTGCCAGGGCATTTTTAATGGCAAATCTGCATCAGAATGATAAACTGAAGAATACCTCAACTGAAACTGCCCAAAACTGCAAACTGAGTATCCCAATGGACTCAGAAGGTCCAAATGCACTAAAGATGCATACTCATACACCATGTGGATAACTGCATAATCATATAATATCATAACCATGCCCGGACAGATAAAAAATAATAATTTGTAAATGATCAAAATCATAAAAATATCCCAGATCACCATCTGAAACCTGCAACTACTGCATGGAACCACCTGGTGGGTAAATACAGACCATATATCATCGATCTTTAACATCACTGGTCTAATGCATCTCATGTCCTATGATTGACTTGGTCAAACTGACCTATAATATGACCCAGGCTAAAACATCAAAATGCTGCAAGTGTAATTGGATATGACATGCTTCATAAGTTATTCAAATAGCAAGATTATAAGCACAAAGTAGCATTTCGTTGGCGGTTTAAAACAAGATATTCATTGTAAACTTTATAAATAATAATAATAGGTCAGAACAGAACCTCAAGAATATACTCACTTCATGGCTGTGAGTCTGTGACCAATTTGCTAGTAGTGGGTGAAGGTTGATGGATGAGAGGCAAGGCTAAGGGATGACTATACAATCTTAACACCATGATACTTTGGATATAGGGATACTCAAGCGTATGTTAGATAAAAATAACACAGGGGATGGCAGTGTCTCACAAATGGGATAAGTTGTTTGGGAAGTGCTTATTCAACCTTGGCAGAAGTCTAAAACTCACATCCAAGCTGACTCAACTCTGTGAGGATCTTTTCTAGAGCCGCCATGACTAGGTTCCTGTTAAACCGTAACTCGAGACTCTAGGGGACACTTAGAATTAGCTGTCCCTTACTCCATCTCATATCACAACTCGTAGGCTGATGAGGAATAAATCATTACAGTCTAAGGCCAACAGTCATTGGATAACATATATTTAACCATTGCTTTTTGGGCCTTTCATTCATTTAATTTCATTGGCCAACAATCATTGGATTTGGCATACATTTAACCATTGCTTTTATTTGGCCTTTCATTTCCCTTCATTGGGGAGTTTACATTTCATTCATTTCCATAGCCCTTATTTCCTTGTGTTTAGAAACACAGGTTTTGAATTTCACTTCAATGGGCATTTACAAATAGATATACAATAGTTTCCATAGACATGTAATGATGGTAGTCTTATTTGCTTCCGGTTTTAGCCAATACAACTTACACAACTCAGAGCCGAGACACAACTAAACAAGGATGCTATCCAACAAAGAGGCAAGAGTGAGGGAATCCTCCATATTATAGGCTAAGGTGTAAGTCAAGGAATCAACGAGACTGGATGGTAATGAATGGATGAGGAAAGTGAAAAGGTGGTGCCAACACTAGCAAGCCATATACTGATGGGAATGATCACCTCCATTCTCCCAGGGAGGGTGAAACCAATGAGTATAGACAAGAACTTCATACATTTTGAGCAAGCAAGACTATATAGATATAAGTTAACAACCATTTCCATAATATATAAATAGACCGCCAGGTCATGACCACTAAGTGCTAAAATCAAGCTACAAGAATAACCAACAAAGCAATAATAAACCAATACACAACCATATACCTGCGTGGTCATATACCTGTACCAACTACCTGAACCATCATCTGTCAACTGGAAACCTGTTGCTGCATATCTAGGCACTGCATACTACTCTGTATGGCAAAAATGGCTACATGGTGTCAAGATTTAGTATGCTAAGACAAAATATATCAGCATTACATTCCATTTCACAACAATAGCATATACAGGATCACTGAAAGAACAACAAGCACAGCATAAACACAAGAGACACAGATTTATCTTGGGAAACCCTCATGGGGTAGAAAACCCAGCAAAGCTTCCTCAATATAGATGACCAGCAAATACCAAGATGTAAACCACAAACATGAGCTCCTTCTCCTCCATAGCATATCTCTCTCTCACCTATGTGCTAATCACAAGTGAGTGAATGTGTGTTAAATGAGGAACACACCTCCTCTATTTATACACAACTCCGACTTGACTTTTACACTAACTAGGTCGGCCCCAGCTTTAACTACTGGGTTAAACACCCCATTACAACTGACTCTGGGCCAACCCCACTAGGGAAGTCTAATAACCCAAGTTACCATATTCCGACGGAGGAATAAACATCTCCGGATATACAATAGGGTCTTCACGGAGGAATGAAACATCTCCGGAATAATAAAGTACAAATATAATATTCTTAGAAGTTACAATATTTCAACACTCCCCCTTAACGAGAAGGATATTATAACAGCATCTGCAGGAGCAAGGAGTCATCAACTACATCATACATGATACATCTATAGATCATTGGAAGCTTTCTCAACATCATCAGTAACTCAACCAGTTACTGGAATATCTTCAGGTCTTCAATACTGGGGTATCGGCATCGTCAGTATTGAGTCTTCACCTTTTGCAACACTCGATCAGCTACAACATTGTCATCATCTGGATCACCCGATCAACAGCCTTATCGTCTGGATCTACTGATCATCATCATAACAGCATCAACTAGATCCTCTCGATCAACAACATCATCTGGATCATCTCGATCTACAGCATCTGGATCATCTCGATCTACAACATCTAGATCATCTCAATATATAGCATCTGGATCATCTCGATCCACTGAAACATCAAAGCAGCATAATCTGCAATACACATGATCCAATTCCAGGATGATCAATCCTTATCAAATTTAGACAAGTCTCATGTCTATGGACGATGCAGTCCAGATCTACTTCCAGGATGATCAATCCTTATCAATTTAGGACATGAGTCCAAGGACGATGCAATCCTATCACGTACATTTTGAACCAAATGTCCAGGGATGATGCAGTCCTATCCTCAATTCTCAAAGACAGATGTCTATAGATCAATTCTGGGACTGAAGTCCGGGGATGATACAATCCCCACATTCTCGGAGATATCCGTCTACGGATCAATTCTGGGACCGAAGTCCAGGGATGATACAATCCCCACATTCTCGGAGACATCTGTCTGCGGATCAGTTTTGGGACCGAAGTCCGGGGATGATACAATCCCCACATTCTTGGAGAAATCTGTCTACGGATCAATTCTGGGACTGAAGTCCGAGGATGATACAATCCCCACTTTCTCAGAGACATCTGTCTACGGATCAATTCTGGGACCGAAGTCTGGGGATGATACAATCCCCTCTCGTCCACTAGGGACCACATTCTCGTAGACATCTGTCTACGGATCAGTTCTGGGACCGAAGTCCGGGGATGATACAATCCCCTCTCGTCCACTAGGGACCACATTCTCGTAGACATCTGTCTACGGATCAGTTCTGGGACCGAAGTCCGGGGATGATACAATCCCCTCTCGTCCACTAGGGACCACATTCTCGGAGACATCTGTCTATGGATCAATTCTGGGATCGAAGTCTGGGGATGATACAATCCCCTCTTGTCCACTAGGGACCACATTCTCGGAGACATCTGTGTACGGATCAATTCTGGGACCGAAGTCTGGGGATGATACAATCCCCTCTCGTCCACTAGGGACCACATTCTCGGAGACATCTGTCTATGGATCAATTCGGGGACCGAAGTCCGGGGATGATACAATCCCCTCATCATCTTAGACCAAGTCTAAGTACCACTCATCGACCTCATCGTCGGCACAGGTAACCCCATCATCGACCTCATCGTCGGCACAGGTAACCCCATCATCGACCTTACCGTCGGAACAGGTAACCTCATCATCAATACATGTATCCTCATCATCGATACAAGTATCCACATCATCAATACAAGTATCCTCGTCATCGACCTTACCGTCGATATAGACAATCTTATCATCGATACAGGTATCCACAATGATGCCAATATCCGAATATCATCATTGACCATATCACTCCCCCATTCGAAGAGGGTCCTTCTGAACTACACCAAGCTTGTCTCGGAAATACTCAAACTTTACTCGAGACAGAGGTTTGGTCAATACATTAGCAACTTGTTCGCCAGTGCTCACATACTCGAGCTTGATAGCTCTTTTCTGCACCATATCCCGTATATAGAAATATCGGATCTCTATGTGCTTTGACTTATCATGGAACACTGGATTCTCTGTCATCTTGATACAACTCTGGTTGTCACACAGGATCACAGTGGGGTCCATCTCTAAGTCAAACAATCCTGCTAACATCTTCAGAAGTCATATCGCTTCACAACTATATATACCACTTCAGTTGCGCTAAACTACTTCTTGCTAAACCACGAGATCATGGCAGATCCCAAACAATAACATCTGCCCGATGTGCTCTTCCTGTCTGATACATTTCCTGCCTGATCAACATCTGTGTAGCTATACAATCTGAAATCATGATCTCCAAGATAACATAGACCAAAGTCTATCGTACCCTTTAGGTACCTCATCACATGCTTTGCAGCTATCAGGTGAACATGCCTAGGTTCCACTAGATACTGTCTCAAGGTATTTCACAACAAAGCATATATTCGGCCTTGTATTCGTCAGATACATCAATGACCCAATAATCTGTTTGTATAGAGTCACATCCACTAACTCTGATGAGTCATCCGCTAACAGCTTCAAGTTGGAATCCATGGGAGTGGCCATGGTTGTACATTCCAACATATCAAATCTTTTCAGGATTTCCACAGCATACTTTCCCTGGTTGAGAAAGATTCCTTCTGAGCCTTGCCATACTTCCAGACTTTAGGAAGTAATGCATCAATCCAAGATCTTTCATCTCAAATTCTGTAGCTTCTTCTTTCTTTCCATGATCTATTCCTCATTCCCTGTCAGAAAGGGATCATCCACATACAGTAATAGTATGACAGGTTCATCATCCATAACCTTAAGGTAAAGGTTAGGATCAGCTTTACTTTTGGTAAATCTCAAGCTTGTCAAGAAGCTATCAGCTCTCCTTCTGTGACTGAACATCATCCACACTCTGCAGTGAGTGTTCTTCTGCATATATATCCGTGCCATCTCTCGTCAGATGGGTCTACTGATATGAGCCTCAAGATCATTTGAACTCTGTGGTGAGTTCCTTCTTGCATCCATCTAAGAGAAGAATGTCATCTGTTTGTAGACACCATATTCAACCTTGTAGCAAAGGTTGAAATCCGCATCACCCATGGTGATCATTAAGCTCATCAAATGACTATTGATCCTGGGTATCCATACAAAGCTTTCTTCAATTACACCATTAAGAGAATGGTCTTATCTAGCCACTTGGATCAAGCATCTCGTCATGATCCTATTCCTCTTTCTAAGAGAATCTTCGAGCCACGAGCCTTCTATAGTATGTTTGATTTGTAAGTCTTCTTGTTGAACATCCATCACTTGTTCGGTGTTCATCATTCTTCATGATCTTTCCTACAAATCAAAGTTAATTACATGATTAGTAATACTTCATAATCATCAAATCATGTTGACATGATAATCTATTATGCATACATTTATGATTCACATAGTTATGCAGCTATCTTGACCAATACTTTGGAACAACACTTTTCCATATTCTGTATGTATACAGTGGTTATCTAGATGCCTTCCATCTCTACTAGAACATACTATCGAGAGCGTGCACATCTCTCAGTATGTTAGCAAAGAGGTTTCATTCTAGACAAGCAACAATGGAATGTTTGTCCAACTTACTCATCATATGCATATTAGTAGTATACTGTTCAATGCCATATGAATGCTTACACTCAGCATGATATATTCTAAGAATGGATACAACTACTACGAGCAATATCATTTACTATTCAAAGATTCAAATACTTATCTTTTATGGTTGCCTCTCGCTTGATCTCTATATGTCTTTGAACTGCTTATCCATCCTGGACCACTATGCATGCTCAACTTTGCACTAGTGTCATCCTCATGATCTCATACACAAACATACATTCATTAGTATAATCAAAACATTATGATTCTAAATAATCTTAAGTATGTATGGTCATGATTATTTCATACACAGGTATGCTTACCTAAGATCCTAACAAAGTAGGATTCTAACTTGATATAGGAAAACATAACTGAATTATCAAGCTTGGTTATGTCTTAACATACCCAAACAATATCTTCTTTGTTCTCTTCAATGATTTAGAGACCTTGTGCTAGAACCTGCATATCTCATAGGTTAAGCATAGTAGAACAAAGTCATACATACCTCATAAGTAGAGCTTCTATGTGATCAAAGATTATGGATGAGTCTTTGTCTTCATGTCATCATGGTCATAGAACTTGATTTGTCTTTCTTGATGTACCTGTATCTTGTTAGCAGACAACATCATCCTCATACAACACCACAAGTGCATCAGTACAATCATAAGTGTCATAACCCTAATCAATGAATGTCTTCTATCATTCACATGCATTCATTATCAAACAATCATAATTGTACTAACCTCAATAATATGAAGACAAACATATCATGAACTTAATCAAGAATCAGATTTCAAAACATACCTGCATTTCCTGAAGTCATACCTGTCAGGTATGCTTTTAACCCAACCCACTTTGATTTGCTGAAACTGGATCTGGAGCTGGATTAGGGTTTGTTAGAGAAACCCTAAAAATTGAAACTTTGAATTTCAAACTTCTGAAAGGATGGAAAGATGCGCCTTGCTGAGCTGATCAAGCTAGCATACTTCAATTTTGAAATCTCCAAAATTTGACCCCTCAAAATTGCCTTTGAAACTTCTGGATCTTCTGGACAGGATCCTGAACTAGGGTTTGATAAAGCTCACCCTTCTGCCCAATCAAAAGGTTCGATCCAAAGCTCTAAACTTCAATGAGGAGCTTCCAGCCGTGGTCACAGACTTAAAAAATTCCAACTTTTGTAGAAGCCCTAATTTTCCACCTTTTCGATCAAAATCCCAAACTAGGGTTTGATCAAGCCCGATCTTCCGCCCAACCAAAAAATTTGATCTTGGTCTCTAAATTTCGATTTTGATGAGGAGCATTCAGCCGTGGACTCCGATTCCAAAAATTCCAACTTTCTCCGAAGCCCTAAATTCCTATAGCAGTGATAAGCCAAGAATGAAGGTGTGCTCAGAAAACAATTCTGTTTTGACAGAAATATGCACCTGATTGTTTTTGGTGCATCTTTGAAATTACGAATTCACAGGGTCTAAAACCTCGGCTTGTGGTAGCCTGACCTGTCAGCTTTCCAACCCCACAGGTCTGACCTCAATTGGATTTTCTGAGAGAGAGTTATGCCAAGTGTTGCAACGTGACCTGTTTATGGGATAAAACAGGAGAGCGAACTTGTACGGCGTGCCACGTGTCACTGGTTCAACTTCGGCCTCTGAAAATCATACTTGTGAAAGAACAGTCCGTGCTCTACCTGTCACTTTTTACGAAATTTCATTTGGAGCTTCCTAGCCCAAGTTGTGACCTTTTTGCCTAGGTCACCTGTTTATGACTGAGATCTGGAAGAGGCAGAAACCCTAACTTGTACTGATCATAAATCACAAAGTACAAGGAATTAGAGGCTGTCCTTTGGACAAAAGGTACAAGGGGATGTTATCTACGACCTGTAAAAGTTTCAGATCTTGAACCTTCGCCAAAATGGATTTATAGCGAAGGTTCCACGATGACTGGTTTTTGCTATATAAAACCCTAACCTTTAAATTGTCGCAAGTGAAGCAAGTGTCGTAAGTGCCATACATTGCATTCCTTCAGGATAGCTCTGATACCATGTTAAGATTTAATATGCTAAGACAGAATATATCAGCATTACATTCCATTTCACAACAATAGCATATACAGGATCACTGAAAAAACAACAAGCACAACATAAACACAAGAGACACACATTTATCCTGGGAAACCCTCATGGGGTAGAAAACCCAGCAAAGCTTCCTCAATATAGATGACCAGCAAATACAAAGATGTAAACCACAAACATGAGCTCCTTCTCCTCCATAACAGATCTCTCTCTCACCTATGCGCTAATCACAAGTGAGTGAATGTGTGTTAAATGAGGAACACACCTCCTCTATTTATACACAACTCCGACTTGAATTTTACACTAACTAGGTCGGCCCCAACTTTAACTACTGGGTTAAACACCCCATTACAACTGATTCTAGGCCGACCCCACTAGGGAAGTCTAATAACCCAAGTTACCATATTCCGATGGAGGAATAAACATCTCCGGATATACAATAGGGTCTTCATGGAGGAATGAAACATCTCCGGAATAATAAAGTACAAATATAATATGCTTAGAAGTTACAATATTTCAACACATCGGTCATCAAATCTGAGTTCCTGAGACTCAGTCACGGCATAAGGCTGAACAAACTGCTAATGGGCTGCTCTAAAACATAGGTGATCCTGGAATGATTGCTCATCTGATGCTCATCTCAAGCATCTCAGTGTAAAGGACTGGTTGAAAAAAGGACTGGAATCTGATCAGAAGATATGGTAGCTCCAGCTACTATAAATGTGATAACATCTGGCTCCAATTGGGACAAGTGCTCTGCTGAAAAGAGCGCTTGAGAACCTCAGAATCTCTGGTCCTCATCACTTTGCTACTCGTATCCTCGATCATGCACTCTAGCTCTGCATCATCTACAAAAATGTACCTGCTATCTGCGAAATGCCAAGAGCTATACCAAACTCGCAGACCGGTCGTCAGAAAACATGTATGTATATATACATAAATATCAAAATAACATAACTGAAATGAAATGTTGAAAGGAAACTAATCTACTAACAGAACTTCAAATTTTATTATTTTGTAGGAACAAAAGAAAAGAAAAGTACTCAAAATTAACTACCACCTTCAAAGGTGAGCTTAAGGATGAAAAAGGTGCCAGACTCAATGGCGGAAAATACTAAACTACCGCTCAAGTGAGCTTATTCAGTTACTACCTACTCTATCCTACTAGGCAAGCATGAAGCTCAAGCAATGGGTGGGAAATAATGCTTTAATAGAAGCCCATTTACGGGAAGCTCAAGTTCATCTCCATCCAAGATTCCAAAGTCTCCAAACAAACCGATCCTTTTCCAACAATCCCGGATATTTGATAACGACCCATCCATATCGTCTCGAATTTTGCATGATTTCCTGGCTTCTCCTTCAATTTATCCCAAAGCAAAACTATGTCACCAACTCCGAAACTTACATCTCTTGTTCTCTGGTCGAAGGTTCCTTTGATTCTTTCTTGTTCAATAACAACCTTATTGAACGCAACCCTAACACAACCCTCCTTTCTTCATCTAATTCTACCAATTTGTCAATTCTAGCGTGCATTGCTTCTTTATCATTTGCACATTGTTGCAATAACTCATATATTGGGATTTGCATGTTAATCAAGAGCCTACAATCTTGTCCATATACCAATTCGAAAGGTGCTTTCCCCGTGATTCTTTTAACCGTTGTTCTGTCAGCCCATAATGCATATTTTAATCTTATGTCCCAACTTCTTTTATTCTCTCCCACCATTCTCTTCAAAAGCCTAATTAGATTTTTATTGCTTGACTCAGCCAAACCATTACCTTGAGGATAATAGTTCGAAGAATGGGACAACATAATTCCGTGATTCATACAAAAGGTTGACATTTCTATTTTACAGAAGGCTTTGGCATTATCAGTTGTTATTTTCAAAGGACAACCATACCGAAAAACGATGTTTTCTTCTAAAAATTTCACTACTATCTCAGCCGTGGCCTTCTTGGTGGGTATTGTTTCTACCCAACGAGTGAAATAATTAGTGCAAGTTAAAATGTACTTGTATCCATTGCTAGAATTCTCACTAAAAGCTCCCACAAAATCCATACCCCATTGTTGAAAAGGTTTTTCGACTAGGATGGGCTTCAAAGCTAATGTAGGCAACCGAGGTTTTCCTGAGAAGAATTGGCATTCTTGACACGATCTAACAAAAACATCCACATCTTTAAATAGTGTAGGCCAATAATAACCAGCTCTCATGATCTTGGCAGCAACGGTCCTTGATGCATAGTGTCCTCCACACAATCCTGAATGCATTTATTTTATGATAGCTTTAGATTCATCGAGGCTTACACATTTTAAAATGATTCCATCCGGATTCCTCCAACCTAGACCATCTTGAGTCAAGATATACTTTTCAGCTTTCAACCTTAGAGCCCTCCTTTGATGGTCGACGAGATGATCGGGACAAGACAAGTTTCTCAGGAAATAAATGATGTCTTTATACCATTCATGTTCTTCATCAATTTGTAAAATGAAAGGCTTCAGTTGGTTAACCAAATTAACTGCATTCTCACTACCCCTTTCAATTAATAATTGAGTGAGACCTTGCCCTTTGAGAATCTTAATTGGTTTGATTTCCAAGTCATACTCCTGAATACGTGAAATCCAATTTCCTCATACACCTATGCCATCAACTTGTGACAACACATCTTTAACGGCTTGATATGGCACATACGCTTTAATCTTAGAGTATCCAATATAGGTTCTAAAATGCTTAAGGGCTTTAACTAAGGCATACGCTTGTTTCTCAGTACTGGTGTATTTTAAGTTTTTAACTCAGCATCTCGCAAGTTTTTGCTCATGAAAGCTATTTGTTTCTCATGGTTTTCATTGTTCTTTTGCAACAATACTCCAACAATTGTATCCTCAGACGCATATGAATAGATTAGGAATTCCTTGCTATAATCAGGGCATGCTAAGACGGGTGCAGTCGAGATGGATTTCTTCAATTTAGCGAAAGATAACTCACAAGATTTATCCCAAACAAATTTCACATCTTTCTTTAAAAGAGCATTCAGAGGCTTGGCCAATTTTGCTGGGTTTGGAATAAATCTTCTAACAAAGTTATTTTACCAAAGAAAGACTGGAGAGAATCAACATTATGAGGTGGAGGGATAGCATTAATAGCCTGGACACGTTCAGGGTCAATTCGAATTCCATACTTAGATACTATGTGTCCCAAAAGTTTACCTTTGTCTATTCCAAAGGTGGACTTTTTTGGTTTTAAAGATATACCAAATCTCCTGCATTGCTAAAATTTTTTCCTCAAATGTTTTACATGATCATCTCTATCTTTGGAAAATTCTGTTAAATCATCTTGATATATAGCAATGATTTTTCCAATAAGTTCACTAAATGCTTGATCCATAGCTCGTTGAAAAGTTGACCCCGCATTCAATAAACCAAAAGGCATCCTTATATATTCATAAGTTCCCCAAGGAGTTGTGAAAGTTGTTTTTCCTCTATCCTCTTGCCTAATGCGCACTTGATTGTATCCTGAAAAACCAACCATCCAACATGGATAACATCCCAGCCCCCGTAACACTTTGCAACAAATTTTCCATATTAGGCAAAGGATAATTGTCTTTCAAAGAAGCTTGATTTAAATTCCTGAAATCTATGCATATCCTTATCTCTCCACTTTTCTTTCTCACAGTTACTGGATTTGATGCCCAAGTGGTATGTCAGACTGGTCGTATGATCCCGGCTGCTAACATCTTTTCAAGTTCTTTCTTAACTAAGGGAGCTAACTTAGGATTTATATTTCGCATTTTTTGTCGATATGGTTTTGCCCCTTCATTCAAAGGAATTGTGTGCTCAATGATATTGGGATCATAGGTCTTGAGATCATCATATGTCCAAGCAAAAACATCTTTATATTCTCTAATCAAATTCTCAATGGCCTTTCTTTCCTTCTGGGATGCATTCTTTCCAATCTTAATCATCTTAGGGTCGACTGAGGATCTTATATTAATCTCTATTACCTCATCTATGGGTTCAAATCTTTTTCCTTTAAACTCATCATGTCTATTAAAGTTCTTTTCCAAAGGAATAGATAATTTCATGATGTCAACATTTTGCAGAGACAAATCTTTTATTTTATCATCTAAGTCTATAGTGCAATTTTGGAAGTCATCTACACATTGCAAGAAAGAGACAATTTGGGCATCATCATCAAAAATTTGCCAATAGTCTTGATTATCCCGGACATAAGGTCTAAAAAGGACTTCAACGTTGCAATCCCTTTTCTTAAGATGATCTGGAACCTCAAAGGTACATGTTGTCACTGACAATGCATCAACCAAACCATTTTCTTCTCTTGGAACAACTTTGATATTAAATGCATCAAACATCTCAATAGCATCCCATACAACATTCCTATAATCACGAAGTCTATTATTTTTAGCTACAAACTGGATTTTGACTTGAGACACAATTGGATTGGAATCCCCTATTACCGCATTTGCTCTTCTGATCTCTTGCAACTTCTAAACCTAAAAGTAAAGCCTATACTCAGCTATGCTGTTAGTGCATTCAAATTCGAGACAGAAAGAGTATATTTTCTCTTCACCAGAAGGTGGAGTTAACACTACACTAGCTCCCGCACCATGTCGAGATTTAGCCCCTTCAAAATGCATTTTCCAGATTTGACTAGGAGGAAAAGTATGTTGTTTAGTCTCTTCCCAATAGTTTGCCAGCACCATGTAATTTCCAACTTCATCAGTAGGACGCATAACTTTTTCAAAAAGGTAATCTGGCGTTTCTACATGTTCAGACATAGGCTTTTCATTAATGAGCTTAAAATAGGCATTCTCTCCTATGGGAATGGTTGCATAAGATTGTTAGATTTTAAGCATCAATTCAATATGATCTAGGATCTTATCTGAGAGAATAACATGTACAACATATCAATCACAAGAAGCAATCACAAGAGACAATAGACACACAGAGTTTCCTTGGGGATAACCAATAAGGTGAAAAAATCCAATAACTTCCTCAGAGATAGAAAGAGCAATGATACAACCCAAGTACAAGAGATAGTCCTCCTAGCAGCTTCTTCTCCTTCCTCACTTGTGCGCCACTCTCCAATGAGTGTATAAGTGAATGATCAAATAGAGTGCCGCCCGCACACTATTTATACATGTCTTGACTTGCCTAATAAACTAGCAGGGCCGACTTGTCTAAGACAGTCTAATAACCCATGGTTAACTTAACTCAGGGCCGACCCCACACTTGGTGGTCTAATAACCCATCTCATGCAAGTTGCGACACTTGCGACACTTGTCAATACAAATGACGATACTTCCGTATAGAGGAATAATACCATCTCTATAGGAGTACAATATACATATGTGAAATACATTCCGAAGTTACAAATACATCAACACTCCCTCTTAACTAGGAAGGTATTTCTCGACACAGATCTGCTAGCACAAGTCTTCTTCTCTGGATTATCGTCACTGGATCATCGTCATCATCACTGCTGCTGCTATCTCAATCAATCTCTAATCTACTCGTCATAGGAAGTTCTACAAAGCCAACCCTTTTTCATGCTGGATGTAGGCCTAGCCTCCATGTAGGTCTTCATCATCTCTGTGAGCAAGCCATCAAGTAGGTACACCTCAGGACTGATTACACTGCCTTTGCAAAACTTGCAAGATCTCTCAGGACTGATCATATGCCACCGCAAAACCTGCAAGAGCATCTCAGGACTGATTATATGCCTCTGCAAAACCTGTGTACCCTACTGTCACATCATCATCTTCAGATCACCTCATAGTCCATGGAGCACAACCGAGATGCACATCACACAACACTTACATTCACCGGCATGGGAAGACACACTTCAACCATCCGTGAAAGGCTCAACACTTATATCAACGACCATGGCAAGACAAACTTCAACCATGTCGGAATGGCTCCAGCCCTTACATCAACGACCATTGCAAGACAAACTTCAACCATGTCGGAATGGCTCCAGCCCTTACATCAACGACCATGGCAAAACAAACTTCAACCATGTTGGAATGGCTCCAGCCCTTACATCAACGACCATGGCAAGACAAAATTCAACCATGTCGGAATGGCTCCAGCCCTTACATCAACGACCATGGCAAGACAAACTTCAACCATGTCGGAATGGCTCATGTGCATCGGTGTCTCTGGACTCATCACTTCCCCTTGGAAGGAATCTCGATCTGAAGTACACCAAGCCTCTCTCTGAAGTACTCAAACTTCACTCTGGCCAGCGGCTTGGTCAACACATCGGCTATCTGCTTGTCCGTTGGAACATACAGGAGCTTCACTGCTCCTCTCTGCACCATATCCCTGATATAGTGATACTTGATCTCAATGTGCTTCGACTTGTCATGGAACACTGGGTTCTCGGACAACTTCACACAACTCTGGTTGTCGCAATACATACAAGTAGCACTCAACTGGAGATCAAACAAATCAGACAGTAGCTTCCTAAGCCATACTGCCTCACAACTAGCCGAACAAGCTGCGACATACTTTGCTTCGGTTGTACTCAGTGCCACACAGGACTGCTTCCTGCTAAACCAAGAGATCATACTGGATCCCACACTAAAGCGACACCCCGAAGTGCTCTTCCGATCAATGGCACTGCCTGCCCAATCCGAATCAACATAACCCTCCAGGTTAAACTTCTGATTCTCATCATACTTGAGACCATAGTCAACTGTACGCTTCAGGTACCTCAGAATATGCTTTGCAGCTATCAGGTGAACATGTCTCGGATCTGTCAAATACTGGCTCAAGGTGTTCACCGCAAAGCAGATGTTTGGTCTCGTATTCGTCAGGTACATCAAGGACCCAATCATCTGACGATACATTGTGGCATCAACTGGCTCAGATGAAGCATCACATAGAAGCTTCAGGTTCGATGCCATAGGTGTGGCCATGGCCTTGCAGTCCATCATCCTCAACCTTTTCAGGATCTCTACTGCATACTTCCCTTGTCCAAGGAAGATTCCATCCGCACTCTGCCACACCTCCATGCCCAGGAAGTAGTGCATCATACCCAAGTCCTTCATCTCGAACTTGGCAGCAAGCTTCCTCTTCGTATCAGCAATCAATCTATCCTCACCTGTAACAGACAGGTCATCCACATACAATAGTAGTATCATTGGATTGCCTTTATCAACCTTGTAGTAAAGGTTGGAATCCGCTTTACTCTTGGTAAAGCCCAAACTGAATAGGAAGCTATCTATCCTGCCATACCAGGTCCTAGGTGCCTGTTTCAGACCATACAGGGATTTCTTCAGTTTGCATACATGAGTCCCTCTGTCATGTGTCTCAAACCCGAGTGACTGCTCCACATACACTTCCTCTTCAAATACACCGTTCAAGAAAGCTGTCTTGACATCCATCTGGTGTACCTTCCATTTCATCACTGCAGCCAGAGCAAGTACTGATCTAATGGAAGTGTATCTGGCTACAGGAGCAAAAGTCTCTTCATAATCAATCCCTTCTTTCTGGGAGAAGCCACGAGCTACAAACCTAGCTTTGTATTTCTCTATGCTGCCATCTGCAGCATGCTTGATCTTATAGATCTGTTTGGAAGTCACAACAGACTTCCCATCTGGTCTTGGGACCACATCCCAAACATCATTCTTCATGATCGACTGATACTCTTCGACCATGGCATCCTTCCATTCTTTCTTTCTTGTCCTTTTCCTTTCTCTATGTTCCTCTTCTGGAATGCCATATCTTTCTACATCTTGGATGAGCTCTCTAGCCCATGTTGGTTTCCTCTTGTGAGAGTTCTTCTCAAGGGGTGGATCTACAGGTTCTTGTGGATCTTCCATTTCACGATCTTCTTCAGGAACTGCTTCATTCATGGTGGTGTCTTGTGTTCTGGGTTCTTCATTGTCTTCAATAGGTGTCTTCCTTGATTTGATGTATGCCGAGCCTTCATCAAATGTTACATCCCTGCTGATATCAATCTTCTTGAATCCTGGAAAGTAGATTCTGTAAGCCTTCGAGCTTTCACTGTAACCCACGAATATGCCCTTCTTTCCCAAAGGATCTAGCTTTGTCCTCTTTTCTTTTGGGATGTGAGTATATACTGGACAACCAAATATTCTGAGATGGCTGACTTTTGGTTTCTTACCAGTGAACATCTCTTCTGGTGTTTTGTTGTCAAGTATCTTATGTGGTGTTCTGTTCTGCACATACATAGCTGTCCTGGCTGCCTCTGCCCATAAGTGCATAGGTAGATCTTGGTCATGAAGCATTGCCCTAGTTGCTTCCATGATTGTTCTATTCTTCCTTTCTGCAACCCCATTCTGTTGTGGATTGTAAGGAGTAGTCAACTCCCTCTTAATCCCTGGATCACTGCATAGCTTCTTGAAGTCTCCTGAAGTAAACTCTACGCTATTATCGGATCTAAAGATCTTGATCTTCTTATCAGTTTGATTTTCTATCAAGGCTTTGAATTCCTTGAACTTGTCAAATACTTCATCTTTGTTCTTCAAGAAGTAAACCCAAGTCTTCCTAGAGAAATCATCAATGAAGGAAACATAGTATACATACCCACTCAGAGAACTGGACGACATCGGACCACATATATCGGAGTGGATGATTTCCAAGATTCCTTTTGCCTTGCTTTCACTGCTTGGAAATGTCTTCTTTGGTGTTCTTCCCCTTTGCACAACCTTTGCAAATGCCTTCATGTTTTGTCTGGATTTCAGGAAGACCTTCCACTGCTTTGCTTGCAATTGGAAGTGCCCTATAGTGCATGTGTGCAAGCCTTCTATGCCAAAGTTCACTTGGCTCTATTGAGTCATGAACCAAGGCTTGTTCTGTTTGGCCCTTTAGTTTGTATAAACCTCCCTCTTGCTCTCCAATCACCATTGCATCATCTATAGTTTTACCCTTTGGCCACATTAGGACTTGGCCATCTACAAATGCAACCCTAATGCCTTTTGCATCTAATGCAAATATGGAGAGTAGGTTCTTCTTGATACCTGGAACATATAGTAAATTTTTCATCTTCATAGACTTTCCAGAGTCTAGCTTATAGGAGGCTTCACCACTTCCTTTTATGGGATACTGGTAGTCATCCCCAAGTTTCACCTTGTGGGGTGATTCATGTTCAGATAGATTCATAAAGGATTCCTTGAATCCTATCATATGTTTGGAAGCCCCATTGTCTATAAGCCAATCATTGCTTCCATGGGTAATGGTACCAGTGAGAGTAGAAATTAGAACATACTCTTCATCACTTGAAGAGTCTTCACTTTCTTCTTTAGTCTTCTTCCTAGGAGGTTCATCATCCTCAACAGCATGAGCATGATGTCTTTTCTTCTTGTTCTTAGGACAATTTCTGGAAATGTGTCCCCTTTCATCACAAGTATAACAACGAATAGTGGACATGTTTTTGTTGAAATCACCCTTCTGATGGTGATGTCTTTCTTTCTTATTATGGTGGTGAGTCTTCTTGTCACCATGCCTCTTGGAGTGTGCTGTGAGAGCTTGGTCTTCATTCCCCATCTTCTCTTCTCGAGCTACAATTCGAGCTTCTTCCTGTGAGCATTCTTCCCACAGTCTACTGAATGTGATAAGTTTCCTCCTAGCACAAATTCCTTGGATGAAGGAATCCCATGACCTAGGAAGGCCATTAAGAGTGGTCATTACCACTTCTCCATTTTCTATATCTTCTCCCACAGCTTCAAGTTGTTCTTTTATCTGGGAGACCCTTGAGAAATAAGACTGCTTAGTCTTTGCATTCTGGATCTTGATATTCTTCAATTGATTCCTCAAGGTCATCTTCCGATTTATGTTCTTCCCTTCAAATAGCTTGGTCAAGGAATCAAACATCTCCTTGGGTGTCTTCAGAGATGACACATGTGGTATGAGATGGTTTTTGATAGAATCAACAATGATCCTTTTAGCCTTGACCAAGTTCCTTTTGTGTAAGGCCTTAGCCTCATCTCCCTCTGGGACAGGGACTTCTTCACTTATGTAGGTGTCCAATTCATTTTCTTCTAGGATTAACCCAATCCTATACTTCCATGCTCGGAAGTTATCAGCCCCTTCAAGCTTATCCTCAAGCTTGGTGTGGTGAGACATCTTAAAGAGTACTTCAAATGGAAATAGAAAAAGATTTAGGTCTTACCACTTGATTTGTAGAAATCTGGATCTGGAGCTGGATTAGGGTTTGTCAGAGAAACCCTAAAAATTCAAACTTTGAATTTCAAACTTCTGAAAAGATAGAAAGATGTGCCTTGATGAGCTGATCACGCTGGTATACTTAGAATTTGAAAACTGCAAATGGTATACTTAGAATTTGAAAACTGTAAAGTTTCACCCTTCAAATTTGCTTTTCAATCTTTTGGATTCACTGGGAGGACTCTGAATTAGGGTTTGAGTTTCCCGGAGCTTCACCCAACCAAAAAGTTCAATCCAAAGCTCTAAACTTTGATTTTTCCAAGGAGCTTCCAGCTATGGTCTCAGATTTCAAAAATTCCACTTTTTGTGGAAACCCTAATTTTTAGGGTAAAAACTGAAAGTGCTCAGAATTGAATTCTGATTGGACAGAAAGATGCGCCTTGCTGAGGAGAGTCAATCTAGCCTCCTGCCTTTCAAGATCTGTGGAGAGGAACCCAAAAAAAAGAAGCCCTAGCTTCCGCAACTGCACAGTGTCTTCTTCTAAGGTTAGCTCTGATACTATGTTAGATTTTAAGCATCAATTCAATATGATCTAGGATCTTATCTGAGAGAATAACATGTACAACATATCAATCACAAGAAGCAATCACAAGAGACAATAGACACACAGAGTTTCCTTGGGGAAAACCAATAAGGTGAGAAACCCCAATAGCTTCCTCATAGATAGAAAGAGCAATGATACAACCCAAGTACAAGAGATAGTCCCCCTAGCAGCTTTTCCTCCTTCCTCACTTGTGCGCCACTCTCCAATGAGTGTATAAGTGAATAAGTGAATGATCAAATAGAGTGGCTTCCGCACTCTATTTATACATGTCTTGACTTGCCTAATAAACTAGCAGGGCCGACTTGTCTACGACAGTCTAATAACCCATGGTTAACTTAACTCAGGGCCGACCCCACACTTGGTGGTCTAATAACCCATCTCATTCAAGTTGCGACACTTGCGACACTTGTCAATACAAATGACGATACTTCCGTATAGAGGAATAATACCATCTCTATAGGAGTACAATATACATATGTGAAATACATTCCGAAGTTACAAATACATCAACAAAGATAAGTCCATTTGAATACTTCCTCCAAGTTTAGCAACCCATTCCCTTGATAATAACATCTCCCACACATCGGGTATATCCAAAACAAGCACATTAATTTTTATTTTAATTTCTGGATATGCTGCTAATTTCATTTTTAGGTTTTCAATAACTTCCTTGGATGTTACAGGTCTGGAGTCCATGCCACACACATTTTTAAATTGACGTGAAGGTTTTAACTCTAATTGTTCCATTACTTTGAGGCATAATATTAACTTCTGCTCCTAAGTCTAACATACAATTGTGCAGGATCAACAGGTTTATTTCCAAGGCCAGATAAAATGGTGGATGACCACTACCATTGTCAGTTACACTTTGAATCATGACTGGGGGATCTTCCTCTATAGGTAATTGTTTGAGAACCTTGGTTTTGGGCCTAATTCCTAAGAATTCTGTTGCTTGGTCAAATAATGAGGGAATCTTTAAAAGTTCATCAAGATGCATAGGAATGCTCGGTTTGGAAAAGAAACTATTCAAGTTAACCTTTAAATTATAGGGGTTCTCCAAATCCCTACTATTCGTTTTTAATCCTAACAAACTCATGATTTGTGCTTTAACAAAAGGGATAGTTACCAACTCTTTCAAAGAAACCATAATCAACGATCCTGACAATTTTCCCAAAATGTTTGTGTTCAGATTTTCTTGAGTTTGGGGCAATATGATAGTAGGTTCATTTCTTGGCAAACTCACTTGTTTTCTTTGTATCGCTTCTTTATTTTGAACTTTGGTAGGACTAGACCTAGTTGTTTCCTTTACAGGTTGAGGAATTGTCTTCTGAACACGCCCAGTGTCCTTTAAACTACACTTGAGAGGGGGACTCAAAGATGGAGCTGGAATCTTGTCAATTGGTTTGCGTATAATCTACTTTTGGACAAGGGACCTGGGATTTTCACAAGTCTTTGGGCTACCTTTAGCCTGGGATCTTGTTGTTACATGGTTGTCCAAAGATCTTTCGGGTCGAGGATAATCATTGGTATAAACATTTTTAGATAGCTTATGAAGATATTCATCATGCCTCTTGTTTGCTTCTTGCTGACTTAACACTAATCCATAAAGGTTTTGCATTAACTTGATCATCTGAGTCATCATTTTAATAGTTATATCAGTTTCAAGATCGATATTTTCGAAATAAGGCATGACTAAGGAATTTAAGATTTATGTGCTGGGTTCGGTCCTCAGTAGAGTCGCTGGGTGGAGTCAGCAGGTGAATCACACAGGTATTTCACCGATAAGGTAAATGTCGTAGGAGAGATGAGATGAGTGAATTAAGATGGTGATTGTAGTAATTAAGGAAAGACAAATGCAATCACCAAACCAAAATACCGGATGCGATAAGATATAGGATAACGCACAGACACTCGCAGACACCGAAGGTAAGCCTCTACCTCCCCGACAACGATGCCAAAATGTTATCACACTACTTGTAGTTGCCCCAAATGATAGATCCTATACATGATGCTAGAGGGGATAGGCAACCAAAGAAGTGAACCACGAGAACCTCGATTCCCAAAAGGATTGGTTGTCACGCCAATCGAGGCAGGCTTCACTTTATGTTATCTAAGCCCAAGACAACAATGGGGGAGACCCGGATCAACTCCCGACAGGAGAGATCCAACCAAGACACTAGATCAAATCAGATGAATGAAGTACATAAGGTGTTAGGTATGATAAACCCTAGATCTATGGGTAAAGTCACAAGATGAGTTATAAGTTGGATCCAGAGGCTTAAAGAATGTGATTTTGGTCCAATATAAAAATACAAGTGACTTATTTAGCTTAATAAAAAGATCCAGGATCAAGGCACTAGCAAATGATAGAAAAATCCACTGCCTTGGGAACCGTGTCCAATGTAGGGAGGTTAAGATTAGGATTGGGGCTAGCCAGTACCTTTAGTTAGACTTGAATGACAGGTGTGACAGTATCAAAACCCACAAGTCTCAGAATGAGCATCAAACAACAGGAAAGCAAGCCAACTCAGGGAATGCGTAAGGGTAGAGAGATCAATCCCTAGGGAATTGGGCCACAAGGAGTCCTCCAATGATGACGTCTTGGAGAACCCACCTTGGGTTATGCCTAAGGTGAAATACGCAGAAATGGTTTGCCAGTAAACCAAGTTGTTTGAGCTAGGGATTTTTCCAATGAATTTATAGTTAGGGTTTGGACAGTAAATGAGAATGGCCAATGGATTGGAACCCAAAATGACTGAAATATGAGTATATCTTACCCTGATAATCTTGTGGATGCCTTGATGATGATGATCTATGCCTTCCCAATCGATTTGAGATGATTTGAGTGAGTGTCCAAGTGAAATCGTTTTCCCCAAAGAAGCCAATGCGCCTTCGTCTCCTGCACAACAAACTACCTAAGTTAGATTTGAAGCATCAAGAGAAAATGACTATAGCAACAAGAGACATATCAAGATGAAATCAAAGATCACAATGATACTATTGAAAACCCCCTGATATAAGCAAATCCAAGTGAGATGAGTTGAGGAGCCCCCTGCAAAAACGCACAAGTGAAGTCACCCTCCTGTAGACAAACACTGTTTCCACAAATATTTTGGATTCACCACAAAACCTCAAATGCTAGGTGACAATAGACTTTACAATCATCATCTAAGAGTATCACATCAAAGAAGATCCAAGAATCTCTGCAAATAAATCTTCTATTATCAAATTCCAAGAGCCAAAGGTCACTTTACAATGAGAGGGTCTCTCCTTTAAATAACAATATGAGAGACCAAAACACTAACCACCTTTTTAATGAGTGGCTAAGATTAAAAGATACATAAGTTATAATCAACGGTTGAGATGAGCTCAACATAAAGTACAAGGATCAACTCAAAAACATAAGAGGGCGTCTTAGCTAAATCGCCCTAGGGGGATATACCACCCAAAAAGTGACTTTAAGTCATAACATAAGCTCATGGTGGGTCTAGGAGGTGAAATATTCCTCCTAGTGTGTCCCCATGGCACAATAACAAAATATAATATCATCTAAGTACAATACTGTGACCACAAGGCCAAATTGTGGCCCCTCAAAGACATAATAAAATCATCAAAATAAGCCCGGAGAGTGTGTGTGGACCCCACTGACTGCTGCAACAGCTCTGAAAGGTGTGGGAGACATCACATACATCATCACATTCAACCTCATGCCATTTCCTTGCCTCAGTATCCCAAATCGAATTCCTCTGTAGCCATTTTACCATTTTTTATTCCTCTGTAAATCACCTGTAAAAGATAAAAATGCCTGTAGCTCACTACCTGGTCATCCGGGGCCAAATCTAATTGCACCAAACTGTCTGGGAGTATGGCATAATAGTAAAAACAAGTGGCTGGATCCCATACTCTCTCTGTAGCGCCATAGGTGAACCAAATAGAAAAACCAAACTGCTCTGCCAGGTCATTTTTAATGGCAAATCTGCATCAGAATGATAAACTGAAGAATACCTCAACTGAAACTGCCCGAAACTGCAAAATGAGTATCCCAATGGACTCAGAAGGTCCAAATGCACTAAAAATGCATACTCATACACCATGTGGATAACTGCATAATTATATAATATCATAACCATGCCCAGATAGATAAAAAATAATAATTTGTAAATGATCAAAATCATAAAAATATCTCAGATCACCATCTGAAACCTGTAACTGCTGCATGGAACCACCTGGTGAGTAAATAAAGACCATATATCATCGATCTCTAACATCACTGGTCTAATGCATCTCATGTCTTGTGATTGACTTGGTCAAACTAGTTTTGACTAGGTCAAAATGACCTATAATATGACCCAGGATAAAACATCAAAATGCTGCAAGTGTAATTGGATATGACATGCTTCATAAGTTATTCAAATAGCAAGATTATAAGCACAAAGTAGCATTTCACTGGCGGTTTAAAACAAGATATTCAATGTAAACTTTATAAATAATAATAATAGCTCAGAACAGAACCTCACGAATATACTCACTTCATGGCTGTGACCAATTTGCTAGTAGTGGGTGAAGGTGGATGGATTAGAGGCAAGGCTAAGGGATGACTTACAATCTTAACACCATGATACTTTGGATATAGGGACACTCAAGCATATGTCAGATAAAAATAACACAGGAGATGGCAGTGTCTCACAAATGGGATAAGTTGTTTAGGAAGTGATTATTCAAGTTTGGCAGAAGTCTACAACTCACATCCAAGCTGACTCAGCTCCGTGAGGATCTTTTCTAGAGCCGCCATGACTAGGTGCCCGACAAACCGTAACTTGAGACTCTAGGGGACACTTAGAATTAGCTGTCCCTTACTCCATCTCATATCACAACCCGTAGTCTAATGAGGAATAAATCATTACAGTCTAAGGCCAACAATCATTGGATATAGCATATATTTAACCACTGCTTTTTGGGCCTTTCATTCATTTAATTTCACTGGCCAACAATCATTGGATTTAGCATACATTTAACCATTGCTTTTATTTGGCCTTTCATTTCCCTTCATTGGGGAGTTTACATTTCATTCATTTCCATAGCCCTTATTTCATTGTGTTTAGAAACACAAGTTTTGAATTTCACTTCAATGGGCATTTACAAATAGATATACAATAGTTTCCATAGACATGTAATGATGGTAGTCTTATCTGCTTCCGGTTTTAGCCAACAAAAGTTACACAACTCAGAGCCGAGACACAACTAAACAGGGATGCTATCCAACAAAGAGGTAAGAGTGAGGGAATCCTCCATATCATAGGCTAAGGTGTAAGTCAAGGAATCAACGAGATTGGATGGTAGCGGATGGATGAGGAAAGTGAAAAGGTGGTGCCAACACTAGCAAGCCATATACTGGTGGGAATGATCACCTCCATTCTCCTAGGGAGGGTGAAACCAATGAGTATAGACAAGAACTTCATACATTATGAGCAAGCAGGACTATATAGATATAAGTTAACAACCATTTCCATAATATATAAATAGACCGCCAGGTCATGATCACTAAGTGCTAAAATCAAGCTACAAGAATAACCAACAAAGAAATAATAAACCAATACACAACCATATACCTGCGTGGTCATATACCTGTACCAACTACCTGAACCATCATCTGTCAACTGGAAACCTGCTGCTGCATATTTGGGCACTGGATACTGCTCTGTATGGCAAAAATGGCTACATCGGTCATCAAATCTGAGTTCCTAAGACTCAGTCGTGGCATATGGCTGAACAAACTGCTAATGGGCTGCTCTGAAACATAGGTAATCCTTGAATGAATGCTCATCTCAAGCATCTCAGTGTAAAGGATTGGCTAAAAAAAGGACTGGAATTTGATCAGGAGATATGGTAGCCCCAGCTACTATAAATGTGATAACAAGTAGAAGTGGAGGGCTCACTTTGGATCCATTCTTGAATGTTTTCTTAGAGGGAAACATATCTTGGACAAACTCAATGACAAATGGTATCAACTAGCTTTATTCTATGACAGTTCGTGCTCTAAGACAGAAATAAGAATAACAAATGAAAATTTAAAGTTAGGCCTAAACTATAAAAAGACTTTAAACGATGCTTACGGAAAGCTATCGCATTGAGTTCAATCTATATGCTTATGTTTGTGATTTTTGTTTTTACCATTGTGATGGATAAATTATTGTGATTACTTTTATTTTTTGTATGTTTAGATAGATAATATAAGATAATGTTATTAATGTTCACAGGGGATCAAATGGATAGGTCAATGGACTAGAGAATACAACAAGTTACAATCATGATGTGGGGGTGTCAAGGCAACCCCTAAGTGCCAAAAGAAAAAGAGACACAAGCGAAAATAAAAGTAGTGAGTAAGAAAGGGTAAACCCTAGAAATGAGAGCAACAATACTCAACACTAGAAGTAGAATAGGGAGTGGAGCTATCCCTGTCCTTATAAATCATAGTGAAAGTACCAATGCAAACGCTGATAATGTTCTTTGGGGAGTACCTAGGGTTGAGTGGGCATGCCTGGATGATCTCGAGCTTTTTAAGAACCCTTAGAAAATCCCCAACTCATAAAATTTTGAGAACCTATCACACTTGCACTTGTGGAGTGAACCTATAAGCATGCACTTGTGGAGTGAACCCTTGTTTTCTTCTTCACAAATGTCCGTTGGGTTGTGAGAAACAAACTTTTAAAGATCTAAAATAATAAGTATTGGTAGTGTTGTTGCAAAATTTAGCAGTCTTGTGATTGCAAGGAAAAATCGACTGCTTAAATCAACAAAATTTAGAGATCTACCCCTAAGTGTCACATAGGTAGGCCTCCCTCTATTTAGGTCTCCTAAATTCCCTAGGGGAAATCTAGACTAACCATGGGAGTTCACCCCAACTAAACTTTCTAGGTTACTATTATCACATCCATACTAGCCGGGGCTACCATGTATTCAAACCAACTTTGAGCACTTTTCCGAGCCAGTCCTTTTGCTATGTTATGCATGAGATCAACAATTGATGAGCAATTGATTGATAATCACTCCTTTTATTAGTGAACCTAGAGCATATATTTTCAGCCTTATGTCAGGACTCATGACCAAGGTTGCGGGAGCGTGGGAGCAGGAGCGAGAACGCCATTTTCCAAAAAGTTAGGGAGCAAAGTTCCTCATGAGTGTTTATATATATATATATAATACATTTATATTAAAAAAAACATTTAGAATGCCAAATTAGTTGCAAAATATGTGAAACATGTATATTTATGCTACTTCTAGATGAATATTCATAATTTCAACATACTACCATAGTACATTAATAATTAATCATTCAAGCATCAACCATCTAGCTATTAACAATTACAAAGGTACAAATACAAAGTTCAAACCATCTAGCAATTACAAACATACAAATTTTAAAACCATATAATAAGAAGTAGATCATTAACTTATGGAATGAAAATGGCAGACTTTGTTGTCTCCTCCAAGCTCCCACAAATCACCTTCAAGCTCCCACAAATCTCCTCCAAGCTCAAGCCTCTCCACTCCAAGCTCAAGCACACAAACTTGAATGGAATGAGAGAAATGGTGAGGGAGAGGAGTTTTTATCTCTCCCTCACTTTTGTCTAAACCCTAAAAAACCTAAGGGGCCCACCCAACAACCAAAAAGAAGACAAAAATTAAAAAAGGCAAAAAATTGCCTCATTTCAGTTGGAGCATCCAGGTCTACGTGGGAGCGTGCGGGGAGTGTTGGAGGAGCGTGACCGGGGCATGGTGGGAGCAAGCTCCCAAAATTCGGGAGTGTGGCGCTCCCAAAAGGGCAGGGAGCGTGCTCCACAATTTTGGGAGCACGTTCCAAGGCATGATCCGCCAAGCTTCCTTCTGGAGCGCGGTTTGGGAACGAGAGCGAGGCCTTTAGGGAAGCTCCCGGTAACCCTGGTCAGGACTGGGCCTCATGACCCCATATTTGATGACTTAGCCATTTTCTTCCATACAGAGCAGATATGATGACAGTGCCTGTGCTTTATACAACAGTAGTGTTCCAGTTGTTATTCAGTGGTTCAGATGGTGGATACAGGTATATGACCCAGCAGGTATATGGTTTGTGCGTTGGATATTTATACTGTGCTCTTTTACTAGCTTGGTAGCTTGACTGGTATAGAGTGGTCATGATTTGGCGTTATCTTTAGGTGGTTCTTACTGATTGTTTGAGGTAGAAGTAATTCGGTTGCAAGTAATTCGGTTGCTTTAAATTAGAAATTCTTGTGTATACTCGTTGGTCATGCCCTCTTAGTAGTATGGACTTGGTCATTTCCCCATTATGGTTTGCTATTCATGGCATCATCTATCACTCCCCCCATCCATCTGTTATCATCCATGTTTGGTTGTATCCCGACTTACACCTTAGCTAGTCATATCGAGGACTTGCCCCACCTAGGCCTCTATGTTGGATAGACTCCCTGTTTATCTTGTGTCTTGGCTCTGGAGTGTGTGATTTTAGTCATAGTGTTTGTATCCTTTAGTCCTTGAAACCAAGTATGCCTACCAACAGTGTTGCTAAACACTAAAGCATCGGAACTTAAGTTTGTCGTATTCTAAACGGATGCTAAGTCAACATAAATAGTGTTTCCAAACACTACTACATATATCTATATTAGCTAGTCAGTGGCCAAGGGACGAGCACTCATCCTTTCTATGATGTAAGGCCGTTTGCCTCTACAGGGCAACAGGGTGGTCACTCCATCACACCTATGGATGGTGGCGGGCAATGGAGGTCATACCGAGTCATTATCTAAGGCCCGCAAGGCTATTCGGGGCACCGTCCCTTGGAGGTTGGCTAGCAAAAATCTTTATAAATGAAATAAATGTTAAATCTCAAAGTGTAAAGTTGACAATAAAGTAAATTGCTATAAAGGTTGCTTGTCTAGAGTCTACTGGAAGCAATCTCATCACTCCACCCATTTGTGAGACACTGTCATCCTCTGTGTACTTTCTGTTAGAGATAGTGGTATCTCAGAATGTCCTCCATGTTCAGATGCATAGCATGGAGGTACTCTTGCAGTATAGGCATCAGGATGGGGTAGAGGGTGAGATCTACTAGATGGCATGAAACCAACGGTTGATGCATGCAGACCTTTCATGGTGATTTGCCTCATGCATGCAAGTCTGCATGCACAGTTGTTAATTAAAAAACATGCAAAAGTGAGATTTTTGCATGCACTCACTTTAGGGTTTCAAAAACTCTAATGAGATGGTGATTTATTATAAGGAGGAAGGAGGTCACTAACAGAGGTTACTCAGCAGATTTCTCAGAGAGAGAAGAGTTTGAGAGTAGGGTGACTTGTGCATGCAGAGTGGGCAACTTTCTCAGAGAGGAAGGCACATCTGCAGAGAGGGAGAGTGAGGGGATCTAAGTTGGATTAGTCCTCACTTGATGAGAGGCACCTGTCTTCCATTGACTATGGGCAGAGTTAGCATCACAGAGGAGATTGCTCAGAGATTTGAGCATTGGGCGACTTTCACACAGAGAGGGGGCGCACTTCCTGAGCAGAAGAGGACGTGATTGATCCAGCTTGAGGCTAGAGCAACTGAGACTTGCATGACTGTTCTTTGTCAGATTTTAGAGAAGATTTGTGACGATCTCAGAGCTGATTAACTGAGATCAGAGCTAGGGCGACTTATCAGTGTTTGGCAGAGGACGCACTTTCCATGCAGAGCAAGGGGCTCATTCAGAGTGGAGTTATAGGCTTTCATATTTGACAGAGCATATCAAGGTTGTGGAGTGGAGAGAGGTAGTACATCCTGATACAGGCTGAGGTAGATCTTCAAAGAGATTCATATCTGAATTGACAGCAGGGGGAGCATTTCCCAAGAGTAGCAGTTGCAGCTGCTGCAGATCTCGGGTCTTATAACCCGTCAGGTTCGGTTGCTTGATTATGAAGAGTTGTATGTAACTAGTTTCTTTTACTTTTCTTTGGGCTCGAGAAAGAAGAAAGCCCCCATTGGAGCCGGTTTTTCCCATTGGGGTTTCCAGGGTATATTGTGAGTTCATGTGTGTTATTGTTGTTTATTTGCTTAAAGTGTTAAGAGATCTGGTAGTACTTCAAGTTATAAGTTTGCATTGTTTATTTGGCTTATAGAGACTCAAAGTCATTGAGATATCAGGGTTTCCAGAGCGAGTAGTGACCTCTGGTTAAAATTAACACTTTCTATCCAGCATATGTCTAGGTGGTCTTCCCTTATTCCCTTATTCGAGAGGTCATAGTGTTGAGTTTGTTAAGTCATTCCCCTTAGCCTAGCCTTGTTTCTTTCACCTTCACCCATTTCTAGCAAAATGACCATGTCCGTAAATGAGTATACACTTGAGGTTCTTCTTTTGAGTAACTGGTTGCTTTAATCTAGATTTATATTTGATATTTTTAAGTGTAATCCCCAGTAGAACGCCACTTTGTATTTTAGTCTTGCTATCAATATATTTAAATGAGCATATCTCATCCATTTGCATTTGCAACATCAGTGATTTCTAGCTTGGGTCATCATTTTGATAATTTTTGACCTAGTCAACCCAGTTTGACCGAGTCAACCACAGGTTCTGGGATGAGTTGGGACGATGAGGTTCGAGATTGATTATTCATGGTCATATGATGCCCATTATATGGTTCCATGCATCAGACAGAGGTTTCATGTGATGGTTTGTTGGATTTATATTATTATCAGCATTTACAGACCATTATTTTTATTGTTTAGGCATGGATGAGCTTACAGATGATTATCATGATGGTCACTTAGTATATGAGTACTCATTCTTACCTGATTTGGATCTTCTGAGTATATTGGGACACTTAGTTATTAGTTTCAGGCACTTACAGATGATTATATGGTCAGTTTATCACTTTACAACACATTGCCATTAAAAAATGGCTTGTATAGCACTTTCAGAGATCATTTGAGTTCTCCTAGGGCCCTACAGAGGGGATATGGGGTCCAACCACTTGTTATTACCAGATTACCCTACTTCCAGACATTTTGGTGTAGTCAGTTTGGTGCTCGAAGCACTTGGCAGAGAGTTACAGGCATTTTATTCTTTTACAGGTAATATTCCGACAATTAAAAACGGAAGAATTGGCTAGCAAGGAAATTGATTTGGATCAGTGAGGCAAGGAAATGGCATGAGGTTTGATTGGAGATTTATTGTGATGCATTCCACACCTTCCAACACAGTCTTCAGCTTTAGTGGGGTCCACATGTCCTCCTCATCATCATTTGGGGGCGTCCTTTTGTATTATTGGGGCACACGTCCTAGTGTCTTTAGACACTTTATGTCATGTGATATTGTTATGATGTATTTGTGGGTTGGCTAGTGAAGATGTTCATACCTCCTATCCCCCACCATGATGTTATGTCATGTCTTGGTGACATGTTATGTCTTATGCCCCCCCTAGGGCGTCATTGATGGAGTGCATCCCACTTATTTGAATGATCCATGTATTGTATTGTCCGACTCATTTCAGCCGTTGATTATTATTGTTGTATCTTTTGATCTCAACCACTCATCTAAAAAGTGGTTAGGGTTTTGGTCTCTCCCGATTCTATTTGAGAGAACCCCCTCATTGTAAAGGGACTTTGGCTCTTGGAATTTTCATAATAAAGAGAATATTTGTAGAAATTCTTGGATTTTCTTGTATTGTGATTGGAAAGTCTATTTCTCTTAGCATTTGAGATATTGTTGTGGATCTGAAATATTTCGTGGAAATAGTGTTTAACTGCAGGAGAGCGACTTCAATGTGGGCGTTTTTGCAAGGGTTCCTCAACTTGTTTCTCTTGAAGCTGAATTGTATCAGGGGGTTTTCAATAACATCTTTGGTCTTTGATTTTTCTCTTTGATATGTCTCATGCTTTTACAGTCCTTTTCTTCTGAGCATCAAATTTAACTTCGGTATTTTGTTTGTGCAGGAGAGAGGGGCACACTACCTTCCTTGGGAAATTCGATTTCACTTGGATACGCAACCAAATCATCTCAAATTGATCGAGAAGGGATAGATCATCACTCTCAAGGCATCTGCAAGATTTTTCGGGTAAGATCTACTCATAATCTTTTTGTTTGAAGTTATAATCCATTGGCCATATGAAAATATTGCTGAAACCCTAACTGCCGTAACTTCTAAAATCTTTCTAGCTCAAACAACTTAAAATCGTGGCGAACGATTTTTGGGTTGTTACCTTAAGGCCTAGCCCTAAGTGGGTCTCCTAGGGCGTCACCCCTAAGGGGCTCCTTCTTGCCCAATTCCCTAGGCATTGATCTTCTACTCTAGCGCACTCCCAGACTTAGCCATTTTTCTGAGTTGTTTGATGCCGGTTTTTGACTTGTGAACTAAGACATTGTTATATCTTCCACCAAGTCTCATCCAAAGGCATTAGAAAGCCTCATTTTGATTTTAACCTTTCTACCTTGGACACGTTTCCCGAGGCAGAAGAAATCATTCTCATCTGCTAGTGTCTTGATCCTATTTCTGTTCTTTACATCCATAAGTCACTCGTATCATTCTTATTGGGTCAACATTTAATATCTATTAAACCTCTTGATCCAAATTTAACCTATCTTGTGACTCCATCCATAGATCTAGGGTTTTTCATACCCGTTACCTTATGTATTCTTGTGTTTAGGTTTGATTTGGTGATTGGGTTAGATCTCTCTCGGGAGTAGATATGGGTCTCCCCCTTTGCTGTCTAGGGATTGGATAGCATAAAGTGAAGAGTGCCTCGATTGGTGTGACAACCAATCCATCTGGGGATTGAGGCCCTCTCAGGTCACCTTTTCAGTTGCCTATCTCCTCTACCATCCTGCATAGGATCATCTTTTGGGGCAACTACAAGTTGCGTGATAACAATTACTAACTAGGGGTTTCCACATGCAATGCCTAAAGACACAACAAGGTGGCCTAGCTTTATTAAGTACTAATTTAATAGATTTGCAAGGTGACTGAGTGTACTAAAAAAAATAAAGGGGTTTGAAGTAAAGCACACCTAGTTGGATGATTAGGAGATCTTAGATGAGGATATGGGTAGAAGCTCAAGTCTCCAAAGTGGCTAAGGGAAAGGTGATTGATGTGATTCCTAGCCACATTAACTTATTCACAACATATAACTTAAGGTTCTAATGGATTGATCAACAATGCTATGAAAAATAGTAATCAAAGCAATCTTTGAGCAAATGTGAATTGGTAATTCTGAAAGTATAAGTGAATCATAGCATGAGATATCAAGGCAAATATAGATCTAAGACAAGTGTTTACTCATTGACATCACTCAAAAAGAAATCTTGCTCAATAGATGTTAAGCTACCAACACATAAGTTGCTTGAATATACTGTAAACATCGAAGTGCTGAAATAAGACAAGTTACCCATAGCAAATGAATATTGAGGCATGGAATTACAAAATATATTATTCAAGTGTAAAATTTAAACAAGAGTTGATAGTTGAAAGTGAAATATTGAAAATATTAATCTTGGATTGCAATAATTTCACTTGAATAGAATTGTCGTAACCTTTCAAAAATGTAAGTGTTAGCCTTGAGCAAAGACAGTCTTTGCTAAAGGTCAAGACTTGAAGAAGCCTTTTTGAATTAGTATTAGTGATGACTAGTGTTGAATTTTGTTAATTAATTTCCAACAATAGTAAGCATGCAGCATGAGTAAAGTAACTTGATATAGAGCTGAAATGAAGTAACGAGTTATCAAGACTTACATCACACTGTTCTAGAACAAGTTAAAGGCATCCAACACATGAATTAGTTTGCTGTAAAATATAGTATGCAGAGATAATAAAACAACAAACTAAAAGACGTTCACCATGATAACCAACATAAGAAGCACATCCATTTGGTTTAGTTTTAGTTATTATCTACTTAGGTGTTTCGTGTTTAGTTTCCTTACTCTTTTAGATCTTATATTTAAGTACAATGAGGAAAGATATGTGTAGCACTTTCCTACGAAGGTGTATCTAGCTCTCAAGGCTAGTTACAATGGTGAAGTAAATGTTTCAGAAAATAGTAGCTGTTGAGGTGAAAGGAATGGAGATGATAACATAAGAAGAGGAGAGAACCAGTGCCTTAAAATGATTAATAGGGCAAATGGAGTCTATAGCGCCCTTCATTGTAGAAACTTTATGATTCTTCAAAGGAAAAGAGGCTTCTTGGCAATCCAATCCTTGTCCCACTTGAGGCTTGATCAACTTATTTGTTCCACTTCCTCTTATAAAACTTGCAATTTAAGGGAGGCTTCTTGGCAATCCAATTCTAGAATAAATTACACAAGAGGGTTAGATAAATTATTAAAGCAAGATTTGTACCTAAATAAACAAAGGAGGCTTCTTGGCAATCCAATACTTACTTATAATACTAACCACGTAAGGAGGCTTCTTGGAAATCCCGACTAGTTTACTTTAACTAATTTTACCTCAGCTTTGTTGAAAAAAAACTTGGAAACTATGGAAAGCAAACTTTGAAATCCAAAAGATACTATTACTATTATGCACAATAACACTTAGTCTCACAGTAGTAATCCCAAATCTCAGTGTTATTTCAGTATAATGTCTCCAAACCGATGAGTTACAATGAAATGACTTCTCCTTTTACAGGCTAAGGAGGGTCAATAGGGTTTGGACCATGCCCATGAGTACAATAATGAGTGTATATCTCAAGAGATGAGCAAAATATAAAGCAATGGCTGATATCTTTGATCCATGTGCTAGATCCAACCAAAAGAATGGAGAGAGCGCCAACTTGTTGTCTCTAGAAGGGTGAATCTCTCTTAGACCATGTCAATAATAGTAAACTAATGCCAAATACCGTGTTCCTCCTAAAAGCCATGAGAAAAAAAACCATGAGTGTTGCCGAAACCATGTGCCAATACCATGAGCTAGCCTCCTGTTATCACATCCATAGTAGCAGGGCTACCATGATGCAGACCGACATGTCAGAGGTACGAGCCTAGTCCCAAACTCCCAGTACATGAGATGAGCATTGATGCAGAGCATGATCATTGGTGGCAGATTATTTTTTGGAGCTAGCCAGATCATCCAGAGCTTCACCCCAGTACCCTTTGTCATGTCTGAGCCCCACATGACCCCTTTGAGATGATGACTTGGTTTGGTCATGGTTCACTTGTCAGAGTAGCAGAGTAGGCAATTGATACACTTCCCTTGCCCTGATACAGTCAGAGTTGATCTTCATGGCTATATACAGAGTCAATTATATGGTTGAGTAGGTATACAGGTTGCATTTGGGGTGCTATTATTTGTCCCTTTCATCTATATTGGTAGCTTTGACTTAGCATGGTGACTAACAATGGTGATTGGGTGTTATTTGAATGTTATGGTAGACTTGTTACTATGAGTGGTCACATGGTCCCAAATGTTAAGGCTTCAACACATGCTCACTAGTATTTGCCTACCTTATACAAATTTGACCATCTTCCTGCTATGTTTGGCACCACCTTTCACCTCCTTCATCCATCTATGTCTTCCAATCTTGTGATTTCACCCTTGACTTAGACTTAGACTTGTGAGATTGAGGACCTCCCCCCCCTTTGACCTCTGTGCATAATAGACTCCATGTTTTATTTGTGTCTCAGCTCTGGAGTGTGTGGCTTGGTTATGGATCTCGTTCATCCCCTTCTGCTTGTATGATGCCTTGTGGATTGGGTGTGTTTGTTGAAGTAACCTATGCCACTGGGTTGTTTTCCACTAGTCCTCGAAGCAAGTTATCCTGTTATCACTACATGCATCAGAGTGACAGTTGCTATATCTAAAGAAATGTAGCCAAAAGGCCATTTGAAAATAATGAAAAATCAAGCCCAAAGGCTAAGTATGAAATGAAAAGGGCCCAATAAAATCCGATGTGGAACAATTGAAAATCAAAAGGACTGCTGGCCATATATGAAGTATAAATGTAATGATCATTTCTCATGGAGCCCAAAAGGGTGTGGAAGTGAGATGGAGTAAGGGATTGCTAATTCTAAGAGTCCCCTAGAACCTGAATCAAAGTTACACTCAGTTTTGCATTCAGCACAATGGTTCTAGAAAAGATCCTCATGGGAGCTTGATTAAGGCTTGGAAGTGAGTCAGGATGCTTGTTAGAGTCTAATGGAGGCAACCCAAGTACTCTACCCATATGTGAGACAACTCCGGTGTCTTCTATTGTGCACATGTCACTGTGGCTGCCCATTTCCCTTGATTATTTGAGAGATCACAATGTCATGGCCAAGTCATCTCCCCAAATCCTAGCCTTTGTAATTTTTCACCTCACCCAGCTTAGCAGGATGATCAAGTTTGTAAGTGAGCATATGTTGAAGAATTCATGAAGGCCAATGCAACTGCTTTAACAGTTAACACATGTTTTATTTTTATTAATTTTTGTTAATCACCACTGTTTATTGCTGCTAATGATTAGTTGGCTATCAATATAGATAAAGGAGCATCACTTACCCCCTATGCATGCCAGATCTTTCAGTTATGAGCTCAGTCATCATTTTGACCAGTTTTGACCTGGTCAACCTAGTTTGACCAGACCAAAATATAGGTCCCGGGGTGAATTTGACTATGGTGGTTTGAAATTGTATTTTTGGTACCCATGGATCCCCATTACATCATTCCATGCTTCAGTTGGTGTTTTCCTACCATGGTTGAGAAGATTTTTAATTATTATTATTTTTAATGGCCATATTTTAATTATTGGAGATGGACTGGGCTTACAGATCATTATATGGGTGGATTCATGGGGTGTTTGTGATCACCCTTAGTGGATTTGAGGTCTCCGATTTCATTTTTGCACTTAGTTCGTCGATTCGGGCAAGGGAAAGTCATATTTTTGGGAAAATTTATCATTCAACAGTTTATATCAGCATTTTAATTTATTAATAAAGTGACCATGACTTAGCCAATAATTTGATTTGGCTAATGTGGGGTGAAGGAATGACTTGGGGTGGCATCATTATGTTTATTGAGGCTCTAGATTATGTATTATCACGTTGACATGCTTGATGGGGTCCACACTTCATGTTTCTCTCCTTAAAGAGGACATCCTCTCCATGAGAGGGGGCTCACTTGTTCGCTTTCTCATGTTGGACCTTTATCACACTTTGGATATTGTAAAGGGGGCGCCTAAGGGAGACTTAGAACCCTAGGCATCCCCTCATCTCATTCTTATATTATGTTATGCCATCACTTGACAGCTAAGGCGACTTGGAGAAATCAACCCCCCTTCTTTGGGCAACCCAATGTAAAAATGAAAACACTCAATCCACCGTTGATTTGATTCTTAGAAGATTTAATCTCAGCCCTTGATCTCTTTGGGGCTAGGGATTTTGTACATGGGATTTTTATTTAAAGAAATCTCTCTCATTGTATGCTCTCTTGGCATTTTGTATAGTGAACAGAGAGACATTTTTGAGCAAAAAATTGTGCTACTTGTGTGTTGGATGTTTGAGATAATGATTGGAAATTATTCTTCCATTGCATTAGAAGATTTTGGTGGTAGTTTCGGTATCTTCCAGATCTGATTTTTATTGCAGGCAGAGATGTCAACTTGAGAGGGGCGCACCACTCGGGGAAACTCACTCTTGCCCTCTCCCAAGTCTCGTTTAAATAGGGAGTGATTTATTTGTGAATCAATCATTTCTTTATCATGTATTTCTCGTTTACTATTGCTCATTTTGCTTGCTAAGCAAACTGATAATTTTATCTTTGTTTGGCAGGGAGAAGGGGGCGCACTCGGTCATTGGGCATTTGCATCTTCAAGCTGGGCTTCACCAAATTGTTCTATTTGATCTTTGTGGGGATAATATTCACCATTTCAACAATCATCTACAGTAGCCAAGTAAGTACTTCAACTCATTCCTCTCTTGTTTCATTTTTCATTCCATAAGTCAAACATAAAGTAAATTTATTAAACCCTCATTTTTCACAAATTCTAGTTCCAATCATCCAACGCAAATTCGGTTTAAAACTCAAGTAGGAAGTCATCTCAAACCCCTAGGGACCAAATTTCATGTGATTTCTACTCCATTTGCCCAACCTAAAGCACTGGTCTCCCTAGGGTGAATTCACCCTCCTTGGGCATCTTCACGATTTGCTAGTTTGGTGATGTGGGTATTGCTTGTTTGTTTTCCTAATTGGTATATCATTCATCCAAGCAAAATTTAAGTGTTAGGACAACTCTTAAATCATTGAATTTTCCATCTCTTGGGTCATTTAAATTTGCATGAGCTCAATCCCCTTTGGGTGCAAATTTATCCATCATCTCCTAGCACCATTTTGACCTAGATTGTGTTCCTAAATTATTTGTTACCAAGCCTTTGCAATGTGATTTTTATGCTAATACATTTCTCATGTCACAATCCATCCTTCTAAACTTGCTTGGTAGTAGTCACTTGCGGTCTAGGCTTTCCTAATTAAGATACTCCCATTCCCCATTGACTTTAATCTTGTGTGTGTGTGTGTCTTGTTTTCCAGCTAGCCTCTAATAGGTTGGTTAGGGTCTTCCCCTTGGCTTAGCTTCTTGCTTTGCCTTAAGTGACAAGAGACCATTGGGTGTGACACCTACTTCATTTGTAGTGAATGAGGCTCTTGGAGTGTCATCGGCTTCAGCTACCTCACCCTCTACCATCTTGGATAGGATATCGTTTAGTGTTAGCTACAGTTTGTGTGATAACACCTCCCAAGGCAAATCGTTGGTCAAACAAACCTCCTCCATGAGCCAAGTCGTTGAGGAAATCGATTCATGTGAGAGGGGGGTCGATCCATGTGGAAAATAGTAGATCAAGGGCTGAGATCTAATCAAGAAGTGAGATCAAGGCTAGATGATCCCAATAAGCCTCAACATGTGTGCCAAGGTGCCAAATCATCCAAATAGTGCCTAAACATGTGTGTCTAAGTGTCGCATAGGCAAATCGACCTCAATAGTAGTAGCCTCTAGAACCTCATGAAAAATAGTAAAAAGCAACTCAACGTCAAAATATAACATAAAGTGCACTAAGCAGGCTTTAGGAATAATATAAGCCTCAACTTAGGCAAATAATTTGAAAATTCATAGTAGTAACCTGTAATAACCTATCAACCTGTTGAAACGTGCATGTAAGACCTCGAGATGGTTGAAAATCATTGAAAAAATGAGTCGTTGGACTATTTGAAGGCATGGTTGGATAGAAGAGCCAAATGGGTGCCCAAAAATGCCAAGTCGTTGTGCTTTTGAAGGCTAGATCAAATCCATGCATGATGATGAAATCTAGTAGGCTGCTCGTTGCTACTATCTGAATGACCCCTATAGATCTGACTAGACTGGAGGAACGTTCTACCATGCAACCTTGTAGGATGATAATAGGGCCAAATGGGTATCCAAATCCATCAGTAGATTTGGAAAATACTAAGTGCATCAAATCCATACACGATCATGAAAATTAGGATTGCAGAACACTAAGCAATGTAGCTCCCCTGTAGAAGTGATTGATCTGTGGAAGTAGTGATCAATCTGATGGCATATACCCGAGTAAGTGGCGAAATGGGTATCCAAATATGTGCTTAGAATGCACGTATCCCATGTACACAATAAAATATCATATTAGTCCCTTAGTGAATGGGACTGGCCACGATATAAAACTGACCAACTGGCATTGAATCTAGTAGCTTTGAAGAAGGCATGATGATATCTCTGTAGTAGCAAGATGATGTTGTACTGTAATCATAAGATGTCCCAGATGCACCAACAATAGGGAATGTCCCAGATGGACCAACAGCAATGATGCACATATGCATAATCAATGTACATAGTAACTATAATGCATTTAATTGTTTATTATGACTTATCACATTGCATAGTCATGAGAAACATGGTAATATACCCCATAAGTATTTTCAATGAGTTATTCGGATTAATGATTTAGGAACATATCATTACCATGTTAACATCAAAGCATTTACAAGGACCAGTTCTTCTTCAGGGTGGATGCAGATGACAAACCATGTTAGAATGTGGATTGGATTAGGTTGACTAAATGACTCATGATAAGGGAGTAAGGGATCCTTTGTAGTTTAACCAACCATGCAAATAGCAGAAAATAATAAGTGTCTTATCAAAGGGAGTGTGTTATGAGATACTTTTCACTTTGATCCGAATAGTAACATTTTCCTTTCTTTCTTTTTCTTTTCACTTGTTTTTTTGCCACAAGATTAATGGTTTGAAGGATAACGACCCTGGTTTATACCTTTCGGATACCAGTAATGGCACGACCTTAGCTCTGTTCCCAGCAAGAGTCCATAGCTCTGACGAAGTTGCCACAATAAATCATTTTCATGCAAATAGGTCTTGTACTGCTACTAGTCAAGCGTCCATAGCCCTAACATGGATTACTTATTCCTCCAACCATTAACCATTTTATTTTTTTGATAGCATAGGGAATTTTGGATATTAGGAGAAAAGGCATTGCTCAATTATAGTTCTTCCTGACTATTACTAGTCGACCACGAGGATCTACTCGAAAGCATCCTGTATTGAGGATTCACTACAACACAACAACCCAAGACACATACGAAAGACAACAAGAAGCATAGAGGGTGACATATCCATAAAGGGGGAAAGCAAAAGTCAAGTAGGTCAACTCTAAACCATTGGGATGTAGACACGAAGTGGAGTAATATGGATGATATGGAGAAGTTCAGAAATGAAATCGAAGAAGGGGGAATAGTCCTTGCAAAGCCAAGAGTCATCTTGGTTCATGTTTTGTATGTAAATAAAAACCCCTTCACCCTCGTCAACCTATGACTAGTACTACTAGCTACACTCATCAAAACAATCAAATACATCATACAATAGCAGTCAAGTACAACATCCATGAGTATATCATCAATACAACATCCATGAGTATATCATCATTAGTAAAACATGGCATAATAGTAAGCATGGCATCATAGTAACGCCATCTCATCTCTCATGTCATATGGAAGGTCCCAGTAGTAGTAAAAGGAGACCATAAGAATTTAGGATGCATTAGCGATATGAAGCAAAAATAAGTAGTATGCCAATACAATGTGGCATAAAATCTGGCTCCATGGGGGATGAGTACTCGAGAATCTCAGACGCTCAAGCACACCAACAAAAAAAAAAAATTGTACCTACAACACTGAAATATACCTTCCCCATAGACCATTATTAGAATTCCATTTATTCAAAACTTCAAAATCAACAAAGTAAATTACGACATAAATGAAATCTAGGCTAATAACGTGAAATGAAATGTTGAAAAGGAAATGATCAAAATTTTCTAAGTCTAAGCTATCCTAATCTAAAGAAAGCAAAATGAAAAGTAAATGCTAGGGAACACCAGGTATATAATCATTGATGAAATCCTGGTGTATAGGAATTTTAAGTCGAAAACCATTAGTTGAAGACAAATGATAAGCATTTTCACTAGCAAAACCTTCAGCTACGAAAGGACCGATGGACATATCAAAGAAAGGTTTGGCCATATACCTGTAAGCTTGATTCCAAGTCATAACTAGATCTTGATAGGTAAATTACCTTTTATTGATAGTTTCAACACTACATCTCTTATCCTGAAAACTGTCTAGTTCAATATCCAGATGAGTGTCAATCATAGGGTGATCCACTTTTCTTTCAAACATCAACTTGTGATATTCTCATTATGAGTAACAGATTGTGGACCATCATTCAAAATGATAGGAACTCGCCCAATCATGATTTCTTTGGGGTATGACAGATTCATCCCCTTTTCCTCTTTTTCACTTGAAATGGGGACATATCCAACCATGATCCTATTAGGTTGCTCATTAGGGAGAAGCATTTCTCTTAGGAGGTCATTTGGTGTTATAAATTTTTAATCCCCCTTTAAAGGCCAAACTCTATCAGTTGAAGCCTTGTTGACCCCTCTTCATGAATGGTCAATGGTGTAGAATGTATGGGTTTCTTGCCTTTTTCCTTTTCTTTCTTAGATTGATTTGGCTTTGTATGAGCTTCTTTAAGGTTTAGTTGGATATTATTGACCATGCATAATCATTCCACTTCATCACAAGCTAAATCAAATTTTTACTTGGTCCATCGGTAAGCTCTTCCAGATGGCTTTTGAAGAATGGTTACCAGTAGATCCGAACCATCTTCCCCCCAGAATTGGGAATAGAGGCATATGATGGATCCATTGTAAATGACCTCCTAATCTTGCAACCCACTTTCTTTATAACAACATGCCATAAGCAGGTAGTAAGTCTACAACCACTACATCCATTAGGGTTGAGATGTTGAGACAAGCAAATAAATTGGCCTTTAAGTTTTGATAAGGCCATGGAATTTGATTTCCTTTGAGTCTATCCCACATACATTCCCTTGTGGACAAGAGATTTCTAGACCTAAAGCTTTCATGACATGAAGTGTGAAAATTCCAACTCACTAGATCTTATACTAAACCAATAATTAATTAACACTTTGAATTACTGAAAAAGCAACACACTGATAAACAACCATAAACAAAGCAAACCACAACCCAAGATGTACCTTGGAAACCCCAGTCCTTCAGGGAAAACCAACAATCAGTTTGTCTTTATTGTAGATTTGTTAAAACAACATTGACAACATCAGGCTATTGGATACACACACCAGATCTCAGTCACTCCTAACTCTCCATTGCTGCAACTATGCCCAAACCCTCAGTAGAAAAGACAAACCTCGGCTTGAGTGAAACCCTCACTACAATATATGTCTAGAAATCACCTCGGTTCCATCAATGTTGCTAGACACCCTCAATATAGAAGTACCTAGCGAGCTACAAAAACTAACACTCCCTCCTAGCGAGAAAGGTACTCGGGGACCTTCAGGTTCGATTTGGGTTTGGATTTTCCTATGAGGTTCGGATGGGGTTCGACATAGGTTCATCTATATACATTTTTCAAATTTTAAATATTTTATAACTTTCTAATATATTTTTATATTTTGTAAATAAGAAATAACATTTAATACAATTATATATAATTTTTTTTACTATTTACTATACTTAATACCTAGATTAAAACATTTAATATTTAAGATTATAAGTTATAATGTGTATGCAATAATGTATAATATATATATATATATATATATATATATATATTAAAATAACCTAAACATTTGATATAAATACATTATAACTTTATATCCATTCAATAGATTTAAAAAAATTAAATGTAGTCTCGATTTGGAATAATCGCCAGGGCACAAAGTTCAAACATTGGCTTGGCACTAGTTCGCCGAAGACATATCGGGAAGACTCGTCCACAGCCTCGACGCTAGTTTCTCGAAAACTTACCCGAAAACCTATCCGCAGCCTCGACGCCGGTTCCTCGAAAACTTATTGAAAAACTTGTCCGCGGTTATTGAAACGGTCGTCTAAATGTAAAGTCGTCGCATTGGTTACTCGATCGGAAGACCATTCGCACAATGGCACAACAGTTGGAACAATCGTGGATCGTGTGATAACTCACCGAGGGTGGAGTCCGGAGACAACTAGATAGATCACAGAAGGACGAAGAAAAACCCTGAAAAATCGCAAAAGGACGAATAAAAACCCTGAAAAATGACGAAGAAAAACCCTGAAAAATGGTCGGCTTTGAAGTTCGTTGAACCCAAACGAACTTAATTTTTTTTTTGAGGTTCGGCGAATTTCGAACCTGATGGTTCAGGTTCGCCGAACCCTGTGACACTGTGAACTGGAAGACTTCTCAATTGCATCTGCTGCACTATGATATGAAGATCTGCGCTTCTCATCCATCTCTATCATCTCAAATAAGATATTGGATGCCATCACTCCAAATCCTGCAAAAACCACCATGTAACTCAACCAATCACGTGCCCAAACTGCTGTAGTTGTTAACACTGCTACTGACCTCTATCCAAGATCCAAGATCCGTTTGTACCCCATATAGGTTGCTCAGACCTGACTGCCTGCTTCCCGGACCCCTTTTACTTGCTACTCAAAATCTTTCTGTGCTGCCCAACTTTTTTGGGAAGCTGCCCATAATTTCTAGGGCCTACCCGAAATTTGCTGTAGTTTTGGGCTACCTGAAAACTTGCCCTTGTTTGGGCCATTCTGCTAGGCTTGCCATACGCCTACTGCCCTGCCTGGAGAGCTCTGGCGGCTTTGCTTAAAGGGCAGTTGATATTTTTTTTCTTTGGCAGCTTGTGATCTTTGCTTTGGCGGTTGAACGGTGACTACAGATTCTTGTGCTAGTGGCTTCTTGGCAGTTGCTGGTTTCCCACTTTCGTCGTCACTCCACTCTGCATGTCCGTGGCTCCGTGCAACCTCTTCCGCATTGCTCAGCACCTTCGCTGCTTTGCTAACCCCCACCGAGTCGGATCCCGAGTTTCCCCACATTCCCATCCCCTTGCGGTTTCGTCTGATCAGTGCGTGCTGCAATAGAAACCAATCCTCTTCGGCGACTTGCTCTGCAGTCAATGCCCAGCGGCTTCGACTACACCTGTGCTTGAGCTTCAACATCCTAGCTTGCTGGTTCCACGTTCGTTCCACACCTAGCCCGTGGCCACGACTAAGTGTGCTCTCTCCTATTCGCCAATTCCACCATTGGCTACACGTCCATGCGAACTAGAGCCCAATTGCCTTTTGTTCGGGCCCTTTGCGTCCTCAATCCGCATGTGCCCGCTTTGCTCTTGTGCACCCAACCTCCATGCGATCGATCCCTATAGCTTCGGTCGGACGTTACCACCATTCGCAGTTGTAGCCATTGTCCAAGCTGGCGGCTCCTCTGTTCTCTACTCGTGGACTATTTATTTGCAGGGCCCGATCTATCTTCCCTTGTTGAGCCTACATCCTATCTGAGATTCCACGTTCGCTCGAGCACAGTGCTTCGCGTCTGGAAGAGCCTGAGCATCCTTTGTCACATTCACCTCTCACTCGAGACTGCTCTATGCTACGGCCCTACCTCTTCTAGCTCATGACAGTCTCTCTGCCTCGTGGCGCCTCTGTCAAACTCTATCCGCCGGTTGTAGACTGGTCACGTGTCATGTGGTTGCAACCCTACTGGCTAGCTCATGAGCTTTTGCTGTGATAGCCATTGCTGTCCGCCACTCCTCTTCATTGAATCCCACATCTCGAGCTCGTTTAGTAGCCATGAGACCTATCTTGGACGATATGAGGCTGTACGGCTTGTACTGTGGCCGTACGATGCTCTAATTTTTTTTCTAGTGCGGGGTTTTCTTAGTCTCGCTCTGATACCGTATGAAAATTTGTAATGAAAAAAATATATAATAAATAAAAAATTAATAATATTAATAATTAAATAACTAAATGAAGAGACACTATGACTGAGAGCAAGTTCTTCTTCAGTCCTGGTATATATAGCACATCCTGGGCATCAAACGAACCTCTTGACTCAAGCTGGAATGAAATTGTTCCCTCTCCCCTTACTACATACTTGGCATCATTACCAAGTCTGCACATGGGTCCCTGAGTCTGTCTCTGTCAGACTGCTAAACAACTCTCATGCTTTTGTCATATGACGAGATGCACCACTATCCAAGTACCATGCACTCTTAGCAACTGTGTTGGTGGAAAAGCAAGAAACTAGTGAGAAGTCACTCTCGAACTTCACAGCAAACTCACTCAACTGAGTGTCAACAGTTGCTGCTACTTGCTGCGATTTTCCTTTTCCTTTTTTCTTCTCTGGACCCTGCATAGTGCCCATTCTTGTGGTTCACGAAGCACTTAATCTTACTCAAGTCCTTCTTCTTTCCTGGCTATGACGTTGCCCCTTCATTGTTACCCTTCTTGCTGGGAACCTTTCCTTTTCCCTTTCTTGTCTTATTGACAAGGGTCAAGTTCTCGTCACTACCTCCTTGCTTGCTAGCTCTGGACTCCTCCCGAGTCTCTTCTTAGATGCAATCATCCCAAAGCCTTTGCCAATCTGGAAGATTCTCCAAAGCTCAGATCCCTTTTACAAATGGTTCCCAAGGCTTGATAAACCCATCCAATGCCACATTGACAAGTTCTGCGTCATCCACTTTCTCTCCAATGGCAGCAAGTTGATCACGTATCTGGGTGATCTTCACGAGATAGCTGGTAACATTGTTAGATCTTGACATCTGGGCATCTCTGAGTTTATTTTTCAAGATCATCTTCTTGTTCATGTTGTCACTCTGGAACAAATCCACTAGAGACTTAAACATTTCTCTGGCCAACTGCTTCTCTACCACATGAGAAATCAAGTGATCCTTCACAGTGTCCAGGATCACTCTCTAGGTTTTGATGTTCTTCTTCTCATGAGCTGCCTTTAGTGTTGCATCTGTCGGTACAGGAACAATTTTCTCCATAATCTCCCAAAGGTCATCTTCCTTCAGAAGCAAGGTTATCCTTGCTGCTTTCCAAGACAGGAAAGTTAGATGCCTGATCTAACCAGTCTTCAAATTTGAGACTGGTTGTTGCCATTTCTAGATCTGATCAAAATAACTGCCGTGTGCTTATTCCTTTAAGCACCCACCAAGATATACTACTGTATACCCCAGATCTGTGCTAGATCTATCTGTTGGTCACTCAGATCTAATATATCTGCGAGTGAAAGCTCTGATACCATGTTAATTTTTCTAATATCAACACCTAGATAATTATTTCCTAGTGGTTTCCTTCACACAATGATTAAATTGCAACTCACTGAATAAGTTATATTGGCTGGAATTATTAACAGAATTTAATAGCGGAAGCAAAATTAAAATAGATCTCAATAACACATGCACAAAATTTTTGCACTTCAAATCTGCCTTTCATTAAATAATATCTAATAAGCATACAAGGGCCCCCTTACTGGGAAAATGGCCCAAATGAGAAAAATATCAATCTACAGCAAACCTGCCAACTTTGCCCTGCTGAGATAGATCTCTACCTGCAAATTTGCCTCTGAAAATCCCTTCTCACCTGCTGCTTCCCTGTACTTCCTATATGGCCTTTGTACGGCCCTATACGGTCTGTACGACCTGTATGTTGGCTATTCGACCCTGTACGACCCACAGAAAATGGCCTACGGCATGCTGTACGACCTGTATGGCCCGCGGCTAGCTGTACAACTGACATGTGTGCCTGTACGACCCTCCCGGGCAGTATGGCTGGTTGGTACGGCCTCTGCTGCAAGTGTTTAAGTCTCCTCCCTGCTGGTACGGCCTCTGCTGCAAGTGTTTAAGTCTCCTCCTTGCTGGTACGGCCTTCTGAAAAGGTTCTCTGACTGCTGTCTTCTTCTCTCTGCCAAATCTGGAAAATGAAAGTCCTTCACTCTCTGAAATGAGTCACTTACTCAAAACTTGGTATGTTGTGTGTTGTGTCTTCTCCTCTCACCTTGGCTGCCTTTTATAATCTTGAGATGAGTCAAAACCCTAACCTCCTAAGTGATCAATGGTTGAGATTAGTTCTTCCCCTCACTTGAGATCAATGGCTGAGATTCATTTAATTAACTTAAATCACTAATGCCAAAAACTTAGGCATTTTATTAAATTAACCTCAATTAATTCTAAAATGACATTCACTTTAATAATTAACTTAATAAAGTGAAGTTCCAAAGTTCTAAGAGGTATTAATGATGATTTCCACATTTTAGACACAAACTCATGTGGAAATGCATGTTTGAGCTACAAACCTCAACAAAGACGAGCACCACAAGCGTTCTGCATGTGTGGCCAAAATGGTTCTCAAGGGGTGAACTGTTTAACACAAGCACTTTAATTTGGCTAAGCTGCTGCGATGTGGGGGTGGGGGATACTCTCTCCTCAACATCACCCAGGATCTGCACCTGGCCCCAACTGTTTGTTTAATTGTGTCTCCAGGGGAATTGAACCTTGGTGGGTGGCCTGGCATGCTATCATCTTCACTGGTGAACAACTGCCCCATTGATATTTTCTACTGAAATGAAAGGGGGAAATTTAATCAGTAGTGATGTTGAATCCAGAGTGAATTTTATTTGGGACAAGGAGTTGACTGGACTATTGGAAGAAGTTGATGAGTTTTGGATTCCATATATTCTGTCAAAATTAAAACTCTTACTGTGGCAAGTTCTTCTGTAAGGTCTTCTATTTAGAGCCAGACTGGCTATGAGAGGGTCTGCAGATGGGTATTGCAGTTCCTGGAATGCTATGCAGATGGCAAAAGATATTCAGGGGCTGTCTATCAGGCAATGTAATATGGAAGAGTTTCTTTCAGAAGGGACAATAAATTTTGTAGAAAAGCTAATTCTTTAAGGCATGGTACTAGCCTTAGAAATGAGTTCACGTTGTACAATTTAATTATTTGTTGCATGTGTTAAAGAAGTTGCACACTCTTTGTTCAATGGAAGAAAAAATGTGATAGAACTTTTTCCGATAATTACTTTATATTACAGCTTAGATCACTAATAGCATTATGATGGATGCCTGCGTGCAGCTGAAACTAAACAGTATTCACCAATGTGGCTAACAACTCCAACTGTGAGATGATTGATGTTGAAGCTACATTTGTACACTTTAATTACTTGTCGCATGTGTTAAAGAGGTTGCATACTGTTTTTTCTATGGAAGAAAAAATGTGATAAAACTTTTTCTGAATTCTGATAATTAGTATTTACTCTATATTACTAGCTTAGATCTCGAATAGCATTATGATGGATGCCTGCAGCTGAAACTAAACAGTGTTCACCAATGTTGCTAACAACTCCAACTGTGAGATGATTGATGTTCAAGCTACAGTCAATGGAGTCAGAGACCTTAAATGCAGCTGAAGATTGTGAAACTGATAAGGGAATTGGTTCCTTTGTTATTCTCTTTGGACTTGTTGCGAAAAGGTGAGAGATCAATAAAGTCAAGCCTGAAAAAGACTATATGGCGGGACCCTAGAAGCACTTTTTAGGCTGCCCATTTTGTTTTCTTTCTCAGGGACATTCAAGAATCTGAGAATCCTCACAAGTTCTATGTACTCGATATAATATGTGGCAATTCCAATTAAACATTTTATCGGTGGGTATTATAGTTTGTGTCAAAACTGTTGAGAATGGTGTAATACCCAAATTTGGCTATGGCCAACTCTTATCATCTCATTGATGCTATTGGTTGGGCATTAATTTGATCTTTGGTTATATTACTGGGTTATGGTTAAGGTCAACCTAGTCAACTTTGATATGCAGGCTCAATAACCTTCTTGGCAAGTGCCTTACTTATATTGGCCCACAGCCTTTCTTGGGAAGGGGGCCTTACTTCTTGAGTGTGTATAAACACACACTATCATTGTTTAATATATCTCATGAGCTATTTGCTTTAACATCAAGTGTTTTAAGCCTAGGCCCTAAAGGCATTTATGTATGGTGTTTCTCGCTTCTATCTATTTTTGCTGCATTCTTTGAATGAGTTCATCAGCTAAGTCTATGAAATGACAACGTGACGTGTTTATCCATGTAAAATCTCAACATGGTTTCAGGGCATTGTGTGAGGAATAAAAATAATACCTCTGATTATTACTAGCTGCATGGAGATTTGTTTCAGGTTCATGACATCGTGAGCTTATAGACTCATTGAAACTGTGTTGAAACGGTGTGCATGTGAGAGCTGTGGTTTCAGCAACACCCCTCGTTCTTCCTTTTTGTGCTGCGATATCCAATTTACTATGGCCATGGTGTGTGGTGGAGGATAATTCGTGCCCTAGCTCTAGTTTACAGGTTGTTTCTTGGGTGATTCGTATCAGACAAACAACCGTGTCTCCTCCTTCAAACCACGATTTGTCCTCTGATGCATGCGCGCCTTAACAGAGTTGGCACTTAATTCCTTTAACAGCCAGATCTGTAACTAACGTCACGATCTCTTTGCTGCGAAGGTTTGCTTGCTGGATTATGGCATTGTTGCTCAACACTACTATTTATGCGTGTCCGCACACATGTACCCTAGCTACATCTATGAGAGTTTGTAAAAGTCAATTGACTGATTTAAGCACCGTTGAAGTCTCCTTCTATGCTTCGTTAATCCAGGCAATTTCTTGGCTAATGATTCTCTCCTCGAAAACATATTGTGATCCATTGCAAGCAATTTAAAATAGAGTCTATGTTGACTCCTATCTGTCCAAAGGTATACGATATATTGTAGCAACAAATTGAGGATAGGTGGCAACAAGGTCTTCACTTCATTGACGTGATCTTCAAGGGTTTGAACTATCTTTCCTTGTGCGTTATTTGTGACCGATTGAGGCCAGGGAGTAGTACCATGGACAGCGGCCTGAAGATTGGCTAATCACAGCCAAGCAGTATCAACTGGCACTAAGTTGATTAGTCATTTAAACATGTTTGTTCTTTTTATTTTGCTTTGACATCCATAGAACGAAAACTTTGGCTATAAAACATTGGAGGCCGTATTAGTTTTGTTTTGGAGCATTGGAAGATATACCTTGAATATATATAAAGCTTCACCAATATGCCTTATGCCCAATATGCCCCCAATACATTATTGGGCATGGTGAGGTCACTGGGTATGTGACAATTCTGCTACAGCAATCAAGCTTCACCAATATGCCCCCAATACATTATTGGGCAACATATATATATATATTGCCCAATCCAATAGATATATGTTGCCCAATAATGTATTGGATTGGGCTCTCTCTCTATATATATATGTTGCCCAATAATGTATTGGATTGGGCTATATGTGTGTGTGTGTGTGTGTATGTATTGGATTGGGCTATATATATATATATGTTGCCCAATAATGTATTTACATGGCATTTCATACACAGTTAGAAACTTATCTTAAAATATCCTCCAACTTACCGCAGATTAAGGATGTCCCTCCCAACCACAGGCACTCTGTTATACCAGTTCTTTCTATAATAGAGGCCACCCCTGAGTTGGGGCTATCAATCCATAAGAAGAAAAACTCAGCTCAATGCCTCAACAAACCCACAGGTGTTGAACCCCCTCCACAATTGTCCCCAATTCACTGGCACTTCCTCCCCATCAGCCTGCACAATCGAAGCAATGGGGTCCCCTTCTCTGAGTTAACATTCCCTTGGGTGATCTCCCCAATTCCCTTCCAGGGCTCCAACATAGACTGGCCAGGGACTTTCCGTGCCGAGACTTCAGAGAACTTAGCTGCAGGACATGTTCTCTCACAGGGGAACTCAATTTCCTAGCACCAATATTTCCAGGGTAAAGGAATTTATATCTTTGTAATTCCCATTGTTCTCAGGTACAACTCCACCCTATGGTATGGAATGTTGGCTCAATGATTGGTAGAATAATGATGGGTTGAGTGCAATGATAGGATAATAATTGAATGAACTAGTTCTCAATAATTTGTATGCATGTCAAGAACTAGCCAAGTGGCATGCATGTGTGTTGAGAACTAGATAAGTAGCACACTTAGGAAGTTCACTTTTTCCCCGTCTATTCCCAAAGCTTAGGATAATCAATCCAAAGTTATGGTTAATGCAATTTAATAAAGAGGCTTTATAAAACTTAGGATAAAATGAATAATAAGGACAATAACTTAACTTATAAGTCACGAGGGTCATCTCCCCCTTAAACGCCCTTCTCACCTTCTCTCCTTGTGGAATCATAGATTCCGTCTCTTCATTACCCACTGCGCTTTGGCTTCTTCTTCCAAACTGTATGGAAGATCCCCTCCTTCCATCTTATTTCTCTAGTTCTGTTCTATGTTGTGCTGAATATAAACTTGTAAGTTCTAACTTGTAGCAACTTGTTGTACCGGTATCTGCAATGTGTTCATACATCAAATTTGTTAGATAAACATTTTTCCCAAAAATTTATAATTTTTTCTTGCATACAATTTTTTTTTTGGAAAATACCCATTTGACAATTTTTGTCAAATTAGGCTAGATGCCCCTTTTCTGTTAATTTTTTTTGGAAAGATGAGAAGCATTGATTCATAATTTGGATTCGTGATGCTTATTCTCTTATTGATCCTCTTTCCAGTGATTATACCTAATGTGGAAGACATCGTTGATATATCGCGATGTCCAACCTCAAATGATGTATCATTGACAAAAAATCGCGATTTTTGCCCGATTTTTTAGGAAACACCGCGAGTCGATGGAAAATATCGCCAAGGCCGTGGACAGTCCGACATAAAACCCGATTTTTGACTTTTTTTAGTCATTTTGCTTGCTTGTTGAGGGGTTTGGTGCAGTGTTACAAACATCGTGTCGACGAATATATCGCCGAGGGTCAAAAAATAAATTATCGGATTTATCAGCGAAAATGTCGACAAACTTAAAAATACAAAAATATTCATTTTTTTTTCAATTTTCTAAACATCTAAAGCAACAAGAACATCAAATAAACACATTGCCACATGCATATGGAAAGAAAACTGATATATAAGATGTATAAGACATATCGCTAGACATCACACATAAAAAATGAATCGTGTCCTGGATCTTGAGTCCCGACTCATGAATCACCAAAACAATACAATCAATGTATCTCATAGAGTCATATGCAATGAAATCAACTAAATAAAGTAAACTATGGATTCCCTCTACCCCTTTTACGGGCAAAGGTAATCACTCTAGTAATGGCTCTGCCTCTAGAGCTAGAAAGCCCAGGTGCTCGTGGGGGTCGTCGTGGACTATGGCGTCCTCTAGAAGTGCCTGGAAATTGATGTACTCTAGAAGAACTAGAAGAATGATGAGGTACTAGGTCACCCTCATCAAGTCCTCTACCACTTCTACTGCTACCACTGCCCATATATCTGGCTCCCTCTAGCTGAGACTGTGGCTGTGCAACTCGTGGCTGTGCTACTGGTGGCTCCGGTGGTGGCACACTCTCAAAGTCAAACCCCTCACCCTCCCATATCTCACTCTGGGGGTCCTGTGTATCATCCTCTAACCAATTAGGGGCTGCCTCCATAATAGGTTCCTCAATCTCCACTCTCCACGTAGCAGTGGTGTCAATGGCATCCAATGAAATGGCCTACACCTCAGGTTTTTTCTCAAGCTGCTTCACCCACAACCTGATATTGTAGGAGACATACACTAGATCATTCAGGCGTTGGGTATCCAACCTGTATGAGGACCGCAAATTTATTAAATTATAATTTAGAATACACAAATTAGAATTACCCATGGGACATAAATTACAGTAGATAATGAATTTAGAATTTAATTTCAAATTCTCTAACCTGTTGCGCTTCTTGGTGTGTATTTTTTCAAATACACTCTAGTTGCGCTCACAACCAGAAGAGCTACATGTCTGGCTAAGGATTCGAACAACAAGCTTTTGGAGATGGGGTACTCATCTGCCATAGGTTTCCCACCAAGTATCTACAATGAATTGGAGAAAGTTAGAAACATAAGAGAAGACATTGGAAATTTAAAATTGAAAACAAAGAAAGTAAATAAATTGAATTTTCAATCTTGAAAGTTGAAACAAGGTGAAGCTTACTTGGCATTATGTTCTTCCTATCATTGATAACCATATCAAACCCAAATGTTCCCATGGCCCTCCTAAAGTCTTCCAACTCTTTGGAAATATCTGAACGGTCAGCTGCACTTGGCACCATTCTCTGGACACACTCCAAGAACCTATTCATTACCTCTGCATCAAACCCGAAGCCACAAGAGTAAGAGAATGTGGGGTTGAGGAATAGCCCTGCAGCATGAATGGGGCGATGAAGTGTGTTGTTCCATCGCTGATCAATCACTGCCCATATCAATTGTTGCTTCGCTTGCCCCTCATACCCCTTGTCCTCATAGTAGGCACGAATGGCCTCTTTGGCCCTATCCATGGCCTCATATAGGTAGGCCATTGCGGGCTTGTATTCATCAACCAAGCGAAGAACCTTTACCAAAGGTTCATAGATGGAACACACCTCCTTCACCCCATCCCATAAACTCTCCTAGTATGACATTAGTCTGAATATGGCATGTCCCTCCGGTTTAGTGCTAATTGATAAAGCACGCCACTCAGCTGAAAGGGACATAGTCTGTAAGTCCCACATAGAAGTAAGGAGAGACTGAAGAGAGATGAAACAAGTGGCAAAGCGATTAATGGCAGGACGAACCAACTCCTTGTCATGAGTAAACTGCCTCATCAAGCTAAGCACATAAGCATGATTGTATATAAATTTGGTGATGCTTCTTGTTGAATCAGTGACATCCCCGATAAACTCAATCTTTCCCACATCCTCTAAGATCAATTCAATACAGTGTGCAGCACAAGGGGTCCAAAACAAAGTAGGATATGTGTCCATAAGCATTCTGCCAGTTGCCACATAATTCGCAACATTGTCCGATATTACTTGGACAACATGCCGCAGACCTATCTCTTGGATGAACCCATCCAACAACTGACATAGTAATGCTGCATCTTTGATATGTGAAGATGCATCCACAGATTTTATAAACATTGTGCCCCTGAGACAATGAACCAAGAAATTGAGAAGGGTCATATCCTTCATATCAGTCCAACCATTAGACATCACTCTGCATCCCGTGACCTCCCATGAACCTCGAAGCTCCTCCAACCTAGAAGTGCAATTGATCTTTTCGTTATCAAGGATGCCCCCCCTCAACTCCTCATAAGTGGGGGGCTTATACCCCGACTCAACAATAGAAACAACCTCAAACATAGGCACGTAGAATGGGTTCCTCGCAAAGTGGAATGGAATATTACTCCATAATAGGCATCGATCCGCAAGTTTGTCTGCTTCCATTTTCTCATTTATCTTGTACATTGACCTTATACCTGGTTGTCCACCAGGTGCAGATCTCAGAACAAAAAAATGAGATGTAGTTGAAGGCATTGTGGGAGATGAGGATAAGGGCTCTGTTAGGGACCCATGTCTTTACTTTGTTAGTATATTGTTGTTGGACGCATATGCTTTGTAAGTCGTCTCGTAGTATTTGTTGATCAATAGTTTAAGTTATTGTTATTGGCGCATATGCTTTGTAAGTCACCCGTAGTATTGGTGATCCATAGTTTGTAGTGGCCCATGGTTTTGACCCATAGTATTGGCGCCTAGACTTAGTATATAAGTGTGTGTTGAGGCCTATGAAGGTACCGTGAAGTTATTTGTATTGAGCTTGCTCAAAGGAGGTTGCCCCCTCGAAGTGGCTTGCGATCAATATAAAAGTGATTCTGAGTTCTGTCATTTCTGCTATTTCGAATATTCTTATTAATTAATTGTTGCAGGTGCCTCACATCTGGTATCAGAGCACTTTCTTGGGCTCGCTGGGTGAAATTTCTGCCAATTTTTTTTCGCATCTGTTGCAGGTTCGGATTTGGGAATAATCCCTATCCGCTTAACTGTGGGAAGTACTTGGGCATAAGCCCTAAAACTCATTGTGAGGAGTACCACAGGAACCCCGAAGTAGCTGGCCCATTGAGAGGACCTGCCAACGAAAAGAGAAACGACCCCTACCTGATTGACTAGTTCCCACCCGTGAGGTAAACCAAGAGTTGTCGTTTGTGGCAAAGCGGTTATCAGTTTTACATGAGTCGTGGAGTGAAGGGTACTATCCCGATACGCAAGCTGTCAGATAACATTGGTGGCCGAGTGAAACCCTTGAACTGTTAGGAAGCCGCACATACCTGGGGTCCATATCTATTTTCAGCTGAATTGTTGTCGATCACTACTGCATCGTTTCAGATCCAGTCGTTCAGATCCATTCTGAAAGGCGTTCCAGATCCAGCCGTTTTCAATCCATTCGGTGCCGTTTCAGATCCCTCTGTTTCTGCTCACTTCCAGGCCATTGCAGAACTATCTGTTTCAGATCCCTTCCGAGCCGTAGCCACAGCCGTTCCATTCTGGTAAAAAAAAAAAAAAAAAAAACTCCTGGTTATGGTTATCACCCATGTAGGAGCAAAAACCATGGAAGAAGCACTTGCAGCCATCCAAGCCAAACTCCAGGATCTGGATGAAAAAATTCTCGGCCTCCATCTTGAACATTCAACCATGAACAACAAACGGCAGTCCGAGTCTTCATCAGACAATGGGTTCTCTTCTTCCAGCAATTTCCGTGGTCCGAAGCTTGATTTTCCTCGCTTCAATGGTACTGATCCAACTGGATGGATCTATCGTGCAGAGCAATATTTCAGTCTGCATAATACTTTTGATGTCAACAAAGTTTCGCTTGCATCCTTTCATTTGGAATAGGAAGCTCTTCAATGGTACCGTTGGTACATCAAGGCTCATGAAGAGCCAAAATGGCCATACTTTTGCCAGCTCCTTTTGCAACAATTTGGTTCTAGTGCTTTTGATGGCTTCATAGGAGCTCTCACTAAACTTCGCCAAATTGGCACTGTGAGAGAGTATCAAACCGAATTTGAGAAACTATCCAACCACACTGAAGGATTGTCTGATGACTTTTACCGGAGTTGTTTTATCAGTGGTCTCAAGGATGCCATCCGCTCTGAGGTCAAAATGTTCTGTCCCAACACAATGATGGAAGCCCTAGGGTTGGCTAAGTTGGCAGAAGACAAGATTGCAGCCCAATAGCGCTCCAAGCCCACTTTTGTTCCCTTCCGAAATATGGGTTCTCAACGACCACCCATACTGTAGGCTCCTCGACCAACTCCTATCAAGCGTTTATCTGAAATAGAGATGCAAGCACGCAAAGAAAAGGGGCTTTGCTATAATTGTGATGAGAAATTCACTCGGGGACATAGATGTGTTCAGCAAAAGCTCTATCTCTTGGATGTGGATTCTCCGCCTGCCTCTGAAATTGGTGACGAAGATCCAGATACAATGGATGCTCAAGTCGACATTCAGGAAGCGCCTATTGACCCTCCGTCTCAGGATGACCAGCCAGAGATATCTCTCCATGCTTTTGTTGGAATCACCACCCCCCAAACAATGCGGTTCAGGGGTTACTTCAAGAAGCTTCCTCTTACAATACTCATTGATTTTGGTAGCACTCATAATTTCATTGACCCTTGGATTGCCAAACAAGCTGATTGTTTTATCCATCCTTGCTCCAACTTTGAAGTCATGGTTGCCAATGGGGGCACCTTACCTTGCAAAGGGAAGTGTCGAAATGTGTGTATCTCTATGGGAGATTATACCTTGTGCTCTGACATGTTTGCCTTGACCTTGAGCGGATGTGATGTGGTTTTGGGCACTCAATGGCTACACACACTTGGCCCTATCTTATGGGATTTTGCTGAACTTTGGATGCAGTTTTCTCTCAATGGACAAAAACACACATTGACAACATTACAACCAGGGTCTCTCAGCATCATCAGTTCACATCGCATGGAAAAACTCCTCAAGAAGAATTCACATGGTGTCATTGCTCAGATCCATTCCATTCAGATGCAACCATTAGCGGTCTCCACTACTCCTTTGGATCTACAACAAATTCTGGATCGATATACAAGTGTCTTTGCTGAACCAGTGGGATTGCCACCTTCAAGGCCAGAAGACCATCGTATTCAGCTCCTTCCTGGCAGTGTTCCTTCCAACATCAGGCCCTATCGCTACCCATTTCACCAAAAAACGGAGATTGAAATGCTCGTTCGGGACTTATTGAAGCAAGGTATTATTCGCCCAAGCACTAGTTCCTTTTCTTCTCCAGTTCTTCTTGTCCGCAAAAAAGATGGGTCATGGCGCCTCTGCATTGACTTCCGAGCACTTAATCACCTCACCATCAAGGATAAGTTTCCAATTCCTGTTGTTGATGAGCTTCTTGATGAGCTTCATGGGGCTCAATTTTTCTCCAAGTTGGATCTTCGTTCTGGGTATCATCAAATTTGGGTTCATGAGGATGATATCCCTAAAACAGCTTTCCGCACACATGATGGCCATTATGAGTTTTTGGTCATGCCCTTTGGCCTTACTAATGCTCCTTCCACATTCCAGGCCTTAATGAATAGAATATTTTGGCCCTACTTGCGGAAATTCATTCTGATATTCTTTGATGATATCCTCATCTACAGTTAAACATGGGCTGAACATCTCCAGCATCTGGATCTTGTCATGCAACTTTTCTCTGACCATCATCTCCATGCCAAGCAGTCTAAATGTGTTTTTGGACAGAAGGAAGTTGAGTATCTCGGGCACATTATCTCAGCATAAGGGGTTCGCGTGGATCCTGCCAAAATCGATGCCATGAATAATTGGCCGCATCCTCAGACACTCAAGGGCCTTCGTGGTTTTTTGGGGTTGACTGGTTACTACCGCAAGTTTGTCAAGGATTATGGGAAGATTGCAGCTCCATTAATTGCTCTATTGAAAAATGATACTTTTACATGGACACATGCTGCTCAGTGTGCATTTGACAAACTGAAACAAGCTATGTGTACTACACCTGTTCTAGCTATGCCCGATTTTTCCAAGCCCTTCACTATTGAGAGTGATGCTTGCGGCAATGGACTTGGTGTTGTTCTCCTTCAAGATGAACACCCCATTGTGTTCACCAGCAAAGCCCTTTCAGGTAAGAATTTAGCTGCCTCTACATATGAGAAGGAAATGATGGCTATTTTGCATGCAATACAGAAGTGGCGACCATACCTATTAGGGAATCATTTCTGCATCAAGAGTGATCACCAGAGTCTGAAATATTTCTTGGAACAACGTGTCTCCTCCCCAACACAACAGAAATGGGTTAGCAAACTCATGGGTTATGACTATGAGATCACTTACAAGAAGGGTAAAGACAATATTGTGGCAGATGCTCTTTCTCACACATTTGATGCCCAAGGTTCTCTTTCAACGATTTCTATGCCTGTTCCAAATTGGTTGCAATCTGGTCAACAGGGTTATGCCAATGACTCTTCCTTATCTCAAATCATCCAACGCTTGACCAACAACTCTTTTGCTGTACCACATTACTCTTGGGATGGTGCTTCTCTGAGATACAAGGGTCGTCTGGTGCTTCCCCAGAGCACAGATCTTCAACAAGCTGTCTTCTATGAACTCCATGCTTCTCCATCGGCAGGGCACTCTGGGTTCCTCAAAACGTATGAATGGGCACGACGTAACTTCTTTTGGTAGGGCATGAAAATGACAATTCAACAGATGGTGGCTGAATGTGATACCTGCCAGCGCAATAAGGGTGAAACGACACTCCTTCCAGGATTGCTCGAACCCTTGCCCATACCTACACGGATTTGGACTGATATTTCTATGGATTTCATTGAAGGACTCCCTAAATCTGGTGGGAAGACAGTGATTCTCGTTGTGGTTGATCGCCTCTCCAAATATATTCATTTTTGTGTTCTCAGCCATCCCTATACAACCTCCTCAGTCGCTCAAATTTTCCTGGACCAGATCTTTTGTCTTCATGGCATCCCTTCTTCCATTGTCTCGGATCGTGATGCGACTTTCACCAGTCATTTTTGGACAGAACTATTTCGCCACACCAGCACCAAACTGAAGATGAGTTCAGGGTATCACCCACAAACAGATGGTCAGACTAAAATTATCAATAAATGCTTGGAAACTTATCTTCGTTGCTTCACCTCTGAACAACAACATCAGTGGGCAAAGTGGCTCCCTCTCGCTGAATGGTGGTACAATACCTCTTACCACACTGCCTCTAAAATGACCCCATATGAAGCAGTCTATGGTCAGGCACCTCCAATTCTTCTTCCATACACCCCCAACAGTTCACCAGTTCAGGAAGTTGACACTGTCCTTCAAAACCGCGATCAGATTCTTCGCATTTTGCGGGACAATCTTCACATGGCAAGAAATTGCATGAAGCAACAAGCTGATCAACACCGTTCTGAGCGCACTTTTCAAGCAGGCGATATGGTTTTTCTTCGTCTCCAGCTGTACAAGCAATCCTCCCTAAAACTCAAAGGGCGTCATAAGCTCGCTCCAAAGTTTTATGGCCAATATCGGATTCTTCAGAAGATTGGGTCCGTTGCTTATAAATTGGAACTTCCTCCTCCTTCCCGCATTCATCCAGTATTTCATGTCTCTTGTCTGAAGAAAGTTCTTGGCACCAACATCAGTGGACAAACTATTTTATCCGAACTGGATAATGAAGGATCCATCCTTTTGGAGCCGGATGCCATCCTCAATCGACGCATTCGTCAACTTCACTCTTGCTCTATCACAGAGGTCTTAATTTAGTGGCACGACATGCAACCAGAGGATGCTACATGGGAACCACTCCTTCAGCTTCAACAACAATTTCCACATCTAAAGCTTTGAGGACAAAGCTTTTTTTAAGGGGGAGGGGATGTTAGGAACCCATGTCTTTACTTTGTTAGTATATTGTTGTTGGACGCATATGCTTTGTAAGTCGTCCCCTAGTATTTGTTGATCAATAGTTTATGTTATTGTTGTTGGCGCATATGCTTTGTAAGTCGTCCGTAGTATTGTTGATCCATAGTTTGTAGTGGCCCATGGTTTTGACCCATAGTATTGGCACCTAGACTTAGTATATAAGTGTGTGTTGAGGCCTACGAAGGCACCGTGAAGTTATTTGTATTGAGCTTGCTCAAAGGAGGTTGCCTCCTCGAAGTGGCCTGCGATCAATATAAAAGTGATTCTGAGTTCTGTTATTTCTGCTATTTCTCATATTCTTATTAATTAATTGTTGCAGGTGCCTCACAGGCTCACTCCCCCTGAAGTTTGATCGACTATCCCGGATCTTAATACCACTCTCATTCCAAGTTCCTGCCTTAAAGCTTCCTTTTCATCTTTCCTCTTGCCAATACCTTCAATTGCAAGTTTGGCCCTATGAATAATTTCAGGAGTGGAGTTTTTACAAATATCCACCTCATGCTCTTTAAGTTGTGCAAGGTGGAATTTGAGCCTACTTATCCCTCCCATCATCTCCTTCCCACACAAATTGCATTTAAGCTTTTGTCGATTATGTAGATCAACAGGCTCCGCATATTCCCAGAATGGATCCAAATTCTTCGACATGTTTGTAACTTTTTAATATGGATTTTGGAAACTAGTTTGAAACCTGCATCATAAAAAAAATCGTTTTTAGCATATTTTTATTGCAAAAAATTGCAAATCAGTCAAACAAGGATTGCAAAATATTTAAAGCTTAAAGTTTAAACAAATAACTATTAAACAAACTTGGATTGCAAAATATTCTAAACCAAACCAAACCAAAAATATTCTAACTTCTAAGGCTAGTTACATTGCACTAATGGCATTTGAAATTTTAATTTTTATGGATTTAAATTTTAAAATGAGGGTTTTAAGTTTGTAACTTTTGGGTCCTATAATAAAAAATTTAAAGGAGTTCAAGGCTTCAAGCCTCAAGGACTGGTTCAACTTCAAAGTTCAGACTTCAAGAATAAAATTTTTAACCACAACAGAAAATTAAAAAATAATAACCACTTTAAAAGTTTAAAACCGTTTTAAGTTTTTAAGTTTTTAACCCACATACCTCGGATCGGCCGGTGTTCTCCTTCACGGGCCTGTATTTTTCTCCACGGACAACCTTCTCCTCCATAGATCTCTCCTACACAGGCAGACGTTAAAGTTTGAAACCCTACCTCTCCTTCACAGATCCGTTCTCAGCAGTGAGCACCCTAGCTCGCAATACCCTAGCTCTCCCACCGCTCGAATCTCAACTCCTCAGCACTTTAACTCTCCACAAGATTGTTTGCAACCCAAATGAAGAAAAAACAACAAAAAAATGCCTTTTTTTTTACCCTGCGGATCACCAAATGTTTACTCATCGACTCATGATATTTGCGCAAAAATCGCTGTTTTAACGTGATTTTTCAACCTAAATATCGCCGAAAATATTGTGGCAATGTTTCACGATAATATCGTTGCGTAGAAAGTTTCGAGATATATCACGATGTTGCCGAGAAATCACCGATTCTTGCAACACTGGTTTGGGGAGCAAAGAAGCTTGCTATCATTTTGCTTGGAGCCAAGGTGTAGATTCATTGTGTTTCCATCAACAATCACCGAGTTATTGTGGATTGGGGATTGATTCCCATCAGTGGTTTCTCAATTTGCAGGTACATATATCATTGTGTAACCATTTGTACATCTTTTTTTGCTTTTTTTGGTAAATTTTTTATAGGTTTAGGGTTCTTATCAATGTTCCCTCTTCTTTCCAAATTGTAAAGAGAGATCTACTATGTCAGAGTGTAGCTTCTCCTTCTATTCGAGCACATTAGAGTCTGCTGCCACTCGTAAGGCCTTCTTCAGCTAGAGGAAGAGCCATTACCAAAGCCATCACCTTTGCACGTAAAAGGGGTAGAGGGAATCACTAGTTTATTTTATTTGATTTCATTGTACTATATAGTATGTAGATCTTAGTTGACAGTTGACTTGTGATGATGAGATGAATTTATTGTATTTTTGATGATATTTTGAGGCTCTAGAGTCAGTACACTCATTACTACTCAGGTGTCAGGACTCAGGACATGATTTAGTATTGATGCATGATATATCATTAGACATCGTATACATCATATATATCTGTTTTCTTTTCATATTTATGTGGCAATGTGTTTATTTGATGTTGTTGTTGCTTTAAATGTTTAAAAATTTGAAAAAAATGAATATTTTGTATTTTTTTGAAGTGTGCTGATATTTGCCAATATTTTCTGATATTTTCCCTGATGTTGTCAATAAGTTGTGTTCCGGACCCTCGGCGATATTTTCGCCGACACGCTGTCTTCCACACTGATTATACCCACGTTCATTTTTGATATCATAGTTGAAAGTTACATCTCTCTAAAAATTACAATTTTGTTGAATTTTACAATGTTCTCGTAGCTACACTTTTTTCTGAAGGACCAATTTCTAAGACTTGTAGAAGAAAATTTGTAAAGAATTAAAAGAAATTTTGTATCAAGCGCTGATAGCCCATATGACTATGAGTTCCCAGACACCTTTAGCACTCAAATCTAATGCTCCATTCCTATTTTATAAAATTTTGGAATTGCCAACTTTTAACTTCTACAGTTCTTCCAAATTTGGAATTTTCATTGAAAACTGCTATCTCACAACTAAGCATTTATGGATAAATCACCTCTAAGCAAAGTTGTTTAGCTTGATGAGTAGGAAAAATATCGAAATCATAAAATTTTCCAGTTACAAGTTCTTGAGTCACTTTTACCTCCAAATTTTAAAAAATCGACCTTGCGTGTGCTCAGATAATGGATTTTGGCCTTCTTCAACATCTGCACTTCACACCCTTTTGAATTTCACGAATTGGAACCCAAGTTATTGTTGTTGTTGGAAAACGAATGCACTATAAATTTTTCAGTATAATTTGGGCCCTGTTACCAGCTAAGTTGCACTTAGATGGTTTCAAGTGAGCTTGTGAAGGTGGAACAAGTTTACTTGTTCATATTCGAAAGATTAGAAGTCCTAGCAGGACACCTTGGCCATTTTGTTTTTATAAATAAAATCACATGTCCATGCCCTGTGAGGAAATTGTAAAAAATGTCTTAGCATGATGGTTTTGTAACGGACTTGGCTTTCCTAGGACTTAGATATCAGTCTGACTAGCCCAGAGTGTTTTTTCCCTTGTTAATTATATGTTGTTGAATAACGACTTATAATTTTCGAGTTTTTCACTCATACCTCCAAAGTTGGGGTGGTCGGCATGATTTCTCAGCACTAGGAGGTTATTAGAGTCTATTACCAACGATTTTGTACAATAGCTGAATTTCTTGTGAGACGCCAATTTATTGAACATGATTCATGTTCATCATCAGTGTTCAGAAGTTCATAAGTCATTTTCAGGGCAATTTTGCCCCATTTGTCATAATTGCGTGTTCATACCCCCATGGAGAAATTGAAAAAGTTGGTCTAAACGGGGTCCTTTTATAGAAGACTCGGCTATCCTTAGGTTTAGCCATTTGGGGAATACTCTAGAGTGTTTTTTCCTTAGGAATTATGCGCTACTCATCAGTGGCGTATAATCCCTGAGTTTTTCACTCACACCTCCAAAGCTGGAGTATTTACGATGGTGGTCAAAACGTAAGGTGGTTATTAGAGTCTTGTGTCTATGATTTTTTACGTGTTAGCCATCTTGATTGAGTCGTATGAACATGCACTAGGTCCCCTAGGAGTTTCGTTTGATTTCGAGATTTTTTATTTTTTTTTTGTCCGTAATTTAGACCATTTTTAATGGTTTAAATGGAATTTTTAAAGTTGTGATAAAAACCTCGTCTCGAGGTGGAATTTGGCGCGGGGAGGCTCGTTTTGACGCTCAGAGCGTCCTCTTTACCCTAGCGCCATCATTTCTTAGATTCCGGGCCATTACGTCACCTCTGGCGGAGTTTTGGCTAAAAATGCATCATTTTGGCATTTAATTGCCAGAAAAACACAAATTGCACTAAGTCCAAAAATCCAAGTAAGTAAAAATCATTATTTTAATGTTTGGAGAGGGTTGAATGTGGTTCTAATATGATGTACGACTACATCAAAGGTTAAAATCACATGTTATATTATGACCTTGATATACAAATCACTTTGAATGGATGACGTGAGCATGAAGATTAGACATGGGTTTGACCGTACGGATAGCTCTCTCGATTGATTTGGTAGGCGAATATTCCATTGGGTGGGCGTGGGTTCCAATGGGGAGAGGCTCCACCTCATCCCCACCAACTACCAATCACACCAATGAAACCTTCAAGTTCACGCTCCAACCTTCACGTGATTTCCTCCACGGTTTTGTCTTGCATGCTCACGACTTGGTTGATGTGGCATTTGATTATTGGATTGGTGGAGATAACAAGGGATGAGTGAGTGCGCCTTGTTTAGGTGGAGGCCACATCACTCAATCCCATCAACCCAAGCTCGAGTTTACTAATCCATCAACACTCCAAGCTTATGGATGATTGGATTTCGACCTCTCTTGATTGGATTTGGATCTCATGCATGCCAAGGTTTGATTTAGGTTTTCATTAGAGAAATTTTGAGGTCAAAAAAGGGCCTCAAAACAAAGAAAATGTACTATAAAATACAACCAATCACATTCTAGTAGATGACATCATCCCCCTTGGTGAGGTGGCATTGCATGAGTTAAGAATGATTATTTGTCAAATTTTCTATGGTGGATGAAAACACATAGTTAACCAAGGTAGTGGTGTAAGTACTTTTAAGTCATAAAGTAAAGTACTCATAATGATAGTCTTTTCATAAAATAATATTATTGTCATTTTCAAGTAAAGTACTCATAATGAATGTCTTTTCACACTTTCACATAAAATAATGATATTGTCATTTTCAAGTGAAGTACTCTTAATTCATAAAGAAAGTCCTTTCACATTTTTTTATAAAATAATATATTATCATTTTTATGTTTTTAATTTTAAATTATAAATTCACTCCATTCTATTTAATAACATAATGTCAAACTAATAAAGAATAATAATAGATTTAATAAATAATAATAATAATGCAATGTGGATTATAATAATATTATTGACATTTTACATGTAAATAAATTCTCAATTAAATTACATTATTAAATTCATGAGAAAAGTACTAAATATAAAAAGTCAACATAAAATTTAAAAGAAAACTCTTAAAAATGTTTTTTATTATTTAATTTCATTTGCAAGTTCAAGACAAATAAATGTTAAAGGACAATACATTTTTGGGAATTTACAATGAATCTTAGTCACATCAATGTAGACTTATTTTATTAATTTTATTTCTAGTGAATTTTGAAAATTAACTCAACCATGGTTATTTATATTGTGCATAGAAAATAGTGTGGGAGGTGACTTGTCATATATACCTACCCCATAAAACCCCCAATTCATAATATTTTAATATATCTCATATTTTTGTAGTACATCTCTTAGGAGGCCCTTTTTTGACCTCAAAATCTCTCTAATGTAGCTCTTAGTTTTTGTATAAAAGCAAGAGCCTTGCACCATTGTTTCTCATGGAGAATATGCAAGAGAACTTTGCTCGAATTTGTAAGTTGCTTATTGTTTAAATTGAAAACTTTGGAGGTCCATGCATTGTCTTTGGTGTTATGAATTCGTCTTGTTGAGGTGATATTTCTCTAAACCCATCTCTCTCTTTATGCAAGTGTAATTTTGATCATTGTTAGCTTAGGAGGGCTATCAATCTAGCACGCAAGGTTAGCCATTTATCGTCTTTAATTTGGTTATCTATGCAAGGTTTCTCAACCTCTAAATGAATAGGAAGTAGTCAGTTATACCAGTATTGATTTGATGTTGTTTTATTTAGCATTCTAGTATTTGATATTACTTGTTTCTTGAGGTTTGTGGCTTTTCAGGATTCATCAAAAGTGGAGAAAGGTGTGAGCTCAATTGCATCTATCCTTGCTTCACAAATCAAGAGCTCTTTTCTTTAACACTACTTGTTTTGTAGGATCTACAAGGGATTCAACTTTCATATCCATAGCTTATCCATAAGGGGCTCTTTCTCATCCATCACTTTTAAAATCAAAACAATTTTGGTTACTTGGTTACTAGATCTACCTTTTTAAAGTTGTGGAAACATCAAAGAAGCATTATTCTCCAAGCTTTAAACCTCCTCAAGCTTGTCTTTTGATTTTGGACTTGCTTGATCCCTTTTTGCTTTGCTTGATCTCCTTCTTCTAGATCTTCCTCCTCATTGTTCTTCTCGTTTCCCTTGTTTTGTTTCTCCTCTCCATTCGTCTTACTTTCTTCTCCTCCCTTTCGTTTCTTCCTTCTCTTCTTCTTTCGTCTTGTCTCTTTTTCGCTGCCTATTCCTCACTGATTTTTACCTCTTTTTCTTCTTTGATTTTCTTTGTCTTTGCTCACTGTTTTTTGGCCTGACTTTCTACTCTTTAACATCCCCTTCTTACCTTCTTTTCACTGTTGTTTTTACCTCCTTTTGCTGCCCATTATTCCCTGTTGTTGGCTGCCCCATTATCTTTTTCGTTGACTGTCCCATTCTCTATTTCGTTGGCAGCCCCTTCCATTTTGTTTTTCTTCCTCCTCTTCACTTCGTTCCTTCTCTTTTTGATCTCCTCTTTCCTTGCTTCCTTTCCTTCCTCCTGCTTCTACTCGTTTCATCCTTCCCCATTAGCTTCATCCACTTTGTTTAAAGTTTCATTTAAATCATAAGTCATTTAGAAGTTAGCATTGTTAGCTTGCATGTTTAGATCTTAGTTCATTTTTAACTTGTAACTTGCATCTAGTTTCCTTTAAAAAAAAAGGAGTTTGCATTAGATCTCATTCAACTTTGCATCTTAGATCTATTTTTGAATTTGCATTTTAAATTTTGGTTTTCAAAATTAAGTAGTTTCCATTTCTAGATGTGAGATCTTAGATTAGTTTCAATTTTTATTGATTTGATTAACTAATGAATAATGGGTACTTGAAGTTTGCTTTGTTGTAGGTGGTTAAAGAAGACAAAACCAACAAGAAGAGACAAAGCAAAACTTGAAGAAGCAAAAACCAAGAAGCAAACAAAAAGAAGATCTAAACCAAGAAGACAAATATCAAACCAATCTCCTTTTTGTAAAAGCCATTAAGGCTTCTTCTATTTTATCTTTTCAAGTTTTCAAGGGATGAATGCCCAAGTGTTGTAATCTCATAAGAAAAAAAGCAAGTGGGATTTAAGGCTCCCATAACCCACTTCCCCATTTGGGGAAATTTGTAGTGTCTTGCTCATTTGTTTATTTCATTCTTAGATTAACTTTTCCATTTTGCAAGTAGAACACTAATTGCGAGATTAGATCTTTTGCATTCTAGAACACTAATTGTTAGATTAGATCTTTTATTATTTCATTTGATTTAATTGTTGCGTATCTTGCTTCTTATTGTTTGATCATAAAAAGAACACAAAATCTCTTGAACTTGTCATAAGACAAGTCAAGAGCACTCTTTATTGGAGACCATTGTTGCATCTTGCATCTTCATACTAGATTAGATAAGACTCTTGAATCTCACCATAAGGTGGATCAAGAGCACTCTCTGTCGGAAAGCTTTGTTTTGTGCTCTAATAAAACATTCACAACTCACCATCTCCCGTAAAATTGGAACTTACTCTTTTCCATACTGCGTATGCTTTGACCCTCCCTGAGAGGTTGGGTTACACAGAAACGGTATTGGCTATTTAATTGTTCACATTTAATCCAATTTTAACCATAATAAAATTCACCACCCCATAACCAACGAATCCGACGTTGATCAATAAAATACTCTAAAGTGGGCAAATTCCAAGTGGGGGCGTTGGATAGCCATATCCCGTTTTCAGTGGCTGGTTAGTTATTGAACGCCTCGCTGGAAACTTGGGTGGTCCAACATGTCCTCGAACGGAGCCACTTAGAGTATTCCTGGACAGATTTCCAGTACCTTGCGTATCGCTTGGAAATTCCCCTCACCTTGAAATAATCAAGATCACCCCAAAATTTACAATAAAATCTACCAAGAACAATTGCAAAACAGTTTTCAATCACCTGAACTCTTGTATCAAGCAACCCATCACTCAAGACATTTGACTCGATATGGCACTGGTCCTTGACATCATTTTATTTGCTTATTATCCATCTGAGGTATTTGTCTTATTTCTTATATATTATATTGTGGATGTCTTGTACTTAAATTATCAAGTGGTTGTGCTTTTCAAAACATCTTGCAATTGTTGTCTCTGATTATATAAATCTCAATTATTGTAAATCTGTGATCACACAAAATCTCTTAAACAACACCCATCCACATCACAACACCATAAAAACATTTAAAACACAAGAGCCTTAGACAACTCTTTGTTAGGGACTACCCCTATTGGCTTCGTTAGGAGTTAGCCTAAACGGAGGAGCTGGGATTAAGTGACAGTACGTGTCTCTTTGCTTGCCCCCAAGGCCACACCTTTTCCACTTTCAGTGAGGAACAAACTTTCGAAAGATTTCTGCTGCTGGTGTGCATCTCGACAGACAATGTATATTACCATGCTAGACATTATAATTGAGTTGTATGGACATGTGTTAGGTCCCCTTAAGTTTTTTTTTTAAATTATGAGAAAATATTTTTTCCCGTAAAATTAGACTTTTTTTTATAGTTTAATTGGACAAATTAAAAATATAATAAAAGCATGGTTTGTAGACATAATTTGTCAAGTGGATGCTTGTTTTCTAAGCCAGAGCATCCACTAAACCCATAAACCCACTTATCCTAAGTTTTGAGTAAGTATTTATCTCAGAAAATAATTTTACGCAAAAAATCCCCAAAAGACCAATTTAATTGGCAAAAAAGACATAATAAAGGCAAAATTGCAATCCCACAGATCAAGGAAATGTGTTGGAATCAAATCTCCTTTGATTGACAATCAAATCAGGGAGAATATTGAGCAAATAAATGATGATTTGATTGAAGATTGGAGATCCACCAAGGGGGGGGGGGATTTGTGGTTGGATAGGTGTCAAGTGGAGGTTGAAAAGTGTCAAATGGTTGGAGAAAGGTGTCATTAACCTCCCCAAACCTCTCACATGTGTCAACAAGCGTTTTCCAAGTGTATCAACTCATTTCTCCAAGTGTCAAAGCGGATCTATCTTGGTTTTGCTATATAAGCAAGCATTATTCTCCATTCAAGCAAGTCCGAGTTGTGGATAAGAAGATCCTTGCTAGTTGTAATCGTTTTATGCTTTGCATTGTTGGAATAAAGAGTTCAAGCTTTGGAGGCCCATTGGTGTAGTGCCTTGTATTTGATGATCATGGCCATACATGTTTGAGTTTAACTTGTATTGAGTTAAATTTTCTTGCAACTTTGTATTGTGAATCTAGCTTTGGTAGGATTGTTCTCAATCAATAGGAAGGAGTCATTTAATAAGTTTATTTCTTGGTGCCTTTTGCTCATATATGTTGAAGAATATAGATCTAGCATCTTAATAAGTTTATTATTATGCTTTTAATTTTTCTCATGCATGTGTAACTAGATCTCACAATTTTTGTTGCAACTTTATTTCGAAATAGCTGCAGGCAATTGCAGATTGGAGTTTGAACAAGCTTGTTTTCCCTCTCTCCAAGATTTCTTTCATGTGGTTTAGTCCAATAGCTTTACACCAAAAGTTTCTACAAGAGCTCCTTCTGACATCAAGATCACTTCTCCTTCTCTTTTTCCTCTTAAAGCAATATTTTCTCTTTGGTTACTTGCTAGACTTATAGATCTATGCTTCAATTTTCAATCACTAAGTAGATCTCATTTATGAGTTTAGTTTATGCGTAGATCTAAAATCCTTTCGAAGTTTTATCATAAAAAGTAGATCTAGCTAGGAAGCTATTTCATTTTGCAAGTTCTTTCAAAGTACAATTTTTAGCTTGCATGTTAAATAGATTCTTTTGGGTTCAATAGATAAATCTAGCAAAAGTTAAAGTGCTTCATTGGTTGCCCTCAAAAGCAAGCCAAGATCCTCAAAAGGACTTGTCTTTTGAGTTATTTTCATTCAATTTTTTCAAGTAAACTAACCTATATTTTTTCCATATTTTTTGTAGATGCCCAAATCACTTTTAAAAGTGATTTTGAGCATTTTCTAACACTAATTAGCTTTCTGTCGTGTTTTACTTTTTAGTAGGTTTTGACACTTTTTGGTCAAAAAATTCAAGTTTGGGCCATTCCGGAGCTTCCCGAGGCATCCCAACTTCATCTGACATTTACCCTTTGCATTTTTGTAAGCCTTTTGGATTTAGATTTGTAAAGATCCAAGGATTTTTCTTCAAAATTTTATTGTAAAAAAAGAAAAAAAAAGAGCAAGCGAGCTACCCAACACCCACACCCCATCCCCCCTGAGGGGGATTCACAAATTTTTTATGGCGTGATTTTTTCTAACAAGTTTGATTTTATGTTTAAACACAAACACACACACAAAACAGGTAGTATACTTTCAAATTTAAAACATCATAAATATTGTTTTAGTCGTTTCAATTTTTGCTTCAAAGTAATAAATTTGGCATTGCTTTTCCGAAGTATGCTCTCGCCATCACATAAAGGGCTTTGCCCGAGTATGTGATCGGATGATCAGAAAATAGACTCTTTTCCTGTAGTAATTAGCATAACACTTTACTTCAGTTATTTATCTTTTGCAATCAAACATAATAAACATTTATTTTCCAACTTGGAGTATGCTCTTTCCCCTTACGGGCATTTGCCTGGTCCTGTGGAAAATCGGAAAGAGTTACAACTACTCTTTAATTTTTCGCATATAATAAAAAATCATACGAATAAAATTAATAACCCTGAACATAGTGAAAATCTGTCACCCAGACATTAACTGTTGTGTGGGGAAATTTCTCATGAGAAGCGGGAAGCACTGGGAGGCGACCTCAGGGCATAGTTAGGCTACACCCTTGTTGGTGTAGTGTTGAACAACGCCCTCAAGACTCCATTCCATCCCACATGTCTTCATGAGGAGCCACCTTTAGTTAATTTCCGGACATTACTCCTTGTACCTCATGGTATATCTGGGGCTCCCTTTCTCCCGTAATAAAGTCTCATCCTATAATAAACTAAAACTGACCTAGAAGCACTTGCAAAACATCTACAATACAACAACACTTTACTTTTCGACTCCACTTTGGCACTGGTCTTATTTTACAATAATTCAATCTTTGATTCAAAGCTTATGTGTTACATGATTATGTTGTGCTGTTAAATCTTAAATTATATTTTGCAAGTAAATTTTTGCTTTCAGTCAATCGATTTCAAACTCTTAAACAACTCACCAATTCAAAAATAAACTGCTTAATCAACCTTAGTAACTCATAGGGACTACCCCCCTTGGCTTCGTTAGGAGTTCTGCCTAAACAAAGGAGTTGAGTGTTGAGTGACAATATCTCAACTCAAAACTTGCCCCCAAGGAATGCACCCAAGCAACTTGAAGATTTATGTTGCGATAACCCCCAAGTGTGTGTTCCAGTGGCAACAGGCCCCCGTCCATCCTTTGGGTGATGATCTTCAGAAACCTCTATTTCCAATTTTTGGAAAAAATGGAGTGGAATAGGCCCATGTCCCTCTCTGACATTTCTGTAGCCTTCGTGAAATGGTGTCGGAATGCCACTGGTTTCACCCAATTTTGAGCAATTCTGCTCTTGTTATGGCCAAATCATTTTTTAGGCTAATTTTTTTTAACCTTTCTAATTTTTTGCTAACATGGTATGATGTCGACGTGGTAGGGTGTTGATATGTCATGACACGTGTCTATTAATGTGTTAGTGAGGTCCTATGTGTCACCCCTTAATGCAACCATGTCACTCTCCACCAGCTTCCATGTCACCATACCACTAGTCATTTCATCGTTACTCAGTCCACTCCCAGGGTTGGTTTCAACAAGTGCGGAAAGTGGTTTCAGCTCTTGGAAAAAGCGGTCTTCTGAAACTACCTTGACGAGCTAGAATGCATGAGTGGATGACACGTCAACATGGATGTTTTGAATTTTCGGTGCATGTTAATTAAGTTTACCCTCATGCATGTTCACAAGTCGGAATGAGTATGAGTCGTCGATCTCTATATTCATCCAACGATTCGATCTCTTCCCACCTTTGCACCTATCACATGTGTTCATCTATGCACTCGATTGATGTCGCTGGTCCACATCACATCCCATCATCCATGTGGAAGCTCCACATCATCTGGGATACACGTGGCACCTCCACATCACATTGTCCACGTGGCACTTGTAGGGTCAACATAATTCTTTTCAAAAAATTCCAAAAAATTCGTATTTTCGAAAGGTGGCTTTATGAAATTTTACACTCAACATATTTTTTACTTCACAAGTGTCTTCCCGAATTTTACACCTCGCTACTCCTAGGATTGAGAATTATTCTGTTAACCAACAAAATTGTGCATTCTTGGCTTTTTCCTCGCACTGGTAAATTTCTGCCATTTAACATAATTGAATTTTTTTTTTGACATCGATGCAAAATTATGCCCAAAATTTTAAGACTTGAATCTTCCATTTATGATTTGGTTTATTACCAACTTCCATGCTGGCTCCGAAAATCAAATTTGAGCACTTCAAGCCAAGAATTTTTGCCATAACTTTTTTAAAACACTTCTTAAGCAAACTGAAACTCTGCTTGTAAAATTCAATTTCGTCCCATGCAGTCCCAGTGCTGCAACCTGTGGCTCTGATACCAATTTATCACATACCCAGTGACCTCACCATCCCTTTGGGGCCACAGGGTACTCAAATAACATACCAAATCAACCATTGATACCCAATTCAGTTTTTCATAATTTTATTATCTAATTTACAACATAACTTAGATATATGGTTGCCCAAATTAAACATGTGGATATACTAAAACATACAGACAAATTCTAGCATGAATGCACTCATTCCATGCCATCAAATCCTTGCAATTAGATTTTGACATAAGATTAAAATAAGTAATATGCAAACAAATATATATACATGGCATTTCATACATAGTTAGAAACTTATCTTAAAATATCTTCCAACTGACTTCAAACTAAGGACGTTCCTCCTAGCTGTAGGGTACTCTGTTATAGTAGTTCTTTGTATAATAGATGCCACCCCCGAGTTGGGGCTATCAATCCATAAGAAAAAAAACTCAATTCAATGCCTCAACAAAACCATAGGTACCGAACCCCCTCCACTGCTGTCCCTATTGTTAATTTATCTAGAGATAACTACTCCCTCTGGATGCCCTAAGAACTCAAGCGGTTTGAGTCTCTATAAATCAAAATTGCAATAATGACTTAAGATACAAACACAACAATTCTCTTAACACTTCTACAATAAACCACAACAATCACACAACTCAGGATGTACCCTAGAAACCCCAAATGGGGAAAACCAGCTATATGTGGGGATTTCTTCTATCTCGATCCCATAGCAAAGTAAACAAAAGATAAGTACATACAAGATACCTCATATGGAACAACCGAACTTGACATGGTCGAGAAAATCCCTAGATCTTCATGCAATAGACTGATGCATGCACTAAGGAAATGTGCCCTAACTGTCAATTGGATCTGGATATGTCTGCAAGTAACTCTCTGTCAGTACTGTCTCTCTCTCTCTCCACTGCTCTGATCTGCTCTGCCAAATAAGAAGGCCAACTGTCTAGATCTGAAGAATGCGCCCCTCTGCATGGAAAAGTGAGCCCTTCTCCAACTGCCAGGAACTTGTACGGAATAAGATCTCAACAAATATGAGCTCTGATCATCACAGTCCTTCCTCAAACACTGAGGAAGAGATATTTTGAATGTCTCAGCTGCTCAATCGATTAACCGAATTTAGAACAAGTCTCTCTCCTCTGGAAGTACGCCCCTCCTCTGAAAGTCGCCCTTCTCCAATATCTGAAGAAATCACACTGATGAACTCTCTCTCTGTCCACAGTAACTAGGAACCAAGTGCCTCTGATCAAGTGAGGTATGATCCAACTCAGATCCCCTCACTCTCCCTCTTGAGAAGCTCCTCTCTCTCTCAAATTGTCGCCCTTTGTAGGCACAATGCGCCCTCCTCACGCTGACTGATCTTCCTTTAATAATCCTACTGAGTAACCTTATCGGTGACCTTCTGCCTCCTTATATCATCTCACTAATCAATTATGTTTACCAACAGCCTAATATCAGTGCATGCAAAAAGTCACTTTTGCATGCATTTTTAATTAACAACTGTACATGCAAAACTCATGCATGCATGAGGCAAAACACTCTGGAAGGTCTGCATGCATCCATTGTTGGATTCATGCCATTGAGTAGAGTGCATCTCACCCTCTACTCCATCCTGATGCCTACACTGTTGATGTACCTCCATGCAAGGCATCTAAATCATGGAAGACATTTTGAGATGCCACTATCTTTAACACTCCCTTTTATTAAGGGAAGTCCAACCACTGATGCCTGGATCCAACAAGTCCCCTACTATTGACATTGGCCCAACTATCCTGCCCTCTGACCTATAGTACCTTGATCCAAATCCATCAATGTGGCTTCGGAAGAAGCCCTTTGATCAACCACTGCCTCTGTCAATGAACTTCGATTCAGACTCCCTCTGAATCTATGCTGTAACCAATCACCCAATCTGCCATCAAGCAAGTCTACTCCCCTGTACGCTGTAGGTGATCTCCCTTTGTCTTTGAGCTGACTCAGCTCTCTCTTGAGCTAAGTCCATCTCAGTCATCTCATACCAACTCAGTCTCCGACTGGTACCTGTATGAGCATCATGCTCATCCATCTTATCTAAGTTCAAAGGCTCACTCCCTTGTGTCTCATCAACACCATGGGCATCTCACTTATCCATCGGATAAAAGAAATTACTCCTCTGATTCTCATCATAAAAGAAATTCCTGCTATGAGCATCTCGCTCTCTATCCCCCTTTTACTCTAAAGAGGATGCATTCAACCACCCAGATGTGCCTGAAGTAGGCTATCCCCAAACCAAGTACTCACCGTCAATCTTGTGACCCATCAAGACTGGATCAACTCCTTCTAGATAAGTGCATATCATATCCCTCTGGAACACTACTGAGTAATCGACATCACCCAAAGCAACCACTGAGAGTACAATCCCTCTCAATCTTGGAATGAACAGTACTCATGATACCTCCAGGAGTTCTCCAAAATATAGGAGAAATCGTACTCTACCCACTCCTGTGACCAAGTGATCAGTCCCATGAACATCTCGAATCATCTGCATAGGTGTGTGCTCAAGAACGAGGAATGCATCTCACATCTTGGTCATGTGACTGCACTACTTGCAGTCAACCCTCCATCTCTCATCAGCCTGGATCTATGGCTGACTGCTATCATGCCCTGACACAAATGAGGCAAGTGAGAATTACCTCTCAAACCTAGAAGTAAACTCATCCACCTCCTCTGCTACTGCTACCTACTCATCCTTTACCTACTTATTCTTCTTCCTAAGTGGGCACTGTCTCGCATGGTGTCCATACTCATTACAGGAAAAGCACTTGATCTTTCCTAGATCATTCTTTTGTTTGAAACGTTGCTTCCCCTTTGCCGAAAGTGCCACATCCTCCTCCTTTGGAATGGCAGAAGCTGATCCTTGAATATAACCCCTCCGGATCTCCTCTTGGGTGAAATCATCCCACAGATGATTCCATTTGGGAAGGTTCTCTCTGGCAATAATGGATTGGAAAAATACTGCTCATGACATGGTTACGCCATTTAGGGCTTGTCGAACCATCTCACTGTCCTCAACCTTCTCGCCCACTGCTCCCAACTCATCTCTTACCTGAGTGATCTTGGTAAGATATGTGGACATGCTCTCATCCTTGCCCATCTTTATGCTTCTTAGTTTCTCTCTGAGTACCATCTTTTTGTTTGTGTTAGAACTCTAGTACAAATTTGTTAAGGCATCCCACATCTCATATACATTGTCGTTGGCTGAGACATGTGGGATAACATGGTCCTTGATTGCATCAAGGAGGATCCTCTGGGATTTTGTATTCTTTTTCTTGTAAGCTGCTTTGGAAGTTGCATCCGATGGAACTGTGACTAGATTTGTGGCTGTGCTCTCCACAATATCCCACAGTTCACTCTCTTTCAATAAAAGAACAATTCGTGCCCTCCATGCACTGAATTTAGAAGCCCCATCCAACCGGTCCTCTACTCTCAAACCAATGTCCATATCCTCTGAACTGAAAACACATAAAATGATACAAGAACCTCTCTTGATCACAGATATGGCCTCCCCTTGCACAAATCTGATAGATCTATCTCAAATCTATCCACCACACTGATCTAATAGAACTGACCTTTACAACCACAGATATGAGCTATGCTCTTCAGATTTGGTAGATCTGGTCTCTATTAATTTGATCTGAATGCCAAACTGACACACCACACATATTTGAGTGTGATTGCTCTCCCTGACCTTTACCAGGGCTTTGACAACATGTTAATTTTTCCAAAGATCACTACTCCCTCTGGATGCCCTGAGAACTCAAGCGGTTTGAGTCTCTATAAATCAAAATTGCAATAATGAATTAAGATACAAACACAACAGTTCTCTTAACGCTTCTACAATAAACCACAACAATCACACAACTCAGGATGTACCCTGGAAACCCCAAATGGGGAAAACCAGCTATCTATGGGGCTTTCTTCTATCTCGATCCCAGATCAAAGTAAACCAAAGATAAGTACATACAAGATACCTCAGATGGAACAACCAAACCTGACAGGGTCAAAGCCCTAGATTTGCATGCAATAGACTAATGCATGCATTGAGGAAATGTGCCCTAACTGTCAACTGGATCTGGATATGTTTGCAAGTAACTCTCTGTCAGTATTGTCTCTCTATCTCCGTTGCTCTGATCTGCTTTGCCAAAGAAGAAGGCCAACTGTCTAGATCTTAAGAATACGCCCCTCTCTGCATGGAAAGGTGCACCCTCCTCCAACTGCCAAAAACTCGTACAGAATCATATCTCAACAGATCTGAGCTCTGGTCATCATAGTCCTTCCTCAAACACTGAGGAAGACATACTCTGAAAGTCTCAGCTGCTTAATCGGTCAACCACATGTAGAATGAGTCTTTCTCCTCAGGAAGTGCGCCCCTCCTCCTCTGAATGTCGCCCTTCTCCAATCTCTGAAGAAATCACACTGATGAACTCTCTCTGTCCACAGTAACTGGGAACTAAGTGCCTCTAATCAACTGAGGTATGATCCAGCTCAGATCCCCTCACTCTCCCTCTTGTAGAAGCTCCTCTTCGTCTCTCTCTCACAGAAAGTCACCCTTTGCATGCACAATGCGCCCTCCTCACTCTAACTGATCTCCCTCTGATAAGCCTACTGAGTAACCTTTACCGGTGATCTTCTGCCTCCTTATATCATCTCACTGATCAATTTGGTTTACCAAAAACCTAATATCAGTGCATGCAAACGTCACTTTTGCATGCATTTTTAATTAACAACTATACATGCAAAACTCATGCATGCATGAGGCAAAACACCTCGGAAGGTCCACATGCATCCACTATTGGATTCATGCCACTGAGTAGAGTGCATCTCACCCTCTACTCCATCCCGATGCCTATACTGCTGATGTACCTGTTGTTGTAAATGTCCCTTCGGAAGATATTCATTTGTATTTTATATTGATATTATTATTGTATTTTATTTGTACCTTCGACGGAGATGTTTTACCTCCGTTCGGGGATGTCATTATTATGTTTGGTCATGCAAAGTCATTGAGGTAAAACCTCCATTGTAAGTCGGGGCATTAGATCCCCTAGAGTCAAATGTAAAAGGTATTATTGAGTCTCCCTAGAGAAGTCGACCCAATCAGTTTTTAGTGAGGCCGACCTAGTTAGGTAAAAGGTCAATTCAAAAGTAAAGTATAAATATAGATCCTTGCTCTCTCATTTGGACACACTACTCACTCATACAAGTTCACATAGCAAGAGAGAGAAGGAAAGTTTGTTGGAGGAGAAAGAGAGAGAGTTGCATAAGACATATTTTGGGTTTTCCATTTTTGCTTGATATTGTATTAGTGACAAATCTATCTTTGAGGAAGTTGCGGGGTTTTCTCCTTTATGGTTTCCCCGAGGAAAACTATTATGTCTATTGTGTTTTGCTGTGCTTGTTATTCTTTCAATTAAAGATCCTAGATTAATTGAATTAAAGTACAAACTCTAACATGGTATTAGAGCTAACCTGAAAATAAGACATTGTGCAGTAGTAGGAAACTAGGGCTTTCCAGTTTAAGGTCTTCTCTCCAAATATCATCAGAAAAAGAGGGCTAGGCTAACTCGCCCTAGAAGGGCATATCTTTTGGAGGAAGCATAACTCAGTTCCGAGAAGTTTGATTTTTGACCTTGTCACTGGGACTCGAAGAAACTAGGGATTCCTGTTCCGAGCACTTTCCTCCATAGATCAACTTGAAAAGGAGGTTATTCTAACTCGCCCTAGGAGGGCGCATTTTCCTATGGAGGTAGAATTCAAATCCAAGAATTTTCATTTTTTTTGGCCCTGTCACTACTGCCGGAAGAAAACTACGGAATCAATTATTTTGGGATTCTGTCCACAGATTTGGAAAAAGGAGTTCATTGGAGAACTCGCCTCAAGGTGGCACATCTTCCTGTCCAATCAGAAGTTCAAGATTCCAAGTTTGGAAAATTACAATTTATTTGACAAACCCTAGGCCAACCAGCTCCAGAACCAGGTTGGGCATCTCAAATTGTTAAGACCTAAATCTTTGCTATTTCCATTTGAGGTTCTCATTCAAAATGTCTCACCACACCAAGCTTGAGGACAAGTTTGAGGGAGCTAATAACTTCCGAGCATGGAAGTATAGGATTTCTCTTGTCCTTGAAGAAAATGATTTGGACAAATGTGTTAGTGAAGAGGTTCCAACACTAGAGGGAAATGAGGCAAAGGCTATCCACAAGAAAAAATTGGTCAAGGCCAAGAGAATTATTGCAGACTCCATTAAAGATCATATCATCCCACATGTGTCATCCTTGGAGACATCCAAGGAGATGTTCGATGCTTTGACGAAGCTATTCGAAGGGAAGAACATCAATCGGAAAATGACATTAAGGAACCAGCTTAAGAACGTGAAGATCCTAAACTCAGAGACCATGTAATACTACTTCACAAGGGTCTCGCATATCAAGGAACAACTTGAAGCAATTGAAGAAAAGGTAGAAGAATGAGAGATTGTTATGACCACCTTGAATGGTCTCCCAAGATCATGGGACTCATTCATTCAAGGGATATGTGCTAGGAAGAAGTTGATCACATTCAACAGACTATGGGAAGAATGTACACACTAAGAAGCTTGACTTGTGGCACGAGAAGAGAAGATGGGAGTGAATGATGATCAAGCTCTCACATTTCACGCTAGAAGAAATCACAACAAGAGGGAGAACCACCATCACGAAAGACAAATGAGACCTATAAGAGATCTATCCAATATTAGATGCTTCACATGTGATGAGAAGGGACACTACTCCAGAGATTGTCCCAGAAACAAAGGTTCCTCCAAGAAGACAAATAAGAAGAGACATCATGCTGACACCGCTGAAGATGATGAACCCGCAAGGAAAAGAACCAGAGAAGAAGAAATAGATGATTCTTCAAGTGATGAAGAATATGTCCTGATCTTGGTACTCACAGGGACTATCACACACGGGAGTAATGATTGGCTTGTAGATAGTGGAGCTTCCAAGCACATGCCGAGATACAAAGAATCATTCGCCAATCTATCTAAGCATGAGTCACCTCATAAGGTGAAACTTGGGGATGATTACCAATACCCCATAAAAGATAGTGGAGAAGTTTCCTACAAGATAGGCTCTGACAAATATCTGAAGATGAAAGATGTTCTATATGTTCTAGGATTAAAGAAGAACCTTCTTTCCATATCAACACTAGATGCTAAGGGAATGAGGGTTGCATTTGTCGATGGCCAAGTCCTAATGTGACCAAAAGGAAAGACAATAGATGATGCAACAGTGATTGGAGAGCAAGAGGAAGGCTTGTACACATTGAAGGGACAAACAAAACAAGCATTGGTTCATGACTCCATGGAACCAAGTGAACTAGGGCATAGAAGGATTGCACATGTGCACTATAGAGCACTACTTATTGCAAGCAAAACAGTTTCAGGACTTCCAGAAATACAGACAAGACATGAAGGCATTTGCAAGGGATGTGCGCAAGGAAAGAATGTAAAGAAGGCATTTCCCAGCAGTGAAATCAAAGCAAAAGGAATATTAGAAATAATTCACTTTGATGTATGCAGTCCCATGTCATCCAACTCACTAAGAGGGTATGTATAATATGTTTCCTTTATAGATGAATTTTCCCGTAAGACTTGGATTTACTTCTTGAAAAATAAAGATGAGGTATTTAGCAAGTTTAAGGAATTCAAAGCCTTGGTCGAGAATCACACAGAGAAGAAGATCAAGACCCTACTATCAGATAATGGCGGAGAATTTACTTCGGAAGAATTCAAGAATCTTTGCAGAGAATCTAGGATTATGAGGGAGTTGAGTACTCCCTACAATCCTTAACAGAATGGCGTTGCAGAATGAAAGAACATAACGATAATGGAAGCGGCGAAAGCAATGCTACATGATCAGGATCTTCCGATGCACTTATGGGCAGAAGCAACAAGGACAACTGTGTATGTATAGAACCGTACTAAACAGCAAGACTCCCGAAGAAGCTTTCTCCGGTGAGAAACCATTAGTTAACCATCTTGGGATATTTGGATGCCTAGTGTATATACACATCTTGAAGGAGAAGAGAACAAAGCTAGATCCTTCAAGAAAGAAGAGAATATTCGTAGGATACAATGAAAATTCAAAGGCCTATCGAATATACTTCCCAAGATTCAAGAAGATAGACATCAAAAGAGACGTAACGTTCGACGAAGACTCAACATACATTAAATCAAGAAAACTACCTATTGAAGAAAATGAAGAACCATAAGTTCCCAGGATTAGAGACTCAGTGATGGAGGAAGCAATTCCAGAAGATCATGAAGACCGTGACATGGCAGAACCATAAGAACCTGTATATCTACCTCGTGAGAAGAAATACCACAAAACAAGACCGGCTTGGGAACGAGAGGAAATACAATATGCAGAGAAGTATGGCGCTCATGATGGGATGCACAGAGAAAGTAAAAGACATATACCATACTCCAGTTATGTGGCCCTGTTGTGTGACATCATTGATAAAGAACCTTCCAACTACGAGGAAGCAGCAGAGAAGAATGAATGGAAGGATGCCATGATCGAGGAGTACAAGTCGATTATGAAGAATGATGTCTGGGAGATAGTTCCAAGACCTGAAGGTAGGTATGTTGTGACCTCGAAATGGATCTACAAGATCAAGCATGCTGCATATGGTAGCATTAAGAAACACAAGGCAAGATTTGTGGCACGTGGCTTCTCCCAGAAAGAAGGCATATACTACGAGGAGATGTATGCACCTGTAGCCAGATACACTTCCATTAGATCTATACTTGTATTGGCTGCAGTAATGAAATGAAAGGTACACCAGATGGACGTCGAGACAAATTTCTTGAATGATGTAGTTGAAGAGGAAGTGTATGTGGAGCAACCACTGGGATTTGAGACACATGACAGGCAAACTCATGTGTGCAAATTGAAGAAAGCCTTGTATGGATTGAAGTAGGCACCTAGGACATGGTACGACAGGATGGACAGTTTCCTGATGAGCTTAGGCTTTACCAAGAGTAAAGTGAATTCCAACCTTTACTTCAAGGTTGAAGGCAGAAGTCCAGTAATACTTCTGCTATATGTAGATGACCTATTTCTGACAGGTGAGAATGAGCTCATTGCAAATGTGAAGAGGAGGCTTGATGCAGAGTTCGAAATGAAGGACCCGGGGATGATGCATTATTTCTTAGGCATGGAGGTGTGGCAGAGTGCGGATGGAATCTTCGTTGGTCAAGGAAAGTATGCAGTGGAGATTCTGAAGAGGTTTGGAATGATGACCTGCAAGGAAATGGCCACACCAAAGGCATCAAACTTGAAGCTACTGTGTGATGCTTCATCAGAGACAGTTGATGCCACAATGTGCCACCAAATGATTGGTTCGTTGATGTATTTGAAGAACATGAGACCAGACATATGCTTTGTTGTGAACACCCTGAGCTAGTTCCTGACGGATCCGAGACATGTTCACTTGATTACTGCAAAGCATATATTGAGGTACCTGAAGGGTACAATTGACTATGGGCTCAAGTATGAGGTGAATCAGAATATTAAACTGCATGGTTATGTTGATTTGTATTGGGACAACAGTGCCACATATAGGAAGAGCACTTTGGGATGTTGCTTCAGTATGCGATCCGGTATGATCTCCTGGTTTAGCAGGAAGCAGTCATGCGTGGCATTAAGTACAACTGAAGCAGAGTATGTTGCAGCTTGTTCGGCTAGTTGTGAGGCAGCATGGCTTCGAAAGCTACTGTTAGATTTGTTTGATCTCGAGTTAGAGGCGACTTGTATCTACTGTGACAACCAGAGTTGTGAATTTGTCCCAGAACCTGGTGTTCCATGACAAGTCAAAGCATATTGAGATCAAGTACCACTATATCAGGGATATGGAGTAGAGAGGAGCAATGAATCTCCAATATGTGGTGACAACCGAGCACATAACCTATGTGTTGACCAAGCGGTTAGCTAGAGTGAAGTTCGAGTATTTCAGAGAGAGACTTGGTGTTATCCCGCTCCTAAGAGGGAGTGATGAGACCAGAAGATGCAGATGCACTAGAGTTGATTCTCGCATGGTGGTAGACGTGGGTGGTCCTTGGGACATAATGCACTTGGGGTGCTCTTGACTGTTCTCCCATGCTGGTAGATTCAAGGCTGGTTCTCGTATGGTGGTAGACGTAGGTGGTCCTTGGGACGTAATGCATCTGGGATGATCTTGACTGTTCTCCCATACTGGAGACGCTGAGAGGTCCATCGGTCACAAGACACTTTGTGTGTGCCTAGGCAGGATCTCGCATGGTGGTAGATATAGGTGGTCCTTGGGACGTAATGCACCTGGGGTGCTCCTAATTGTTCTCCCATGTTGGTAGACACGAGATAACCGTTGAGAGACGTAATGCACCTAGGGTGCTCCTGGGATGTATCCACTGGGTGGGAGACACAAGTGGTCTGTTGGACATGAGGTGTGCATCTAGGCTGTGCTCTGTGTGATGATGAGATGATCTGGATAAGATGAGATGATAGTAGGAGACGCAGGTGATTACAGTGGCAATGTAATGAGTGGTCCTGTGCTGTACCTACTTGATGGCTTGCTTGCAAAGATGATGAAGACCTACATGAGAGCTAGGCCTACATCTAACATGAAAAGTGGTTGGCTCTGTAGAACTTCTTATGTCCGATATATTCGAGAGATGTCACTAATCAATGATCAACGAAATGAAGATTATTGCAGCAGCGACGATGATGATCCAGTGTTGATGATGATGTTCCAACATTGAAGATGATCCAACGATGATGAAGTTGTCCAGAATTGTGTCCAGGGTGATAATGACTGTGACGAGAGAATACCTTCCTATTTAAGAGGGAGTGTTGTTGTAAATGTAACTTTGGAAGAGATTCATTTGTATTTTATATTGATATTATTATTGTATTTTATTTGTACCTTCGACGAAGATGTTTTTCCTCCGTTCGGGGATGTCATTATTATGTTTGGTCATGCAAAGTCATTGAGGTAAAACCTCCATTGTAAGTCGGATCATTAGATCCCCTAGAGTCAAATGTAAAAGGTATTATTGAGTCTCCCTAGAGAAGTCGGCCTAGTCAGTTTTTAGTTAGGCCAACCTAGTTAGGTAAAAGGTCAAGTCAAAAGTAAAGTATAAATAGAGAGCCTTGCTCTCTCATTTGGACACACTACTCACTCACACAAGTGTTAATTTTTCAGAATTTACTTCAATTTGATCTAGGATCTTAACTGAGAGAACAACATGTACAGCATCTATACAACATATCAATCATGAACACAATAATGCAAGAATACAAGAGACACAGAGTTTACTTGGGGAAAACCATAAAGGTGAAAAACCCCAATAACTTTCTCAGAGATAGATAGAGCAATGATACAACCCAAGCATAAGAGATAGACATCTCCTAGCAGTAGCTTCTCCTCCTCCACAAGTGCGCCAATCTCCCGAGAGTGTGAGAGAGAATAGAATGATCAAATAGAGTGCCTCCTGCACTCTATTTATACTTGACTTGACTTGCCTAATAACCTTTACTAGGTCGGCCTTAACTTAACCACATAACATAATGCTGACTGGGCCGACACCCAATAGGGTGGTCTAATAACCCTTTGACCCACATGGCCGACCCCTGATAGGGTGGTCTAATAACCTTTTGACCCACATGACTTATACAGGGCCGACCCCAACAAGGTGGTCTAATAACCCATCAAGTATAAGTTACGACATTTACAATATAAATGACGACACTTCCGTATAGAGGAATAATAACATCTCTATAGGAATACAAACACTTCCGTATAGAGGAATAATACCATCTCTATAGGAGTACAATATACATATATGAAATACATTCCGAAGTTACATATACATCAACAACAAGTTCGCATAGGAAGAGAGAGAAGACAATTTCGCTGGAGGAGAAAGAGAGAGAGTTGCAGAAGACATATTTTTGGTTTTCCATTTTTGCTTCATATTGTATTAGTGACAAATCTATCTTTGAGTAAGTTGTGGGGTTTTCTCCTTTATGGTTTCCCCGAGGAAAACTATTGTGTCTAATGTGTTTTGTTGTGCTTGTTATTCTTTCAGTTAAAGATCCTAGATTAATTGAATTAAAGTACAAACTCTAACAATACCTCTATGCAAGGCTTCTGAATCATGGAGGACATCTCGAGATACCGCTATCTCTAGAACCTATCCACTAGCACTCCTCCCCCATCATCCTACACAACCCAAGGAATGAGGTCCCCTTCTCTGAGTTAACAATACCTCAGATGATCTCGCCAATTCTCTTCCAGGGCTCCAACACAGGTCGGCTAGGGAATCTCCGTGTGGAGGTTCCAGGGAACTCAGTTGCATGATAGGTTCTCTCACAAGGGAACTCAATTTCCTAGCTCCAATATTCCTAGGTAAAGGCATTTACAGGTCTATAATTCCCAGTGTTCTCAGGTACAACTCCAGGCTATGGTATGGAATGATGGCTCAATGGTTGATAGAATAATGATGGGTCGAGTGCAATGATAGGATAATAATTGAATGAACTAGTTCTCAATAATTTGTATGCACATTGAGAACTTGCCAAGTGGTGTGCATGGGTGATGAGAACTAGACAAATTGCACAATTAGGAAGTTCCCTTTTTTCCCTTCTAATCCTAGTTTAAGATAATTAACCCAAAGTTTTGGCTAATGCACTTTAATAAAGAGGATTTATAAAACTTAGGATAAAAGGAATAATAAGTATAATGACTTAACTTATAAGTCACTAGGGTCATCTCCCCCTTAAACCCCCTTCTCATTTTCTCTTCTTGTGGAATCATAGCCCCCCACCTCTTCTTTGTCCTTCTTTGTCTACATAAGTCATGGATTTTATATTAAACATAAAATGTACATAATTACATCATCTTGGTCATACTAGACTATTTATGTCTGGCTTCTAGCCATTTCATCATTTTATACATATTTATATCAATACATGCTGGGGTCAAAATTGGGGTGTTGCAAGAGTATACCAGGGTTCAAAACTTCAAACCTCTTTGACTGCATTATTTTAAGCTGCTTTATTTTTTGAGGCACCTTATTATATGGGAAAACTATTCCGTGGGGAAAATATTCTAATTTACCATGGATTCCCTTCAAAAAAAATCTGACTCTTTAAATGCTCTGAATGGAGAAAAAAATAATTTATGCAGTGAAAGAAAGAAGAACAAATTTGTTTCTTTGCAAGAAATCATTGCTATGGTTAATTAACAAGTTATTCAACTTTATAATTAAGTTGTCTCTCTACATGATATTAATGCCTCAGCATGCTACCTGTTATCACATATATAGTAGCCGGGCTAGCATACATTATTTTTCTGATGCCAGTACACCATTCAGCCAGTCCCCTTACATTTTGCGATGCTGAGATGAGCATCTATATTGGATCACTATCAGATTTTGGACAGTAGTTGTTTTCCCCATGCCATGACTGAGTCTCAGGACACTTAGAGAGATGACTGATGTAGCCATTATACCATTGGTACAGAGCAGTCAGTAGTGCCCAGAGTTACAACAAAAGTTTCATAGGATAGATGATGGTACATGTTGATGAGCATTTAGGTATATGACTCAGCAAGTATATCATTGTGTTATGGTTATATTGCTTTTATACTTATTCTTATAGCATGTCTTAGCACTTAGTGTCATGATTTGGTGATCGTATAGATATGTGGACCTAGTTGATCTTATTATATATATTATATTGTCCCTACTCAGACTTAGAAGTTCACTACTCATATTCATTGGTTTTACCCTCCTTAGGGAGAATAGAGGTGATCATTCCACCATACCTTGGCTTGCTAGTGTTGGCTCCATTATTCATTGTCTTCATCCATCCATTGCCTGCCTTTTAGTTTATCACCCTGACTTACTACTTGACTAGTGACATGGAGGATCTTTTCTCCACTGTAACCTCTGTATTGGATGAGCTTCCTTGTTTATTGTGTCTCGGCTCTGAGTTGGTGACAAAACTTACCTTTGGTGAGTTGGATTGTAGGCCTAAATCATTCTGGTTGGTTGCCCCGATGTTTGGCATTGGCTCGAACTCCCCCTAGTCACTTGAGATGTTGTTGGCTAAAACTGAAAGCTCATGTACTATTTATGGAAAACTGATAAATTTTCCCATGGAAACTAAAAAGGGCAAGAGCGATGAACTGCTGAAAAATACTCCTCGAAGAGTATAAGAAAGGTCCAAAAAAAACAATGATTCTTAAAAGCTATATCTAAACAATTGCTGACATTATATATGTATAAAAAATATGCCCTGGATGCAAGCTACAACTAGTTTTGCTTATCAACACACTTAAGATCCGAAGGGTTATGTAGGCCGAAAATGCCATGAAATGAAATTGAATGATCTTAATGAACCTAGATCAACTTGATGTAGACATGATGCCTAAGTTGAATAAGCACTCTCTAAACAACTTATCCATTTGTGAGACACCGTCATTCCCTGTGTTGTTGCTCATTCAGTATATACTATGGTGTGTATTCCCTTTCTCATTGCCAAACTGTCACAAAGTCAAGTTGGTCAAGTCATCCCTTAGCCTAGCCAGTTATTTTAGCCTTCACCCTTCACTAGCAAATTGATCACAACTATGAAGTGAGTATGATCTTGAAAGTCTAGTCTGAGTAATAATAATAATTAATGACATTATATATTTGGATTTAGATTGCCAATAATGATTACTTTGTATTATAATTTTTATTTGAATAAGTTGTAGACCATGCATTAACCTTTGACACTTTGCAGTAGCTTCTGATGATGGTCTGAGTTATATTTGGTCATGTTGACTTGGTCAAACCTAGTTTGACCAAGGTCAACCATAGGACATGAGATGGTTGGAATTTGTGATAATATGGCTAGATGATATATGGTCTATGTATATGTACATGATGATTCTATGCAGCAGCTACAGGGTTATGATGATGATTCATGGTTTACAGCAGTGTTTCATCATTTACAGATTATTATTATTTGACCTGTTCCGGTATATTGGATATATATTTTGATCATGTAGAGACTCATATGGTGTATGAGTACACATCTTGGATGGATTTGGACCTTCTGAGTCTGATGAGACAGTTTGTTTTCAGTTCCGGGCACTTACAGTGATGATTGAGCCTCAGTAGGCTATCCCAGTGGAGTTTTGGTCTGTCGGAGACCTTGTCAAAGCATATGTGATTTTTATTCGGTTGACCTAGGGCGCTGTGCTTGGAGGGGGTGGTCTAGCCACTTGTTTTTACCATATTAACCCCTTCCCGGACACACTAGTGCCCTCACCTTGACAGCGCAGGCACTCCAGGAGGCAGTTTGGGGCAGTTTCACGCTTCCCGAGGCATTTCAGGATTGGTAGAAATGGCTATTGAGGAATTTGATTTGGGCTACTGAGGCAATGTATTGGCATGGGATGATCAGTGATGATGGATTGATGTCTTCCACACCTCCTCCAGCAGTTTCAGCTTCATCGGGGCCCGCATCCATCACTTATGTCACTTTCTGATGATTTCTGAGGTCTTTTGAGGCCTACGATTTGACCATAGAGGCACGATTTGGTATATTGATGACTATTTTATTATTATTGTGCTACGGGGATTGACCAAGGGTGGCTAAAATTACCCCTTGGACCCACCATAAGCTTCTTATTATATTTTGTCATCATGATTTGGTGGGATTCCCATCTTCTAGGGCGATTTTGTCCACTTATGTTATATTTTATGAGTGATCCATGTATTTTATTGTTGAGCTCATCTCAACCATTGATTAGACATTTGTATCTTTTAATTTTAGCCACTCATTCAAAAAGTGGTTAGGATTTTGATGCCTCTCCTTCCTATTTAAAGAAGAGAGCTTCTCATTGTAAGGGGCCTTTGGCTCTTGGATTATTGGTATAGAAAAAATTTCTTGTGGAATTTCTTGTGGTCTCCTTTGCATCTGGTGTTTTTAGATGGTGATTGGAAAGTCTATTGCACCCTAGCATTTGGAATTTGTGGTAAGATCTATCTATTTTGGAAATCATTGTCTTGTCTACAGGAGGGCAACTTCAACAAGGGTGATTTTGCAAGGCTTCTTCAAATCGACTTTCTCGGCATTTGCTTGTATCAGGGGGTTATCATTAGTATCATTGTGATCTATGCTATCTTTCTGTTACTTCTCTTGTGGCATTAGTCTTATCTCTTGATTACATCAAATTTGATATCGTTGACGTTTGTTGTGCAGGAGAGAGGGCGCATTGGCTTCTTGGACTAAATCGATTGCATAGAAAACTACCTCAAAGCTTCTCAAATTGATCGGGTTTGCATAGATCATCATCATCAAGGCATCTACAAGGTTACCCAGGTAAGATCCACATGTTTGTTTCTCTTATCTTGATCCAATCCATTGACATAGATCATAAATTGATAAAACCCTTATTTCTTCAAACCCTCATTTTTACATTTTTTCAGATCTACTAAGATCTAATGGCTTCTTGGGTAAGATATTTAAAACCCACCTCTATAGTATCCACGTCATCCCGGATCTATAGTTTGGTGAGGATTGGCCTCCATTTGACCCTCTTCCCAAGGTATTTAGCCTCTCCAAGCAAGGGCGCATTTCCTATTTTGGTGGGTTGACCTAGATCTAGTATGTGGGTAGTTGAGATCCCGCTTGATTCATGATCTACACATCCAATAACCTACCCCCATATTGTCACTTTTCTGATTTTTACCTTGTGGGCCCTATTCCACATTTTAAGGGATTTAATCCCCATTTTGGACCACTTGGTATCTTTAAACTCAGATCTAGTAAGATCTAGCCATTGAATTGCCTTGAAATTATAGATCCATATCCTCACCTGATCAACCTACTTGGATCTAAAGTTTGGATTCCATTGGACTTGTCTTGACTGTTTTATCCCACTTTTTAGCCTCCTTGGGTAAAGTCGCACCACCTTGGAGAAGTGAGTTGGTCCACTTCTAGGATATGGGTACATGAGATCTTTGTGGATTTGGAACGAGCATAATTCAAAACCTAGGTCTAGTAGGTCACCTTGTCAAATCTTTCCTTAGGGATAGCATTCCTTGTTTTAAGGGATTGTGGTCCACTTAGGGTAAAACATTAAATCTCTAGATCTAGACCTATTCATCCATCAAGACTTTAATTGCCCACTTGTCTCATGCAATAGGAGTCCTTAACCACAAGTTAACCTTACTTTGACTCCATTATCCCAATTCCCAAGGCACTGGTTTCTCTCCAAGTCAATTCGACTTTCCTAGATTGTTGGATTAACTTGTGGTTTGACCTTTGTGTGGTGAACTAAACCCTTTGATGTCATCATGTATCATGATCGAGCTTGTCACTTGTACTAGTTAGCCCCAATTCAACCCTTAAACTACCCTGCATTGGACACGGTTCCCAAGGCAGTGGATTTTCTCACATTGAACTAGTAATTCAATTCTGGATCCCATTTCAAATACTATAAGTCACTCTCACATCAATAATGAACCAAAGCTATACTCATTGAACCCCTCATTTGTCTTGTGACTTCATCCTAAGGTCTAGGATAAGCCATACACCTTACTTCACTTAGAATTAACTTGATTTGGTGTCTTGGTTTTGATTTCTCCTGTCGGGAGTAGATCGGGTCTCACCCTTTGTTGTATGGACTAGATAACATAAAGTGAAGGTTGCCTCGGCTGGCATGGCAACCATATATTGGAGGTCGAGGTGATCGTGGTTGCACCTTTCGAGTTGCCCTTCCCTATTGCCATCCATGAGTGGATACATCCATAGGGGTAACTGCAGTTTAGGTGATAACGCTACCATTATTCATTTGTGAATGAAGTTAAGGAGTAGGACAGATAATTGCAACTTTCTACTCCTACTAATTTTGGATCTTCTCCTGCACTAGTGGCCACACTCAGGCTTTCTTCTCTTGACATCAGTGGAATACGGGAGAGAGCTAACATGATGCAAGAGGGTACTCAACCTATATCATAGGAGTTTCCTTCCTCTTCTTTTGATGCTTTAGTTACTACTCATGCACCATTGCCTCTTGATTTTGAGTAGAATACTCGAAGCATTGGTTCCAAATTGCTTCATTAGGTGGCATATTGCAGTTGGTGGGCTTGGTATGCATGTATATGGTATTGTTGCTCCTACCTATGATGAGACTTCATTTCTAGATTCAATTCATTTTGATCCTTCATTCATTGATTTGCACATGTTCCAAGATTCTGAACCATCCATTGATGATATGCTAGAGCTTCGTTTAACGACCTTTTATGATTCTACTGTTTTTCAGCAAGAATCACATCCTGCACCTTTTGTTCAGCAAGGACATAATTCTTCGCCATTAGCATATTGAATGTATCAACACCCTAACCAACCTGATTGGAGGGATTTATTTGTGTATCAAAATTTCTCTTAGCACGGTGGCAACTCTTCTTTAAGATCAATAGAGAAGAGGGGTAGAAGGCAAAATATTGGATTAGTGCTAACTACTAAGGTTTCTTGTGTCCTGGTTGATGATTAGTCATGGTGACATTTGATCAATTCTTTGAGGACTTCATATCAATGTATTTCATCTATCTTACAACCATCCAAGCCCCTTTCCTTTTTTGGATTGATTGAATGTAATAGCCATCTTTGACTCCTATTAATTTTTTCAGGAGGGATGTATCTTGTGATGCATGCCTACTCCCCAAAGCCTCCTATTTAAATCAAGAGGGGATATTGAATACATCAGTGTAATATTTACCTTCAGCTATGATTGACTATATATTGAGTTGGGTGTCTAAAAATCGACTCATTTCTGTATCTTGGTTGAAGGCAACCTATTTTTGAGCTAGGTATCCATAAACTCACTCTTCATACTTCAACTAAGCCAACCTTATATTGAGTTGGGTGTCTGTATACCCACTCTCAATATTTGAGTTGGGTATTCATATACCCACTCTCAATATTTGAGTTGGGTATTCATATACCCACTCAAATATATTTCGTTGAGTTGTATTCAAGTTAGGTATCCATAAACCCACTCTTCATATTTTAGCCAAGACCAATCTTTTATTAAGCTGGGTAACCATAAATCCAATCGCAGGTGCACAAGATGGGTATCCTTAAATCCACTCTTCATATTTTGGCCATAACCAACCTATGTATTAAGTTGATTTCCATAAATACACTCTTATTTTGTATTTTATCATTTCTGACTGTAGCCCTCCCTTAATCCTAAGAGGTGGTGTAATCCTCGCCTTCATCTACAACCAACTTCTATTGTGTCATTATTGCAATTTGTTGGGCATTAATCATTAATGTGATCTTTTATTGTACTACTAGTTTATGGTTAAGGCCAGCTTAGTCATCTTTAATATGAAGGCTTAATAACCCTCTTGGAGAGTGTGCCCTACTTATATGGGTCCATAACCCCTCTTGGGTATGGTACCCTATGTCTTGAGTGCATATTAATAATTTAATACACACTCAATTATCATTTGTACAAAATATTTCATGAGCTATTTTCTCCAATATCAAGTATTTAAGCCTATGAGCACTTATACATGGGTTTTCTTTCTATTTTTCGCTGTATTCTTTGAATGGGTTCATCAACAAACTCTTTGAAGTGTTAATGTGATGTGTTTATCCATGTAAAATCTCCACAAAAATATTTTTTCTAGCATGTTTCCATGTTTTCAGCAAGACTAATATAGACTTTTTAAGTGGCCTTAATTGATCTTGAAGCAAAAGATTTGGTGGCATTCCAATCAGCTGGTTTCCTACTTGCACTTATAACTCATATGTGTTTGAACTTCCTGTTATCACACAACTTGTAGTTGTCCCTAAAGGTATCCCGTCCGGGATGGTAGATGAGACAAACAACTAAAGAGGTGACCCAAGAGATGCCACGATTCCCAATGCAAGCTGGGAGTCATGACAACCGAGGCACTCTTCGCTTTAGATCTAGGCAAGGAAAGATCAAGGGGGAGACCCTATAGCCAATCGACAGAAGATTAGCCAAAACAATGGTTCCTAGGGGGATGTGAAAGTTGAGTTACAGAAACCAATGCAAGCTTAGGTGGACCCAAGATTTTAAGTATGGTTGAAGAGGCTTAAGATGTGACAAGTGTTTCAACCAATGAATGAGTTAGGCCACATAGAGAGATCAAATAGATAGATCTAGTACCATGAAATACACAAGTGAGACCCACTTCCTTAAAGTATGGAAATGACCCAAATGGGACCCACAAGGTCTCCCCCTGTATCTTGTCTTATCTAGATCTAAAGTGAAGAGTGCCTTGGTTGTCGTGACTCTCAGCTTGCATTGGGACCATGGCATCTCTTGGGTCACCTCTTTAGTTGTCTGTCTCCTCTACCATCCCAGATGGGATACCTTAAAGGACAACTACAAGTTGTGTGATAACACTTCCCATCATATTTTCACTAGGTGCAGTTCAGGAGTTTTAAAAATATGCTAGAGGTGAATATGTTTTCGAGTTAGATGGCATGCGACAAACTCTTTGATTCATGTTGGGTTTAATGGCAACATAAAGTTTTATCTTATACCATACAATTTGAGTACTATTTGCAATGATATCATTTTTTGCACATTTTTCATGTCTTAACTTGAAGTTCAAATGATAGTGTTGAACAAATATAAGCAAAATTCACCCTACTTGACAGGCATCATTCTCGGCGAAGTCCTTCAGTTGTTAGCCATTGTTATCACTGAGATTTTTGCAGAGCCTAACATAATAAGATCTTAATTTGAATTACAAGATCATTCAACAACTCCCAAATTTTGGCGGGAGGCACATGGTCCCTGCAACCGTTTGTGCTCCTTGATTGCAGGCAAGGAGGGCAGCAATAAAAAGGATATAAGAGGTTGATTTCATTATTGGTATCTTGTTCAAAATCTGAAATTAAAGAGTGTCGTAGGGATGTCACTGTGGAGGAGATTTCCTACATGACATGCCATGGAAACATGGTCCAAAGATTGGAATCAACACCAGTAAAGAAAACACTGTCAAGAGATAGATGGAACTTAAACATGATTGGCATTTGGGGAAATTAGAATAATAACCACCAAAAGTATGAATGTCTGATGCTGTTGCTTATAATTTGGCTTTATACATTTTCTTGACTATCTTTTGGATAAATTTGTGGAGCTTAGAGAGCAGTTATGTTCTCATAGAATTTTTTGAGACGCTGGATTCTACTTGCAAGGAAGATGTGCACTCAGTTACGCCTGAGGAAATTGAGAGAATCATTGTTCCAGACGTCTAATGAACAAATTTATATGTTGTAAGTCTTACCGGATATCTCCTAAGCATATGGAGAGCTTAGCTTCTAATAATTGGGGATGAGATATTTTTACAATTTCTCATGCTCCTATGCTTCTATGCTTCTATTTTCGAGGGGGTGTGGGTTCAATATTAAGGTCTACTAATGATCAAAATAACTCAATGGGACTAAAAAATAGAAAAAATAATAATATCAACATAAATAAATAATATAATATGACAATAAATAAATAATAGCAACATGAGGTAAATAAATAACATAATATGACAACAATATGGGGGTTTATTCGTAACAGATATATCCTTTTCAATATAGTATAGGCTTGAAAAGAAGATATGTTAGTAAATATATATGAAAATGGAAAACAAGCACATCAACAAATGATAGGAAACCATTTGAAATGCTTACTTCGTATTCCAAAACACATGTTTATGAGGGCATATGGCATGTTTTGCAAGTGATTATTTGTATTTCTATATTTTAAACCATTTGAAATGCTTAGTTCATATTCCAAAACACATGTTTATGAGGGCATAGGGCATGTTTTGCAAGTGATTGTTTGTATTTCTATATTATTTTTTGTAATTGGGGGTATTGGTAACTGGGCTGGGCTCGTACTTGTGTGACGGTTGATTTTGGTTCGTTGCCACTATATCCCTAGGTGTACCGCAATGCCCCATACACGACACACAAGACTAACCGAGGTTTGAATCCATGATGTAGCAAGTGTTGAGCATAGTTGTCATTGATGTCAAGGATGAAGTCATTAATGACAAAGGTTGATGACATGGCAAGTAGGACATGGTATTTTCGACATTGGAGCCCATTCACAGTTGGTGTGTGCTTTGGAGCACTAGGTGGTCCAAATGACTCATTCTGTGGTCATTTGTTGAGTCATGGAGACCACACTCTTGTTGATGGAGTCCACTTGTACTTGTACTTGGTAAGGAAACCATGGAGATAATAAATGCACATGCCTTTGGAGCTCCTCAACATGGCATGTAGTCCTTGCATTTTGATGGTTCTTTGCTTTGAAGCCCATGAGTATGTGAAGAAGACCATTTGTGTATGATGTGGCCTGTATGAGGACCTTGACATTGGACATTGATGTGGAATGATGATGTTTTTTGTATGAACCCCTTTGTAAGTCCATTGAATCCCTCTCATGATGATGATGATGATGATGAAGCCTCTGAGGTAGTGTTGATCGAGTCTGCACTTGAAGAAGTCCTCTTCCAGTAAAAAAGGAATTGAAAATTACTAAAACAATATATTTATATATACAACATCCAATCAGCAATTTGTGGTGACCCTACCTATGGAGGCAATGAAGCAAACTCTAAAAAAAAATTTAAATGGCAAAGTTGGCTCCATAAAATACTGCAAAAGTTTTTTAAAATTAAAAATTCAATTAAGGATAGGTCGGCCCAATAAAAATCATGGAAAATGTGTATAAATACTAGGTCAACGTTCTCATTCAGTAGTACAAGCAAAAAGTTCGATTCAACTCTGAATTTTGGGTATGCAACAGCCTTGAGGCAGCTGCAATGAAGAAGATTGTTTGGTTTGATTTTAAGGAGTCTGAAATTCGGGTTTACTGAGGTAGCTATTGAGGAAATTGCATAAAGTTTTCAAGTGTTCATGTGCTTTGAAATTCGGGTTTACTTAAGCATCTACTGAGGAAATAAAAAAAGTGTTGAAGTGTTCATGTGCTATGAAATTCAGGTTTACTGAGGCAACCACAGTCACCTATCTCTCGGGCTACAGAAGCCATGGTTAAATTATCTGATCAATAGCAGGAACGTAACACAAAGTCTGATCAAGGTATGACTATTTATGATTATGTAAATGCTTAACTCTATGCATATCCAAGCTTATAGGTAGCCAAAGGTATTCTTTTTTCAAAGATCATTTTGAAGTTCATTATGATGGACTATGGACAAAGGTGGATCTCTACTGAAGTATGATGTATGACACATCTTAGAGCAGCAGGAAAATTGTATGTGACCAGACTTGCATGAGCAATATATGAGTAATCCTCTTGATGATTGACAGCTTGATGACATTGACAGTCTTTGTTAGTAACAGAGATTGATTTCACATTGGCAGCAACATTGATTTGACAGTTTGTCATGACTTGACAACTGAAAAGACAAGTGACAATAGAAGTGAAGCACTAGTGATATGACATGACAATGATCAGTATGTGATTGCAAGATGAGTCTTGCACCTTGAGGTTTGGATACCTCAACCCTTCTTAATTGGTTTGGATACCTCAACCCTTCTTGAGTCTTGAAAATTAGGCTGTGCCCTGTTGTTAGAGTTGGTGCTCTTTAGTCAGTTGGTGCTGATGTAATTGCGAAGATTGAAGTCTTCCATTATACTTCACATAAAAATATAAACAAAAGTTTATTATACTTATCTTGTGATGTGTCTCTTGTTATGATATATGTTGATGACATGCTTATGTGGATATATGACATTAGTTCATTAGTTTATGAATGATTATGTACTTGGTAGTGTTATGCAAATAATGAATTCTGTCTAAGTTTTTGAGGAGTAAAAATTGCTAGAGGTTCCAACACACTAATTCACCCCCCCTTTCAGTGTGCCATTGTGTCCAACAATTGGTTTCAGATCCGGCCTTCACCACAAGCTTTTCCAGCTTGAAGGAGATCCATGGACACACAATGGAAGGACAAGCAAAATTCTCCAATGATGATATTTCAGTATTTGATATGACATATTACTTTGGATGGAGAAGCAAGATGAAAGCTTGCCTGAATAATTTTGGTGTTTGGGAGATTGTGATCAATCCGCCCATTCAATCCAACAAGAAGAACACAACAACTACACAAAAAAAAACCAAGAAGGACAACACCATTGCTTTGAAATTTTTTATGGATAGACTCTCAAGCTCTGTCAAAGAGAATACACTTTAGCTAAAGACCTATGGTTTAAGCTAGAAAATGAATACCAAAAAAGAAACCAAGACAGAAAGAAGGAAACAAAAGTCAACCCCATAAAATTTGTGAAGCAAGAAGAAAAGACAGTGCAAGCATTAGACATCAATGAAGGTAATAATATTTTTTATTATGGTAGCATTAATTGTGATGACATTGAAGAAGATTTTGAAGATGTTAAGAAATATTTCCTAGCACATTTTTTAACAGACATCGATCTCAAATACAATTTGAGGATTTAAAAAAATATTTTGGGGTCCTTTGAAAAATAACAAAAGAAGACTATGGATCTGCTCAAGAAGCTCAATTTCAAGAAGACAAGTTTACAAGATTAGTTAGAAGACAAACATTGTAAAATTGAAAGAGTAAAGATTAAACATATCAGTCAAAGAGAGTCTAGTGAAGATGCATAAAAGCTTGAAGAAACAATGAAGGCTAATGTTGATTTGAAGATTCAACTTGAAGAAGCCAAAAATATGGAGGAAGTCTCGAAGGACCAGTTGGTTGAAAGAGAGAAGACTTGTGAAAATATTGAGATGGAAGTGGTTGATCTCATGAAGAAGAATGAAAAGTCAAGTGCAAATGTCAAGTTCAACAACATTTCTGTCATCCTAGATGAGATCATGGATTGTCAAAGATCCCCTTTTGACAAGACTAGCTTGGGATACAACAAGAAACCATAAAACTATGAAGATAGCTCAAAGACTCCTAAGAAGATTGAAGAAAGCTCATCATCCCCCAAAATTGAAAGCCAAGTTGCCCCTCATATACTTTCAAAATACATCAAAAAATTTGGAGGACATTAAGAAGTTAGTCCTACTCCTTAAAGCAAGTTCATAAAAGAGATTTCCTCAAGGTGGAATCAGGCATCCAGGTATGAAAATAGTTTCAATGGTTATTGCTACTCATGTAATGATTTTGGTCATAAGGAATTAGATTGCAGATCTCATACAAGAGGTGTTGGGATTCCCAACAATACTCTTCGATGTTGGACATGCAACCATATTTTCCATATTGCTGCCCACTGTTATACGATGAGATGCTACAGCTGTAATGGCTTTGGTCATAAAGGCCAAGACTATGCAAGTACAATAAGACAACCTATGATGAGTCCTTCGTACACAACAACAAGGAAAGCCTATGCACCATGGAAGAAGACAAATGCAGGAAGAATTGAATCCCAAAAGACACGTGCTCAAAGTCAAGGACACTCCCAGGTATGGATGAAAAATAATACATTATTAAACGTGAATGAAGTTGATCAGTGCAAAGTAGATGGCTGCCATGTGGCAAGCCAACCTTGAGGTTTTTCAAAGACCTTAGTACACCTTGATTTCATGGAGTTTGGAGGATGGACTCAAGGGTAAATGATGGTTTCTCCAAGCAGTGGAACAAGTCCAAGGATCTTAGCTACAGTTGGCATGTTGGTAGGGGGAGCAAGAGTAATTTGTAGTGAACTCTCTCCGTACTTGATAACAAAATATTCACAGTTAGGTGAAGGTTCCTTTGGAATGAAAGGTCTGTTCTGTTCATATGTTGAAAGACTCTCAACTCTAACCTTGGGTTACTCAAAGGCACAACCAAAGTTTTGATTTTGGCATTGAAGACAACCATTTATGCAAATCCTCTAAGTTGATGACATGTTTCTTTCCAATACACATGACAACCAGAGATAAAAATATACTTGAAAAGAAGAGTTGATCATAAGTTTAGTTTGTGACAAATACATTTAAAACTCAATAGCTCATGACATAGTGAAGTATATGTATCATATCAGTCTTAGAAAAAGATGGAAAAGAATCATCTAGGGGGGAGAAGTATGGTTAGTTTTTGTCATCAAAGATAATGCAAAGCAAATGAAGTGAAGCAACATGGTGATGTTTGGAGGATTGTCCTTGATGCATGCTTACCTTTTATGAATTTATTAGATGATTGTTGATGCATTCCTTATAGCATCCATAAAGTGTATCAATGACTCTTTCTACCTTTGGATATGATTGGAAAGGGTGTCTTCAAGAAAAACTTGTTGTTGGTATCTGATTGTATGACTTATATTGGGAATATAATTGAACTGGTTATCGAATTTTTAATCATTGTATGAATTTTGCTGTACCATTCACAAAGAAGACACCAATTAAATTCCTTGAGAAGAGCAACTAGCAGCATATTGAAGACAATAATGAACATACCAACAAGATCTCAGGGGGAGCTTGTAATGTTTAAACATCAAACAACTACAACATCGTACTTGATAGGGGGAGCATCCAATGAACTACAGAAATCTTGAAGAACCGCAACACATGATTGGATCAAGTTTATCAGTAGATCAATCACTGAAACAAGGCACTTATAAAGTGCAAAATGGATTGATCTTGTGGAGGCATCCGAATTCACATCTACAAAAAATGTTTAAAGACCTTTAACTCTATTTTTGGGGATATTTTGAGGAAACCAATTTGAAGTCTGATTTGAAGTTGCACAGTATCATCTTTCACTGGGCTCATAAGCTACATAAGAGGCTTAGTCCCGATCTAGGCAATAAAATTGTGATGTGATGTTCTAGTGAAGAAAAGAGAAGATAACACAATATGTTACACCTTGGAAGTTCACTTCCAGCTCTGAATGTTAGATTTTCTACTTTTAATCAATATTGTCTAGGATCTTAACTGAAAGAATAACAAGCACAACATAACACAAGAGACACAAATATTTTCCTCGGGGAAACCATAAAGGAAAAAACCCCGCAACTTCCTCAGAAATAGAATCGTCACCAATACAATATCACAAAATGGAAAACCCCAAAACAAGATAGTCTTCTGCAACTCTCTCTCTTTCTCTTATGCGAACTTGTCTTCTCTCTCTCACTTATGTGAACTCAAGTGAGTGAGTGTGTGTTTAAATGAGAGAGCCTGCTCTCTATTTATACTTTACTTTTCACTTGACCTTTTCACTAGCTAGGTCGGCCCCAACTAAACCTGACTGGGCCGACTTCTATAGGAAGACTCAATAACCCTAATACACTTGACTCTAGGGGATCTATTGCCCCGAATTACAATGACTTTACATGACCAAATGTAATAATGACATCTCCGACCGAAGGGAAAAACATCTTCGTCGGGGTACAAATAAAATACAATAATAATAACAATATAAAATACAAGGGAATATCTTCCGAAGTTACAATTACAACAATACTCCCTATTAACTAGGAAGGTATTCTCTTGCCACAGTCATCAACCCCTTTAGTCACAAGTCTGGATAACGTCATCATCGCTGGATCATCATCAATGCTAGAACATCATCATCAACACCGGATTATCATTGTCATTGCTGCTGCAATCCTCATCATGTCGATCATCGATTGGTGACATCTCTCGAATCTACTCGCCATAGGAAGTTCTATAGAGCCAACCCTTTTTCATGCTGGATGTAGGCCTAGACATCATGTAGGTCTTCATCATCCCTGCGAGCAAGCCATCAAGTAGGTACATCCCAGGATCAGTCATTACATTGCCACAACAATCACCTGCGTCTCCTACTATTGCCTCATCGTATCCAGATCATCTCATTATCACACGGAGCACAACCCAAATGCACATCACATGTCCCACAACGGTCAACCTGCATCTACCAGCATGGGAGGAAAAACCTGCTACCATGCGAAATCCTGCTTAGGTGCACACACAATGTCTTATGACCAGTGGACCTCACAACATCTCCAGTATGGGAGGACAAACCTACCACCATATGAGACCCTCGTTTACCAACATGGGAGGACAAACCTACCACCATGCGAGACCCAACCCTTACATCTACCAACATTAGAGGACAAATGCGAGAATGGCTCAACCCTTACATCTACCAACATGAGAGGAAAAACCTACCATAATGCGAGAATGGCTCTAGTGCATCTGTGTCTTCCAATCTCATCACTTCCTCTTAGGAGGAACATCGATATGGAGAACACCAAGCTTCTTTATGAAGTACTCGAACTTCACTCTGGCTAAGGGATTAATCAACACATCGACTTTCTGATCGTCTTTCGCTGCATACTGGAGCTTCATTGCTCATCTCTACACCATATCCCTGATATAGTGGTACTTGATCTAAATGGCTTCGACTTTTCATGGAACACCGGGTTCTTAGACAACTTCACACAACTCTGGTTGTCACAGAATATACAAGTCGCCTCTAACTGGAGATCAAAGAAATCAGACAGTAGCTTCCTAAGCCATACTACCTCACAACTTGCCGAAAAAGCTGTAACATACTCTACTTCGGCTGTACTCAGTGCCACGCATGACTGGTTCCTGCTAAACCGGGAGATTATACCGGATCCCATACTGAAGCAACATCCCAAAGTGCTCTTCCTATTAGCGGCATTGCCTCCCCAAATCCGAATCAACATAACCTGCAGGTTAATCTTCTGATTCACGTCATACTTGAGCCCATAGTCAACTGTACCCTTCAGGTACCTCAATACATGCTTTGTAGTAATCAGGTGAACATGTCTCGGATCAGTCAGGAACTTGCTCAATGTGTTCACAGCAAAGCATATGTCTAGTCTCATGTTCGTCAGGTACATCAATAAACCAATAATCTGACGATACATCGTGGCATCAACTGACTCTGATGAAGCATCACATAGTAGCTTCAAGTTTGATGCCATGGGTGTGGTCATAGCCTTGCAGTCCTGTTATCACCTAAACTGTAGTTACCCCTATGGATGTATCCAGTCATGGATGGCAATAGGGAAGGGCAACTCAAAAGGTGCAACCACGATCACCTCGACCTCCAATGTATGGTTGTCACGCCAGTCGAGGCAACCTTCGCTTTATGTTATCTAGCCAGACAAAAAAGGGGGAGACCCGATCTACTCCCGACAGGAGAGACCAAAACCAAGACACCAAATCAGGGTATTTCTAAGTGAAGTTAGGTGTATGGTTTATCCTAGACCTAAGGATGAAGTCACCAGCCAAGTGAGGGGTTTAATGAGTATAGCTTTGGTTCATAGTTGATGTGAGAGTGACTTATAATGTTTGAAGTGAGATCTAGGATTAGTGTACTAGTTCAATGTTGGAAGACCCACTGCCTTGGGAACCGTGTCCAATGCAGGGTAGTTTAGGGGTTGAATTGGGGCTAACTAGTACAAATGACAAGCTTGACCATGATACATGATAGCTTCAAGGGTTTAGTTCACCATGCAAAAGTCAAAACACAAGTCAATCCAACAATCTAGGAAAGTGGAATTAACTTGGAGAGAAACCAGTGCCTTGGGAATTGGGAAGTGGAGTCAAAGTAGGGTTGGCTTGTGGTTTAAGACTCCTAGTACATGAGATAAGTGGGCAATTTAAGTCTTGATGTATGGATAGATCTAGATCTAGGTTTTACCCAAGTGGACCACAATCCCTTAAAACAAGGAATGCTATCCCCAAGGCGAGTTTTGACAAAGTGATAGTCTAGACCTAGGTTTTGAATTATCTCGGTTCCAAATCTCCAACAATCTCAAGTACCCACGTCCTAGAAGTGAGTCAACTCACTTCTCCAAGGTGGTGCGACTTTGCCCAAGGAGGCCTAAAATGAGGGTTAGGTAGGTCAAGACAAGTCGGATGGCATCCAAACTTTAGATCCGGGTAGGTTAGTCACGTAGGAGTATGGATCTATAATTTCGTGGCAATCCAACGGCTAGATCTTAGTAGATCTGAGTTTGAGTGTTCCAAGTGGTCCAAAATGGGGATTAAATCCCTTAAAATGTGGAATAGGGCCCACAAGGTGAATTTCAGAAAAGTAACAATCTGGGTGTATGTTATTCGATGTGTAGATTATGGATCAAGCGGGATCTCAAACACCCATGTACTAGATCTAGGTCAACTTGCTCAAACTAGGAAGTGCGCTTTGCTTGGGAGGAGCTAAGTTCGCATGGGAAGGGGGTCAAATGGAAGCCAATCCTCACCAAACTATAGATCCGGGATGCCGTGGATGCTATAGAGGTGGGTTTTCAATATTATGCCCAACAACCCACTAGATCTAAGTAGATCTGAGAAAATGTAAAATGGGGGTTTTAAGATATTTAGGGTTTTAACAATTTATGAGCTATGTCAATGGATTGGATAAAGGAAAGAGAAACAAACCTGTGGATCTTACCTGGGTAACCTTGTAGATGCCTTGATGATGATGATCTATGCAAACCCGATCAATTTGAGAAGCTTTGAGGTAGTTTTCTATGCAAGTCGATTTGATCCAAGAAGCCAATGCGCCCTCTCTCCTGCACAACAAATGTCAACAATACCAGATTTGATGCATCAAGAGATAAGACTAATGCCACAAGAGAAGTAACAGAAAGATAGCATAGATCACAATGAAGCTAATGATAACCCCCTGATACAAGTGAATGCCAAGAAAGTCGATTTGAAGAAGCCTTGCAAAATCGCCCTTGTTGAAGTCGCCCTCCTGTAGACAAAAAATGATTTCCAAAAAAGATAGATCTTACCACAATTTCCAAATGCTAGGTTGCAATAGACTTTCCAATCACCATCTAAGAACACCAGATGCAAAGGATACCACAAGAATTTCCACAAGAATATTTTTCTATACCAATAATCCAAGAGCCAAAGACGCTTTACAATGAGAGGCTCTCTCCTTTAAATAGGAAGGAGAGGCACCAAAACCCTAACCACTTTTTGAATGAGTGGCTAAGATTAAAAGATATAAATGTCTAATCAATGGTTGAGATGAGCTCAACAATAAAATACATGGATCACAAATAAAATATAATGTAAGTGGACAAAATCGCCCTAGAAGAGGGGAATCCCACCAAATCATGATGACATAATATCATAGGAGGCTTATGGTGGGTCCAAGGGGTAATTTTATCCCTCCTTGGTCAATCCCCATAGCACAATAACCAATAAATAATCATGAATGTACCAAATCGTGCCTCCATAGTCAAGTCGTGGTCCTCAAAAGACCTCAGAAATCCACAGAAAATGCCATAAGTGATGGATGCGGGCCCCGATGAAGCTGAAACTACTGGAGAAGGTGTGGAGGACCCCGATCTATCATCACTGATCATCCCATGCCATAACATTGCCTCAGTAGCCCAAATCGATTTCCTCAATAGCCATTTCTACCAATCCTGAAATGCCTCGGGAAGCGTGAAACTACCCAAAACAGCCTCCTGGAGTGCCTGCGCTGTCAAGGTGAGGGCACCAGTGTGTCCGGGAGGGGGGTAATATGGTAAAAACAAGTGGCTGGACCACCCCCTCCATCATCAGCGCCCTAGGTCAACTGGATAAAAATCACATCTGCTCCGACAGGGCCTCCGACATATCAAAACTGCACTTGGACAGCCTACTGAGGCTCAATCATCACTGTAAGTGCCCGGAACTGAAAACAAACTGTCCCATTGGACTCAGAAGGTCCAAATCCATCCAAGATGTGTACTCATACACCATATGAGTCTCTGCATGATCAAAATAAATATCCAATATACTGGAACAGGGCCAATAATAATAATCTGTAAATGTCCAAATACTGCTGTAAACCAAGAATCATCATCATAACCCTGTAGCTGCTGCATAGAATCATCATGTATGTGTACATAGACCATATATCATCTATCCATATCATCATAAGGTCCAACATCCCATGTCCCATGGTCCTCCATGGTCAAACTAGGTCTAACCAAGACCAAATATAACTCAGACCATCATCCAAGGCTGCTGCAAAGTGTCAAGGTTAATACATGCTATACAACTTATTCAAATAACAATTATAACACATAGTAATCATAACTGGCGATCTAAAACCAAATGTATAGTGTCGTTAATTATTATTATTACTCAGACTAGACTTTCAGGATCATATTCACTTCATAGTTGTGATCAATTTGCTAGGGAAGGGTGAAGGCTAAATTAACTGGCTAGGCTAAGGGATGACTTGACTGACTTGACTTTGTGACACTTTGGCAAGGGAAAGGGAATACACCATAGTATATACTGAATGAGCAATAACACAGGGAATGGCGGTGTCTCACAAATGGATGAGTTGTTTAAAGAGGGTTTATTCACCTTCACAGATGCGCACAATCCATAATACAAATAAGGCCAGCAATTGTTTAGATGTAGCATTTAAGTTCTATTGCTTTTGGGCCTGAAGTTTCCATAGCCTTGATCTATGTGTGTTTATAAACACATTGCATAGATTTACATTTTTTCTTTAGGCTTTCTGCTGCAGGTGTGTTTTTAAGGCACTTGTTTACCTGAGCACTTCTAGGTGTGTCATGGACAGCTTGTTTACCTAGGTATTTATTTTCCAAAAGATATAACATTTTATTTTCATTGCCATGTTTATTTGGCATGCCTCTCATTCATGTGTGTTTAGAAACACATTGCATGAATGGGCTTTTCATACAAGATATATCATTTCATTTTTCCAGATTTTGTATTCATGGTAGCACTAAAAGTTTCAGGTTTAGCCAACACAACTTTAGTGACTAGGGGGAATTCACAAGGAACTCCAACTCACCATAGGTAAGTTTTGTCACCAACTCAGAGCCGAGACACAATAAACAGGGAAGCTCATCCAATACAGAGGCTACAGTGGGGAAAAGTCCTCCATGCCACTAGTCAAGTAGTAAGTCAGGGTGATAATCTAAAAGGTAGGCCATGGATGGATGAAGACAATGGATAATGGAGCCAACACTAGCAAGCAAAGGTATGGTTGAATGATCACCTCTATTCTCCCTAAGGAGGGTAAAACCAATGAGTATGAATAGTGAACTTCTAAGTCTGAGTAGGGACAATGTAATATATATAATAGATCGACCAGGTCCAAATATCTATATGATCGCCAGATCATGACACTAAGTGCTAAGACATGCTATAAGAATAAGTATAAAAGAAATCTAACCATAATACCATGATATACCTGCTGAGTCATATTCCTGAAAGCTCATCAACCTGTACCATCACCTGTCCTCTGGAACTGCTACTGCAACTCTGAACACTACTGACTGCTCTGTACAAATGGTATAATGACTATATCGGTCATCTCTCTGAGTGTCCTGAGACTCAGTCATGGCATGGGGAATACAACTGCTGTCCACACTCTGATAGTGATCCAATCTAGATGCTCATCTCAGCATCTCAAATGTAAGGGAACTGGCTGAATAGTGTACTGGAATGAGAAAAATAATGTATGGTAGCCCGGCTACTATATATGTGATAACAAGTCCATCATTCCGAACCTCTTCAGAATCTCTACTTCATACTTCCCTTGTCCAAGGAAGATTCCATCCGCACTCTACCACACCTCCATGCCTAAGAAATAATGCATCATACCCAGGTCCTTTATCTCGAAATCTGCAGCAAGATTCCTCTTTGTATCTGCAATGAGCTCATCCTCCCCTGTTACAAATAGCTCATCTACATAGAGTAGAAGTATCACTGGATTTCCCACCTCAACCTTGTAGTAAAGGTTGGAATCTGCTTTACTCTTGGTAAAGACTAAACTCATCAGGAAGCTATCCATCCTGTCGTACCACGTCCTGGGTGCCTATTTCAATTTGTACAAGGCCTTCTTCAATTTGCACACATGAGTCTGCCTGTCATGTGTCTCGAATCCAAGTGGCTGCTGCACGTACACTTCCTATTCTACTACACCATTCAAGAATGTTGTCTTGATGTCCATCTGGTGTACCTTCCATTTCATCACTGCAGCCAATGCAAGTACAGATTTGATGGTAGTGTATCTCGCCACAAGTGCGAATGTCTCCTTATAGTCTATGCCTTCTTTCTGGGAGAAGCCACGTGCTACAAACTTTGCCTTTTGTTTCTCAATGCTACCATCTGTAGCATGCTTGATCTTGTAGATCCACTTCGAAGTCACAACAGACTAGGGTATTTTTTAAGGATTATAAAAGTATACCTAAGTATAGAATTCGAGGCGATTATTTTGGATTGAAAACAACAGATATATAGATTGGTAGGCGAATATTAAAAATGAAACATACGATTTACTAGTGAAACTTGTAAATTTTGGCGAATATTAGGCTAAAAAGACATATTTTATGTACATATAGGCGATATTAGAGGCTTAAAATGACCAAATAACGAATTTATTTTTTGAAAAAAAGTCCAAAAATGGCCAATTGGCTAAATTTTGCCCCTAAAAATTTGCCTGCAACAGACTTCCCTTCTGGTCTTGGAACTACCTCCTAGACATCATTCTTCATAATCGACTGGTACTCCTCGATCATGGCATCTTTCCATTCTTTCTTCTCTGCTGCTTCCTCATAGTTGGAAGGTTCTTTGTCAATGATGTCACACAACATGTCTACATCGTTGGAGTATGGCCTAGGTCTCTTGCTTTCTCTCTGCATCCCCTTTGGAGCGCCATACTTCTCTGCATCTTGTATTGCTTCTCGTACCCATGCTGGCTTTCTCTTATGGGAGTTCTTCTTATGAGGTGGATTTGCAGGTTCTTGTGGTTCTGCCATATCACGGTCTTCATTATCTCCTGGAGCATTAGAGGAGATTTGGGTAAAAAATGGGCCTCCTAAGGAAAATAATAAAATAATAGTAGAGAGAGAGTAAAAAAACTATTTTTTTGGATCATATTGTCAACTTATCTCCTTTTAGGTTTACTCAAATTTCAAGCGAGAGGACTTGTTGGATGTATAATTAAATTATGCATCCAACGAGTACCCATGTTGCATACTTTTAACAACATCCACACCATGAAAATATGAAAATACATTAAAAAACATGTTTCTAGTGAGAGAAAACACGTTTCCAATATATTTTCAATTTTTCATGGTGTGGATGTTGTTAAAAGTATGAAACATGGGTACTCGTTGGATTATGTATCCAATGAGTCCTCCCGCTTGAAATTTGAGTAAACCTACAAGGAGATAAGTTGAAAATACGATCCAAAAAATAAGTTTTTATTTTTTCCCTCCAATTTTTTTAGGTGCTCCCTTTTTGAATTTTAAAGCATTTTGATTGGCTAATACATGATGACATGGAATTTGTATTATTTTTGGAAGGCCCATTTTAAATTGAAATTTCCTCTAATGTCTCTTCTCCCACAACTATATCTCTGATCCTGGGAACTTTAGGTTCTTCAGTCTCTTCAATAGGTAGTTTTCTGGATTTGTTGTATGCTGAATCTTTGTCGAATGTCATGTCTCTGCTGATGTCTATCTTCTTGAATCCTGGGAAGTATATTCAATAGGCCTTCGAAGTTTCATTCTATCCTACAAATATTCCCTTCTTTCCTGAAGGATTTAGATTTGTCCTCTTCTCCTTCAGAATGTGTATGTACACTGGGTAGCCAAATATCCTGAGATGTCTGACTTCTGGTTTCTCACTGGAGAACACTTCTTCTGGAGTCTTGTTGTCTAGTACTCGATGAGTACGGTTCTGTACATACACTGCTGTCCTTGCAGCCTCTTCCCATAAGTGCATCGGAATATCCTGGTCATGAAGCGTTGCTTTCATTGATTCCATTGTCGTTCTATTCTTTCTTTCTGCAATGCCATTCTGTTGTGGATTGTAGGGAGTGCTCAAGTCTCTCTTAATCCCAAATTCTTTGCATAGGTTCTTGAAATATTCCAAGGTGAATTGTCTACCATTATCTGATCGAAGGGTCTTGATCTTCTTCTCAGTGTGATTCTCGATCAAGGCTTTGAATTCCTTGAACTTGCTGAATACTTCATCTTTATTTTTCAATAAGTATATCCAAGTCTTACTGGAAAAGTCATCAATGAATGAAGCATAATATACATACCCACTTAATGAATTGGATGACATGGGACTGCATACATCGGGGTGGATGATCTCGAATATTCCTTTCGCTTTGCTTTCACTGCTTGGAAATGTCTTCTTCACGTTCTTTCCCTTCTCACATCCTTTGTAAACGCCTTCATGTTTTGTCTGAATTTCTGGAAGTCATGCAACTGCTTTACTTGCAATGGGTAGTGCTCTATAGTGCTCTATAGTGCACATGTGCAATCCTTCTGTGCCATAGTTCACTTGGCTCCATGGAGTCATGAACCAAGGCTTGTTCAGGTTGGCCCTTTAATTTGTATAAACCTCTCTCTTGCTCTCCAATCACAATCGCATCATCATTTGCTCCCATCTTCTCTTCTCGTGCCACAAGTCGAGCTTCTTCTTGTGTACATTCTTCCCATAGTCTACTAAATGTGATCAACTTCTTTCCGGCACATATCCCTTGAATGAAAGAGTCCCATGATCTTGGGAGACCATTCAAGGTGGTCATAACGATCTCTCCTTATTCTACCTTTTCTCCAACTGCTTCAAGTTTCTCCCTGATCTGTGAGACCCTTGTGAAATAGGATTGCATGGTCTCTTCATTTTGAATCTTTACATTCTTAAGTTGGATCCTCAAGGTCATCTTCTGATTGATGTTCTTCCCTTCAAATAGCTTCATCAAAGAATCAAACATCTCCTTAAGTGTCTTCAAGGATGACACATGTGGGATGAGATGATCCTTAATGGAGTTTGCAATAATTCTCTTGGCCTTAACCAAGTTTTTCTTGTGGATAACCTTAGCCTCATCTCCCTCTGGTGCTGGAAACTCTTCATTTACATACTTGTCCAACTCATTTTCTTCAAGGACAAGAGAAATCCTATACTTCCATGCTTGAAAGTTATCAACTCTTTCAAGATTATCCTCAAGCTTGGTGTGGTGAGACATATTGAATGAGTACTTCAAATGGAAATAACAAAGCTTTTAGGTCTTACCACTTTTGAAATGTCCAAACTGGTTATGGAGCTGGTTGTCCTAGGGTTTGCTAGAGAAACCCTAATTTTCCAAACTTGGAATTTGGAACTTCTAATTGGACAAGAAGATGCGCCTCCTCAAGGCGAGTTGTCCAATGTTCTAACTTCTCCAAATCTGTGAACATAATCACAAAATAGCTAATGCCCTAGTTTTCCTCCGGTAGTAGTGACAGGCCAAAAAATGAAAATTCTCGGAATCAGATTCTGCTTCAACAGAAAGATGCACCCTCCTAGGGTGAGTTATCCTAGCCTCCTTTTCTTGATGATCTATGGAGAGAAGACCTCAAACTTAGAATCCCTAGCTTCCTGCAACTGCACAATGTCTTCTTTTAAGGTTAGCTTTGATACCATGTTAGATTTTCTACTTTTAATCAATATTGGCTAGGATCTTAACTGAAAGAATAACAAGCACATCATAACACAAGAGACACAAATATTTTCCTTGGAGAAACCATAAAGGAGAAAACCCCGCAACTTCCTCGAAGATAGAATCATCACCAATACAATATCACAAAATGGAAAACCCCAAAACAAGATAGTCTTATGTAGCTCTCTCTCTCTTTCTCCTATGTGAACTTGTCTTCTCTCTCTCACTTATGCGAACTCAAGTGAGTCAGTGTGTGTCTAAATGAGAGGGCCTTGCTCTCTATTTATACTTTACTTTTCACTTGACCTTTTCACTATCTAGGTCGCCCCAGCTAAACCTGACTGGGACGACTTCTCTAGTAAGACTCAATAACCCTAATACACTGGAATCTAGGGGATCTATTGACCCGACTTACAATGAAGGTTTTATCTCAATGAATTTACATGACCAAATGCAATAATGACATCTCCGACTGGAGGGAAAAACTTCTCTGTCGGAGGTACACATAAAATACAATAATAATAACAATATAAAATACAAGGGAATATCTTCCGAAGTTACAATTACAACAACACTGAAGTTACACGATGATTACCAGTAGGGAACAAGTAAGAACAATGATGTGAAGTATGTCTGGTGCAAGAAAAGACAAGCAATATGCTTGGATTCTTCTATGAACTTTGAGTTACAAAAGAAAGCATCAAAATTTAAGTTTGAAATATACTCTAAGTAGTCAACCTTGTGCATCCAAACACAGTTGAGAGATATGAAGACAATTGAAGGAACAAATGGTTTGACGCCATTCCTAAGATTGACTTCTTGTTGATTGGTTGAATAGTTATGGAGCAAATCCTATCATTAACAAGAGTATAACAACAACATACGCAATGAAGCAGTCTATAAAAAAGAAAGGGGAGTGGAAGTAGTCAAGAATACAATTTTTTTTTGGGCATTGTGAAGATTTTGATGGATAAGTATTTGACCCTTTGTCATTAATGTCAAAAGGGGACAATATTTGAAGAGGTTTTGCCATCAATGAAAAAGGGGGAGTTTGTTGAGTGTAGTTGTCATTTATGTCAAGGATGATGTCATTAATGACAAAGGTTGATGACATGGAAAGCAGGACATGGTATTTTGGGCATTGGAACCCATTCACAGTTGGTGTGTGCCTTGGAGCACTAGGTGGTACAAATGACCCATTCCGTGGTCATTTGTTGAGTCACGGAGACCACACTCTTGTTGATGGAGTCTACTAGTACTTGTACTTGGTAAGGAAACCATGGAGATAATAAATGCACATGCCTTTGGAGCTCCTCAACATGGCATGTAGTCCTTGCATTTTGATGGATCTTTGCTTTGAAGCCCATGAGTATGTGAAGAAGAGCATTTGTGTATGATGTGGCTTGTATGAGGACCTTGACATTGGACATTGATGTGGAATGATGATTTTTTTTGTATGAACCCCTTTGTAAGTCCATTGAATCCCTCTCATGATGATGATGATGATGACGTGATGAAGCCTCTGAGGTAGTGTTGATCGAGTTTTCACTTGAAGAAGCCCTTTTCCAGTAAAAAAGGAATGGAAAATAACTAAAAAAAATATTTATATATACAACATCCAATCAACAATTTTGTGGTGACCCTAACTCTGGAGGCAATGAAGCAAACTCTAAAATAAAATTTAAATGGCAAAGTTGGCTCCATAAAATACTCCAAAAGTTTTTTAAAATTAAAAATTCAATTAAGGATAGGTCTACCCCGTAAAAATCATGGAAAATGTGTATAAATACCAGGTCAACGTTCTCATTCAGTGGTACAAGCAAAAAGTTCGATTCAACTATGAATTTGTGTATGTAACAGCCCTGAGGCAGCTGCAATGAAGAAGATTGTTTGGTATGATTTTAAGGAGTCTGAAATTCGGGTTTACTGAGGCAACTACTGAGGAAACCGTAGAATGTTTTCAAGTGTTCATGTGATCTGAAATTCGGGTTTAATGAGGCAACTACTGATTAAATCACAGAAAATGTTGAAGTGTTCATGTGCTCTGGAATTCAGGTTTATTGAGGAAACCACAATCACCTATCTCTCTAGCTACATAAGTCATGGTTAAATTCTCTGATCAATAACAGGAAGGTAACACAAATTATGATCAAGGTATGACTATCTCTAATTATGTAAATACTTAAATCTATGCATATCCATGCTTATCGATAGCTAGAGGTATTCTTATTTCAAATATCATTCTGAAGTTCATTATGATGGACTATGGACAAAAGTGGATCTCTACTGAAGTATGATGTATGACACATCTTAGAGCAGCAGGAAAATTGTATGTGACCAGATTTGCACGAGCAATATATGAGTAATCCTCTTGATGATTGACAGCTTGATGACATTGTCAGTCTTTGTCAGTAACAACGTTTGATTTCACATTGGCAGCATCATTGATTTGACAGTTTGCCATGACTTGACAACTGAAAGGATAAATGACAATAGAAGTGAAGCACTAGTGATATGACATGACCGTGATCAGTATGTGATTGCAAGATGAGTCTTGCACCTTGAGGTTTGGATACCCCAACCCTTATTATTTGGAGCTAAGAAAACTAGGCTGGGCCTTGTTGTTAGAGTTGGTGCTTTTTAGTCAGTTGGTGTTGAAGTAATTGCGAAGATTGAAGTCTTCCATTGTACTTCATATAAAAATATAAACAAAATTTTATTACACTTATCTTGTGATGTGTCTCTTGTTATGATATATGTTGATGACATGCTTATGTGTATATATGACATTAGTTGAATAATTTATGAATGATTATGTACTAGGTAGTGTTATGCAAATAATGAACTCTGTCTAAGTTTTTGAGGAGTAAAAATTGCTAGAGGTTTCATGACACTGATTCACCCCCCCTCAGTGTGCCATTGTGTCCAACAAGGAGTGCCTTAATAGTGCACCCTATTTCCAATTGGTCTACGCCTTCGGGGTTTGCATTTCCATTCTTGAAACTAATTAAATGTATAATCTAGACTATAGAGGTAAATTAACATTATTCCACATTACATTAACTTGCACTAAAATACAAGATAAGACCATTACACATACTCATATACTCTCCTTAATGGTCATATGAAATATAAACTAATTAAATGTTTAACTTAGACTATAGTCATAAACTAACTTTGTAACACATTGTACTTTTTAACTTAAACACTAAAGTATGATATATGACCATCACATAAACTTTAATACTCTCCCTTAATGGTCGTATGAGGTTTCCTTGATGGTCATGAAATCAAACACTTAGGTCTCAAAATAAAAACTTCGCTAGACCATATGCAATGAGGATGACTACAACATTACTTTTCATTTTGAAGTTGTCACCATACAAAAAGTAATGTTGAATGCATGCCATATAAATGGTGTCATCAATGTCGAGTAAGCCACTGCACCAACTAGGTGATCAACCATTGACTCTTCAGTGGAATGAGAGGTAATGTTGGCTGACAATTTTTGCATACCTACCACAAATTTATAAGATGATATCAATTCTAAAATGTTGCTCATTTCTACACCTAGATACCAAAGTACACCATATGACAAGTCTTGGGCCTTTGTGGCTTGCCATAACTTGTAGACAGATTCATCCACACTTTCAAATTGCCCTCTTTGTGTTGATACACACTTGCAAATTACACATCTCTACCATTATTTCATCCAAGCATAAGCTAAATTCCCTTGGTTCTACATTGGATAAAGCCATTTATGTGGTAGGAGCCATAAATGCTATCCTCCGCTTATCTATTTTAAATTTTTTCATATTAATAATATTTGAAACCACTAACAAATCAACAAATGACATATCAACAAAACCCTTTTAAACAAATTGCTTGCCTTCTCTTTCTTTCTTTCCACTTGCTCCTTCATAATTGAATCATGGAAGTTCCATTTCCTTTTCATCACTGACCTTGTTTTATAGAACACATGGAAATCACATAAGATAGTTGCTCTTAAAGTTAGAGTGTCGAGTGCTCCAAGAAAATTCAGAATCCTATTGACAATGAGACTGATTTAGCAAATGTTCACAAGTGTGAATATCAACATGAATGCTTTAAACAAAGACTAAAGAGAGTTGACCATGCACCTTTTATTAAGAATATGTATTTCCTATGATAGAGCATCTTCTGCAGGTACATGTACACAAGGGAAACAACAAAATAAGGTTGTCATCAACATTGTCAAACATATAGAGACCACATAGTGGTCAATCAATCAATAAGACAAAGGACTACATGAGTGTCCAATACACAAGTTGATAGGAGGTCCTCAAACAATTGCTCAAATTTCTCATCAACTAATCATCTATCCAACTACAATAAGCCCTAGTTCTAGGCATTGATCCAATATTGTGCCATTTACGCCTCTTCACAAAAGATCTGTAAGATAAACTATTTGTTGGGTTTAAGACTTAACAACAAATACACTAAAATATATATATCAAGCAAGGGGCACGCTGTATTTAAAATGAAGAAACCCTTGAAGGGGAAATTATATTCAAACAACTTGAGAAAGAGTTGATCTCTATGGATCCTCTTTCATTTGAAAGAATTGAAGATTGCTTGTCTTGTGTGAAATAAAGTTAGCTAAAATTGTGTGAATGCAGAAAATATTTTCCGAAAAAAGATGGATGACTCATAGAATTGATCTTGATGAATTTGAAGACACCCTACAATGTGTTTCGTTTGATGTTGCATACTAGTTGGACCTCTAGAAAAGATGATGGAAGGGATTATTCCTTCAAATCTTTCTATGGATTACCTATTAGGGAACAAGAAAATGTCTTGACGAAGGGAAAATTGAGGTCAAGTAACATACCCATTTGCTAAAGGGAAAATGTAGACGTATTATAGAGGAAGAGGTTGGCAATGCAGCCAGGAGAAAGAGCACAATTGCATTGACTAGAATGTTAAGAAGAAGCATAATGATCATGTTGAGCATGGTTGTCATTGATGACAAGCCATTAATGAAAAAGGAGTAATAAAGGTTGATGACATGGCAAGCATGACATGGTTGTTTTGGCATTGGAGACAATTCACAGTTGGTGTGTTCCTTGGAGCGCTAGGTGGTCCAAATGACCCATTCTGTGGTCATTTGTGGCTTGATGGGGTCATGAAGCCCACATGCATGATGATGAAACCCTTGAACAACATGTTGAAGCCCATTCCCACTTAGAAGCCCTTGATAAACAAGTCCTCTTGCACTTGATGATCACATATGTATTTGGTGGCTTGATGTACATGTCGTTGAAGCTTATGATAATTATGGATATGCATGATGTGGAAAAAATGTTTAACTAACTACTTGAAGATTTGACATGGCTAAAACTCCTTGACATTTGAACATGGCACACTTGGTGATGGTTTTATCTTGTTGAAGAGCCCTAAAGAGTGTGGTATTGTTACCCTCACCCTTTGGGTCCTTGGTGTCATTAATGAAATCCCTTGCTATGATGATCATAACTAATGAGTCAGTTGAAAAGTGAGGATGTGGAACTTGATTAAATAAAGACCTTGCAAATAGAACTAATGATGAAGTCGTCCCAACTTTAGAAAGAAATTCTTAATTATTAAATAAAATAACATTTGGAAGGTCGGCCTAGAAAAATACTTCATAAAAAATGTGTATAAATGAAAGATATCTTCCTCATTTCAGAGTGTAGAAAAAGTGGAAATTGAGCTTTGATTTTTGGATCAGCTACTGAGAAAATTCAGACCACTGTGGCAGCCGCAATAAGGTAAGCAGTCCACTGTGGAAAATGCAGGAGCAAGTATGATATTTTTTTTGGTAGCCACAATCAATTGAATTTTTGGATCCTTCTGTGCATTCAAGCTTTGAGGCAGCAGTGTGAGACAACCGCAGGGGTAAAATGCAGAAGTGAAACCATTTTATACTTTGAGTTCAGTGGTTTGCTGAGTTAGGTGTTGTCTGAATTTCGGTGACCTCACTGCTAAAAGACTGATCCTCTAGGGCATCTGAAATGCTTGAGACTGATCTTCATGCATAGATAAACACAACATCTTTTTGAAGACATTTAACATGTGATTGGGGTAGCCACAGTCACAATATTAAAGGAACTATTTCCCTAATCTCATGTTTGCAGCATATGATGAAATGTGAAGTTTGATAGCTCTGATTTGGATGAGGATGAAAAGGAAATATGCTACAGAATCAGACTTTGATCCAAGGCCATAGTTATGTTTGTAGTTCTTCATATTTTCTGGTTTTCATCTACAGAGGTCATAAAATTCTGAGACATTGAAAGACTAGCTACTCTGGAAGCAAAAATAATATTATACACTAGATGATGATTGATGGACAAAGACAAGTGAAGGGTATGATCCTTGAATGAATCAAAAACTTAACAAGCTACAAGCTTTATGACTTTGATGAGCAGACCTGTTGATGTCTGGACATGATTGAAAAGGATCTTTGATGACTGTGACAATAGTTGATGATATCATAGATGACTGAATAAGTTGACAACCTTGACAGTGACAGTTGAATTTATATAACAAGTGCAAGATAGAATACTGATAGCCACAACAGAAGCAACTTGACAATGACAACTGCAGTAGATAGACTTGATGATGACGTCAGATTGACTTGAAATAATTGATGACATGTGAAATGATTAATGTATTGTATCATTGTGATTGAGACAATGATCAATATGTGAAGGCAAGCTGCGTCTTGCATCTATTATTAGTTGGAGCTAAGAAAACCAGGTTGGGCCTTGGAATAGGAGTTGGTGCTCTTTGGTCAGTTGGTGCTGATGTAATCAGAAGATTGAAGTCTTCATTGTATTTTATATGAAATTATAAATAAAGTTTACTACATTTTTCTTGTAATGTGTCTATTATGATTTATGTTGATGACATGTAAATTCATGAATGTTGATGTAGCTTAATGTGAAATGATAAACTCTGTCTAAGTTTTGAGAAGTGAAAATTACTATAAGTGCTAGCACACTGATTCACCCCCCCTCTCAGTGTGCCATTGTGTTCAACAATTGGTATCAGAAAAGGCCTTCGACACAAGCCTTGCTAGTTTGAAGGAGATTCGTGGACACGAAATGGAAGGACACGCAAAATTATCAAATGAAGAGGTTCCAGTATTTGACTTGATAGATTACTTTGGATGGAGAAGCAATATGAAAGCTTATCTGAAGAAGTTTGGTGTCTGGGAGATTATGATCAATCCACCCATTCCGTCCAACAAGAAGACCAAGACAGCTGCACAAAAAGATGCCAAGAAGGACAATGACATTGCCTTGAAATTTCTTGTGGATGGACTTTCAAGCTTTGTCAAAGAGAGTGTAGGAGAACACACTTCAACCAAAGACCTATGGTTTAAACTGAAAAGTGAGTACCAAAGAAGAAACTAAGACATAAAGAAGGAAACATAAGCCAATCCCACTGAAGATGTGAATGTTGGCCCTGACCCAAGTTATGAAAATTTTGGATAAGTTAGTTTTGGGAGCTGCGAAGTCACAACGCAACGAAGCATAAGCAGAGTAAGAGGGCCAATTCTGTGAAGATATAGTGCTGCGAAGTGCCAACTCCGTGGAGAGGCAGCATGGCATAGTTTTGGAAGGAAAACGGTATAAATTCCGGCGAGATCGGTTGATGATTTGTTTTGGTTAAGATACTCTGAGATTCCCAGGAGGTGGGTAAGGAGTGGCAAAGAAGGAAAGCGACCGGTCACATGAGCAAAGGAAGCACTATGTGAACCGGGCACATGAAGCCATTAGAGAAGGAACAATGGGATGAAAGCGACCCGTCGGCATGTGTTCGACGGAGGGGTTGAAAGCGACATGACCACGCGCAGAAGGACAACCACGACGATGAAGTTGCTATCAGATTCTAATAGTTTTGGTTAGTGGGATAACCGCACTAGTTTTGGGTAACCTTAGGGTTTTTGGATGCCATGATTGTAATAGACGTGACCTAAGGGCACGATCTATAAAAGGGCATATTTTGTAAGGGAATGGGTTAGAGAGATGTTGATTAAGAATATTGTTGAATATTGATATCTTTTGAGAGACTGAACATTATAAAAAGGCTCTGCAGCTGTGTGCGCAGAGACCTACTGAGAGAGAAGAGAGTCTGCAGCTGAGTGCGCAAACTGGAACTATTGAACCCTTCCCATTGATAATATAATCAATAGTTCCTGTGAATGTAGCTCCCATCCTGGGGTTGAACCATGTTAAATTGCTGTGTTCTGTGTTTGCATCTGTGTATTTGCTTTTGATGAATGGTTCAGTTCTAGCTTATGAGTGAATGTATCTTTGCTTTCATATGTATTCTTAGTAAGAATAAATGATGGGAATAATACGTTAAGTGATGAAAATGTATGAATGAATGTTAAAGATACAAGTTCTTCTGAATGAGATGAATGCATGAGTATTGGGTAAACACTTAGCCGACGAAGTCTGTATAGTGCGATTCCTTGAAGCGCAGCACCGGAAGTGCACAATCGTTGCAGTTCATCATATTGTCTAAGTTTGCAAGGTTTACAGTTTAGATGTATGTGAATGTATAAGTTTACACTAAGTAAATCTCGTTGAATTAGTGTAAGTGTTGAAGAGGAAGCGTAGTATTCACTTGCACTATCCTGTCGATTAAGCATCTATTCCGAACCATGCAGTCCTTGGATGCGCGATAGCATAAGTATCAGCTGCGCAGTCCTCCAGTCCGCAGTGCAAGCCTTGTAGTGCGCTGCTAGTCTGTTGAAGCGCACATCACCCAGTTGTGGAAACCTGCTTCCACAACCTCCCCATAAACTTCGCCTTGGGTGATACCTTAGTCTGTTTGCAGACTGTTGCCGAAAGGGCCGTTGGAAAGGGGTTTTGTTGGTTCTCAGAACCATGCAGAACCTAGGTATATCTATTTTGGAATACTTAAAGAACATATATAGAGCCAATAGTGAAGCAAGAAGAAAAGGAGGTGCAAGCATCAAACATCAATGAAGGTAACGATCTTTTTGATTGTGGTGGCATTAATTGTGATGACTCTAAAGGTGATCTTGAAGATGTTAATAAATATTTTCTAGAACATCTTTTAAAGAACATTGATCTCAAATACAATCCGAGGCTTAAAAAGAAGATTTTGGGATCCTTCGAAAAAACCAAAAAAAGAATCTCAATAAGACAAGTTTACAAGATGAGCTAGAAGACAAAAATAATGAAATTGAAAGACTAAAGATTATACTCACCAGTCAAGGAGAGTCTAGTGAAGATTCAAAAAAGCTTGAAGAAACAAGGAAGGCTAATGTTGATTTGAAGATTCAACTTGAGGAAGCCAAAAGGATAAAATACGTTTTGAAGAACCAGTTGGATGAAAAAGAGAATATTTGTGAAAATATTGAAATGGAAGTTGTTAATCTCAGGAAGAAGAATAAAAAGTCAAGTACCTATGTCAAGTTTAACAATAAATCTGTCATCCTAGATGAGATCTTTGATTCTCAAAGATCACCTTATGATAGGATTGGCTTAGGCTATAACAAGGAAGCAGAAAACCATGAATATAGCTCAAAGAGTCCTAAGAATACTGAAGCAAGCTCATCATCCCCCAAGAGTGAAAACCAAGCTGCCTCTCATGTACCTACAAAAGACATTAGAAAATTTGGAGGACATCAAGGAGTTAGTCCTACTCCTGAAAGCAAGTTTAGAAGAAAGACATCCTCTAGGTGGACTCAGGCATCTAGGTATGAAAATAGTTTCAACGGTTATTGCTATTCATGTAATGATTTTGGTCACAAGGCTATGGATTGCAGATCTCATTTAAGAAGTGTTGGGCCTCCCAACAATATGGTTAAATGTTGGACATGCAACCGTGTTGGCCATATTGCTGCAAATTTTCATACCATAAAATGTTACAACTGTCATGGATTTGGTCACAAAGCCCAAGATTGTGCAAGTACAAGAAGACAGCCTATGATGAGTCCCTCGTATACATCAACAAGTAAATCCTATGAACCATGGAAGAAGAATAATGTAGGAAGAATTGAAGCTCAAAGGACAAGTGCTCAACGTCAATGACACTCCCAGGTATGGATGAAAAATAATACATTGTTAAACGTGAATGAAGTTGATCAGTGCAAAGAAGACCACTTCCATATGGAAATCCATGTTTGAGGTCTTTCAAAGACCTTGGAACACCTTGATTTCATTGATGTGGAGGATGGACTTGTTGGTAAATGATCGATACTCCAAGCAAGGAAACAGGTCCAAGGATTGTGGCATGTTGACAGGGGGAGCAATATTGTTAGCTTTTGTCATCAAGATAAATGAAAACAAATGAAATGTAGCAACGTGATGAGAGATGATAAGTGGAACCTACAGGGAAACCAAAATGCTGAAAAGTCACACAAGTCATATATGATCCTAGTTGTTATAAAGTAAAAAGTCCAAAAAGTCCATCTAAAGGTTTATATCGGGAGATAGTTGAGAAGACAAAGGTAGCAGTTTTTTTTCAACAAGCATACCAGGCATCCAAAGACACATCAAGATCATTTTTCACAAGACATTGATTCGGGTCCTCTCTCAAGACAGTAAAAAGGCTCCTCTGACTTTGGTTAATGAATGAAGATCAAACTTTTTTTGAAATTTCTAGCAATATATAATTTTAGTGATTCGAGGCAACCACAGAATTAAGACAAGAAGTGTCTCTCTAAGACAATCACAGGCCAAGGAAACAATTGGAACTATTGAAGCACCATACAATTGATAGAATATAAAAACAGTATTCTCATGCTTGGTCAAAACACTTACAACATTGTTTTCATAAAGCTCTTTTTCATATCCTTAGATATATAACACTGAATCAGTCAAGGAATCCTAAGGAAATGAAGGCTGTGAACATTTGATCTTGCTCTTAGATGAATGCATCCTTCGAAGCATTCATCAACTCATGAAATTTCTCAAGATTGCCACAAAGATTAAGGTTAAAAGAATGAGAGCCTCTCACTTAAAGAGATGTTTGATGGCTTAATGTAGCATCCAAATGAACATAAATAAGTCTTGAAAAGTAGTTGGGCTAAATAGATAAACATTGCAGAAGCTACTTGTGTACAAATCTGTTTGAGTCTTTTGAAGGGGCTATTGAATGACTGCTTAAAGAGACAAAGAACAAAAGGTGAGGGCACTAATTGAATGTGCAGAGTTTGGAAACCACAACAAAAGGTGAGGACTGAATTGAAACTGTAAATCCCAAAATTATTAAAAACTCCCTAAAAAAACCCTAATTTCTGAGTTTTGTCTATTTTGTAATTATTAGGTTTGATTATTTACAATTTTCTGAGTTTGTCAATATTATGTTAGCTTATATTTTGATAATTTATAGGTTAATTTTTAAGTCCTTTTTGTAAATTTTTAACTTACAAAAAAAACCTAAATTTTAAACCCTAAAATTATGAGTTTATTGCCCTAGCTGCAGAGGTTCCTAAACTACCCCACGACTTTCTCCCTCCTCCATTTCTCCCTTCTCATGTACTCGCTGCCCTCTTCTTCCAACCTGCTGCCCTATCCTGTTGCCCTTTTTTTCTTTGCTCCATCTAGAACTGTTGCTCTCCTTCCACGCTAGCCTCCTTCATCTACCATTCCTCCCTTTCTCCATACCTCTGCCCTATCCGTGGCCTTGCCCCATTAATCTTCTCGTTTACCCAACACAGGTCTTCCAATTTGGCAACCCTTGTGTGATCCTTCCTTGCCCTTCTTTACACACACAAAAACATAAAAGACAAGTTAGATAGTGGTGGTGTGATAAGGCACTTTTTTAGTCTTCTATTGCACATGTAGACCTGATTTAATGTAAACTTTACCACATATTTTACATACAGGACCACACTAAATTGATATTAATTTTTTGTAAGTGTATTGAGTGCTTTTAGACATTGATAAATGTATCATTCTCTTCATTGATTTTTGTTGTTATAATTACAGTCATATACAAATCTAAAGTTGCATTTGGAATTGGACTATTCCTGGTCTCCTGAATGACTGTGCTCGATTGACATTTGTTGGAAAATATTTAGAGCTGATATACATACTGATGAAAAGTGTCTTTGGGTGACCTAAATGATGATATTGTCTATTAGATGATAAAGAATATATACAATTGCAATAGAATTATAACCTATTACACTTAGCGAATAACACATCTTTGCATGATAAGTGTGGATGAATAATCTTTGCATATTGTTATAATACAAGCTTAATATTCTTGCGCATTTACTTGCTATATCTAATCGAATTTTGGTGAAGAGTTCCTATTTTCCATATATGATGATCCTTACATTTCATTGGTGAAGTTTCTATTGTCATCTAGCCACTATTGTTATTAACGAATGACTATCCATTTTATGATGATCATGGATTAGCTTCTCATTGGTATTTCTTTGATAACATACATTGCATAATTGGTTAATGGTTGGATAATGTTGCAATATAGTCTTTTGATCCAATATTGATTAATGCAATACATGCTTACACGTTTATATATTTCATTGAATGATCTAAGTGGATTATTGATTTTGATCATATCTTTTGCACCCATTGGCATTGATCATAATATTATTGACTCCATTTAGGCACTGGTCTAACTATAAGATCACATAGAATATAGTTGGTTGGTTGTTCTAGTGTCTTACAAGATTCCTTGAAGGATACTTCTCCTTGGAGGTTTCGGCTTCCGAAGAAGTTAGAACGGTGACCAAGGTGACATTGGGTCATTGATCTTACTTTTGATTACTAGGAATTAGCCCTGCTAATTTGCCCGGTAACAGGTTCAAGATACTAGCTTTGGATATGATTGACAAGGATGTCTTCAAGAAACACTTGTTGTTGATATCTGATTATATGACTTATATTGAGTTGGTTATCGAGATTTTTTTTTATCACTATATGAAGAACAACTGGGAATATTTTCATAATATGGTTTTATCTCTGATTTTGTCAAAGCATGCAAAGAAACCATTCTTCAAGCCTAACCTTAGGTTACTCAAAGACACAACCAAAGTTCTAATTTTGGCACTAAAGACAACCTTTTATAGAACAGACTTGTAAGGAGATTATGATTCAGACTTTGTAAAGAGTGGATTTTGTGAAGAAATTTGTGCAAACCCTTGTGAAAATCTTATGCTGCAAACTTTAAAGATGACATCTCAGTCTTATGAAAGCACTATGAGATGACAATATCAAGCAAAGACGTCAATATCATCATATTGAAGGCAATAATGAACATACCAACAAGATATCAGGGAGAGCTTAGTAAATGAAGAAGTCTACATGAAAGGGGGAGCAGACATCTCAGCTTGATCTCAAGTAGTATTAAAAAATATAATGTTTTTGGGCATTGTGAAGTTTTTGATGGCTAATAGTTTGGCCCTTTGACATTAATGTCAAAAGGAGAGAAATTTGAAGAAAAAATGAAGAGATTTTTCCATCAATGACAAAGGGGGAATTTGTTGAGCATGGTTTTCATTGATGACAAGCCATTAATGACAAAGGAGTAATAAAGGTTGATGACATGGCAAGCACGACATGGTTGTTTGGGCATTGGAGACCATTCACAGTGGGTGTGTGCGTTGGAGCACTAGGTGGTCCAAATGACTCATTTTATGGTCATTTGTGGCTTGATGGGGTCATGAATCCCAAACACATGATGATGAAACCCTTGAACAACATGTTGAAGCCCATGCCCACTTAGAAACCCTCGATAAACACTCGATAAACAAGTCCTCTTGCACTTGATGATCACATATGTATTTGGTGGCTTGTTGTACATGTTGTTGAAGCTTATGATAATTATGGATATGCATGATGTGGCAAAAATGTTTAACTAACTACTTGAAGATTTGACATGGCTAAAACTCCTTGACATGTTGAACATGGCACACTTGATGATGGTTTTTATCTTATTGAAGAAGCCCTAAAGAGTGTGGTATTGTTACCCTCACCCTTTGGGTCCTTGGCGTCGTTAATGAAATCCCTTGATATGATGATCATAACTAAGTCAGTTGAAAAATGAGGACGTGGAACTTCATTAAATAAACACCTTGCAAATAGAACTAATGATGAAGTCGACCCAACTTTAGAAATAAATTCTTAATTATTAAATAAAATAACATTTGGAAGGTCAGCCCAGAAAAATACTTCATAAAAAATGTGTATAAATGAAAGGTATCCGCCTCATTTCATAGTGTAGTGTTGATGACTCGAAGATCGCAGCATCAATCAGAAATGGATTCTCCCCGGTAGACTATCCCAATTAGATTGTCCACCATTTGGTATGGGGAATCCGTCCGGTTAGCGGTTCCGGCAACCGTGGGTTTGGAGATTTGCCCCAATTATACCGGTTATGGCCCGATCTACCGTTCTTTTTTATTTTATGGTTTAGAATGATATGCAAGTGCCTAGATTAATTTAATCTAAATGAAAGACTGGAAAAACAAATCTGTGTCTAAAACTGAAATAAATCTAAACTATCCCTGCAAGGAGCAAATTGTAAGTATGAGTAATGCGCTGAAAGAGTTATCTAAAATTCAACATACAACCATTAAATCTTAAATATAGATCCAAAGCAAAAGTAGGAGATATTAGATGATAGCTTCTAGTTCAGATATAACATATTCCATTACTCATGAAAGAGAGAATTCATTTGCACAGAGAGAAGTAAGATCATTCCATACAAAGAAATAATTCAAGACAGTAAAGAAAGATCTCACTGTAGAGTATAGAAGTCACAGGAATAATCCAACATGCATCTAATATCCATTTCCATGCAAAAGACGTCCTCTCCAGGCTCTTATTAGGTAGATTTTATTTTCTTGAAACAAGTGCAAGATAGCTCGTACAAGTTCAGAAAATTATTCCCCTGGCAAAAGTCCTTTACACTGCTTCCTAAACTTCTATTTATATTATTACAAAATGCCCTTTGGGCTGCCACCTGGCTCTTTACACTTGTCTCCTATAGACTTTTTCCCTTTTAATAAACAAAAATTGTGACCCTTTTCTTAAAACAGAAAATTCCCTAAAAAGAAAAGGACAACTGTCCAATGGCTCTACGCTTTAGACATATGAAGGCCAAAAAAAAAAAATAGGAATCAACGCCTTAGGATCAGCGTGTTCACTCTTGGGAAGGCGCTCCAGTTGGGAGAGAAGCACTCGGGCTGGCTGTTACTACTGCTGGTGCTGGGAGAGAAGCACTTGGACTGGTTGTTACTGCTGCTGCTTTCTTTTCCTCTTCTGCAATGTAACTGAACCAGACACCAGTGTCTCTGATAACTACATTTGCTGAGGAAGGGAGCAAGATTTTCTGGGAAGTCACATCTTTACTAAGTTCTACTCCAATACCCTGAATTTCTACAACTGCTGCTTGGTGGATTTCTTTAAGCAAATGGTTGTGTATTGATGACATCCCAATATAATGATGGAGATCATCAATGGATAAGACATCAATCTTCTTTACATATTCTGTTTGGATACCCAGTTCTTCCTTCAAGTCAGATAAACGTTGCTCTTTGCTCGAGAACTCATCAAGGGACTGAGGGAAATTCAACTTGCACTTATCATGCACTTCATGGATTTTTTGATAAAGACTGTTACTTTTATCCATTGTCCCTTGGATCTTAACCATTAGCTTAAGGCTACAGTTCCTGCAGAATTCCAAAAGGGCTATGTCTTCATTAAAACCATCTACAGATTTGAATGGGAGATGCTTGGGGAAATCAACCTTCCCTTCTCTCCATTCTATCTGGCTCAGGATGTTTGCTTTAACCCGAGTATATTTACCCTTAAACCTATTGGCCTCTGCATTAACTTCTTTTAATCTAACCATCATGGCTTTTAGCTTGCACACTTCCTCAGTAATCAGCTCCTGAGTGTCATGCATTTGTTTCAGGTTGCTACAGGAAAGATCATGGAAGGGAGACAAATCTATTGCTCTACTCTCTGCCTGCCCTAATTGCTCAACCAATGCCTGCTTATCTGCTTCTAGATGGGACACTCTAGCTTCTGCATCATTCTTTTCTGCTTCTAAAACTATCATTTGGACTGCCAGGTGATCCTTTTCTTCTTCTAAGTGGTTATACTTGTCTGACAATTCCTTATGCTCAACAAATAGGCGATTATACCTATTCAGTACGAGATCCCTGTAAGCCTGCTCATTAGCCACAGTATGTTGTAACATGCGAGCTCTCCTCTTTGTTGACTCAACTTCTCTAACTATATCGGCCACATTGTCCTGCGTTGCTTTTGCTGCTTCTACAGTGGCGGATGCCATAGCTAAGGGAGCCTTATTTGTATTTTGCATTACTGTGGTCTCCCGCCGGGTAACAATATCTTCTTCGAAGAGTCTCTTTATCCTCTCTTCCGATTTTAGGACCACTGCCTTTCTCTTCTTATCATACACAAATTCATCCCATCAAGACACCGTATGCTCTTCTGATGGAGTGTAAGGGACGATTGGGAGGTCTATTATATTTATTTCTGCTTCTGCGGGTGGGGTATGAACTACTTGAGCTGAATCTGTTCCCACATTTTGGGTATCGGAGACACCTGCTTGCGCTGTGTCCGCCTCCACATTTTGGGCGCCGGAGACACCTGCTTGAGATATGTTTATTTCCATATCCTGGGTGCCGGAGCCACCTACCTGGGCATCTTCAGCTGTCTTGAGTTCTTCTTCCGTCTTTTTCCCCACTTCAGCTCGTTTCCCTCTCTCTTCTTCTTCAGCTTGTGGCTGATTTTCATTTTCTTCCATCTGCTTCGCGTCTTCTGCTTCTTTCTGCAGCCTTGCATCTTCTGCTTCTTTTTGCTGCTGGGATTCCTCAACTTCTTTCTGCAATCTTTCATTTTCTGCTTCTTGCTGTAACTTTGCAACTTCAGCTTCTTGCTGCAACTTTGCAACTTCAGCTTCTTGCTGCAACCTTGCTTCCTCTTTCAGCCTTTGCTCTTCTTGGGATCGGGCATCAGTTGCTTCTTTCTCTTTCTGCAGGCTAGCTTTTTGTGCCGCGGTAGAGCTAGAGCTTGCTCCACTGCCTTGACGACAAATCTGCAACTCAGTCATGTTGCTGATGCCCCTGAATGCCTTTTCCTCAACATCATAATAATGAGCATAAATTTCTTTGCAATGCTCGGCAACTTTCCCTTGCCTATCATTTCTATGGAAAATTATTTCACCGAAGTGGAAAGCTTTCAACTCTTGAACAAACTCCTCAGCTGATGCAACCCCTGAGAATTTGTAGGCTCCTATGCAGAAGGGTAAAGGAGGGAAAGAAGCCTTATGCTGCTTGTTAAGCACCGCTCCGATTCCATCTAGGAAAATTTGTCTCACTGCTTCCTTGAGGACTACATAGTCAGTAGCGTACTTTGGAAAAATGTATGGCGCTTTGGTCCCTCCAAACATCCTGATGTAGGTGCCCTGCTCTGAGAAATAAAAATATCCATAGTTTTCCAGGATCTCCATGGCATTTTCTGACAGACAGTTGGGATCTTCCTTGAATATCTGCTCATATAGAGGCATGATGAACTCCTCGCAGATGAGCTTATAGCTAGCTCTGTAATTTTGAGCCCACATTATATTGTAAGCAGTGTAGACCGGGGTGTTGGGTTTATCCCATGTGCAACCTAAGCTGGGGAAAGATAGCTTGGCCAAAACACAGTCAATGAGATAGGAAGACATGTAAAATTCTGACTTTTTTAAGGCCAGACCTTCTCTTGCAGCAGCCACTATGGATGCCAAACTATCCGAAAGGATAGTAGCCCAATCAAACGCAGTCCCTTTGAATGCTACGAAGTGGATGATGGGAGCCCACTGTATCCTGTATACAGTGCCATCGGGCATGCCGAAAATTCTGCATAGCATCAGGGCGATTAACCTAAAAGGAGGTCTTAGGTTCTGAACATCGTATTCATCATTACCTCTCTTTCTTAAGTGCTTGCCTGCGATCAATAATTTTTTGGCCATCTCAATATTGTTCATCTGGCCCAACCATTCATCACTTAGAGCTTGCTGGGGACGTGAGAATTTATAGGCTACAGCAATATACGCTGGGTGGAATGAGGCGATGGCCTCTCCCCTGCTGTCATGTAATAGACTTGTCTCTGCGTTAGCATGTTCCAGTATCCACCCGATCACTTCAGAACATGGGAACAATTCCGGGCGGGTAGAAGCCCTAGCTATGCCTGAAGTTCTGATGTTGCGGTAGATCTGCTCTTCTTCCACTAATGCATATGGGATATCCTGGTCCCTAATCATCCTGTAAATATTGCCCCAACGGACTTCGGGAGGAATTCCGGTGGTACACTTAGTATCTTGGAACATAGTTTCAGTCCTAAGTGGCACTGGCTCTAGTTCCATAACTTTAGCTTTCTTTCTACCACCTTTTGGCATCCTGGCTTATCCCTGCTAGCAACCAAATACAAGTCACTATAAGAATGTACAACCTGTTATGAGATTTTAACAAAGAGAAGGACCAATTCAACATGCTAATGAGAAATATAGACAAATTATGAAGCTGCATGTTGGGGAAGCAAAATAAATCACTCCAAACAAAAAATATGGTTCTGAGACTTGATTAAGGAGTCAAAGTTTGGAATGCTTCCGAAAAGGTAAGCATATGGCATGGAAACAACCTGCTTCCCGCCTAGCCCTAGGAGATAGGGTATCCTTCATCATTGCACTTCTAATGGTCAATGGCAGGTGAGCCTGGAGTGAAGCAATCTTATGATGAAATAAGAGACTGCTTTCCACATTCATCAAAAGGTGAGGGGTTCAGCCGACCACTACTGTTATTAATAACATTTACGAGACGTTGTGTGGCTGGTACGAAGTTTGAATGAGGGTGACAATGCCTGGAATGCGGCCGGTGAAAAACTCGGGTGGTCATAGCTATGGCTTTTATCCTGTAGAAATGAGGCACCTATGGGGCTACGGCGGCCTTAAAAAACAAAAATAACGACATATGCAACCAATGTCTATCGGCCACGTTATGGACGGGAAGACCCCCAAAAAAAACTTGAGGTGGAGATGAGACAGAAAGAGCGGTTAAAAAACCTACCTGGCGATGAGATAGTGGCTAAGTGAGGTGGACGTGGTCGTGGATGAGTTGAGCTGAAGCGGTCCTGCGCGGTCTTCTCAACGGCGTTTGTTTGAACGAAAACTAACAATGTGTTCAACCAAACCTCCACCGTCCTTTTAAAAAGGCTAGACACATGCGGCATTAAACCGGTTGGTGGTGCCATTAAATGGGGTTTTAATTTCTTGTACGGCGTGGTCATTTCAATCCGTCTCGGCATTTGTGCGCGACCGTCACTTGCGAGGCGGACTTACGAGTTTCACCCTCAATTACGGAACGTTATGGTGAACTGCCTCGGCGTTTCGGAAGAGATTGGCATATCCTTCCGAAATGCAACCTTTGGAAACTTGTTGCGAGCGGTTTCACTGAGTTGTCCCGCAGTTTCGGGAGAACATTGGATTTCTATCCACAATTTCGATGGAGATATGCCAATTGCTTCCGCAATTGCGGAACAATTTTGCAAAGGTTCCCGCCGTTTCGGGAGGCTTTCCTGAATGGCTCTCGGGAAAAGAACTCGATCGCTTCCGCAGTTTCGGAAGGGAAACCTAAAAGGTTCCGCCGTTTCGGAAAGGATTGGCGAATGGCTCCCACAAGTCGAGAGAGATGCTTAAGTTCTTTCCAAAAGTGCTCCGTGAGGTTTCGGAAGGAAAACCTAAACGCTTCCACAGTTTCGATAAAAACGGTAAGTCTTTCCGCGGAGTTTCGGGAGAGAAATGCGAATGGCTTCCGCAGTTTCGGAAGGGAAACTCGACTAGTTCCGCCGTTTCGGGAGGCTTTCTCAAATGGTTCCGCAACTTCAATAAAAAATCTAAGTCTTTCCGCGGAGTTTCGGGAGAGAAATGCGAATGGCTTCTGCAGTTTCGGAAGGGAAGCCTGAATGGTTCCGCTTTTCTGAAGAGATTTCTGAATGGCTCCCGCAATTTCGAGAGGAATACTTTCCGCGGTTTCGGGAGACAAACTTGGATGCTTCAGCAGCTTCGGGGGAATTTCATGAATTTAATCTTTAGAAGAAAACTTGAAATTTTCAAAGCAGAAACTTCAGTTGAAAAAAAAAACTAAGTAAAAAGGAGATTTATCCTCTTAAGCCAGTCTTTCTAGAAAAAATAAAAGGAGGGGCCCCAATATGTACAATTTTTTTTTGGGGGGGATGTTGCTGCAACAACAATTGGCGAGTCGCTAGCGAACACAGATATCTGAAAAATTCATCTCCATGATATGAAACCTTATTAAAAGACATCCATCTTATATGCAATATTCAACTGAGTACTTGAATCTCGGTGAAGGAAGAAGGCACTTTATCTGCTAGCCATTGGGGAAAGGGGAGCTTTGACAGAGACATCTTTAAAACTCTCAAAGGGCCAACATATGGGATTCATTTTAGAAGATTCATCTTTCAGATGGCTACTGCTATCGGACTCCACAATATTTGCAACACTTTCTCATGGACATTATTGCTTTTGTTCCTCATTCCCATGCCGCTTGCATCCTTTTGGATGTTTATACTTTTGAAAGTTTTGCTGTTTGAGCCTTTCAGAAATATTTTCTTTAGACATGATCTTTGATTTAGGTTCATCAATCCATAATGTCCTTTTGTGTGAGTGAGAGATTTTATTGGTTTGATCAAGCCTCACGGACGGAGAGGAGCCTATTTTGAGCTGAGTATTTTTAGACAGCCTTCTTGACTTTACAAGCTTTTGCTTTTGTCTCAGCCATGCTTCAATTGAGGCGAGAATCTCTGGAAAACAGACCCTTGAGTATAAGCCATTTTGGCTGTTAAATTTGCAGCATGGAGTCATTTCAATACCCTATGCCCTCGGGATGTGCTACTTTCCATGGGTCCAACTTCAATAACCTTCTTGAGATGCCTTTAAGTGTGAGAGTGGGTGGAGCCCAAAGATAGTAATAAAGATAGTCATAGATCTCAGCTATTTAGACAAGATTAGTGTGACTAGCAGAGTAGGCTTCCTTCCTTCTGAAAAAGCTCAACAAGAGCACAATACATAGATAAACTTTCATTCGAGCATAGTTCCGGACTCATGGGTTGTGAGATTTATTTGAGAGACATATCTTGATGAGAAACTCAACCGCAGGGGCTTTCAGAAAACAAACTTGGTGCAAAGGTTCAAATGACAAGAAAAGAAACAAAATGGCTGAAAAATAATGAAAACAAAAGGATAAAGCAACATAAAAGAAAAATTTATTTATGTACAGAAAGTCTCAGTGAGACTATGCAAAGAATTGTTTCAGGGCGAGGCCATTGAGAGGAAGGGTTACTTCTTCTCCCTCGAGGTCTGTCAATTTATAAGTGGATGGGCCTATCTTTGCCGAAATTAGGTAAGGGCCTATCCATAGATGTTGGAATTTCGTGTGCATCCCTTTGCCTTCATGATTGTGATCTCATTTTAGGACTAAGTCCCCAACTTCAAAACTTCTTTTACTGGAATTCCTCTTATCGAACCATCTCTTGACTATGTCTTGGTGCTAATGGAATCAGCTTTAGCTTTCTGTCGGGCTTCTTCAAGTTGAAGCAGGGTATTGATCCTGGATTGTAAGGCTTGGCTACCAGACCCTCGAGAGGCCTGGGATAACTGTAAGGATGGGAGCAAGATATTGGGGGGAAGGATGGCTTCTTTGCCATAGACAAGAGTGAAAGGGGAAACCCCTAATGCATTCTTTGGAGTCACTCTGTCTGCCCATAAGGCGTTTGGGAGAGCTATATGCCAACTTCGCTGATTTTCTATCATAGTTTTCTTGAGAATTCGAATGAGGTTTTTGTTTGAAGATTCAGCTAATCCGTTTCCTTGAGGGTAATAATTGGCTGAATAGTGCAACTTGATCCCCCATTCATAAACAAATTCATTTATCTTGAAAGACAAAAAATAGGGAGCATTATAAAAAACAAGGGAAATTGGAACCCCAAACATAGTTATGATGTTCTCTTTCAAGAAGCTGGTAACCGCGTCTTCATTGATCTAGTGCAACGGGATAGCCTCCGTCCATCTAGTGAAGTAGTCGGTAGCCATCAGGATGTATCGATGTTGCAAAGAAGAATTTGGATTTATCTCTCTGATAACACCTATACCCCATTGCTCAAAAGACTCAGAGATAATAACCGGCTGCAAGGGTCTTGCTGCCTTAGATAATTTCCCAACACTTCTTTGGCATACATCACAGTTTCGTGCATACGTATGGGCATCTCGGAACAGAGTGGGCCAATAATATCCAACTCTAAGTATCTTGTGTGTTGTTGTCTCCCCTGAATAATGTCCACCAGTGGGGCCATCGTGTAGTTCTTTAACAACTTTACTTGCATCTTCCTTTTCTAGACATCTAAGGAAAACTCCATCATAATTATTTTTGAACAGTATCCCATCAATGATTTTGTAATATCCCTTTTTCAAATTTTATTAAAATGCCAATTTTTCAACTTTTTCCCCAATTTCGACCTTTGACTAGTTTAACTGTTTTGACCTCCAAATCATCCCAAATGCTCCCAAATCTTCTGTATGAGTGTATTAATGGTATTTAGACTTGAATATCAGGTTCAGGGATGTTTTATGGACCTCCAAATACTGCTGCAAACTTGATTTGTATTCTGATCAATATAGGTAATTTTGACTAGTAATTTGTGCATCAAATCCCCCCCGGGTAACACTGAAAATGGCCTTCCAAATGCCTCCAAACTCCCACAAATTTATGAAAATAGGTATATAATGTGTTAAGTATGTTATTGAGGTCTCATATGCACCATTAATTGATTTTTACTACTGTTATAACTCTCTCACATTCAACAGCAAAAACCCCCAATTCGACCCTTGGGGAAATGGCACTATTTCATCTCCCAATACAACTAAACTGAGTAAAAATGCTTCAAATGCTTAAGTACAGTACATGAAACTTGTAGAAGACATCCATGGCATTATATTGATCACAAATATATCATAGAATCATCCATCCATTCGAAATAATCAACATTATAGTGTCATACATCAATGCATTGGGGAAATGGACATTGTTTGCTCATTAATCAATAGTTTTGCATACAACCAGTGGGTATTTCGACCTGAGACTTTCTGAATATGAAGAACAGAGGATATGAAGCTATTACAATCATAAATATATAATGAGAAGCTCTCTCAAGAAGCACAAGTGCTCACCAAAAACGCCCTCCCTCAAGGAGCATGAATATGCCTTCAAAACTGGAAACGGTGGAGAGAAAGTGCTGCACTAAACCAAACCATGAAACTTCCTGTAGCTGATACCTGCAAATACAAACTCCATTAAAGCACCATGAAAGACCTGAGTGGCCTCTCCAAACACCAACTTGGATGGGAATCTTTCACCCTCGAAATTGGCTAAGGCAAGAAACTAGTCATCCACTAGCTCTCTCTTCACAAATGCAATTTTTCTCAAATCATCAAAAGCCATTCTCATACTTGATTTCTACATTTTATAACCAACATTAGCCTTCAAGGGGTCGAAATCCTCTCAATAGATTCAATAATTTTCCATTTAGGAAATATTCCTCATTTGCCACTTGTCTCATAGTTCCAACCTTCCATCTTCTCCCAAATTCGAATTTGAGTCTCTTTGGATTCCTCCAACTCCATGAGCGCCTTCCTTGAGCCTATTTTTGGGGCTGACATGTCATAATGGTCAGGTGTAAGAAGTCAGGTCTGAATTTTGTCATAAATGTCATAGATGCTTCATTATTGTTGTCATAAAACTAGGGAATCTAGCCCAAGTGTCCACTAGTCTCCAATTTGACTCTTCCTCTCCCTTGGAGGTTACTATTCCATCCCATTTCGACCTAAGATGCTCAATGCCATGTGTTATGACTTACCAACTCACCCAAGAGTGTTCACCTTCCCATGAATTCGAATTGGCAAGAGAGAGCTGCCATGTGTCATTGAAAAATCAAGCTAGTGTGGGTCCCACCACCTCCATATGTCTCCAAAACCACTTGCCACCTAGAATTTCTCTTGAATTTATTTATTCATAATATTTATTAAATACTTGAACCCTTCTAATGTCTAAATATCATTTATCAGCTTCCTTATTACCATCCCACATGTTCCCATCCAACCTAGGAAACTAGTAGGATTGATGGGATTGTCTTACTATGCACTTATTTGAATGGGGACATTACAATCCTCCCCACCCAAGATTGCTTGTCCTCAAGCAATTTCAAATTTGGATGCTGCAAAATCTTCTCCTCTTCCCATGTGGCATCTTCATTTGGTAAGTCTTTCCATTGCACTAAATATTCTTTGATGATTCTACTCCTCAACCTTCTTTCCCGTGTCTTCAAAATCTTTTCCGGAACAAGTGTGAGCTGACCTTCATCATCCAAAGGAGGAAGTATTTCTGAAGTGATGATTTGCTGACCAAGAGCTTTCTTAAGACAAGAAACATGAAATACATTGTGGATTTTACTCCCTTCCGGAAGTTCTAGTTCATATGCTACTTCTCCAACCTTCCGCACTACCTTGTATGGCCCATAGTACCTTGGTTTTAATTTTTCTGCTCCATTCTTTTTGAGAGATGTTTGTTTATAGGGCTGCAACCTTAAATACACTAAATCATTGACTTGAAAGGTTCTCTCTTCTCTATGTCTATCAGCATATTGTTTTTGCTGATTTTGAGCAACCTGCAAATTGTCTTTCAAGAGCTTTAAAATTTCTTGGCTCTCTTCCACCCAACCTTTAGCCTTTGGGGCTCTACTATCACCAAATATAATGTCAGCAAATGTAAGTGCATCATAACCATATAATGCTTTGAAAGGAGACATTCCTATTGACATATGATAAGTGGTGTTGTAGCAAAACTCACCCAAGTGTAGCCATTTTGCCCATGCTTTTTGCTGCCCTCCCACATAGTTTCTTAGGTATCCTTCTAACCATTGGTTTACCCTCTCTGTTTGTCCATCAGTTTGTGGATGATAGCTAGTACTTGGAGTCAATTGAGTGCCTACCAATCTAAAAATTTCTTTCCAAAAAGCACCCATGAATCTACTATCTCTATCACTGACAATGCTCTTGGGAAGCCCATGCAATCTGAAGATTTCTTTGAAAAAAATATCAGCCACTTGTGCAGCACTAAAAGATGATGTAACAGCAAAAAAATGAGCAAATTTTGTCAACCTATCAACTACCACATAGATACAATCCTTACCCAAGGATTTAGGCAATCCGGTGATGAAATCCATGGAAATACTGTCCCATTTTTGCTCCGGAATGGGCAATGGTTGTAATAGGCCGGCTGGACATGTAAGTTATGATTTGTTTTGTTGACATGCTTTACATTCATTCACATACTTCTGAACATCTTCCTTCAGCCCCTTCCAAAAAAATCTTTGCCTCAACTGTCTATAAGTTTTGAAGATCCCCGGATGGCCCGCTAGTGGGGAATCATGTGCTTCTTGCAAAATTCGGTACTTGAGCTTGGAGTTATGAACTAAATAAATTCTTCCCTTATAATATATCAGCCCATTCAAAATCCTATAATTATCATCCCCTTTGATTCCATCCAACACATCACAAGCAAATTTGTCTTTGGCATATTCAACTAGTAGCATGTTTTTCCAATCCTTGGCAATATCCATGAGAGAAAAAGAAGGCCTTCTTGACAAAGCATCTGCTACTATATTATTCTTTCCTTTGACATATTCAATATCAAAATCATAAGCTTGAATCTTGCTTACCCACTTTTGTTGCCTTTCATTTAGATCTTTTTGGGTGAGAAAGTGTCTTAGACTATTGTGGTCAGTTTTCACCACAAACTTGCTGCCCACCAAGTATTGTCTGAATTTGGCCAATGCATGCATAATGGCCAACATTTCTTTATCATAAATGGAGTAAAGTTTTTCATGAAGCTGGAACTTTCTGCTCTCAAAGGCTATGGGGTGTTGGCCTTGCTTTAGGACAGCCCCTATTCCTCCACCTGAAGCATCACATTCCACAACAAAAGGTTTAGTAAAATCAGGAAGTGCAAGTATGGGACAACTACTCATTACCTCTTTCATTTTTTGGAAGGCCTTTTCAGCCTCTTCATCCCACTTGAAAGCATCCTTCTTAGTCAAATCAGTGAGTGGAGAAGTCAACTTGGAGAATCCTTTCACAAATTTTCTGTAGTAGGTGCATATGCCAATAAAGCCTCTCAATTCGGTAATATTTTTTGGTGATGGCCATTCCAAGATAGCCCTGATTTTTTCCATGTGTACCTTCACTCCTTCTTGCCCAATAATGTGCCCAAGATACAGTAGTTCTTTCATTCCAAATTCACATTTTGATAATTTAGCAAATAAGGACTCTTCTTGCAAGATTTTCAACACAATCTCTAACTGCTGCAAATGCTCTTCCCATGTTTTACTGTAAATGAGAATATCATCAAAGAAAACCAAAACAAACCTTCTTAGTTGCTTGCAAAATATCCTATTCATACATGCTTGAAAGGTGGCTGGAGCATTTGTTAACCCAAAAGGCATGACAAGAAATTCAAAGTGGCCAAAATGACATCGAAAAGCGGTCTTTTGCACATCTTCATCTTTCATTCGAATTTGGTGATACCCTGATCTAAGGTCAATTTTTGAGAAGTATTTGGCCCCATGCAGCTCATCCATGAGCTCATCAATCCTAGGAATAGGATACCTATTCTTTATAGTCTTTTTGTTCAAGGCTCTAAAATCTATGCACATTCTCAATGTTCCATCTTTTTTCTTCACTAGCACAACTGAAGAAGCATAAGGGCTAGAGCTTGGTCTAATGAGTCCCAACTCTAGGAGTTCTTGGATAGCTTTTTCAATCTCATCTCTAAACCTTTTAGGATGTCTATAAGGTGGTATCTGAATGGGTGAAGTACCCTCTTCCAAAACAATACTGTGCTCAACCCCCCTATCCAGTGGCCTACCATGTGGAAGGTCTCTAAAAACCTTTTCATATTTTTGCAAGAGTCTCTCTATCTCCTTTGGGTGTTTGACAATATTTATAGTTGGCTTGGGAGATGTAATATGACATTCAGCAGCCCATTCTATATCCCCATGCCTCAATATAGATCTCATGCTATTGCAAGTCACTACTTGATTTGGATAAGTGTGTTGCCCTCTCACAACTCTTTGTACTCCTTTTGAATCTTGGAATTTCATTTCGGGAATTTGATAATTTACTGTATGCTCTCCTATTGAATACAACCATTGCACTCCCAAAACCACATTAGTATCAGCAACATCAACCACATAAAAACTATCAACAAAAGTATAGTTACCTACGGTGACTTGCAGCTTTGGAACCCATGTTTTGCATTGCATTGTGTTGTGACCGGGAATGACAACTGTGAAGCCATCAAATGGTTCAATAGGTATCTTTCTTTTCTCTACCATCTCTGCATCAATGAAGTTATGAGTGGCTCCTCCATCTACCAAAACTGAAGTTCTTTGTCCTTGTACCACACCTTTGCAGCGGATAGTATGATAGCGAGGTACTGCTGAAAGCACTGCCATTCTTGCTTTGTCCGGTGAAGGCTGATTTTCTTCTTGTCTTTCCTCTTCTACTGCTGTCTCATATGCCTCTTCTTGATCTGAAATATGTCCATCTTCATCCATGCCCCCATCATACCCCTCATTATCAGAAAATACTTCTATGTATTGAGCCTTTCCTTTGGTACATTTGTGCCCCGGTGTCCATGGTTGGAAGCATGTGAAGCATAGTTTCTTTTTTCTAAGTTCATCCCTGTTTAGTCCCTCTTTTTTATTCCTCTCAAATGACTCTCTTTGCCAAGGTTTCTTATCATATCCATCCCTTTGCCAAGGTTTCTTTTCAAATTTATAGCTAGGCTTAGGAGGAAATCTCGTTCTAGGAAGCACATTCTGGAGATCCCTAGTCAAGCTCATTGCATCTTTTAATGTAGTTGGCTTGTGGGCTTTGACCAAACCTCTTAAGGGTTCAGCCAAACCTTCAGTGAACAGCAATACTAATCTTCCCATAGATACATCAGCCACCTTGACTGATAATTTTTGAAAGTCCAACATATATTCAGTAGGGGACCCAGTTTGCTTCAATTGAGCTAGTTCTTTGAAAGGCAATTCTGGATCTTTTTGTTCAAATCTTTCTAGTACCCTGTCAACAAATTCTCCATATGTTTTAACCTGATTATGACCCAAGGTTTTCAGCCCATGAAACCACCATTCATTGGCATCTCCTTCCAAATGCAAAATGGCCATTTTTAATGCATCCTCTTCCAACATAGGATTCAGCTGAAAATATACATCCAATTTTTGCACCCAAGTGTTAGCAGAATTTTGAGAAGAACCATCAAAAGTAGGAAGTGACATTTTTCCAATAGCACTATTTAATTCTTTGTTTTGGAATGGACTCCTATTGTCTCCCTTCCTATTAATCTTTTGCATAGCATCAATGTAGTCACTGAGTGGTACACCTCTTTTACACTCTTCATTCAAATCATTCCAATCATTTACTAGTTTCTTGTAATCCAATGCAAGATTGGGCTCTTCTTTGGGTGTGAGAAATTTAGGTGCAGTATGCCTTTGTGTGCTTTGAAATTCATCAGGTCTATTATGAGGTCCTGTACTTGAGAAAATATGCTCATTCCCTTTCATCTTTTCCCCTGAGTGTGAACCGCTATTATCTCCTATTATCCCTTTGCTTTGAAGCTGGCTAATCAACAATTCAAATCCTTGCAACAATTTATCACCTATCCTATCCATGTTTGCTGAAAGTTTAGAGAAACATGGATCTAAGGTTGCAATAAGTTCCTCCTTATGTTTTAATTTGTCATCCTCCCCTCTACCCATGGTTTCAGCAAAAGACTCCTCTTCTTCTACTACCTCTTCTTCAACAAAAACCTCTTCAACTACTGGTTCAAAGGGTGGTGGATTATTCTTTTGACTTCTTGTTAGGACCATCAGGTGCCAAGAACATGCTCTGATACCACTTGTAATATCCCTTTTTCAAATTTTATTAAAATGCCAATTTTTCAACTTTTTCCCCAATTTCGACCTTTGACTAGTTTAACTGTTTTGACCTCCAAATCATCCCAAATGCTCCCAAATCTTCTGTATGAGTGTATTAATGGTATTTAGACTTGAATATCAGGTTCAGGGATGTTTTATGGACCTCCAAATACTGCTGCAAACTTGATTTGTATTCTGATCAATATAGGTAATTTTGACTAGTAATTTGTGCATCAAATCCCCCCCGGGTAACACTGAAAATGGCCTTCCAAATGCCTCCAAACTCCCACAAATTTATGAAAAGAGGTATATAATGTGTTAAGTATGTTATTGAGGTCTCATATGCACCATTAATTGATTTTTACTACTGTTATAACTCTCTCACATTCAACAGCAAAAACCCCCAATTCGACCCTTGGGGAAATGGCACTATTTCATCTCCCAATACAACTAAACTGAGTAAAAATGCTTCAAATGCTCAAGTACAGTACATGAAACTTGTAGAAGACATCCATGGCATTATATTGATCACAAATATATCATAGAATCATACATCCATTCGAAATAATCAACATTATAGTGTCATACATCAATGCATTGGGGAAATGGACATTGTTTGCTCATTAATCAATAGTTTTGCATACAACCAGTGGGTATTTCGACCTGAGACTTTCTGAATATGAAGAACAGAGGATATGAAGCTATTACAATCATAAATATATAATGAGAAGCTCTCTCAAGAAGCACAAGTGCTCACCAAAAACGCCCTCCCTCAAGGAGCATGAATATGCCTTCAAAACTGGAAACGGTGGAGAGAAAGTGCTGCACTAAACCAAACCATGAAACTTCCTGTAGCTGATACCTGCAAATACAAACTCCATTAAAGCACCATGAAAGACCTGAGTGGCCTCTCCAAACACCAACTTGGATGGGAATCTTTCACCCTCGAAATTGGCTAAGGCAAGAAACTAGTCATCCACTAGCTCTCTCTTCACAAATGCAATTTTTCTCAAATCATCAAAAGCCATTCTCATACTTGATTTCTACATTTTATAACCAACATTAGCCTTCAAGGGGTCGAAATCCTCTCAATAGATTCAATAATTTTCTATTTAGGAAATATTCCTCATTTGCCACTTGTCTCCTAGTTCCAACCTTCCATCTTCTCCCAAATTCGAATTTGAGTCTCTTTGGATTCCTCCAACTCCATGAGCGCCTTCCTTGAGCCTATTTTTGGGGCTGACATGTCATAATGGTCAGGTGTAAGAAGTCAGGTCTGAATTTTGTCATAAATGTCATAGATGCTTCATTATTGTTGTCATAAAACTAGGGAATCTAGCCCAAGTGTCCACTAGTCTCCAATTTGACTCTTCCTCTCCCTTGGAGGTTACTATTCCATCCCATTTCGACCTAAGATGCTCAATGCCATGTGTTATGACTTACCAACTCACCCAAGAGTGTTCACCTTCCCATGAATTCGAATTGGCAAGAGAGAGCTGCCATGTGTCATTGAAAAATCAAGCTAGTGTGGGTCCCACCACCTCCATATGTCTCCAAAACCACTTGCCACCTAGAATTTCTCTTGAATTTATTTATTCATAATATTTATTAAATACTTGAACCCTTCTAATTTCTAAATATCATTTATCAGCTTCCTTATTACCATCCCACATGTTCCCATCCAACCTAGGAAACTAGTAGGATTGATGGGATTGTCTTACTATGCACTTATTTGAATGGGGACATTACAGATTTGATAAGGTGCTGATTTCAAACGGAGTGCCCTTCTTTGCTTAGAGTTCCAGTGCTCAGGTAGGTGTCCTTGATGCAAATAATGCACCAAATATCGATACCATGACTGAGGTGTTGTGAAGATAGGACATACCTCAACTAGGTTTAGCTCAGCCTCATTCTTCCAATGTTGTTCTTCATCAGTCGAGTTTCCCGTAAGCAATTTGCACAAGCCTTGTCCTTTGATGATAGTGGCCGGTTTAAATTCTAAGTCATATTCTTGAAGAGCTGTGACCCAGTTTCCCCTCCTTTCTCCTAGTTCCTTTTGAATGAAGAGAGATCTAACAGCTGGGTGGGGAACTATAACTTTAGTTCTGTTCTTAAGAATATATGGCCTGAACTATTTGACTGCTTTGAAGACAGCATATGCATGCTTGTCAACCACGGGATAGTTCAGCTTAGCCCCTTGCAGACCAGTGCTCATAAACGAGATTGGGTATTCGTCTCCTGGCTCCACCTTTTGCGTGAGTACAGCTGCGAGGGAGTCATCTGAAGCAAAGGTATACAGGATAAAATCCTTATCAAAATCTGGGCTTCTTAAGGAAGGAGCCTTAGCTATAGCTGCCTTAATATCTCTATAAGCATCATTTTCTAAATCTATCCACTTGAACTGTATGCTTTTTTAAACCATCTATTGCAATGATTTAACAATTTGTGCGAAATTTGGAACAAATCTTCGGACGAAATTGATAGTACCCATAAAGGACTGCATAGATTTCTTGTTATAAGGCATTGGAATTTTATTGATTGCTTTTACTCTTTCCTGATCTATTGAGACTCCTCCTTTGGAAATGATATGACCCAAGAGTTTACCTTCGGGAACAACGAACACACTCTTCTTGGGATTTAATGAAATACCATATTTTCGACAACGATCAAAGATATGCTTCAAATGGACAACATGATCTTCCCTTTTCTTTGAAAAAACTGTCACATCATCTAAGTAGACAACAACACATTGCCCACCCAATCCTCGGAAGGCGATATCCATTGCTCGTTGGAATGTAGCTCCTGCATTTATCAGACCAAAAGGCATCCTTCTATATGCGAAAGTTCCCCACTTAGTGCAGAAAGTAGTCTTAAGACGAACTTCTTCAGCTACTAATACCTGATTGTAGCCAGAGAAACCATCGAGAAGAGAAAATAGCTCAGATCCCGACACCATTTGAAGGATTTGTTCCATTGAAGGGACGGGGTAGTTGTCTTTATCCGAAGCTCTGTTTAAATTTCTGAAGTCTACACATAGTCTTATCTCTCCTGACTTCTTTCTTACGGGAACTAAGTTAGCAACCCACTCAGAATGTCGGACCTTAAAGATTATTTTAGCGTCCAGGAGTTTCTTTAATTCCTTTTGAATCAGAGGTTCCAGAGTAGGATGCATCCTTCTTAATTGCTGCTGAAATGGCTTGACACCCGCTTTCATCGGTATAACATGTTGAATAATGCGGACATCATACGTTTTCAGATCCTCATAGGTCCATGCAAAAACATCCTTATATTGCTTAAATAGTCTGATGAACCTATCTCTTTCTCCTGGTGAACAACATTTTCCAAGGTTGACAAATTTTGGTTCTGCCTCGGTACCTAAATTAACTAACTCATGTTGCATTGATGAATTGTTAGTTTTGGTGTTAGCTGGCCTTTTGAACTTATTTTGAAGATCAAACATCATTTCGAGTGACCTTACCCATTTGGGGATGAAATTTCCTTTATCTGCATCCTTCTTTAGAAAATCAGAATCGCGTTCTTCTTCATCTATCACAACTCCTTGAAAGCTGTCTTCGTTCGTTAGAAAACTGATAATCTGTTCGTCATCATCGAAAACTCTGAAGTTTGTGATGTTATCGGGAACGGGGGTGAAAATTAATTCAATTGAGCATTTGTTATTAGATGAAACCAATCTAGAAGCGGATGTTGGTAACAAATCAACTGCAGAATTTTGCAATCTAGGAATAGACTTTATATTGAAAGCATCAAAATGCATAATTAAATCCCATACCTAAGCCTGATAACCCTTCAAATGAGGTGAGAGACAATGAATGGTGTCCCTTACCTGTCTTACAACTATTTCTGAGTCACCAAAAACCTTCAAGTATTTAACATTTAAACCAATGGCCTTCTTTAATCCATGTACCAAAGCTTCATATTCAGCTGTGTTGTTAGTACAATCAAATTCTAATCTACAGGACAAAAAATACTTGTTTCTTCTTGGATCCATCAGAACACAACCGGCCCCGGATCCTTCCAGAGTTTTAGAACCGCCAAAGTATAATGTCCAAAAAAATCTTTTGATTCAGCTAAGTTAGTATCTCTATGATCTAATTTAGTGAATAAACTAACTATATTACAGTCAACATCATCAATCCGAGAGAAATGAAGGAGATCGGATTGTTCATCTAATTCATGGATGATGGTTTCAGACTGATAATTACCCGGATCAATTTCTAAGAAATAATTCTCGAGAACCGAGGATGAGAAAGTTACAGCCTCATTCTTTCCCTCTAGTTGAGTTACATTTTGCTTCATGTGTGGTTCTCTTAGGACTTTGATCCGATTCTGCCTGTTTTGATAAGGCAACCACAGATGAGACCAATCAGTTGCAAAGTAACCATTCAGCTTGGTAGACCAGTCCCTACTTAAGATCATACCATAGGCTTCAGGAATATCAACCACCATTATGTCAATAAACTGACAGACTCTAGAGTCGGCTGATAATCTAATGAGAACATCTTTCATCTCCCCAATCACTTTGACAGCAGTCCTATCTATATGGATAATTTGGGCCGGAGATGGCACAGGTTGACCGTTAATTTTTTTACAAATTGGCAGTGGCATGACGTTTGAAGATGCTCCAGAATCTACCAAACAATTGTGAACATTATGATTGAAAATTTCAAAGGTCAATAGGAATGGCAATGTTTGAGATTTAGATTTCCCGCCGATACTAGCCTCATTAATTTCGGGATCTTCTTGAGAATCTGTTAATGGAGTGCTGGTTTGGGGTTGTAGAACATGCAGCAGCTTGTCTCGTTGGTGAGGCAAACTACACGTCAAATATTGACACATTTTCTTTGACTTTCTTTATATCCTCAATAATGTCATATCCTATGTCAGACTCGTTCCCAATTCGAGTTGGATGATCTGCTTTACTCATCGTGACCTTAAGTTGCTGAACTATGGTGTCAACGTTTGGCTGTTTGGCCGCTGTTTGGTTAGCTTTAGGCTGCGGTGGAATGATTGTTATATGCCTTCTAGGTAGTTCTTTTGAAACTTTAGGTTTGGGAGGAGCCGAGTTTGGCAAAGAATCCGTAATAGGGCCTTTACTGCGAGTGGTAACGTTCACGGCAGAGAGAGAGCTTTCTATGGGATCTTCTTCTACTAATCCAGTTATAGGTACCCAATCCCATAGCACCATATTAGTGTCCGGAGTTGGTTCTTCTAATTCAGGGCTCGATTCCTCTAGAGGATCATCTTGGTCTGGAATCTGTGAATCCAACATTTGATTCATGACTAAACTCATAGAGTTAATCCATTGTGGGCAGCTCTTTTCCAAATGCGGTTCTTGATGAAAGGTGCAGAAGTTTTCCATTCCGATTTCATTGAGGTTTAACACAGGGGAAGTATTCATGGGTGGATGAGGTTGATCGCCATCTTCCCTTTTTTTATAAAATGGCTTGAAAGGTTTCCTCGATGTACTAGCAGCCTTATCTTTCTCGAGATCTACAATTTTATTGGACAACTTCTGCATCATCTTAACTACATTTTCCATGTCTGTTGATGACTCTTCTTTACCTCTAGAGAGCAGCAAGGTTTTTTTACTGACTGCTGGTTTTGTTTTAGCATCTAAGGCATGTTTAGCAATGCTACCCGCCTCCTCTTCCACCTTTCTAGCTTCTTTGAAATTCTCTATCAGGGTGGTTTTCTTAGATCTTTTAACAAACATTGCTATGGGTCCTTCAAGAGCTGTTGTATAATATTCAACCAGAGATTCTTCTGCTAGTTTATTTGCTTCGCTGAAATTATTTAAGAGTGTTGTGAACCTTTGGTTAAAGTCTTGAACCTTTTTTTTCTTTTCCATTCTCATGGACAAGAGTTCTTTCATAAGTGTAGCTACAGTCTTTTGGTTTCCATATTTCTTTAAGAAACAGTTTTCAAATTCATCCCAACTTGAGATTGAGCTAGGTTGTAGGCTAAAATACCAGGATGATACTTTCGGCTCGAATGTGTATGGAAAAAGCCTACAGACTACATCTTCATGCTACACATCTAAAATGTTCAGAGCTAAATAAAAACTCTTGAGATGATCTTCGGTTGAAATGGATTTCCCTGGGTCGAATTTAAGAAAGACCTTCTCTGGATTTTTTGGAAGATTGTGGAATGGCCCAACTAGATTCAATGCTCCCCTCGCTCTCCAGGCAGGTACAACCATGTCTCTATGTGGAGAATCTGGTGGGGAATTGTAAGATGAGTTCAGTGGAGTGTTCTTTGGAGTAATAAGTTCTCCAAGACTTTCTTGATCTGAAATATTTTCTGGGTTTTCAAGATCAACCTTGTTCAGAGGTTCTACAATTTCTTCTAAAGTTAAATTCACAAGCTCTTCAAAACTTTGCACAAGAATCGAATCACGGGTGTATTGTCACTCTTTTCTAGGGGAACTTTTCCTAAGAAGGAAATTTACTGCGTTTAAACCACCTATCTATCTAACATAAGATCGTGTGTGCCTCCTCAAATCTTCTATTTCTGTAAAAGGTACAACATACAATGCTTCTTGAGGATCAGGATCAGAGACAATGTTTTCTTGATTTGCTACTTCAAGATTTGGGTTGTCTGAAATTCCTTCTTTAAGCGGGTTTTCAGTAACATTTATGACAGTGGGAGATTTTCCTTTGTCAGCCATGCACTTTCAGGCCCTCCTTCTAGCGCCAAAAACTATTGATGCCTCGAAGATCGCAGCATCAATCAGAAAGAGATTTTCCCCGGTAGACTATCCCAATTAGATTGTCCACTGTTTGGTATGGAGAATCCGTCTGGTTAGTGGTTCTGGCAACCGTGGGTTTGGAGATTTGCCCCAATTACACTGGTTATGGCCCGATCCACCGTTCTTTTTGATTTTATGGTTTAGAATGATATGCAAGTGCCTAGATTAATTTAATCTAAATGCAGGACTGGAAAAACAAATCTGTGTCTAAAACTGAAATAAATCTAAACTATCCCTGCAAGGAGCAAATTGTAAGTATGAGTAATGCGCTAGAAGAGTTATCTAAAATTAAACATACAACCATTAAATCTTAAAGATAGATCCACAGCAAAAGCAGGAGATATTAGAGGATAGCTTCTAATTCAGATATAACATATTCCATTACTCATGAAAGAGATAATTCATTTGCACAGAGAGAAGTAAGATCATTCCATACAAAGAAATAATTCAAGACAGTAAAGAAAGATCTCACAGTAGAGTATAGAAGTCACAGGAATAATCCAACATGCATCTAATATCCATTTCCATGCAAAAGACGTCCTCTCCAGGCTCTTATTAGGTAGATTTTATTTTCTTGAAACAAGTGCAAGATAGCTCGTACAAGTTCAGAAAATTGTTTCCCTGTCAAAAGTCCTTTACACTGCTTCCTAAACTTCTATTTATATTATTACAAAATGCCCTTTGGGCTGCCACCTGGCTCTTTACACTTGCCTCCTACAGACTTTTTCCCTTTTAATAAACAAAAATTGTGACCCTTTTCTTAAAACAGAAAATTCCCCAAAAAGAAAAGGACAGTTGTCCAATGGCTCTACGCTTTAGACATATGAAGGACAAAAAACAAAAAATAGGAATCAACGCCTTAGGATCAGCGTGTTCACTCTTGGGAAGGCGCTCCAGCTGGGAGAGAAGCACTCGGGCTGGCTGTTACTGCTGCTGGTGCTGGGAGAGAAGCACTTGGATTGGCTGTTACTGCTGCTTTCTTTTCCTCTTCTGTAATGTAACTGAACCAAACACCAGTGTCTCTGATAACTACATTTGCTGAGGAAGGGAGCAAGATTTTCTGGGAAGTCACATCTTTACCAAGCTCTACTCCAATACCCTGAATTTCTACAACGTCCGCTTGGTGGATTTCTTTAAGCAAATGGTTGTGTATTGATGACATCCCAATATAATGATGGAGATCATCAATGGCTAAGACATCAATCTTCTTTACATATTCTGTTTGGATACCCAATTCTTCCTTCAAGTCAGATAAACGTTGCTCTTTGCTCGGGTACTCATCAAGGGACTGAGGGAAACTCAACTTGCACTTATCATGCACTTCATGGATTTTTTGATAAAGACTGTTACTTTTATCTATTGTCCCTTGGATCTTAGCCATTAGCTTAAGGCTACAGTTCCTGCAGAATTCCAAAAGGGCTATGTCTTCATTAAAACCATCTACAGATTTGAATGGGAGATGCTTGGGGAAATCAACCTTCCCTTCTCTCCATTCTATATGGCTCAGGATGTTTGCTTTAATCCGAGTATATTTACCCTTAAGCCTATTGGCCTCTACATTAAATTCTTTTAATTTAACCATCATGGCTTTGAGCTTGCACACTTCCTCAGTAATCAGCTCCTGAGTGTCATGCATTTGTTTCAGGATGCTACAGGACAACTCAGGAAGGGAGACATATCTATTGCTCTGCTCTCTGCCTGCCCTAATTGCTCAACCAATGCCTGCTTATCTGCTTCTAGATGGGACACTCTAGCTTCTGCATCGTTCTTTTCTACTTCTAAAACCATCATCTGGACTGCCAGGTGCTCCTTTTCTTCTTCTAAGTGGTTATACTTGTCTGACAATTCCTTATGCTCAACAGACAAGCGATTATACCTATTCACTATGAGATCCCTGTAAGCCTCCTCATTAGCCACAGTATGTTGTAACATCCGAGCTCTCCTCTTTGTCGACTCAACTTCTCTAACTATATCGGCCACATTGTCCTGCGTTGCTTTTACTGCTTCTACAGCAGCAGATTCCATAGCTAAGGGAGCCTTATTTGTATTTTGCATTACTGTGGTCTCCCGCCGGGTAACAATATCTTCTTGGAATAGTCTCTTTATCCTCTCTTCCGATTTTAGGACCACTGCCTTTCTCTTCTTATCATACACAAATTCATCCCATCGAGACACCGTATGCTCTTCTGATGGAGTGTAAGGGACGATTGGGAGGTCTATTATATTTATTTCTGCTTCTGCGGGTGGGGTCTGAACTACTTGAGCTGAATCTGTTCCCACATTTTGGGTATCGGAGACACCTGCTTGCGCTGTGTCCGCCTCCACATTTTGGGTGCCGGAGACACCTGCTTGAAATATGTCTATTTCCATATCCTGGGTGCCGGAGCCACCTGCTTCGGCATCTTCAGTTGTCTTGAGTTCTTCTTCCGTCTTTTGCCCCACTTCAGCTTGTTGCCCTCTCTCTTCTTCTTCAGCTTGCGGTTGATTTTCATTTTCTTCCATCTGCTTCGCGTCTTCTGCTTCTTTCTGCAGCCTTGCATTTTCTGCTTCTTTCTGCTGCTGGGCTTCCTCAGCTTCTTTCTGCAATCTTTCATTTTCTGCTTCTTGCTGCAACTTTGCAACTTCAGCTTCTTGCTGCAACCTTGCTTCCTCTTTCAACCTTTGCTCTTCTTGGGATCGGGCATCAGCTGCTTCTTTCTCTTTCTGCAGGCTGGCTTTTCGTGCCACGGTAGAGCTAGAGCTTGCTCCACTGCCTTGACGACAAATCTGCAACTCAGTCATGTTGCTGATGCCCCTGAATGCCTCTTCCTCAGCATCATGATAATGAGCATAAATTTCTTTGCAATGCTCGGCAACTTTCCCCCGCCTATCATTTCTATGGAAAATTATTTTACCGAAGTGGAAAGCTTTCAACTCTTGAACAAACTCCTCAGCTGATGCAACCCCTGAGAATTTGTAGGCTCCTATGCAGAAGGGTAAAGGAGGGAAAGAAGCCTTATGCTGCTTGTTGAGCACCGCTCCGATTCCATCCAGGAAAATTTGTCTCACTGCTTCCTTGAGCACTACATAGTTAGTAGCGTACTTTGGAAAAATATATGGCGCTTTGGTCCCTCCAAACATCCTGATGTAGGTGCCCTGCTCTGAGAAATAAAAATCTCCATAGGTTTCCAGGATCTCCATGGCATTTTCTGACAGACAGTTGGGCTCTTCCTTGAATATCTGCTCATATAGAGGCATTATGAACTCCTCGCAGATGAGCTTATAGCTAGCTCTGTAATTTTGAGCCCACATTATCTTGTAAGCAGTGTAGACCAGGGTGTTGGATTTATCCCATGTGCAACCTAAGTTGGGGAAAGATAGCTTGGCCAAAACACAGTCAATGAGATAGGAAGACATGTAAAATTTTGACTTTTTTAAGGCTAGACCTTGTCTTGCAGCAGCCACTGTGGATGCCAAACTGTCCGAAAGGATAGTAGCCCAGTCAAACACAGTCCCTTTGAATGCTACGAAGTGGATGATGGGAGCCTACTGTATTCTGTATACAATTCCATCGGGCATGCCGAAAATTCTGCATAGCATCAGGGCGATTAACCTAAAAGGAGGTCTTAGGTTCTGAACATCGTATTCATCATTACCTCTCTTTCTTAAGTGCTTTCCTGCGACCAATAATTTTTTGGCCATCTCAATATTGTTCATCTGGCCCAACCATTCATCACTTAGAGCTTGCTGGGGACGTGAGAATTTATAGGCTGCAGCAATATATGCTGAGTGGAATGAGGCGATGGCCTCTCCCCTGTTGTCATGTAATACTCTTGTCTCCGCATTAGCATGTTCCAGTATCCACCCGATCACTTCAGAACATGGGAACAATTCAGGCCGGGTAGAAGCCCTAGCTATGCTTGAAGTTTTGATGTTGCGGTAGATCTGCTCTTCTTCCAATAATGCATCTGGGATATCTTGGTCCCTGATCATCCTGTAAATATCGCCCCAACGTACTTCGGGAGGGATGCCGGTGGTACACTTAGTATCTTGGAACATAGTTTCAGTCCTAAGTGGCACTGGATCTGGTTCCATCACTTTAACTTTCTTTCTACCACCTTTTGGCATCCTGGCTTATCCCTGCTAGCAACCAAATACAAGTCACTATAAGAATGTGCAACCTGTTATGAGATTTTAACAAAGAGAAGGACCAATTCAACATGCTAATGAGAAATATTGACAAATTATGAAGCTGCATGTTGGGGAAGCAAAATAAATCACTCCAAACAAGAAATATGGTTTTGAGACTTGATTAAGGAGTCAAAGTTTGGAATGCTTCTGAAAAGGTAAGCATATGGCATGGAAACAACCTGCTTCCCGCCTAGCCCTAGGAGAGAGGGTATCCTTCATCATTGCACTTCTAATGGTCAATGGCGGGTGAGCCTGGAGTGAAGCAATCTTATGATGAAACAAGAGACTGCTTTCCACATTCATCAAAAGGTGAGGGATTCAGCCGACCACTACTGTTATTAATAACATTTACAAGACGTTGTGTGGCTAGTACGAAGTTTGAATGAGGGTGACGATGCCTGGAATGTGGTCGGTGAAAAACTCGGGTGGTCACAGCTATGGATTTTAGCCGGTAGAAATGAGGCACCTGCAGGGCTACGACGGCCTTAAAAAACAAAAATAACGACATATGCAACCAATGTCTATCGGCCACGTTATGGACGGGAAGACCCCCCAAAAAAACTTGACGTGGAGATGAGACAGAAAGAGCGATTAAAAAATCTACTTGGCGATGAGATAGTGGCTGAGTGAGGTGGACGTGGTCGTGGATGAGCTGAGCTGGAGCAGTCCTGTGCGGTCTTCTCAACGGCGTTTGTTTGAACGAAAACTAACAATGTGATCAACCAAACCTCCACCATCCTTTTAAAAAGTCTAGACACTTGCGGCATTAAACCGGTTGGTGGTGCCATTAAACGGGGTTTTAATTTCTTGTACGTCGTGGTCATTTCAAGCTGTCTCGGCATTTGTGCGCGACCGTCACTTGCGGGGTGGACTTACGAGTTTCACCCGCAATTGCGGAACGTTATGGTGAACTGCCTCGGCGTTTCGGAAGAGATTGGCGTATCCTTCCGAAATGCAACCTTTGGAAACTTGTCGCGAGCAGTTTCGCTGAGTCGTCCTGCAGTTTTGGGAGAACATTGGATTTCTTTCCGCAATTTCGATAGAGATATGCCAATTGCTTCCGCAATTGCGGAACAATTTCGCGAAGGTTCCCGCCGTTTCGGGAGGCTTTCCTGAATGGCTCCCGGGAAAAGAACTCGAACGCTTCCACAGTTTCGGAAGGGAAACCTAAAAGGTTCCGTCGTTTCGGAAAGGATTGGCGAATGGCTCCCGCAAGTCGAGAGAGATGCTTAAGTTCTTTCCAAAGGCGCTCCGCGGGGTTTCGAATGGAAAACCTAAACGCTTCCACAGTTTTGATAAAAACGCTAAGTCTTTCCGCGGAGTTTCGGGAGAGAAATGCGAATGGCTTCCGCAGTTTCAGATGGGAAACTCGACTGGTTACGCCATTTCGGGAGGCTTTCTCAAATGGTTCCGCAGCTTCAATAAAAAATCTAAGCCTTTCCGCGGAGTTTCGGGAGAGAAATGTGAATGGCTTCCGCAGTTTCGGAAGGGAAACCTGAATGGTTTCGCCGTTTCGGAAGATATTTCTGAATGGCTTCCGCAATTTTGAGAGGAAAACTTTTCGCAATTTCGAGAGACAAACTTGGATGCTTCAGCAGCTTCGAGGGAATTTCATGAATTTAATCTTTAGAAGAAAACTTGAAATTTTCAAAGCAGAAACTTCAGTTGAAAAACAAAACTAAGTAAAAAGGAGATTTATCCTCTTAAGGCAGTCTTTCTAAAAAAAATAAAAGGAGGGGCCCCAATATGTACAAAAAGTTTTGGGGGGGGATGTTGCTGCAACAACATGTAGAAAAAGTGGAAATTGAGCTTTGATTTTTGGATTATCTACTGAGGAAATTCAGACTACTGTGGTAGACGCAGTAGGGCAAGTAGTCCACTGTGGAAAATGTTGGAGCAAGTATGATATTTTTTTGGCAGCCACAGTCAAGTGAAGTTTTGGATCCTTCTGTGCATTCAAGCTTTGAGGCAGTAGTGTGAGATAGCCGCAGGGCTAAAATGCAGAAGTGAAACTATTTTATACTTTGAGATCAGTGGTTTGCTGAGTTAGGTGTGTTTTGAATTTCGGTGACCTCAGTGCTAAAAGACTTATCCTCTAGGGCATCCGAAATGCTTGAGACTGATCTTCATGCAGAGATAAACACAACATCTTTTTGAAGACATTTAACATGTGATTGGGGTAGCCACAGTCACAATATTAAAGGAACTATTGCCCTAATCTCATGTCTGCAACATATGATGAAATGTGAAGTTTGATAGCTATGATTTGGGTGAGGATGAAAAGGAAATATGTTACAGAATCATACTTTGATCCAAAGCCACAGTTATATTTGAAGTTCTTCATATTGTCTGAATTTCATCTATAGAGGTTCATAAAATTACGAGACATTGAAAGACTAGATACTCTGGAAACCACAATAATATTCTACACTAGATGATGATTGATGGACAGAGGCAAGTGAAGGGTATAATCCTTGAATGAATCAAAACTTAGCAAGCTACAAGCTTTATGACTTTGTTGAGAAGACGTCTTGATGTCTGGAAATGATTGAAAAGGATCTTTGATGACTGTGACAGTAGTTGATGATATCAGAGATGGCTGAACAAGTTGACAACCTTGACAGTGATAGTTGAATTTACATAACAAGTGTAAGATAGAAGACTGATAGCCACAACAGAAGCAATTTGACAGTGACAACTATAGTAGATAGACTTGATGATGACATCAAATTGACTTGAGAGAATTAATGACACGTGAAATGATTGATGTATTGTACAATTGTGATTGAGACAATGATCAGTATGTGAAGGCAAGCTGGGTCTTGCATCTATTCTTAGTTGGAGCTAAGAAAACCACGCTGGGATTGGAATAGGAGTTGGTGCTCTTCAGTCAGTTGGTGCTGATGTAATCGGAAGATTTAAGTCTTCATTGTATTTCATATGAAATTATAAAATAAAATTTACTACATTTGTCTTGTGATGTGTCTATTATGATTAATGTTGATGACATGTAATTAATGAATGTTGATGTAGCTTAATGTGAAATGATAAACTTTGTCTAAGTTTTGAGAAGTGAAAATGACTATAAGTGTTAGCACACTAATTCACCCCCCCTCTCAATGTGCCATTGTGTTCAACATATCAGACATCGACTAAGAAAGGTAGAAAGACAAAGAGTTGCTGCTATTGTGGGAGTTTGGGACATATGGAGAAAAGGCTTCTTGGTAGAAGACCAAGGACTTGGAGGAGAAAGTAAAGAAGCTTGAAGGAGACATGTTAATCGGAAGATCGTTCGACTTGTAGAATTCAACTTTAGAAAGTAACTCAAATAACTTTTTTTTTTGTTAGTGTTTATCAATCCTTGCATGCTCATACTTCTTATTAGAGTGAATGGATAGTCAACTATAGTTGTACCTGTCATATGATTAAAGATGCTTCTATTTTTCTTTGTTAAAATATGATATATATATATATATATAGCAGATGATTATGCACTTACTGTTGCTCACTATGGAAAGACTGAATACCAGAATGGTGTGATCACTAATGCATGCCATGTATTGAGCTTAAGTGCCAACTTGCTCTCTGTAGCCCAACTAACTCAAACTAGCAAAAATCCTAGAATTTTGCCCAAATTAGTTCATTTTGAAGGATTTGATCAACTTTGTTATTGTAGCCAAAGGTTTCCTTGATCTAAAGGACATGCTATATAATTTTTGTGACTTTCCCAAGAAATACCAAAGACTAGCTATACATGTAACTTATATTGACGATTGAAGAAGACTTTGGCATGGCTGACTTGGACATTTGAAATTTTGTATGGTAAACCACAACATGGTTACTTGACTACCTAAGGTTGTTCCCTTTGATGGAGTATGCGAAGGATGTATGCTTGGCAAGCATCATTTCATTGCCTTTAAAATAGGTAAACCTTGGAGAGTAAAGACCCAACTAGAACTTGTCCATAGTGACTTGTGTTCCCTGAACAAACCATTACTAGTTAGTGCAAGGTATGTATTGACCTTCATTGATGACTTTTTAGGTATACTTGGAGTATTTTTTTAAGAACAAAAGTTGTGTATTTGAAAAGTTCAAGGAATGGGAGAATGCTATCATTGATGAGTATCACTCAATGAAGCATGAAACATAAGATTTAGCTCTTTGACTGAAAGGAAAAAATGTAGTCAAACGCTAGTGGACCTACAAGATCAAATTCATATATGAAGGTGTTGTTCAAAGGCATAAGGCTTGTTTGATATACAAGGTATTTTCTCAACAAGAGGGCATTGACTATAGTAAGCTTTTCCTCGACTGCAAAGATGAACTATGTTTGACTAATTCTCTCACTTGTTGCTCACTTTGGATGGGAGGTAAATCGATTAATATCAAAAGTGACCTTTACTTGATGGTTTCACTGAAGAGAGTTATATAAAGTAACCCCCAAGTTTTGAAAACTATGGAAATCTTGTGTGTCGATTCGAGAAATCTTTGTATGGTTTGAAATAGACCCCTAGGGAATGTATGAGAAGAAACATATTATACAGCTTGAATAGAATCCTCAAAAGTTCTCATTTTTATAGGCTACATTTAGTGGCTATTTTTATCCCTGAATTGAAAATCAGTGCTACCAATATCATTTTTATTTTTTATTTTTTTATTCGGGGCTAAAATTACAACTTTTTTAAAACCCCCGTCGACCACGGTAGATGCCATTGCAATAAAAGTTGTAAATTGGCCTATGAATCGAAAAATGGTTCTCCTAGAATCACCCTCGTTTTTCTTCAGGGTTACAATTACATCTTGTTTAAAGCCTTGGCCTTATCAATCAGTGTTGCTATAATGGAAATCCTAAAATTATGCTCCCAAAATTACTCAGAATCACCATGGCACACTCATTTTTGGGGGGACTAAAATTTCAACTTGTTTGAAACCGTGGCCCTAATAGTCGATGCCATTGCAATGAAAATACCAAAATCAACTCTCGAATCGAAAATAGATGCTATTGGTAGCAACGCTTTCTTCAATCACTTTTTTTTGTAAGGCTTGTACCCACATAGTTTCGAACCAGTGGTCTTACGTAAGGAGTTCCTTAACAATACATCCATTCCCCATCTATTCTATGCCTCGTGGACCTTCAATCAAATTAAAATTAAAAACATTTAGAAACCATGATGTAATTTTTTTTTTTAAATTACTAAAAAAATGATAAAATAGAAACAATATTACTTTAGAAAGCATCTAAATTTTAAAAGTTAAACATTTATAATAATAATCAACCTTAAAACATTAAAAAAACACACACACATCATCAACATGTTTATTTTATTTTTTTTAAATTGTAAAAATTAAAAATTAAAATAAAACATTCCTAAAAAGCATTGAACTCACATTCAAACATTAAAAAAAGAAGAGGAGGGTACGTGCGGTGGAGGGAATGAGTTGGGGCTCGATTCTGGATTTGAGCTTGATTCCATAATCGAGTCCAAACTCATTCCCCCACCCTTCCCCTTTCCTTCCACCCCACGTACCCCTCTTTTTATTTTTATGTTTTTAATGTTTTATCTTTGATTTAATTGTTTTTTATTAATATTTTAATTTATTTTTAAAATTTTTACAATGTGTTTTAATTTTTTGTTTTTATAAAATTTATAATTTTATATGTATTATTTTATTTTTATTTTTAAATAATATTTTAATATTTTTAAAGTTTAATTTAATTTTTTAATTTTTTATAATGTTTACTATTATTAATTTTAAATTTAAATGTTATGAATGGATTTCAAGGATATTTTTTTTTAATTTGTTTTATTTTTAAAATTTTAAATATTTTTGTATTTTTTTAAATTAATTAATTAATTTTTTTTTATATGCTATGGTTTTTAAATGCTTGTAATTTTAATTTGGTTGAAAAAAATGATATTATTGGTAGCATCTTTTTTTAATTCAGGAGTTGATTTTGGTATTTTTATTGCATTGACATCGACTTTTGGGTTTGCGTCTTCAAATATGTTGTATTTTTAATCTTGGAAAGAAACAATGGGAGTGTCATGATAATTGTGAGTGATTTTGGGAGCATAATTTTAGGGTTTTCACTACAACGACACCCATTGTTATAGCTAAGGTTTCAAATAAGATGTAATTTTAACCTCGATTAAAAATGAGGGTGATTCAGGGAGGACTATTTATTGGTTTGGGGCTTGATTTATGGTTTTGATTGCACTAGCATTGGCCATGGCTAACCCAAGTTTAAAAAAAGTTGTAATTTTAGCCCCCCAAAAAATGTGCTACTAATAACACCACTTTTCAATACTATGATTGTTTTTGGTGTTTTTGATGCAAAAATATGAGTTTTTTGGGCTAGAGTTCTCGTTTTGAGTATAAAGTTCTCGTCAAGTTGTATAATGTGTTAAGATTGGCCACGTCTTCCTCAATCTTAGTTTCAAACATTGTGAGTTAGATGACAATTTCTATCTCTTGCATGTACATGGAAAAACATTAATTTTCACATTGTATGTGGATGACCTAGTCATTACTAGGAGCAATGTTTATTTATTTTGGGTTTGAAGAAACAATTAGTAGATACATTTTAGATGATTAATCGTGTCACATTTATTTTGAGTATCCAAGTCTTACAAATGGATGTTGGTATATTTATTTCTCAACCTAAATATGTGCTAATTTTTTACAGAAGTTCATAACAGAAGACTATGAACCCTATCCTACATTTTATCAAAAGGGAGTGAAGGTAACCAAGGAGTTATTTCCCAAAAGTTGATGCTACACTTAATCGACAACGTGATGGTATCCTTATCTATTTAAGTCATAGGTAACATGATATTTTCTTTGTTGTTAATGTGACTTCTCTGTTTATGCAGGATTCATGAGAAAGTCAACTTAAAGCTGCAAAGAAAATTGTTTACTATATCAAGGGAACTTACCAGCATGGTATAAAGTATTATAGTGACAAAGTGAACCAATTAGTGAGTTACACTGACTCGAGTTGGGTTGGAGATGGCGACGACATGAAGTCTACATCAAGATATATGTTTCAAATTGGATCTAGACTCATTATTTGATCTTATAAAGGGCATAAGGTGGTCTCTCTTTTGACCATAGATGCATAACTTTGTGGTGTAGTGCATGTTGGCACAAAGACCTTGTGGATTCAACATCTCATATGTGAACTTGGGTTTTGAGTTGAGTCATTGACAATAGTATATTGTGATAATCAAAGTGCAATACATGTTGCAAAAATCCTATTGCACATTGCAAAATAAAGCATGTGGAGCTTCATGTTCATTATTTCAGATAGTTAATACAAGAAAATATTGTGAATTTTGTTTATTGCAGGGTGGATGATCAGGTTGCTGATACTTTTAGAAATCCTTTCTTGAAATCTAAGTTTGTGGAACTTTGGGCCATGCTTGGGATTTAGGAAGCTACACTTATGGGAGGGAGTACGAAAGTAATTTCACCTCTTGAAACTTTGGAGCATTGCATTGATGGGCGGGTGTTGGAACAATAGGTTATGTGGTTCATCACACCTTTGGATCTTGCGGAGATAAATAGTCTACAATCAAGAGTTGACTAAACAAACAATTGAGTTGTTAACTAAGGGATCATTTGGATGGTTAGTTGAGCACTTGATTGTTCATGCACTTAGAACAAAACAATGGAATGGTGCATATGATAAGCCATAACCAAGGAGTTTGTTATGTGTCCTAATCAATCTATGTGGACCTAATCTTCCTCACTCCAAGAGAGTTGATTACATCTTGGTGCCATATAAGATGGCCCTGTGGGTCGATCTAAAAGAACAAGAAGTGAACATATGGTATGTAGTGTATGGACATATTTTGGTTTTTTACACTACTATGCATGTTGAGCTATGCTTGGTTGTGCTTAAGTGTTGTAATGGTGTATGTACCACCTCTCTCTTGGAATATTAGCTCTTTGATATACTTAATCATTTGACTCTCCAACATTGGGTCATTGAGAGTTTCCATTCATGAGTAATGCAAGAGATGTGCTTATGCTCATGTGGATGTTGTAAAGGCTTCTCTTAATGTTATTATTGCTACTCATGTTGATCTTGTAGAGGCTCATTCCAGTGCTCCTATTGACACTCAACCTAATGTTGTAGAGGCTACCTCGACTGATGATGATGGTGGTGCTCATGGTGATGATGTAGAGGCTCTTCCCGATTCTCCTGTTGGTTCTATTATTCTTTCTCCTTCTCATGTTGTTGATCTTATTAATGCTAGTGCTAGTCTCGTTGGTGGTTTTGTTAAGGTTCTTGGCCCTGATGTTCACTTTTTTGTTGCTAATATTGGGGTTGTTGGTTTTAGTGATGGAATTGGTTTTGATGTTCACCTCTTTATTGTTGACTCTTTATTTATGTTCACCTCTTTTTTTATTGAGGGACTTAGCCTCACCTCAAAACCCCTTGCATTGGGAACCTACAAATACTACAACACATGTTTGACAGGGTGAGAACCCTATCTACACCCCATGTTTCCACCTCTAGTGCATCCCTTCTAGTAACCAATGCAACCTAGAGTAGGGATCTCATTGCATCTTCTTAAGTAAGGCATGCTTACACTATCAACCTCTAAGAAAGTGAACTTCTTGTCCATGGTAGCTTCCACCACGAAGTTGAATGACCTTGATAATCATAGCGGTGCATCTACAACAACAATGTCATCCTCCATCCCTCCCTCTACCTTAGTTTCCCTCTTTTCTAAGATTTCATTCAAATATTTCTACAAGACCCCCCTCTGAAACCTAGCCCTCAAGTGTGACCTAGTGGGATAATTGTGAAGGAATCCCCCTCTCCTTTTGTCCATGTAGACTTTGACATGATAGATGACACAAAATATTTCAAGAAGCATGATCTAACCTTGTGTTCAACAAACCATAAGTAAATTCAATGTGTCTAATGCAAAGCTCAATGCATTATCCCAAAAGAAGATAATAAGGTTGTTGTTCTCCCATGAAAAAGGAAGAAAACAAAAATAAGAGCGATCTCATCACATTAGAAAACCATATGGTGGGTGAGAGGACATAAGGTCATGATTTGATTATAAAAGAACCACCTTAAGTAAATCCATTGAATCTAATGCAAATCTTGGGGTATGCAAATCAAAATACACTATGAAAACACAACTCAAAACAACATTTACAATCAAATTCAACACAGTAGAAATTCATAACAATAATTCTACATCATTTTGAAAGTTTTCCGAGGTTCAAACCCAACCCGGTTTCAAGTCAATTTTTTTGATAATTTAATGCCCAACCCAATTTAGATGAGCACTGGAAATTTACCAATCTTTTCAGACTTAGAAACACAGTATGAACATCATTTTTTTGTAGGCAGAAAATTTAATAAAGATTGCACAACATGAAATTTAAAGACTCAGAAATTTTTGGCAAATGCCCAGTAAAAACCCACAAGGGGAAAACCTGTTAGAGAGAGTTCTTTATTTTATTTCTTCAACAAAATAAAAAATGCAACAACAGAATTACAACTTATCTCAACAACAAAACCCAAAAATTCTGTCTTGGAATTTGTGCCAAACCAATAGTGTACGAACTGTACGAACCTTGAAATTCGTGCCCAGAAATTAATTTCCTGCCTCGAAAATTGTGTTTACCACAGACCTCGATTTTTGTTCCACTGTACGGACTGTACAGATTTGTACGAATTGTACGTAATTTATTTTTGTGTACATGCCTCAAAATTTGTACCTCTGCCTAGAAATTTGTGTCACTAATTTTCTCGAGAATTGTGCCCAGAATTGTTGTACGAACCTGCTGTATGGATTCTTGAAATTCGTGCCACTTTACTTCTCCTCCCTCCTGCAAATTTTCTTCTTCTCCTCTCAAGAAGTCAAATTGCTCTTAGCTTTCTTAGCTCTCTCATCTCTCTCAAAACTCATGAAAGAATGAATGTGTGAAAATCCTTTCCCTTGCCTTTTTGTTTGGATGCTAGGGTGAGTGAAGAGACATCTAATCTAAGGGCCCGCATTGACCTAGATGGATATGATGAGAATAAAAGCTAATTTAATTCTCTCCAAAATTAATTTCACTCACTTTAATTAAATTTACCAAAAAGTCACTTTAATCTCTAAAGTGGAATTAAATGCTTATCTCAAGTCATTTAATGCAAGAGTCATGTTAATTTTCCCCTTTTGTGACTTAGGCTAACTTTCACTAGGGGAACACTTTCCTAGGTACAAATTCAACACTCCCTCTTACCAAGGAAGGTGTTCTGCACCACTCCCAACTTGTCCCTGAAGAAGACAAACTTGCCTCGCCCCAAGGATTTTGTCAGAATGTCTGCTACCTGCTCATCAGTGGAAATGTACCGCAAATCCATAACTCCTCTATGAACATAGTCTTAGATGAAGTGGTATCTGATCTCTATGTGCTTGGACCTGTCATGGAAGACTGGATTCTCAGAGAGCTCAATGCAACTTTGATTATCACAATAAATCACTGTAGGCCTAAGCTCAACATCAAATAAATCCACCAACAACTTGTGAAGCCACAGGGCCTCGCAACTAGCCTGACTGGCTTCCATGTACTCGTCATCAGTAAAACTCAAAGCAACAGACTTTTGCTTTCGATTGAACCACGACACTGCTGTCGATCCCAAACTGAAGCAAAACCTGGAAGTTCTCTTCTGGTCCATCACATTACCTGCCCAATCTGAATCCGTGAATCCAACCAAAATAACTTCACCCGACCTCCTGTAGTCCAAACCATAATCCACTGTCCCTGCAAGGTATCTCAACACATGTTTCGCGATGATCCAGTGCACTCTCCTAGGCTCCACCATGAACTGACTGAGAGTGTTCACCGCAATACACAAGTCTGGCCTGGTGTTGAATAGATACATCAAAGAGCTAATGAGTTGATGATATAAAGTGGGATCCACCAACTCTCCCTCAAAAGCATGGAGCTTCTTCTAGTTGGTTATCATCGGTGTGGTCATCGGCCTGCAATCCTCCATATGAAATCTCCTCAGAATATCTGCAGCATATTTTCCTTGTCCCAGGAAAATATGACCAGGCTCCTTCCAAACCTCCATCCACAAATAATAATGCATCAACCCAATATCGGTCATCTCATACTCTGAAGCAAGATCTCTCTTGCAAGCTACAATGAGGCGCTCCTCCCCAGTGATAAAAAAAATCATCAACGTACAACAAAATAATGAGTGGATCACCACCAACCACAATGTAGTAAAGGTTGGGATCAACCTCACTCTTTTGAAATCACATCGCCAACAAATAAGCATCAATCTTGGAATACCAAGCTCGAGGAGTTTGCTTTAGACCATACAAGGCCTTCTTCAACTTGCACACATGAGAATCTCTCCCATGGATCTCAAATCCCTGAGGCTGCTCCAAATAAACCTCCTCCTGTAGAATACCGTTGAGAAATGCGGTCTTCACATCCATCTGGTGGATCTTCCAACCCAACTTTGCTGCCATGGAAATCACTAATATAATAGAGGGATATCGGGAAACCTGTGCAAAAGTATCATCATAATCAACTCCCTCTATCTATGAAAACCCCCGTTCCACAAATCGAGCCTTGAACTTCTCCACACTTCCATCTGTAGCATGCTTCACCTTGGAAATCCACTTGGAAGTCACTATAGACTTCCCCTCTGGTCTCGGTACAAACTCCCATACATCATTCTTCATGATGGAATGATACTCCTCCATAATGGCATCTCTCCAAACCTGATGCTAAGAGGCCTCCTCAAAAGTGGAAGGCTCCGAATCACGAAGACTAGCAACCAATGCCATACCTAACCTGTCTGGCATCACAAATGTCCTCACTGGTTCCTTGGGATTACCAAATGATTATGCTTCCTTCAAGGTTTCACGAAGCCACTTGGGCTTCCTCTTCCCTGAATTTGGCTCCCAAACCGGTCTATCATCCTCTGAAGAACTGCCAGAAGTAGATGCCCCAAAATCCTATGAAACAGTAGCTAGTGAACTAGCTACTGGTGAACCTGTGACCTGAGACCCAGAACTTGTCCCTGAAGTACCTACTAGCTGAACCACTGAACCTGTAGAACTTGTGCCTGTAACCTGTGATCCTGTACTCTGAACTGTTGGTACCTGTGTAACTTCCTGAGGTGTGGAATCTTGTGACTTCTCATGCTCTAAATCTTTGGACTTCCTAAAGGCTCTCTCCTCCTCAAATCTCAGTTCTCTCCTCACAACAACCTTCCTCAGGGAAGGAAGATAAATGCGAAAGGTCTTCAAAGTCTCATCATAGCCCACAAATATGCCCTTATCTACGATGGGAACTAACTTTGTCCTCTTCTCAGAGGGGACATGAGAGTAAGTCAAGCAACCAAATATGCGAAAATGACCAACCTCAAGCTTTTTTCCTGTGAACATATCCTTAGGAGTCTTTATTCCCAAGGCACGGTGGGGACTCCTGTTCTGAAGGTATACAACTGTACTACAAGCCTCGGCCCAAAGGAAGAAATGAAGACTCTGATCATGAAGCATGGCTCTCGTTGCTCCTAAAATAGCTCGGTTCTTCCTTTCAACCACTCCATTCTGCTCAGGAGTATAAGGTATTGTCAACTGTCTCTGTATGTCCTCCTGTCTACAAAACTCATCAAACTCCTTGAAGGTATACTCACCCCCATTGTTCGATCTAAGAGCTCGAATCCTCCTCCCAGTCTGGTTCTCCACAAGAGCATTAAACTCTTGGAAAATCTGCAAGACCTTATTAGATTTCTTTCTCCTCATGAAGTAGATCCAGGTCTTCCTGGAATAGTCATCGATGAATGTCACATTACTCAAAATATCTCAAAGAGAAAGATGGCATAGGGCCACACAAATATGAATGAATAAAATCAAGCACTCCTGTTGAACTGCTGTCACTTCTAGGAAAAACAGTCTTGGTGTACTTTCCCAAAGCACACCCTTTGCAAACCTCACTATGCTATGTGCTAAACTCTGGAATACCTGTAACCATGTCCCTCAACAATCTCAGATATGGATGATGGAGATGAGCCATCCTCCGATGCCAAAGCTCACAAAGATCACTGTTGTTTCTATGTGCCAAAGCATGCTGGGGATGAAACAAGAGCTTGTACAAATTACCACATCTGACTCCAATGACAAAAGAGGCAGATGGTCCTGCAGGCTTGGGGAAAATACACACATGTCCATCTAGGAAATAAACCCCAAGTCCTCTGTCCTCGATCGTGGAAACTGATATCAAGTTCTTCTTCAGCCCAGGGGCAAATAACACATCCCTCAAAATCATGGGACTCATAGACTCCCTCTGAAATGTAATGGTCCCATGACCAACAACTCTGAAAACTGTGTCATCCCCCAACACAACCTCCACATCTATGCCCTCCTGTGAAAGGTCAGAAAACATCTCTCGAGTACCTGTCATACGGCTCGAGGCTCCACTGTCAATTTACCGAGTGCTGGTGGTGAAAGTACCCATAGGGTGACCTGTCAACAAAGAATTCTCCCTCTGAATCTCTATATTAGTGCTGGTGATGATATAAGCTCTCTCTCTCTCTCAATATGTCCAGCATAGAGAGAAAAATATCTCTCAAACATATCTATATACTCGTCAATCTCTACTGAAGCTGCGGCCTGATGCTTCTTATTCTTCTTGTTTGGACAATGTGAGGGATAGTTCCCAAACCCCTGACAAGCAAAGCACTTGAATTTGCTTAAATCCTTCTTCTGTCCACCCTACTGCTATTGCTGCTGTTTCTTAGCCCCACCCTGTTTGGGACCCTTGTTGGAATTTTTCTTCCCTCTTGTAGTCAAAGCCACATTTTCCTCATCCTTCTTACAATTTGAAGAGATCCCCTGCAAAAGACCTTTCCGGGTCTCCTCCTGCACAAAGTCATCCCAGAGTCGATCCCAGGAAGGGAAGTTCTCCCTGGAAACTATAGCCTCCACAAAAACAACCCAAGTTTTGGTCACACCATTCACAGTTGTCTGCACTAGCTCACTACCAGAAACAACCTCTCCAATTGTTGCAAGATCATCTCTCACCTGAGATATCCTAGTAAGATAGGATGTTACTCCCTCTACTTTGTTCATCTTAACACTTTTCAACTTCTCTCTCAAGACCATTTTCCGGTTCTCATTTGAGCTCTGGTATAAGCTGGTCAAAGCATCCCACATTTTAAATGCACGGTCTTTGCCTGTAATATGTGGAATAACATGGTCCTTTACTGCATCTAGAATGATCCTTCTAGCCTTAATGTATTTTTTGTTGAAAGCTGCTAGTGCTTGTGCATTGGTGGATGGAGGAACTAGAATTGGATTTGTCTGTGTATTAATCACCACTTCATCCCAAAGTTCATTTCCCTCCAAAATAAGCACTATCATATCCTTCCATGGAACAAAATTCCCTGCTCCATCGAGCCTATCTTCCAACCTAAGTCCTGTAGCCATTTCAATGCAATTTCAAAATCCAACAAGGTGCTGTTCACTGACAAAAGAAGACCAACCGTAAATCTGAAAATTTCACTTCACTGTTCTTCCCCCAAGCTCTGATACCATGAAAATTTTTTGAGGTTCAAACCCAACCTGGTTTCAAGTCAATTTTTTTGATAATTTAATGCCCAACCCAGTTTAGATCAGCGCTGGAAAATTTACCAATATTTTCATACTTAGAAACACAATATGAACATCATTTTTTTCTAGGCAGAAAATGTAATAAAGATTGCACAACATGAAATTTAAAGACTCAGAATTTTTTGGTAAATGCCCAGGAAAAACCCACAAGGGGAAAACCTGTTAGAGAGAGTTCTTTATTTTATTTCTTTAGCAAAATAAAAAATGCAATAGTAGAATTACAACTTATCTCAACAACAAAACCCATAAATTCTGTCTTGGAATTTGTGCCAAACCAATATTGTACGAACTATACAGACTTTCTGTACGGACCTCAAAATTCATGTCCATAAATTAATTTCCTGCCTTGAAAATCATGTTTACCACAGACCTTGATTTTCGTGCCACTGTACGGACTGTACGGAATTGTACAGACTGCACGAGATTTACTTTTTTGTACCTTCCTCGAAATTCGTTCCTCTGCCTAGAAATTCGTGTCATTGTTTTTCTCCTCGAAAATTGTGCCCAAAATTGCTGTACGGATTCTTGAAATTCGTTCAACTGTACTTCTCCTCCCTCCTGCAAATTTTCTTCTTCTCCTCTCAAGAAGTCGAATTGCTCTCAACTTTCTCAACTCTCTCAGCTCTCTCAAAACTCATGAAAGAATGAATGTGTGAAAAGCCTTTCCCTTGCCTTTTTGTTTAGATGCTAGGGTGAGTGAAGAGACATCTAATCCAAGGGCCCACATTGACCTATATGGATGGATGAGAATAAAAGCTAATTTAATTCTCTCCAAAATTAATTTCACTCACTTTAATTAAATTTACCAAAAAGTCACTTTATCTCTAAAGTGTTATTAAATGCTTATCTCAAGTCATTTAATGCAAGGGTCATGTTAATTTTCCCTTTTTGTGACTTAGGCTAACTTTCACTAGGGGAACACTTTCCTAGGTACAAATTCAACACATTTGTTGTAAATATATGATTTAAAAACTATTGGAACTCATTATATCTCACATACATAGGGTAAACCTTTTTCTTTGAAGATTCTATTTTCAACCATGGAAAAGACATCCATACACTTCTTTAATATAAGACCAAAAGCCCATTTCTCTTAATTTTCATCATATTCAAAACAAAGGACTTGGAAGTTGGTTCGTTACAAGGGAAGACAATCCCTTAGTCTTCCAATTGAATAATAAATGTAATTATGAAATGGAGTTTTTATTGGCATTACAAAATAATAATCATTTAATCAATTACAAGAATATTTGATTTGGAACAAGTGCAAAATTTGAGAAAATTTAATGCTTTGCATTAAAATAGACTGCAAATCAACCATAGGTGGATTAGGGGAATGCATGCTAATGCGTATAAGAGGGATCCACATGGAATCCAAGAGTACAGGGCTGAATTCAACAAAATCTCCTACAAAAAAAAATGTCTTATGTTTTCCTAATTATTCTTTAGATACATTAAGGTGGTCCTCAAAATCAACACTTTCACTATTTTGAGTAGTTTTACTCAAATACATGGCTAAATTTTATTACACATTAAAATTTGCAATTTCATGTTGTTAAGCATCCTCATAAGCTACCTGAACCTCTTTTATAGTTGCAATAACAATCCAAAAAGTTGTTTCTATCACAAAATATGAAAATGCATTGTCTTATGTTGCAAATCATGCTAATTTGGCTTAGAAATATGTGTACCATAGTTAACAAGATCACCATTGGCTACTTTTAAAAAAACATTGTTGTATTGTTTTACTCGGCGCATCAATATACACTTCCGCTTTCCTCAAAACTATCTTGAACTAAAATCTATAGAGCTCTAGATATAATATATACTAGCATACCCCCAAAATGGGGGAAATGAAATGCCGAGAAGAACTTAAATATGTTGTAAAATGAGAAAAAATTGTGTGTACATAGACAATATAATTTTATGTGTTTGAAAGAAAGTATAGCTAATTTATGGTAGGGATAGTAGTCGATGATAGTCAGTGACAACTCAACGCCTACACCCAATATTATCTTGTAACTATAAAATAAAATAAATGTTCCTGAAAGTTGTAATATTTAATTTCTCTTTCAGAACTTCATTATATTATCAATTAATTTAAACATATCATCTTTCTTAGAAAAAAAATATTAACTTTACTTACATCTTGATGGTTATCATCTTGCTGTGCATCTAAACCATTGGTGAAATTTGGAATAGATCGTGCAATAGGCATAGCCAATGCTTGGGTGATGTATTTGTTATGATTGTTTGCAAGATTGTTCATTGCAAATCAGATTCCAATTATGGAAAACAAGAAAATCTCAAATCAACCGAGAACTACAATTTTAGAAAACGGTGCATGATCAGATTCCAAGGATGACACACAAGAAAATGTCAAGATTGTATAACATTTAATCTTCTTCCTTAAATATTTCATTCAAAATATCTATTTTGTATTTTAGTGTGAGATATATATTTAATTAATGTTGGAAATGTTCTCATTTACATTATTACAAAGTTCCCCCTTCACATGCCTAACATATGTGTCTTGGAATTGTTTTTATGACATAAAATAGCTCTTATATCGGTTGATAAAGTAGTCCACAAAAACATATAAGGCCCACTTTACCACGATCCTTATGCAAATGAGGGCAATAGCAAGAAAGTGATTCTCCCTACTAACATCATGGTGTATTGGTTACAATGTGAGTATGTTTGTTTTAAAAATAATGCCCATTATTAACTTTCCACTTATTTTCCTAGAAAATGCTCATGACATACATGGAATTGAAGAATGTAAACCATTCACAACTCCTTGTGGGTTCTATTAATATCCCATAGTAATAGAGTGATGTGGAAGCTAGCTTACAAAGTACAATGTTTGCCGGTTCAAAGGTGAAGAGTGTAAATCATTCACAGCTCTAGAGTTTATAGTGAAGTCTTTGGGCTTATTCTCGGTTGTTAACTTAAAGTTGCACTCAGTGCACTAAATGAAATTCGAAGGGTTGAGATGTAATATATACCTACTTTCATAGCTTTGAAAGTGAAGGTAAACATGAGCACTCACTTTCTCATAAATATTATAATGATCACAAGCTTGAGAGTGAGGGAACTTGTTGTGGCCAATTTTTGTAGAAGTACTTGCATAGAGCTGAGGTCAACATAAGACAAATCCGTAGAAGACATAAAGCCGTAGAATCCCGAGTATGCGGAGTCCAAGGATGCGTCTCATAACCCCTATGTGGCTAACATTTTTGAACCTCTACATATTTTATATAATGAAGAGCCAACTACCTGACTTGAAGGGCTATTTTCTGTTCTTGAGCTTTGTTAGGCTACAAATCGTTCTCTCGACTTAGTATTGTTTTCCTGTTGGCAGAGATCTGCACAATGGACACATTAAATAATTTATCTTTCATTTATTTAAAAAACTAACCTAAATAATTAAATTTATTTAAAATATATCTAATTTTATTTTACTTTAATAACATGATCTAAAAATCATAGAAAATGATAACTTTAAAAAAATAACACACTATTATTTTTTAAGCAAAATAACATTATCATAATTAAATATATCACTCATTCAAACATAGTTAATGCTTCGTATCTATGCATAAATTGAAAACAAACAAATTTTGTAACGGAAAATAAACCATATGATCATAATACATAATATAGAATTCCCATAGCTTATTTTCTCATAGCATTAAAACTCCATAGTAGTTAACTAAATACGAGCATGTAATCAGAGATTACTAACAATTTATTATATAAAAAAGGATTCCACCAATTTATTATATAAAAAAAGTTTTCACCATATATCAAGTTCCGACATTCAGCCGAAGAACCTTCTACTTGCTTCTCATCAATCACAACACATGATATATAAATTGAATAAGTACCCAATCGATCGTTTCAAAAGTTTACCATTTCACGCCTGGGATTTTTCCAGATTACTTGATTGATACAGACAACTGAAAATATTCAGTTCTACATTGCTTCCCATTGGAATGACATTTCACAAGTTCCACCTCATTGTCCTTGTTAATATTGCATTATCCTTCTTCGATCGCACTGCTCTTCTTTCGATAATTGTTGAAGTGAATGTGGGAGTATTTGCAAACTGGAGAACCCTCTAAAATAAATCCTTAGGATGTTCGTGAAGAGTCCATCACGCTTGGAGGATATGGAAAGCAGAGCACCTGCTCAAATGAAGAATTTGGGGGTTCATGAGGTTCGCAACAGAATCTAGGGGCATCTATAAAGTTGAGCACCGGCTCATGTAAAGACTTTGGAGCATCTGCACACCGAGCTCTCAAATAACATAATTTCCTCTCGACGTTTCCTTATCTCGACGTTTCCTTACCTATTTTCAGTCCCATTGATCATCTACAATTCCTTATCTCGACGTTTCTTTCAATTAACCAGAGATTTTGATGGTAATAACCGCAGACTTAGGCTGATGTTGTTTGGGGACCGTGACAATAAGCACGCCATATTCAACCATTAACCAGAGATTTCGATGGCTCTAACTGCAGGGTTAGGCTGATGTTATTTGGGGATTGTAACAATATGCACTCCACTGTCCATTGTAGCCTTCAAGTCCTCCATCTTGGCATTTTGAAGTAGACAAAAACGATGAAGAAATCTCCTGTGAGAATGCTTAATACGATCCCACGTGTTGTTCTTTTGCTCTTCTTCTTTCTTGCGTTCACCACTGATATGCATAACTGCGCCATCTCCCACCTTTATATTTAACTCCTCTTTCTTGAGACCTTCCAAGAACAAAAGGTGAATCCCGGGCGCTAAATAACGACAAATCCAGGGAATTATTAACGAAAGGAACATAAATCCTTTAATAGGAAGCACATGATTAATACTTGTAAGATTAACCTTGAAGATATGTGCGTCGGAAATTTCCTTCTAGTCGAACCGAGTGTTGGCTATGGCTGTTGTATCATCACTTAAAGATGTAGAAACCCCTACTTCAAAAGGGTCCTATAAATATAGCGATAATGGATCGAATACAGTGGATCGCTTGCCGAAGAAGCCAAGAATGAGAGACATGCTTGCAATGAGTATCGAATTTTTACGGTAAATGTGAATGTGATATAGTCTAAGACCTGCACAAGTTCTTGTTCTTGCGATTTATGGGAGGATAGATGATGATTTATAACAGTACTGGGAGATGGAAAGAATGTTCAAAAGAGTAAAGGTATTACAAGAAAATAGACCATTATTGACAACTATCAATTATTAGCCAGGCTACCTGAGGTTGAAGTGGTGTTCATTGTCAACGCACCATATGACAAAGAAGGTGAAGAAGGGGAATTCTCCAACTCGGCATATTGAAAGGGCAATTCTCCAACTCGGCATACTGAGTCAATGTGTTGTCTTTGCCACAACTAAAAGGCAAAGCTCAGGCAGAGCTGGACGCGGTTGTCGAGCACAACAGAGGCACAAGGGAGGATGATATCAAGAAGATCCCGTATCTACAAGCTGTGGTGAAAGAGTCTCTCAGAATGCATTTGTGGGGGCCTCTTCTATCGTGGGCTCACCTTTGCATGGATGATTGGCAAACAACAAAGGGTATGTGCACTCCAGTGGACACGAAGACCATGGTTAACATGTGGTCCATTACCCACGACCTAGAGATCTAGGAACGGCCTCATCATTTTCCTCTTGAGAGGTTTCTCCCCCTGGAAGGTGGAAAACATGTTGACGTGCGAGGAAACGACCTGCAGATTGCACCTTTTGATTCTGGTCGGCGAGTGTTCCCAGGAAAGGCTCTCGGCCTACAGACTGTTCACCTGTGGTTTGCTAAATTGGTTCATCATTTCACATGGTTTCCTTCTACTAACCATCGAGTGGATCTCATAGAGATACGAACCCCTCAGTAGGATCCCAACTCCTTCAACTTAACAACCACCCACCTCCACATATGTGTGATTCTAGCTCATCTTCTTTTTCATGTGCTTCTTTTTTAACTTGCTCATCATTGCATACATGCACATGGATTTATAGCATTACAACCACCACCTTACATATACAAACATTGTTTTCTTAGATCGCAATTTTCTTGGAAGAAAGAATACCTTGGTTGAGGCATTGAATTCCCTTCCTCACTTCTCTACTTAAAAAGCACCTAGCATACATTTAAATAAGGAGATAAAATGAGGCAAGAAATTGCAACTCCCATGATAGAAGTAAATAACTGAGAAAAAAATCTCAATGCTTGCAATTTGAGTTACCTCAAGGATCAAACCCAAGGGGAGAAGCCGTAGTGAACGACTATAATCAGCATAATTTTGCAAGAATTCACGAAACAACCGTCCACGATTTGCCCAATAAATTGACGCTTGGTATGGAAACCCCATGTGAGCCTATTTACCATTGACACCATGGTTAATGAAAGTTGTACTACCACCTAGTTAAGTGTCTTACAAACAAATATGTTGTGTTTGTTGTTGCAGAACCATTGTGAGACTAGCCGCTTGTGCATTGCAAGGAGCCGCCATTGGAAGGATGAGCAAAGGTAGAAAGTTGACAAAGTGGAGGCTGAGCAAGAAGTAACCCTAATCCGTTCCCGTGTGTGTGAATAAGCCAGACCATGCCTATCACGGGTGTACTACTATTGTTATTTTGATCCACTGTTGAGGGTAACCCTCCCAAGATGGAGGCAGCGTGAAGTTAGAAGGAAGCCCGCTGCATATATGAAACTCACAACACATCCAGTGGACATTCAAGAGTTAGTTGCCAGTTGGATTGATAAAGAGGCATGCGTCCCTGTTTGACCAACTCAACCATAATGCTTAGTAATATAATATTAAGCAGCTCAATTAGGATCTAACTTAGCCCAATCGACAAAGAAGTTTGCATTTTACATATATATATATAATAACTATGCCAGAGAAAATTAAAAAGCATTAAAGAGATTCACTGAAATATATAACTTATCAGAGGAAATTATGTTATTTGAGAGCTCGGTGTGCAGATACTCGAAAGTCTTCACATGAGCCGGTGCTCAACTTTATAGATGCCCCTAGATTCTATTGCGAACCTCATGAACCCCCAAATTCTTCATTTAAGCAGGTGCTCTGCTTTCCATATCGTCCAAGATTGATGGAATCTTCCCGAACATCCAAAGGATTTATGTTAGAGGGTGCTCCAGTTTGCAAATGCTCCCACGTTCACTTCAACAATTATCGAAAGAAGAGCAGTTCGATCGAAGAAGGATAACGCAATATTAATAAAGACAATGAGGTGGAACTTGTGAAATGCCATTCCAATGGGAAGCAATGTAGCACTGAATATTTTCAGTTGTATGTATCAATCAAGTAATCTGGAAAAATCCCAGGCTTGAAATGGTAAACTTTTGAAGCGATAGATTGGGTACTTATTCGATTTATATATCCTGTGTTGTGATTAATGTGTTGTAATTGATGAGAAGCAAGTAGAAGGTTCTTCGGCTGAATGCCAGACCTTGATACATGGTGGAATCTTTTACTCGTGGACGGTCCCCGTGGAGCTTTCGTCGTCTGTCCAGCTCCTATCAGGAACCGCCCCCTGTCCACTAACTGCTCATTGAAAAATTATAGCATTTCAATTTTGAATTGGAATCGGCAACCTCCGAGCAAGGGCCAGTCATTCCATGGTGTCATCAACTGCAAGTGCTTTCCCATCGGTCCGTCGGCACTTTCATGACACACTTTGGATGGAATTCAACACTGGAATGCCTCAGCCTCGGGGTTCGTGTGTTTTCTTTTCCTCAGTGGAGCGATCAGACAACTAATTCTGAGTGCATTGCAAAACAATGGAGAAGAGGCATGAGATTGAATAAACGATTTTTGTAAATCTTTCAATTTTTGGGAAACTCTACGGCCATCAACTCCTCGAGTCACAGTCCTCAACGTTTTTCTTTGCCTTGGTCAGAGTCTCTGCAACTCTGCAATAATTCTGTGATTCAAAAATTCATACAGAGGAAGGCGCTCAGGAGGATCATGAGCTCGAAGTCCAATTCCTCTATACAACTGTTAACGTGCTACACTCTATCTGCTTGCTCTTCAACTTCCGAGAGGCTTCCGTGATGTGCTAGAAAGTTAATCGTCTTTCCATGTTGATGGGTTTGGTGGCTCTTATCAATTGAGTTTTCTAGAATCTATTCAAGCGTTTAATTTCTGCCTGTTGAGACAAAGGAAGTTATTGCTGATCGACTATTCACATGTCTTATACTGTTTTTCCTCAGGTCTCCTATTAAATTTTACATCTTCCCAATTTGTATGGCCCACCGAATACATCGACGCAGATGAGATCGAATCATCTGTCACGAGCTTCACCTGCCCTCGTCTGTCTTCTGTTTACAACTGATCCTCACCGTTTCACCGTTTTCCAGCATCGAATCCACGGGCCTGTATGACATTTTCTTCAACCTTTGAACCTTTGTTCGGGCTCAGAATTTAACTGTAATGTCTCTGAATATCTGGGCCGACATTTTCTTCAATCTTTGAACATTTTCAAATGAAAAACGTTCCTGAGACGTTTGGTGGCCTGCACTCTATATTGGACAAAGTACTATTTCAACACTCAAATGGAGTTACGAACTTACGACGTTCTGAATTCAAATCATTTAAAGTCTGGTTTTCCATCTTTTGTAGCCTATCCCCAAGACAGATAAATCTCTTGTCAAGAAGTCATTGACATTTGGGTGGCAGAAGGTATGAAATAAGAATTGGAGAAAGAGAAAGTGCAGAGCCAAAGGCTCGCACACACACACGGGAGGAGAAACACTCCACACCATTATATTACTGAATAAACATTACATTTATAGGTAAACCCAAACCAAACTAGATCCAAGAATAATGGATCAGATCCTATGAACTAGGAACTAACAAACCACTCATACTATCAATAGACGATGCATTTCTACATTATCTCTAACATCCTCCCTTAATGTAGAAATGGATCAAAATGCTAAATATGCCTGTAGTTTCAGGCTTACAAATCAGCAAAGCAATTTCACGATCTAGGGTTCCAGGCCTTGAACTCTACAGTCCTCCTTCTTCTTCATTTTGACCTTAGTTGCCGTCAAATCATACTTCTTTTTCTTCTTAGGTTTCCTCCGCCAGATCTTGAAATCTCCAGGCCTTGTTGTATTGTTCATTTTAACATAAAATTCTTCAAAGTTTACATTTAAAGTTGGCCTCCATGGTTGAAGACAAATAAGTATTTTTACACTTGCCAAAAAATTTTCATCATAGTTTTGCTTGCCATCCTTGTTTTCATCTTTTGCAGTCTCGATGCAATCTGCAACAATCTTAGGCTTGGCTATCCATTCTTCAATAAACCTCAGTTCTGCATCAAAGTCATTTATTTTTGCTTCAGCGAATGTAATAGTGGAGACCGAGGGGACAATATCGATGGGCATCTCATCCAAGGCAGTTACATTCTCCATATCTCCAATAATCTGCTTTTGCTCCAATGGAATCTCCTCATCTTCTTCTTCATCTGCAAAGATGCTTTCAAAAGCAAGTCTCATGAGGAAGTCCATCTTCAGTAGAATAATTACCTTCAACACTGACGATCTCTACAATGGTGGCTCGATCACAATGCAGTACCTCCTCTGGATAGACATCACCCACGCGGTAGTCTGAGTTTTCTTTACTCATGCAGCTGGACAAGCCAACAGCCACCCCAGTTATCTTTTCTTGATTCACGCAAGTCTTTCTGTCGATGATTACTCTCTGCAGCAGTACCGCTCCTTGATGTCCAGAAACCACTCGGTAGTGTCGAGCCAAGAAAGGAAGAGCTCTTCATGGATCGCCCTAGCAAAGTCACGGATCGCGGTACTGTTGAACTTATTTCCTGAGAGCAAGAGCTCTTCTTTCAATGCGTCGGGCTCCCTTCTTCAGTGGAGAAGTTTGAATTCACACGGTTTCAATTCTGGAAGCACTACTTGTATTGGGCGGCTCAACAAATCAGACAGCTGCTCCTCTTCCACGCAGGAACTTGAAACAACGATTTCCTCTTTAGCAGCTTTCCGTTTCAGTTCAGGCAGGTATCAGCAGGTATCAACGATGGCAATTACTGGCAGCAATGGTATCAGCCAACTCCTTCACACTGGTAGCTGGGCTTTTTCTGATCCTAAATTCGGATCCACAAACTCGGATCCACAAAGCGGGCTCTCCCTGGAATTGCAGCAAATGACAACCCTCTTCCAGGCTGCGATCTCCCTCGGTCTATAGACTATCAACTCCACAGTCAGCTCCTTGTACAACAATAGCCTTTCACACAGGCACAACGATTCAACTCAAACAACATTATTTAGATCTGAGATCTGGGCGTCTCCCTTAGTGGCAACGATTTATTCACACAACACCCCGGAATGGCTTCACGGGAAGCCTCCTCAACAACAAGGAGCTCAATCCGAGCAAACACCTCCGCTGCCAATTCGCGTCCTCCTTTACTTGCAGCTACAGTTAAATGCACACAAGGATCTTCACACAGACAACCACGATTGGAGTTCACAGCAAGCCACGAAGGGCTTTCACAGCAGCCTCAATGGGCATTCACACTACATCGGGAGGAGATACAACTTAACTCCAGGCCACCAGGCACACACAACAGCAGCAGGCCACAGCGGGCACTTCTCACAGCCAATCAGGCTTAGCAGGCCACTAAGGGCTCTCGCAATCAGGCCACAATGGGATCCTCACAACAACAGGCCACTATGGGCTCTTCACACCAACAAGCAACTATGGGCTCTGATACCAAAATAAGAATTGGAGAAAGAGGAAGTGCAGAGCCAAAGGCTCTCACACACACACGGGAGGAGAAACACTCCACACCATTATATTACTGAATAAACATTACATTTATAGGTAAACCCAAACCAAACTATATCCAAGAATAATGGATTAGATCCTATGAACTAGGAACTAACAAACCACTCATACTATCAATAGACGATGCATTTCTACATTATCTCTAACAGTATGGTCATATGCGCTGGAGAAACGGGGAGAGAACTATTTGCCTGACACTGTTGACAGTTTTATTAACTACATAAGGAATCGTAGTTTAATTGAGGATGAAGATACAGACACTTGATACGCAGGCGGGTTACGGATCGGAGTTTTCTGTTGAGATTTCCGGTGTGGCCGCGATATGGGCTTACATAAACAATTCATTGGAGGTGAATTTGATTAATGCGCCCTTCTCCACGCATTCGTTCTTGCAGGGATAGAGATTTCCGGGACTTAATATCACCTCCATGCGCGCTCTGTATTATAATAATGCTTGGGTAACTATCGCCCGGTGTGAATCTCCTCCCAAGGCAGAGGTGGTGCCTACAGGTTATTACATGGTTTTTGTGGTTAACAATGGCATCCCCAGCTGTTCTACTCAATGGATCCAAGTTTGAGTCTCTTTCAGCTTGGAAATCTGTGCATACTGAGATTACTTGTCATTTCTTTGGACGGTGGACAGACTACAGGTGGTGGTTCCTTATAGGCGTAGGCCGTTGGCCGTTGACAGACGACGAAAGCCAGAAGGGAGCCGACACCTTAATATACTCGTAATAAATATTTTAATTTTTCTTGCTTTTGATGCTTTTGAAAATCCTAGAGAAATGCACAAGGTAAAAAAATGTATGTTGGGTGATTTTTAAAATATATACGTAATGTATAGTGATTCCCTAAACCTTGTACTATGATCTAGGTTTATGAAACATATTAAAATATGAAATAAACCTAATTGAATTCAAAAATCAAGGTTTGTGCATCGTAGTTGTCTTAACCAAGGATGCTCTTGCATTAGATTCAGGTAAGAAGTGTGAGACTCATGTTGATAGGGTTGTCAATGACTCATAAACCACTAGTTTTAATTTCTTCTTTCTCCTATGGTAATATGCTATTTTCACCTTCATGGGGTCTTCAACTTTATTGCACTCAAAATGTTGGTTCATTTCTCAATTCACTTTATCAACTTCTCTGGATGTACACTTCCAAAATACATGAACGACTTCATCATCCTCAATGTAACTGGTTCTTTTCTAGGAACAAATGGTTCCTCGTTATTTTCATTATCATTTTTATCTTCCTCTTCCTCTTCACTCATTTGGATAACATTCGTTGTGACCCTTCTCCTCTACTGGGACAACTCAATGACATTCACTTTTCTTCCACATATTCTACAACAAATATGCTACCAAACTTCATCTTTTCTTCTACTACATGCTTCTTGACATCTTTTAACACGAACAATTATTTCTCTTTCCATTCCAAATTTTCCAAATAAATTTTCATTACATTCTTATATTCTTCTTCTCTCATGTATGTAACACCCTGTTTTTAACTACATGATGTAATTATGTATGTAATGATGCAAATGATAGAAGACATACACATATGGTCTAGGACGACCAAAGATATTGTAAATATTTTATTTTTGATATTTAATATAAAATCATTGACGATTGCATATGAAAAAAGGACGAAGAAGAGATGGGGGGGCTATGATTCCACAAGAGGAAGTGAAAGGGGGTCCGAGGGGGAAATGACCCTAGTGACTAATTAACTTAAAAACTTTATATAGTGATTTTACCCCAATGTCCCTAAACCCATGTTTATTAAGGCTGATTTATTATCCCTTGCATATTAATTATCCTAAGCTGTGATTTGAAAGGGGAAAGTGGGATCCTCATGAGTGCCACATGGAAAGTTATCAACATACATATAAAAGGTTGGGAATTGAGTTTAGGTTATCATTCTATCCATCAGTTTTCACCATCTTGGATGCTGGTACAAGAGAGGAAAACCAGAGATACCATACCACTCATGCGAATTACCCTAGGAAACTAGTGCTAATGGGTGTGGTTCCCTTGTGAGAGAAACTTGGTATACAATTAAGGTCCTTGGAATCCCGACACAGAGACTCCGTGGCCGGCCTATGCTGGAACACTGGAAGGGAATGGTGATAGCCTAAGGGATTGTGGTGTAGATAAGGAGGTTCTGTTGCTTTTGTTGTGCATGATGTTGGGGGATGAGTGCTAATGGATTGGGGCACCTTTGGAGGGGGTTTCTGCACTAGAGGGTTGTATGAGGGTGGTTGAGTAGAAGGATTGGGGATCTCCACCCTTGCGGACTAACAACCCCATCTCATGGGTGGTCTCTGTCACAGAAAGAACCAACGCGATAGTGTCTATGGTTGGGAAGATCATCCTTCATTTGTAGCCAATTGAAGGAATATTCTCTTTAAAATATAAGTTTCTCAATTGTGTATGAAGGCCATGGTTGATGTTGCTATATGTATTTGTTTAATTCATTGTTTATGGAAATTTTTGCATGCATGGATTCAATGGACATATAATGGATTCCTTCGTGGTAGGATTACTCGCATATTTTAGAATGGGCATTTTAGTTAATTGTATGTTAAATATAATTACTTTCGATGTTAAAACTAATGGTATAGCAATTCAATGGAAAAAATTGAAATTGGTATCATAGATAGATATTATATGTGGAATGGGGTACTTGTTGTTGGATTTTGTGTTCAGAGGTTGCCGGGTACATTACATAGTGGTATCAGAGTAGAAAATTAAGTTAATGGTGTGAATTGGAGTACCCCATTACCTCAACAATGTCATAGGGGTGGCTAGGTACATTACATTGATGTCAAAGCTACAGGTTGCAGCATTGGGACTGCAGGGGTCATAAGTGAATTCTACAGACATAATTGAGGTTGTACATCGAATATTTGACGTAATGGATAAGAGAGTTTTTGGGAAAACCATGTTGAATCCTTCAATTTCTTAATTCATGGCTCTAAATTAAGGATTGGATAATTGTTTGAATGGTTGGACTAGATATGGAGTTTAGTTGAATTGAACTTTTTCAGTTTCAGAGTCGGTAATTTGAAATTTGGGTGAAAAATACTGTTTGCAAGCAAAATGATTGCAAAAATACTAGTAACATAATCCATGGTTTCCGAAGTCCTCAAATGTTATTTTTAGAACCAACATGAGAGATGGAAATAAAAATTCGTAATGGGAAATTCAGTTCTGAAAAATTCAAGCAAAAAATTGGATCATATTCAAGAAAATGCCAATTCTGTTAATTGACGAAAAATTACTAGAATGGAGAAATGCTATGTGTAAATTTCATATTATCTACTCACTACATAATTAAAATTTTATATATTTATGAAAATTCAAAAAAATGGAAAAAATTGATGCATGCTCCATAAATCCCACGTGGAAAAGGGATATGACGTGGAAGAGTCACATGGATTGGATGCATGGTGGCAGTGCTAGAGGAGGTCATATGCATGGGTGGCATCCATGTAGGAAATACTTAAATACTTTGGGTGTCGTGGATGAACTAGATTAAATCAGGCTATTTAGATCAATAGATATGAGTTGTTTGTGCAAAATTAAGTTCTCATACCTTAACAGAGGGGACATGAACATGAACAACCATGATTAAATTTTTCCTTTGAGATCATGAAATTTGAACTATTCGCACAAAGGGATATGTTGGAGCCTTAACATGGGGATCCTTGTCGTGAATGACTGAAATTTGATCTTGTAGATCAGATTTTTAAATCCCATCTATTCACACAAAGTGACATGAGTGGAGATTAGCAGTGAGTTGTCCTTCGCGAATGGTCTAGATTAAATCATGCATGCCAAATCCTTAGATTTGAGCCATTCGTGCAACAAAACATAATTGAAACTTATCATAGGGGCATCCTATGCAACCCATATTAAATCATGCAAGTAAGATTTGTCGATTTGAGTCGTTCGCACAAATGAACTTGAGAAAGGTATAACCATGGTAGCTCTGTCATAAGGGTCAGGCCCACAAGATAATAGATCTTAACCATTCAAGCACATAAATGTAAATGTACTTTAACAAAAGGGGTAGAGCCATGAAAGACTAGTAGGATTAAGTTAGGTTCACAAGATTGTGAGATCTGGGCCATTCACGCAAGGCTAAGTATGAGAATTTTAACACAAGGGGCAACATTGCGAGCGGTCTAGATTTCATTGCACAGGGTATTTTTTAAGGATTATAATAGTATACTTAAGTATATTATTCTAGGTGATTATTTTGGATTGGAAAAAACATATATATAGATAGGTAGGTGAATATTAAATATGAAACATACAATTTACTCCTGAAAATTGGCGAAATTTCGCCCCTAAACATTTCCCTGTTGCACACACAAGATCATGATATTTGGACCGTTCGCACGAGGAGAGGTGATCAGGGTTTGGTACACGTGGAATTTACACATATGACTAGGATTATGTCAGGCAAGTTTGATGAATTAATCAAAGTCATTCATGAAAATTTAGGAGGTGAGAAGGAATCCCTAGTGGTGTGATGACATGGACTGGAGCTAAGGAGAAGATTCCATGGCAGAACTAGGGGATTCTATGTGGGGTACAATGCCACATCATCCACCCATGTATCATTCAACATCATCACCTTGCCACATCAGTATTTTTTTTGTTAACGAGGTGAATCGGTAACACGCGGGTCTCGTACTCACGTGACACAGGGTTGATTCCTATGGCTTCCACTATAAACCTCGGGCGCGAACAGTTGGGGCGTAACTTCCGCGACTTTGTTTGCAATAGACTCGAACCTGTGACTTGATTAATAGCCTATATGCCTTAACTAGCGGACGGTTGCCAACATGCCAACATCCCTGCCCCTTTGCCACATCAGTATATTACGAAGTATATAAAAATAAAATAAAATTCTCTGGAGCCAAAATCTTGTTTTGGCGATAATAGGAGTAGATTAAATCATAATTTACATAATTTACTAAAATTTGAGGCATTTTCCCCAGTGAAGAGGACTACAAAAATTCCAGAGAAAGGCGTGCGTGTGTTCAACTCCATATTTCTAGAATTGGGTAGTTAGTGACGTATGAATACACATACCCAATTATTTGACAAGGATATGTTACATCTGATATTTTGACAGTGCAGTCGTTGCCTATGAACAAAAATATCCTAGGAATATTTTGGACATATCCCAAAGGGTTTGGAGATGAGATACAAAAATAGGCCAAATTCACTATTTGGGTTAACACTTTGGTAATTTTGGAAAATTTAAAGGAATTAAAAGTGATCAAGGATATCAAAATTGGAAAAGTTTAATTGCTTTAAATTTTACCTTCCCTCTAAGATGAACAACTTTGGTGAAGTGAAGTTTTCCTAGTTTTTCTCTATTTGTGAAATAACATTTTTTGCTAAAAATAAGTCTAAGTGCAAAAAGTAAAAGTTGGCAATTTTAAAATTATGTAAAATTTGACTATAGAATCAAATCAAGGATCTAGAAGTTGTTGAGCACTTATAATAATATGGGCTATTAGTTCTCAATACAAAAAAATTTCCTGAATTTTCCATACTTTCTTCTATAGGTCTTAGAAGCTGGTTGTTGAGATCAAGTACAACTACAAGAATAATGCAAAATTGGGTAAATTGTCAAATTTTGGAGGGTTGTAACTTTTAGCTTTGAGTTAATATACGAGTATGGTTATAGCCATTGGAAATATCATCAATAATAGAATAATTAAAATCAATCATGTCATGAATAAGTGTTTTAGATCATTCCATAAATTTGATAGAAAAGGGGCATGTAGCCCTAATTTGACAAAATTATCAGATGGGTAGTTTCCATAATTCTTAAAAATATATATGAATTTTTTTACAAAATTTTGGAAATAAAGTTTATCTAACAAAATTAATTGTATGAAAACATTGCAGATAAAATATTTCATTAGATATAAACACAAGCCAAAGATCGTAGATCAATACTAGGGAAGAAAATGGAAGAAGGGAAAATTCCCTACTATCACGAGGAAGAGGTTAGAGGTTTGAATATCAGTGTGGGTAATGAAGAAACTAAGTCTAATGGGCACATAAGAAGCACTGGACCATTAGAGTTGGTGGAAACAATGAAAATCTTGAGGATGGAGGTTCAAAGTTGTAGAGATGGCAATAAAAGAATGGTAAAAGCTCAAGAGAATCAAAAGCAATTGAACTCTTAGCTAATGCAGAGCTTAAATTTACTACAAAGGAAAATGCAGATTGATTCAACCTCATTTCATGATACATAAGAAAATGAATGTTCAAAGAAGAGATCACATGAAATATTCGAGCATTCCAAGAGCGATACCAAGAGTCATAGACATCATTACTCTTTTGAGGAATCCAAGAGCAACCCATAAATGTCCCCAATTAGACATTGTAAAAGAAGATACGTGTAATATGAGATATAAGAGGATATGAGGAAGAGAAAACCATGGAATTTTGATGGCAAAAACAAGAAAGGAGAAGATACTAAGGCTTGGTTATTAGGGATGATGAAGTATCTCCATTTACATAATTGTTCCTCTAATATGGAAGTTAAAATTTCCATTTACAACTTATAGGGAAATGCTTCCATTTGGTGGGATCAATTGGTTCGAGTGGAATATATTAGTGAAAAGAAGATTTCATGGAGTTAGATCAAGAAGTATTTCCAACAAAATTACCTATCAGAACATTATTATGATGAGAAGATGTAAGAGTGCTTTGAAGTCAAGTTGGGAAACATGAGCATGGAAGAATATGAAAGGAAGTTTTTAGAATTGATGAGATATGTCGAATATCAAAGAAGAGAAGGTAAAGATACAAAGGTTCTTGAGTGGGTTTCCTTCATTCTACAGAGACACAATTTATTTTGGAGAACCCAAGACTCTTGAATATAAAACTCAAAAATCCAGTCACATGTATTTTTAGAACAAAGGAATGACATATTTTAAGAAACCTTGGAGAGATAAGGATAAAGATAAAAAATATTAGAGGAAGAAAGGATTAAGCCTCCTTTCTTCAAGAACCAACCAAATTCATATCAACAAAGTAATCCAACTTGGAAATGACCCAGGATGGCAGAGTCTCGAGGAAAAAAAAGAAGTTAACAACTTAGATGTTGGGGATGTGAAGGAGCATTAGAGGAAATTTGGGGTCTAAGATGGGCCTTATAAAAAAATGTGCCATGGATGAGTTGGATTTCTCAAAACAATATAATTTCAATAACTTTGGTCAACCAATATGGTTGAGTTGGATATATAGAAGTCAAAGATGCTTGTGTCATAATTTTATTTGACAATAGCTAACTTCATATAAACCTCACCTTGGTTAATATTTTGAAAATTTCATCTCCAAATATGATAAATATACTTGAAATAATAAATATAGAATATTTTATATTATCATTACTTCTAAGTTCTTTAAAATATAAATCTCACATTAATTAAGATGATAGTGGAGTAATTTTGAAATAATAAATATAGAGTATTTTCTATTTATCACTACTTTTAAGTTATTTAAAATATAAATATCACATTAATTAAGATGATAGTGGAGTAATTTTGAAATAATAAAAACATTTATATAATTAATATCTTATAAATAAAAATAAATAAATTAAAAAAAATATCATAAAAAAATAGGTGAGGGATAAAATAAGTTTTCGCTATCTTTCTGATAACTTTCTCCCCTGAGCATGGAATTTCGCTTTTGGTACCGTTGGAAAGGTATCGACAAGAGATACAACTTTTGTGTTTCGATATTTTCGAGATTCCACAATGATTTTTTGGGGAGAATATTCTAGTACTAAGAAGCTTCATCTTGAAGTTATAATCAAAATAGTGTGGGAAAATCACGACGCATGGTATTTGCATCCCCCCCAGGTAGTAGAAATTGGTTATACTTGTCCCAATGGACCTTAAACTGGTCCATAAAATAGTGTCTGAGCTGGCGAACCCTATGGTCCAATATACATAAAGGTTTGACCCTGATGGTCCTCTTGTCCAAAACCTGATGGTTCCACTGCTATGGATGGATGTTTACTGCCTCGAATCTCCATGGGGGCCTTTCCTTCTCTGTGCACAATACCAGGTTGTAACTTAGGATAGTCAGGTTGATAGTGTGGAGCCCCACAACCCCAACAAGCAACCTAAGACAGAGGTTGTGAATTGAACTATTGTGACCTCTGAGAGGGGTTCCTTCCCGTGGAGCCCCTACCTCTACCAACCGATCCTCGATAAATACCTGGGCTCTACTGAGTCCTTGCCATAGGTTGGGATTCTGCAATGGTTGTTCTTGATCTATCGACTTTCATTACTCTAGGTGTGGTTGTATTTCCATAGGGAGGTGGTCTAGCATATCCTTCCCTAGGGTAGTTTCGAGGGGCCTTCCCATGATCCATGACTATTGAGTGTCGTATGATCTTAAGGGCTTCACACTCAACATATGCTCTATATAATGAGCATATTTGAATTCCTTGGAAACTGAAGTCGGTTACCACATTCCTACTTGGGCCATGATCTTAGGATTAAGCTCGCACACAAATCACTCATCTTGGCATTGATCATTATCCAAGGAGGAGACTGTTGGTAGTACGACTGCCGTTACACCAAAACTTGCAGGTGATTTGTAAACTCACCACCTCCATATTTCAAGGATACATGAGTGGCGATTAGTCCCTTGTCACGATACACTAGGGAGCACTGACTACTTTCAATTTCGTGCAACAATCTCCCCCTCAACGCGAGCCAAGTGTGTATTGAACTCGTGACCTCTAGCTCTAATACAAATTGTTGGTAGTACGACTACCACTACACCAAAACCCACAGGTGATTGGTAAACTCACCACCGCCAGATTTCAAGGATCCACGAGAGGCGATTAGTCCCTTGTCACGATACACTAGGGAGCGCTGACTACTTGCAATTTCATGCAACAGAGACATGCTTAACCAATTCCATGAATCTTGTCTTGTATTCCTCCGTTGATCGACCCCCTTGAACCAAGTAATGAAGGGTTCTTGATTGCTCTTCTTGGTAGAATGCAGGAAAGGACATCCTTCTAAACTTATCCACAAACAATTCCCATGGAACTGTGTTTGGGGTAAGGTGTAATTGCCTCTCTTGGTTTCCACACCAAATCAAGGCACTTTTCCAAAGCTGAAATATGGCTATTTTGGATTTGGATAGGGAGGCGTACTCTTGCAGTGCTAAGCACTTGGTCCTACCCTCCAACCATGCCTCTACTTGTACCCCTACATGATCCCCCCAAAAATATGGAAGCTTGATTTTTTGAAGCTCCCTCGTGATGTCCCCAGGAGGAGGTCTTTGCACTATGTTCATTGGTACTTTAGGATTTCCCTCCCTATGTGGTGGGGCCTCCACTTCTACTTCCGTTGTAATGATTGCCCTTGGTAGTCCCTTAAGTGTATCATTTATTGCCTCAAGGGAGCACAAAATGAGAACTATCTCTGGTGATGGTGCTGGCACATTCTGATCAGGTGTCGTTGCCCAACCTCGTCCTTGACTTGATCATGTCCTTACCATACTGATCCTTTGTAATGGCATAAATAATCATTAGTACATGTTTTAGGGTTTAGCTAGGTCACAATAAACACATACCCACACCTACAAAAGTGAGTGAAATTTTCGTTCTTGCTTCGCCTATAAATGGTCTTTACCTGATAATGAGGCAAATGCCTAAAAGGTGAAGGGTATGAAGGCACTACTACATCCCTACGTCGAAGTCATCATCGTGAGTCGAGGGTTAAGACAGTATGTCTTATGCGATTACATGTCATCACGTCGTCCGCGTGGCTAATTTAGTCACCGGTGACCACACCTACTATGGGGGTTGCACTAGTCGTGATTCCTCGCATGAAACCCCCTATGTTACTTAGTTTGACTTGAATTTGAATTAACTCGATTCATCTCCTAACCTTGTAACTAATTCAAATTAACTTATAATTAACTTATAATTAACCTATAAGTTAATTATAGGGTTCAAATTACAAGTTTAATTAATTAATTATTTAACTCTTATATTAATCCTAACACATAGGATTCAAACCATAATTTATATTAAAAATAAATTATGTTGTTCAAATGCCTAAACTTCCGTTTAAATTCAACAATTCCTGGTTGAAAAATGAGGAGTTTCGGTCAAGTTATTCAACATTTCTGGTTAAAATTTTCTATTGATGATTCTATGAATCCTATGGGTGCATTAGTTTTTAAATTAAGAAAGCTCAAAGACATTGTATCTACTAAAAATCAGAAATTAGTGGATAAGCAGGTATTGGTTGATTTGGAGGAACAATTACTTACCCTTCATTGAAAGTATTTGGACAAGATTTTAAGTGAAAGTGACTTTGTTCATCTGAAGGACCTGGAGCATAGGAAAGAGCATATCCTTCTACAGGAAGAAATGGAGTGAAGATTAAAAAGTAGGGCCCTTTGGATTGGTCTAGGTGACAAAAATACAATTTTTTTCATTCCTATGCTTCTTCATGGAGGAATTTCAATACTATATGGGAGTTGTCTGGTGATGGTGGGAAGATAATTAGTGATCATGAAAGTTTACAGTCCGCTGCTAAAAAAAATTTTGTAATACTTTCTCAGATTCGGGGCAGTGTGATCTAAATGATCAGTTGAATATTGCTCGTATGTTTCCAGTTTTCTTTGTTGACAATGAAGTTGCGGAGTTAGGAAAGCATGTCACCTTGATTGATATTGAAGACACTTTGAATATTTTTGCCAAAGCAAAGATCCCAGGGCCTGATGGTTGGACAATTGAGTTATTTTTTCACTTCTTCGATATTATGGGGATGGATTTGCTGAATATGGTTGAATTTTCTCGGACTGAAGGTTACACATCTGGTGCCCTAAATTCTACTTTCATCATTTTGATTCCTAAGTGCAATAAACCTTCATCGTTTGGGGACTTTAGACCAATTGCTTTGTACAATTTGGTTTATAAACTTATTTGAAAGATCATAGCGGTTCGTCTTAAACCAACACTTTCCATACAAATATCTATTGAGAAATTTGGTTTTTTGGAGGACCGTCAAATCCTGGATGTGGTAGGTATCTCTTAGGAATTAATTCACTCAATCAAAAAGAGAAACCTGAAATATTTACCGCTCAAGATGGACTTGGAGAAAGCATATGATAGAGTGGATTGGGTTTAATTTAGATTGATCCTGATTCAAATCGGTATTCCACCCTTGGTTTTAAATTGGATCATGGCTTGTGTCTCTACAACAAATTTTGTTGTTTTGGTCAATGGGGATCCTACTAGTTTTTTAAAAAGCACTAGGGGCATACGTCAAGGTTTCCCACTATCCCCGCCTCTTTTTCTTCCGGTCATCGAAGGGCCGAGCAGATTAATTAATAGAGCTAAGGCTGATGGCAAAATAAAGGGTATAAAATTGAGTCTTAATCTTTCAATCTCTCATTTGCTTTTCGTATACGATGTGTTGTTAGCTGGTGTGGACTCTATGGATGAATCAATAGTTTATAAAGACATTATATCGGTGTTTTGTAAAGCATATGGAAAGTTGGTAAGTTCTACAAAATCTTGTTTCTACCATCTCAGAATTGAAGAACAAAAAATTAATCTGTTAAAGGATATATTGCCGCATCAGTTTTGTCATTTGGAGAAAGGGTTCAAATATTTGGGTTTCTTTTTAAAGCCCAACGACTACAGGATCAAGGATTGGGATTGGGCTCCTAACTAAAGTTGAATGCAGAATTCATCACTGGTCTTTTAGACTCCTTTCAGTGGGTGGTAGAGTTACATTACTAAAATCCGTATTGATAGGCATCCCTGTGTATTGGATGTCCCTCTTTAGAATACCGTGTCCAATCATCAATAAGATAAGGAAATATTTTTTCAATTTCCTTTGGAATAGTGGAAAGGTGAAAGGGGGATTGATCATGACATGTTGGGAATGTGTATCTGTACCTAAGTGCGGTGGTGGCTGGGGAATCAAAAATTTATTCTTGTTTAATCATGCATTAAGAATCAAGTGTTTTTGGAGGGTTTTATTTGGATCCACTCTATGGTCCAAGGTACTGTCTTCTAAGTACATCAAAGAAGACATTATTACCTAGATTAGGAATCTTTAAAAAATGTATAAGTGGAACTTCTATCGTTTGGAGGGGTTTTATGAAGGTATACAACTAGATGGAAAATGATTTTATTTGGAAAGTCGGTAATGGCACTTCGATTTCGGTTGGTATCGACCCAATTCTGGGTATGGAAGAAACTTACTCTCTGTCCGGGGATATTCTTGTTTATCTAGAGGATAGTGGACTGTACACACTGAACCTTATCAAGAAATCGAGGAGCCAGGCTGGTCATAACTCCTACTGGTTCTCTGCAAAGGATATGGGATTTGTTGGTGATACAACGTTGGAATGGGGCAGGTATATTCATAATCTGAATTCATCAAGGTGTCGTCTCTCGGGTGACAGAGATTTCATTTTTTGGAATGGTAATCCCAGCACGGGGTTAATCACAGCTAAGTCTGCTTATAAATCTATCATTAAAAATAAGTGTATTTATCCACATCAATGGTGGTATAAGAAGCTCTGGAATTGGCGATTTCCTTTAAAACTTAAGTGTTTTATGTGGCAAGCTTTGTCAGACTATCTAAAACCTTGGTATAAACGTATTGTCAGAGGCTGGTACAGGCCGAGTATTTGTATGCTCTATAGATCGAATTCTGAGTCTTTAAATCATATTTTTTGTGAAGTGCTCATTTACCAGAATGATATGGAGCAGGATTATCCTGGCGTTGAAGATCAAGGTTGAATGGCCATCATATATTTTTTTATAATTGCTTCTTGGAATGGAGTAGGAAATGCAAAATTTATCCTGAGTTGTCTGCTCTGATTTCATGGGAAATCTGGCTAACGCGCAATAGATCTATTTTTGATAATATTGTTCCTGCTACTGAACATATTTATATTCAAATACTACAGTTGGTAAAGGAGAATTGCAAGGGAGATGGTGCTTAGAATACACCAAAAGTAAGTAAGTTCAATTTCCAGATTAAGAAGACGGTTGCTTTCTTTGATGGTGCTGCAAAGGATGGTTTATGTGTTTTCGGTGGAGTTATCTTTCGCAATAATGCTCATTATTTCACTCTCAGGCTTGATTATGGACGTGGTACTAATATGAAAGAAAAACTTTTGGCACTTTGGTGCATTCTAAAAGTTGTTAACATCTTTGTTATTTTTGATCTCAAAGTATTTGGAGACTCTAGGGTGACCATCAAATGGGCACGTGGTCTTTACAATTTGTAGGTGGCGTCCCTCAAACATTGTTGTTATCGGATAAAGTCGAAAATGAGATTGTTCATGTCTTTTCTTTTGAACATATTTTTAGACGTGACACAACTCGTTGGCTGATAAATTATCTAAGTTAGCATTGAATGGTGATGAAGGATATATCTACTGGGAGGAGCTTCAGGATAGACACAAAATCGCAGATGGTTATGTATATATTTATGAAATATAAGTTGTGTAGATATCCTGTTTTGTTTTGGTGGGGGGGAGCGGGGGGGGGGGGGGGGGGGTTTGATATAGTCTGGAAGCTAATGCTATATACTTGGACAATGATATTTTTTTATATGTCTCTTGGAGACTAAAACCCATGTACTATTTGATTCTTAATGAATAACAATAGTACATTTTTTTTGTGCTGAAAAAAAACCATATAGGATTTAATTTTATTATTTAAATTAAATAAAAATAATTTATATATTTAATATAAATAAAAAGTTTAAATAATTATCAAAATTTTAAATAATTAATAAAATTCAATTATCATAGCAAATTTTAAATAATAAAAAAATTTAACTAATTTTTAATTTTTTTAAATAATTCAAATCTATAACATTAAAGGAGTTGTCTAGTAATTCGACGATTAGGTAGGGATGGGGTTTTCACCATAGTCCGGTGTTTTTTATTTTGCAAAATCTGAATTTAACTGTTTTAATGGTGATTTTGATGGTAGAAATGGATTCATCACCATCAAACCCCAAGGAACCCAAAATTCAGAGTTTGAGAGTTGTAACCAAGATTTTAAAAAATTTCTGTCCAAAAAATTAAATTTTTTTGTTTGACTACACGTAACATGAAATACATTAAATATAACCCTAAAACATTAAATCTAACCTTAAACTTAACCCTAGTATCTGCTAGAACCCTAATCTCTGCTTAGGTGGCCTTTCCGGGTATTCTCACCATGCATGCGAAAATTAAATGAAAACAAAAAGGAGGTAAACGTCCTTCGTACCTAATTTCCTTCATCGAAAATTTTCGATGAACTCATCTCTGCAACTGAGGAGCTTTGCAACTCAGTCCGGCTAAGGTTTCTACTCGCGAGGGTTTCCATTAGGTTTTACTATGTGTTTTTTAGTAACTATTTTTTTTGGTTGACGGGGATGGCCTTTGGCTCACAACCCTCCCTTCCTTTCTCTTCCTCACGACCTGGCATGGGCATAGCCTGCGCGACCATGCTTTCCCACGGGCTCATATAGCATGCGACAGTAAGGACTCAGCGCAAGGCTTGTGCACTTGGGTTATGAGTAGAGTAGTTTTTATTTTATTTTGTTATATATATATATATATTTCTTTTTTTTTCAGCCAAAAAATCACCTTCCTGTTATTCCGAAAGAATCAAGGAAAGCTTGAAATACAATCATTACAATACGGCTCAACAAGAGCATCATATCACTTACAAGAATTGAACCTGGTGGGGAGGGAAACAATCTTTCCTCCCAACCACCCAAGCTACAACCAATGGATAATTTGTTATATATATATATATATATATATATATATATATATATATATATATATATTTTTTTTTTTTTTTTTTTCCACCTGGTTTGCAGACAATGGCCCTGCGGCTAGCTCTCCCTTCTTCCCCATCCGGAGTGGCAGTCTTACTGCCCTCCCTCTCTTCCACTAGGTGCGACCAGGGCGTAGAGTCCAACCCTTCGGTGGATGAGCTGCGAAGTATGGAAACATTGGTATCTTTTGCTAGGGCTTCAGACATGGCATATCTGTCTTAGCTAGATTAATACAAGGAGTTGTGGCTCCAGGTGCCGCCCAAGGGTGCAACCCTCTCCCTGTTTGCAGGACCCCCCTCGAACGGTTTTCAAGATATATCAGAAGTTACTTATACATCTGACGAGGTAGTGTAGTGCGAGCTAGTGTCTGGCATAATGTATGGCCGATTGGGCTGTCTACAATCTTCGAAGGGACCATGCTGTGGTGTTGTGCCTAATGTTTGAGAGGTGTCACCAACCGTCGATAGTGCTAAACCTAAGGAAGTGGCCTTTGTGCACACTGTTTCAAACGCTTGAGCTTAAAAAACATGTACGTTCAAGCCATCCAATGGATAAGTAGTGAAGTCAACCGTTGACTTCACTGTTGGTCCGTTGGATGGCTTGAACGTACATATTTTTTAAGGATGGCCGTTTCGCCTGAGCTTAAAAAACATGTACGTTCAAGCCATCCAACGGATAAGCAGCGAAGTCAACTGTTGACTTCGCTGTTGGTCCGTTGGATGGCTTGAACGTACATATTTTTTAAGGATGGCCGTTTCGCCTGAGCTTAAAAAACATGTACGTTCAAGCCATCCAACGGATAAGCAGCGAAGTCAACCGTTGACTTCGCTGTTGGTCCATTGGATGGCTTGAACGTCCATATTTTTTAAGGATGGCCATTTCGCCTGAGCTTAAAAAACATGTACGTTCAAGCCATCCAACAGATAAGCAGCGAAGTCAACCATTGACTTCGCTGTCTCATCTGGTCACATTTTCCGACTCTGAATGGTTAGATTAATTGCCTACTACTCGCCTTACAGTAGCTATGGGGTAGGTAAGTATGGACTCCTTATTTGCGTTAGGATTTGTCCACATCTAATTCTGGTATTTTGATTATGGCCCAGTCAATTCGGGTGAAACAGGTCTTTCTTGCCCGCTCATTATAACCAAGCTAGAGCTATGGTTAGACACGCTGAAAATGGTGAATTATCTCACAAATTCCCCACGATGTCTGTTCTCATGATTAATTCATTTCCTCATTTCTCTCTCTTCTTGTTATTATATATAAATTATATAAATAATTTCCTAAGTTCTATTTTCTTTTCTGTTCCACATTTCTTTATTTTATATATATATATATATATAATTTTTTAAGTTCTATTTTCATAACTTTATATATATAAGTAGGATTTTCAAAGTTATGAAAATAGAACTTAGGAAATTATATATATAAAGTGGGATTTCATATATATATAACAAAAATGTTTACTAATAGTTTTGTATTTTTGGTTGAGTTGGTTTTTTTGGTTTAATCTTCAAATTTTCCAAGTTTGTAATAAATTTAAGGAAATTTGGTTTGTTTTAGTTAAATTTTTGGTTTCTTAAAAGTCTCATGTTTCCAATTTGTAGTAAGCCCTTAATCAGAAAACTCAACTACCAACTAGATTTACCACCTACAGTTTTACTCACTCCTCCTGGTCTCTGGTGCCCAAACCCAAGAACAAGAGTCCAACCAATCCAAATGTTTTCTCCCAAATCAGATAATATAATTCAACACAACTAATAATTCAGCACAACTTTTGACATATGTCATTTATAAAATTTTATAATTTACCAAATTTATTCTAATTTTGACTCAACGTTTTATTATTAAATAATATAATTCAAAACACTTCTCATATATGTTATTTATTAAATATTATAATTTAGCATAAATTTCGAGAGATCATGTTATTAATCAATAATATAACTCAACATTTTCACATCAATTATTTAATTTTAATTATAATTTTAATTAGTAATTATGTAGGCTCTATTTATCATTTATTTAATGATGATCACAATCGATAATCAACTTTAATCACAATTAACATTAATTAATATTTATTAATTTAATTAATATTCTTTTAAACAATAATTATCATTTATCGAACAATTACCACATTCTACAATCAACCTCAATTATAATTGAACTTAATTAATATTTATCCATTAATTAAATAATACTCTTTTAACTTGTACCTTCAACCTCCTATCATAATTAAATAGTCATTCATTAATTAACTTTACGTGATGCACAATTTCATAATCAATAATTAGTCATTTATTTCTAACTAATCATAATGTAAGTATTTACAATCACAATGCATCACTAACGAAATCAAATAGTTTAATAGTAATTCATACAAGCATATATAGACTAGTTATGTAAGCGTAGCTACTACTTACATACTTCATGTAGGTACTAGTAGTACTCAATCTCACACAACGCATAATCACACAAGTTATTTCCTACTGATGCACACTTAAACCAGAATTTGCAATGCCTAACAAGTTACTAGCTTAAATCATGACAACTTATGAAAACAACACATTGTTCTTAGTTACCATTCAGGAGTTCAACAAGGCTCTCAACACACATATAAAATTAATTAAGTTCTTTTCATAACTTCAATGGTATTCCTAACTAGCTACTTCATTCTATCTAATTCACAACTAACTTCTTTCATCCTATCCTTCCTATGTTGGACTATCCTAGAGCATCAACTATATTGAATTAACTCTAGATAGAACCCGTAATCAGAAGTGTCGACTACATCGACCAAAATTCCCAAACATGAACCTACTAGTCATCATCACACAACTTGGGGAGTGCGTCATAGCATATCCCTCCCATGAATCTGGGTTTTGGAGAATAAACAGGGGGTAATGCCTCCACCGCTCCTATGGAACAAGGGTCAATGGCTGCATCAATATAGAACTGCGTCTCTATTGTTGCTCTCAGGATTTGTCATCGAATAACCAAGTTGAGCAGTTGAGTTCCCTGAAACCCTACACTTGCCCACACATCATGAGAATAAACCAATAATCATACATAACAATAATGCTTCACTAGCATACCATTTTTCTTTCAGAATTCATGTCGTTATTGTACCTCCATATCGTAGGACCCAACTATCACTTAGCTCTTTCAGACCTGTAGGTTAGTATCACAACACGAGTTTGTGCAATATCATGCAATCATTGACATGTATACATCATTTCATTACTATTAAACAACAATGTAATAATTTGTGTATGTACCATGCACCACTCTCCAGATCCTCTCTTGGAATTGTCAGGGATTCCCATGGAATAGAGGCCCCAAGTTGAGTTGGATCCAAGATGACATTGATATTATATTACTCATTGAAACTTGAGAGCACGAAGAATCTAAGGTCCCTAACATAGATGGTTTTGTCATATGGTCTGCATGGAATAAATGATCCTCTCGTAGAGGAATTGGAGGTATAGCCTTCTACATTAGAAAAAAACATTTCTTCCAAAGTTATACTTTATAAGAAAGACCCTTCCAACCAATATATTTGGATGGAAATCATGGACACCAATACTAGAAAAACCTACATAGCAATATGCTGTTTCCCCCTATTAACTCTAACTTTTATAAGAAGTGCAATTTAGATAAAAATTGCCCCTCTAATGGGTTAGAGCACGATATTTCTAGCCTTAGAAATGCTGGAAATATTATGTTAATGGGAGACATCAACGATCGAACCTCAAACAACCAAGCTATTCTCTTAAGCAACTACTCCAACCCTAATCCTCTCTAATTTAGATGAAAACCTTATTTCAGTTAGAAGGTACTCTAGAAGTTGTGAAGATTTAGGCAAAAAATTGTTTGGCATTGAGTTAAGTAAGCTTTGTAGTGCTAAAGATCTCATAATCTGTAACGACTTAAAGAAGTGGCCAAATTCAGCTAGGATGACTTGCATTCATGGTATTGGTAGTAGTGTAGTTGATTATGTTATATCTAATATCCCTTTATCCAATGAAATATTAAATTTCGACATCCTAAACGACCATGAGCCTGACTCTGATCATAGGCCTTTAATTATAACCCTCAATCTTACCATACATAATGATCCCATGAGGAAAATTATCAAAGCCAAAAGCACTTGATCTTTGATAGAAATAATACAGATGGATTTCTTAATGATTTAACGAGGAATTTGTTCTCTCTTTCTAACAACAACAATATAGAAGATCTCTATCATAATTTTACTACCTCCCTCTCCTTTGCCATCAACAAGTTTTCTCATGAAATCCCTAGAAAAAAGAAGAACATAAGAACCAACCCTTGGTATGATAACGATTGTAAGCATGCACGTAGAGAAATTAAGGAAGCTACTGATGATTCCCTGAAATCCGACAAGAGAAGTATGTACAAAGATTTAATTAAAAGAAAAAATACTTGCTATATAAATAAAAGACAGGAACAACTTTTACACTTATCTAAAACGACTCCTAAGAAATTCCGAAGACAAATTTTAACTTGTAAAACTAAAGAAAATAATAAGATCTTAATGGAGGATTTGAACTCGTATCTCAATTACAAATCCCCAAATGTCGTTGATAACATTCAATCCCTCCTGACAACAAAGGAAGTATTTTCCTCAGAAGACATTGACTTTGGGATTAAGTGCCTAGCTATTGGAAAAGCTAAAGACATTGAAGGGTACCAATCAGAAATCCTAAAAATCGGAGCACCCGTCCTCATCCCTTATATTCACAATCTCTTTAATTTGGCATTCAAGCATGGATTCCCTAAGCCTTGAAATCAGAGTCTTATAGTTCCTATATTTAAAAGCGGAGATAAAGATAACCCCTCTAATTACTGCACAATTATGATTTGCTGTCTCTTAGCCAAGCTATACGACATTATCCTTGAAAAAAAATTAGCATATGGATATAAAATGAAGGAAAGAGGGATAAATCCCAAGCGAGTCTTACATCACGTGTGTCGTCATAGTTTGATTGAGTCTTACATTGAGGATTAGTAGTCTTTTCATTAGGGCATCACCATATATGGTAGTTAGCCTCATTGTATCCAACTCAACGTATTGATCATATCCATATTTTGTTTTTACAAAAAACATCTATGTTTGACTCTTTTAGCAATGGATGGAAGTTTCGATAATGAAAATCATACCTCCTAGAGTTGCATGAATTATTCATTTATATCGATAGTAATTTAAAATATGATGATATACCCTTCATTAATGATGACAACATAAAATACATATTCCATGGAAAATACAATAATATGGCAATAATCTATGCTCTTATAGCAACTTAAAATCATACTTACATATTCTTATATTTATTAAATGCATCTTTATAACAATTAAAATATAAGATTCATGTATTTAGAATTTCCAACCCTTTGCTAATTAATTCATTTGTAACAATGGAAACTCCCTACCTATCCACAATCTATTCACAATTTCTCTAATAATGTGGTGCCCCCAACCCTGACTCCGAATCTACAAACACCATGGAAACAAGGGGGAAGACTAAGCCAAGGTAATGCACAGCGGAATGAGGGTAACTAAGGCTAGGCCAACATGCCAAAAAGCCAATAAAATAAATCATCCAACATTTTAAAATGGAATGCAAGCACACAAAAACATATCACTCCCCAAAGCACATGTTATGCAAGGTAATGCAGATTGAACATATAATTTTAAGTTGTAAGTCTTTTGTATAATTTGGACAACTTATGCATCATTCTCTATTACAGATGTTCTAGCTAAGCAAACCGTTGGTTTTAGGTAATGCAATGGATTTATCTGCTTCAAATTTGTGTTCATAAGGTATGTGCAACATATTATTATTCCACATTCACACATTGTAATTCTAAGATTCAAAAGAACAACATAAACCATAACAAAATTTAATCTAAAGGCTTCCATATAAAACCATTTAAACATCAACAAAAATAAGATATAAATATACTATCTACAACCGACTAAGAAACAATAAAAAATAGATCTCATGGATGCCACCTACAACCATTTAAGCACATAATAAATCAAATCTCATGGATGCCACCTACAACCATCTAACGTCAACAAAATTAGATATCAACCTACTATCTACAACCATCTAAGCAACAATAAAAATCAGATCTCATGGCTGCCACTTACATCCATCTAAGAACATAATAAATCATATCTCATGGATACCACCTACATCCATCTAACCATGAGAGAAATCAGAAATAAAGGCTTCCATCTTCAGTCATATAAACCATGAAATAACATAGAAGATAGAGAAGGTTCATAAAAAAATTAGATTTTATAATGCATGAAGGCCATCCATCTAGCATCCAATTACTGACATAATAAGCATAAACACAAATAGATATAAAATTAGCCTTCATGGGAACATAAAAAACATACAATAAAATATATAACACATAAAAAGATACTTATCTCATGAAGTGAAACTGGATGCAATAGGACAACATTCCACCCAACCATAGACATGCCATGCTCATGCATCTCTCAGCATGACAATCACCCCCGAGCTGAGGCCATGGATCCACAAGTAGAGGTACTCTCAATCCCAACTCTAAGCAATCAACCAGAGAAGCCACAACTCATGCCCTCACCATCTACTTTCCCTCCATCTACTCTACCTAGTGAGAGTATACTCCCTTCACTACAAAAGTCCCTCAGGATATCACCACCTCATCCAAGGATTTATAGGACAATATCAGGGACAAGCAATGGACTATGAGGAAGCAAAGGCAAACAACTAGAAAACTATGTGACAACATCACTCTCAACACATGACCTCTTCACACACAAGTCACAATGAGATCCATCCAACCATCTATCACTAAGCAAAGGGGATAGCACATGTATATATAGGTCAAGGAGGGAAATTCAAATCCAAAGAGACCAACTCGAATTGGTGGTGTGGAGGGTTAGTTTAGGAGATTCCATTTCCTGGATTAGCACCATGAGGAGGAGTTACCAAAAATCAAGGATTGGAGGCTAAGAATAGCACAAGGAGGGTGCATGAGGTGAGAGATTAGTGTCATTAGTGTCATCAATATCCTGGAAGCACATAAATAGGGAGCATCGCCCATGAATAGAGGAGTGTGGTGAATTTCTCCTAGTGGGGCCCACCAAATATTCACGAGGGCGTACTATTGCAAGTGATGCCCACCAAACAATGAAATAATCATAATAACATATCCATAGGAAAAAATAATCAAAAATAGGGTCCAAAGTATAAATTTTGGGTGACCAACAACTCCTAGTCCCCATTCCCTCTCACATGTGGAAACCATGGCCCCCCATTCTCGTTTGTTGTCCATGTTGAGATAGTTAATTTATTAACAATGTCTCCATTTTCTCGAAACCTTGTGCAACAATAAAAAAAAAAAAAATTACATATGTTAGGGGCTTACAAACATCGGGGTATTACATTCCCTTCCCCCTTAAAACAATCCATCGTACTCAATGCATATTTATTACATGCATGCCTTTACAAAATTTAAAAAAAAATGAGGGTATGCCTCCCTCATAGCATATTCTAGATTCCAAGTACCATCTTTAGGACTGTAATGGGTCCATTTGACCTTTACCTTCTTGATATCTCGATTGCAGAGCAACTTGAATTTTCTATCCATTATTGATACTAGTTGTACCAGAAAATCCCCTTCCGGTTCCACCTGAGTCACATTCCAATCAATCACATGATTAGCATCAGGTATATACTTTTTCAACAAAGATACATGAAATATAATATGCACTTTTATGCAAGTAGGAAATGCAAGATCATATGCAATGGGTATTATCCTATCTAGGATCTCAAAAGGTCCATAGTATCTAGTAGCTAGTTTGGAACAATTACCCAAATTCAAGGAACTCTTGTAGGGTCTGACTTTCAAATAGACATGATCTCCAACTTTGAACTTCCTGTCATTTCTTCTCTTATCTACATAACTTTTTTGTTTGTCTTGTGCCACTTTCATATTTTGCTTGATTCTAACCATTTGATCTTCCATGTCTTTCAGAAGTCCAGTTCCAATGATTATTTTTTCTGTTGGATTATCCCAATTGATAGGAGTATTGCACTTTCTCGCATATAATGCCTCAAAAGGAATCATCTTCAGAGAGGCATGTTATCCATTATTATAGGAAAAATATACAAATTATAAATAATACTCCCACTTGGATGTTTGATCCATCACATATGCTCTCAATATATCTTTAATCACTTGATTGACTCTTTCTATCTGTCCGTCTGTCTGAGGATGGTATAATGTACTCATGTTTAGATATGTGCCATATCCTTTGAACAAGCCTTTCCAAAATTTAGACTCATAAACTTTGCATCTCTGTATGACACTATAGTCTTTGGAATTCCATGTAGTTTGGAAACCTCTTTCATAAAGATGTCTGCAATGTTAGCTACCTTATGAGTTGTTTTCACTGGAATAAAGTGTACAAGTTTATTCAAATTATTCACCACTACCATGATGGCATCATGTTGTAGTCTTATCTTAGACATTTTTTTGATGAAATCTATTGTCACCACATCCCACTTCCATTTAGGTATTGGTAGTGGATGCAACAAACCAACTGGATGTTGATGCTCCACTTTAACCTTTTGGGATTCCATGCATCTAGCTATGTACTTTACAACATCATTCTTCATTCTTGGCCAACAGTACTTTTTCCTCACAACTTCTACTATCTTTTGATAACCTGTATTCCTAAGGTACATTATGCATCTCCTTCAGAACCATATTCCTTAGATATTCAAAGTTTGGCACATAAACTATGTCCTTATGCATGGGGATTTCATTCTCTTCTAGCCTATACTTATCAAACCTCTGTGGTACTTTTTGTTGCTGCAATCCATCTCTTACCCACTGGTAATGCTCATCTGTAGCATTGGATTCAATGATCTTATCCTTCATATTTGATGTACCAGTACTGATAGATGCTACATGCATCACATGTATCTTCCTACTGAGTGCATCATCTACCTTATTCTCCTTTCCTTTGATGTGCTTGCTATCAAAGTCATATTCGCATAGCAATTCCATCCACTTTCTCTATATTGCATTCAAAGTAGTATGCTCAAACAAATGCTTCAATCCATAATGATCAATCCTTAATTCAAACTTCTTACCCATCAAGTAGTGTCTCCACATCTTCAAGGTATGAATGATAGCTGCAAGTTACAGATCATGAGTGGCATAATTCTGTTCATGTTCTTTCAGCTTCCTGGATTCATAATTGATTACATGGCCAGCTTGATTCAACACTCCACCAATTCCTTGATTACATTCATTTTTGCATACTACAAAGATTTCATTAGGATCTGCAATCTTCAGAACTGGTGCACTGGTAAGCTTTTCCTTAAGTTTTTGAAAATTGCTTTCACACTTGGAAGTCCATTCAAACTTCATACCCTTGTTCTACAAGGATGTGATGGGATGAGATATATTTGAGAAACCTTCAATGAATCTCTAGTAGTATCGCGCTAACCCCATAAAATATATTACCTATGACACTTTCTTTGGTTTATGCCATTCCATTATAGCACTTATCTTCTTTGGATCCACTGAGATGACTTCCTCTGATATGATGTGCCCCAAGAGTGGATTCTACTCTGATAGAATGAACACTTACTTAGCTTGGCATACAACTGATGTTCTCTAAGTAATTGCATCACCAATCTCATATGATCTTCATGTTCTTATTCTGAATTGGAATAGATGAGGATGTCATCCAGGAATACAGCTACAAACTTATCCAAAAACTTTTTGAAAACTCCATTCATTAGACACATGAATGTTGCTGGTGCATTTGTCAATCCAAAGGGTACCACTGTAAACTCATAATGACCATACCTAGTCCTGAATGTTTTCTTACTAATGACTTCATTCTTGATTCTGACTTGGTGATATCCTGATCTCAGATCTATCTTTGTAAATACTTTGGCTCCTCTCAACTGATAAAAAAAGTCATTAATCCTTGGCAAGGGACACTTGTTTCTGATTGTTTCTTTGTTCAATTGTATGTAATCTATATAGAGTCTTAGAGTTCCATATTTCTTCTTTACAAAAAACAAAGGGGCTCCCCAAGATGACACATTGGGCCTTATGTAACCTTTATCCAGTATCTATTCTAATTGCATTTGCAAATCTTTAAATTTTGGTGTGCTCTTCCTGTAAGGTTATTTAGATGAAGGAACTGCACCTGGAACCAAGTAAATAGATAAATCAATGTCTCTCTTAGGTGGAATTCCTAACAATTCTTAAAATACATTTGCAAATTCTTGTAGCACTGGGTAGTCCCGTAGCTCTAGCTATTTTCCTTCTCTTGGCTCCTCTACATGAGCTGCATAAAACTAGAAACCTTTCCTGAAACACTTCTTCAACTGCAAAGTTGTGATTTGTCTCAGAGATATGGGCCTTAGTATACCTTTCACCGTTACCTGATTTACTTCTTCATCCAGACAGGTATAAGTCTTGTTGTGACAGTCAAGCATGGAATTATGCGCATCCAACCAATCCATGCCAATCAATACATCATATGAACCCAAACGTATGATGTTCAACTCTGTAAAGGTCTTCATACCATTCATATCCAAAGGACACTTCCTTACTGCTTTTGTGATATTCCTCTTGGTACTTGTATCCAACTGCACTAGACTTGCTGTCTCAAGCTTCATTGTCTTCAAATAACATCTCTCAACTATGTTAGGTGCAATGTAACTATGGATATCTCCCAAATTAATCAAAATAGATATAGGTTCATTAGCAATCTTACCTGATACCTCAATCATCCGATACTGATGATCAACTTGCCTACAATCCAGGGCTGCATAGGTTCTTAGAATATTGCTTCCAATATCACCAATAGTCGAGGCTTCTTAAATGTTGTGAATATTTTCCTTGATGCTTCCCTTATGTGGGAAATTCTTGAAGTAGTGATTCTCCTTACATATCCAACATTCAATAGGTGGTCTTGGATTTTTATCTGAATGCTCTTCTCCTTTGGATCTTCTTTGCTCTGTCTGTCCTTGTTGATGATAATTACTACTATTTCTGAATGATGGAGGCTAGAATACTTTCTTTTTATGATCTTGATTGTCTCTTTTCTTATCTTTACAGTCCTTTTGAAATGGAGCTTTGTTCTTATTCAGATCGTATAGATGTTTTTCCTTCCAAATGACACCCCTAAGAGACTTTGGTCTACCATACTGGATCTTTTCTTTATAGAATGTTAGTATACCACTTAGGAACCTCTAAATCTCCACTTTCTCATCCTTGATGAATCCAACATACTTCATGATTTCTAGGAATATTTTATCATAAGCTTCCATGGTCATGTTAGCCAACTTGAGTTCAAAAAACATCTTCTAGTCATAATAGTGCTCTAAGATATATTCTTTATGAAAGTATTTTCTTGAAATTTCTCCAAGAGATTCTATCTTCACCAATATCCTTTAACTTGACTAGCTGATCCCACCAAATGGATGCTTTACCTTGCAAATGGTAGATGGCTACCCTTGCTTCCATGTTTGATGTGTACTGATGCAACTGGAAAAAAATTCTAAGTCCAAACAACCAAGCTTCAACATATTCACCTTGCTTTGCTTCTCCATCAAAGGTTGGAGGCTTGATTCTCCTTAGTCCCCCCACTAGTTCATTCCATGCAAACCTTCTCTTCTTATATCTTACTGGGGATATTTCAGGGCTGCTTTCTGAGTTGCTTGATGAATACCCTTTCTTATTCATTGCGGAGGGATTGTGATGAGGTCTTATTGAAGATGATATAAACCTGTCATGATCTCTTCTTGGCACATGCCATCTGGTATCTTCATTGCTTCTTGGTGAGGTTCTCTGATCTCATTGCAGTTGCTTTAGACTATGCATGATTTGTTCTTGAGTGTGAATGATCCATTCATTATATTCCCTATAGATTCTTACTTCTAGCTTCAAACTTCTAAGTCTTCCATACTCAAGGGTTCAATGCTTCCTTTGTGTCCATTTGTCGTTACTTCTCCTCTTTGATTACTTTTCCCAATAATCCCAATAAACTCAAATTCGAGGCTGCATGGATTTTTTTCATCTTCAAAATCCATCTCCAATCTCTTCCTCTTCACTGCACTTACTGAGTCCTCTCTTCATTGCTTTGATTAGGCTTCAAAATTGCAAATGCTCATTCATTAACTAACATAACAAGCACTGGAGGCTAAAATGTGTTCATTGCCAATCACTATTAGCGAACTACACACTTATAATATTGTAATTGTAATTGTAATACTAAAATTAGAATTGTAATCGTAATGTTGTAATTGTAATTGTACTTGTAACTGTAACATTGTAATTGTGACATATTGTAATTTCAAATGCATAAACACCGAGTTATTATTTGTAGAAGTCCCAACAACCACAGAGTTGCAACCTACACTCTGATACCACTTTGTGGTGTCCCTAACCTTGAATTTGAAGCCAGAGCCACCATGGAAACAAGGGGGAAGGTTGAGTCAAGATAATGCATAGTGGAATAAGGGTAACTAAGGCTAGGCCAGCATGCCAAAAAGCCAATAAAATAAAACATTCATCCTATTAAAATGGAATGCAGGCACATGAAAACATATCATTCCCCAAAGCACATGCTATGCAATGTAATGCAAATTGAACATATAATTGATATGAATTTAAAGCTGAGGATTTTGTTTAAGTTGTGAGTCTTTCTTATAATTTTGATTGCTTTTGCTTCATTCTCTATTATATATGTTCTAGTTAGGCCAACATGGTTTTAAGTAATGCAGTGGATTTATCTATTTAAAAGTTGTGCTCATAAGGTACGTGCAACATATTATTATTCCACATTAACACCATTGTAATTCTAATATTCAAAAGAACAACATAAACCATAACGAAATCAAATCTAAAGGATGCCATATACAACCATTTAAACATCAACAAAAATCAGATATGAATCTACTATCTACAACCATCTAAGCAACAATAAAAATCAGATCTCATGGATACCACCTATTAAGCACATAATAAATCAGATCTCATAGCTTCCACCTACAACCATCTGACATCAACAAAATCATATATGAAGCTACCATCTACAACCATCTAAGCACATAATAAATTAGATCTCATGGCTTCCACCTACAACCATCTAACCATGAGAGAAATTGGAAATAAAGGCTTCCATCTTCAGCCATATAAACCATGAGATAACATATAAGATAGAGAAGATAGAGAAGGTTCATAACAAAATCAGATTTTACAATGCATGGAAGCCATCCATCTAGCATCCAATTCCTAACATAATAAGCATAAACACAAATAGAGATAAAATAATCCTTCGTGGGCACATAAACAATATAAAATAAAATATATAACACATAACAAGATACTTATATCATGAAGTGCAACTGGATACAACAGGAAAACGTTCCACCCAACCATAGGCATGCCATGCTCATGCATCTCTCATCATGCTAGTCACCCCCGAGATGAGGCCATGGATCCACAAGTAGAGGTACTCTCAATTCCATCTCACAGCGATCAACCATAGAAGCCACAATTCATTCCCTCACCATCTACTTTCCCTCCATCTACCCTACCTGGTGACATGAGACTTCCTTCACTACAAAAGTCCCTTAGGTTATCACCACCTCATCCAAGGCCTTATGGGATGAGACTAGGGACAAGCAATGGACTATGAGGAAGCAAAAGAAAACAACTAGAAAACTCTCTGGAAACATCACTCTCAACACATAAGCTCTTAACACAAAAGTCACAATGATCTCCATCCAACCATAAAGCACCAAACAAAGGAGATAACACATGTATATATAGCTCAAGGAGGCCAATTTGAACCCAAAGAGATCAACTCGAATTGTTGGAGTGGAGGCTTATTTTAGGAGATTCATTTTCCCAGATTAGCACCATTAGGAGGAGTTACCAAAAATCAAGGAGTGAAGGCTAAGAATAGCAGAAGGAGGGCACATGAGGTGAGAGAGTAGTGTCATTAGTGTCATAAATATCCCGGAAGCACAAAAATAAGGAGCATCTCCCATGAATAGAGGAGTGGGCACATTTATCCTAGTGGGGCTCACGAAATATTTATGAGGGCGTACTAGTGCAAGTGGGGCCCACCAAACAATGAAAGAAGCATAATAACATCTCCATAGGCCAAAATAATCAAGAATAGGGTCCAAAGTATAAAATTTGGGTGACCAACAAATCCTATTCCCCATTCCCCCTCCCATGTGGAAACCATAGCCCCCCATTTTCGTTTGTTGTCCATGTTGGGATAGTTAATTTATTAATAATGTCTCAAACCATTGTCTCGACACCTTGTGCCACAATAAAAAACAAATAATAATAACATATGCCCGGGGCTTAAAAACATCGGGGTATTACAAATAATAGCAAAATGTGGTTTTATATCAACTTTCTCTCTAATGAAAACAATAAAATGATGTTATCCCATAACCATCTCATGCTAGAAAGTAAAACAATTATAAACTAAGGGGTGGTTATAGTATTAAGCTATATGCAATCTTGATTAACTGAACACTATCTTCATCAAATGATTAACCAGTATCTTTTGAGATGAAGGATGCATCAAATATAGGAGCTAACCGTGTACCAAATTATGGTACCCATCGTTGGGAACACAATTTTTTTTTTCAAGTCTATATGAGTACTTCTATAACTCTAAAGTGTCGCAGTAACATAAGGTTTGCATTACCATCAAAGATTGGAATGGTAAATAAATACACACTAATACTTTTGCATATCAATTATAATAACACACATTTTTTTTATACAATCTAAGCAAGCATATCCAAATCCTTGGATGAAAATAACTATCATAGTTCCTCTTACAATGTTGACTATCAATGTTTGAAGCAACATATATCGTTTCCCTTCTTGAAAGTAACATTGTCTCTAGGGGTCAATTCTCCTTTGTTTAATAATGACATATCATATTGTTGCATATCACTTTTTTTTAAATGAAGACAATATTATTATATCCATGTGATATATATATATATATATATATATAATTCCTTTATCTTTCTAACCCAGAAACATTTCTCTTTCTAACCCACAAACATGTCTTTTCCACACACACCTATATAAACTATAATTCTTATGCAGCAATCAAAATAATAAATATATGTATCCACCCTTGTGCATCCTAAAATTCAACATCTCGATTTTTTTTGGAATCGTCGGAAAAACATATCATAAGTCCACCAACAATATTTTATCAAGCCGAAATTCCAAGTGCCAAGACCAAAGTTCTAACCCCAAGCAACAACACCCCAACTAATTTTCCCTATATCCAAAATAGCTTCGGCTGCAAAGTTCATGAGGTAGGTTCGATCACCATCTCCGCCTGCAAAGCACATAGAGAAGGTAACAATTGTCCCTTTTGCGATCTATAAGAACAATAAATCCTACAGCATCGATCACTTAGCATTGTAACGCCTCTGATGATGAACTCAATATACAACCTACATCTGACCTAGGAACTCCAACATATGCATGCACCCCCAGTTTACACCACCAAATGCCATATTTTTCTTTAACAATAACTTGCTACAGTTTACGAGATGGAGTTGCACTGCAACGGTCAGGGGTACTTTAACTATAGCTAGTTGACATTGAAATCTAAGGTTCTGCCCCAAGACACATGCATATAGTTTGCATCAATATCTTTGTGTCATAGATAGTCAAGGTATGTATAGAATTGAACTACACTAGATTAAATCCAACGAATTGGGGAAAACTGTGATTTTCTTTTACAAGACACATTTTGTAATGCCTTACAAGAGCCCAAAGTGATGGCCACAACCTCATAGTGGGGTCTACAACCTAACAACCAACCACAAGATTATGACTAAAACTTCTTCAAAATAAGAGCTAGAGCCTATAATTTTTAATCGACAGATTCTTTTAAAAAGCTTTTACGTCCCAGTAAAAGTTGTTGGCATGCAAGCAGATTGATGCATAGATTCACTCATAGATCCACAATGTTACCATTCTTATCAAGGAATATAGGCTTTGCTCATTTCCTAACCAACAATGAATGGTAGTGTTGAATGTTTCAAGGAATAATTTAAACAATTTGAATAGCGGATCTACAATGAATGGTAGTGTTGAACATTTCAAGGAATAATTTAAACAATTTGAATAGCAGATCTAAGTCCATGACAGTCCTTAATGACTTAAAACAACAATTTACAACAACATCACTGATTTGAAGTTTCGAATGGTGCAGGGTCGAATTAATACAATGGTTATATATATTTTTATCAAATAGTTTTAGATCAACTTAAATAACTCACGGGCTATCCCCTTGGTGTTGTCCTCACCATAAGTTATTCCTTCTCTTATATCATCTAATGCAACAACAAGCGATAGGTCACTTACATGGCCCTGCAACTTTACATTCTCGAAGCAATTAACAACACAATTGGAAACAGTTATTAGATGTCAAAAACAACTTCACAAAACCTTATTCCATAAACAAAACTCATAATCTCAGCGACACTCAAGGGGAAAATAATGCCAACAACGATAATATATTTAAATACTCCACCATAACCATCACAAACTTGAACACCTTGTATCCAACATAACCATCACAAACTTGAACACCTTGTATCCAACTATAATAGAAAAATAAGCCTGAGCTTATCTCGATTGTTGATTCCCTCCATCCAACGGGCATGGAGCAAAGTCAACCGTTGGATGAAGAGAATCAGCAATCGAGATAAGGATGACCAATAGAAAAATACCCAGGCAAATGCCCAATGTCAACAACAATACATATAAAAACTCAATGCAAGCATCAACTCTTCTCTCAACCTGTTGTTGGATCTACTATCTTGCAAGTGCTATTGCATAGAACTTACCATACCAAAAAAGCCTAAAGTATCGATTGCAAAAGCAAGACATATAATGATAACCATAGTAAAAGCGAGTATGGAGGGTCATCAACTCGCTAGCACTAGCCATTATTGTTTTAACATTGTAGGGATGGCTAGGCTCATAGGATAATTGCATCTCTTAACTAATAATTTGATTGTACTCTTGATTATCACTTGAATGCACATAGTATTCAGTTTGTAACTCCAGTTCCTAGTTCGTGTATAACAATCCTCATAGCCATCGATATGACTATCCAATGAAGTTCCCATAGGAAATGGTGACTCCATTTGTAGATTAATCCATACAATCTCCAAACGATCATCAAGCGGCCAAAAGAAAAGCCTATACACCGAGAATAGCTATCAGAGTTTTTACCTTCATTCAATAGAAGGGGTTTCAAGGGGATCTACCGCAGCCCTTCATGATTTATACTATTTCCTACACGGACCTCCACAACAGTGGATACAACCCCACCTGAAGTTTCACAATGCAAACAATTAAGAAATTCATGTGTGTGTTTTATGGGTCGATATAATAGATCCACATTGCCCATGTTCAAAAACACGCATCTATGCAGCCTCATATAGCTCATCTATTTGCATCATCCAAGGAAGATATAGATTTACATTTCTATCTACAATTACTTTATGTGATTTTTTTTAAAAGTAAACTTGTCACATTCAATTATAGGAGAGCGATAAAGCTGTTAGATATGCCATTGATTTAACAAAAGAAAATTGAATGAATTGAATCACACCAGTTCTCTAAGAAGAGGTCGCACTTGATCATTGGCATGCCAAATTCGGATTATCCTTGGCGATGTGGCTAGCAAGCCAGAGATACTCGTGTAAATTTCTTGCAGAAACCTCAAAATCTGCTAGGAACTGATTTGAAGAGGGGCACAGTTTCTTTGTTCTACATAGAAGCTGAGGATCAAATATGCATTTAAATGAAAGATGCCTTCTCTAATCACAAACGTAAGATACAATTTCTGGCAAAATTTGGAGGAGTTTCATCTCTTCACTAGATCTAAAGAAATCGCGTGAGATCGAGACTCATGAGGGTTTTTTTTTTAGAAAAAAGATTGAATCGCTTGCAACTTGTGTAGAATCCTCTTTTTTAGTGAGCCTGCACCTGCATGTGTGCTCAAGAATTCCCACTTTTTGAGTCGGATTGTACCACTTATGTAGATCGAATCTGGTCAATGTCAAGCACAGAGGGTTGTTTCATTTCAACAAAGAATTTCCATGATGGCTTCTTTCTAGCTGGTGCACCATAGTTAGATCCAAAGGATCATTTCTCAATTCCTTTTGACTAAAAAAGTCGGAATGAATATGAATATAATTGTTGATTATGAATAATATCATGCTGCAAATCGATGGAGACACATGGTGTTGGATCTAACAGCCACAGAACATAATATGCAGCGGAAGCAATTTAAAATAAGAAAGCAAATAATGACACACACACGTAAAATATACGCAGAAGAGATTTACTCATAACTGACCATATTCGGTTTGACAGTTATATAGTCAGCGAGAAACCGGCTGTCACCCGTTTCCAACACATGGATAAAAAATTGTAAAGGTAGACCAGATTGTTGTGTAGAATATGATAAGGAGTAGAGAAAATAATTGATGAAACGTTTCTTGACATGGAATCATACTACTGCTATTGACAGGATCGTTATTTCAAAGTGAATCATTGTCAGTGAAAGTGAAGAATATGTAGCAACATATTCTTATAAGCTCAATACTTTTGATATTGCAGAAGAGGTAGGGAGGGATTATTATACCAAAGCCATAGTAGCATAATTCAGCCGTATTGGTAGTTCATGTACGGAAATTCCGAACAATTTCGGTGTAGGCGTAATACGGATATGAGTTTTTACTAGTGAACAATTAAATTTTTAAGAACAATTTAAAAAAACCAAACTTTAATTATTTGAACATTATAAAACAAAAATACAATACAATTTAATACTCTCTTATTAAAATAATTATTAATAACTAATTTCCGTCTCACACTAAGAGTATTCTAGGTTCTTGAGATTTTATTTTTTGTTTTTTAAATCAATGATTTATTTTATTGTATAAATATCTATGTATATTTATGGTGTATTTGTGAATATTTGATTAAAAGTATTATATGTAAACATTCTACTTCCTTATTTTATTCGTACTAGATTTTTTCATTACATATTTTTTCCGTATAGAATCGTATTCATACTCGAATTATGCTACTATGACCAAAGCTATGGAAATGGCCCATCAAATCATGTTTACCTATAGTATTACACCCTAGATTAAAAAATCCTTTCAAACTAAATCGACGGGTTCGCAAACTTTGCATTTAGACGTAACCGACATATCTATAACAATTATTGTTTAAACTTTTCCACATATCGATAGCAATACGTGAGCAACAAATCATACTAGTTACGATTTGGAGTCATGGGTGTGCAACATAAATATAGATACATAAATTCCTAACAACTAAATTTTGGAGATCACAGATCTGTAATACATATAGACAACAAATTCTTAATAGCTATGGGTTGGAAACTAGAGAGTTGTAGCATGCCTCATAACGAAATTCTTAATAGCTATGGGTTGGAAACTAGAGAGCTGTAGCATGCCTCATAACAAATTTATAGTGGTTTCTAATAGTACATAGTATAGGTTAAAACATCTAGCATACTCGTACTGCTCATAAATTTACAACCATAATGAATATGATTTCGACAATGTGTTGTATATATCCATCAAAATATGAATTCGACAATGTGTTGTATAGATCCATTAGCATAGACACTCGCAAGCAAATTTAAATAACATATTTACATATCAGAATTAAGCTTCAACTGGATTGCATTCAAAATGTTGGACAGATCTAAATACTCGAATGGCTTTTCAAAAACAAATTTAAGGAAGATTGATAGCAGAAATGAGTAAAGAAAATGACGAGCCCCCAAATGACAAATTCTGAGGCAGAGCATAACAGAACAGAGTTTGCGAGAAAGGAAAAACAAAACAGGGGATGAATCTCTCAATGGAGCTCTGCGGCTCTTCATGTGCATTAAAAAACTGAAATGAACACCAAATACATATTTTACATATCGATGCCTCTCTTCATCCGAGGCGTATTTACTTCTTCACCTAATACATTAACTCCCGTACTGCAGTAGGTGAATTCAAGTGATGTTGGTGGGAGGAATTATCTCCAACACTTCCCCATAATTCTGACCATAACCCAACTACTAACATCTAAAGCATACATGCAATTCCTTCATGGGGTTTTAACAAAAAACATAAAACATTAATGCCTGCTAGTCTAAGTCTCAGCTAGGCTTACATTTATAAACCCAAAAATTGATTTACTTGGTTGCAGGATATGGAGCATGTTTACCTTTTCTTCTTTCTGCTCCACACTTTGAACTCAACATTCTTCTTCACCTTCTTCTTCATTCTCACCTTCTTCTTCTTCTTTTCTTCAAGCTCCTTGGGCTTGATTCTTCCATCAAAATCTACAAATTCTTCAATGGATTTCTGCCATGTATATTCATCCTCAAATTCTGATTTCAACATGCTTAGCTCATATGTTGTGGTAATTTCAATATCCCACATGTTGTTCTCATCCTTCATTCTGTTTTCATCCTCTTCGTTGGCATGCTGCCATGACATCAGCTGATAATAGTGCCTGATTTCTTCAGGACTCCATTTCTCAAAGATATTGTCAGCTGGTTCTTCATCATCTTCATCATAACACATTGGCTCTTCAAGCCTTCCATTAAAAAAAATTTCTTCATCTTTTGCAGCTACATGGCTTCCTTTTCCATTTATCATTCCAGCTTCAATGCTGCCTTCTTCTTCATTCTTTGCTTCAAACAAGGACATCACATTGTCCACATTCTTCAAAAAATCTTGAATGATTTCATCATCATATTCATTTACATTTTGCTCAATTGCAAGTTGATTTCTATATGCACCTGCGCATGCACAAACATCTAAACTGTTAGGAAAAACTTATGCCCTCATGGGCATGCTCTTCATGAGCTCTTCTTCTTCTTCACATTCATCCTCTATTGGATGTCCTGCAACTGCTTGAGTTGCTGATTCACCATTTTCTGTTGCTGCTATGGCAGCTTCATCTTCAACATCATCTTTGTTATCTTCATCCACTTGTGGCTCTGCGCAGTGGGCTTCCTTGTTCTCGAACTTAACAGGATCTGCTTGGCTGACAGAGTCCTCAACCATTTCATACACACATTCAACTTCTACTTTAGCAGCTTTGACTAAGACTACTGGATCCTTTTCAACTATTACAACAATTTCATCTTCATTTGTGTTTGGGGAAAGTGCTTCTACTGATATAGCAGGTTCTTCAACTTCATTATCCACAATTGCGTGGGGTTCACTAAATTTCTCAAGAGCTTCTATGGCTGGAGTTTCTACTGCTGTGATGGCAGTTCTATCTTCATATTCATCCACAAGTGCCTCTACACCGTGGGATTCACTAACATCTTGGTTGTCTTCTGCTTCAACTGCAGGATTCTCTTCTGTTACTTCTTCAACATGCTGTGACATTGTTGGCTACTTGCACATGTCACTCCCCCTTTCACTGAACTCCTCTTCCAAGATTCTCCATGCTTCCTTGGAAGTCTTTGCTGCTGCAATCTTGTGAAAAATATTTTCATCCACAGCTTGTTGGATGATATGCAAGGCTAAAGCATCCCTTGCTTCATCATTGTGGTCAAAATGTGTATCTACATAATGTATATAAACCCTCATTCTACTTGACCATAAATCGAAACTCTTACCATTGAATGGTGGAGGTGATGGCAAACACACTCTGCTCCACTCATCTTCATGCTTCCTTGCTTGTCTGATCCTCATTCTTTTTCCCATTTCTTCTCTTCTTTGTTGGCACGTTCTGTGCTGGAACTTGTCTTCTTCATGCAAGTCTCCTACTTGCTTCTCCTTCCCTTATTGCCCCCTAAAAAAAATATGAGATTGCTTGCTAGCTGCAAGACCTATCAAAAAATGCCCCCTTAATGCAAAACACACTATTTTTTTTAATTTTCTTGGCTAATGATTCTTCAGTCTTTTCTTCTACTTCCGTTTCAACAGTGGCAGGAACTTCTTCCTTACCAGATGCTTCTTCAGCCTTTTTGTCAATAGCGACCACTTCGGCGGGAGCTTGAGCTACAGGCTGTTCTTTAGTAGGCTCGGCTTCTATGGGTGCTTGGACAACTTCTTCCTTAGGTTTTGCTCCTTCCTCGGGTTCCAGCTGGGACGATTCTATTTGGGGGTCGGAGACAGGCAGCGTTACAGGCAATTGCTCTGCAGATTTCTCAACGATGGCGGGGCTTCCATTGACAAATTTCTCTTTCATGGGAACTTCTTCTGCAGGAGCTTCTTCTATAGTAACTTTTTTCCTTCGTGGCTTCAACAAGCTCTGTAGCCTTCAGAGCTTCATCTCACAAATTGAAGGGCAGATTTATCCAAATTGTTGAATCTAAGCAAACTTTTGATTATCATGTGGGTATTGGCTTCTTACCTTTAATTCTTCATCCTCTTCGACATTTTCACTTGCTTCGCTCCTTTGCGTGCCTACCTTGTGGAGGAGAGGGAATGCACATGCAGCTCCAGCTGGGTTATTATAATCTATCTGCAAAGATTTCCCAATATTTTCGATAAGCCTTCCTGTGTTTCGAAATGGTGACCTCTCAGATGGGAAACAACCTTACTCTGAGGTCCTATGAGGGCCTGAGGCCGGCTTTACCGAGCATGCTGTCTATGGCGTCGTCCTCTGTGGCTCTCAGGTGCTTTCCTTGCATGACGTTCTCAGTCAGGGCCGCGAATTCCATGACTCCGAAGTTCTCGACATTGAAGCCCCTGGGTGAACGAGTTCTACCACGATGAAGCAGCCACAGCTGCAAATGTAGAAGTAGTTGAGGATTACGCAGAGAAAGTGAGCAACAGGGGTCTCTGTGCAATTGGACAAGCTAAGTCTCTGCATTATAAATTGCTTGGAGGCCTTGCTCTGAGTTAGGGTGTGGAGAGACAGGGTCTCCTCCCCTCATTCCACCGAACGCCACACTCCAATTTGAAGTGGAAATGCTTTCCTGGACATCTGTTAGAGTTATCTGCAAAGATGGAGGCCTTGTGAGAGATGGAGAGAGGCAGCTCCTTGACCGTGGCTCCTCTACTCAGTTCGACTTCACCGATGACATCTCAGCGAACACACGGTTCTCTTGCACCTTCTAAACAGGATGGAAATTTTCCAGTTTGGGCTTCCTCTCACACGGCAGCTGCCAATTCAGCCCTTTTCCAATGGCGGCTCTCCCTCTCAGCTCTACCTTCGGTTGAGGCTAGCTTTTGAAAAGCTCTTCCAGCGATTGTGGCTGGGGTTTTCCTTACATGAATGGAGACAACTGCTCCAGCTACTCCCTTCTTTGCACCAAGTTGGCTTGGTTGACCAACACTGGCAACACTCAGATCCTTCACATGGCGGGTGAAAGGGGATTCATAACCCTGCGCTCTGATACCATGACAAATTCTGAGGCAGAGCATAATAGAACAGAGTATGCGAGAAAGGAAAAACAAAACAGGGGATGAATCTCTCAATGGAGCTCTGCAGCTCTTCATGTGCATTAAAAAAATGGAATGAACACCAAATACATATTTTACATATCGATGCCTCTCTTCATCCGAGGCATATTTACTTCTTCACCTAATACATTAACTCCCATACTGCGGTAGGTGAATTCAAGCGATGTTGGTGGGAGGAATTATCTCCAACACCAAGTACAAGAATTTGAACCATGCTTTGATACCCAATGTAGGGCCCTTCTTGGCGACCAACTAACCCATTATGAAACATGCATTTATTTACAACATCAATCTAAAATTTAAGCAACACATTTATTTTTCTTTTCATACAAAAACCATAGATCTACAATAGCATCTTTAATCTATCAACATATCTAACATCATGCAACAATATAACAATCATTAACAAACCAAAATGGAATAGATGAAAGTACAAAGCATCAATATACTAGCCTGGTAGATTTCTTGTGAAGTGGTAGATTTCTTGTAAAGTGCCACTGAAGGTTGTGGAAGTTGTCGTAGATCCCTCATAGGCTCGCACACCAATTGCCAATAAAAAAAAGTCCACTGAAAACCACCCTACCATACCCAATGGGTACTCTTATTCCCTTGGGACCCTCGAGCCATACTAGGGTTGAATGAATAAAAGTTAGCAAAAACCTTGGTATGTAGACTACTGCTATGGGGATCCCGACCCCTCTCGTACTGAAGTGAACCACATCCTCCAACATGCACCTCAAAAAGCAGCATAACCTTTGTCGTCCAACACTAGGGTAAAAAGAGATGAGAGCCTCATGCTCCCTCCGTCTCTTTATAACTTTTTGAAACCCTCGTGCATCTTACCCATGCATTCTTTTTCGAATTATTTTATTTCTTTTCTCTTTATTTATCACCCATCCAGTTTTAGTTCTCTAAACTTTTCTATTTTTCTTATTTTTAATTAGATTTTACTCTAGTTCAGTTTCCTTAATTACTTCTTTGCAGATTCCTTCAATCTCATACATTTGAGTTTACAAATTGTTATCTTGCTCACTTTTCATTATTCACAATATCATAATTAAAATTAATTAATTTGAGATTTCATTCACATAAAAATTAACTAAAATATTTTTCTAAATGTTTTAGAAATACTCTTTATTTTCATCCTCATTAATAATTTAATTTAATGGTTTATTTTCTTTTTACAGCGAGAATATCAAGGGTTCCATGCTCTGCGTATGCCCTTCAAATATTCACCCACTTAATATTTTTAATTAATTGTCACATTCTTGTTGCGATGGGGATATCTAGGATTCCATGCTCCACACATGAACTTCAGATACCTCCCCATGGTGGGGACTTGGTACGAGAACCAAGACCTTGTTAACTTAGTCCCGTCGACCCTATTGAGGGACTGATGGTTTTTGGGGAATAAGGCCATGTGATTATTGCGTGCTCTCCCAGTAAGTTCCTTGTGAGTGACTGAATCTGCGACCTACTCTCACAGAAACACACATCTGAAGAGAAAGAGCCTCACTTGCTTTTTCCCAACTCATAGCATAGAATATGCTAGTCTTATATCATATTTCAACACAACCCCGTTACCTGATGTGGACCAGTTGGAAATTGCAATCCAACACTTGCACATTTAAACATCACATGCATCAAATATTTTAAAACAAAATTATAATATAAACATAAATACTAGGTTAACATCACCTACCGATGATACCCGACTCAGTCCGGAGTACAAGGGGTATCGACGCAACCTTGCGTCGCATGTACTTGTCTTTCTTGTCACACTTGATGACCCATCAAAGTACATGCTAAATAGAATCATGTGCAATTATAAACATTCGATCACCCTTAAAATCATTTCACATTTTACATATACATTTGATCATTATCAAAATCATATAACTTTTGATCACTATCAAAATCATATCAAAATTACATAAACTTTTGATCATTATCGAAATCATATCAAAATGACATAGGATGATCATCATAAGCGCAATAAACAGTTTCCAAGCAATTGTCTTTAATAATCAAATACTAGTTCCACACATGTTAGGTTCTTTCAAAATGAATTCCCTCAAATAATAACATGAGATGAAAATCTACTCCTGAATCCACACATAACCAGGTCATTCACAACCGAATGCCCTCAAATAATAATGTTGTAATCAATGTCAAAAGTAATTGACAAAATGAGGCACTACACAATTTCTATATTTTCATATTAATTATGTTTTGCACAACCATATTTTGTTGTAATAGTTTTATAAGGGTATATACCAGTTGAATTTATATAGTAGCTAAGTCTAGATAGAGGAAGTTATGGACATAATGCAAAGACTCTAGTATTTTTTAAATTTGGCATATGAAACAATATTTTTCTTTGTTATGTATTGTTCTTGGTTAGACAGTTTGGCCACAACCTCCTTTTTAATATACAATTAAACCGTTTCAATTAAAAAATATATAGAAAGGAAATGACTCTATCTATGGGAAGGAACACTTAGCCTAGCAAGTCAAGTTCCGGTAGAGTAAACAGTCAAGAAAGGTTTCTTTCTGCAAGGATTCCCAAGATCAAAACCCGCTGCTCTTGGGAGGAAACATCTAAATCCAACCATGCTATGGGTTGGTGTGACCCAGGACGAGTGCGATCCTCGGGTGATTTTGACGGCTTAGATGCCCCTGGGTTGTAGTTTATCAGACCAAAGGCTCACCCAACAAGTCAAAGGGCATTGGAGAAAAAAAAAACACTTAGCCTAACAAATAAACAAACTCAAGAATACTACACACACATTTTTTCTAATAGTTTGTTCCATGTGTGACTAGGGAACAAGCCTTATGTTGTATACCAAGATAAATTCCATGAAAACGGTGCTAGTTCCCATATTTTCCCCCAAGTTGTTCCTTTCTTTGACTAAGGGGGGGATTCTAGGGAATAGTGGGTGGGATGCACCTTGTTACACCACTCTAGGCCTTTGATTGAGTTCTCGGGCTAGAGGGGGGTTACGCAATAACAACCTATTTAATCATTGAATATATTAATGTATTTAGAACAAAGATAGATGGTGCTTAAATTTAGTCTCTTCCATGATTTAAAAGGTATTATAATATTTTGGAAATGACCAAGAAACCAAACTATTAAAAACTGCAGAAAATAGTTTCTAAAATTTGTATCATGAAGCACCTTAATCATGATTTCATATTTAAGAAGATAATAAAAAATGGCTTGAATCATGTATGTAAAAAGAGATCCAACCATACATTCATATGAAACATGTTCATGACACATAAAATAAAATGGGTAAGACAAAGCAAAGACCCATTGAATTATTAATTCAACAACATAGAGACACAAATATGAAATTAAACCAACATAACTTTAGTGTTTGGATATTTTTGTGGTGAATATTGTTGTATGAGGTATAGCCCCGATTATTCCATAGTAGCCATATTATATGGATACCATGGAAGAATCGGAAAATACTTGGATGACATAACTTTGCTTGAACCATATTAATATGCTACCGACCTCTACGCCTTCAATTTTTTCTTTCTCTTCTAGTTGTTGAGATTGTCCTACTCAATCCTTTTGCTACTAAAAGAAATAATTATAGATAAAGTGGGAATACCTTGCAATCTTGGTGATGGATTACAATGGGAGACATTGCACCATTTATAAGAATTGAAAATGAAATAGACGAAACACAACCCATAGTCCAATTTACTATTTGGAAACATAAACCAATTTGAAGTAGAAGAAGTGTAATATCTAACCAGTAGGTTTGATCATAGGCCTTAGAAAGGTCAAGTTTCACCATAATGGAAGCAATATTTCTTCATCTAATTGTGTAAAGAGCTTCTTGAGCCAACCCAACTAGCAGCCTCATGGAAAAACCTCCCCTCCATAAAAGCAAATTATTTGACAGAGATAACTCTTGAGAGTAATTTTTTTAGTCTAAATACAATTACCATCAAAATAATTTTATAAATGCAATTGCATAGTGAAATTGGCCAAAAATTCCCAAATGAAGTTGCTTTGTCAACCTTCAGGATAAGAGCCATGAAGGTTGAATTGAAAGAAACTATTACTTTCCTGGACTATCTCACATACTCAACCACGCTTAGTAGATCATCCCATAAAATATTAAAAAACCCTAGGAATATTCGATGGTCCATCCATTCAGGAAAGGACTTAATATTGGGATAAAGTTATATCCCTTCCTTTTACCCCTTTTAAATGTACCCTTAAGTGTTTTAACATATGTTGTGGTACGCCAAACATTCATCCCATTCAAATCATCAATTAAAACAAAACCAATAATAAGTTGAGGCTTACTTGAGGAAATAACATATCTATCTTCAAGACAAATCTTCCTTGAACTTGTATCTATTGGTTGTTCCACCTAAAACCTTGGAAGGTGTTCATATATAGGTGGGGTCAAAAGAGGAGGAGCAACCAAATATATCTCCAAAGTCATATTTTCAATCGAACCCACTACTGGAAATGTTAAATTTACATAATGATTATTAGAGGGAGTACGTCGATCTCTACTAGAGTATTTTTTCTATCAAAAATGCTTTTGATATAGGGGAGTTGAGTTCATGCCTTCCTTCAATGGATCAACAATAAGGGATGGATTTTTCTACTTCTAAAACTAGCCTCAAATGGATCATTAAGAGATAGAGACTTTTGCTTCCAAAACTGACAAACAAAGGGATGAGAGAAAGTTGTAATCTAAGTGGCTATATTGATGGCACAAAGAACACCATAAATGAATGTTTTGATAGTCCAAAATTTGAACATGGATAGATCCCCCTAAATTGATTTCCAAGCTTTCCAATAAATCCTCTCATGTTGATATCTGCTAGTACTTGATTTATCGATCGATGATGATTGGTTAAGAAAGGGTTATTGAATCATATTATATTCCCTAAATGGGATCTATTTGATGAACGCATAGGCATAAGGATACAATTCCATAACCAAAAACTACTTCACATTAACCCCAAATAATATATTTATTCAAATCATAAAAAATTTGGTGGCCATAAATTTTTGTGCTGAAAATGCCCTATGGAAACCGATGACCTCTTCCATCCTAAAATTTTGGTGATGTCATTTCAGATGGGCACTTCTAGCATATTTTCAAAACCTTATGGATCAACTCAAATGGTACCTAAACTTGGTAGATGGATCTGAGGTGTTTATGGCTAGAATGAATACCAATGTTCCCCCTTAATTTCAACCATAAAAAACTATATAATTTACATCTTTTACATAAGCTGAAAACTACATCATATAACAATCCATGCTACAACATTTACAATATTTACATCGAATTTCAAAAGTACAAAAGGAAAATATTTTGATTACACATAAATACAAATATTTATAGTATGATCTTCCCGTTTGCAAAATTCTTCATCATGCTGAAAAATTGTGGTTTCCTCAATGGTGTACAAAGCTTCATTTTCTTCTTCTTTCTTGGACTCCATACATGATACTCTAAAATATTTCTTGTTGTTTTCATTGGCTTCAAATTCACTTTCTTTGACAAATGCTTCGACACTTTGACAAATATTTATGAGAAGAAGGTGCCCAGTCAAAAGAGAGAATTGAAGAACAAGCTTTGAAATATGAATATGGAAAAGGACGAGGTTGTGCCTTCGTTCTTCACAAATATATCTCAAGTAAGAGATCAACTCATGAGCATTGGTGTGATGGTCGATGATGATGATCTCATACAGACAGTTGTCAATGGTCATCCATATCCATGGAAGGAATTCTTGGCTGTAGTAAATGGTCGATAAGTACAACCTAACTTCGAGAGATAGTGGCATGATTTCCTACAAGAAGAAGGATGAAGATAGAGCAAGTATATTGCCTCCAAAGAAGAGAATCTCACTCTTTCAACACAAATGAAAAGAGGTAAGAAATCTCACAAGAAATTCTCTCATCAAAAGGATATTGATTTCAAGAAATTTGATAAGTCTAAAGTTAAATGTTTCACTTGCAATAATAAGGGTCATTATGCAAGAGAATGTCGTGCAAAGCAAAGAGTAAATCTCAAGGGTAGGTTTCATGCTTCTACTACTACAAAATAAAAACCTACAATAAATAATTCATCCGATGATCAAGATATGAGGAAGGAGTACTATCTTGTCTCCCCTTTCTAGATCCATTACCACTAGTGCTCAGACATGGCTGGAAGATAGTGGCACATCCAAGCAAATGACTGAATATAGGATCACTATCACAGATAGAAGAAAAATAATTTTTCTTACAAGGTGGAGCTTGGAGATAATACCATCTATTCAATCCAACGTATTGGATCCACTTCCTTTCAATTGGATTCAGGAGATGCACTGCATGTGGATGAAATTTTGTTTGTCCACGGATTGAAGAAGAACCTCCTGTATGTTTCAGTTCTAGAATATAAAGGATTCATAGTTATCTTCATGGGAAACAAAGTGCTCCTATGGCCTAAGAATGAATACTTGAACTCAACAACAGTGATTGGAGTTAGAGAGGGAGGTCTCTACAAAGTTCTTGGAAAACTCATTTAATCTGTGATCCATGACATAGTCAGTCCATGTGAGCTATGGCATAGAAGGATTGACCATCTCTATTTCAGAGTGCTCCCTGGAATATTGCATAAATGGTGAAAGATATGCCCATATTTAAATTTGATTTTGATAGTGTTTGTAGAGGTTGCGCTCTTGGCAAGAACATTAAGAAGATTTTAAGTAGTACCAATAGATCTGAAAGGATTCTTGAATTGATTCATTCTGATTTATGTAGTCCTATGTCTGCACCCTCCTTGAGTGGTTATTTGTATTATGTGCTTTTCATATATGAATTCTCTCACAAGTCATGGGTTTATTTTTTGAAGACAAAGAGTGAAAATTTCACCAAGTTTCGAGATTTTAAAGCATTGGTTGAGAATCATAATAGAAATTAAATTTGTGCTTTGAGATATGATAATGGAGGAGAGTTTGACTCCCGTGACTTCAATGACTTATGTCAAGATGTAGGAATAAAAAGACGACCAACTGTACGCTATAACCCCTAGTAAAATGGGGTTGCTGAAACAAAGAACATAACAATATGTGAGGCTGAAAAATCCATGATGTGTGATCAACATCTTCCCACATCCTTATGGTAAGAAGCCTCCAACACTACTTTTTATATTCAGAACATAATCCCTCATGCTATCTGTTATCAGACAATCTACCAAAAGAGGACTTAAGGCGTGATCTCTCTAGCTCAATGTAAGTCTAGAACAAATGAGACAGAATATGAAACTACTCTCCTAGATCTAGTTAGAGATCAAGTAATTAAGCATCTTACCTCAGATTCATAGATATTTCTCCTCGTGGTTGTTCTGAGTTCCGCGGTCGTCAGATCTATGGCTGTAAAACCTGTCAAAACACATAAGAACAATACAAGCAGTAAAATTCCTAAACACTAACTAGTCTAAGTAAACAGTTGAGGAGGTAAACTATAAATATCATCAACACAATAACATTTATGGAAAGTGTTTATATTATTGTATAAAAAGTCAGAAATAAAATAGAAGAGAGGATTACAACCGATGCCTCAATGTCGCAATCTCCTTCCGACAAGCCAAACCAAAGCTCCTAGAGAGAAGTAGGTGCCTCCAAGACTAGGGTGTTGAACTACAGAGCTAATTTCACCAACATAAGAGTACCATAGACTTCCTCCTCTTGGATTGGGAAGGGCTCTTGTATTTATAGGACTAAGTGGATAGAGTAGGTTGAGGATCATGGAGAGAGGGTTAAGGGATCATTTCAAAAGGCTAGGGAATTGAAGGCCAACTCACCTAGGAGTTAGGGATAGAGATCCACCTCATCCAACTTCTAGAATTTGCTCGAAAGCTACCTTTATCCCATGAAACTAACTCTGCCGCATGCTGAATGAAGGAAATCTGCACCAGCGCACTTTTCTCAAAGACAACTTGCGCCAGCCTAATTAGGAGTGTGGATAAAGGACATCAACTTGCTCTAAATGACTAGCTTGATCATGGGACTTCAGGGATTTAGGCACCGAGGTTACATAGGTCTCATGATGGTGAGATTTTGGGTGTAACAGAATGCCCCCCAAAGCATGAATTTGGTAAAACTAATCAGGTAAAATGCTTTGATAGAAGAAATGGCAAGGACTTGTCGGAGAGAAGATGCTACTGCAGTACAATTGACTCTGAGAACACAGTCTCACATGACACACAACATGGCTTCCGACAAATACATTGCAGATCCATGGTAGTAATGACCGATTGAACACAATCATGGCTACTAGACACAAGCGTAGATCCATGATGAGATAATAACACAACCACGACCAATACAAAAGTGGATCCGTGTAATATGACTCAAACAATCTCCATCGCAACCTGGGTAAAACATGACTCCCTAGGGTCTTCAAGCCAAACCCACAATGATACAAATCTATCCATGTGATTACAAATGTCTTGACGTTGAGCATGGTAGAAACCACTTGATTACCGGTCATTGATGTATACTGTTAACAAGTGCGAGGGAAATCACCATTAATGTCAATGATCCTCAAGGTATCATAGTACATATCATCAATCGCGAATGAATGAGTTGAAGTCGAATGCTTGACGAAATCTTCCAATCAAGAGTTAATGATGTAAACTCATGTTGAAAGCAAGGTAACCTACCATTGAGGCATGCAGGCCCAAGGTACTCGATTGGTTTCTAGATTCAGTCCTCAGATGATGTGTTGAAGTTGACAAGGATGAATCCGTCGAATTAGGGCCATGGTGAATCCCCCATCATTGACACGAAACTCGATAACATATGTTTGGAGTAGATCGGATGGTACAGTAATATGCAAGACTTACTCAGAGTAGACTGACATGATGGAAGGTGTACTAAATTCAAATGATGAGCAGTGAATACATCTCTTGAACATGGGCATGGCATGACTTGGCAGTATTGACATGCTAAGAATGACGCCAACTACTAATGAAATTGATGTTGGAAGCATTCTTTGGATGACCCAAAGGAGTAACAAGACTCATGGAGTTAACAGGACTCGAGGACAAGTACTAAATGAAAATGCAAAATGAGTGCCATGTTCAAGAGAAACTAAGTACTGCCACAAGTAAAGGTGTAACACAAAAAAATTCCTTTTTCCCCATCATGACTGATGAGTGCCTCCTGTGTTTTTAACGAGCTTGATGAGGGTAACCATATGCTCGGTATAGCTCATCTCATAGATGAGTCCAATCCCAAATATTTTTTGAACCTGGGAAAGGAGGGGTTCGTCCTATGGTGGGCCCTTCAATGTTGAGTTTTAACGAGTCCATAAAAGGAAAACTCGGTGTCATTTCATGTTTAGAGAGTCTGAAAAGAACTAAAGAAGACTCCAAAGGTCCTTTTTCATAAGGTTAGTCTCTTCACCCGGAAAAGGGTAAAACAACGCGAGAGAGGACTCTTCCAGTCATGATTGGCTGGAGTATTCATTTTTCGTAAGTAGTGCCCTCTGTTCCAAAAAAGGGGTAAAATATCACCAAGAAGATGACCATTCAAATACTTTAACAAGCATGAACGCGACAAGTTCGCTTAGCGATCTTTTCGTATTTCGAGAGCCTGAAAAGAGCTTAAAGAAAACTCCGGGGAGGTTCCTTTTTCGTGGGAGTTTAACGAGCCCGAAAAAGTGATAAAATATAACTTGGTGACTTATTCTCATCGTTTAACGAGCATGAGAAAGAACAAAGAGTTAGCTCGGTTGTCATTTAATAAATTACATTAATGAGCAAAATAATGACAAAAAGACGCTCCAAGAGTGTTCATACCTGATGATACTTACGAGATGACCATCATGTCAAGAAATGGCATCAATGAGGCACCTGTAGCTTAAAATCTGGGTCAAAAGTGGTGAACCGAGTATTTAAATGCAATAAATAACCCAAAATATAGTAAAAAACCCACTAAAGCATCAAAATATAAAAGGAATATTCCATTTTTTGTTATAAAATGGGTGAAATAGTGAAAATAAATTACAATTTTTTTTACCAAATTTGGAGAGTGCGAAGTGCTGACTGAAGCTGAATTTCAACTGTTGTTTCTGGGAGCTACGGTCCATCATTCCGCAAGCCATCAATGACAGGTAACCCTAAACCTCCCCACTTAACTTTTCAGTGGATTAGAATTTGTTTTTTCATGTTTTTAGGTAGATTTTGAGTGTTTTAAGTTGGTAGGTTTGCGTCCACGGGCCAGCGCAGGTAGCTCATTTGGGCTCTGCATCGGCGCAGATCCCGAAAGGGAGTTCTATGCCGGTGGCCCACTGTCAGAATGGGTGATCTGCGCCGGCGCAAATGGCCGAATGAAACTCAAAACCTAGCAAAAATTAAAAGTTTTGGATGGAATGGCAAAGTTCTAAAGATGTTTAAATGGTTTACTTTGAAGGTTTGGAGTGACACAATGGTCCTTGAGTGGGGGGAACATGAGTATGACCTCGAGGATATGCAAGTGGAAAACAATCCACAAAGTGTTGCAACATTGCAAAACTGCGGGCTACTCAAGTACTTTCGAGTGCCAGGTATGAGATCCCAAGTCAACCTACTGACATACCTGGTCCAATGTTGGGACCCTATTTAGCAGCACTTCCGGATAGGTGAGCACACGCTTACCATAGATGTCGAGGACATCAACTTTTTGACAGGGTTATCCCGGCGAGGGAACCCTGTGTCTTTGACCGGGTCACGGAGTGGTGACCATTCAGTCGAGGACATGATAGATCAGTGGTGTACTCCGGGTACAACGATGGTTGGTGGGAAAATTCCCATCAAGCATGTCATGGACAGAGACTTACGAGCGATACTCTTCACCATTGCGCGAGTTGCTGGCAGCCGAGCTGCTCACTTGGCGAGCAAGTTGCAAATGACGTATGCCGAGGAGTGCATGACTCCTATTGTGTTTAACTGGTGCGAGGGGATTCTTGTTAGCCTCAAGGATCAGTTGACCAAATGTCAGCACGGGTTGCTGAAGCAGTTCGGATATGGCTCGATTGTGGTATCCTTCATGTTGGAGCGAGTAGCTCTCTTGCACCTGCAACTGGATTTCGAGGATCGGGAGGTACATGATCCTCACATGCTGAGATGGGAAGATGCAATTTCCCGCCATGGTGGTGGGGGGGCCATTGTCAGTTTCGGTACTGGGTTCTTCTCATGGCTACAGGCACATATCCTCATGGTAGAGGATTATCCATATGTCGATATAGACTTCCTGGGAGATCCTGACCTAGTGCTTCCGGAGGGAACGCAGTGGGGTGACATAGGTAAGAACCACTGCTTGTGTTTTTATATTTTATACATTTTATGATTTTTTTGTAGTAGTGTGGATGATGTTTACATGTTTCTTTGTAGACGTGGGTCCAAAGAGACCATTAGGAGTTTCCCGCCAGGTGCGAAGAGAAGGAGTGCTAGAAATGGAGCTCGCGGCTCGTGATGCTCTTGATGAACAAGAGGTGCTCAGGGAGAAGCTCCAGGGGATGAGTTTCGACAGTCCAGAGCTTGTTGTACATGACTTACCCCTCTAATATCAGGATTTGACAGTTGGGGTATCAGTTCATTTCGGCATGCTACTCCAAAAGGTGGCGAGGTCCATCGTCTTTTATCATGCTCATCCCGGGGTTGAGCGGCCTAGGGCCATGTGGCGTAGGATTTAGGCACATGGCCTATACATGTATACTCTGAAAGCTTACGGACTTCAGACTTTTTGTAGAGATGACTCTTACTGAAAGCTAGCATGCTTCAGATTTTGTATTAGCACTACCATTTTGTACTTTTGTATGGATTTACATATATACAGACATTTTCGGCGGCTTTATACATTATGTGTTTTTAATGGATGATTAATGTGATCTTGTTTACATGTTTGCTTATACGATGGATGATTTACATGTTATGTATGCTTTTATGCTTTATACAAATGTTATGTGTGTGCAATGTACCAATCTAGAATGAATTTGGCCATTGAGTAGACAACTATGTTCATATCTCGTGGAATGTGCAGGTATTGAATAGATTCAAAGGACCTTTCCAGAAGACGGACTCGTCTGCAGATACAAAGTAGGGTAGGGTCACGGATAGAATAAATCCAATTAATATGAGAAACCACTAGTTGCGAATCCAAATAGATAACAACGTGGTCCACACCCAAGCAAAGAGCGTCGGTTAGGGTTCCAATCACCGCCTGATATTCTGCGGCATTGTTGGTTGCAAAACCTAGAAAAATTCCTCCTGAGCTAATGAGCTCGTCGGTCGAAGAATAAAGTACCTAGGCTGTCTAAGCAAGGTTACGGGTATGCCGGCTAGTGCCTTCCGCGAATCCGTAGCAAGTTTCCATCTGCACATGCAGACAAAACATGGTATAAGAAATGAAAACAAGATCTAGACACACTAAATAAAAGCGTCACACCACACAAAAACACACACGCCATGTACAGTATATACAACGTACTTATACATGAAAAAATCAGGCATAGTACCTCTTCAGGTAAAGCCCATTGCGGGGTTCACCTAAAGATATCTCGTCGTAGTCTTCTAGTTCATAGGCTCCCTTCTCTAGAATACGCTTCACTATGTAGGGTCCATGCCACATGGAATCGAACTTTCCTGCCCCCAGCTTATCGTGTCTTTGGTCGTATGTGAGGACCAAATCACCCTCGCTATAAACGTGAGGTTCTACAGATTTGTCATACTACGCTTTGATGTGTTTCTTATGTGCCTCGTTGGCAAGAGCGGCATCGCGGCGAGTCTAGTCGATTTTTTCTAGGCATAGGAAACATTCTTCCTCAGTAGTAGTGTTAGGGAGAAGTTCGACTGCAAGTTTGAGGGACGTAATCTCGCACTCTATTGGTAAGACTTCCTCCAATCCATAAACTAATTGGAAGGGGGTAAATCCAGTGGCAGTCTTAACGGAAGTTCGATAATCCCATAGTGCGGAAAAGAGCATGTTGTGCTAGTTAGACTTGTGCGTACCCACCATGCATTGGATCATGGTTTTCAAGACCTTGTTAATAGCCTCTACTTGTCCATTAGACTATGGGTAATAAGGTGTTGAGTTTTCCTGGCAAAAACCCAATCTAGTGCTCAATTCGTCAACCATGTGGTTCTGAAAGTGAGAACCATGGTCGGTGACTATAGCTTGAGGAACTCCAAACCACGCTATAACATGATTGAACATGAAGAGTGTGGCAGTTTTACCGTCGTCCGTGTATGTAGGCATAGCCTCGGCCCACTTTGTAAAGTAATCCACTGCTACTATGATGTAACCATGCCCCCCGACCAAGGTAGGATTACATTGCATAAATTCAATGCCCCATTTAGCGAAGGGGCCAACGACAATAACCGGGTGTAATAGGACTGGGTGGGTGCGCTTTTTTATTTTAAAATGCTGGCATGGAGGACATTTTTTGACAGCCTCGATACAATCTTTAAATATGGATGGCCAATAATATCCCGCACGAAGTATCTTCTAGGATGTAGCCATCCTAGAGAGATGACCACCATACTCCCTAGCGTGATAGTCATTTAAGATGTGCTCGGCCTCCTCATGAGTGAGACAACGTCGAAGAAGAATCAATACCATGATGGTACAAGGTATCACTGACGATCAGGTAGTACTTTGCATGGTGGTGTATTCAACGACGGTCGTCATGAGAGAGTTGGGGGATGAAACATTGGGTCTGAAGATATAAAGTAATATCTCCATACCACAGATCAGACGTGTTGATGAGGAACAATGATTCATCTGGAAGAGAATCATTGGGATCAGATTCTACATCAACACGGGGAAGATCACAGATAAGCTCGGAAAACACCAAAGACTTTTTAGACTTATTCTTTTCGAATAGGAGATCAAATTCCTGCAGTATCACAATCCAGCGTGAATACTTGCCCCCAAGTACGTGACATGTCAAAACGTGGTACATGGGATTTGAATCGGCGATGATGGTGGTGGTGCAGAGCAATATGTAATGTCAGAACTTTTGGATGGCAATAACTGCCGCGAGATCAATCTTCTCAACATGTGAGTAACGAGTTTCGGTGTCAATAAGACCCTTACTTAAGTAATGTATCACATGTTCCTGGGCGTTGTTGTCTTCTTGTACCAAGACCATGGCGATCGTGGTGGCAAAAGCGGAAAGATAAAGGATATAATCCTTGTAGTAATTGGGCGGTTGGAGCACAGGGGCGTGCGTAATAGCATGTTTGAGACTATCGAAGGATTGTTGTGCTTGGGCGTCCCAAATGAATGGGATGTCCTTCTTGAGTAGTCTCATATAACCATGCATCTTTTGTGCGAAAATAAAGAAAAAACGCCATAAGTAAGTTTCCTTCCCTTGCAAACTTTGAAGATTCATAATGTCAGTGGGAGGTGGGAGAGCAACGATGGCTTCCACCTTCAAGGGATCAATGCGGATCCCATCCTTCGAGACAATAAAACCAAGGAGGTGTCCAAGTTCGATGCAAAAGATACACTTGTGAGGGTTCAGGTGGATGTTATACCGCCTGCATCTGAGGAAAACGACTGTCAAATGATCAATGTGGTACTGATGCTGCCATGAATGGGCAAGTAGAACGTCGAGATAAGGTTCCACATAGTCCGTCACATCATGAAAGGTGTACGACATGGCCTGCTGGAATGTGGCACCAACATTTTGAGACCAAAAGGGAGCTTGTGATAAGAAAACGTGCCCTAAGGAAAGATGAAATTTGTCTTATGTTGATCAGTTGGGTGGATCTCAATTTGGTTGTAACCGAAAAAGCCATCCATGAAAGAGAAAATGACACTTCCAACACAGTTGTCAATGATCTGATCAATAAAGGGAGTCGGGTAATTGTCTTTAGGACAAGCCTTGTTGAGATCCCAATAATTGACACAGACACGAATGGTACCCTGCTTTTTAGCTACAGGGATGACGTTTGAGACCCATTCTGTCAGTGGGACAGGGTAGATAAAGCCAGCTTTCAAGAGATTTTCAATTTCTGCCTTGATTTCCGTAGTCTTTCGAGGGTGTGCCGGTCGTAGCTTTTGCCAAACTCGTTTAGCATCATGATAGGTTTGAATCTCGTGCGAAACAATAGCGGGGTCTATCCTGGGCATCTCCTCGTATGTCCAAGCAAACACATCTTGAAATTGCTTGAACAAGGTCGTGAACGTTGTAATCTCTTCAAGGAAACACTTCTGGCCTAAACAAATGTCTTCCACTACACCAGGAGTAACTGATATGTCGACTGAAATGGTAGGTTCAATGTTGGCCAAGTTTCCTTCAGAGTTTGTTTGACACATAAGTATTGGGGACTGAGGGCAAGGCTGTACATCCGGTGTAAAGATGGTGGTGATGCTATTCTCCACAGTATCCAATGGGGGAAGGAAATACGATCGATGATGGAGGTCTTCCCATGGAGGGTCATCTGCACTCATGATTTCCATAATGGATTCGTCAGAATGAAAAGTCCGGAGCAGAGGATCGGGTAGGGATGACTTCCGCTGTAGAGAATAGGATGTGGAGGCCACAGCTAAGTGGTCCTTTCGTGCTGACTGGATAACCTCATAAGTGAGTTCAGTGGGTGAAAGAGGCATAGTGTCTCCAATTAGGTGCGTAGTGGCTTCATCAGGTACAAGCCATTGATTAGTAGAGTTGGGGATAAATGAAATCTTGGAGGAGATCATATTCACCGTGGCAACATGATTAGGGGGATCTGAGGTTGGAAAAATGCCCATAAGGGATGAGTCCTTTATGAGGCCAACCCCCATGCTCTCATATAGCTGCGAAGATTGTCTAAGTAATGGAACATTATCGCCTGAATGAGTAGCGGTGTCAAGTGTGTAGAAATCCAGTTGGTCGACAGTAACAATTCGGCCTTGGTGGGGGAATTGTACAGTGCATAAGACAGATGATGCGACTGCAGTCATGGCGTACAAACAATTACGACCAAGTAGAATATTATAATCTAACGGGGCGGAGACCACTTCCATGTTAATGGTTGCAGTCTTACCCCCCAACTCTACTTCTTGTAACATCCCATGAGGTTGAAATCCATGTCCGTCGAATGCTTTCAAGGTGGTGGGAGAACGGTTCAACTCGGGAGAGCCAATGGCTCTCCAACAGGAAATCGAAATGACTGAGGTAGAGGCACCTTCGTCCAAGAGGGTACGATGGATTGTCTTCCAGCAATGTTTATGGCAAATTGAAATGCCAACTGATGGGAAATCCTTGGCATAAAGTAATCAAGCCAGAACATGATGGTATTAGAAGAATCCGGATCAACCGTGCCGATGACAATGAGGAGATTCTTGCGTTAGTTATGACAGTTTTGCAAGACCTATAATGTCGACATAGCACAAGGATCTTGCGCTAGGTCCTCTACAACATTGTAGTTCTAAGCGGCCTGAGCATTGGGATTGAAAACATCTTTTCGAATCGTGCTCTTGGGCGGACGCAACACTGAATCTAAAGAAGGCTTCTCAATGGTGAGAGAAGCATGCGCTACAGTGACGTCGGGAATAGAAGTGGAATCTTTTTCAGTATTACTTCCAACGGGTTCCTTCTGAGGGACTGAGTCATATGAACGGAAACTTGTGTTCAAGTTGATGGTCTCACTACGCATCATGAGAACATGCGCGGTGGAGGATGCCTCTCCTTGGGAAGGAGAGGTGTGTGTGATTAGTTGTTGGTTCTGAGTGGGGAAGGGATCATTGAGAACTTTGGTAGTAGAGTTTCCCTTGAGAAACTTTTGAACTTCGTCTCGGTGAGGACATTCCTTGGAGAAATGGTCACCACCGCATAGTAAACAAAGATACTTCAACTTCCTCTTCTGTTTAGTGTCTTCAGGGGTGGGCTTGGTCTCCTGCTAATTAGAAGGTTTCTTAGGTTTCCATTTGTTTTTCTTCTTACCACCAATTTTTTGAGATGATGCTGATTGCACAGAATTCACCTCTTCAGTGGAGGAAGGAGTGGTGGACTTGGTAGTGTTGTTTCCATCCTGTGGTGGTGACGGGGAAGAACCTTGGGGATTCGATGAGCCACCAATTTGAGTAGAACGCTGGGAGGTAAGGGAACCAATGATGCCATCGACCTGTGGTCCCTTGGGTGGTTTTTCAGGGTCATACGTAGGGCGAGGTGCGTCAGGAACAATTTCATACAATGTGTCGGATTGAGCATAGACCAAGTCTAAGTAATGGGCACGAGAAATATCCTGTTCCTTAGTGACGGCCCCTCCCATGGCCACGTCTCAAGCTACGACAGGTAAGAGAGACTTTGTAAACCAGTCAGCTAGGAGTTGGTCCGGAATATGAGCCTTAATAAGACGTCGCCTCCTCCACCACTCATGAATATGATCTGAGATATGAGTGGCAGTATTTTGACAGAGCAAAGTCAGTAAGTTTGTACCAGTCTCATAGCGAATGGGAAACTGGAAATGGGTCAAAAATGGCATAGCAAGAGAGCAAAAATATGGAAAAGAGTTGGGTGGTAGTTCAATATACCACTTGGCAGCTGGGCCAGTGAGAGTTAGTTGAAATAACCTAAGGCAGATCGAGTCATCCATCAAGGAGTTGGATGAACACCATAAATGGTATGTCATCACATGGTTTTTTGGATCCTCACCGGGATTGCCATGAAATTTGGGAATATATGATGGTAGTTTCACCGGAATGGGTGGCCAATTATGTCCATGGAAGATGGGGTCATTAGTCAGACGAGACAGGTCGGGTAAGTCCAACGTAGCCAAAAAGGGCAGATGTTGGTTCGGCTGCGGGTATTGATAGTACTGGTATGGCATGTATGGACCAGTGAGACCTTGGATCGACTGGTTGTAGGGTGTCCCCGGAGGAAACTGGCCATAAGGGGGTATGTCGCCTGGACCATATGTAGGTCCACCGCCATAATAAGGTGGTCTATTACTGTAATAAGGTGGCCCGTTACCATAAGGTGGGGGTCTACCTCCACCGCCGAGAGGGGGTGGGCCGCCTCCAAATGGTGGGGGTACCTGCCGCCACTGGGATAGGATGGACCTCCACCGCATCCATCGAGATAATGTGGACCTCCACCGCCTCCGCCGGGAGGAGGTGGTGCTCCATTGCTGCTGTCGGAAGGGTAAGGGCCTCCTCTGCCACCTCCACCAGGACAGGATGGTCCACCACCACCACCACCAGGATGGGATGGTCCTCCACCACTACCACTAGGATGGGATGGTCCTCCACCACCACTGCTGGGATGGGATGGTCCTCCACCATAAGGTGGGGGTCCTCCACCACCAGGAAGGGTCTCCCTCCACCTCCACCTGAAGGGGGAGGGCTTCCACCTCCGTCGCCAGGAGGGGATGGGCCATGGTTTCCAGAATGACGTGGTCCTCCACCAAAAGGTAGAGGTCTGCCTCTTCCCGAATGGTGTGTGGGCCCGCCACCTCCGACGAGAGGTGGGGGTGGACCAAACAGGGGTGGTGGTACTTGAGGGACTGTAGGTGGGGGTCCATGTTGTAAAACATTTTGATGCCCCCATAGAGTGTATGGATTTCTGGGATAAGGTATCCCATAGAGTGTGTTTTCAAGATTGAATTGTACCGACACAGAGTTAATATAACCTGGATACGCTTGAATCCATGGTGTTTGGTTTGACTAGGATGGTCCCCCAACATGGGATAATCCCATGGTGGAAGGTCCGACTGGTAGGGAATTTCCAATGGAAGGACCGATGGGAACTCCTCCTCTAGTATTATGGTGAGGAGACGGGGGTTGCCCCCCAGCAGCAACTTGCTGACCACTAATCAAAGGTTGACCCAACATGGGTTGTTGATTATCTACTACAGGATTAACATTACCCGTAAGGGAGGTAGGGGGTAAAGAGTATCCTCCCCGCGAATTTTGGGGTGGGGGAGGAGTGGGTAATGTAACCATGGTAGTAACAGGTGTGTTGGACTATTTTCCTTCAACAGGTTGAGTCATTTGAGGTATAGAACTGGTCTCCTATCCAAGGGGTGTACTACTCATAGGAAGTGAGGGTTGACCAGCTTCATAAGTGGTCACGTGGTGGGTAGGTGATTTCGGTGAATCATAAGATAAATAACGACTCGGGAGTGGCTGAAATGGAGGTAACGTTGGGTCTTCAACCCTTTGTAAAAGACTTTGTCTTTGAAACTCCTGGCCCATGGCCTGTAATCGTTCCATACGATCGCGATAAGGTGTTAGAAGTTCATCAGGAGTACTCCAACTGGGTGGTTATGTAATGGAAAAATGAGCCACTTGGTGGCCTAGAGATGATGTCCAAAAGGCTGCAGTTGGACCAACGACTGATACAGGGTCATCCTGGGGGGAATTTAACCATTCTGCCGATCCAGGCTCTCCTGATAAAACGGGAGGTAAGTCTTGTGAAGTGGAAGTTTTCGCCTCTTCACCCCATGGGGGGTTAGAGGGGGGTGAATCTGGAGGGAACATGTGTGCCCCAACATTCAAAGTAGGGTTTTCTACTTCAGGTGACACGAACGTGACATGTGGGTCCATTCTCCAAGCAAAGTCATCCAGAGTGACTGAAATAGAGTTTCTCCTAAGGGTAATCTAAACAACAGAAAAGAAGTCCAAAAAAATCTACACAAACTAAGGCCATAAGCAAACTTATGTGATAAGTGTGGATTCAAAAGTCCAGAACCTCACGAGATTGTCAAGGCTTCGAAACTCGCGATATACTCCAGGGTCCAACAGTTATACTTGGCCCAATTTTTCAGAGCACTAATCAGGGAGGATTAGGACCGTACCCCTGACCATATAACCCGACTACCTAATAGTACGTGCGTAGTAGCTCCCCGAGTGCTATTCTTGATGTATTTCTCTGCCAAGACGGCCAAATGGATAGCTCAGTTGGTCTCAAGAATCCTAATGGTGTCTCCCTATATACGCAAGGTACGTGGGAGCTCAAATCCGTAGTGGTGTTGTCTAATGCACAACCGTACGGCACGAGACCTTCCTATATACTACTGAGTACGTGAAACACCTTTTGATATACGCCAAGTACGTGAAGTGCCTTTCGATATACCCTAAGGTACGTGAAAGAGCCTTCGATATACCTGGTTGGTACGTGAAATATCTTAGATATACCGGTTGGTACATGGAAGACTACAATAACCCCAGAATACAGTGCTAGCAAGTAATGATAGCTTCCACGTTTTACGACGCCAGAATACGTCTCTAACTTAACACACAAGTTACTAAAAATTTTACCCTAGTTCTACCGTTAATTTTATCAGGACGGTTAGGTGAATGCATGAGGTGAGTACATACATGTAAACATAATGCAAGCCCTAACTACATGAAGAAATGTACTTTTCTTTTGATGAAATCTATGACGGGAAGGAGAAATATTTTTCCAAGTGGCTTTACCAAAACAACAAAGTGCAACACAATCCCGAATCTACCAAATTTGACAATAAAAGTACTCTTTTCATTTTTTCCAACAAAACACAAAAATCAACAAGTATCACAACCAAATCTATGGATTTTCTTTTATCTTTTTCGAATAAAAAATTAAACTAAGTGATGAAAAGAGAGAAATTCCCTATCTAAAGCACACTAACTTTTCAGATTTCATTATGATGGCTTAAAAGCATAAAAAACCAAGAATGCATACAATTCTTTCAAGCATGGAATCACTTTTTTGCAAAAACTTGATCTCACTTGAATTTTTCAAGAAAATGAATGGCTCATAATTCCCGAAAAGCACAAATGATTAACTTTTTTCTCAAACTTTCCAAAATACTAATGAACGATAAATTCCAATGCATGAACCAATTTCTACAACAATTTCCAAATGTACATGAAAACGGTAAAAATGATGTACTTTTAATTTTTCAATGATATGCCAAGATTACAACTTGATAACAATGATGTTTTTAAGCGTGAATACCTGAGAAGAAATATTATTTGTAGCACTCTTATAAACACTCATAAATTCTCAAGAAAATGACAAGCACTCATGTGAACTGAAAACGCTCAAGGCACTCAACAAACAACCGGATGCAAGCAAAGCTAAATAACATGCGCAAAAAGAGGTATGGGATCGTATCAAGTGAGGAGAGGAGGGAATGCAAGGTCAATTGGATGAAGGTGGGGGAGAACAAACTGTCCACCACTACCAAAGCTCAAACTCGTCCAAAATGGAACCCAAAACCAATCCGAAACAACCCAAACAAAACCAAACATTAACAATACAACATCAAAAAGGTCCCTAACTGGAATATATAGTGCAGAGGAGGTATGTGAGATAAACCAAACTCAAACAATGGAGAGGGATGACTCAAACCCTAGGCTTGACTGCTCAGCGCAAGATGCGGTCAAGCACAGAGCGCCCGACGCAGATGATGTGCAGGGGTTTAGCGCCGACGACCCAAAATGCAAACATGGCTTTAGCGTTGGTGGCGCAGACCACAGAAAGGAAAAAAGCACCCGTGAAAGGACAGTGCTCTGCTTACACTTCCCAAGTGCGCTGGGAGAATTCCCAAAGAAAAAATAAAAAGGATCTCCAAGGATGAACAATAAAATGGTTTGATAATTAAACCCATAGACTCAGAGAAAGCTAACAGACCCTTAAACAAGAAGATCTAATGGTGAAAGAGGCTCAGGAGGAAAAAGAAATGGCTTGCAAAGAAATCAAAGATTATGACATTCAACTTGAAAACTTAAATCAACATTACGTCCCCAGTATGGTATCCAAATTTGTTATTAGACAATTTACCAAAAGCGGACTTAAGGCATGATCTCTCTAGCTCAATGTAAGTCTAGAACAAATGAGACAGAATATGAAACTACTCTCCTTGATCTAGTTAGAGATCAAGTAATTAAGAATCTTACCTCATATTCATAGATCTTTCTCCTCGTGGTTGTTTCGAGTTCCGCGGTCGTCAGATCTATGGCTGTAAGACCTGTCAAAACACATAAAAACAAGACAAGTAGTAAAACATGCCTAAACACTAACTAGTCTAAGTAAAACATGCCTAAACAAAACAGATGAGTCACATGATTGATTCAAAACCCTCTATCTATGAGGAAGCCTCAAAGCAACATGTATGGAAGGATTCGATGGTAGAAGAATACAAATCTATCATGAAAAATTATGTCTGGGAAGTGGTTCCTAAACCTAATAAGAATTCCATAGTAACTTCCAAATGGATTTATAAAATCAAGCATGCAGCTGATGGAAGTGTTGAAAAGTATAAATCAAGATTTGTGGCTCTTGGTTTCTCATGGAAAGAAGGGATAGACTATGATGAGACATTTTTTCCTGTGGCCATGTACACTACTATCTGAACCATAATTTCCCTTACTTCAGTTTTGGGTTGAAAAATTCACTAGATGGATGTGAAGAATGCCCTCCTCAATGGTGAGGTTGAGGAAGATATTTACATTAAAAAACATTAGGGGTTTGTAGTTCATGGGAAGGAGTTACATTTATGCAAACTTAATAAATACATGTATGGGCTTAAGCAGGCCCCAAGGGATTGGTATTTGAGGATTGAAAACTATCTTCTGAGCTTGGGCTTCTCCAAAAGTGAAGTTGACCCCAACCTGTACTTCAAGGTTGTGAAGAACCATCCATTGATCTTGGTTCTCTATGTTTATGACTTGTTTTTTACTAGAGAGGAGCAATAGATATATTGGTGCAAGATGGAGCTCACTTCTGAGTTTGAAATGAAATACTTAGGTCTTATGCACTATTTTCTTGGTTTAAAAGTTTGGTAAAGGAAATATGATATCTTTCTTTCTCAAGGAAAGCACACAATTGATGTATTACTGAGATTTGGTATGATGGACTGTAAGTCCGTGTCTACTCCAATGGTGTATAATCTAAACAAGCTACATGAGTAAGATTCTGGATCGGATCTAGTGGATCCTACCATGTATAGACAACTCATTGGTTCCTTGATGTATTTGATACATAGTAGACCAAACATATGTTATGGAGTGAGTATCTTGAGTGAGTTTATGTCTGAGCCAATACATAGACATTGGGTTGATGCCAAGCATGTTCTTAGATACCTTCAAGGTACTATTGCTTATGGACTTAGATATGCCTCCAGTGGTGGAGTGATGTTACTTGGCTATGCTGACTCCAACTGGGGTGGTAGTATTGTGGACCGAAAGAGTACATCCATATTTGTTTTAGCTTGGGATCAACTATGATCTCTTGGTCCAAAAGGAAGCAGGGATCTGTAGCCCAAAGTACTATAGAAGCAAAGTATATTGCATCTAGTACCACCTGCTGAGAAGTTGTGTGGCTTAGGAAGCTACTTGTTGGGTTGTTCGGTGAGAAGCTTGAGACTACTGTCATTCGCTCTGACAATTAGATTTGCATAAATCTATCAGAAAACCTTGTGTTTCATGACAGATCAAAACACATTGAGATGAAGTATCACTACATCAGATACATCGTCTAGAGAGGTGCCATAAGACTTCAGTACACTGCTACTGGAAATTAGATAGCATATATGATGACTAAGCCTCTGTTAGTGACAAATTATAGGTACTTTTGAGACAAGCTTGGCATGGAAGAGAATGCCTCCCTCACTAAGAGGGAGTATTAAAGTTACAACATCATGACTCATTCTCCAAGTCAATATTGTGTGTCAATATTGAGCCTCATGCGTTGAGGTAGTGCCTTATAGGAGCCTGAGTTTGACTAAAAAAACTTGGAGAATAATCTTGAGTTGGACTCAAGAATAGTTAAGCCTCATGTGTTGAGGCACATGCTTTGTATGTCAAAGTGATGATGGTGTACAATCTTTCTAGTCAAGGCTAAGGTCTTGTGTGTCAACATAGATCCTCATGTGTTGAGGTGGTTCCTCACGTGTTGAAGTGATGCTTTGCATGTCGAAACATGTATGGTGTGTGATGTACTACTAACCGTGGCTGAGCTATTAAGTCTCCTGTAGAGATTGGACACCTCTAGAGTGAATTACTTTAGCATATAACCACTTGGAACGATAGTAGGACAATATGATGACATAATTGGAAAAATATATTTAGTATATTTGATATGATAATTATGCTGAAACATGTGGACCATACAAATAAGACAAGTATAAAGATAAGATGTGAAAGATATGAGGGAATTTGAATTGCACATAAAATAATTAATTAAGAGAGAATTTGAATTGTTAAACTTGAGTGAAGACTTCAGAAAATCAAAGGAGAACTCAAATTGATCACTACAATTATGTTTACAAGAAAGAATCAATTAAGAGAGTTAACTAAGTGGTAAAAAGGAATATCTAGTTAACTAAGTATTAGTGCACAATGACACCTATGTTAAACTAAAAGATGAAACTTGCGTTGTGACACTTACATGAAGACACTTAAGTTAGCCACTGAACTAAGTGGGAAAGCTTTCAATTAAGGGGCGAGTTCATCCTAAGAGACAGTTTAGTGAGTTAATGTACTGCATGAGAAGTGGTGGGCACAGGCTTCATGCAATATTGATGCATCCACATAGAGGGTGATTTCATCCTAAATTTAGAAGATAAAAATGGAATTCGATGTATGTGAAGAATGTGTAAATATGTTATACGAGATTGATGAATTCATTGTGAAGTGAATTCTCTTATCCCTTGAAGGAAATGCGGTTTTATTTTTGTAGGATATTATTCTGAGTTGTTATTCTTTATCTTTTTCTTTCTCTGTAATTGCATTGGGGGTGCTTGATGTAAAACACATTCTCTATTGTATATCAATATACTAAGGAAGGTTTTGCTGGGATTTTCTCCCTCAAGTCATAGAGGGTTTCCCTAGGGTAAATTTATGCATCGAATGTGATTTCTTTTGTATGATTATTATTTGATTTCAAGTATTATTGCAGCTCTGAATTAAAGATAAAAAATTAATAGTGTGCAACTTCTAACTATTTTATATTTAGGTGCAACTGATTTTGACTTTGGATGGCTCGGTGCACATTAATTTATCAAAACTTGGGCACTGATAGGCCCCTGACACTAATATGTGGCTCGTCCTGAGCCATGTAGCTCACGGATCCAATGTTGCTACGGATGGCAAGTGTGTGTGCATGTCACTAATAAAGTCCTGAAATATTTTCTGAATTGGCTCAAATTCATTGGTAATGTCTTTGAATTGTGTAGTGAATGCATCAACATCTTCAGTTTTGATTTTCCCAATTTTTTGTTTTGCTTGCTCTGCGACAGGAATAAATTTAGTAGCGTTTTACTGGAGCTTGGACATACTATCAAAGTGCATCTATGCTTGTTCCTATTCCTCAACGATAGTTGTTGTGATGGTTTGATACTCTCCTTGGCTGATTGTAATCTTCTTAGTCATCACACTGATCTATAACATCACCTCTTTTCTTTGCAAAAAGTGGAAATTGTACCATGCTTGTTTCTTGGAGCTCACTAGTGCATCCCATCTTCTAATGCACTAATCCACTTGTTGCAGCTCTGGTACATCCTGTAAGTAGTTCCAAATGTTGAAACTATATTTAATGACCCTTCCCAAGATCGTAACTCCTTTTTTGGTCTTATCTAGGTCTTGCACTGCCTTTGCAATATTTTGTGCAAGATCCATATCCTTTAGGGATGGTTCTAGCTTAATCTTTTCCTAGAGCTCATTCGTCTTATGCTGTAGTGTAGGCACTATGCTGATGATCTAGTTAATATTTTCCATAGGTTGGAGTTGAGTGATAGGAGGTTGGCTAGGGGCTGGAAGCATCGCGTATGCTTTGTCAACTTTAGCCTCGAGCTAATCCCTCTCACGAATAACTTCTTTGTCTTCCTGCTTGAGCTTGGCGTAGGAGTGGCCAAGCTGTGCATGTCTCTCTCCTAGCTCCATGAAAATTTCACTGATATAGTACTGGATATGTTGAGTCAACACCAAGTGCAAGGTCAACTTGTTGTAGGAAAATGGGTTCATCTCTGAAGTCACCTTGGGGTGGATCACTGTGATGGACAAGGGGTTGAGTCTCAATTTTAAATGGAAATCCCTCTCATCTTGCTTATGGATTTATTACACATTGTTGGTGCCAACAGCTTCAGAAATCTGCACCACTATTGGTCCTAGCGCAATGTGTAACACCATTCATAGCTCATCGAGCTACTCTCTACTGCCTCACTATAGTAGGTCTACCACATCCATATTGGACTGCAGTTGTCGAGCGATCTCAGGGATCATTCTACTGTTGGTTGTCGCATCTTTGGTACACAAAGGAATTTGTTGGCCCTTAACCTAGTGTTCCTCCTCCAGTTTCTTCTGCACGTGCTATTGCACTTGCTTGGTCGCATGTTTGGGTGGGACCTCGGGAAGGTACCTAAAATGGTCAAAAATGTTTTGGTGAAAAGAACCAAGTGGTCTAGTTTGCAGTAACTATAGAGATGGTGGTATTTCCTCAACCTCTTCATCCTCCTCTGGATATTGTTCAGGTGGAAGGGATGGAGATTTTTCCTGCCTCTTTTGAGTATCCTCATCCTACTGTGATTACTGAGTCTCTCGCTTTCGCTTCTACATCAGGCACAGTGATTTCCTGGGTGGGTTGGAATTGATAGCTTCTCCCTTCTATCCCTTCTTCTGTATGTTGGCTTCTTCTAGGATCTCGATATTTGAATTAGATAGGAACTACAAGTGTTCCATATACTGCATGACTGTATCCTTCACATCATTGGAGGTAATGAAAAAATGTATCACATACTCTACCTTTGGCTCGACGTATGATATAACCAAGACATTGTGAGTATCGACCTCAAAGATAACCTTGTCATTGAATCTATCCACAAAGTGTTGCAATACCCTAAATGATTAAACTATTGCGTTGAGAATCCTTGTGCACCACATCAACCTTATAGTCCCTACTTGGATGTCAATGGAAAACCAAGAACTTATCCATGACAAAGTCATCCAGAGTTGGTTTCTCATAAGTGTAGTGTGGTGTGGGTTCCCAAACCACAATCACAATTAACAACATGATTCAAATGTAGTGAAATTCGTTTACATGTTCCTACACATCCTATTAGTATTGAAAGAATTCCAGGTGAAGGTATGGTGTCCATGCTAGTTGCTTCCCCATTGCGCATTGTTCTGTTGTTGCGAAAAATTCTGCCAGGCACTCGTCCTTGCGGCATTTTTGCAATAATTTGCATGCTAGGATCTACATTGCGTATCTGACATGGCGCTCTAATATTGTTGAGATTATACAACCTCTACCACCTCAATGAGTCTTGTATTTATTGTATATATCCTTTGTTGAGGCATGGGCCATAATGTATATTGGATCTAATCCTCTTTTCAAAATTCTAGAGACCAACCAGATCACTGTGTTAGTGATCTCATACTTTTTATCCAACCATAAATATCCTCCCTACAGGAGACTCAATAGATAATGTTGTCCCCTCTTCCAAAGTGCAATAAATCCATCAAGTACATTATCCTCGATTGATGGAGTAGGTGCGCCTAGGATTGCAACACCACACTCTCTGTGTCGTCTGCATTAGTATTCACCTCCATGTACTAGGTCAACGCTAGCTAAGGGAACTACATCTCATCTAGGATGTTGAAGTATTGGTACCTTGGAAATGGAATCCAACCCATCAGATCCCCTTTGACTGTAACCTCTATTGGGAGTGGCACCTATGGCATTAAGTATTCCTTGGTGGCCTTTGTCTTTTTGTGACTCTTGTTTTATACAAGGGTAGTAGCCATATTTGCACTCTTACACTGTTAATGAACTGGTACTTATTACAACTATGGTCTCTTCATCTTACACTATCTCTTCACTTAACTTAACTCTATATTGCTCACTTTTATCTATACTTAGCACACTGGTGAGTCAATATTCCCTCTCGGCATCTCTTATAGATGGATATTCCAGGTCTACTTCTCCTACCTACTTAACTGCTTTTCCTCCCCCATGTCTCTCTTCTTAACTACTAGATGGGATGGATCTATCATGTGTATATAGAACCTGCTTATATCGGCATGCCCCTCACCATGAATGTTGGACAAGACAACCAATCCAACATAGGATCTCTCTACCTATGTGCGTTGCCGCATGCATTCATGTGGGATACCTTTCTTTCTATGCAAGTTGTCTATCTTGCATTGCCATTGAATCTTTTGTGCCTTTTGTGTTGTTTCATTTTTTATCAATCCTTACTAATGTACCTTCTCTTTATGGTAGCATCATCTGCCAATATTTCCAAATTGGGAAAAGATAGTTGCAACTGACACAAACTCTAATTGAAAAGTGGGACACAACTAGCGTAATTATGACTAACGAATGGGTGCATGGTGGTTTGATGAATGGAGAATGAGTGATGGCAACCCTTCATTAATGATAAGTGGATGATTAATTGACAGTTGATGGAGCGGAAACTTGATGACTCAGGTTGTGCTTTGATTCTACGTTGAAAATTTTACCTATGACTCGATTGTTCATGGATATTTACTTGATGGCTCAAATTCAATGTGGACAATCACCAATATACTTGCATTTAATATTTGACACTTGTAATGACCCTCTGGTTTATCCCATGGACATATTATTATTGTTGTTATGTTGGACATAGTGGAACAAGGTGCTTAGACTATAGTTTGCACATTATTATTATTTTTATTATGTTGAACATTGTTAATTAATAAAATAAAATAATCGAATCGACCGATGCCATGAAAAAAAGTACGAGGAACCATGATGTTACAAGCAAGGGGTTGTGGCAAAAGTGTTACCTTGTGTTTTGACCTATGTGGATGTGATACACCCTTATTTTTGACTTGGTGGACCCTCTTGATTTATGCACCCTCATGTGTTATGCCACCCCTTGGTTTTTATTTTATTCTGGGATTAATTTTATTTGGAGTTAGAGTTTTTCCCTCACCTAGTGCGCCCCTCATGAAAATTTGTAACTCCCTCCTTGATGAGGACTCTTCATCTCCCCTTTAATGCGCCCTCTTGAGAAGTGTAACTCCAATTTTTCTAATTTGGGAATGTAAATCCTCCCTTGTGTATCCCTTTCTCCCCCCAATTGGAATTTCTCTTTGGAAATGGGATTTGAGTGGATGTGAGATATTCTATCTTGTTGGTTATGCATGTTCTTGGTTGTTTTTTTTATATGGTATTGGTGTGATTGGTTTTTGTTTCTCATGACATGGTTTTTTTCTAGTTGGTGTGCCTTTGTTAAGCGTATTCCCAAGTTGAGTTACTCTGGAATTGCCACTATTTTGTCCTGGAATTGCCTCTAGAGATCTTGGATTGTAAGTGATGTGGAATCCAATTGCCATTGGATTTGAGGTTGGAATGATATGTTTCTGAATCTTTTGTCTCGGAGCCACTGGAATTTCCCTAGAGTGGAAAATCAAGGAAGACTTTCCATTGGGTTGTGGTTGGACTAATTTCTCTTGAAAAATTTGTCTTGGAATTGCCACTGGAGATCCTGGATTGGAAGTGATGTGGAATCCACTTTCCATTGGATTGTGGTTGGACCAATGTTATATGGGTTTTGTGGTTGAGTGCACTCGTTCTTATGGCATCATGGTTCTGGCTCGGGGGTGACCATTGCAAAGTGATTTTTGGCTTGCATTATGTCTACAGCTGGGTGGAACGTGGCACAATCGATTTCAGTTGCATATTTTGCAAGATAAGTAATTTATTTCATATTTATTTGAATTACTTGGATCTGATATTATTCTTATATGGTTTCACACTAAATGTATGAGAAATATATATGAGATAATTATGGAAGAAATATCTCATAGATTTTAGCTACATTATGCTATTAGTTTTTGGTATCTTGTGAGCAAGTGCTTGGGAAAAATGTTTATTTGGAACCTATGATATAGATATGATAATTATTCCTCTATTGTTTATATTATGTGTACTTTTATTGTTCAATATCTTAGGAATTATTGGAAACACCTCTCTATAGTGTTTCTAGCCTCTATTCGAATACTAGTTCACCGACTAGGTTGTTTTATGTAGTTTTGAGACTTGGCGTGTGAAATGTTTGAGAAAATGCCTAAGTGAAATAAATGATCTTAGATATTATAATTAAAATTAAAATATATAAATAAATGTGTGGAATATTTCTTAGATAGTTCTATATTTGCTTATCAAAATCCTAGTTTTGTTTCCATTCACTAGCTCTTTCGAAAAAATTGTTTTAAATGGATTTATGAATTTTCATGAGAAGTGTTTGAAGATATTTTTGCATGAGTTATACCTCTGATAATAATGATAATACATTTTATTTATAGTTGTTATGGCTTCCGAATGACTCTGCAAATTTTTTATGCATTTATCTTACTTGATTCCTCAATTTTTAGCCAATTTGGAGAAGTAGATTTAGCTAGTTTGATGAATTAATAAGATGAATGTTTATGAGAGGACAATTAAAGCCATTTGGTTATAGTGGAATTCTGATATTATGTCCATTAGATATAGTAGTCAATACTTTCTTATTGTTTTTCATTTGGAAACTAGAAATGGAAACTAGCTTCAAATCGGTAGAAATTGGTAACAAGTTTGTAGATTGAATCTATGTTTTTCATAATTTTTGGAATGTACAGCCATATGCCCTGTTTTTGGGTACTTTAATTATTATGTAGAATTTTATTTTCCATATATTTAACCTTGCCTCTATGTGCTCCGGAACTCAGTACAATTAATTGAGTTAAATTCCTAGCAGTGTTTATTAACTAGTTGCACTGCTTTAGCTTAAAAGAATCATAGTTTATGTGAAAGGATCTGACCTGAAAATGCAACTTTATTTGGATGTATGTGCATGATTAAATATATGTATAATGTATGTAGGTTCACTTTTTGGTTTATTGGCATGGTTGTGTGTTGAAATTGTGCAAGACTAGTTGTTTGTGTTAAATACTAGTTACTAGTCTTGTGGAGTCATTTTCATAATTGTTTTGTTTAATTAATTGGAAAATGATAATTAGGCCTTATTTACATGATATTAGGTGTAAAATTATAATTAGGCCTTATTTACATGATAATTATTAATTTTTCTTGATAAATTATGATTAGATGATAAAAAAAATGAATTTATTTTAAGTATGCGCTAAGTGACGCTAAGTGTCACAATTAGTACACTAATTTCTAGTTTTAATCATGTTTAAGTGAAAATGACCTTTTTAGGTGAAAGTAACTTGTGTTATGTCTTGGGATGGATGCATAATGATGTTAGATAGTTTTGTATAAGCTTTCCCAACCTTGGTTCAATTTTCTTGATCATTTATGAATTTTATTTTAATTTATTTGGAATTATCGATATTTTGTCATAATCAAATTGTAGAAAAAAAAATTAAATATTTATAAAATTATTCTGTTGTGCTAAAATATTCTAATTATCCCTAGAGAGCTAATTATATGTCGCTACGACCATTTTATAGCCTCGGGGGACATTACAGGTGGTATCAAAGCTATGGTTCCAACTCTGCGACTATTGGGCATGTTACAGACTCATAATTTTATGTTTATGTGCATTGGGAATTTATAAATGTGCTTTGTGAAAGAATTTTAACGTATTTCATGTTAATTGAAGAATAATAAGCCTCACTTCAGAGATCAATTTGTTGTATTCTTTAGAATTACTTAATATTGCATATTTATTGTTCAATAGATTGATTGGTATGTACTATGTGGTTCGTATCTAATAATCGATTAGATTGATTTGTTGATACATGTTCAACTTGCATTACCTCATTTATTGTTCAGTGATTTGATTGGTCGATGCTTGTGCATTTCCTCTTTTATTGCTTCAGTGATTTGTTTGGTCGATGCTTATGCATTGTCTCTTTTGTTGTTCAGTGACTTGATTGGTTGATGCTTGTGGATTGCCTCTTTTGATGTTCAATGACTTGATTGGCCAATTCTTGTTCATCGTGCATTGCTTCTTTTACTACTCATTGAATTGTTAATATTGAAATGCTTCTTGCAGTATGATTTATTTACTGGTATATTATGATTATTAATTGATAAGTAAATATTTGTCATTATAATAGTATGTACTATGCACCATTATCAATATTAATTTAATGATAAATTATTAAGATGATATAGTTTTATTATTATTAAATATTAATATGATTTATTAAGTGACATTTATACTCTATAGGGATTTTGGATTTTCTATTGATGGTATGATTTTATAGGCTTATTTATGCCACTTAGATGGTGGTGGTTACATTGATGAGTAACTCCTTGTTTATTTTTGGAGGAAATGAGCCACTTGTCTTTAATGTTTCATATTATCTTCTATTTTATTTATTTTATTTGTGGAGATGTAACTCCTTGTCTATTTTTTAAGGAAATGAGCCGCTTGTCTTTAATGGTTCATAGTCTCTTTTATTTTATTTATGTAGATGTAACTCCTTGTCTATTTTATTTTGGAAGAAATGAGCCACTTGTCTTTAATGGTTCATATTCTTTTTTATTTTATTTATTGAGATGTAACTCGTCTATTTGTTTTGAGGAAATGAGCCACTTGTACTTAATGGTTCATATTCTCTTTTATTTTATTTATGTATATGTAACTCCTTGTCTATTTTTGGAGGAAATGAGCCACTTGTCTTTAATGGTTCATATTCTCTTAATTTTATTTTTTTTATTTTTTGTGTGTAAGTAGGTAGTATAGTAGTGTATGATAATGTTATATATATATGACATAAATTTAAATATGCATAACATAATATGTGGTGTAAGATAGATGAGAGGTATATGATATTGAATATAGCATAATATATATATAATTTTGTATAATATGCATGTTTGTATATACTATAATATGCAATAATTATTAGTATTACGTGTATATGATTGTGTATATACTATATGTATAGATGTGAACGTATGCAATGAAGTAAGTGTAATAATTGGAAGTATTTTGGAGTATTTGGAAGTGTTTGCGAGTATTTGGAAGTGTTTGCGAGTATTTTGGAGTATTTGAAAGTGTTTTAAAGTATTTGGAAGTGTTTGGGAGTATTTGAGAGTATTCAAAAGTGTTTGGAAGTGTTTGAAAGTAGTTGGAAGTTTTTGGGAGTATTAGGAAGTATAGTGTGATCATAAGTATTATGTTAGGATACATGTTATAATGCGTACCTAATATGATAGCATTGGATTAAGTAATTATACCGTTGTAATTGTATGGATATTATGGTATAACATAATAATTATATGAGGGTATAGGATATATAGATTATATGACTAATATGTTGTGTATATGATTAATAATAATATGATATATAATTGAATAATTATAATATGTATGTAGACAAATGGGCACATGTATAGAAATGATACCTATTAATAGTAAGTATGGTGTATGCTATGAGTGTATGATGGTGTGTTGTATAGCTAGTAATTATTTTTTTTATTAGAAGATTTTGGTGGTAGGATGTTTGGTTATTTGAGGTGAATATGTATTTACTTTGGTTGATAGTATAAGTAGTGTGCTACATGTAAATAATTAGTAACATAATGTATGGTTAGTATATGGGTATTAGATAGGATTGTTGTCAATATATAACATTGCTATTGATAGAGTGTATGTTATAGGTGAAATCTGCAGTTCTCCATCCGTGATCACATTGCTATGTCGATCACACAAAAGGACACCATGGATTAAAGAGCTAGGTTGACCTAGATGACATACTATTGGAACTACACTCCTCAAATGAAAATCTTACTATGTCTATTGATTTCATGACATGTGCGATACTCTTTATATAGTAAACCAACGTTCTTCACCAATATGTGCGCTGCTTTGCTCAAGGACAACCAGCGCACACCTTAAAAAATGTTGCAAACGCTTGTTGTAAAGCACAAAAGTTGCACACTGTGCGCTACTCTGGTTGTATGAAACCCGCACACATCTTAAGATGAAGTCAACAAATATATTAAGATTATGAATTAGGATTAGTTGAAGTTGGTTCTGCAACTTCCCCAACCTCCCAATTCAACCACCTCTCGATTCCAACTGCCTACCTTGTCCCATAAATACAAGGAGGATCCATGAGAGAGGAAACTAGAAAGAAGGATTTAAGTGTTGTTACGCTGGAGGAATTCCCAAGTCATTGTGGAGAGCAGGAGCCCAGGAATCGATTGCAGAAGCATCTGAACAAATCAAGTATATCTGTATTGATTTATGTTTCTTTGACAATAAAAAGGTGGAAATACCCTTACTGTCCCGAATTGAATGTATATTGGATTGAATGTTCATTTGGTTTAATATCTGATTGTAGTTGATGTTTAATTGATTTCAATTTCATCATATTTATTGCAGTCAAGATACGCTAAGGAAGATTTCCTTGTGTTGCAGGTTCATCATAGCAGAAGATCAAGCGAAAGCTAGGACCAGTCGTCGATAAAAGGTACATCTTTCGATATCTCAATCTCTTTCCATTTGTAGGAACTAAATGCAATGTAATGAATGTATTTACATGTCACCCTGCCCAAGTTGGTAGTGTCTTCTCCTCACTATAATGTATTTTTCCTGCACAACAATATGTATGCAGGAAATATGTATGATTGTGTATGTGTTGGGTGTTTACATAACTGTAGTATTGGTAGTGTTTGTGTGATGATGTTGGTTGCATACATGTATTATTAATATATGGATATTATATATATCGGCATGTGCTAATGATTATATATAATGTTATGATAAATAATAAATACTTGAAATGATTGCTATGGTCGATGTATGATGTTTGAATGGTTGATTATGTTGTTTGATACTATTGGTTGTTAATGATTGATGTTTGTTGATTAATGGTTCATACATGTACGCTATTGTCATTATTGTATGTATGGCTATGATTGGTTGTTATGTTTTTTGTGTGTATGATTGATGAACGATGGTTGATGTTGAGTGGGTGATGTATGGATGATATTGTTATTCATATGGTTTCTATTGGTTTTTATTGTCGTCATTGGTTGATATTGGTATGATTGATGTGTGTGGGTGATGTTATTGAGAAACTAATCGATGTTTATCAGATGTGGGATAGATGTGATTGTTAAATATTAATGTAATGTGATTGATGTATTCTATTTGATTTCTCCTAATTTGATTGATGTATTCCTATTAGCATATTCTGATTGATGTATCCTGAATTTGATTGATGTATTATGATTGAATTATTCTAGTTGATGTATTATGGTTGATGTATTTTTCTTCCAGTTGATGTGTTTAGTTTGATGTGTTCTAGTTGATGTATTCTACTTGATGTATTCTGGTTGATGTATTTTTCTTCTCGTTGATGTATTCTGATGTGTTTTGGTTGATGTATTTTATTTAATGGATCATGGTCGATGTATTCTGGTTGATGTATTTTTCTATTCGTTGATGTATTCCGATGTGTTATGGTTGATGTATTCTGGTTGAAGTATTTTGGTTGATGTTTGTATGTTCAGTTGATGCATGTATGATTTTCATTTGTTGATATTTGTGTATGATTTATATATGATCGACATATGATTTATATATGGCCGAAGTATTATGAATTGATGTATTATGGACTGGCACATGTATGACTGATGAATGATTGATATTGGTTGATGTTACCAGTTGATACTAATTACTATTAGTTGATATATAATGGATTTTTGAATGTTCTCTAAAAAATACTTATGCTTGTGTGGAGATGAAAGGTAGTATGTTTAACTACTAGTCATCATGGTCCTTTTTGGTTTCTTAGTTAGATTGGAATTTTTTGTATATAAGTCAGCTTACTTGATACATTAAGTGCATAAAATGTTCAGGTGATCTTTGCGATCTTTTCTAGAAAAATATCTTTGTGATATTTATCTTTGCGATCTTTGTTAGAAACGTATCTTTGTGATATTTGTTGAAAGGTATTTTGGTGGTATCTTGGTGATATTTCATGTGTAGGTATCCTGATAATATCATGGTGGTATTTTGTATGTCTTGTTGAAAATCATGTACTAACTATGTGACTGATTAAAATATGATTCAGGTACCTCTGTTGAAGATGTACTTCATATATCCTTATATATATCCAATACTAATACAAGTATCCTTGTTAGAAAAATATCCTGGTGATCCTTGTTGAAAGTATCTTGTTAGAGTATCCTTACAGTATATCAAATACATTTGTTGAAAGGCATCTTTGTAAAGTATCACGGTAAATATCATGCATCCTTGTAGGGAAAGTATTTGGGTGATAAATAATGTAAAAGAATCTTGGTAATGCATCTCATGTGATTGAATGATTGGAATACATTTCATATATCTTAGATGAATTTCATGCATCTTGTTAATAGAGCATATGCATGATGCAATTCATGTATATGTAGGTAAAGTATATGCATTTCATGTGATTGATTAACTAGAATGCATTTCATGTGATTGATTAACTAGAATGCATTTCATGAAGAAAGAGTACACACTTAATGCACTTCATGAGATTGAATGGTATACTTGATGCACTTTATGAAATTGATTAGAATAAGATTCAGGTAGATGCATTTCAAGTATTTTGTTGAAGAAATATCTATATCTCATGTACCTTGTATATACTGATATATTTCGTGTGATTTATTTCATGTGTCATGTATCTTGAAGATGTATTTTATGTATCTAGATGAAATATATATATATATATATGTTTATTGCTAACCGTGTGTTTGGAATGTGAAAAGTATCTTTGTAGAAGAATATCTTTATATCATGTATCACATATTTTTTTATATACTTTATGTTAATCATATGAGTGAATTAAATATGATTTTCAGGTGGATTTATCTTTGTTGAGGTTTGAAGTCCTTCTAAAGAGGAATGAAGACCCTGTGATGGGGATTGAAGATCGACACTTGCTTCCTTGAGTCCACCCTACTAGTTCCGGTTCTCCCATATACAATGGAGAAAGACAGGAAAGTAGGTGGTAGTGGGAAGTATTGTGGTTAGAAAGATGTTATATTTCTAAGGAATGTATGGGCATGTATGTTATCCTTTTGTAAATACATGCATGTGTATGCATCGAGGATAATGCATGGTTTAAGGGGGGAGGGATGTAATGACCCTCTGGTTTAGCCCCTGGACATATTATTTTATTTATTTATTTTGGACATAGTGGCACAAGGTGACTGGACATTATTATTATTTTTATTATGTTGAAAATTATTAATTAATAATAAAAAAAATTGGATCGACTGATGCCGCGAAAAAGAGTACGAGGAACCATAATGTTAAGAACAAGGGGTTGTGGTAAAAGTGTTACATTGTGTTTTGACCTATGTGTATGTGATACACTCTTCTTGTGGACTTGGTGGAACCTCTTGATTTATGCACCCTCATGTGTATTGCTACCCCTTGGTTTTATTTGGACTTAGATTTTTTCCCTCACCTAGTGCGCCCCTCATGAAAATTTGTAACTCCCATATTGATGAGGACTATTACTCTCCCCTCTAATGCGTCCTATTGAGAAGTGTAACTCCCATTTTTCTAATTTGGGAATGTAACTCCTCCCTTGTGTCTCCCTCTCTGCCCCCAATTGTAATTGATCTTGGGAAATGGGATTTGGGTGGATGTGAGCTAGTCTCTCTTGTTCGTTATGCATGATATTGGCTCTTGTTTTTTCTATGGTACCGGTGTCATTGGTTTTGGTTTCTCTTGACATGAGTTTTTTCTAGTTGGTGCGCCCTTACTAAGCCTATTCCCAAGTTGAGTTACTCTGGAATTATCACTATTTTGTCCTAGAATTGCCTCTGGAGATCCTGGATTGGAAGTGATGTGGAATCCACTGGCCATTGGATTTGAGGTTGGACTGATATATTTTTGAATATTTTATCCTAAATCCACTAGAATTTACCTGGATTGGAAGTCGAGGAATACTTTCCATTGGGTTGTGGTTGGACTGATTTATACTGAAAACTTTGTCCTGGAATTGCCACTGGAGATCCTAGATTGGAAGTGATGTGGAATCCACTAGCCATTGAATTGTGGTTGGACCAATGTTAGATGGGTTTTGTGTTTGATTTAACTCTTTCTTGTGGCATCATTGTTTTGTCTTGGGGGTGACCATTGAAAAGTGAGTTTTGGCTTGCATTGTGTCTATGGCTAGGTGGAATGTGGCACAGTTGATTTTGGTTGCATATTTTGCAAGATAAGTACTTTATTTCATGTTTATTTGAATTAATTGAATATGATATGATTATTAAATGGTTTCACATGAAATTTATTAGAAATTATATGAGCTAATTATGGAAGAAATCTCTCATAGATTTTAGTTACATTATGCTACTAGTTTTTAGGGAAAATAGCTAACTAGTTTTTGGTATTTTTTGAGCAAGTGCTTGAGAAAATTGTTTATATTCCACCTCTGCTATAGATATGATAAATTTTCCTCTATTATATATATTATTTTTACTTTTATTTTTCAATAGCTTAGGAATGATTGGAATCACCTCTCTACAATGTTTCTAGCCTCTATTCGAAAACTAGTTCACCGGTTGGGTTGTTTTATGTAGTTTCTAGACTTGGCATGTGAAATGTTGGAGAAAATGTATGAGTGAGATAAATGATATTAGATATGATAATTACACTTTAAATGTATGAATAAATTCTTGTAAGAGTTCCTTTATAGTTCTATATTTGCTTATCGAAATCCTAGTTTTGTTTCCATTCAATGGCTACTTCGAAAGAATTGTTTTAAATGGATTTATGACATTGCATGAGAAGTGTTTGATGAAATTTTACATGATTTATAAATCTAATAAGACTAATAATACATGGTATTTAGAGTTGTAATGATTCCGAATGACTCTACAATTTTGTTTTGCATTTATCTTACTTGATTCCTCAATTTCTAGCCAGTTTGGAGAAGTAGATTTATCTATTTTGATGAATTAATAAGAGGACTGTTTATGAGAGAAAATATACAACGATTTGGATGTAGTGGAACTCTGATATGATTTCCATGAGCTACAATAGTCAATAATTTCTTATTGTTTTGAATTTGGAAACTAGAAACGAAAACTAGCTTCAAATCGTTGGAAATCAGTAACTAGTTTGTAGATTGAATCTATGTTTTCATAATTTTTTGAATGTACAGCCATATGCTCTGTTTTTTAGTACTTTAATTATTCTATAGAATTATTTTTCCATATATTTACCCTCGCCTCTGTGTGCTTCATAAATCAGTACAATTGATTGAATTAAATTCCTAGCAGTGTTTATTAACTAGTTGCATTGATTTAGCTTGAAAGAATTATCAAGTTATGTCAAATGATCTAACCTGAAAATGAAATATTTTTTGGCTGTATGTTCATGCTTAAATATATGTATAATTTCTGTAGGTTCACTTCTTGGTTCATTGGCATGGTTGTGTGTTGAATTCGTGCAAGACTAGCTATTTGTGTTAAATACTAGTTAACTAGTGTTGTGGAGTCATTTTCGTAATTGTTTTGTTTAATTAATTGGAAAATGATAATTAGGCCTTATTTACCTGACATTAGGTATTAATTATCCATTGGCATTTATAAATTATTATTATGGGATAAACATATGAAGTTATGTTAAGTATGTGCTAAGTGACGCTAAGTGTCGCAATTAGTACACTAATTACTAGTTAATCATGATTAAGTGAAAATGGCCTTTTTAGGTGCAATTAACATGTGTTATGGCTTGGGATGGATGCATAATGATGTTATATAGTGTTGTATAATATTTCCCAACCTTGGTTCAATTTGTTTGATCAACTATGAATTATTATTTTAATTTATTTGGATTTATTGATATTTTGTCAAAATTAAATTGTAAAAAAATAAATTAAATATTTATAAAATTATTCCGTTGTGCTAAAATATTCTAATTATCCCTAGAGAGATAATGATATGTCCCTAAGACCCTTTTATATCCCCAAGGGACATTACAACACTTGAAATTTTTCATTTTATCTTTTAATAACTAAATTATGACTCAACCGATTACCTCATGACTAACAAAAATTAGAAAAAATTAATTATTTTCTCGTCCTTTTTTTTAGTATTGTGCCTGTCTTACATGTTTTCTTTCCCTTGGAGGACATCGTAGTGTTTAATGTGACTCCCATTGTTCATCCTCTTCATTGGCTCTCCTATGAAGGTGGAAAGCTTGGTTGTGCTTGCTTTAGTGATAAACATGATCCTAAATGGGCGCAACCATCTCATTGAATCAATATGGTACAACCTCAACACGAAACAACTACGCATCTGGTAGATCGTCATCCAAACTACCTCCTTCCTCACCGGATTCAAGTCTTGACAGATGATATGGACCAACATTAGTCTTTCCTAGATTAACAATGAATTCAAATTCAAATTCTTGAAATATGATCAACCTTCAACAGATGTTCCCCCCAACACTGGATTGTTGACTAAGTACCTCAAAGTAGAATGATCTATGAAAAACTTGAAGGCACTCCCCAACAAGTAGCGTCAACATTTCTGCAAAGCATATACCATCTCCAAGCCTTCGCGTTTAGTCGTGATATAATTATTCTCAATTGTAGACAACTTTCTCCTTGCAAAGGATATAGGGTGATCAATGTCTCCTTCCCTGGGTTGGGCTAAGATTACTCCCAGCATCACTGATAATGCATCAACATGCACATGGAATATACATGTCCAATATGGAAAGATGAGAATTGGTGCAGTCACCAATTTATCCTTCAAAGTATCAAGCGCATGTTGACACTTAATCTTCCATTCATACTTAACTTATTTTCTCAAGAGCTCCTCCAAAGGTGCTATTATGATGGCATAATTTCTGATAAAATTTCTATAGTAGCTAGTATGTCTGAATGCTGCATGCAATCCTTTCACATGTGTTGTGGTTGGAAGATTGACTATGACTACAATCTTAGTCGGGTCAACTAAAAAACCTTCTTTTCACATAGCATGACCCAACAATATACCAAATGGGGTGCATAAAATGCACTTCTTCAGGTTTAATGAAAACTCATATGCCTATAGTGATCAAGCATGAGACACAAGACCTGCAGGTGATCTTTCAACAAACTAAACATTATCCAATCATCCAGGTAGAATTCCAAAAATTTATGCATAAATTCTTTAAACGTGGACACCACTATCCTATATAACACAGTTGGTGCATTCTTCAATCCAAAGGGCATCACATTATAGGAAAACGATCCCCACTTAGTCGCAAAAGTGGGTTTTGTGCGATCCTCCTCATCTATATGTACCTGGTAGTAACCAAATAATCCATCAATGAACGAATAGGATTCTAGTCCTCCTATGTTCTCTAGCACCTTGTTTGTGAAATGAATAGGGAACACGTCGTGTATGCATGTGGCATTTAGGTTGCACAAATATACATATATGTGGATTTATCCCATATTATTTTCCTAGACCACCATTGTATTGATCCACTCTAACTCCTCCACTAGAAATATGATTCCTGCATCCAACATGCAGTCTAGTTTTGTGTGCACTTTCTCCTTGTATCGGGGGTTCAATTTGTATTTCCTTTTCTTGACCGGATTTCCCCCCTCTTTGAGATGGATCTTCATTTCTCCAAACATTCCTGCAATGCCATTCATCTCTAAGAAGCTGTGTGGAAAAATATCTTTGTATTCTTTTAGCAGGTCAAATATCTGGGTGACTGTCTCTTAGTCCCACTAATCTCCTATTATGGCCATCTTGGGATCCTCTCAGTACCAATGGGTAGTGTACCCTACCCAGAAACTGAGACCAGATACACCATGTGACCAAGGGAAATGATGGAAATATTTAATGCACATCGGAATAAGGTTTATCAGGCTAGGCAATCAAGCCAAATAAAAAAAACATTCAACTATTAAAATAAATTGTGACACTTAAATAAAACAATTATAAAACTACCCAAAAGCTCATGCGGATGCAAGATCGTACAAGCATGATAATTAAACCATATTTACATGCTCATTAAAATTAGAAATTAGCATTATTAAAAAATTCATGGGTGACCATAATCACCCCAATAACACTTATATATCATAATTATGGATTCCTTTGCAAACTATCGCAATTCAAGATTTTCAACAAATAAACTATGCAAATTAAGACACCTCCGTAAATCCAATCTATAACATTTTATTTAACTGTTTTGCATTGATTATTGGATCATATCTGAAGCTAAAATATATCTCCATTCAATAATGAATAAAAACATGTACAAAGCATCCATCTATAGCCACTAACTCATACACAAAATTATATCTACAATTAACTATCAATTTCACAACCAGATCATCCGGTAAGCATTTGATTCCCTGCAAAACCAATTGTGAGTCCCAAATAAAAATCATAACATCCATACAGGGCACTCTAAAACCACAAAGGGCATGCTATCATGTTCATGTACATTCATGTATAATCAGATAATCAAATCTACAGAGAAAGTATAAAAAAAATCCAATTTTTAAGTAGTGAAACTCATAAACTAGTCATCGAAACTTAACCATTTCGACTATAAAAATCAAACATGGATCAAACCATCCATAGAGGGAACACTTGCAGGTTAAGATATAGAAAATAAACATGAAAATAAATTACTACAAATTTTATCAAGATCAAAGAAGAAATAACTAATATTTCCCACTGGATCTCAAGCAGTAAACCGAACAACCTACATATGATCATCAAGATAGAAATTCACATGCATAAACAAAGTTAAACTTATCCATGTAGGGTGCAATAGAATAATGGATAAAATAATATAAACATATATTTCAATCAGATCTGATAGATAGAAATTATAAACAAGATTCCATGAGTAAATACCGTCAATATGCATCCATCGATTTGCACAAAAACCAAGATAATCCAACTTGAGTCAACCCAATGAAGGTTAACTCAACCACAAGAGGGTAACTGGAATCCAACCCAAGCAATTTGAATTTCAAGGAGAGTGGCTCTAATTTACTCCACCCTACTCAAATTCATGTTTGGACACTTCATCCATGTAGAGGAATTCCAAATAGTGAGCTGAGGGGTTACACAAGCCAAAGCATATTCCCAAAATAGAAAAGGAGGAGTTACACAAGGAGTTACACAAACCAAGGCTAAAATAGATAGTGAGGGCACACTTGTGCCATTGGGGGTTACAAAACCAAGTGTAAACTCCAAAAAGGAGTTATTAATCCACCAAAGGGGCTCAATCAAAAAGTGGAATCCAACCAAGCACCAAGGAGGGTGCATTCACCAAGGGAGACCCACTAAATCATGAATTAGGCTCAATAGTACCAACATAGGATAAAATAATCAAAAGATGGGTATGTTGTACAATGTTTGAGTGATCATAAACTAATAAAGGCACCATGGAATAAATACAGACCAAGATCAACCAAACAAGTTCTAAAGTGCTAGGAATGTCCCCATTCCCCCTCACCTTGTGGATCCATGACCTACCATACTCTTTTAGTGGTACTCGTTGTGCCAGTTAATTTTATTAATTAAGGCTTTGCAAAATAATAATAATATCTCTTAGTCCTTAAAGACCCTTTTCTTGGCACCTAGTTCCACAATAATAAACAATTACATATTACATATGTTTGGGGCTAAGACTCAGGGTATTGCAAAATGTTATGTTTCTTTGTCTTGAGGGGCTCTTGGAATTTTGGCACAATGCTAGAAGATGGCTCATTTTGCATGGTGTTTTCCCCAGCAGTTTCTTTAATCTGTATGTTGCGTAGATCCTCCTCTTCTGCAGGATCCTCACTCTCAACTTTCCAGTAGTATATTGGTTTGTTTAGTATTTCCAAGTATTTATGATAGGAAGAGACGATCCTCTGTGTTAGACCATGCTATTGTATTTCTCGAAAGATAACTTGATTGATCCTATGGAAAACTTTGGTCATGTTCAGATCTCTAGTACTAAACCGGAATATGGCAGTAAATTTTGTAGACACTTTGTCCCAATCTTTTGTATGTCTTCTTCTTTCCTGATGAACACACCAACTTTGCGATATCACATCCAAAGTATGGTAGAATCTATGTACCCATTGATTGCGTGATACACTTCTTCATATCCCATATTTGATGGCATAATTCAAGGTGTTCGATGGGATTCTCAGTTCCCTTGAATCTGTTTAGATGTTCCAAGTATGTAACAAGATAAAACCTCTCCTTAAGACATGTCTGCATGGTGTCCTTACTGTTTAGCTCCTCTTTGTGCATTTTTCACCACCGCGCAAGAGTTCCTCGAGTGATGGAATCCATTGCTTCTAGTCATCAATCCTCCAAAACTTGGGCTTGCATTTGTTTGAGGAAAGCATCTACTTTCTCTATTCCATCGAACACTAGTGGATTGCACATTTCTAACCTAATCCAGTGCATCGACTTTGTAAGGCATGCACATCTCCTTGTGGATGCTTCATATATCTGGTTCTTCCATTCTTCCATCACATATTGCAAATATGTATCGAATGAACGGATGTTGCACCAACTAATTTCTCCATCCATGTGAGATTTATGTAGTCTTCCTTTCTAGAAGTCACATTGTATATGTTTTCTATTTCAATACTGCCAATGTCATCCTTAACTAGCTATGCATATATTTCTCCATCTATGGAATCTAATGGAGCTACCGGGTGCAATTCATCATATTCAAAGGACATGCGTATTTTTTATAGGTTCAAAATCACATTGTTATCAAATGGCCAATAGTATCCCCAATAGTGTTGGGTAGGGATCTCCTTGGCAACTTTTGTACATTCCTCCAAGCTATTCTTCTTTGTGATATATAGCTTCATGTTGCATGTTACACCTTGATTCTTAATTGCACATGGTGCGTAGTAATTCTTCCTTATGCAGTCTTCTTCTGTGATCTTCTTCTTCATGTAGTCTGCGTAGTTCATTTTCTCATTGTGAAAATTCCTCAACTACTCTATGCACCTCGCACAAGATTTGTAATTGGTCCTTTGCTTGAAACTTAGGTGCAGGTTGTAAATCTCTCTTAACTTTTTTCTCCAATGGTACTCCAGTACTGCAATCGCCAAGAGTATCTCCACCTTCCCACACACTTCCTCGAGTTATTATATTTACTTGTGTTGGACCCTTCCTGTTATTCTCTTTCCTTGGTTCAACCATCATAAGGTTGCAATGACCCTTTTTCTCTTCCCACTTCTTGACCAGGGCCGAGCACTCCTCTATTGCATGTTCTGTGCTATGTCACTATGCGCACAGACATGTGACTTAGTACAATATCTCGCCAAGTGGTCTAGTTCTCCACAATTCGAGAAAATTACCTATCTTCCACCATGACTGTAGCCTCTTCCACGACCTCAGAACCCACCACGTGATGCTCCTTGATATCCTCTTAGGTATTATGGTATTTTTTCTTCGGTATCTTGTAACCTATAACAATCCACTGTATTATCTTTCATCATTTGTAGAGTGTGACAGTTGTTTATGTCATGGCCAACAAACTTGTAGAATTTATAGAACGGTGCATGCACAGAGATCTGGTACTTCTACAACGTTGGGAAGTTGGGAGGCACATGATCCCAATTTCTAGAAATATTGCACCACTCCAACTTAGGTATTGTTGGAAAAGGACAAGGTGAACCTGTACCCAGATAATTATTCAGTGTTGGGAATTCATTTTTGTGATGTCCTTCTGTTCTGTAGAATCTACACCATATGCTTTTCCGCACTGCCTTACCAATAGAGAGTTGATGTAATTGTTTAGTTAGTGCGGCAAGTTGCATCTGGACCTATTCCATTCTTGGTGATGCCTCCCCTCCCGGAGTCGCTTCCAACTTAATAGTGATCTCAGGGCATTGGGATGAGTGTGCACCTTCTGTTGTGTCAGGAAAACCCTAATATGTGGTAGAAATCCCATGATAAACCATTCATGGTGATGCACATCTAAAATATAAAAGATAATACGGTCCAACAATATATTGAACCACTGGTCATAATCCCAAACAGACTTGCCAATTCTTTACTTGATCTCCTTAATCTCAGTAATACATTGCGACTCAGAATTCAACTTCTGAAATTCCTTAAGAAGATCAGTTTTAATTGTATCCAATGAGTGGATCTAACCTACGATGACCATGATCTTATATTTCATGTACCATGTCAAATCTTTATCTTTGAATATGGTCTCCAGTTGCACAATCTTAGTAGACTCATTTGTGACATTATTTACATCCCAAATCGCTTCGCAGGTAAACCAATGCTATTGTGCATCATCTTTACCAATCCCATGAAACTTGGGAAATCATAGAGTAAAATCTGATATCGTCACCATCCTTGGAGGTATAGGTGGATTAGTACGTCTACTTGCAAATGGTGGATTCAAAATAGTAATACTACTTCTTGAACTTTGTAAATCTGGGTTAATTCCTTGTGTAGGACTAACTTGAATTTTTTAAAAATCTGCTTCATCTTCGGGTCTTTCTTCCTGCACAAACTCAATTAATAATTGGTATTCTTGATTTGATAAAGAATGTTGGGGGATTGTACCAAAGTCCCGATTACCTACTGGTGTGCATCTTCCAATAATACTAGGTCTATGGGAGCACAAATTTAGTTGTGATGTCTCTCCTCTAATGATGCAAGGACCTCCATTCGTCTGTAATCCTTCCTTTTGCACATCCTATTGATTCTTTCTTTCTTCCAGCCTCAGGGGTGTGACATCACTATTCTCATCAGAGCTCTCACTTTCTTCCATTCCATGCCTCTTTGGAGTTCTCTCATCCTATGAGCACTCTTCTTTCCTAGACTTTGAACACCCTTTTGGCACAAAGGAAACTTTTGCACATTCTCTTTATGCGGTCCCATTTCTGGTATTCTTCTTTCCTCTCCAATCAGACTTATTTTCCCCCTTTAGTTTATTTTCTTGTTTCTTTATTTTGACTTCTTGTTTGATCTCCACTCATATCTCATGTCTTTTCTCCCTATGGAGCCTCTACTCTTCTATATCCATTACTGCACCTAGTGGTTCTCCGTTGCTATACTATCGAGGTTCATGGTCATTATCCCCTTCTCCACGAACAACATCTTTATCCATAGTGTAATTAGCTTCAAGAATCTCTTTCTTGGACCTTGTTCGATTCTTTCTTCTGCACACCTATATCATTCACTCGATCCTATATAAAAATCCATGTATAGCCTTCTTTCACATGCAAGAACCATAAATCAACAGCTCCAGACTAGGTATTGTCCAATTCTTTTAGTTCTTTAATATTTTCCTTGATATAGACTATTGAACAAGGTGTGCTCCAGGTACTATTTATCTCATACTGCCTCTTTATCCATGCATATAGAAAAATAGGAAACTCACAAAAGAAAATTTAATGCAGATCAGAGTAAATGTACCTTTCTTTCTAGTATTGAGGCAAGATCTGCAAGTCTCTAGTCTCTTTTTGTGCAAATTCGTCCTCCTTAATTTCCAGCCATTGTTGAATCTCGTCCTTAGTAGGCTTCCACCTCATTAATTTGTCCTCCGAACACAATCATTGTCAATTCTTGGAAACGAGACCATTTTTGTCTACAGTCTGTTAGACCCAAGGTTCAACTTATATGACCAACAAACACCCCATGAGCATCAACATATTTTGATACTCTATGAACAGAGTAGAGTCTCACATGGGATGCAAACAGGAAGTGGAGAGACTTGAACCAGGGCTGCACCGGAGGGGCTGCGTTCTCTTCACTCGACATCTAAACACTTCTACTCTAAACATCTATCAATTATTTATTATACAAACATTCATCCTTCAGATAATATACATTCCAGATACATTTATTCATAAACAAAGTGCGCAGATTATATAAATAAATAGGAACTCCATTCTATTAATTGGAAAAAATCTAGTATCACCATACACCTCTAAAAAATGTATCTCAATAGCTTAAACTTCTGCATAAGTCAGATCTTGATGATAGAAAATTACAATAATATTTTTTCCATCAACGCAAGCCTATATCATGAACATAACTAGACAACAATACATCTCAGAATACTGCAGAACAATAGAGATAAAACCCCACTACAAACTCTAACTGATGGACTGAGTAAACTCTATGAAACCCAACCCTTTTCAAAAGAATCCTTCTATAGGTTGGAGTAACAAAAAATGGAAGTTATTATTGGTGTACAACTGCTAACTATTTTCTATTTAGGAGAAACTGATTATGACTTTGGATGGCTTGTCACATAGAAACTTATCAAAACTTGGGCACCAACCTAACCCCAACATTATGCTTTTTCCCTCAACGCCATCCTTCTTTAGGTGGTATGACCTTTTCAATATTGCAAAGAAGGTGGATGATTTTCCCTTGATAACTAGGATGACCAAGAGGGGGGGCAGTACAAATAAAAATAGGTCCAATGGGGTATCCATGAGGTGTGCTAAGATGGGTACCTTTACACATGAAATCATCTTCTACATAGCATAAACATAATGTTGGAAATGATCCCCTAATATATGTATTGTAATGGAGTCATCTTGAGAAGAATCAGAGCACCAACCCAAGGCATAAATTCCCAATATGATGGGGGCCTTCCACCCATCAAGGGGTAGTTAGTATATCCACTAAGCCAATACTCCTTGAAATGAGAACCAAGAAGACCTTCCATGACTAGACTAAGGGTCTTAAGCACCACTAGACCATAACATTTACATAAAACAAGCCCCAACTTGGCCTTTACAATGAAAAAAGGACCCCTCCTCTTTGGTACATATGATATGGCACATTGTATAGGATCTAGAGGGTAACAAGGGGCATGCCTAGACAAGTTACGACATGTAAAATGGGATCATTTATAAACTTGGATAAATTTGAGAGATTGAAGGTTTCCATAAATTGGACTGTTGAACCCACCATCCTATTACCTCCACGTGGGGTTGGAGGTGGTGGTGGGGGTGGAAGTGGTGGCAGTGGATGTGGTGGTGGAGGGGGGTAGGTGATCTGTGAGGAGTGTTGAGAAAGTTATGTCCAATCATAACTAATCCTATCACGATTTCCTAAGTATCCCCTTGGCACGATGGTCTCCCTCATGGTTTATATGGAGGTAATGTGAAAACTCCTCCTTGAATAAGAGGGAGCCCTTATAACTTGAGAGACTTCCTAATGGATGTTTTTTACACAATGGCTTTGATTGTGTGATAAAATGAAAGTAATTATGAATGGATTTAAACACAAATTGAAAAGATGCAAAAATATGATAACCACAATAACAAATGCAATATGATGCAGGTGTAGGGGTATGTGCCAAGTTCATGCAAATGATACCGAAAGTAGGTTATTTTTAATTACGTTCAGATGATCTTATGCAAATATTAAAAAAAACATGTAATTTCCTTGATTGACTTAACGTCCTTCCTTTCAAATAGTCATTGGGACTTCTAATAGCTCCCTTGTCAGTGGTTATGATCCCATCAAAGATAGTTAGTGAAGGTAAGAATGAATCAATTATAATGAGGGGTATTTGGGATATGTTTCGGAAGGAATGGCAACATTTCCAATAGCCAACGAAATCTAACTCAGGTGAAAATGCATCCCACAAATTCCACCCAATGATAATTCTAGGTTTTGGCCACTACAATACCCACATCAAGTGGGGATAAGGGTTTTGGACTCGAGTAGTAAAGTGTTTTCTCCACAAAGATATGGGTGACTTGATGTGGTGAACATAAACAACTATACCTCAGCTTTAGCGTCCTTGGGCATCATACTTTCTTATCTGATTTTGATCACACTTTCTTATAGCATGATTTAATAAGTCCCCTAAAAGTCAACACTCACTATTGTTTCAAAATATGAAGAATATTGGTGGGGATTATTTGGATTCCGAGTCCAATCAATCATAAACTAACTAAAAATATTTTCCGTGACCTCCTTTCTGGAGGATTTTGGTTGGTTTATGGATTACAATGCAATGTTGAGATTTTATGAGGGTCTACATTTGAATTAAAGATGTGACATGGGAGGTATTTCAAACCTTCTAATATTTTTTATTTATCAAGATCACTCCTCAGTGTAAGTTGAAGAGCATACTCGAATATAAAGAGTATTTAGGTCCCTTGGTGTGTGTTTCAAGTGGGAGATACACACATATGCTTTGAAAGAAAAGTAAAGTGAAAAGCTGCAACTAACTTAAGAGCATAATAAATAAAAGTGATCATATGAACATTTGATGTTTCGTTACTCCTAATTAATCTCTGTGTGAATTGATGTTTACAAAGAGACAACTAATACATGCTTATGAATTGGATGTGGTAAGGGAGGTAATTCACAACTTTTACTTCTTTCTAATTCGCCAAGATCAATTATGAGTGCAGGGAAAAGAACATACTTGAAGCAAGATGAGTCCTTAGGTCCCTTGTTTGTGTGAAGAAGTGAAACTAGTCTAACGTTCTTGAAATCAAAGAAATAGACAAAAAACAATAAGATGTAAAGTTTAAACTAATGTAAGTTATCAAATTTCCTAGGCTACAATCTCTATGAGTACCAAGCATGTAATGATGTATTTAACTACTATTGAGAACTAAGAGGTCCCTTGAAAACCTTGAATCCTATTAGCCTAAATAGCAAGTAAAAAATGACTTCTTACTCCCTATTTTGAGCTATGTGAGTTAATTAATAGAGAATTAAAATAACTTATGAGTTGTTTATCAATTCCTTGTTCATTGAGAAGTGATTGAAACTAAATTTGTGATGAATTTGAACCAAAAAGATGAAAAAATGCAAAACAATGTGGGCTTTTGGCCCACAATCGCATAGTAGTACGAACATATGGTTACACAGGATGCACATATTTACCACGCACATATATGAAGAGAAAGTCATGCGGAGCAACGCAACTACCAAAGAGAAGCTTGCGTGGAGCAGCATTGAACAAACATTAGTAAATGCACTAACCGAAAAATTGACAGAGATGAGCCTTGAGCTTGAAAATATTGAGTGTCGGGGGGATGAACAACAAGTGTATGAGTCTGCAAGACAACCCAAATAAGCTACCAAGTAAATGAAAATCTATAAATGATAAAATTTAAACAAAAAAGAGTAGTCGAGTCTCCATAATATCGTTGAGGGAAAATAATCACAAGAGGGAAGAGCACTCTTCCCTCTTGGGATCCTTGTGAGTTGCAATAAGGAAATAATTGTTAGATGTGGGTTAGTTTTGTTGAAGAATATAACTTTAGAATATATTCTTATTTGTATTATTTGTATTGTACACCCTATGTGGATTATTATTGATGTAATTGATCATGTAAAAGTCATTAAAAGAGTCAATGTAAACCCTAACTGTTAGGTTGGCTTGGAAAGATATAGAAAATAATATTTTATTTTGAATTAGACAAATCGACCTAATTAGAAGAGTCAAGTCGGCCTTGTTGGTAAAACGTTCAAGTCAATTGATTAGTATAAATGAGGAGCTCGCCCTCCTCATTTGGTCACCTCATTCACTCGTTGAGTTCGCATGAGTAGAAGAGATATATTCAAGTGAATAGTTTCCTTTGGAGTCTTCTTGTTTTGGATTATTGCACAAGGAATACTATTGCACATTCTCACGAATCTATATAGAAGAAGTTTACTGGGTTTTTCTTCCCCGAGAGGGTTTTACTAGGATAAATTATTGTGTACTATTGTCTATGTTATGCTTGTTTATCTTTCAGTGATCCTTATTGTTACTGCATTTACAAATATAGCATGGTATCAAAGCAGGCCTAAAAGAAAAAATTGTGCAGCTGCTGCAACTGCATAAACTAGGGTTTCTATTTCCGGAAGATTTCTCCATAGATCAGCTGAAAAAGAGGGTCCAAGAAAATCGCCTCACTAGGGCGCATCTTTCTGTCAAAGCAGAATTCCAATATGAGGATTTTCATTTTTGGGCCCACCATTATAGCTTAGAGAACTAGGGAATCATTTTTGTTGCGATTGTTGGTTTGACTACGCACCTAATTTTTGTTGTGTGAACACTAGTCTGGCTTCCATGGAGCTGCGCGAAACTAGTCTTGGCTTGTTTGGAGAAACATTATTTGAAGCACGTCCTATTGCAGAAGAAAATTGTAGAGATTTCAATTTGACAACTAGCTTGTGGTAGAAATTGTTTCTCCATAAATATTGAGTAGCGAGTAGTAGAAAATTGGTATTGACAACAACGGAGGTATAGCATTCCTTCTTCAATTTAGGTTTACATTTTGCATCAATTTGCAAATAGTAATTTCTATAAGTTTTCACTTAGTTACACTAAGTTGAGTTGTAATCGGGTGCACTTTCAATTGAATCTGACACCCATTCTTCTTCTAAGTCAAGTATATCAACTGTTGAATTTTCTTGTAAAAGGGTGGAGTTGAAAGAATCCCTTCATTGTTTGAGTGAGTCATCAACTTCATTTTATCAATGGCAAGATTAAATGGCCTTGTAGAGTTATTGAACATTCTACTTCTCTCCTCTGTCGATGACACTGTAATGGTCAACAACACCACACTCACTAACATTCACGACTGTGTGCAAGATTCAAAAGACACACTTGATTTCCTACAACTTGAGTTGTAGCTCCATCAAGAAGAAAAACATTCTGAAATAATTCATGTTTAGAACAATCCTCTTTATGATTCTATTCCGCAGCTTGCACAGATTGATGCCACTTTAAGAGCACATGAGAAAATTAGTAGCGCCAGTATAGAAGTGAAAGAAAATGAAGATGAAAACATGCATGTAGAGGTTATGCGTGTTCCTTCCAATCCCATCATTAGACCATGGAAAGAGATCAGCCATAAAAAGCACAGAACCGACCTTGGATATGACAAGGGAGTGACAGTTCACATTCCTAATTTCTCTAAGCCCATCTAGTTTCAGAGTGCTGGATTTCTCAATGAGAGTTCATCTTCATCCACATTAGTGCACAATTTGACATGCCAACACTGTGATCAAGTTGGCCACATGAAAGATCATTTTTTTTATCTTCACCCTTGTAAGCAATGTGAAAAACATACACACTCGTCAGAAAAATGTGTCATTCTGATGAAACCTAGAAGAGATAAGATTCATTATGGGTGGATTGCTTCTTGGCAATGATCATCAATATTCAAGAATATTTATAAGTCATACCGGAGAGTTCATTCACGAGTATTGACACATCTTGCAGTTGAGACATCTTCTTCTCCTCACTTTGTACCTGACTGGGGGGAACATAATGTCAGGAATCAAGTTTCGAAGCCTTGTCCTCCTGACAACAAAAACTCATAGCCTTCCTCAACTAAGTCATATCAAGTGAGCCTGATCCACAGTGAGCTTGGAAATCCACCAGATTCAGAGATGCCACCTGCTTCTAATATGCATGTATTCTGAAGACAGGAGAGATATACATGACATAGAGTACTCATGTGTTTTGTGTCTAGTTGTGACACCATGAGACTCTCCTCTCCTCACATTGTTCCTAACAGGGGAGAATGAAGACCGTTAATAACAAGCAAGCGAGTACAAGTGAGCCTGTGAAGAGATATGTTCGACTAAGCTCCATAATCGGCGGTCATTCTAAAACCACTGGTATAGAGAGCACCTTCATTTAGCATAAGCATGTGCAAGCTTCTAGCTAACTTGGAAAACAATTGTCAAGAGGTAAATGTTCAACAAGTTGCAGTTGTTCACTTCATGTTTCATCTCTCCAGTTTGTTTGGTTTCATCCCATCCTAACCATTCTAGATAACCTCTGAGCGATTGTTTTCGCCAAGTTTGAGATTTTTTTGTCAGCATTGAACCACACACATAATAGAAGATTTCAGCCTTATGCTAGCCCATTTCGGTTGATGGACAACCTAAAAACCATCCCTTCAGAGAGCTCTTGTATTTAGTAGAAGCATGTGCAAGCTTCTAGCTAACCTTCTTAGTAAAGGATGTTCGAGATATAAATGTTCAGCTGGTGGTATCTATTCACTTCCACTTATTCATCTCTCTTCTTTTTCTTGGACTCATATACACCCTTCGGATTAAGGGGGGATTTGTTGGAGACTAATCCTTGGTGTTAGGATTGGTGTGCAAAGAAGATCAATAGTTGTTGAGGGTAGACCAAGAGTCACCCGAGAGTCCAAGAGACCTCTTGGGAATTTGGAACCCAAGGGTCCTTTCCCATTGTATATATATGTACATTTGGTTAATGAGAAAACATAGTGTGCATTCATGCCTATTCAATTGTATTTGTGTTTTTCATTCATTTTGTATTTGGATTTGTGTGTAAGCCAATATTCCTATTTTCCTAGTGGGAAACCTAACACATAGTAGAAACGAAGAGGAAGCTTGCTGCAAATTTTGAGATGAAAGACTTGAGTATGATGCACTATTTCTTAGGTCTTGAGGTGTGGCAGAATCCAGAGGAAATTTTCTTAAGTTAAGGAAAATATGCAGTAGAGATCCTGAAGATATTCGGGATGATGGATTGTAAGGCCATTGCCATACTTATGGCATTGAATCTGAAGTTGCTAAGTGATACTTCTTCAGAACTGGTGGATTCCATGGTATATAGACATATGATTGGTTTGTTGATGTACTTAATGAACACAAGGCCAGATCTATGCTTTGCGGTGAACACTTTGAGTCAGTATATGGCAGAGCTGAGACATGTTCACCTGGTTGTGACAAAGCATGTGTTGAGGTACCTGAAAGGTACGGTTGATTATGGCCTCAGATATGCATCACATCAGAAGATTAACCTACAGGGTTATGCTGATTTTGATTGGGTCGGGAGTGTCACAGATAGAAATAGCACATCAGGGTGCTGCTTCCATTTGGGATCGGGTATGATCTCATGGTTCACTCGGAAGCAGACAAGTGTGGCACTTAGTATAGCTGAATTCAAGTATATGGAAGCTTATTCGGCTAGTTGCGAGGTAGTGTGGCTTCAAAATTTGCTTACAGGGTTTTTTTGATCTCGAGTTAGAGGTGAGTTGTGTATTTTGTGAAAACCAGAGTTGTGTGCAATTGTCTGAGAACCCTGTGTTTCATGAAAATTTGAAGCACATCGAGATTAGGTATCACTATATCCGGGATATGGTGTAGAAGGGAGTACTGATACTCCAATATATAAAAACTGAGGATAAGATAGCTGATGTGTTGACCAAGCCTCTGTCGAGGGTGAAGTTTGAGTATTTTAGGGACAAGCTTGGAGTGGTCTAGATCAAGAGGGAGTTATGAGCTCAGATGAGGTAGCAGGTAGTCACGGGTTATGTGACATAATGGAGTCTCCTAGGATATGAGAGGGTTTGGACGTAAGGTGAGGTAACGTAGGTAGTTGCAGTGTGCAACGTAATGGAGCTCCTAGGATGAAACCACCAGATGGCTTGCTCGAGATATGGAAGAGAACAGTTTCATCTAGTATGAAAAAAGACCAGTTCTATAGAACAATTGCATCTAGTATGAAAAACGACTAGCTCAGCAGGACAGTTGCATCTCGTATGAAAAAGGACCAACTTTTTAGGATAGTTGCATCTAGTATGAAAAAGAACTAGCTATGCAGGACAGTTGCATCTAGTATGAAAAAGGGATAGCTCTGCAAGACAATTGCATCCAATATGAAAAAGGATTGGCTATGTAGGATAGCTACATCCAGTATGAAAGAGGACTAGCTCTGTAGAGGTGTACACCTAACATGAAAATGGGATGGTCAATGTACAGAGGTGCACCCAACATGAAAAAGGGATGGTCATTACAAAGGTGCACCCAATATGAAAAAGGATTGGTCACTGCATGGGTACACCCAGTATGAAAGGACTGGTCACTGTAGTGGATGATCCCATCTTGGCTGGTTATATCTCCAGAGTTACTAGTTGTATCTCCAAGGGTAGATCCCAACATGGTTGGTGGTATCACTGAGGGATATCCCAGTGTTAAATGTAGGTTCCCTAATGGACTGGGTTGAACTAGTGCATGTAGGCTCTCCGACAGACTGGATTGAGTGGGTGCATGTTAACTGGTGGTATCACCAAGGGTAGATCCCAACATAGTTGGACATATCTCCAAGGGTAGATACTAGTGTGGTTGGTTGTATCTCTGAGGGTGGATCCCAATATGACTGGTTGTATCACCAAGGGTAGATCCCAATGTGGATGTTGAAGTCCTAGATTGGATCTAGGCATCGATTGTAACCAACATGAAAAAGGGTTGGAACTACAAGGCACATCCAACATGAAAAAGGGTTGGCAATGTGAAACTTCTTATGATATATAGATTCGAGAGATGTCAGATATCAATAGTCCGAGTACAAGAAGTGCAACAGCTGGAAGACAATGGTGACGATGTCAGAAGAATAATAGGGAGTGTTGAAGAATGTAACTTAAGAAGATATCCTTATTTGTATCATTTGTATCATTTGTATTGTACACCCTACGGGGATTATTATTGATGTAATTGATCATGTAAAATTCATTGAAATATTCAATGTAAACCCTAACTGTTAGGTCGGCTTGGAAAGGTCTAAAAAAGAATATTTTATCGTGAATTAGAAAAGTCGGCCCAGTTAGGAGAGTCAAGTCAGCCCTGTTGGTAAAAAGGTCAAGTCAATTGATTAGTATAAATGAGGAGCTTTCCCTCCTCATTTGGTCACCTCATTCACTCATTGAGTTCGCATGAGTAGGAGAGATAAAGTCAAGTGAATAGCTGATTTTGGAGTCTTCTTGTTTTGGGTTATTGCATGAGGAATACTATTGTACATTCTAAAGAATCTATATAGAAGAATTTTGTTGGGGTTTTCTTCCCTGAGAGGGTTTTCCTAGGATAAATTATTATGTACTATTGTCTATGTTGTGCTTGTTTATCTTTTAGTGATCCTTACTATTACTGCATTTAAAAATCTAACAAGTGTTCCATGAATCAAATCAAAAAGAAACATTCAAATAAATAAAACAAAGGGAAAGATGGACAAGTTCTAAACAAAACAAAAGAAAGAGATATAGTTTGAAAAACCAAATTATATTTTCCTAATGGTAAATCTTGTTACAATGGTGTCACCTAGAAGATGAAGGCTTCAATGTTAGCCAACAAACTCCCTTAGGGATTGTCCTTTCTTGTCTTCATAAATACTTGATAACAAACTTAGAACAATGGAGAAAAACACTAGTTGCTCCTTGAGGAACAAGGAAAGAGAGAGATTGGAATGCCAAATGATGATAGGAATTTGTTTAAAAGATGATATCTCATACAACTTGCAACATAAATTTGCTCTAGATTTCTCTCTAATGAATGCATGCCCATGGCTTCCTTTTATAGGCCAATCAATGGAGGTCTTGAGACATCTAGTTCTCGATGTGAATGCTCCAACACATGAAGCCCTCCAAGTACAAGAAGGGGGGCATTGAATGTTGCCACGCATGTGAAGAGTCTAATTCAAATTTTGGAGACAAGAATGTTGTTGTGAACCATGAATGCACCGCAGAAGGATAGTGGTTCTACTGCTAGTACAACCACATGACTTTCGAAGGATATGTTACATGGGATGTTAAGCAGTTAGTCCCACAATTCAGTTCAGGTTTCGAATTCAATGTCACGTTGTTGCCCCAAATTTATGACTTTATCATTCAAAGGTTCAATTCTTATTGTGAATTTTGACGAGGATAGTTGTAATGAGTTGGATACTATATGTTGATGATGTCCTCTTGCAATATTAGTCGAAATGCCACATGTGTGCGAGATTTAGGCAATAACATAATGTGAAATGACACTCCAAGGAGAAGGTAGAGGAAAAGTTTCCTCACCTCCTTTCGTAAAATTTGGATGAATAGCCTCCCAAAATGAGGAGGAATGGTCTACAATCACTCACTATATAATTTGCCATTTATTTTGGTACTTTTTGGGTGGAAATATTCGAGCTACTATCTTGTAGGGATCATTTTAGGGGTAGGCCCTACTTTGGTGATTTGGGATCCCGAAACTTTCCAAGCCTATTCGAGACATCAAACAAAATTTTTGGGGGCCAAAACATTGCAAACCAAGTTCTATCATGTGACATTGTTTTACACATTGATATTTTTGTTTGCACAAATATCCAAAAACTTTCAAAGCTTATTTGAGACATCAAATGAAAGTTTTAGGAGCCAAAACATTTCAAACCAAGTTCTTGTCTCACAACATTGTTTTATACATTGAGATTATTGTTTGCACAAATTTCACTTCAATCAAAGGTGGTATGAGGAAGCTATACCTCCAATAAGTTGACCTATTGTGCTGACTATCATGGTATTGAAAGGATTCCACATCATCTCTCACTACTCTCACACATGTGGTGCTAGTCACATGTGCACCTTCAAGAAGATTCTAGAGGATCCAAAACCCTAACTCTTAATAGAATTTGATAACCCTATATTTATTTATTATATAAATAATATGTTATTTACTTTCCTTTTTTCATTTGAATTTCAAAGCATCAACCTAAATTAAAACAATACCTTCAAAATAAAAAAGGAGATTAAAGTGGAATTTCCATGGCAATTCACACGAGTGAAGTATTATTAATGATTCTATTTCTTAGTTAGGAAATTACTAATCTCATTTGCTAAACTCACGAACCTAACGAGCCAATCTTAAAGCAAGACGGTCAGATCAAAGTTCTCCCGAACGTTTACTTCTCCCAAATTTGAATTCTATACACACTATATCTACATTTGACCTGTAACTGGGCGACTGTGAGTCACAGAGTGATAATGGCGAGGATTAAATATGTTCCTCCCGGCACTGGTGGCTCTTCTCTGCGAATCCAGCCGAGGTCAGAACCCATTGCATGCCGCCTGGAAGAAGAAGAGGCTCTGAGGAAGCGAGGAGTCTCAAAGTCCACGAGGGCAAGACTCGTATTCCCTATGACCAGGATTGCAAAACGTCTCAAGACGGAAGGATATTATACACGCGGAGTTCTTCAATCGGCTTCAGTTTACCTGGCCTATGTTCTTGGATTCCTTGCTCGTGAGGTGGGCAATCTACTCTATGCAAATTTTCGAAAAAAATATATATCTAAATAGTTGATATGATTTAAATATTTTATATGGATATCTAATGCAAATACTTTGTATTCTTTAGTTATTGAAGCTGGCCGGAGGATTTGCGATTGAAGGCCAGAAACCTCGAATAGAACCGCGGCACATCCTGCAAGCCGTGAAGAGAAACGATGAATTCAGTAAGCTTTTGGGTCTTGCTGATCATGGCGGCGTCGTTCCAAGAAAACCAAAACGATGGAAGCCGAGCTGCGAGTAAGCCGAGGGATTTAATTTAGATCTTTCTCGTCTTTTTAATTCATCATGGGATCTGTAAGACCAACCTGTTCAGGCAACGGTCTCTTGATTTTCATGATTTCAGGTGTGGTTGGGTGGGTACTATTTTTGGACTTTTTTTTTATTGGCTTTGTGGAAAGAAAGATTATGTACTGCATCAGTAAATTCATATTGCATCAAGATTAAGATGAGAGAAACTCTCTGAGTCAAATAAAGATCTGGGTATTTGTGTTTGTGTAAAACCTAAATAAAGATCTGGGTGTTTGTGATTGTGTAAAACCTGGTGTTTGTGTTTGTGTAAAACCTAAATAAAGATCTGGGTGTTTGTGATTGTGTAAAACCTGGTGTTTGTGTTTGTGTAAAACCTAAATAAAGATCTGGGTGTTTGTGATTGTGTAAAACCTGGTGTTTGTGTTTGTGTAAAACCTAAATAAAGATCTGGGTGTTTGTGATTGTGTAAAACCTAAATAATATTTGACTCAGAATTGAGCGTTGTTATACAGATTTACACATATCATTTATCATTGCATCCATTGCATTCAAGTAAGTAGATACAAGTGGATGTCTTATTTAGACTTAGTTTATTTTTTACTGCTATCAACATTTGTTTCAGAGATTATTGGCAGCATTGGATATTTATATCTTAGAATCTTTCATTGTTTCTGAAAGAGGTTAATAACAATGCAAGCAATAATCGTCGTTAATAATGTGCAGCATCCTATATATTTCTTTCAGTCACTAGACCTAGGCTTAACACTTTAGGAATTCCTCCTTCTAAACATCGTAGATCAAGCAGAAACCGATGCGGCAGCTGATCAGGATCCGAAACTGACGAGCCAGCTGATCAAGATCCAATAAAGCAAACAAAATCCTGTAATACATCCCGTCTATCAATTTTTGAGATTAAACATTGGAACGATCATTTTCCATATTTACCTTGAGACCATATCTGAAATCAAATTACATAGGCATATTCATTCAATGAACCTCCGTAAATGAACAGAATGCCATATTATCTGGATTAGTATTTGGTGGAAAAGTAGGGCAATAGCTTTTCCCACTGTCAAAATAGTCAATTCTATTGTCATAGGGAATGTAATGAATGGGCAAGGAAAACTATTTTCCTTCATCTTTATCAAAAGAAAAAGAATGAATAAAGTGGGTGATGATTTGTACATGTTCCTTGTTTTTAAACAGAATTGCCTACTCTTTTCTTTTCTTTATGAAAGGAAAAGTGATGAATAAGTGGGTAATGATTTATTTCCTTTTGAATATAAAGTAATTGTATAAAGTTTCTATTTTTATAAAAGCCAGATATGAATAAAGGAGGCAATGATGTGCTCCATGAAATTTAGTTTTCTTCAATTCTGTAATATACTACGACTCTGATTTTAGTTTCCTAAATTCATCAATCAATCCTACTATGATCTGTGCCAAGGTTTTCTCAAGATTCCTTGTAGGTATTTGTACAAACTTCATAAACCAATCCAGCGCAGGGCCCTTAAAGGTCGTTACTAGTTGTCCCTTCTTAATATCATCATCTTGGACTTTCTTCACCATCCATATTGCTTCGCATAAAAACGAGTATTGTTCGGGATCCTTGGTCCCGTTACCATGAAAAATAGGCATCTTTACATCATCGCTTTCCATCCTTGGTTTCCTACTGGTGTTCGTAGACCCACTACTCTTACCATTGTTCTAACACGCAAGACAACCCTACGAAGAGCTTAAATTTCTTCCTCTGAATTTTGGCGTAGTGCGTGGGGTTATGGGTATGTTCTAGCTTTGGGTCTGTCCTTCCTCAAGTTCAGGGGTATCTTGGTCTCTTTCTTCGTCACAGTAAGGTCTCTTAGTCCTTTGTGGTTGTTAACACCCAAAAAGTGCTCACTACCTCATCTACCCCATTACATGACTCATTTGTCCATATTTTCTACCATATTTACCTTCAAATACTTGAAATCCCACTAAAAAGCCTCCAAAAGGCCCAAAAAGCCTCCAAAAGGCCACAAAACCATTAAAAAAGCCTCCAAAAGGCCAAAAAACCCCTTTTTCCCCCCAAAATAATCCAAAATTCCTCCAAAATAGCAAAAACCCTCTAAAAAGGGAATAAAAAATATAAAAAATACCAAAAAAAAGGAAAAAACCCTATACAGCTAACCTAAACCATATGGTTCCGAAAACCATGGGCTAGCACTCCACCACTGAAAAACTATAAATAGGTGATGGAGACCCTTCATTTCACATCCACAATCAAGTATACCCTTACTCTGCCAAAATCACTCTTGAAACCCTAGCTCACCCTTGAGCTACATTCACCATTGAGTGCCCCTTTGGCCCATTCCCAACCATTTGGAGAAAGAGAAGGAACAAAACTGGAGTTTGGAGCAACCCTCTTGGATCATTGCAAGAATTTCACCAACCTTCACTTTGGAGGTAAAGCTTTAATACAAAAAACCATTTATATTATCTCTTGTCTTTTATGTTTCATGCACATGTTTAGTATAATTTTCATTTTAATATCTTGTCTTTTAATTACTGTTTATTGAACTGCTACTAAGGAGTCCATTCTCCTTAGTAGGTGCTCATTTGCACAAGCTAGGGTGAAAACCCTAGCTACAGTTTTGGCGACTCCCCTTGTGTTACCTCTGAATTTCTGGTTATCGTTTTTCAAGTTTTTAATTTTCTGCAATATTTTTCTGTTCGGTTGTCCCTTTCGGCCGCTGTAAATCGCATCTTTTACCCTCTGCAGTTGCGTCCCGATCGCATCTTTCAAGCGTTTACCTGCGATCCGACCACGGCTCTCAGACTGTTTCCGGCGACCTGCCGGCCGTTTTCAGTCTGTTACCTGCTATCCGACCGCGGCTATTAGCCTGTTTGGGACGGTCTGACTGCAATTGTTAACCCTTTTCCTGCGTCCCGCCTGCGGCTTTCGGCCATTTTCCCGCAACCCGTCGGCGCCTTTCGGCTTTTTTCCTGCGTCCCGCCTGCGGCTTTCAGCCATTTTCCCGCAACCCGCCAACGCCTTTAGGCGTTTTTTCCTGCATCCCGAATACGTTTTTTAGCCTCAATCCTGCAACCCGACTGCGACTGTTCAGCTATTTTCCGCGGTCTGACCGCCCAGATTTGCCAAAAACCCGCGGTCTGTTCTCTGCATTTTTTTCCTGTTTTGAACCCAGCACTTTGCTGCACTATTTTCTGCACCTGCACAACCATCTGTCCTGCCTGCATCCATACTTCCCTACAGCCTTTTCTGCAGTATTATTTCTGTTCCATTTATAGAATATTTTTAAAATTTTCAGTTTTTTAAATTGAAAAGAGAAAATTTTGCATTTCAAAGTTTAATTTCAGTCTTGTTATTTTTAGTTAGAAAGTTGCCCACCCTCGTGGCACTTTTACTTGGGTTCATCATCATCTCACACGCACACACTTTGTCACCTAATTCAAGTGAGCCTTAAAAAACTACTTAACGCAACCAACATTCTAACTCCACTTGGGGAACACATAAGAATTTTTGTAGTTAGGTAGGATCGGGGGGATAGGCATCCAAATAACACCCCTCGGTTGCTTACACTTGAGACATAGTTGTTGTCCATTAGGGAACCAAAATTTCCTAGTATTTTTTGGCACGGTCACAACCAGTTTATCAGAGGGCCTCTCCCCTAGGAGGGTTGAAGTCGCCAGACTGGTTCCGGAGGCCTGAGTGGAATACCGCACTCCATTCAGTAATTGAAGGGCTACCTTTCACAGTTCTCGGAGTATCCCTGTATGGGGGTACTGCGGTAAAAGGACCAAACGACAGATTCACCTTTCTGGACGTGTCATGAACGGGGTATCTTAGTTGCCTTTCTTCTAGGATTGACTACCCGGTGTCCCTCCCGGTAGGGGGATATCTTTAGCCACTTGGCTCTACTATCCATATTGTCTGACTTGGATTTCATCACCTTGCAGAGGATATGTCTAATTGAGTTAGAATACTATCTAGCTAGGTGTTTGCATGCTCCCGTACCTCCTTTTGGTCTAGCGAGCCCACCATTTTTATTTCTTAGGAAACCTGCTGCTTGTTGGTATTCTGACCATTTTTGTTGATACTCCACTTATTGTAGCACAGCTATTGCAGTAAGTGTTTTGAGTTGGTTGTTGGCCTGAGTGCCATATTTTTTGAGCTCTCCTTCTGCACACTCGGTTGCATTAGGGTTTTTGAGTTGTTTTTTCACTCAACACAACCCCCAGATATTTGACACCATCTGTCACCATTGAGTCCCTGAGACATTCTCGGCGCCTCCGAGGCGAGCCCCCACAGCACGATTCACTTGACACCACTCGTCATAGACATAGATCTTCATCACTTGATACCACTCATCATAGATCTCGAGCTTTGTCACTTGACTCCACTCTTCAACGGCATCGAACTCCGTCACCCGATCTAGACGCCCCTTATTTTACCTCTGATTATGAGGCAGAGTCTAAGAACCCCATTTACACTGCACCAACCAGCCCCATGGCTGGCATGACTTCCACCCCTTTCTTTGTAGGGACCATTGGTGGAGCATCCACCACCACACCAGCTACCACACCTGCTTTGGGCATGCCCTCGATGGGGCCCGTATCTACCATTCCAATCACTGTGCCCATTCTAGTAGCTGGCATACCTAGCGTCACTCCATCAGTGACTCACACTACCCTTGGCAGTGCAGGACCGTCCCATACCACTTTCGTTCCTCCACTTGGGGGAAACATCCCTCCACCAGCCCCTACACTTGGGGGCATTGGCTCCCACATGTTCACACCCACTAGTATGTCACATCCTTCTACTAGTTTGCCATTCATGGCTAGCCTCAACCTTCCTGACCTAGCTAGACTGACTAACGATCCCATCAGACATGACCCTACGTGGCCTCACATGCCCACCAAGCTTCCCTCCAACATCCCTAAGTTTGAGGGCAAGGCAGGTGAGGACCCCCAGAACCATATTATGTCCTTCCATCTATGGTGTTCCTCCAACTCCATAGTGGACGACTCTGTCCACCTCCGTCTGTTACAGCGCACCTTCACTGGCTCTGCAGCCAAGTGATACATTGAGCAGCCTCATGGGACCCATGCCACCTTTACCTCCCTTGCCTCCACTTTCTTGCAATTCTTTCAGTTACATGTCCGCTATGACGCGGGAGTTGAGATCCTACTATCTTGCAGATAGAACAAGGCTACCCACATCACTGACCACATCCATGAGTGGCATCGACATCGCAGCCTCTGCAAAATCAAGTTAGACGACCGTATCTTCTTAGATTGGTTCCTAAAATCCCTCCTTCCTGTCATTGCCAAGGATGTGGCATCCGAACGACCCCAGTCTGAAGAATAGGCCATCCTCAAACCCTAGCAATTTGACCTCATTTACGCCCAGTCGGGTTATCTATACACCATCATACCTGACGCCCCTCGCGGTGATTCCTCCCAACACGATGCGTCGGGGGCATCCCATGCCGCAGATGGCATCATTGGTCGTATTGCCTCGCATCCCCAACCATTTTCCATAGCACATCCTAGCCATGGCCCCGACCTTTCGCGGGCCACATCTCAACCTAGAGCAACCAATTCATATGCTCCCATGGCACATCACCACCATACCCACGGACCCTCATGTCCACCTCAGTGCTTTGGTCATGCACCACCCGCTTATGCCCCCCCAACCACACCTCATCCATATTACCACCCACAGGCTGCACCCGCTCCTGTGTCTTCTCAAGCCCAACATGCTTATTACCCACCACAGGCAGCCCCTACAGCAAACCCACAACCCGCTCCGCAGCCATATCAGCAACCCCCACAAGGTTCATCACCTGCGCAGCCTCCCCCTACTTATTATCCACCGCAGCCTACTCCCACACCTGCACAACCCCAGAACCCAACTGCTTCCCAAGGGCAAGTATACGCCCAACATAATCTGCAGCAGAACCAAAACAATCAGCGCCAACAGGGCCAGCAAAACTGTGGCAAAGGTCGTAACCGTCTGAACAACCAACCTCCAGACCAAGGTGGTCAACCTCCCAATCCCCCAACCAACAGTAACGCAGCACCTGCCAACCAGAACCCTGATCGGCTGCCCAAGCAGGCCAAAAATCCTAATCTGTGAACAAACCATCCTTGTTCTATTTGCGGGGTCTATGGCCACTACACACACGCTTGCCCACATTTGGAGCGAGCTCGACAACTCTGGACCAATTATGCCCATCGCCAAGGGCACGCGGCTCCTTAGGCGCCACCCAACCCACCACCCCCCTCAGCAGCAACCTTTGGTGCTGCAAAAACCCTTACCTAGCCAAGGCGTAGTGAACACTTAGCCGTTGGCTCCCCCTCAAGGAAACGCGCCACCACAGCAACAGATTACTTATGCTGCTCCTGATCAACCCATGTTCGATTCAGGTACCCACCACTTATTGATGATGTCCTCCGCTGATGTCAACCTCCAAACCCGTCGGAACCAATATGGCTCCACCCCCGAAGCCCCTCCCACCGATAAAAATACTATCGCTCATGCCACTGATCAGACGTTACGTATACCTCCGGCTCCCCTCGATGGCGTCCCCAAAGCACCTCGCTTCCCACTTCGTCGCATCAACAATAACCCCAATGCTCGTGCTGCGTCAAATTACAACATTGTAGATGACTTAGCCCAATCTCCCGCAGCCATGTCTGCGTTGGAAGTCTTAAAAAACTGTCCTTCACAGTGCAAGGCTTTGCTCTCTGCCATTGGTGCTATTGACCCAAATGATTCACAATTGATGGCCTTCGATTTGGACCAGTCCGAACCACGCCTGCCTTCCACTTTAGCATTCCAAGTTTCTGTTCCTGTTCGAAATCTTGTCATCCATCGATGCATCATCGATGAAGGTGCATCTACATGCGTTATGTCCACATTCGTTTGGCAGAAGTTGGGATCCCCTACTCTCTGGCAGTCCACCACTGCGTTGCAAGCCTACGACGGCCGTTCGGCTCAACCCCAAGGTCTATTAGCTAACATCCCCATCCAATTGGCTAGTAAAACCGTACTCATTGACATAGAGGTCATCAATGCCCAACTTGATTATAACCTCTTGCTTGGCCGCAGCTACATGTATGCTATGCGGGCAGTTTCCTCATCCGTTTTTCGTACCATGATGTTCCCCCATGACGGACGCGTGGTCAAGGTCGACAAACTCACCTATTACGATCCCAGTGCCCCCGCTGCACCCGAGAATGTTCTCCCCATGGTTGAACAACCTGTTGGGGGTGCAACTACCTCGCTTGTTTCCTCTGTGGGACCCGGAGTTTACTCAAATACACCGATGACCTCAACATTCCAATCCATTCCTCCCCCGTTATCTGCACCCGAAGTATCTGACCTATGTACTCTTTCACACAATACACAAACACCCAACACTCAACCGCCCTTGTTACCCAAACCACCATTGGTACCTAGTCACATTGGTGTTACACCCATCCACACAATCCCCCTCCTAGTCCCTCCCTCGGGAGTAGTAAGTGCCCCAGTTATGGCTACCCTTAGCCTCCCCAGGTTATCCTTGGGATTACCCGTGTGGTATCTTTTGCCTCCCGTTCCCCCGCTGACACCAAATGTCGTCCTACAACCGATGCAACCCATGGCTACTACTAGTCAACCACCTCCTGGTGTTACTACCGCTTCATCCTCTACGAATCCCCCCCTCTTATCAAGCCCACTGGGGGCAGAGGTCCACAACCATACACGGTTGTACCCCCTCCCCAGGCCGTTAAACCCCCCCTCCCCCTCGTGTTTCATGCTCCCCCCAAATGCTCGTTGTGTGATCAGTTAGGCCATCCGACTCATCAATGTCCACAATTACCTGCATTACAGGAACACATGCAAATGCTTGACGACGACCCCAACATCCCGGTTGTCAAACTCGATCCAGCCCCTAAGCCTCACGATAAATCACTGCGTACTAACCACCCTTGTGCCATATGCGGTGTTTACGGCCATTACTCACATCACTGTCCTGATCTCCCAGATTACCGAGCAACTGTCTACGAGATGAATAATTTGGACCTTGAGACGGCACCCCCCACCATTGAGGAGATCCACCCTCCGATCTCCTCCCCATCCGGAGAGGTTAACACCATTTATATGATCTCTTCGACTACCATTCCCTCGTCAACCGATTTGACAACTCAAAATTTCCGCAATGATGAGGAGATTCTTGAGGCCCTCACTGCCCTGGATTATCCCTAGGACGACATGCACCATCGTTCGTATTTCCTCCTAGAAGACTCCTCCTCCACCACAGCTACCCAATTCGTGGTTGAGTCCAAATATTTCCTTCCCTCCAAATTCGACTGGTTCAAGGATCCTATTCCTACTCCTGAGGCCTTTGAGGAAGGTAACATGGCCAACATCTCACCCGTCATCCACATAGATATCTCTGACCCACCTGGTGCTCTTGAAATCATTACCTTAGGAGCCTCCTGCAATGAGTATGAGTTTGGAGAGTATAAAAAAACTTTTCCAAGAGTTCCATGATGTCTTTGCCTGGTCCTATATTGAAATGCCTGGTCTTGACCCCGCTATCATAGAGCACCACCTTGACACCTCTGAGTCAAGGGGCATAATAGATTACCTCGACCCTGGGATATGGGGCATGATCAATCATTTTGACCCTACCCCATCCCATTTATCTCAGCATGTCAATGAACCCATCGTTCAAACCAACCCCTATGTGATCCATAATCACAAACCCCATGCGCATAGCATGGGGGAAAGTCATTAACCCTGCTCACTTTTTCACATGCATGATCTCAACCATTTTTTGAGGTCACATGTCACTTGTAGATTTGATTTGATTTGATACACCTAGTATTCTTCCCCCACGGGTCATCATTTCTCCCCACCACTGCATCCTTGGCTTGGTGGGCTCACCTTTATTTGCAACCATTTTTTAACCGAGTTATTTCCTTTGACCATTCCGGAGTCCTTATGACCTCCGTTTTTTGCACCATTTGCACTACCGGATTCATATTTCCGTGCCCGTGATGATGCTTGAGATCATTTCTCGCTCTCACCAGGACCAATATCAACATTGTGTCCCGACACCTTGTCGCCCCGGTTTGCATGCCACATCGTCCGTAGCCCATTTTTGATATATTCTATAATCGGATTCATTTTTCCGAGCCCATGATGATGCTTGAGATCATTTCTCGCTCTCACCCCAAGATTTTTCGGGTATTTTTTCCAAAACGCCCCCCATCGCCTCGGTTTGCGTGCCACATCGGTCGTTCTTCATTTTTGACACTTTTTATATCGTCGGATTCATTTTTCTGAGCTCGTGATGATGCTTGAGATCATTTCTCGCTCTCACCTGGTACAGTTTCAACATTGTGTCCCAACACCTTGCTACCTCGATTTGCGCGCCACATCGACCGCCATCGAATTGTTCCACCTTTTTCCAAGTGCCATTCACTCCTGTCATATTGCAGTTATTTTGTTATTTTTCCACCATTCATTATCCCGCAAGGAGGCCCACCAGTGTTCCCTGCTACCCTCGTTCTTGGTCATCATTCATGTTCCTTGATTGAGCACTTCCTCCTTGCCTGACCATTCCTTTTGTTCGGTATAATTTTATCCATTTTTCGGTTCGGACAAGTCCTTTACAAAAAAGGCACTTAGGGAGTTTCTGTTAAGCTCTTTTCTGACTCCTAAAACAATGAAAAGATCGCCGAGCAATCTTGCTTCCTTTCATGCTCGTTAAAGTACCTGAAAGGGCGTCTATCTGGTATAAGTTTAACCCTTTTCCGGACCTGGTAGACTAATTACGAAAAAGGAATACTCTAGTCACACCGGCTAGAAGAGTTCTTCATTGCATCCTTTTATGCTTCTTTGGGCCTTGGAGACTAACACACGAAAAAGAAACCCCCTGGAGTCTTCTTATCGCTTTCAGACTCTCTAAAATTGAAAGCAACCATGAGCATAAACTATCCTGGGCTCGTACAAATCCACACGATAGTACCGTTCCATTATTTCAGAGTCTTCTTCTCGCTTTCAGACTCCTTAAAATTGAAAGCAATCATGAGCATGAACTGTCCTGGGCTCGTATAAATCCACACGACAGTACTATTTTACACACACTTCTTCTAGTTCCTTTAACCCATGAAGAAGTCCCCCCGTGCCTCTTGGCACTATGATCGATCATCTCGACACTATGATCGATCATCTCGGCAGCACCCCCAATCAGGTCGCATTTGTTCAGAGTATTCTGTAGTCTCCTGCCATTTTACCCCCGCTTGAGTCTCACTCATCCTAGTCACTATCCTTGATCCATTACAGCTATGATCCCTTTCCCACCAGTCAATTTCATATGCTGCCCGATCATCCCCGCCATCGTACTCTGAACAAAGGAAGTTTGATTCCACCCACTCTACTTGCCCAATTATCCCCCACAGTATGTCAGTCCTACCATCAGTACTCTCACACTTCGGTTCTCCACCTCGCGCTCCTATCAAGGACACATCATTGCCTTGCTAGTTGCAGGTCTCCCTCTGTCGACGACAGCCCCTCTATTCCAGAGGATAGACCCAGAGGTCCTTGCGCCTTGGACCCATCACCATCAGTGGTGAGTGCCTACGGACCATTATGAGAGGAATCATCATTGCCTCTCCAAGTGGTTGTTTCTCACATGCTCGACTTCAACACCTTGATCGCATCGTTGAGAATCGTGCAGGTGTTATATCCCTTCAGTTATTGGTCGAAGACCCCGGATTTCCCCCGACTCTAGCACATTGGTGAGTCCCTTTGGAACGCCCAATTATATGTTCCCGTGGATGTCCGGGTTGCGTTGGCGATTGTATTCGGAAGCCCTCCAGTTATATGCTTCCTTGAGTACCCAGTTCAGTTCCAGTTCAGTGTACCATTGAGGATATGACTCCCCGTCATTATGATCCAACAGCTCATCAGTTCCTCCGGTACCCCACTCAGTAGCACTGTTGTCATTCCAGTGTATCAGTTTTTCAGCTCAGACATGGTCAGCCCAGTAGTATGTCCCAGATTTGTGTCCCCTCTGGACCCTTATGATGTACACAGTGGTTCTCTATGTATCCTACAGGTCCCCCTTTTTTGGGCCTCACAGTTATTTTTTATATATCTTGATACAAGCATGGGTATGCCCACCTCGTCCATATATTGAAATTCTTCCTCTTTCATTATTTGAGGCCATGTATATTTCAGGTCCCCATATTTTGGACCCCATTATTATTGTTCTATATCTTGACACGAGCATGGGAATGCCTGCCTCGTCCATATGTTCAGATTATTACTCATACATTATTGAGGTCATGTACTTTCAGTTTTTGCAGTTGGTTCGGGACCGTTGTTCTGGGCTGTAGTTCATTCCTTCTCTTCCCCACCCTCCAGGAAAACCATAAAAGACTTATGATGTCTATCGGCCATACGATGAGCTCCTGCCCTCACACATCAGGGGGCAATCTGTTAACACCCAAAAAGTGCTCACTACCTCATCTACCCCATTACATGACTCATTTGTCCATATTTCCTACCATATTTACCTTCAAATCCTTGAAATCCCACTAAAAAGCCTCCAAAAGGCCACAAAACCATTAAAAAAGCCTCCAAAAGGCCAAAAAACCCTTTTTTCTCCCAAAATAATCCAAAATTCCTCCAAAATAGCAAAAACCCTCTAAAAAGGGAATAAAAAATATAAAAAATACCAAAAAAGAGGAAAAAACCCTATATAGCTGACCTAAACCATATGGTTCCCAAAACCATGGGCCAGCACTCCACCACTGAAAAACTATAAATAGGTGATGGAGACCCTTCATTTCACATCCACAATCAAGTATACCCTTACTTTGCCAAAATCACTCTTGAAACCCTAGCTCACCCTTGAGCTACTTTCACCATTGAGTGACCCTTTGGCCCATTCCCAACCATTTGGAGAAAGAGAAGGAACAAAGCTGGAGTTTGGAGCAACCCTCTTGGATCATTGCAAGAACTTCACCAACCTTCACTTTGGAGGTAAAGCTTTAATACAAAAAACCATTTATATTATCTCTTGTCTTTTATGTTTCATGCACATGCTTAATATAATTTTCATTTTAATATCTTGTCTTTTAATTACTGTTTATTGAACTGCTACTAAGGAGTCCATTCTCCTTAGTAGGTGCTCATTTGCACAAGCTAGGGTGAAAACCCTAGCTACAGTGGTCCCATTTTGCAGTTCTCTATTCCGGTCGCCCTAAGAGACTCTCTCTATCTCATTCCTCTTCTTTTCCGGTTGAAACCTCACCCCACTTCGCAGGGTATCACAATCTTCTATAGCTTCCCTCAAGATTTCGTCATAACTCATATCCATCTACCCCACATCATTCTATCAGACCCACATCCGCATGGTACGCACAGCCTCCGCACACCCGATATTTACTCATCGAAATTCATCCTCAGTATGCCCTTTTTACAAATGATCATCTTAATCCACAGTTTCAGCGACAATAGAGACCTTCCTCTGGATCCCTTGAAAAATTTTGTTTCTGCGTCACTATATGACTTAATCGTGTCGACAACGAATTCAGTGATGTATCCTTCCAAAATACTGTCTACCCAAACCTCGACAGCTCTTGATGCTTTGGTGTTTACTCATTTCAATTGTTGGATTAGTTCTAGCATCTAATGTTTAGGCTCACCTCCTTGGAAATTCTTCTTCTGAAAAGTCAATTGAGCCAACCATTCGTGTAGCAATATAGGAAATTCGCAGAATAATACTTCATGAATATCATAGTAGATATACTTCTGTAACCAATCATTTTTCAACCATCTAGGGTTTCGATTTTATTCCTCAGCAAATTCTTGCGTCTTCTTGTGGAACCACTCTTCGATCTCTGGCTTTGTTGGATGCCACATGTCCTTTCTTATTTCGCACTATAGTCCTAGCAACGGAACCATTTGTTGACATAGTTCTGTTGACAGGGGTTCACTTCGCACTGCTATCAACAAATATCGACCAGACACCCTTAAACATCGTCCCGGAAAGGTTTTATCCTTCCCAACAACACCCATTGAGTGATTGAAGTCTAACCTGAGATGCCTAAGGAGGGCTGCAGGAACCAAGTTTTCGTAGTTGTGAGAAGACATGCACTACCTCACTCTCAGTCGCAACATAAGCCAGAGATTTGCATTTGCATCAAGACATCATACTATCAATCTATTAACCATCATCCTTATTCACATTAACTACATTACCATCTTATAATTAACGAATTAAACATATTATCAAAGCATGTTTAAGGAATCCGCAGTACATAACATAATTGCGAAAATGTCTACTGCGATTTCAATGAAACATCAAGCACTATGAAAGACAAAGATACAAAGATATATATCAATCATTTCTAGTATTTATCACACATTACAGAACCATCACAAACTCAGAGCAATTGTTGTGATCAAACAGGCCAAAACCAGATAAATGCTTCCATAGATCAATCCAAAAGATTAAAACACAAATAGATGCAAAGATGACCATTTCATATCATATCATAGGATGCAAATTAGATTCCCTTAGTCTTACAATCGTACTTCTATTTATAGGCTCACTTGGCCATTACAAAATGGTCTGAATGACCCATTACTAACTAACTTAAACTAATACTTCCGCATATATCGACTCTTTTATGATTTGCCACCATTCCTTTGTTCTTGACTTTGACCCTTTCGTCACTTGGGGGTTCCGCACTTGTGCGCTATGGACCCATTCCAACAATACTTGATCTCTCTCTTTTGAGTCGGTTGGGTTTCTTGGTCTTCATGGAGTATCTTTGAGCATCTTGGAGCTATGGGGTTAGGGTTTGTCCCTTAGAGGTTGGATATTAGGGTTTTGTGATACATTTGTTGGAGAAAAATAAGAGAAGAGGATGTCTTTCCTTGTAGGATGTGTTGGAGTGATTCTTGCATACTATGATATCCTTGGTTGAGTTAAGGATTTCATATTTTCCCTAGCTACGGCTTTGGAGAGCTAGTGGATTTGTACTAGCCTAGAGAGAAGGATATGGTATGTACATGTCCTTCATATTGAGTACATAAATGAAATTTTTAGTTGTCCAAAACTTGTCAGTTTTCCAAATTGGATTTTCAATCATATATGTTGTTCATGTTTTTTTATTTAAAGCTATATATGCCTTGATGATTTGAAATAAGTAAAACGACAATTACTAAATGATTTAATATCTTCATTGGAGAATGTAAGGGGTTGTTTTGTTGCTACTATACGTGTTGTTGTACTAATGTTATAAATGATCATGAAGAAGAGCATATCCAAGAAGAATGCCTTGAAGGTATTGGTGTTGAAAACCTAGTTTGTGAAGACACTTGTTTCAATCATCATGAAGATGAGGGTTTGGTGAGTTTTTCTTCTCAAAATTTTGTAATTTTTGAAACATATTGGGATGATTTTGAGAAATGAAATGATGAGGGAAAACCCTCATATGATAATGTGGTTAAGGATATTTTTTATATTATGGATGATCATTTCCTAGAAGAAAGGCATGCTTGTAATGAAGATCATTAGAGATATTTTGGGGATTCTTCTTATGATACTTTTAGTTTTGAAAATGGTGAATATTTCTAGCCATATGAGCAAGCTAGTATTTATGATTTGGAGTAGCATGAGGGAGTGTTTTATGCATATTTTCAGAAGCCTTGTGTTCCCTCTTCCAGGGAAGGTTTGGATAGTCATTTCCATCCATATTCTTTAGTGATTAGTGCAAGTTTGGGACAACAAGGGGATGGTATTTTTGCGGGTTTGGAACAACATGATTTCCCCCCTTCAACAACAATATTGTGGCATCTTTGTTTTCCTTCTCCTGGGGAAAATATTGGACACAATTTCCAACCATGTTCTTCAAGGTTTAGGGTTGAGCTTGATATTTATTTGGGGAAGCAAAGGAGTATTGTTTTATGCATGTTTTGACAGTCATTTCCAGCACTTTTATTTTTCTAAGGGTTTCATGTTCAAACAAAAAAATCCTTCTTTATCTTCACCCTTGATTGGATCTATTATGGTGTGGGTGGACCCTAAGATCTTTCTTCTTGAAGGTTTTCATTTTCTATATTTTTATAGGAAACCCCATGTTGGAGAGATTTATGTAAGCCCTATTCAATCTTGGATAGAGAGGGATTGTGAAGGGACATGCCATGTTGGGCAAGGGTTTGAATATTTTGAAGACTTTTCACATGCCCATCATCTCAAGTATTCTTCCATCCCTATTGACATGGATATTTCAACCCATTGTATACATTTTATGATGATGTTGTCTTCCCTTGGTCCTATTAAAAGAAATGTAACTACGGAAGATATTCTAAATGTATTTGTTTATTATTGTATTCCTCCTTCGGGAGATTTCATTGATGTAATTCATAATGTAAGAGTCAATGTAAACCCTAGGTATTGTGTCAGCCTAGAAGAACCCAGAAAATATTATTATATTATGTAATTGACAAGTCGGCCCAGTTGGGGAAAAGTCACCTCAACGGAAGAATATAAATAGAGGATGAGTTTCTCATTTGTATTTACTCAACTCACTCACACAAGTTCGCATAGGAGAGAGAGAGAGAAGATCACACAAGAAGAAGAGAAGTTGATTTTGTATTGGGGTTTATCTTGTACTTTGTGAAATCTATATTGAGGAAGTTTTGTTGGGGTTTTCTCCCTTGTGGTTTCCCCGAGAGAAATATTGTGTTCATTGTGCTTGTTGTGCTTGTATTTATTTCAGTGATAGATTGCTTAATGTTATTATGCTAAACAAGTAATAAAAACTAACATGGTTTTAGATAAGGCCTCAAAGAAAACATTGTGCAACCTCTACAACTGCAGAAACTAGGGCTTCTTATTCTGGGATCTCTCTCCACGGATCAATTGAAAAAGAGGGTGCATCTAACTCACCTCACTAGGGTGCATCTTTCTGTCGAAGCAAAATTCAATTCTAATCATTTTCATTTTTGGGTCCCCCACTATAGCCCGGAGAAACTAGGGCATCAATTTTTTGGATCACTTGCTCACAGAATTGGGAGAAGGAGTACTTTTCTCAACTCACCTTGAGGAGGCACATCTATTCATCCAATCAGTTTTCCAAAATCCTGAAGTTGGAAAATTAGGGTTTCTCTAACAAACCCTAGGTCAAGGTAGAAGTAGTTTCCAGAAGGACAACTTTGTTGGTAAGTCCTACATCTATTCTATTTCCATTTGAAGTTCTCATTATATCAAAATGAAAAACAATACCAAGCTTGATGAGAAGCTTGAAGGAGCTAAGAAATTCAAGGCATGGAAATATAGAGTCATGCTAATTCTTGAAGAACATAACCTAGAAGATTTTATAAAGGAGGGACTTACAAAACTAGAAGGAGATGAGGCCAAAGAAATACAAAAGAAGAATATGATCAAAGCTAAGAGGATCATAGCTTATTCTATCAAAGATCACTTGATCCCTCAAGTATCCTCGAAGAAGACTCCGAAAGAAATGTTTGATGCTTTGACCATCCTGTAAAGATCCTGAAGTCTAAGACTGTGCACTCATACTTCTCCAGAGTATCCCAGATAAGAGAAAAATTAAAATCTATTGGAGACATGGTAGAATATGTTGAAGTCGTGATGACCACTCTGAATGGTCTCCCTAGAGATTGGGAACCCTTTGTTCATGGAATATGCGCTAGGAATACATTTATCCAATTCAAACAACTATTGGAAGAGTGTGTACAGGAGGAAGAAAGAATAGCAGTAAGAGGAGAAACTAAATGACAATGAAGATCAAGCTTTGGCAACTCATGCTAAAGGTGGAAGGAAAAGGAAGAGTGATGTATGTACCCATAACCACTCTCCCAAAATATCTCAAAGACCCCAAAGGAACTAGAGGTTCAAGAGAGATCTCTCCTCAATTGAATGTTACTCTTGTCGCAATACAAGACACCTAGCAAGAAATTGTCCATCCAAATCTAGACAACCTAAGAATCAAAAGAAGAGATTTCATGCTCATGCAGCGGAAGATAGTGAGAATGATGATGAAGACAAAACCAAAGAAGATGAAGACTCCATTGAAGAGTATGTGCTAATCTTAGCACTCACTGGTTCAGTATCTCATGGGAGTGATACTTGGCTAGTGGATAGTGGAGCCTCAAAAAATGTGCAAAAAATATGACGGGATACAAAGAATCTCTTGTACATATCATGCAAAAAAATTCTCCACACAAAGTAAAGCTTGGAGATGACTACCAATATCCTATCAAAGGAATGGGAAAGGCCACTTACAAATTGGACTCTGGAAAGTCCATGAACATGAAGGAAGTGCTATATGTTCCAGGTTTGAAAAAGAACCTTCTATCTATTTCAGCATTAGATAAGAAAGGTCTTAGAATTTCATTTGTAGATGGTGAAGTTCTTATGTGGCCAAAGGGGAATACTATCAATGATGCAATCATCATTGGAGTAGAAGAAGGAGGACTTTATAAGCTTAAGGGTCATGCAGATTCAGCACCGATGACCAGTACCATGAGCCCTTGTGAACTATGGCATAGAAGACTAGCTCATGTACACTACAGAGTCTTACCAATAGTAAGTAAGGTGGTAACTAGATTACCAGAAATCCAGGTTGATCATGAAGGAGTGTGCAAAGGATGTGCATAAGGAAAGAGTACAAAGAATCCATTTCCAAACAGTGACAACAAAGCTAAAGGTATATTGGACATTATTCATTCCAACATTTTTGGACCTATGTCTACCACTTCATTAAGAAGGTATGTGTATTATGCTTCTTTTATTGATGATTACTCCTACAAAACATGGATTTATTTTCTAAAGAATAAGAAAGAAGTTTTTGAAAAGTTTAAAGAGTTTAAGGATATTGTAGAAAACCTCTTTGAAAAGAAGATAAAGATACTAAGGACAGATAATGGAGGGGAATACACTTCAGGTGATTTCAAAGATTTATGTAAACAAGAAGGGATTAAGACGGCGCTTACTATTCCCTATAATCTAAAACATAATGGTGTATCTAAAAGAAAGAACATAACTATCATGGAAGCAGTGAAGGCCATGATCCATGATCAAGACCTACCCATGCATCTATGGGCATAAGTAGCTAGAACCGTAGTCTATGTACATAATATGAACTCTCACAATGCTCTTGGAAACAAGACCCCATAAGAGATGTTTGCTGGTGTGAAGCCTGAAGTCAGTCATCTAAAGATATTTGGATGTCCAGTATTTATTCACATTCCAAAAGAGAAGAGACCGAAGTTGGAACCTTCAGGAAAGAAGGTAATATTTGTGGGTTACAGTGAGCAATCAAAGGCCTACCGTATCTACATCCCAGGATTCCATCAGATTGAACTCAGTCGTGATGTTACATTTGATGGAGACATAGCCTTCAACAAGTCTAATAAGACTCACGAGGGTGAAGAGGAGCATGAAGCTCCTAGAGTCACAGAAACTAATAATGTACCAAATAGAAATGTTGAAGAAGAACCTATTCTAGAAGATCATGATATGACAGAACCTTAGAGACCTAAGGAGACACCTCATGAAGAAAATCCATGAAAGAGAAGACCAACTTGGACACACGAATTAATACAAGATGCAGGAAGATATGGTGCCCCAAAAGGAACCAGTAGAGAAAGCAAAAAACCAAGGCCATACTCCAGTTATGCATCCTTGATGTGTAACCTTGTTGAAGAAGAACCTACATGTTTTGAAGATGTCGTAAAGAAGAAGGAATGGTTGGATGCTATGAATGAAGAATACCAGTCCATCATTAAGAATGATGTTTGCGATGTGGTACCAAGACCAAAGGACAAGTCAGTTGTTTCTTCAAAATGGATTTTCAAAACAAAACACTCAACAGACGAAAACATTGAAAAGTACAAGGCAAGGTTCGTAGCCTTGGGGTTCTCTCAGAAGGAAGGAATTGATTATGAGGAGACTTTTTCTCCTGTGGCCAGATATACCTCAATTAAAACCATCCTTTCCTTGGAAGCTAAGATGAAATGGAAGTTACATCAGATGGATGTAAAGATGGATTTCCTAAATGGAAATATAGAAGAAGAAGTATACATCGAACAACCAGAAGGATTTGAAACAGAAAACATAAAAACACATGTATGTTAACTGAAGAAAGCATTGTATGGGTTGAAGCAAGCACCCAGAGCATGGTATGGAAGAATTGATGGCTTCCTGATGAATTTAGGATTTACTGAGAGTAAAGCAGATTCTAATCTTTATTATAAGATCATGAATGATAAACCTATGATATTATTATTGTATGTGGATCATTTGTTCCTGAAAGGAGAAGACAAGCCCATTACTGAATGTAAAAAGAAGCTTGCTGCAGAATTTGAGATGAAAGAGGTTGGGATGATGCACTATTTTCTAGGTCTTGAAGTATGGCAGTTTCCAGATGAGATTTTCCTAAGTCAAGGAAAATACACAGATGAGATCCTAAAAATATTTGGGATGTTGGATTGTAAGGCCATGACTACTCTGATGGTGACAAATTTGAATCGCCTGAATTATGCTTCATCAGAGATAGTAGATGTCACGATGTACAGACAAATTATTGGGTCATTGATGTACTTGACCAATACCAGACCAGACATATGTTTTGTTGTTAACACCTTGAGCCAGTATATGGTGGAGCCTAGACATGTTCACCTAATTGCAACAAAACATGTGATGAGGTACCTAAAAGGTACGATAGACTATGGACTCAGATATGCTTCTGATAGTGAGTTCAAACTGTACAGATATATAGACTCAGATTGGGATGGAAGTGCCAAATATAGAAAAAGCACTTCATGATGTTGCTTTAGTTTGGGAGCATGTATGATCTCATGGCTCAATAGAAAGAATCCCTGTGTTGCTCTCAGCATAGTAGAAGCTGAATACGTAGCATCATGTTCAGCTTGTAGCAAAGTAGTGTGGCTTCACAAGACGTTGGTCAGATTGTTCGATGCAGAGATAGATGTGATTGATATTCTCTGTGACAACCACAGTTGCATTAAGATGACAGAGAATCCAGTGTTCCACGATAGATCAAAGCACATCAAGATCAAGTTTATCTATATCCGGGATATGGTGCAGAAGGGAGCTGTAAAGCTCAAGTATGTTCCTATTATCACATCCATAGTAGCTAGGATACCATGTTTACAGAGAAGATATCTGCACTTTTCTGAGCTTTTCCTTTGCACATATTTCAGTGAGATCAGCTATGATGAGCAGTATTATTTGTTATCACTCACACATCAGAGCAGCCTTATATCAGACATGCAGTAGACCTTATGTCGAGGCTGAGCCTTAATACCTCATATTTGATGACTGAGATGACCTTTATTCCATACAGGTACAGGGCAGTGTTCAGAGTTTCAGCAGTAGTGTTCTCAATGGGTATAGGTGGTCCAGATTACAAATACCGATACATGACCCAGTATATATATGATTTGCATTGGTAGTATTATCTTGTTGTTTAGGTCATTTTGATAGCTTGACTTGGCATATAGTAAATATGATCTGGCAGTATATATATATGTTAAAATGAAATTGGTTATTATGGGCTATATGCATGATTGCATTACTGAAATTTGGAAACTCTTGTTTTATACTCGTTGGTTTTTACCTTCATAGGAATGTGGACATGATCACTATTGTATTTTTTACTTGCTAGCTTAGGCACCATTTTCACTTGTCTCCATCCATCCATTTATCTTTCCTTATTATTGATCTTTGCCCTGACTTACACCTTGACTTGTGATATGGAGGAACTCCCCACGTTTGCCTCTGTGTTAGACAGCATCCATGTTTAATTTGTGTCTCGGCTTTGAGTTGGAAACAAAACTCACCTTTGGTGAGTTGGATTTTATACCTTGATCTCTCTAGTCGGTTTCCCTGATGTTTGATATTGATTTTGGAAGTCCCCGTAGTTGCTTGAATTATGTTGGCTAAAACTTGAAGCAAATTGTACTACTTTTGGAAATTATTGATACAGATCTTTTGTAAATCCCAATGAAAAGGGTTGTGAAATGAAATGCAATGAAATGTAAATGCACCCCGGATGAAAGCTGCGATTAGTTGTGCTTTTAAGCACATGCAAAATCCTAGAGGGGTCCTAAAAACCTAAAAATCAATGGATAAATATATGCTAAATCTAAATATCGCTTCCCAAGTTAATGATATAAAATGAAATCAAAGGTCCAAATAAAGCAATGGTTAAGTATATTCCAAATCTAAAGACTGCTAACCTTAGATGAAATTTTCCTCATTGAGCCTATGGGTTATGATATGAGATGGAATGAGGGACAACTAATTCTAAGTGTCCCCTAGAACCTCAAGTTACGGTTAGCCGGGAACCTAGTTCACGACAGTTCTAGTAGTAGCATTTTTCCAAGGTTGAATAAGCACTTCTCTAAACAACTTACCCATTTGTGAGACACCGCCATTCCTTCTGTTTTCTTTGTCTAACACAATCTTAAGTGTGTAACACCATTTCCCTTATCCAAATTATCACAGTGTCAAGTCATTCAAGTCATTCCCCTTTGGCCTAGCCTTGCATTCCTATCCTTCACCCTCTACTAGCAAATTGATCATGTCTACAAATGAGTATATTCTTGAGGTTCTATTTGAAAGTAAATTATTAACTAACCTACTATTATCTATTAACTTCTAGTGAAATAATGCTTAATGTTTTAAATTATTGCTATGAAAATGATTTAAAGAGCATGTCTTAACCTTTTGCACTTGCAGCAGCATGGCTTCTTTAGCCAAGGTCATATTTTGATCAATTTGACTGATCAAACCTAGTTTGACCAAGGTCAACCTTGGGATCTATGATGAGATGGACCACTTATATTGTATGATGTTGATCGATGGTAATTTATATACCTTTTGATGACTCCATATGATGGGAACAGGTTTCAGATGATGATTGATGCAGTTTTTATAGATTATTATTATTTCCAGATCATCATATTTTTATTTGTCTGGGTATGGTGGATGCTACAGATGATCTTACAGGTTACCATGAGGTGTATGAGTACTCATCTCTAGTGGATTTGGATCTTCTGGATCTATTGAGACACTTATATTTCAGTTTTAGGCACTCCCAGACATGATTTGAGCAGTTTTTCACCTGTTGACTAGTTTGGCCATGCTGATGTGGCCCGTCCATCTAGTGCATTGGAGGAAAGTCATTTCCTAGGGAGCTACAGAGGAAGGGGGTGGTCTAGCCACTTGTTATTACCATATTACCCCCCTTTTGGACATGATGGTACATTCATATTTTGTGCCCGGGCACCAAACAGTGGGCTGTGGGAAGTTTCGTGGTTTTTCAGGTGGAATAAAAATGGAATAAAAAGGTCATTTAGGAGTTCGATTTGGGAAATTTAGGCAAGGTTTTGGAATGAGGTCTGCTCTGAGGTAATCTATGGTGTATCCCACTCCTTCCAAATCAGTTTGCAGCATTCAGTGGGGTCCACACAGTCATCAGGATGTGTTTTGATGCATTCTTCTCTCAGTTGAGGGGGCTAGGATTTGATCATTTGTACACTTGGACATGTCATTGAGTCATATATTATAGTATTGTGCCATGGGGTGATGCTAGTGAAGGAAAATAATACCTCCTATCCCCACCATGTGCTCCTAGTGTCCTGTCCTTGTCATCTTATGTGGCACAACTTGTATCTTAGTCATTTTATGTGGTGTGCACCCCCCTTAGGCTTCTTCTATGTAGTGTGCACCCCCCTCATGTGAGTGATACATGTTATATTGTACCAGCTCATCTTATTCGTTGATTGTATTATTTTATCTTTTGATCTCGACCACTCATTTCAAAAGTGGTTTAGGGTTTTGGTCTCCCTCATCCTATTTAAGGAAGAGACCCCCCTACTGTAAAGGCGTCCTTGGGACTCTGGAAACTTGGAATAAAAATTACTATTTTTTTGGATCTACTTCTTTTGTATTGATGGGTATCTTTGCAACTTGAATATACAACTGTTTCTATGTGTATAGTTGTGGATCTATCTATCCAAACGTTTACTTTACATGAGGCCATGTGGGTTGAAGAGGAGGACGTTTCAAGGGGACGCTATTGTGGGGAAACCCCATATCTTACCTTTGATCTAATTTTTGTCTGAAGGAGTATCATTATTGTATCTCAGTGACATAGTTTATGCTTTCTCTTTCATCTTTTCATCCTTATAGTCATTTTCATGCCGAAATGATTCTCATACAGATCTTTTCTTGCAGAAGGAGGGTGCACGTGTGAGCTTGGAGAGCTAGCGATTTCACTTGGGTAGCTTGGATATGACTCTTGAATATAAACACAGGGGAAGGTTATCACTTTGCAAAGTATTCTCAAGCTATAGAGGTATGATCTACAAGGTTAGTAGTTTGTTTCATGCATTTACATCCATTGATCATCTTGAACCCTAAAAGTCAAAACCCTTTCCTTTTTTTTTCAGATCTATGGAGATATAGAAATCACTTGGGCTTTATAATTAAAACCCGCATTAATAATGACCTTAGAATTCTCGATCTAAAATTTGGTGGACATCCAACTCCATTTTCCCCCCAATCTAAGGCACTGGGCCTCTCCAAGGGAGGTTGCACTTGTTGGTTGAGTGGTCTTTTGCTAGATCCCAAATGTGGGTATTGCTCTTTCCTTCTCAAATCCATAGATCCATGTCATAGAACTCCCTCTAGTGCCATTTCATCTCAATATTTACCTTGTGGGCCCCATTTGGACCATTTTCCACATTTTAAGGGTGGGCCCCACTTGGGTACTTTCATTTGGCATTAGATCTATCTAGATCTACTATTCCCAACTTATAAGTGGCATTATATTTTATTGGTTGAACAATTTGTCATCATCTTAACCCTCTTCAACAAATCCCTAAATCCTTCGGTCCACTTATCCATTCTAGATCTATATCTATCCCTCTTGATCTTTCCATCTTTTTTCTTTCACATTTCCCTAGGAGGTCTTGAGTGGGTTCTCTAGCCCTCATAGGTTCGCTAGGGTCCCCCCCTTGACATTGCTTAGGCTTGATCTAAAGTGAAGAGTGCCTCAGTTATTGTGACACCAACTTGCATTGGGCCGTGGGATCTCTTGGGTCACCTCTTTAGTTGTCTACACCTCTATCGTCCTGGATAGGATAACCTTTAGGGACAACTACAAGTTGTGTGATAATAGTTCCTACAAAGGAACACGTTATTGATGTGTTGACTAAGCAACTGTCTTGCATAAAGTTTGAATACTTTCGAGACAAGATTGGTGTGGTCTGAAAGGACCTCCCTCGAAAGAGGGAGTGATGATGATGATGATTCCAGTCCTTAGGTGACTGATGCCAATCCTAAGGTGACTGAAGATCAGTATTGGATGACTGATAGATTTCCAGTCCTTAGGTGACTGATTTTAGTCCAGAGGTGACTGAATATCAGTACTAGCTGACCGATTCCAGTCCAGAGGTGACTGAATATCAATACTTTCTAACTGATAGAGTTCCAGTCATTAGGTGACTAATGCCAGTCCTGAGGTGACTGAATATTAGTACTGGCTGACTGGTAGAGTTCCATTCCTTAGGTGTGATTCCAGTCCTGAGGTGACTAAAGATCGGTACTGGCTTACTGATAGATTTCAATTCCTGAGGTGACTAATGCCAGTCTTGAGGTGACTGAAGATCAATACTTGCTGAGTGATAGAGTTCCAGTCCTTAGGTGAATGATGCTAGTCCTGAGGTGACTGAAGATCAATACTAGTTGACTGATAAAGTTCCAGTCCTTAGGTGATTGATTCCATTCCTGAGGTGACTGAATATCAGTACTGGCTAACTGATAGAGTTCTAGTCCTTAGGTGACTGATGCCAGTCCGAAGGTGACTGAATATCAGTACTTGCTGACTGATAGAGTTCCAGTATATAGTTTACTGATGATTGATATTATTGTTAGTATTTAGTTACTGATGATTGATATTATTGTTAGTATTTAGTTACTGATGATTGATATTGTTGTTCTAGTATTTAGTTACTGATTATTGATGTTGTTCCATTGTTCATACACTGATGATGTTGCCGATGAGATTGTTCCAGCAAATGATGACGATGTTGGTGGTGATGTTCTAGCAGATGATGATATTGTTGATGGTGATGTTCCAGCAGATGATGATATTGCTAATGGTGATGTTCCAACATACGATGACGATGTTGATGGTGATGTTCCAGCAGACGATGACGATGTTGATGGTGATGTTCCAGCAAATGATGAAGATGTTGATGGTGATGTTCTAGCAGACAATGACGATATTGTTGATGATATTCCAGCAGAAGATGATGATGATGTTCCAGAAGATGATGTCATACCCCAGACATATGATGATCCAAAAACTTCCTACAACATATATAGATTCACAAGTCAATTGGATAGTTGTTGATGTTGTTGATATTGCCCATGGAATACCTTCCTAGTTAAGAGGGAGTGTTAAAAGAAATGTAACTGTGGAATATATTCTAAATGTATTTGTTTATTATTGTATTCCTCCTTCAGGAGATGTCATTGATGTCATTGATAATGTAAGAGTCATTGAAAGAGTCAATGTAAACCCTAGGTATTTTGTTGCCCTAGAAGAACCCATAAAATATTATTATATTATGTAATTGATAAGTCGGCCCAGTCAGTTAGGACAAGTCGGCACAGTTGGGGAAAAGTCACCTCAACAGAAGAATATAAATAGAGGACGAGTTGCTCATTTGTATTTACTCAACTCACTCACACAAGTTCGCATAGGAGAGAGAGAGAATCTCGCACAAGAAGAAGAGAATCTGATTTTGTCTTGGGGTTTATCTTGTACTTTGTGAAATCTATATTGAGGAAGTTTTGTCGGGTTTTTCTCCCTTGTGGTTTCCCCGATGAAATATTGTCACGTTAGTCACGTTACGTAATGTAACATTCCCATTTCAGCTCATAAATTATCACAAATAAAAAGTAATTAATTTTTTTTTATGTCAACTCATAATAAATAAATAAAACAACATAGATCCATCTTAAACCAATGTCTATTAAGCACTGAGAGGGATCCAATTTCTTGAGGGGTAAATTTTTTCTTGATGTGTAAAAATTTTAAGATAAAAAAAAATTACGCCTCAAGAAATGGGATCCCTCTCAATGCTTAATAGATCTAGGTTTAAGATGGATCTATGATGGTTACATGAGCACCCACCCTTTGGGAGGTTGTTTACACACTCATATAGGCCATTTTTATGGGACATTTTTAGATTTGGGAGCATTTTATTTTTTGACGGAGTGCCCATAATTGTTCCCTATCAATGCCATTAGATAAAGAGAGGCCACGAGATTCCCATAAGGTGGTTAGAATAGTAAATCGTATAAATATTGAGGACTTTATCAAACCCATCACTATCATTTAAAGAGACACACCATATTTTGTCACGCATTCATTTTGGATCCTTTTCATGGAGAGCGTTAACCTTATTTATGAGGTGCTCCAAATTTTGAGCCCTTTTTCTTGGAGCACTACCTTGTATAGCCTTTGGGGGCTAGGTTTAAATTCTTCTTCTCATTATTCGCCCTCATTTGATGGATGAATAGCCCTCTTAAGTATTTATGTATCGTTTACATTGTGCATGTGGCATTGACCACCTCATATTATGGATCTAGTTAGATTTTGTTAGGGTTAGTGGATTACTTTGATTTGTTTATCCCACCCTAGTCTAGATCTAAGATTTTGTCCTTATTTTATTGCAAAGGAAGTTGATTTCCTCTCCTATATAAGAGATCCTCTTCCTCATTCATTTATCGTATTTGGATTGGGGATAATTGAATATCTTTTGTCACTTATGGATGATTGATTCTAGCACTATGATGTGAATGTCTTGTTAATGATTTGGTTTATTCTTGGATAAAAAATTAATGCTATTTTGTGATGATTTACAAGTAAGCGATATACTTTGTAAGGTTAAGTTGTTTATATGTGGATGAATTGGTGGTGTGTTCTCAAATCATAATTGTATGCCCTAGGATTCTAATATTGAAGAATATTATGCCCAAATTAGCATTGAAAATACCACTCTATAGTTATTTATTTGTATATCCTTGGGTGGATTCTAGCTTTCCTTGGATTTGGTAGCAATTAGCATTCAAACCTTAACTATTATTTGATGGTAGAAAGCTCCCCTTCACTAGTCTTAATTGAGCTCATTTTCCCATTTGATAAGGCACTAGTCTTTAATCCCTTCCTCACTTTTATACTTTCCTTTCATAGAAACCTTGTTTTGCTAGGGTTATTCTTAAAATTAAGCTTGTGCCTCATAGCTAAACACTAGTGATCCTATTTAGGGACTCCTCCCTTGAAATAGAGACGAGATACCGTAAAGAGAAGAAAAGGGTTGGTGGGGTGATAGTAGCCAACTCTTATTTATCCATAAGACACCATTGGTTTTAATGATTTCAATATCATGATGTTGGTTTGTGTGGTAACATTTTGATGTTGTTGATGGGGATAAATCCCATTTCCTAGATTTGTAGGATTGCTACATATGAAATCTACGATTGCATATTATTGGAGATCCATTGCTCATATAGCGACTCCATGAAGGGACAAAACCCTTGCTCCTTGCATTTTTTGAATACTTTTTGTTTGTAGGGTGAAGCAAGTAACATTGTAAAGGTGTTGAATATTCACTTTGGTGAGTCCAATCTTTGATATTAGGTATGGGGTATGATTTATTTAATTTTCATATTTGATGAATAAATATGGTAAAGCATCCATGATATAAATTGGATTTTCCATGTATCCTGGAGGCTCCACATGACTTCCCCTTACAATTATGGAAGGAACATGCTCCAAGGTTTCATGGAAACCCTCTTGAAGCTTCACAATTCTTGACATCTTTCATCAAGTTTCTTGCATACTTTTACATAGTAAATGAAGATGTAATGGGGAGTGTATTGGCATCATCATAGAAAGGGAAAGATACATAGGAATGTTATTGGCATTTTAGCCCTAAATCTATAGTCTCTTTTCCATATTTCTTCAAAAAAATTCAAGAGGATTGGTGTGAAAGAAGTTTCTATTTTTTCATGAGTCTCATTTCTTGTTTGATATTCAATATAAGTTGAAAATACAATGCAATGTTTTGATGCTTGGATGTGAAGATAATTTCCCCCTTTTTTATAAATGGAAGTATAAAGAGAAGGTAGCTTGGACATTGGAAAAGAACATCAAGGAAAATCATGATGTGTATGTGTTTGATGAAGTTTTCTCATTTCATGTGCATGTTGTGTTTAAACATGAAGAGGATAAGGTTGAAAAATTATAGGGGATGATGCTTTAGCTTTCCACAATAAATATATTGCAAATTTAAAGGAGGAAGACATTGAGGTTCTTGTTGCATCACCTCAAAAAGAGAAAAATTATGAAGACCATTCTCATATCTCTCTTGCAGACCAAGCACAAGAAGGAAGTGATGATGAAAAATCCCTCAAGCACATGAAGCACATAAAGGTTATCTTGAAAATAAAGAATAAAAGCATGTGCATAGCTAGGAGCTCTCATTTGAAGACCAGGACCTTGAAGAAGACCCCATGCATGTTGAAGAATTTCTTTGTGATTTCATCCTCCTTGATGAAGAAGCTCCTACACGAATCCAATAAGGTCATGAGGAAGAGCATGTCTAAGAAGAATCCCCTAAAGGTATTCATGTCGAGAACCTAGTTTGTGAAGGAACTTGTTACATTCATCATGAATATGAGGGTTTGGTGAGTATTTCTTCTCTAATTTTTGGAATTTTTACAACATCTTGTGATGATTTTGAAAAATGAAATGACAAGGGAAAACCCTTATATGATCATATGGTTGAGGATAACTTGTATATTATGGATGATAATTTCTTAGAATTAAAGCATGCGTGTAATGAAGATTCTTGGAGATACTTTGAGGATCCTATTATCGCATCCATAGTAGCCGGGCTTCCATGATTTGAAGAGCAGATTCCTATATATTTTTTAGCCAAGCCTTTACACAGTTTTGATGAGATCAGCCTATGATGAGCAGTACTTTTGATGATCACTCACATTTCAGAGCATCCCCAGAGCAGATATGACAAACCGTATGCCAAGACTGAACCTCATGACCTCATATTTGATGACTGAGGTGACCATTTACATTCCATATACAGTAGTGCAGTGCCCATAGTTTTCAGCAGCAGTGTTTCCAGAGACTATTGATGATCCAGATGGCAGGTACATGTATATGGCCCAACAGGTATATAGTGTGCATTGGTTATGATTGTTTTTCTCTTTTGCTCATCATAGTAGCTTGAATTGGTATCTAGTATTCATGATCTGGTGGTATATATATATATATGTTATATGGACATGGTTACTTAATGATTATCTAAATGGTCTAATTACTCAGAATTAGAAGATCTTGTTTATACTCATTGGTTTTACCCTCTTAGTAATATGGACGTGATCATTCCCACCATTTATGGCTTGCTAGATTTGGAATCACCTTTCACTTTCCCCATCCATCTGTTCTCTACCATTTTTTATTTTCACCCTGACTTACACGTTAGCCTGTGATATGGAGGACTTCCCCACTTTTGCCTCTTTGTTGGATAGAATCCCTGTTAGTTTGTGTCTTGGCTCTGAGTTGGAAATATAACTTACCAAAGCCTTGATCCTTCTAGGCCAGGAGATCCCACTGGTGTTGGTTCTTGAGCTTAGGTGAGTTCGATTTGATGCCTTGACCACTCTAGTCGCTTGCCCCGATGTTTGGTCCTGGTTGTGGATAATCCCCCTAGTTGCTTGAGTTGTGTTGGCTAAACCTGAAGCAAATTGTACTACCATCATTACATGCATATGGAAACTACTATCTTATCTTTTGTGCAAGACCATGGAAAAAAATAAAACTATGTTTCTCAGCACATTGAAAGAGGGCTATGGAAATTGAAATGTTAAAGTACGTTGGATGCAAGTTGTGATTATTTTTGCTTATAAGCACATGAAAAATCCAAAGGGTCCTAAAGGCCTAAAAAGAAGTGGTTAAATGTATGTTAAATCCAAAGACTGTTGGCCATGATTAAATGTAATGATTAAATTCCTCATGGAGCCTATAGGTTGTCATATGAGATGGAGTAAGGGACAGCTAATTCTAAGTGTCCACTAGAACCTCACGTTACAGTTAGTTGTACACCTAGTTACGACATTTTTAGCAAATATCCTCACGGAGTTGTTCAGCTTGGATGTGAGTTGTAGACATTTGCCAAGGTTGAATAAGCACCTCTATAAACAACTCATTCCATTTGTGAGACACTGCCATTCCCTGTGTGTTTATTATCCAACATATGCTTATGTGTGTATTCCTTTTCCCTTATCTGAAGTATCACAGTGTTGAGTTAGTCAAGTCATCCCCTTGTCCTAGCCTTGCATTCTTCACCCTCACCCTTTGCTAGCAAAATTTTCATGTCTATGAAATGAGTATATTCTTGAGGTTCTATTTTGAGTAAATGATTATTTAAACTTATGTTTGATGTAATTATTGATTAACAGCCAGTGAAATGATGCTTCTTACTTTGAGTATTGCTATTAGAATGATTAAAAGAGCATGCATTATCCATTTTCACTTGCAGCATCAGGAATTTTTAGCCTGGGTCATATTTTAATCAGTCTTGACCTGGTCAAACCTCATTTGACCAAGTCAACCACAAGATCTGAGATGAGTTTGGACCAATGATGTTCGAGGTTGATGATTTGTGGTCCTTTGATTCCCCTTTGATGGTTCCAAGCAACAGACACAAGTTTCACTTGATGGTATTCTTATGAGTTTTCATCTCTAGTGCATTTGGAACTTCTGAGTCTTCTAGTACACTCATATTTTAGTTACAGGCACTCCCGGACGAGATTTCACTCAAATTGTCACTTTTCCATAGATTTGCTATTTTTAAATGGCTTGGTAGCAAAGTTGGATATTTATTGTGTTCGCCTAGGGCACTACAGAGGGAGTACAAGGTCCAACCACTTGTTATTACCATATAGCCATACCCCCAGACACTTTGGTACAGCCATATTTATACCCAGGGTACCAGGAAGAGATCTACAAGAATTTTATTGGTTTACGGGTGATTTTACGAGGATAAAAAATGGGATAATATGGTCATAGGAATTGGCATGAGGCTTGTTCATAGGTCATTCATGATGCATCCCACACCTTCTGGCACAACATTCATCATTTAATGGGGTCCACACACACTCCTAGGTTGTATTTTGATGTATTTTTCATCTATTGGGGGGGGCATGATTTGGTCATTTCATCACTTTGGCATGTTATTGATTCATATATTATATAATTGTGCCATGGTGTGATGCTAGTGAAGAACATTAATACCCCCTAGCCCCACTATGTTCTCCTTACACTTTTCCTAGTCATCTTTTATGTGGTGTGACCCCCCTAGGGCCACTTTAGTGAGTGCGCACCCCCTCTTAGTGAGATGATCCATGTGTTATCACTCCGGCTCATCATAGACATCAATTATATTGTATTTATATTTTCATATCCACCACTCGTTCATAAATTTGTTATGGTTTTGGTCTTCTCTCATTCCTATTTAAGGAAGAGACCCCCTCATTGTAAAGGCACCTTTGGGGTCTTGAACTCTTGGCATAAAAATATTATTTTGTAGATCTACTTCTCGTGCTTTGATGAATGTTCTTGTACATGATTATGCATATTTCCTTTAGACATATAAGTTGTTCACAGGTGATTTCCAACATCTTCAAAGGGAGGTCGAGTTCATCTTTTGTAGCGGTGTGAATTGCTTGGAGGGACGATTGCAGGGATTTCCCACATCTTCTCTTGGGCATGACGTCTTCATCTTGAAGGGTTTTTTTTCAATTATGCTTTTTCCATAGATTTAATTCGTTTGATATGCCATGCATAACTCATCTTTTATCTATTGATCAAATCTAACTTAGGTAGTTTGAATTTACAGGTAAAGGAATACACTTTTCCTCCTTGGGCTAGGACGTTTTTGCTTGGAATCACTTGGATCTAGCTTGGAATTGTAACTAGATGGAAGGCTCATCAATGTACTTGGAAGTCGCAAGAATTTGAGGTATGATCTACAAGGTACGCATTGGTTTTCATGCATTTTACCCATTGGTCACTTCAAACCCTCACTGTTAAAACCCTAGTTTTATAGATCTGATAGGTCTGGCGATAATTTGGGCTTAATAACTAAAACCCACTTCCTAATTAATTAAAGAAACTTAGATACCAACTTTGGTATAAATCCGATTCCATTTACCCCTCGATCCAAGGCATTGGTTATCTCTTAAGGGGGATGCACTTGTGGCTTTTTAGTCTTTTTCTGGATCTATCATCTAGGTGTTTCTCTTTTGTCCATTAAACTTCAGATATGTAATCTAGTAACCCTCCTAGTGCCTTTCACTACTTAATTTCATCAAGTGGGCCCCATTTCACTCATTTTCCCTAAATTAAGGGTGGGCCCCACTTGGGTCTTTTAGATTGGCATTAGATCTATCTAGATCTACTCATCTAAATCATTTAGTGGAAAAATCATATCCTGGTTGAGTAATATTGTCCTTTCATAAGCCTCCTCAACTAAGCCCTAACTCCATTGTCCACTTGTCTTTCCGGGATCTAGATCCACTTACTCTCTGTCCCTCTCTTTATCTCATTTCACATTTCTCTAGAGAGTCTAGAGTAGGTTCACTAGCCCTCTACAGCTATCTAGGGTCTCCCCCTTGATCTTGCATCCACTTGATCTAAAGTGAAGAGTTCCTCGATTTACGTGACAACCATTTATCCTTGGGAATCGTGGTCCTCTTAGGTCACCTCTTTAGTTTCCCAACACCTCTACCATCCTAGATAGGATCACCTTTTGGGGAAACTACAAGTTGTGTGATAACATTTTTGGCACTGTTGTCGGTGAGGTAGAGGCTTACCTCATCCATCTGCGAGTTTCTGTGCGATCATCTTATATCTTATCACATCCGGTTTTATTCCTAGATGGTTACATTTTACATCATTAAATCATACGTAGCCATCTTATTTCACTCATCTCTCTTTGTTATCATAATGACATATATTTCGGTAAACAATATCAATAGGTTTATTTGGTGACTCCACTATGCGACTTCATTCGTGATCGATCCTATCATATATAGAACCCATGTAGTGCATCAATTTACACTTGTGATCCTGATTTTCTAGCAATTGCCATCCATGGCTAATTCTGAACGGCCAAGGACATTCGGTCGATTGGAAGTTTTTGAATCCTAAAAAATTGTTGGGTATCCTCATCACATCCCTCGTCAAGCCCGTGAAAGGTTTCCTAAATTCAACGGAAATTGTGAGGTATCTGCTAAAAGGCACCTTGAACTCTTTAGGGAAGTTATTAACGAATTATCTATAACCCATGAGGATGTATGAATGAAACTATTGGCCTCATCTTTCCAAGGAAAAATTGAGCTTTGGTTCTTGAATTTAATGACCAATAGCATTTCCGGATATGAAATGTTTGAACACAAATTCTTAGTAGAATGGGGAATTGAATACGATGATGTATATTCTTAAAATCAGATCAAAAATCAAAACCTTCCCATTTCTGATCCTATTGTTGAAACAATCAATAATATGAATCAAATAACGATTGAATTTTCAACATCTGGAGAGGCCCCTACTACCCAATTTATTTTAAGGTTGAGTCTTCCACTTTTGATTATATCGAAAATATTTATAAAGAACAAATCCCTAATCATTGCATGAATGACGAAACATCAAATCAATTTTTAAGTAGCCCTAGTCTTGATCCCGAAGAAATTTTTGAGGTTGAGCTTTTAATTAGTGAGTCTATTGAGGATCCTCTTAAAGAGAAACTCCTTTATCATTCTGTCATTAGCGATCACTCAATTTCATATCATCTTATTGAAGAAGAAGAAAATGGGGACATGAACAAAATCCCTTTTGAGACGATTTCATGTGATCATTGTGCAAATAATCAGGATGTTATAAATAAACTTCTTAATTTTCTCCCTGATCAATTCAGTAAAAATGATAATTTATCCTCAGATGAATTTAATGATAAATAAATGGAAGAAAAATACAAGGGTGAGGAGGAGTTAGTAAATCAAATTAGATGCTCGAATCATTGTTCAACTTCTTATGGTGAATCCTTAAGTGTTAATTTACCATGCTCATCTGATTCCATCCTTAATTAGGGTAAATTGATTCAATATTTGGGGTTGGATAATTGCAGAAAGTTTTGTCCTCATATAATAGCTTTTGACCTTATTTAAAACTTGGAGATTCTTCCTAGAATCAAGAGTGTTATTAACTTGAATGCCTCTCCCTCTTTTAAAATTTCAAGGTCAATTATCATCATTCATGTGGGAGGAAACATATGTTTTCAATCCACCCTCCCATCCCGGCTTTTCAAATCCTTTTGCTGGGGATTTTGTTTGAATAAATTTTCTGGATTTCTGATTCATGAGTCTAAGTGTTTCCAAGTGGCCGACTATGGAACTGTTATCACACCATAGTAGTTGGGATACTATTTTTTCTGAGTAGATATATGCACACAGAAGAATCATGAGGATCAGAATCATTTATGATGAGCAGAATCATTTATGATCACTTACACATCAGAGCAGTTTATATCAGACAGTGTGTAGACCTTGTGCCAAGGATGAGCCTTGAGAGCTTAGATTTGATGACCGATATGACCTTTTTTCCATACAGATTCAGTTCAGTGCCCATAGTTCCAGATGTTATTGTTGCAACAGTGTTTCATTGGTTCTAGATGATGTTGGTTGAGATATATAGTGATATGACTATTAGACTTGGGATTGTTAGCATTGATTATTATCTTGTTGTTTTAGTCATGTTCATAGCATTAACTTGGTATATAACTCATGATGTGGCAATATTATTTAATAAATGAAATGAACTATCTTGGTTGGATTTAAATAATGAATTGGATGTATTACTTGCACTTAAAGGTTTACTGACTATACTCATTGGTTTCACTACCCTCCTATGAGCATGGATATGGTCTTTCCTGACATATATGTTTTCTATATTAGGCACCAAATTCACTTAACTCCATCCATCCATGACCTTCCTTTTTTTGGCTTTCACCTTGACTTTCCTTCTTGACTTTTGATATGGAGGACTTCCCCGATCCTACCTCTGTGTTGGATAGCATCCATGTTAGTTTTGTGTCTCGGCTCTGATTTGGCAATGGAAATTTCCTTTGGTAAGTTGGATTTTATGTCGTTATCATTCTAGTCAATTTCCTCGATGTGTGGTTTTGTGCGGAATTCCCCCTAGTTGCTTGAGTTGTTGTTTGCTAAAACCTGAAGCAAAATGTACTACCTTGGAAACTAATGGAATCCCAATGAAAAGGGCTATGAAATGCAATGCAATGAAATGCTTGGAAATGTAAATGCACCCCAGATGCAAGATGCGATTAGTTGTGCGTATTAGCGCATGTGAAATCCCAGAGGGATTGTACTAGGCCAAAAAAACATTAGAAAAAATGAATGCTATATATAAATGATTGCTGGCCATGAAATGAAATAAAAGGTCCCAAAAATCAGTGCTTAAACAAATGCTAAATCTAAAGATTGTTGACCTCATATGGAAAAATAACTCAATGAACCTATGGGTTATGATTTGAGATGTAGTAAGAGACAACTAAATCAAAGTGTCCCCTAGAGCCATGAGTAACGGTTCTAGTAGTAGACATTTTTGCCAAGGTTGAATAAGCACTCTCTAAACAACTTATCCATTTGTGAGGCACTGCCATTCCCTTTGTTTATCTTGTCCAGCACAGTGTGTAGCTCCCATTTTCCCCGTCCAAAGTATCACTTAGTTAAGTTGGTCAAGTCATCCCTTCTACCTAGCCTGTTCCTTATCCTTCACCCTATACTAGCAGTTAGGCCATGTTTATTGGGTGAAGTATGTCTTTAAATCTTTGGTGCAAGTAAATTATAAATAACATTGAATATCTATTCATTCACTACCACTTGATTGATGTTTATACTTTGATTTAAGCTGTGAATATGATTAAAGGAACATGTCTTAGTCATTTGTTATAATCTAGTCTTTGGTTGTATTTCGACCTAGTCAAACATAGTTTGACCATGGTCATTCTTGGGATCCGTGATGAGATGGACCACTTATTCTTTATGATGTTGATCTATGGTCCCACATGCACCTGATGATGATTCCATATGTTGGACATATGCTCCAGATGATGATTGATGCAGTTGGTCATTTTTATTATTATTTCCAAATCATCATATTTTACACTATCCAGGTATGGTGGACCCTACAGGTTATCATGAGGTGTATGAGTACTCATATCTAGTGGATTTGGGTCTTCTGGATCAATTGAGACACTTATATTTGAGTTTCGGGCACTCCTAAGCATGATATTAGTTATTTTCCACCTGTTGACCAGTTTGGGCAATGTTGATGTGGCCTGTCCAGCAGGAGCATTGGAGGAAAGTCATTGCCTAGGGCACTATAGAGGAAGGGGGTGGTCCAGCCACTTTTTTTTACAATATTACCCCCCTTCCGAACATGATGGTACACTCAGTTTGATAGCGCAAGAAATCCAGAGGCAATTTTGGTCAGTTTGAGGGTTTCTAGGAGGATTAAAAAAATAGAATAAAAAGTTCATTGAGGAATTCGATTTGGGAAAATGAGGCAAGGTTTTGGAACTTGGTATGCTCAGAGGTCATCCATGGTGTATCCCCCTTCTTCTAGATCAGTTGGAACCGGTTAGTGGGGTTCAAATGGGCTACAGGAGCTCTTTTATTGTATTTCTCTCTCTGATGATGGGGACAGGATTTGATCATTTGTATACTTGGACATGTCATTGAGTCATAGTTTATATTATTGTGCCATGGGGACATGTTAGTGAAGGGGAATATTTCCTCCTAGCCCCACCATGTGCTCCTAGTCACTTGTCCATGTCATTATGTTGTGGCTCCTATGTATCTAGCCACCCCCATGTATGATGTCACCCCTCCTAGAGGATTTTTAGCCATGACATCATCCTCTATTTGAGTAATCCATGTCTATTGTTATGTTGGATCATCTTAGCCGTTGATTACATTGTTATATCTTTTGATATCAACCACTTGTTTTCAAAAGTGGTTTAGGGTTTTGGTCTTTCTCTCCTATAAAAGGAAGAGACCCCCTATTGTAAAAGCACCTTTGGGCTCTGGAAAACTTGGAATAAAATACTATTTTTGGATATCTTCTTCTTGGATTTGATTGGGTTGCTCTTGTACATGGTTATGCATATTTTCTTTTAGACATCTTTGCTTGTAACAGGTGAATTCGACATCTACTGAAGGATGCTGAATTGGTTGAAGCTAGGAGTGCGATTTGCTTGAAGGGAAGATTGTAGGGGTTTCTCACATCACCCTTGGGCAAGACATCTTCATCTTGAGGGAGTTTTTCAATTGTGATTTTCCCATTGATTGCTTCTTTGATATGACATGCTTATATCTCATTGATTTGTGGATCAAATCTAACATCTTGTAGTTTGATTTACAGGTTGAATGGGGCATCTCTCCTCTTAGGGCTTGGAAGATTATGCTTGGAATCACTTGGATCTAGCTTGGAATTGTACCTAAAGGAAAGGATAATCTATGTGCAAATTAGTTGCAATATTTTGAGGTAATATCTACAAGGTATGTATCCATTTCGCTTGTTCTCCATCCTACTGGTCACATAAACCCTCATAATTAAAAAACCTCATTTTACATTTTTTTAGATCTACTTGGATCTAGCATGCTCTTGGGTATAAAATTTAAAACCCACCTTAATAATATTCACAACAATCCCGATCTATAGTTTGGTGGTTATTGGACTCCATTTGGCCCATTTCCCAAGGCCTAGTCCTCCTTGAGTGAAAACGCATTCCTTGAGGGAGGCTAGGTTGCTAGTTCCAAGACTTGGGTAGGTGAGATTTTTTATTCATTGAATATATCAACCCTTAAAACCTAACTCTAGTGCTTCACCTTGTTGATTTTCACCTTGTGGGCCCCATTTCTCATTTTCAGGTTTTAGCCCCACTTGGGTCACTAGGTGATGCATTAGATCTATGGAGATCTAGCCATGGCTTGTGCTTAACATTTAAGACCCACCTAAATAATCATATTAACTATCCCGATCTATAATTTGGTGGACATCCGACTCCATTTTCCCTTCCAACTAAGGCACTAGTCCTCCTTGAGGTAAGTCGCACTCCTTAGGTAGCTGTCCATTTACTAGATCCCATACTTGGGTATTGCTAATTCTTGGTCAAATCCATAGATCCATGCTATAGCATGCCCCCTAGTGCCTTTTCACTTTAAATTTAACCTTATAGGCCCTATTTGGACCATTTTCCACTTTTTAAGGGGTGGGCCCCACTTGGGTAATTTTCATGGCATTAGCTCTTCTTTAGATCTACTTACTTAACCGCATAAGTGACCTTAATCAAACACTTGGTTGAAACATTTGTCCATTTCTTAAGCCTCTCAACCAATCCATAACCACCTTGGGTCCACTTACTCTGCTAGATCTAAATTCTTGTACCATTGATCTCCTTGCATAACTTTACACATTTCCCTAGGAATCTTTGGGTTAGCTAGTCTTCATAGATTGGATAGGGTATCCCCCTTAATCTGGATTCTTCTTGATCTAAAGTGAAGGTTGTCTCAGTTATTGTGACACCCACTTTCATTGGGAATCGTGGCAATCCTTGGGTCACCTCTTTAGTTGTCCAACACCTCTACCATCCTGGATGGGATACATTTAGTGACAACTACAAGTTGTGTGCCAACATTTTTTGTGCCGTTTCTGGGGAAGGTAGAGGTCTACCCTAGTTCGACATATATTTTCAAGCTCTACTCCCATTCTCTTTGCCAACATTTTTAGCGTCGTTGCCGGGGGGTAGAGGCTTACCTTAGGTGTCTGTGAGTATCCATGAATAATTCTTATCTTATTGCATTTGGTTTAATATAGGTGGTTATCATTTCAATCCTTAATTTAAACATAGCCATATATTTGTCACTCATTCTCTCCCCGCTTATTAACGACATATATCTTGGTAGAAGAGAGTTAAAGTCTACCAAACGACTCCACAAAAGTGAATCCACTGCTGATCGATCCTATCATATCTAGAACCCATGGGGTACATCTTTTTGTATTTAGGTTCTTGATTATTATTTTTTAATAATTGCCATCCATGGCTGCTTCTGAGCAACCTAGGACTTTAAAATGTTTAAAGGTTTTTGACTTCTCCAAAATCGTTGGGTATCCTCATCATATTCCTCATCAAGCCCGTACAAGGTTTCCTAAATTCGATGGAAGTTATGAAATATCAGCTAAAAGGCACCTTGTCATCTTTAGGGAAATTTTTAATGATTGCACCGAGTGAAACGAGGTGCTCTACAGCCCAGTATGGGGGAGATGTTCTAACGTGTATGTAGCGTTACATGTAGCGTTACATCTAATAAAACGTAAAAAGTAAATTTTTTAATTAGAAAATAATTAAAAAAAAATTCATGTCGGCTCATAAAATAAAAAATTATGGAAAGTATTTTAAAAAAATCCATGTTGGTTCATAAAATAAAATATTATGAAAAGTAATTAAAAAATAGATGTTCGTTTATAAAATAAAAACTTAAAACTTAAACCCGGATGTATAAATCAAGAGAGATCAAATTTCTTCAGTTTAAATTTAAAAAAAGAAATACACCTCAAGAAATTGGATCCCTCTCGGTGCTTGATAGATACGGATTTAAGATGGATCTATGCTAGTTTATTTATAACCCATGAGGATGTATGTATGAAACTTTTGGCCTCATCTTTCCAAGGAAGAGCTGAGCTCTGGTTCTTGAATTTGAAGACTAATAGCATTTCCAGATATGACACGTTTGAACAAAAAATCTTAGAAGAATGGGGAAGTGAATACGATGATATATATTTTCTTCAAATCAAATCCAAGATCAAAACCTTCCCCTTTCTAATCCTATCGTTGAATCAATTAATAATCAAATATCAAGTGAATTGTCAACATCCGGAGATGACCCCTCCTACCCATTTTTTTTTAGGATGAGTCTTCCAACTTTGAGTCAATCGAAATTCAAATCCTTAATCATTGTATAAATGGTGAATTTTCAAATCTTTTTTTAGATAGTCCTAGTCCTGATCCTGAGGAAATTTTTGAGGATGAGCTTTTAGTCAGTAATTCTATTGAATTTCCTCCCTCATAGAAACTCATTAGTCATTCTATCATTAATGATCGTTCAATTTCTTATCACCTTATTGAAGAAGTAGAAAGTAGGGACATAGATCAAGATCCTTTAGTAATGATTTCACGTGATCATTGAGTAAATAATCGGAATTTTTTAAATAAACTTGTTAATTTTCTCCCTGATCAATCTAATAAAAATGATCATTTATCCTCATATGAACTTAATGATGAATCAATAGAGGACCAAGCTCAAGATGAGGATGAGTCAACAAATCACACTAGATGCTCTAATCTTTGTTCTACTTCTTATAATGATTCTGTAAGTTTTCCTTTTCCATCCTTAGTCGAGATAACTTTTTCCAATTCTTGGAGTTAGAATCTTGTCCTCGGATTGTAAATATTAGACTTGATCAAAATCTTGAAATCAAGCCTAGAACAAAGAGTGTTTATTTGAGAGGCCTTTCCTCTTGTCAAATTCCAAGGTCAAAAAATTTTATCCACTTGGGAGAATTTTCATATTTTCAATCCACCCTCCCTTCCCAACTCTTTCAATCTTCTTTGGGTTGGTGCTCTAGTCAATATTTTGCCTAGGGAATATGAATATTTTCCTATAATTAGAGAAAAAATACTTCATTTCCCTTTTCAGTCACTTTGGAACAATAATGCTTGTTGGAAATTTATCAATCATTCTTGGTGGCTAGAAAAGGTGTTTAAATATTAGTTTCATCTTTTCTCTATTTTTGAGCAACAAGTGGGCTTGATTTTGATTTTTCGTCTTCTAAGCTTTAAATTGTCCCTACTTGGATTTTATTTGATCATCAATCCCAAGGAGAGACAAATTGAATATGCAAGAGAAGTGAGTGAGGAAAGTAGTTTATGTAAAAAGAAATTGAATCAGGTGCCATGTGTTTTTCCTCCATGAATTTTAAATAATAATTTGCATAACTTTTATGATCCTATCAATTCTTTGATGGAGGATGTTTTCATCAATCATTCTTATCCTTGGCATGTTTTCCTGTTGCACCATTCAAGCCCTTCTGCAATTTTTGAACAAATTAGGAATATTGTCCTGTCAAATTCTTTAATCTTTAACCCAATCTTGGCTTGTTTTATAAATAAAAATTGAAGAAGATTCATTAACCTTTTCAATAAATGGTTGCATTGGATTTATGATTTTACCTGGCATTTGTGCTGACTGGTTAGAGTAGATAGGTCTTCGAATAATCTCCCTTGAGCAGTAGGATATATGTGCCTTTTTTTTCTTTTTCTGAGTGCTGAGTATTGTGAGTCTTTTGTTTTTATTCTTTGCTAACTCTTTTGAGTTTTCTTCTGAGTTCCTTTTGCTTTTCCTGAGTTTTGAAGTTTTCTGAGTTTTTGAGTGTTTTCTTCTTTTGGGTGTTGAGTTCCTTTTGTGCAAAGTGAGTTGATCCTGCACCTTTTCCAAATCCTATCTTTCTCCTGCACAATAAGAACTAATAAAATTTACATGTTATGTTAGTATTTCCTTTATGCACTTCAGTTTCTGTTATAGAATAGATTTCATTTTCAGCATTTATTTTATATATTTTATCCCATACATGCATCACGTGGTATTCTAGTGGCCATGAGTGCCGATATAGGTGCAAAATAAAGATAAAAGCAAAAGATGGTGAGTGTTGGATTGAAGATTGATGCAGAGCAGTTCAAGACCAGAGATTATGAGGTTCTCAAGTGCTCTCTCCCTTAGAGCACTTCTCCCAGTTGGAGCCAGATGTTATCACACCATAGTAGCTGGGCTATTATTTTTGCTGAGCAGATATCTGCACTTTTCAGATTTTTTCCTTTACAGAGATCAATTATGATGAGAAGAGTCATTTATGATCACTTACACATCAGAGCAGCTTATATCAGACAGTGTGTATACCTTGTGCCATTGCCGAGCCTTGAGAGCTTAGATTTGATGACCGATATGACCTTTTGTTCCATACAGATTCAATTCAGTGCCCAGAGTTCCAGATGTTATTGTTGCAGTAGTGTTTCATTGGTTCTAGATGATTTTGGTTGAGATATATAGTGATATGACCATTAGACTTGGGATTGTTAGCATTGATTATTATCTTGTTTTTTTAGTCATCTTCATAGAATTAACTTGGTATATAAGTCATGATGTGGCATTATTATTTAATAAATGAAATGAACTATGTTGGTTGGATTTAAATATGAATTGGATGTATTACTTGGAATTAAAGGTTTACTGACTATACTCATCAGTTTCACTACCCTCCTATGAGCATGGACATGGTCTTTCCTGACATCTATGTTTGCTAGCTTAGCCACCACATTCACTTGAATCCATCCATCCATGACCTTCCTTGTTTTGGATTTCACCTTGACTTTCCTTCTTGACTTTTGATATGGAGGACTTCCTCGATCCAACCTATGTGTTGGATAACATCCATGTTAGTTTTGTGTCTCGGCTCTGAGTTGGAAACATAAATTTCCTTTGGTAAGTTGGATTTTATGTCATTATCATTCTAGTCGGTTTCCCCGATGTGTGGTTTTGTGTGGAATTCCCCCTAGTTGCTTGAGTTGTTGATGGCTAAAACCTAAAGCAAAATGTACTACCTTAGAAACTAATGGAAGCCCAATGAAAAGGGCTATGAAATGCAATGCAATGAAACGCTTGGAAATGTAAATGTACACCCTATGCAAGCTGGGATTAGTTGTGCTTATTAGTGCATGTGAAATCCCAGAGGGGTTGTTCTAAGCCAAAAAAAGCAATGGAAAAATGAATGCTATATCTAAATGATTGTTGGCCATGAAATGAAATAAAAGGTCCTAAAAAGCAGTGGTTAAGCAAATGCTAAATCTAAAGACTGCTGACCTCATATGGAAAAATACCTCATTGAGACTACGGGTTATGATTTGAGAAGGAGTAAGGGATAGCTAAATCAACGTGTCCCCTAGAGCCATGAGTAACAGTTCTAGTAGTAGACATTTTTTCCAAGGTTGAATAAGCACTCTCTAAACAACTTATCCATTTGTGAGGCACTGCCATTCCCTTTGTTTATCTTGTCCAGCACAGTGTGTATCTCCCCTTTTCCCTGTCCAAAGTATCACTTAGTTAAGTTGGTTAAGTCATCCCTTCTACCTAGCTTGTTCCTTATCCTTCACCCTATGCTAGCAATTAGGCCATGTCCATTGGATGAAGTGTGTCTTTAAATCATTGGTGCAAGTAAATCATAAATAGCATTGAATATCTATGTATCATAACTGCCACTTGATTGATGTTTATACTTTGATTTTAGTTGTGAATATGATTGAAGGAACATGTCTTAGTCATTTGTTATAATCTAGTCTGTGTTTGTATTTTGACCTAGTCAAACATAGTTTGACCATTGTCATTCTTGGGATCCGTGATGAGATGGACCACTTATGCTTTATGATGTTGATCTATGGTCCCACGTGCACCTATTGATGATTCCATATGATAGACATATGCTTCAGATGATGATTGATGCAGTTGGTCATTTTTATTATTATTTCGAGATCATCATATTTTACACTATCCAGGTATGGTGGACCCTACAGATGACCTTACAGGTTATCATTAGGTGTATGAGTACTCATATCGAGTGGATTTGGGTCTTCTGGATCCATTGAGACACTTATCTTTCAGTTATGGGCACTCTTGGGCATGATATTACAACTTTTCCACTTGTTGACTAGTTTAGGCATGTTGATGTGGCCTGTCTAGCAGGAGCATTGGAGGCAAGTTGTTTCCTAGGGCGCTACAGAGGAAGGGGGTTGTATAGCCACTTGTTTTTACCATATTACCCCCCTTCCGTACATGATGGGACACTCAGTTTGACAGCGCAGGAACTCCAGAGGAAGATTTGGTTAGTTTGAGGGTTTCTAGGAGGATTAAAAAAATGGAATAAAAAGGTCATTGAGGAATTTGATTTTGGAAATTGAGGCAAGGTTGTGGCACTTGGTCTGCTCAAAGGTCATCCATGGTGTATCCTGCTTCTTCTAGATCAGTTGGCACCAGTCAGTGGGGTCCACATGGGCTACATGAGCTCTTTTATTGTATTTCTCTCTCTGATGATGGGGACAGGATTTGATCATTTGTATACTTGGACATGTCATTGAGTCATATTTTATATTATTGTGCCATGGGGACATTCTATTGAAGGGGAATAATACCTCCTAGCCCCACCATGTGCTCCTAGTCACTTGTCCCTGTCATTATGGTGTGGCTCCTATGTATCTAGCTACCCCCATGTATTACGTCACCCCTCCTAGAGGTTTCTTAGCCATGGCGTCATCCTCTATTTGAGTGATCCATGTCTATTGTTATGTTGGCTCATCTTAGCCGTTGATTACATTGTTATATCTTTTGGTCTCAACCACTAGTTTTCAAAAGTGGTTTAGGGTTTTGGTCTTTCTCTCCTATAAAAGGAAGAGACCCCCTATTGTAAAAGCACCTTTGCGCTCTGGAAAACTTGGAATAAAATACTATTTTTGGAGATATTCTTCTTGGATTTGATTGGGTTTCTCTTGTACATGGTTATGCATATTTGTTTTTAGACATATTTGCTTGTAACGGGTGAATTTGACATCTACTGAAGGAGGCCGAATTGGTTGAAGCTAGGAGTGTGATTTGCTTTAAGGGAGGATTGTAGGGGTTTCTCATATCCCCCTTGGGAAATACGTCTTAATCTTGAGGAAGTTTTTCAATTGTGCTTTGTCCATTGATTGCTTCTTTGATATGACATGCTTAGATCTCATTGAGTTGTGGATCAAATCTAACATCTTGTAGTTTGATTTACAGGTTGAATGGGGCATCTCTCCTCCTAGGGCTTGGAATATTATACTTGGAATCACTTGGATCTAGCTTGGATTTCTAACTAAATGCAAGGATAATCTATGTGCAAAGTAGCTGCAAGCATTTGAGGTAAGATCTACAAGGTGTGTATCCATTTCACTTGTTCTCCATCCTATTGGTCACATAAACCCTTATAATTTAAAAACCTCATTTTACATTTTTTTAGATCTACTTGGATCTAGCATGCTCTTGGGTATTAAATTTAAAAACCACCTTAATAATATTCACGGCAATCCCGATCTATATTTTGGTGGTTATTGGGCTCCATTTGGCCCATTTCGCAAGGCACCTAGTCCTCCTTGAGTGAAAACGCATTCATTGAGGGAGGCTAGTTTGCTAGTTCCAAGACTTAGGTAGGTGATATTTTTGCTTCATTGAATAGATAAACCCTTAAAACCTACCTCTAGTGCTTCACCTTGTTGATTTTCACCTTGTGGGCCCCATTCCTCATTTTGAGGCTTGAGCCCCACTTGGGTCACTAGGTGATGCATTAGATCTATGGAGATATAGCCATGGCTTGTGCTTGACATTTAAGACCCACCTAAATAATCTTCTTAACTATCCCGATCTATAATTTGGTGGACATCCGACTCCATTTTTCCTTCCAACTAAGGCAATAGTCCTCCTTGAGGCAAGTTGCATTCCTTAGGTAGGTGGCCATTTGGTAGATCACATACTTGGGTATTGCTAATTCTTGGTCAAATCCATAGATCCATGCTATAGCATACCCCCTAGTGTCGTTTCACTTTAACTTTGACCTTGTGGGCCCTATTTGGACCATTTTCCACTTTTTAAGGGGTGGGCCCCAGTTGGATAATTTTCATGGCATTAGCTCTTCTTTAGATCTACTTACTTAACCTCATAAGTGACCTTAATCAAACACTTGGTTGAGACATTTGTCCCTTGTTTAAGCCTCTCAACCAAGCCATAACCATCTTGGGTCCACTTACTCTTCTAGATCTAAATTCTTGTACCATTGATCTCCTTGCATAACTTTACACATTTCCCTAGGAATCTTTGGGTTAGCTAGTCTTCATAGATTGGCTAGGGTCTCCCCCTTGATCTGGAGTCTTCTTGATATAAATTGAAGGTTTCCTCGGTTATCGTGATACCCACTTGCATTGGGAACCATGGCAAGCCTTGGGTCACCTCTTTAGTTGTCCAACACCTCTACCATCCTAGATGGGATACATTTAGGGACAACTACAAGTTTTGTGATAACAGGAACATTTTATTCTGTTGTCCAGTCATCTTTGATTTATCCCATTCATTGCTTAATTGAAAATTTTTATAAAGATCAATTTCATTTTCTCTTTGATTATAAAGCAACAATTGGGGTTAACCTTGTTTGTCAGGTTGTCAATTTATGAATTATTCTCAATTTTTTTTTTCTATGGTCATAATTCAAACAGAATTGAATATGCGAGAGAAGTGAATGAAGAAAGTAGTTTGAGTGAAGGGATGTTGAGTCATTCATCATGTATTTTCTCTCCATCCATATCGAAGATCAACTTGCATAATTTTTATGATCCTATCAATTCTTTGATGGAGGATGTTTGCATCAGTCACTCTTCTCCTTGGCATGATTTCATGTTGCACCATTCAAACCCTTTTTCAATTTTTGAACAAATCAGGAAAATCATAATACTAAATTTGTCAATCTCTAATCCAATCTTGACCTGTTATATTAAAGAACATCAAGGAAAAATCATTAATCTATTTAATGAATGGTTGCACTAGATTTATGATTTTACTTAGCATTTTCCTAACTGGTTAGAGTAGGGTAGGTAGGACTGAATAAGCTCCAATATACAATATAAAAATAAATAAGATCACATTTGAACCTTTGTCTTGTTTTCAAATGAGATCTAGGAACCTATATTTATATGAGGTATCCTATTATTTTTGAGTTTTAGAGCCTACCTTACAAGAATATAAAAAAAACATAAAATTAGGGTTTGTCAACCACAAGTCGGGGACTAAACCACAAAAGACTCCAAATAATAATAAAATGATGCAAATGGCTTCAACCAAGTGAAGTGTTTAGCTATAGGAGGATGTCCAATGTTATTAAAACGAAATCAGTAGATCCCAAAACATGAACCAAACTAGATTAAGAAAAAAATAAGGCCGAACAACCAAAAAATACATAAAATATTCTAATTTTGAAAAAAAAAATCATGTGCATCTATAAGAATCCATACAATTATACACAAATATGGAAAGTTTCCCATGTATATAGAAATTAAGGTTGCATATACCTAAAATTGCATCGCGTACAATCCATATCTAACCAAAAATACATAAACAAGAGGCTCTAAATGGCCTCTAGAGTCCAAAAAACTTCAAAACTTCATGCTACAACAAATAACTACATATAATGAAAATCATTTTCCTATATTGGGATTCTATTCATCAATATCACCCTATGCCTCCCCACCTCTAGGCTCTATCCCTTTCCTCTATCTCGAATCTCAAAGTTGATCCTCCAAGGACATTAATAAACACCCTACAATTTTGATGAAATATCCTAATCAAAGCATTAAAAAAGGTATAAAAAACTTTGCATGCCTGATAATTAATTTTGCTTGAGTTAAGGGTAAATGTTTACTAAATTCATGACAAAGAATTTGAACAATCAGCACCACCAACATCAATTTACATAGAGGGGTTGATGTGCTTTGTTAAATTCCAATCGCCTACCCTCATAAATTGTAGAATCTAGTGGAAATGTTGCAATCCTAAAACCTTGAACATAGTTAGGTCTATTGAATTTTGAATGGGATCTTGGCGCAAGGGTGGGTCTGGTCAGACCGCCTTGCTTAATAATGACACACAACAACACACAAATTTCTCACAAAGACTGGATGTAAACCAAATGCCAGAATTTGGCTTCTATTACTTGAATCAAATTGCAGGTTACAATGGTAAATGAAAAGTAATATAAACAAGTTGGCCTTAGCCTCTTACAAAATACAGAACTAAAACTCTGTCTCTCAGTGTATTTCTCGATGTGTGCAATCCTCCTCCCTCTCACAGTCTTTGTTGAATGAAATAACTCGATGAGAAATGGATGAATGATCCCCTCCTCTGTGGCTTTGCACTGCTCTTCTACTCTACTCTGCTGTTGCTCTTCCTGAGGTCCACTCCGTTACCAGAGGCGTCCTTCCTCTGTCCATCGAATTCTCCCTAATCTTGCAGACCTTTAGTTGTCAGTGCCTTTGGTCGTGCTGCACAACCTCCACTTGTGGTGAAATCTGGCATGATCCCAACCACCTTCATAACTGCCTTTAACTTCTCAACCACCTCCAACAGCTGTTTCCTTGAATCTTGCATCTCTGAATCTACTACACTAGTCAGCCCCATGTCTTGACCATACTGCACTTCATCACCCTCGACCTAACTTGTCGGATTTACTTAGATTCTATGGCTTCCAGTCCTCCTCATCCTCCACGATTGGCTTTCGATGCAATTCATCGGTGTCACTGTTCGACAACTCGTCAACCTCCAACCTCTTTCACTGCTATCCTACCGATGCCAACCTCATACTTGTCGACCTTCGACCTCTAACTCTTTTTTACCATACATCGACAGCTTACTGCTTGACTACTCGGCTTCGACTACCAATTTACTTCTTTCCCACCAGTGGTCGTCAGAAATCCCCCTGGTCAACTTCTCTTGTCGATCATCTTCGATTGTTTCTCCTAGGCCTCGATGCTCCTGCATAAGACTTTCCTGGTGAAAAATAACTCGACTACTCCATCAATCTCCTGTATTCTTCTTCAGAAATACATGTCGCCTCATTCAATTCATCATCTCTCCATCGAACTAGATATTCTTTCTTTTGCGAACTTCACATGCGTCCGACTTTGCGTTCCTCCAATACTTCGGCAATTTCATCCTTGTCGTGTCAATTTGGAATTTGTCCTATCCATTCAATGTTCGACACTTCTGTGTTGTTGTTGGTTGAACCTTCTTCATACTTGTACAGATCTGAGACATTGAACATAGGAGATATGTTCAATTATGTCGGCAGCTCCAACACATAATCATTGTTCGAAATCTTCTTCATAATCTTACATGGTCTAATCTTCTTCAACTTTAGTTTGTTATATGTTCCTCTCGAGAACCTCTCTTTCCTCAGGTGCGCATAAACTAAGTATCCCTCGCTGAACGATTGTAGCCTCTTGTTCCTGTCGGCTCTCAAATTGTATGTCGTGTTTCTCTTTTCAATGCGCTTGCGCACATCTTCATGCACTTCCTTCATATGCCCCGCAAATGATTCTGCATGTGCACTTTTTCGGGTCTCTGTTGCTATCTTGACCAAATATACCACTCCATGTGGGCTTCGACCTTGAACAATCTGGATTGGGCTCATACCTGTTGAACGATTCATAAAATTGTTGTACGTGAACTCTGCTTGCACCAACACGTTCTCCCACTGTTTGGGTCTATCAGTCGTTAAACACCTCAGAAGGTTTCTCAAACTTCTATTTACCACCTCGATCTGTCCATCTATCTTTGGATGGTATTCCAAGCTAAACTGTAACTTTGTGTCCAGTTTCTTCCACAGGGTTCTCAATAAATGACCCATAAAATTGGTATCTCTGTCTGACGTTATACTCTTCGGAAAACCATGCAATATGACTATCTCCTTGGAGAATATTACAGCAATGCTCATGGCGTCACTTGTCTTCTGAAACGGAATAAAGTGTACCATCTTCGGAAATCTGTTGACTACAACAAATATTGAGTCACTTCCTTGCTGCGTCTTCGGAAATCCTAGCACAAAATCCATGCTCAGGTGCTCCCATGGGGTATTAGGCACTGGTAATGGTGCATACAGCCCCATATTCTGACTTCTTCCCTTTTCCAACTAGAAAATTCGACACTTCCGTACCTGTTATCACCTAAACTGTAGTTACCCCTATGGATGTATCCACTCATGGATGGCAATAGGGAAGGGAAACTCAAAAGGTGCAACCACGATCACCTCGACCTCCAATATATGGTTGTCACACCAATCGAGGCAACCTTCACTTTATGTTATCTAGCCCAGACAACAAAGGGGGAGACCCGATCTACTCCCGACAGGAGAGATCAAAACCAAGACACCAAATCAAGTTAATGCTAAGTGAAGTAAGGTGTATGGTTTATCCTAGACCTTAGGATGAAGTCACAAGATAGGTGAGGTGTTCAATGAGTATAGCTTTGGTTCATTGTTGATGTGGGAGTGACTTATAATGTTTAAAGATAAGATCTGGGATTAATGTACTAGTTCAATGTGAGAAAATCCACTGCCTTGGGAACTGTGTCCAATGCAGGGTAGTTTAAGGGTTGAATTGGGGCTAACTAGTACAAGTGACAAGCTTGATCATGATACATGATGACATCAAAGGGTTTAGTTCACCACACAAAGGTCAAACCACAAGTTAATCCAACAATCTAGGAAAGTCGAATTGACTTGGAGAGAGACCAGTGCCTTGGGAATTGGGATAATGGAGTCAAAGTAACGTTAACTTGTGGTTAAGGACTCCTATTGCATGAGACAAGTGGGAAATTAAAGTCTTGATGGATGAATAGGTCTAAATCTACATTTGACCTAAATGGACCACAATCCCTTAAAACAAGGAATGCTATCCCCAAGGCAAGATTTGATGAAGTGACACATTAGACCTAGGTTTTGAATTATTCCCGTTCCAAATCCACAAAAATCTCAAGTACCCATGTCCTAGAAGTGGACCAACTCCTCTCTCCAAGGTGGTGCGAATTTACCCAAGGAGGCTAAAAAGGGTGATAAATGGATCAAGACAAGTCCAATTGCATCCGAACTTTAGATCCAAGTAGTTTAAGCAAGTGAGAGTATGGATCTATAAATTCATGGAAATCCAATGGCTAGATCTTACTAGATCTGAGTTTGAAAATACCAAGTGGTCCAAAATGGGGATTAAATCCCTTGAAATGTGGAATAGGGCCCAGAGGGTAGAAATCAGAAAAGTGACAATCTAGGGGTAGGTTATTGGATGTGTAGATCATGAAACAAGCAGGATCTCAACTACCCACGTACTAGATCTAGGTCAACCCACCAAACTAGGAAGTGCACCCTTGCTTGGAGAGGCTAAATGCCTTAGGAAGAGGGTCAAATGGAGGCCAATCCTCACCAAACTATAGATCCGGGATGCCGTGGATACTATAGAGGTGGGTTTTAAATATATTACCCAAGAAGCCACTAGATCTTAGTAGATCTGAAAAAATGTAAAAATGAGGGTTTGAAGAAATAAGGGTTTTATCAATTTATGAGCTATGTCAATGGATTGGATCAAGATAAGAGAAAAAAACCTGTGGATCTTACCTGGGTAACCTTGTAGATGCCTTGATGATGATGATCTATGCAAACCCGATCAATTTGAGAAGTTTTGAGGTATTTTTCTATGAGATCGATTTAGTCCAAGAAGCCAATGCGCCCTCTCTCCTGCACAACAAACGTCAACAAAATCAGATTTGATGCAATCAATAGATAAGACTAATGCCACAAGAGAAGTAACAGAAAAATAGCATAGATCACAATGATACTAATGATAACCCCCTGATACAAGCAAATGCCAAGAAAGTCGATTTGAAGAAGCCTTGCAAAATCGCCCTTGTTGAAGTCGCCCTCCTGTAGACAAGACAATGATTTCCAAAAAAGATAGATCTTACCACAAATTCCAAATGCTAGGATGAAATAGACTTTCCAATGACCATCTAAGAACACCAAATGCAAAGGAGACCACAAGAATTTCCACAAGAAAGTTTTTCTATACCAATAATCCAAGAGCCAAAGACCCCTTACAATGAGAAGCTCTCTCCTTTAAATAGCAAGGAGAGGCATCAAAATCCTAACCACTTTTTGAATGAGTGGCTAAGATTAAAAGATACAAATGTCTAATCAATGGTTGAGATGAGCTCAACAATAAAATACATGGATCGCTCATAAAATATAACATAAGTGGACAAAATCGCCCTAGAAGAGGGGAATCCCACCAAATCATGATGACAAAATATAATAAGAAGCTTATGGTGGGTCCAAGGGGTAATTTTAGACACCCTTGGTCAATCCCCATAGCACAATACTAATAAAATAGTCATCAATATACCAAATCGTGCCTCTATGGTCAAATCGTAGGCCTCAAAAGACCTCAGAAATCATCAGAAAGTGCCATAAGTGATGGATGCGGGCCCCGATGAAGCTGAAACTGCTGGAGGAGGTGTGGAAGACATCAATCCATCATCACTGATCATCCCATGCCAAAACATTGCCTCAGTAGCCCAAATCGAATTCCTCAATATCCATTTCTACCAATCCTGAAATGCCTCGGGAAGCGTGAAACTACCCCAAAACTGCCTCTTGGAGTGCCTGCGCTATCAAGGTGAGGGAACCAGTGTGTCCGGGAGGGGGTTAATATGGTAAAAACAAGTGGCTGGACCACCCCCTCCAAGCACAGCGCCCTAGGTAAACTGGATAAAAATCACATCTGCTCTGACATGGTCTCCGACAGACCAAAACTGCACAGGGTTAGCCTATTGAGGTTCAATCATCACTGTAAGTGCCCGGAACTAAAAATAGACTATCTCATTGGACTCAGAAGGTCCAAATCCATCCAAGATGTGTACTCATACACCATATGAGTCTCTGCATGGTCATAAAATATATCCAATATACCAGAACATGTCAAATAATAAGAATCTGTAAATGATCAAATACTGTTGTAAACCATGAATCATCATCATAACCTTGTAGCTGCTGCATAGAATCATCATGTACATGTACATAGACCATATATCATCTATCCATATCATCGCAAGGTCCAACCATCTCATGTCCTATGGTTGACCTTGGTCAAACTAGGTTTGACCAAGTCAACATGACCAAATATAACTCAGACCATCATCAGAAGCTGTTGCAAAGTGTCAAAGGTTAATGCATGCTCTACAACTTATTCAAATAACAATTATAACACAAAGTAATCATTACTGGTGATCTAAATCCAAATATATAATGTCATTAATTATTATTATTACTCAGACTAGACTTTCAAAACCATACTCACTTCATAGTTGTGATCAATTTGCTAGTGAAGGGTGAAGGCTAAAATAACTGGCTAGGCTAAGGGATGACTTGACTGGCTTAACTTTGTGACACTTTGGCAATGGGAAAGGGAATACACACCATAGTATATACTGAATGAGCAACAACACAGGGAATGGCAGTGTCTCACAAATGGATAAGTTGTTTAGAGAGTGCTTATTCAACTTAGGCATCATGTCTACATCAAGTTGATCCAGGTTCATTAGGATCATTCAATTTCATTTCAGGGCCTTTTTGGCCTACATAACCCTTTAGATCTCAAGTGTGCTGATAAGCACAACTAGTTGCAGCTTGCATCCAGGGCATGTTTTTTATACATATATAAGGTCAGGAATTGTTTAGATATAGCTTTTAAGAATCATTGCTTTTTTGGACCTTGCTTATACTCTTCGAGGAGTATTTTTTAGCAGTTCATCGCTCTTGCCCTTTTTAGTTTCCATGGGAGAATTTATCAGTTTCCATAAGTAGTACATGAGCTTTCAGTTTTAGCCAACAACATCTCAAGTGACTGGGGGAGTTCGAATCAATTCCAAACATCGGGACAACCGACCAGAATGATTTAGGCCTACAATCCAACTCACCAAAGGTAATTTTTGTCACCAACTCAGAGCCGAGACACAATAAACAAGGAAGCTCATCCAATACAGAGGCTATAGTGGGGAAAAGATCCTCCATGTCACTAGTCAAGTAGTAAGTCAGGGTGATAAACTAAAAGGTAGGCAATGGATGGATGAATACAATGAATAATGCCAAGGTATGGTGGAATGATCACCTCTATTCTCCCTAAGGAGGGTAAAACCAATGAGTATGAATAGTGAACTTCTAAGTCTGAGTAGGGACAATATAGTATATATAATAAGATCAACTAGGTCCACATATCTATATGATCACCAGATCATGACACTAGGTGCTAAGACATTCTATAAGAATAAATATAAAAGCAATATAACTATAACACAATGATATACCTGCTAAGTCATATACCTTAATGCTCATCACCTGAACCATCATCTGTCCTCTGAAACCGCTGCTGTAACTCTGGGCACTACTGATTGCTTTGTACCAATGGTATAATGGCTAGGTCGGTCATCTCTCTGAGTGTCCTGAGACTCAGTCATGGCATGGGGAATATATATTGTTGTCCAAAATCTGATAGTGATCCAATATAGATGCTCATCTCAGCATCTCAAATGTAAGGGAACTGGCTAAATAGTGTACTGGCATCAGAAAAATAATGTATGGTAGCTCGGCTACTATATATGTGATAACAGTACCCACTTTCCGATATTTGTTGTCATTCTTGGCCAATAATACTTTTCTTCGACCAACGCCTTAGTCTTGTCGATGCCAAAATGACTTGCTAATTTGCCACTATGCAGTTCTCATATTAGGTTCTCTCTTACGGATTGTCTGGGCATACATAATTGTTGTCCCTTGAATAGGTATCCCTCTTGGATAAAATAATCCAGGTATGGAGTTCTGTCGACACTCCATGGTTCGCTACTATCCTTCCATGCTTTCGCAAAAACCTCGTTGGTCTCATACTCTATCTCTTCACCGACTCTATTGTTTGTCTCTTGAACTGTCGTCGTGTTCAACAATGCAACTCTTCGACTCAGCGCATCGGCAACTTTGTTCGACCTGCCCGATTTATGTCGCAACATGAAGGTATATCCCTGCAGGAATTTGACCCATTTCATGTGCCGCTGATTCAACTTCGAATGAGTATTCAAGTACCTCAGTGCTTGGTGATCTATGTACAACACAAATTCCTTGGGAAACAAATAATGCCTCCACTTCTTCAATGCTTGGATAATAGCATAGAACTCCTGGTTGTAGACTGAATATTTATGCTTCGCTTCATCCAAATTTTCCCTGAAGAATGCAATTGGTCGGCCCTCCTCGCTTAACACTGCATCAATTTCCATTCCACTCGCGTCACAGTCGACTTGGAAAACTTTGTCAAAATATGGGAGCAGTAACACTAGGCTCTCCGTCACCTTCTGCTTCAACTTGTCGAAAGATTTCTGGGCAGCTTCTGTCCACTTGAACTCCCCTTTCTTCATGCACTGTGTCAAAGGTGCGCATATCCGACTAAATCCTCTGATGAAATTCCAGTAAAAACTAGCAATTCCATGGAAACTTCGCACTCCTGTCATGCTTGTTGGTTCTGGCCACTCCAATATAGCCTTCACCTTTTCTAGGTCCATCACTAACCCTTTACCTGAGATTACAAATCCCAAGTACACCATTTCTTCCTTCATGAAGAAACACTTCTGTAGGTTCATCATCAACTTCTCTTCCTGCAGCTTCCGCAACACTCTTTGAATATGCTCCAAATGTTCAACTTTGGTTCGACTGAATATCTAAATGTTGTCGAGGTAAACTACGGTGAACTTTCCCAAGAATGGTTTAAGTACTTCATTCATCAACTGCATGAACGTACTGGGTGCATTAGTCAATCTGAATCGCATGACTAACCACTCATATAGTCCTTCCTTCTTCTTGAAGGTTGTCTTCCATTCATCTTGTTCTCTGACACTTATCTGGTGATAACCACTCTTCAGGTCGATCTTGGTGAAGTATCTCACTCCACTCAAACAATCCATCAAGTCATCCATCCTGGGAAATGGAAACCTGTACTTGATCATGATCTTGTTGATAGCTCTGGAATCTGTACACATCCTCCATTCTCCACCCTTCTTCGGCGCTAATATCGTTGGTACCACGCACGGGCTCAGAATTTTTCTGATCAATCCTCTATCCAACAAATCCGGGACTTGTCGATTGAGTTCCTAACCCTCTCTTGAAGTCATCCTATGTGGTGCCTTATTTGGCAGAGTCGATCTTGGAATCAACTCGATATGATGGGATATGCTTCTCATTGGTGGCAATCCCGTCGGTGCCCCGTAGAATATTATGCTCAGAAACTCGTTAAGCATCTCTTCGAATTCGACCGGAATATTCTCCATTGTCGACCTTTTTACAAATGGTCCCTTCAGAATGATGGTGAAACATCCCGACTGTTTCTCTTCCTTCGCAAGGAATTCCTTTGATGAGCACATCAACACTCGCTCCTCCCAATAGTTTCTCTCGTCCTGCTTGCAGTCGGCTTGATCCTCCTACTTTGGCTTCAGCATCCTCCACGTGCCATCTTTCCACACTGTGACTGGGTTGGATCAACCATCATAGATCATACTTCCATGGTCTTCCTAAAAATAGATGACATGTGTCCATTGGGATTACGTCGCACAGTACACTGTCTTCAAGCTTCCCAACCTTAAAGTTTATTAGGCACTCTCTGGTTACCTTGACATGATGTCCTTTCTGTAACCATGATATATTGTATGGATTTGGGTGTTCTCGACATCTCAAACCCAAATTTTCAATGACCTCCATCGACACTAAATTCTTGTACTATCACCATCAATAATGGTCTTGCAATACCTATTTCCAATCAGCACCTTGGTTCAAAAGATGGCCTTTCATTGTACCGGATCCTTCTCGTCGCGTCAGTCATCCTGAACCAATGTTCTCATGGCTGTCATGTTTCGACCTTTTCCTCTGCCATCTTCACCACTGTCGGATGTCAATTCCGTCCTCTCGTCGACTTGCTCATCTCTTCGACGTCTGGGTTTCGACTCATCCGCCACATGTAGGTTTTTCGAGCATTCATAGGATTTGTGTCCTACTCTGAGAAACTTATAACAGACTATGGATGTACTGTCAGCTCCTTTTCTGTCGGTTGGTCCATTTTGACCAGATGCGCCTCGACCGCGAGTCTCTCGACCATCCCATTAGTTTTCTTTTGATTTCTCCCTCATAATTGTCCCTTCCACACATCGGTTTTCTTCGACGGCTTCTCTCCTGGTTCCGCTACTTTGTCCCTTCGCAGAAACAATCTTCACACCTCAACCAGTAATCCTGCCTCTAGTCGATGCAGTTCTTCTCGACATTTTCTCTTCTGCTTTCAGAGCTAGTTGGTAGCCTTCACCGACCGCTCTGAACCTCGATAGGCTCAACTCATCCTGTATGACATACTTCCATTCACATATCTCGTGACAACTTCTTCTCCTTCGTTGGTTTGACTAGATCTTATCGACAGTTTGTATAACTCTTCTTTGTACTCCTTCACGACCATCTCTTTCTTTAAAAAAATTTGCAACTTCTTGAACAAGGAAATCACATAGTCGTTAGGAAGGAACTTCCCTTTTAGCTTGGAAACCATCCTGTCCCAAGACTTGACATTTTCCTTTCCTTTCTTGACTTTGTCAGCCTATACATTGTCCCACCATAATGAGGCATGACCCTTCAACCTCAGACATGCAGTTTTAACCCGTTTAGGATCCTCATTCTACTCTATGTCGAAGTATTTCTCCATTTCTATAAACCATTCGATCAAGTCTTTTGGATCTAGACTTCCTGAGTAGGTACAAACATCCATCTTTGTCCGACCTCTCATCTCCGTCAGAATCTTGATGAGTTTATCTTCTACTTCTTCAACTGCTTCTTCCTGGACTTCCACTTCCTCGACTTCCTCGTCGTTGTGGTCTAGTGCATCGGGAATGCATCCATGCCTTTGGCTCTCTTTGATCGCTGCGACCTCACTGGTCAAAATTATCATTGTTCGCATGCACTCCTCGAACATTTCACGATCAATGGTAACCATTGCGCCTCGCTCTCTTCGTCCTCAGACATTAACACCTCGTTGTGCCATTTCAATCGCAGCTGAAATATTCACTCATCCAATCGCAATCGGACTTTCACAACTCGCGTACAACTCTACCCAACCGTAGTTGGAGCTATCTATGCACTCGCAGGCTCTTCCTGCTCTCATACCACCTGGCACAAGGGCGGTTCTGGTCGAACCGCCTTGCTTAACAATGACACACAACAACACACAAATTCCTCACAAATACTGGATTTGAAATGAATGCTAGAAGATGGCTTCTATTACTTGAATCAAATTACAGGTTACAATGGTAAATGCAAAGTAATCTAAATAAGTCGTCCTTATCATGTTACAAAATACAGAAATAAAACTCTATCTCTCAGTGTGTTTCTCAACTGTGTGCCATCCTCCTCCCTCTCATGGTCTCTGTTGAATGAAATAAATCGATGAGCAATGGATGAACGATCCCCTCCTCTGTGCCTTTGCACTGCTCTTCTACTCTGCTCTGTTGCTGCTCTTCCTGAGGTCCACTCCGTTCGTCGAGGCATCCTTCCTCTATTCGTCAAATTCTCCCTGATCTTGCAGACCTGTAGTTGTCAATGCCTTTGGTCGTGCTTCACAACCTCCACCTATGGTGAAATCTGGCATGATCCCAACCACCTTCATAACTTCTTTTAACTTCTGAACAACCTCCAATGGTTGTTTCCTTGAATCTCGCATCTCTGAATCTACTACAATATTCAGACCCATGTCTCGACCATACTGCACTTTGTCACCCTTGACCTAACTTGTTGGATTTACTTAGATTCTATGGCTTCCAGTCTGCCTCGTCCTCCACGCTTGGCTTTCGATTCAATCCACCGGTGTCACTGTTCAACAACTCATCGACCTCCGACCTCTTTCATTGATATCCTACCAATGCCAACCTCATACCTTGTCAACCTTCGATCTCTAACTCTTTTCGACCATACATCGACAGCTTACTGCTCGACTACTTGGCTTCGACTACCAGTTTACTTCTTTTGCACCAGTGGTCGTCGGCAATCCCCCTGGTCGACTCTCCTATCGATCATCTTCGATTGTTTCTCCTAGGCCCCAATGCTCCTACATCAGATCTAAAATTCTACTTTTTGCATATGAAGTCCGATGAGGTTGGAACCACTCTCAAACATCTTGAGATAATTAATAGTATTGTTAAAAATTTAAGTAAAAGGAATAGAAAATGAAAGATAAGGAGAATGCCACTTTTACTTTAAGAATTTAATATTACCAATTAATGTTATTGATGATTATTGTTTAGATTTGGTTAGGTTTTTTACTATTAGAGTAGGATTTTGTGTTTCTTTTAAATGATTCTTTTGGGCCCACAACCATGATTTTACAACGTCGTATGGAATCAACCAGTGAAGTGAAAAAACTTCGGTTCCATACCGAACTAGCCGGTTCTTGTACAGAACCGTTGATTTGGTACATGATCAACCATTTCCTGTTCAAGGTGGTGGTTTGGACTAGTTGGGGGAATAAAACCACTTGGATTAGTAAGTTTTTCTAAAATTAGACTGGTTATGATAACACTAAAAAAATCATGTCCCAACTAACTCCAATGATGTATAATTTCCCTTAACATCCTCCTATTTAGCAAGGTAAGGCCTTCTTAAAAAGGATGACATTATCATGAATTTTGCACATGGAGACCAAGAGGAGCAGTGATAAATCAAAAGAGAGATCCAACTGGGAATAAATGAGGTGTGCTAAACTGGGAATGAAAACCATTAGAAGATCATTCACCTTCTACATCGCATAAACATAAGTGTGGCTAGGAGCCCTTGAGCAATGTTCCCTAATGGGTCCATCCCAAGAAGCACCAATCCATGGAACAAATGCCCAACATGATAAGGGAATTCTTCCCATAAATGGGTAGTCAGCAAATACACTAATCCAATACTCCTTGAAATGAAAACTAAGAGGACATTCCATGACCAAACCAAGGGCTTTGATCCCCACTAGACCAACACTTTTACATAAGAAATCCCAAACTTGTCCTTTTATGATGGAAAAAGACCCCTTCACTGTGGTACATCCTGACGGGTATGCTGGAGAAAATATGGGGATTAAAAACTGGCTCCAACTATGGGACATGTGTTGTTCTTGGGAGTGTATGGAAACCCTATAGAATATCTTGTAACCTATAGACCTACACACACATCTAATAACAACTATGCCAAATGCATTAGAGGAAGACACTTTTGTTGTGCCATGTTTGAATCAAAATGAAATGATATAAACAACAAGTGCAATGCAAGGTTAAATAAAATGCCACATTTTAATGCTCATGCAAGAGATCATGCAACCTACCTACATACCCTAAACATGGTGAGATAAATAAGTGAAGTGAAGTCATAACACCACTGAAAACACCTTAGCATACCATTCATCGTATAACTTATTCCCTTGTCTTTCACAATAGTTCAATACAAAACCACATCAATGATGAATTGAGTATATGCTATTACTTTCATCTGGATGTAACTTCAAAGAGACCCTAGACCCGAATTCCTTCAAACCCTTTCCAAGGAGAGAGGTCCTTTTTCTCAAGCCCTATCTATCCAAGCTTGAATAGGACTTAAGTACAAATTTCCAACCTCATAATATTGCTTACTAATATTTGTTTGCTTCACCAAATGAAACTCAAAAATAGGAAGGATACCTACTTAATGAGGTTGACACAATTCTTCCATGTTGTTCCTAAACCTGTGTATCTACCTATCATTATAAAAAATATTCTAATCTTCAAAGTTATCAGGAACTAAAGGTCTGAAAACTACTTTTTTTTTCTTGACTCTAGGACAACCTTGCGAGGGTAAAGAATAGAAGTATATCCTGCTAGGGATTCAACCAACTTATTATGAGCTCTAGAAATCACTTATAAGTATAAGGCACTAAGCATTTTCATGGCCAGGAGCACTACATCCCTCTACCCTTTTAATCTTTGATTTTTGCTTGCAAAATTTATTTTGACTTGCATGAAAATTAGATCAGAGTTGCCAATAATTTCAAAAAAATTAATACCATGATTTTTGTTGATGTATTTGTAAGTTCAGAAGATATTCACTTGTATATTGTATGTATTACATTTGTACTTTATTGTATCCCCAACGGAGATGTATTATTCCTGCGATTGGAAGTGTCGTCATTTGTATTTGCAAGTGTCGCAAGTTATATTGTAAGTGTTGCAACTTATATTTGATGGGTTATTAGACCACCTTGCTGGGGTCGGCCCTGTATGAGTTGTGTGGGTCAAAGGGTTATTAGACCACCCTAGTGGGGTCGGTCCAGAGTCAGTTTATGTTAAGTTGTTAAGTTGGGGCCGACCTAGTTGAGTAAAGGTCAAGTGAAAGTAAAAGTATAAATAGAGAGGGTGACTCTCTCATTTTACACATTTTCTCTCATTCACTCACTTCACATTAGTGAGAGAGAGGAGGAGTGCACACAAGTGGAGGAGGAGTATGCTGCTGAAGATATCTATCTCTTGGGTTTGATCATTGTGATCCTTCTATTGGTGCTTATTCTATCTCTGAGGAAGTTGCGGGATTTTTCACCTTCTTGGTTTTCCCCAGTGAAATTTTTTGTGTCTCTTGTCTCTTATGCTTGATATGTTGTACATGTTTTTCTTTCAGTTAAGATCCTAGATCTATTGAATTAAATGATGAAAAACTAACATGGTATCATAGATAGCCTGAAGGAAGGCATGGTATGGCATTTATGACACTTGTTACACTTGCGACAAATTGGAAGCTAGGGCTTTATATAGAAAAAACAAGTCATCTTGGAACTTTCGCTATAAATCCATTTTGCAAAAGATTCAGGTTCTGAAACGTTTACAGGTCGAAGCTAACATCCCCATGTACCTTGTGTATGAAGCACAACATCTAATTCTCTTTACTTTCTGTTTTATGATCCGTACAATATAGGGTTTCTGCCTCTTCCATATCTCAGTCATAAACAGGTGACCTAGGAAAAAAGGTCACAACTTGGGATAGGAAGCTCCAAATGAAATTCTGTAAAAATTAATAGTAAGAGTACGGACTGTAGTTTCACAGGTAAACATTTTAGAGGACAAAGTTGAACCAGTGACACGTGGCACTCCGTACAAGTTCGTTATACTGTTTAATCCCATAAATAGGTCACATTGCGACATTTGGCATATCTTTCTCTAAGAGAATCCATTTGAGGTCAGACCCATGGGGTTGGAAATATGACATTTCAAGCTACCACAGGCCAAAGTTTTAGACCCTGTGGATCTGAAATTTAGAGATGCACTAGAAACAATAAGGCACATATTTATGTGAAATAGAATTGGATTCTGAGCATTCTCATTTTTTGGCTTGTCACTAGTGCGGGAAATTAGGGCTTTTGAAAAAAGTGGAATTTTGGAATGATCTCAGCATAGAATTTCTCTCCTCATCAAAATCGAAATTTAGAGGCCAATATCAAATTTTTTGGTTGGGCAGAACCCCAAGCATCATCAAACCCTAGTTCGGGATTTTGATCAGAAAGATGGAAAATTAGAGTTTCTGCAAAAGTTGAAATTTTTGGAATCTGAGACCACGGCTGGAAGATCCTTAGAAAAATTGAAGTTTAGAGTACAAGATCGAACTTTTTATTTGGGCAGAAGACCGAGCTTTATCAAACCCTAGTTCGGGATCTTGTCCAGAAGATCTGGAAGTTTCAAAGGCAATTTTGAGGGGTCAAATTTTGCAGTTTTCAAAATTGAAGTATACTAGCTTGATCAGCTCAACAAGGCACACCTTTTCATCCAATCAGAGGTTTGAAATTCAATGTTTGAATTTTTAGGGTTTCTCTAACAAACCCTAATCCGACTTGAGATCCTGTTTCAGCAAATCAAAGTGGATTGGGTTAATCCTAGAAGAGAATGAATTGGACACCTGCATAAGTGAAGAAGTTCCAGTTCCAGAGGGAGATGAGGCTAAGGCCTTACATAAAAATGCTACAAGCAAATCTCGACAGGTATGACTTGAGGAGATACAGGTATGTTTTGAAATATGTTCATGATTAATTTTATGATATGTTTGTCTTCATATTATTTAGGTTAGTACAATCTTGATTAATTTTAGACTTGTCTTATCACCCTAGTAAAAGTATGAATGCATGTGAATGATAGAATACATTCATTGATTAGGGTTATGACACTTATGATTGTACTAATGCACTGTGGTGTTGTATGAGGATGATATTGTCCACTAACATGAAAGGTACATCAAGAAAGACAAATCAAGTTCTAGATTAAGAACATATGACCCTGGTGACATGAAGACAAAGACTTATCCATAGTCATGGATCCCATAGAATCTCTACTTACGAGGTATGTATAATTTTGGTTCTACAATGGTTAACTTATGAATTATGCAGGTTACTAGCACAAGTCTTTGAAGAAGAACAAAAAGACATTATATGGGTATGTTAGACATAACTAGCAAGCGTGATAATCTAGGTATGTTTTTCCTATATCAAGTTAGAATCCTTGTGTTAGGATCTTATACTTTTGTATGAATGATAATGATTATTCTTGAAGTTAGAAGTTTAAGTAATCAAGGGTTTATGCATATTATGCTTCTTAGTTTGATTAATGATATGACAAACTAGAAGACTCCTATGGTCAATAAGAATATGCATGAGTAATAGAAGTCCTCCCTGAAACCTTGAATACTAATGCTTGTGATAAATTACCTGTGTGTGAAATGATCATGACCATACATGTTAAGATTATTTAGGATCATAATGTTTTGATAGTATTGATATTAAACTAATGTATGTATGGTTATGTATGAGATCTTGAGGATAACACAATGATGACACTAGTGCACACTCAAGCATGCATAGTGGTCCAAGATGGATATAAGTTCAAGGACAGGTAATCCAGGAAGCAAAGATCAATAGGGAGCACACTCCAAAAGTTCCTACAAGGAAGAAAATATCAAGAGGGAGCACTCCAGGAAGAAAAGATCAAGAGGGAGTCCACCCAACAACTAAACAAAGATAAGTATTTGAATTGTCATTTATTATATATATGATTACTTAAATGATGTCCATTCATGTACATACTTATCTTCCTAGATTTAGGATGTACATTATGCATTAATGAACAAGATACTACTAATATGCAAGTAATGGATAAGTGGATTATCGTACTGAACAACATTCCATTGCTACTTATCTATAATGAAACCTCTTTGCTAACATGTTGGGAGTTGTGCACACTCTTAAAAAATGTTCTGGTAGAGATGGAAGGAACCTAGAAATTTACGGGATATGAATAAATGTTGTATTAGCTAAGATAATTGCATGACTGTATGACATATGTTTTTATGCGTAAGATTTTGTTCTGAAAACTATGAGAAGTTTCTAATCATGCAATTGAATTTGACTTGTAGGAAAGATCGTGTACAATCACCTACAAAAGAAGGACTACAACATTTGTTCCAAGCAACAAAGTTCAAGAAAACTATCTATTAAAGATATTGAAGAATCTGAAGTTCCCAAGTTCGGGGATGTAGTAATAGAAGGATGCCATGATCAAGGAGTACCAGTTGTTCGTGAAGAATGATGTATGGGATGTGGTCTCAAGACCAGAAGGGAAGTCTGTTGTGACTTCCAAGTGGATCTATAAGATCAAACATGTTACAGATGGTAGCATACAGAAATACAAGGTAAGGTTTGTGGCTCATGGCTTCTCCCAGAAAGAAGGGATAGATTATGAAGAGACTTTTGCACTTGTAGCTAGATACACTTCCATCAGAACAGTACTTGCTCTAGCTGCAGTGATGAAGTGGAAGATACACCAGATGGATGTCAAGACAACTTTCTTGAATGGTGTAGTCAAAGAGGAAGTGTATGTGGAGAAGCCACTCGGTTTTGAGACACATGACAGGGAGTCACATGTGTGAAGATTGAAGAAAGCCTTGTACGGTTTGAAACAAGCACCCAGGACTTGGGTATGATGCTTTACTTTATAGGTATGGAGGTGTGGCAGAGTGCATATGGAATCTTCCTTGGACAAGGGAAGTATGCAATAGAGATCCTGAAGCGGTTCGGGATAATGGACCGCAAGGCCATGGACACACCTATGGCATCGAACCTGAAGCTATTGAGTGATCCTTCATTAGAGACGGTTGATGTCATGGTGTATTGTCAAATGATTGGGTCCTTGATGTACCTGATGAACATGAGACCAGATATTTGCTTTGCGGTGAACACATTGAGCGAGTTCCTGACGGATCCTAGACGTGTTCACCTAATTGCTGTAAAGCATATTCTGAGGTACCTGAAGGGTACGGTTGATTATGGGCTCAAGTATGATGCGAATCAAAAGTTTAACCTAGAGGATTATGTTGATTCAAATTGGGCAGCACTTCGGGGTGCTACTTCAGTATGGGATCAGGTGTGATCTCTTGGTTTAGCAGGAAGCAGTCCTGCGTAGCACTGAGTATAGATGAAGCAGAGTATGTCACAGCTTGTTCGGCCAGTTGTGAGGTAGTATGGCTTAGAAAGATACTGTTTGAGTTATTTGATCTCCCGTTGGATGCTACCTGTATCTATTGTGACAACCAGAGTTGTGTGAAGTTGTCAAAGAACCTGGTGTTCCATGATAGGTTGAAGCACATCGAGATCAAATATCACTATATCAGGGATATGGTGCAGAGAGGAGCAGTGAAGCCCCTGTATGTTGCGACGGATGAGCAGATTGCAGATGTGTTGACCAAACCATTAGCCAGAGTGAAGTTTGAGTACTTCAGAGAGAGGCTTGGTGTTCTTCAAATAGAAGATACTTCAAGGAAGAAGTGATGGGACACATTTGCTAGAGCCATTCCAAGCATGGTGGTAGGAGGATCCTTCCCATGGCTGTGGATGTAAGCATTGTGTGATGAACATCAGGACGATGCTCCAGATGATGTTCTGTATGATATGCATCAGTTGGATGCTTTGTATGATCAGTTGGATCATATGTGATGATATGCATCAGTTGGATGTTTTGTATGATCAGTTGGATCATATGTGATGATATGTATCAGGTGGATGCATTGTATGATTAGTTTGATCATCTGTGATGAGCATCAGGTCGATGCTCCAGATGATGTACTTGTTATCACACAACTTGTAGTTGCCCCTAGAGGTATCCCATCCGGGATGGTAGAGGAGGCAGGCAACTAAAGAGGTGACCCAAGAGATGCCACGGTTCCCAAGGCAAGGTGGGTGTCACGTCAACCGAGGCACTCTTCCCTTTAGGTCAAGGTGTAGGAAGACCTAGGGGGAGACCCTATAACCAATCACAGTTGATTGGATCCAAACAAAGGTTTCTAAGGGTAGGTAAATGGTGAGTTACGGAAACCAATGCAAGGCTAAGTGGACCTAAGAGTTAAGGAATGGTTGAAGGTGGTGTAAGGGATTGTTAGTGTTTCAACCTATGTATGGTTTAGGCCACATGATGGGGTATGATGACTAGGTATAGTACCATGCGTTTACACAAGTGGGTCTTGTTTTCTTGGGAAGTGTGAAATGGTTCGAGATAGGCCCACAAGGTGAAGTTAGGTGTGAAGTTGATACTAGTGGTTGGATAAAGGCTAGATCTATGAGTATAAGTTGATTCTAGGAGTACCCATGTACTAGATCTAGGGTTTGACACAATTCCCAAGGAGTGCGACTTGCTTTAGAGAAGGACTAGTGCCTTGTTGGATGGGCTAATGGGGTCAAAAGGTATGTCAAAGTGTAGATCGGGACACCTAGAAGCCAAATCAAGTGGGTTAGATGAGATCTAATGGTTGGATCTTACTAGATCTAGGTTTTTTCAAGTAATGACCCTAAGTGGACCACAATCCCTTGAAACAAGGAATGCTACCGCCAAGGCGGATCGTGACGAAAAGACAATCTAGACCTAGGTTTCAGGGTATGGGCATTCCAAATCCACGAAAATCTCAAACACCCACCTCCTGGAAGTGGACAAACTCACTTTTTCAAGGGAGTGCGACTTGCTCAAGGAAGGCTAAAAAGTGGGTTTGGTGGACCAAATCAAGTCCAATGACCACCAAACTGTAGATCTAAGATGCTAGTACCCCGATCTATGCATGCCCAAAAAATCAAGTCAATCCAAGGGCTAGATCTTAGTAGATCTGAGTTTTGAGGTGCCAAGAAATTCAAAAGGGGGTTTTAACCCCTTAAAACATGGAGAGATGTCCACAAGGTAGATTTCACCAAAGTAGGAATCTGGGGGTAGGTTATCAAGTGTCTAGATTGCAAATCAAGTGGGATCTCACCTACCCATGTGTTAGATCTAACCAAACAAGCCTCTCACTAGGAAGTGCGATTTGGGTCAAGGAGGGCTTTTTGCCTTGAAAAGTGGGTCAATTTTTAGCCAATCACCACCAAACTGTAGATCCAACTAGGGGTGGATGCTATAGAGGTGGGTTTTCAATATCTCTTCAAAAGCAAGGATAGATCTAAGTAGATCTAAAAAAAATACCAAAAAAACAAGGGTTTTAATTGATTAGGGTTTTTATGATCTAGAAATCATGGAAGATTCAAGGAAGTAGAAGATCATACCTCTTGGAACATACCTGGATGAAGAGATGAATGCTAGTTGAGACGAGGATTACTTTGCCAAAGATCAAATGGAGAATTTTTGAAGCCCTCTTGCCAAATCGATTTTCCCAAGCCACATGTGATTCCTTCTAACCTGTCAAAACCAAGGAGCAAAGCATCAATTAGTTTAACAAATTGAAGGTAGATACAAGCAAGAGAGAAAGAGAAACATAGAATAGTTGACACAAAGGCAAAACCACTCCCTGTTACACCAAAACGATTTCTTCCAAGATTGAAGGGCAAGCCTCCCCACCAATTCGCCCTTGTCCAAAATCGCCCTCTTAACCTGTAAATGAAATATGGCAAATATGCAAGATAACTACAATAGATCCTCCCGTGCAATGGACAATAGCATTTACAATCGAAACAACCAACATCCACTCCAATCCAAGCATGTACTCCAAAAGATAGAAATTTTATTCCAAGAGCCAAGAGCCAAAAATCTCTAGATGAATTTTACAATGAGAGGCTCCCTCCTTAAATAGGATGGGGAGAGAGTACAATCCTAACCACTTTTTACATGAGTGGCTAAGATTAAAAGATCTCAAGATCTAATCAATGGCTAACAATAAATCATAATAATACATCACATGGATCACCCAATATCATGATAGCGCCCCCACTAAGTGGTACAATAAGAGGGTGACGTCATCCACTAGAGAAACATAAGCACCCAAAATCCACCTCATGGTGACTAGGACATGACAATATAAGCTCATGGTGGGGCTAGGAGGTATCAACCCTTACTAGCTCATCCCCAAGGCACAATAAAATAATAAAATATGTCCAATATAATATAAATGATCAAAACTGTCCTCAGAATCCATGACAGTCAAGCAGTAAATGTCTTCCTGTGATCAATCTGGGCATACCCACATGGTGAAAACTGACTGGAAGGTAGTGATGCCACCCTGGAAGACCTCTGTGAAGACCAAATGCCAAAACCTTGCCTCAATTTCCCAAATCGATTTCCTCAGTGACCACTTTATCCCATTTTTTAACTGCCTCGGGAACTGTGAAAGTGCCAAAACTGCCTCCTAGGGTGCTAGCGCTGTCCATCTGAGCCCACCAGGCTCTCCAGAAGGGGGGGTAAATGGTAAAAACAAGTGGCTGGACCACCCCCTCCATCATCAGCACCCTAGGTGAACTGGCCTCTCGGGGCCCCTGCTGCTCAGGCTGGGAAATTAGCCCCAAATCTGGTCAACAAGTGTAAAACTGCATCAATCACTGTCAGAAGTGCCCGGAACTGAAAGATAAGTGTCTCAATGGATCCGGAAGACCCAAATCCACTAGGAATGTGTACTCATACACCCTGGGTTTCCCTAATGGGCCAGCTGTAGGGTCCACCATATATGGACAATGTATAATCTGTTGATCTGAAGTAGTAATAAACCTGCTGAACTGGATCAAACATCATCTGCATCATATGTCCATCATATGATATCATCATCAAAGATGTGGACCCATCAATCATCATCAATAATCATCCATACATGGTCCACATCATCACGTATCCCAAGAGTACACAACCAAGGATAAATCACATCAGTAGACTAAGACAATGCTTCTCTAATCATTCTCACAGCTAAGCTCAAAGTATAACATTCATTTAGTGGCATTTAATTAGTTAGCATATTCCGTTGTTATATAAAATTACTTGCACAATAGTTCAAATGACAAACTCACCCATTGGACATGGTCAAGCTGCTAGTGAAGGATGAAGGCTAGGAGCAAGGTTGGGCCAAGGGTTTGACTTGTCTAACTTAACTCAAAAATACTTTGGACTGGGAGAAGGGGGAAGCTACAAACTCTGTGCTGGACAAAAGAACACGGGGTATGGCTGTGCCTCACAAATGGATAAGTTGTTTAGAGAGTGTTTATTCAACTTAGGCATCATGTCTACATCAAGTTGATCCAGGTTCATTAGGATCATTCAATTTTATTCCATGGCCTTTTTGGCCTACATAACCCTTCGGATTTCAGATGTGCTGAGAAGCACAACTAGTTGCAGCTTGCATCCAGGGCATGTTTTTTTAATATTTATAAGGTCAGCAATTGTTTAGATATAGCTTTTAAGAACCATTGCTTTTTTGGACCTTTCTTATACTCTTCGAGGAGTATTTTTAGCAGTTCATCGCTCTTGCCCTTTTTTGTTTCCATGGGCGAATTTATAATTTTCCATAGGTGGAACATGAGCTTTCAGTTTTAGCCAACAACATCTCAAGTGACTAGGGGGAGTTCGAGCCAATGCCAAACATTGGGACAACCGACCAGAATGATTTAGGCCTACAATCCAACTTACCAAAGGCAAGTTTTGTCACCAACTCAGAGCCGAGACACTGAATAAACAGGGATGCGGTCCAAACACAGAGGTAGAAAAATGGGGAAGTCCTCGGTATCAGAAAGTCAAATGAGACAAGTCAGGGTTTAAAGTCAAACAGGAAGGTCATGTATGGATGGAGACAAGTGAATATGGAGCCTACACTAGCAGACAACTGGTGTCGGGAAAGACCATATCTATGTAAGGTGAAAAACTAGTGAGTTTTGTTAAATGACCTAAATGTGCAAGCAATTGTCCATTTTATGATTTACAGTTCATTTTAAATAGTTTGCCACATCAGGAATAATATACCAAGCACATGCTATGATCATGACTAAATCAACAAGATAATAATCCACAGTCAGTGAGAACATATCCATAGATCATACAACATCATCATAATAATAATCATCCAGTATCATCTGAAACACTGCTGTAATACATCTCTAGGCACTGAACTGAAACTGTATGGGATAAGTAGTCACATCAGTCATCAAATCTGAACTCTCAAGGCTCAGCCTTGACACAAGGTCATACATAAATCTGAATAATGTACTGCTCTGATCATGAGTGATCCAAAATATATAGCCATGCTCTGGAATAATGTAAGCTCTGGAATGTGCAGATATCTGTTGTACAAGAATAGTAGCCCTGCTACTATGGTGTGATAACAGTACTGTATGATGATCAGGATGATCATGTGTGATGAGCATTAGGTCGATGCTCTAGATGATGTACATTAGGATGATGTACTGTATGATGATCATGACGATCATGTGTGATGAGCATCAGGTCAATGCTCCAAATGATATGCATCAGGACAATGCTATGACGATGATCAGGATGATCATGTGTGATGAGTATTAGGATGATACTCTGGATGATATGCATCAGGACGATGCTATGATGATGACCGGGATGATCATGTGATGATGGTGTGCATCAGGTTGATGCACCGTACGATGATGATCAGTTGGATCATGAGTATCAGGATGATACTTTGAGGTCAGAGATGATATGTGGCAAGTTGTGCAGTATCATGTAAAAGATCTTGGGAGATCAGTTAGGTTGAGTTGTGTGCTCGTAATCAGTCCTAGGATGCTCTTTCGAGGTTTTGCTAGGGAGGCATGTAATCAGTCCTAGAGATCCGATAGGTTGAGCTGTGTGCCCGTAATAAGTCCTGGGAAGCTCTTTAGAGATCTTGTTGGTCATGTTGTGGCACATAAATGTTCATGGGATGCTCTTTAAAGGTATTTCCTATTCGCATGTAATCAGTTCTGGAGATTCGATAGGTTGAGCTGCGTGCTCGTAATAAGTCCTGGGATGCTCTTTAGAGATCTTGTCAGTCGTGCTACGGCAGATAAACGTTCATGGGATGCTCTTTAAAGGTATTGTGAAGGGATGCATGTAATCAGTCCTGAGAGATCTTGTCGGTCATGCTTAGGCACATAAATGTTCCTGGGATGCTCTAGTCAGGTATTGCATCAACACAAAATTAGTCTTAAGATTCCACCTCTATCAGACCGTTCGCACAGATGATGAAGACCTACAGGAGGCTAGGCCTACACCCATCATGAAAAAGGGTTGGCTCTATAGAACTTCCTATGATGAGAATAATTATGATATAGCCCAGTGATCGAGATGTCGAGTACAACAGCAGTGATGATGATGAGGCTTCGTGATCCAATGATGATGATCCAGCTCCAGAATTGAAGACTTGTTCCTATATGTATTGATGACTTGTGTCAAGAGAATACCTTCCTAGTTAAGAGGGAGTGTTGATGTATTTGTAAATTCGGAAGATATTCACTTGTATATTGTATGTATTACATTTGTACTTTATTGTATCCCCAACGGAGACGTATTATTCCTCCGATTGGAAGTGTCGTCATTTGTATTTGCAAGTGTCGCAAGTTATATTGTAAGTGTTGCAACTTATATTTGATGGGTTATTAGACCACCTTGCTGGGGTCAGCCCTGTATGAGTTGTGTCGGCCCTGTATGAGTTGTGTGGGTCAAAGGGTTATTAGACCAGCCTAGTGGGGTTGGCCCAGAGTCAGTTTATGTTAAGTTGTTAAGTTGGGGCCGACCTAGTTGAGTAAAGATTAAGTGAAAGTAAAAGTATAAATAGAGAGTGTGACTCTCTCATTTTACACATTTTCTCTCATTCACTCACTTCGCATTAGGGAGAGAAAGGAGGAGTGCGCACAAGTGGAGGAGGAGTATGCTACTGAAGATATCTATCTCTTGGGTTTGATCATTGTGATCTTTGTATTGGTGCTTATTCTATCTCTGAGGAAGTTATGGGGTTTTTCACCTTCTTGGTTTTCCCCGATGCAATGTTTTGTGTCTCTTTTCTCTTGTCTCTTATGTTTGATATGTTGTACATGTTGTTCTTTCAGTTAAGATCCTAGATCTATTGAATTAAATGATGAAAAACTAACAATTTTTAGCTAACTCAAGGCCATGTAAGAGAGATTCATAATCTATCACATTGTTAGTACCTTCAAATTCTAAGCAGAAAGAGAATCAACCTTTATCAACATAAGGAGAAGTTAATACAATACCTGCACCCATACATGACTGAGACTTGACCCTATTGAATTTCATCATCCAAAAATTATCAGTATATTCTTCATTATCTTCATGGATTTCAACAATAAAATATATTTCATGTTATTGCAGATCCATGGCAATCTCTTCCTAGACATGCTCATCTTGATCGACATGATCGACTTTGTTATGGACCTTTTCAAGGTTTTCCCCATGGTCTTCAAATTTACACTTCCCTTATATTTTGAATTACCCATACCCATATCATTCTCATCAAGGAAATGTATATCACTACATCTATGGAAACCATCATCAAAAGACAAAGCATCCCTACACTTTTCATCCTCAAAAAATATGTCTTCAAAAGTAAAATAGAGCGGAGAGGTCACATAAGCTTCATCATCAAGGGAAAAAGGGGAAGCAACAACTACATCTTCATCAACAATGTTTTCAAAAACCTCTTCAACCAGAAATGGTTCTTTAATAACTTCTTCATTTTCTTATTGATCTTGATGAGAACCATTTTGATTTTGTTCCACACCTGAATAAAAAACCGACTTTGGATGCTCCAAATTGAGAATATATTTTCTTCTATACAACAGGAAAAAATCATGGACATCTTCCTCGGAACATATGTGGCTCAAACTATCAAGTGGAACACTCCCAACCCTCGAACAATCATAGATGGGAGGTGTTACCCTCTAGATGTTTTGCAATGTGCCATATCATATTTCGATGGAGGAGAGGTCTTTTTTTCTATGTAAAGGCCAAGTTTGGGCATGGTCTATATAGAGTGTTGGTCTAGTGGGGCTTAAGACCCATGTTTTGGTCATGGAAGGTCATCTTGGTTTCATTACAAGAAGTGTTCGATTAGTTGCGTTGATTATTTCCTCTTGATGGGAAGAGGTCTCCCATCATGCTGGGATTTTATGCCCATGGATTGGGGTCCAATGCTTCTTGGGATGACTCCATTTGGAGACATGGCTTAGGGGATCCTAACAATACTCATTTTTATGCTTTGTAGAAGTTTATTGCATGTGTAATGGTTGTCATACCCATCTTAACACACCTCATTATGCCCATTTGGACCTATGTTTATTATATATTGACCATCCTCTTGGCTCAAGTAAGGCAAACTGAAGATGATATCATCCTTTGAAGAAGCCATACCACCTAAAAGAGGAGGGTGTTAAGAGTAAAAGAAAAATGTTTGGGTTAGATGGGGCATGATATCCTCCTCCCATGCTCAACATTCCATCAAAGTTGCAACAATTCATCATATTTTATCATTATTTTATATTTTATGAGGTTTAGTCCCCAACATGTGGGTGAAAACCCCTAAACAAAATCATTGAGAAATCATTTTAAGTTATTTTAGACATTTTAGGTTGGTAGGTTTGTAAAGGATGTTAAGTTGTCCTAAGTAACATATAAATAGGGCAACTCCTCCTCATTTTAACTCAAGATTATGGGATCAAATAAAGTCATTTCTCTTTTCCTACGGGTTTACTTTGGATAAGTGGTGCAAATATCTTCTTGGCTCTCTTGAATCTTCAATATGGAATGTTTGATGGTGATTGAAGGTTGAAACTTAATATTGCAAGGCTTGTTTAAGGATACAGATTCTTAAGAGGTCACTATTTTATTTCTTTTTCTTTGTTTATGGTAAGATATTTGGTTCTCTTTCTCTTGCACTATTAGAGACATACAAGGTAAGGGTTAATAAGAGTTTTTTTATGCATGAAAAATCTATCTTGTAACTGAGACATCCCTCCCCATAGGGTCTCTCTTGTTATGCCTTTGGAACCTCTTTTTCCATAATTAGTTTAATACCAACACAATCGGGTTTCTTGGTTTTTCCCTAATTCATCAAGATAGAATTGCCAATTCTTGAGAGGACGCTAACCATGATTCCTCGGTGGCATTGGAGGGAATATACTTAGGTTTTTATGTACCTAATCTTCACTTGGAATCTCCTTTATCAAATTTATGTACTATATTATGCAAACAACACAAAAAAATCATATATTGTGAAAAAACCTAAAAACTTCATATTTTGCAAAAAATACAAAAATATTTTTCTTTTGTACAATATATTTTCTTAATTTTCACTTTCTGAAGTTTTTAATTTCAATATTAAATTCCATATTTAGATTAGATATTGAAAAAATCCAAAATGCTGAAAATATAGGAAAAAATTCATTTGTATGCCCTAAAGGAGGTGTGGTCATCTTGGGGTTAGGTGAAAAAAGTACTAAGGTGTTGTTTCAGATATTTTTACTAAGTTATTTTAGGTCCATATCAAAGGAATAACCAAACCCTATGGGTTTGAGGAAGTTTGGGTCAAATTCTAGGTCACTCGGGAGGACCCTGGGGATTTGAGGCCAAGGAATTTTCTGAATTTCTTTAACTACGGTAAGTTTCATACATGTAGATTAAATAATATGCAAATAATAAATTTATATACTAAATCTAGTTTTTCCAAAGGGGAATAGGTGTGCCCTCTTTGTTGATCGTCTGAAGGTAAATTTTGCGGAATTCCGACGGTTTGTTTGTGAGATATCACCAAAATTCTATTGCTAGGTTTTTATTGCATAAAAATGCATACTTGTAGCTTAAATTACCTCCAAATTAGACACATTCCATCCATCGAAAAAACTACAACCTATGATGGATAGGTGCGCCCCTCTTTCCTGGTCATCGAGAGGTAAAAATTGTGAAATTCCGACGGTTGGTTTGAGAGGTATCTCCATTTTTATATCGTTGGTTTCTACTACAAAAAATTGCAATAGTTAGTTACATATTCATAAGTTCTCCTAGAATTCCAAAATTAAAGGTTTATTGTAGACATATTTCATTGACTCCATTAGGAACTGGTCTACTAACAATTAGAAGGTATCGTAGGGATGGAATTGTCATTTTGTCATGTTATTACAAGGTTGTCCTTACCAACATTTGGGGAGCCTTTTGTGTCCCAAAGAGAAGCATATAAAGAGGAAGGGAGTTACATCAAGGTGACATAGGGTTTACTTCCTTGCGATGTCGCTAATCATAACATTGGGTCCACATCTCATAATTAGGTCGATGTATCGAAATTGGGTCCATTGATCCAAATTGGGCCCAGATATGTTTTACCATGGAAGAGTGTTATTTTTGAGGTAACATTGTTTGGAACCATTTCCAAGGACCTCAAAGGAAAAGTGATGATATTTTGTTGAAGGTGTTCCTAATTCTAGTCCATTCATTTCTAGAAAGCTCGTCCTTTTGGTGCCGGAAAAGCTTAGGTGAGATTTTATTTTACATTTTGATAAGATTAAAGTATTAAAGAAATAACTTTGCAGGTATTCTATGGAGACACCAGTTAAAATGGATTTTCCGACAATGCTATAACATTCTTTGGTTGGGTCAAATTCCTATCTCTCTGACAAAAATGACAATTTTGGTAAGAAAAGTTGACGTATGTTTTGCTTTGTATTTTGATAATATTATTGCTGAGTACTAAATTGGTAGGTATTATCTGGCGAGTCGACTAAAGAAAGAAAAAAACAAGAAGTACATTACAAAATAGATCCCTTGGCTATTGATCGCATTGTCAGGTGTGGGGGTGAGCACACCCATCATTCAAGAAGAAGAGCTCATTATAGCGACTCCACACATTTTTAGCATCAATAAAAAAGTAATATGGAGTTTCTTAAGTGCGAATCATGTATTAATTGGTTTGATCCATTGGATTTCTCGGGTATCCCTGGATATCCAAATCAATTTGATAACGATGATCGAAAGGAATCCATCCCAAAATTTTGTCAATATGAGAGAACAATTGCAACGCATATTATGTTATTCAGAATATTTATTTTAACATTGGATGTGGTGGATGAGGATGTTTTTTTTTCAATGTGTTTCATGGCCCTAGAACTCACTATATCCATGAATCCAATCCAAGGGGCCCATCCAAAGGGGCATCACTCCTGTCAATATTAGTTCAATGCCTAACCCTAAAGGATCCAGAGAATTGAACCCCCAACCTTGACCTTGTTTCATCTTGGTCTCAGAAGATCCAACCAACTGAGCTAACCCTCGGGGCTATGTTGGATGAGGATGTTAAAATGAATTTGTTTGTAATGTCTCTTGAATTCCATAATAATGAATATGTGATAGATCAGTGGATTGAACTTCCTGATAAAAGGATACCTTCACTTGTATATTTAGTCAAGAAATTTTGTAAGGAATGGGATACTAGTTTTGATGAAAAAATTATCAAAGCCATGATTTCCCCTCCTCAAGAAAAACATGTCAAATAGGAAACACTTGAAAATGAAGAAACATATGAAGATCAATAATCCTTAATTGAAGAATATGACGAAATGGTGAGTTCTCCTTACTATTGTTTTGAGGATTTTTATGATGTATCGAGCCTTCTGGATGAAAATGGCAAGGATTTTGTATGTGATGAAGAAGATTATGATTATTGGATATTTCTTAGACCTTCCATTTATGATTCTTCGAGGGTCAGGAGTATTGTTCTTAAATATCTGAGGCACACAGGTTTCAAATTCTATGCTTGTGATTTTTTTCACTTTGAAAAAGTGAAGAGGTTGTCAGTTTGGATAAGACAAAGCTGGGTTTTTATGAATATTCATAACATAATGAAGAAGCTCTTGAAAATTCATCCTCTATTATAAATAATCATGAATACACAGTGGGTTCTTCTCTTTGTTCTCTTGAGGATGTCAAATATGGGGATGTTTTTTTATATTGATGATGATTTCCACGGATGTGATCTTGTACATTTTCCTGTTGAGCATGATATGGGAATGGATTATTGGAAACTTCTGGAAGATCCCACTTATTATGAGGAAAGTTTTGAAGACCTTGGAATACCAATATCATATGATATTTCTCACGATACAGTTTACCATACTCACTCGCCCGATAATAATATAGGGATAGATATGGGGATATCTGTTGCCAATGTTAAACAATTGAGTGCACGTTGTTGTGTAGTGGATTTCTACCAACATTCTCAACCATGCATCTCAGAAGCTACTGTTAATTTTTGTATGACGAGGTTCAATGGGATTAAATTTGAATAAGGTATGAGTGCAGGTATCGTATTAACTTCCCCACCTAGTCATGCTTTTCATTTTTTTTCATTTAGAATTTGATGGTACTAATAGTATGGTTAAGTATGAGGCTCTTTTGCATGGTGTTAAATTTTCAGAATTTACTTCAATCTGATCTAGGATCTTAACTGAGAGAACAACATGTACATCAAATCTACAACATATCAATCATGGACACAATAATGCAAGCACACAAGAGACACAGAATTTACTTGGGGAAAACCATAAAGGTGAAAAACCCCAATAACTTCCTCAGAGATAGATAGAGCAATGATACAACCAGAATACAAGAGATAGTCTTCTCCTAGCAGCAGAGCCTCCTCCTCATAAGTGCGCCACTTTCCAAATGAGAGAAGTGTGTGAATGAATAATCAAATAGAGATCTCCTGATCTCTATTTATACTTGTTCTGTCCTGACCAATAAATTAATGGGTCCTACATGTCTAGCTTAACCCATGGTTAACTTAATCCGGGCCGACCCCACACTTGGTGGTCTAATAACCCTTTGACCCACATGGCCGACCCCCAATAGGGTGGTCTAATAACCCTTCGACCCACATGACTTATACAGGGCCGACCCCAACAAGGTGGTCTAATAACCCATCAAGTATAAGTTACGACACTTACAATATAAATGACGACACTTCTGTATAGAGGAATAATAACATCTCTATAGGAATACAAACACTTCTGTATAGAGGAATAATTCCATCTCTATAGGAGTACAAAATACATATATGAAATACATGGGTGAAATACATTCCGAAGTTACATATACATCAACACTCCCTCTTAACTAGGAAGGTATTTCTTGACATAGGTCTGCTAGCACAAGTCTTCTTCTCTGGATCATCATCATCAATGCATCAATCTCGAATCATCATCATCGTCACTGCTGCTGCTATCTCAACCAATCTCTAAATATACTCATCATAGGAAGTCATATAGAGCCAGTCCTTTTTCATGCTGGATGTAGGCCCACCACCTGCAGGTCTTCATCATCACTAGCCATACTGTGGATATCTCAGGACTTATTACATGCGTCACAAAACCTTAAAAGAGTCTCTTGACTAGCACAAACCCTAAAGAGCATCTGAGGCCTTTTTCATCTTGTCCAGATCTCCAGGACTTATTACATGTGACCCCACCACAAAACCTCGAAAGAGCATCCCAGGATGTTACAGGTACACAACTCCAACCTCAAGGATCTCCCAGGGCACAAATTACATGTGGTCACCACAAAACCTAGCAAGAGCATCTCAGGATGTTACGGGTACACAACTCTGACCTAAAATCTCCCAGGGCACAAATTACATGTGGTTATGGCAAAACCTCGAAAGAGCATCTCAGGATGTTATGGGTACACAACTCCAACCTGAAATCTCCCAGGGCACAAATTACATGCCATAGGACAAAACCTCACAAGAGCATCTCAGGATGTTACGGGTACACAACTCCGACCTGAAATCTCCCAGGGCACAAATTACATGTCCTCCCAGAGAAATGTCTCGAAAGAGCATCCCAGGATGTTACGGGTACACAACTCCGACCTATAGGATCTCCCAGACATGCGCATCTGCACAACCTGATCCACGACCACAAAGTATCATCTTGATACTCATCATACATCATCCTGATGTACACATGATCATCCTGATCATCATCACTGCAATATCCTGCTGCATGTCATCTGGAGCAACATCCTGAAGCTCGTCATCCATGGTCATCCTGATCATATAATGCATCTACCTGATGCATACCAAGTATCTACCTGATACATATTATCATACAAGATCCACCTGATACATACATAGATACATGATCCACATAATGCATCTAACTGATATATATCAACATACATGATCTACCTGATCATACACAGTATCCACCTGATACATATACAAATACATGGTCCAAGCATCCAACATGCTGCATATGCAAAATACATACAAATGATCCAACTGATCATATCTAGCAGCCAACATGATGCATACATGCATAAATGATCCAATTGATCATAACAAGCATCCAACATGATGCAATGATCCAACTGATCATAACAAGCATCCAACATGATGCATATACATATAGAGAGTAGTAACTGGAGCATCGTCCTGATGCTCATCATCCATGATCCTCCTGATCATCATAGCATCGTCCTCTTCAGAACATCTCATCGTCCATGAAGCACAGCCCAGATGCACATCATCCAACACTTACACCACCGACATGGGAGAACACATATACCACCATTCGGGGAAGGCTCCAGCCCTTACTTTTTCACCATGGGAGAACACATCTACTACCATGTGAAAAATGGCTCAGCAATTACATCACGACCAAGGGAGAACACATCAACCATGTCAGAAAAGATCATGTGCATCTACATCTTTCGGACTCATCACTTCCCTTTGGAAGGAACCTCGATCTGAAGTGCACCAAGCCTCTCTCTGAAGTACTCAAACTTCACTTTGGCCAATGGATTGGTCAATACATCTGCAACCTTCTCATCCATCACAACATACTCTGCTTCAGTTGTACTCAGTGCTACGCAGGACTACTTCCTGCTAAACCAAGAGATCACACCTGATCCCATACTGAAGCAACACCCAGAAGTGCTCTTCCTATCTGCAGCACTGCCTGCCCAATCTGAATCAACATAACCCTGCAGGTTAAACTTTTGATTCGCATCATACTTGATCCCATAATCAACTGCACCCTTCAGGTACCTCAGAATATGCTTTACAACAACCAGGTGAACACTCCTCGGATTCGTCAGGAACTGGCTCAATGTGTTCACCGCAAAGAAAATATCTGGTCTCGTGTTCGTCAGGTACATCAAGGACCAAATCATCTGACAATACATCGTGACATCAACCGGATCAGATGGAGCATCACATAAAAGCTTCAGGTTTGATGCCATAGGTGTGGCCATAGCCTTGCAATCCATCATCCCGAACCTCTTCAGGATCTCTACTGCATACTTTCCTTGTCCAAGGAAGATTCCATCTACACTCTGCCACACCTCCATGCCAAAAACAAATAGTGCATCATCCCCAAGTTCTTCATCTCGAACTCGGCAGCAAGCTTCCGCTGCATGTCGGCAATCAATCTATCCTCACCTATTACAAACAGGTCATCCACATACAATAGTAGTATCACTAGATTGCCTTCCTCAACCTTGTATTAAAGGTTGGAATCCGCTTTACTCTTGGTAAAGCCCAAACTAGATAGAAAGTTGTATATCCTACCATACCAAGTTCTGCACATATATGAGTCCCTGTCATGTGTCTCAGAACCAAGTGGCTTCTCCACATACACTTCTTCTTCAACTACACCATTTAAGAAGGCTGTCTTGAAATCCATCTGGTGTATCTTCCACTTCATCACTGCAGCCAGAGCAAGTACGGATCTAATGGAAGTGTATCTGGCTACAGGAGCAAAAGTCTCTATGCTACCACCTGCAGCATGCTTGATCTTGTAGATCCTCTTGGAAGTCACTACAGACTACCCTTTGGGACTGCATCCCAAACATCTTCATGATCGACTGGTACTCCTCAATCATGGCATTCTTCCCAAATCCTGGGAACTTCAATATCTTCAATATTTTCAATAGATAACTTTGTTGCTGAACAAATGTTGTAGTCCTTCTTTTGTAGGTGATGGTATACGATCTTTCCTACACAACAAGTTAAATTGCATGATTAGAAAAAATCTCATAGTTTTCAGAACAAATTCTTACACATAAAGAAATATGTCATACAGTCATGCAATTATCTTAGCCAATGCTTCAAGACAACATTTATCCATATTCCGTAACTTTCTAGATGCCTTCCAATCTCTACCAGAACATTGTTAAGAGTGTGCACAACTCCTAACATGTCAGCAAAGAGGTTTCATTCTAGATAAGTAGCAATGGAATGTTGTACAGTGCCATAGGCCACTTACCCATGTATATTAGTAGTATACTGTTCATTAATACAACTATTCTAATATGCATAATACACAACCTAATTCTAGGAACATAAGCATATACATCATTGAATAACATTATGTAAGAAATGACAATTCAAATACTTATGTTTGTTTGGTTGCTGGGTGGACTCCCTCTAAATCTTTGCAACTCCATTCTGATGTGGATTGTGAGAAGTGGTCAACTCCCTCTGAATATCTGCATCCTTGCAGAAACTACTGAAGTGTGCTCCTTTGCTTTCTTGCAGGAATAACTGGAGTGTGCTCCCTCTTGATCTTTGCTTCCTGGATTACCTTTCCTTGAACTTATATCCATCCTTAATCACTATGCATGCTTATTAGTATCATCATTGTGTTATCCTTGAGGTCTCATACATAATCACACATTTATTAGTATAATCTTAATACTATCAAAACACAATAATCTTAAACATGTATAGTCATGATTATTCACAGATAATAAACATTAGTATTCAAGGTTTCAGGGAAGTCTTCTTTTACTCATGCATATTCTTATTTGATCATAGGACTCTTCTGATTAGTTAAATCATCAATGCATAAACCCGTGATTACTCAAACCTATACCTTCATGATTCTTCTGGTTAGTCATATCATCAATTATGGTAAGAAACATAATATGCATACAACCATGACTATTCAAACCTATGACTTCATGAATAATCATTATCAACAACACAACAGTATAAGATCCTAACACAAGGTAGGATTCTAGCTTGATATAGGAAAAACATACCTGGATTAGCATGCTAGCTAGTTATGTCTAACATACCCACATAATGTCTTCTGGTTCTCTTCAATGACTTGTGCTAGTAACCTGCATGTCTCATAAGTTAACCATTGTAGAACCAAGTTATACATACCTCGTAAGTAGATCTTCTATGTGATCCATGACAATGGATGAATCTTTGTCTTCATGTCACCATGATCATATGTTCTTGAAGTAGAACATGATTTGTCTTTCTTGGTGTACCTTTTATGTTAGCGAACAACATAAACCTCATACAACATCACAATGCATTAGTACAATCATAAGTGTCAAAACCTTAATCAATGAATATCTTCTATTAAGGTGATATGACAAGTCTAGTAATTAATCAAGATTGTACTGTAATGATATGAAGACAAACATATCATAAACTTAACCATGAACAGAATTCGAAACATACCTGTAAGCCATACCTGTCAAGATTGCTTGTAATCTTCTTATGGAAGGCCTTAGCCTCATCTCCCTCTAAGACAAGAACTTCTTCACTTATGCAGGTGATCAATCCATCTTCTTCTAGGATTAACCCAATCCACTTGATTTGCAAGAACTGGCCCTGGAGTTGGATTAGGGTTTGTCAGAGAAACCCCAAAAATTCAAACTTCGAATTTCAAACTTCCGAAAAGATAGAAATATGCACCTTGATGAGCTAATCCAGCCGGTATATTCAGAATTTGAAAACTGCAAAGTTTCACTCCTCAATTTTTCCTTTGAAACTTTCGGATTCACTGGACGTGACCCTGAACTAGGGTTTGATGAACCCCACTCTTCTACCCAATCAAATGGTTTGATCCAGAGATCTAATCTTCTATTTTTCTGAGGAGCTTCCAGCTGTGGACACAGATTTCAAAAATTCCCATTTTTGCAAAAGCCCTAATTTTCCACTTTTCCAATCAAAGTCCCGAACTAGGGTCTGATCAAGCTCGGTCTTCTGCCCAACCAAAAATTATGATCTTGGTCAATAAATTTCAATTTTGATGAGTATCATTCAGCCATAGTCTCCGATTACAAAAATTCCAACTTTCTCTGAAACCCTAAATTCCGGAAGCCATGAATGAAGGTGCTCAAAAATAATTATGTTTTGACAAAAATATGTACCTGATTGATTCTGGTGTAACTCCGCACTTTTTTATCCCCAAGGTCTGAAAAAAAAAATTGTGGTATCCTAACTTGTCATATTTCCATCTCGATAGGTCTGACCTCAATTGAATTCTTTGAGAGAGAGTTATTCCAAGTGTCGCAACGTGACCTGTTTATGGGATAAAACAGGAGAGCGAACTTGTACGGCGTGCCACGTGTCACTGGTTCAACTTCGGCCTCTGAAAATGTTTTCTGAGATAGTACAGTCTATTTTATACCTATCACTTTTTATGAAATTTCATTTGGATCTTCCTAGCCCAATTTATGACCTTTTTTCCAAGGTCACATGTTTATGACTGAGATCTGGAAGAGGCCGAAACCCTATATTGTACAGATCATAAATCACAAAGTACAATGCATTAGAGGTTTTCCTTTGGACATAAGGTACATGGGGATCTTAGCTTCGACCTGTAACAATTTCAGATCCGAAACCTTCTCCAAAATGGATTTATAGCGAAAGTTCTACGATGACTGGTTTTTGCTATGTCAAGCGCTAGCATCGTAAGTGCAACAAGTGTCATACATGCCATATCATGCCTTCTTTCAGGCTAGCTCTGATACCATGTTAAATTTTCAGAATTTACTTCAATCTGATCTAGGATCTTAATTGAGAGAACAACATGTACAGCAAATCTACAGCATGTCAATCATGGACACAATAATGCAAGCACACAAGAGACATAGAATTTACTTGGGGAAAACCATAAAGGTGAAAAACCCCAATAACTTCCTCAGATATAGATAGAGAAATGATACAACCAAAATACAAGAGATATTCTTCTCCTAGCAGCAGAGCCTCCTCCTCATAAGTGCACCGCTTTCCGAATGAGATAAGTGTGTGAATGAATAATCAAATAGAGATCTCCCGATCTCTATTTATACTTGTTTTGTCCTGCCCAATAAACTAATGGGGCCTACATGTCTAGCTTAACCCATGGTTAACTTAATCCGGGCCGACCCCACACTTGGTGTTCTAATAACCCTTTGACCCACATGGTTGACCCCCAATAGGGTGGTCTAATAACCCTTCGACCCACATGACTTATACAGGGCCGACCCCAACAAGGTGGTCTAATAACCCATCAAGTATAAGTTACGACACTTACAATATAAATGACGACACTTCTGTATAAAGGAATAATAACATCTCTATAGGAATACAAACACTTCCGTATAGAGGAATAATGCCGTCTCTATAGGAGTACAAAATACATATATGAAATACATGGGTGAAATACATTCTGAAGTTACATATACATCAACACATGGCTTTTATCTATATAAAGATTGTGATATTAAACTATTAAATATTATCATAGACCCTAACCTTATTGTGATACAAGTAAAAGAAAAGTTTGCCTGCAAAATGAAAAGTTTAAAAGTTACAGGGATGCAAGGTACCTAGCCATGGAATATTTCATTGATATATATTTAAAATTGGTCCTTAGAGCTCAAAACCAATAGTTGTTTGATGATGATGAGCATATACACAGATTTATAAACAACACAGGAAAAAAAATTCAACCCCACGATGCATATCTCCTTTCTTATTTTGAAAGACTTTTGGGGAAGCAAACATATTTTAGAGAATAGGTATATGATCAAGGCAGTCCGCACTTGAGCCTAGTCCAAGCATGGATAGAAGGGGATTGTGATCAAATTAGTTATCCTTGGAAATATTTTGAAGGCTTAAGTCCATGATCTTTTCTACCATTGAAGCTCCATTTTGATGAAGGTAATGAATTCTACTCAGTTCATCATTAACGTGGGTTTGTCTTGGATTGTTTCCAAAGAAAAAGGAAGAATCCCTATCAAGAATAATATGTTAAAGTGGCTTGACTAGTGGTATGATTTCACTTAACCTATTCCTATAATTATTCTTAGGATATGTAGGTAGGTTGCATAATCTTCTGCATTAGCATTTGATTTCATAATTTACTTTTATCCATGCATTGCACTTGTTGTTTATTGCATTTCATTTTTATTTAAATAATGCAAGATGAAACTATGTGCCCCTAATTCCTTTGACAAAATCATTGTTTGAAGTGTGTGTAGGTATGCAGGTCCTAGAAGATTCATATTTTCTCATGCACTCCTGATAGAAGCGCATGTCCCAGAGTTAGAACCAGCTATTACCCTCCATATGTTCTGTGGTGTTCCATATCAGATTCACATGGAGGAGGGGTCTTATTTTCTATGTAAAGGCCAAGTTTGAGCTTGATATATGTAGAGTGTTGGTCTAGTGGGGTCCAAGACACTTGCTTTGGTCATGGAAGGTTTTCTTGGTTTAATTATAGGAACTGTTGCCTTAGTATCATTGTTGACTACCTCCTTATGGCAGAGGTGCCCCATCATGCATGGATTTTATTCTTGTGGGTTGGTGTTAGGTGCTTCTTGGGATGAATCCATTTGGACACATGGCTTAGGGGATCCCAAACACACTCATTTTTATGCTTTGTAGAATGTGATTGTTGTAAAAAAATCACTTCCACAACCCAGTTTCAAGTCACATAGACTTAATTGTTTAATGCCAAAACCCATTCAACATTAGATTGTTGAAAATGAATTTTTTTATCAATTTTAATTTTGTCGTGTTATTACAAGACTATCCTTACCAACATTTTGAGAGGCTTCTGTGGCCCAAAGAGAAGGGTCTAAAGAGGAAGGGATTTACATCAAGGTGACATTGGGTGTACTTCCTTGCAATGTCGTCGATCATAACACTGGGTCCACATCTCATAACTGGGTCGATGTATCCAAATTTGGTCCACTCATCCAAATTGGGCCCAGTTATTTTCGATCATGAAAGAGTGCTAGTTTTGAGGTAACATTATTTGGAACCATTGCTGAGGACCTCAAAGGAAAAGTGATGATATTTCGTTGAAGGTGTTCCTAAGTCTAGTCCATTCATTTCTGGCAAGCTTGTCGTTTTGGTGCCAGAAAAGCTTAGGTGAGTTTTTATTTTACATTTTAATATGATTAAATTGTTGAAGGAATAAATTTGCAGGTATTATATGGCGACACCAGTTAAAATGGATTTTCCAACAATGCTATAACATTTTTTGGTTGGGTCAAAGTCCTATCTCTCTGACACAAATGACAATTTTAGTAAGAAAAGTTGAGGTATGTTTTGCTTTGTATTTTGATAATATTATTGCTGAGTACTAAATTGGTAGGTATTATCTGGAGAGTCGACTAAAGAAAAAAAAAAGTACATCGCAAAATAGAGCCCTTGGCTATTGATCGCATTGTCAGGTGTGGGGGTGAGCACACCCATCATTCAAGAAGAAGAGCTCATTCTAGCGACTCCACACATTTTTAGCATCAATAAAAAAGTAATATGGAGTTTCTTAAGTGTGAATCATGTATTAATTGGTTTGATCCATTGGATTTCTCGGGTATCCCTGGATATCCAAATTAGTTTGATAACGATGATCGGAAGGAATCCATCCCAAAATTTTGTCAATATGAGAGAACATATGCAACGCATATTATGTTATTTAGAATATTTCTTATAACATTGGATGTGGTGGATGAGGATGTTTTTTTTCAATGTGTTTCATGGCCCTAGAACTCACTATATCCATGAATCCAATCCAAGGGGCCCATCCAAAGGGGCATCACCCCTGTCAGTATTAGTTCAATGCCTAACCCTAAAGGATCCAGAGAATTGAACCCCCAACCTTGACCTTGTTTCATCTTGGTCTCAGAAGATCCAACCAATTGAGCTAACCCTCGGGGCTATGTTGGATGAGGATGTTAAAATGAATTTGTTTGTAATGTCTCTTGAATTCCGTAATAATGAATATGTGATAGATCAATGGATTGAACTCCCTGATAAAAGGATACCTTCACTTGTATATTTAGTCAAGACATTTTGTAAGGAATGGGATATCGATTTTGATGAAAAACTAATCAAAGCCTTGATTTCCCCTCCTCAAGAAAATCATGTCAAAGAGGAAAAACTTGGAAATGAAGAAACATATGAAGATCAATAAGACTTAATTGAAGAATATGATGAAATGGTGAGTTATCCTTACGATTGTTTTGAGGATATTTATGATGTATCTGGCCTTCGGGATGAAAATGGCAGGGATTTTGTATGTGATGAAGAAGATGATTATTATTGGATCTTTCTTGGACCTCCAATTTATTATTCTTCAAGGGTCAGGAGTATTGTTATTGAATATCTGAGGCACACATGTTTCGAAGTCTATGCTTGTAATTTTTTTCACTTTGCAAAAGTGAAGAGGTTGTTAGTTGGATAAGACAAAGCTAGTTTTTTTATGAAGATTCAGAACATAATGAAGAAGCTCTTGAAAATACATCCTCTATTATAAATAATGATGAATACATGGTGGGTGCTTCTCTTTGTTCTCTTGATGATGTCAGATATAGGGATGTTTTTTATATTGATGATGATTTACATGGATGTGATCTTGTACATTTTCCTATTGATCATGATATGGGTATGGATTATTGGAAATTTCTAGGAGATCCCACTTATGATGAGGAAATTTTTGAAGACCTTGGAATACCAATATCAGATGAGATTTCTCACGATACAGTTTAGCCATACTCACTCACCCGATAATAATATAGGGATACATATGGGGATATCTGTTACTGATGTTGAACAATTGAGTGCACCTTATTGTGTAGTGGATTTCTACCAGCATTCTCAATCATGCCTCTTAGAAGATACTTGTAATTTTTGGATGATGAGGTTCAATGGGATTAAATATGAATAAGGTATGAGTGCAGGTATCGTATTTAACTTCCCATCTGGTCATGCTTTTCATTTTTTTTTCATTTAGAATTGGATGGTACTAACAATATGGTTAAGTATGAGGATCCTTTGTATGGATTTTATCTATATAAAGATTGTGATATTAAACTGTTAAAGATTATCAGAGACCTTAACCTTATTGTGATACAAGTAAAAGAAACGTTTTCCTGCAAAATGAAAAGTTGAAAAGTTACAGGGATGCAATGTACCTGGCTATGGAATATTTCATTGATATATATTTAAAATTGGTCCTTAGAGCTCAAAACCAATAGGTGTTTGATGATGATGAGCATATAGATAGAATTTTAAAAAAAAAAGACCTTAAACTTATTGCGATACAAGTAAAAGAAACGCTTTCCTGCAAAATGAAAATTTGAAAAGTTACAGGGATGCAATGTACCTAGCTGTGGAACATATCATTGATATATATTTAAAATTGGTCCTTAGAGCTTAAAACCAATAGGTGTTTGATGATGATGAGCATATAGATAGAATTATAAATAACACAAAAAAAAAAAAAAAATCAACCCCGCGATGCAGATCTCCTTGCTTATTTTGAAAGACATTTGGGGAAGCAAACATATTTAAGAGAACAGGTATATGATCAAGGCAGTATGTACTTGAGCCTAGTCCAAGCATGGATAAAAGAGGATTGTGAGAAAATTAGTTCTCCTTGGAAATATTTTGAAGGCTTCTAAGTCCATGATATTTTATACCATTGCAGCTACATTCTGATGAAGGTAATGAATTCTACTCAATTCATCATTAACATGGGTTTGTCTTGGATTATTTCCAAAGAAAATGGAAGAATCCCTAGCAAGAATTATGTTAAAGTAGCTTCACTAGTGGTTTTCTCTCATCATTCTTAGGATAGGTAGGTAGGTTGCATAATCTATTGCAGTAGAATTTGATTTCATAATTTACTTTTACCCATGCATTGTGCTTATTATTTATTGCATTTCATTTTTATTTAAATAATGCAAGATGAATCTATGTGCCCCTAACTCCTTTGACTAAATCATTGTTTGAAGTGTGTGTAGGTATACAAGTCCTAGAAGATTCATATTTTCTCATGCACTCCTAAGAGAAGCACATGTCCCACAGTTGGAACCAGCTATTACCCTCCATATGTTCTGTGGTGTTCCATATCATATTTCCATGGAGGAGGGGTCCTTTTTTCTATGTAAAGGCCAAGTTTGGGCTTGATATATGTAGACTGTTGGTTTGTTGGGGCCCAAGACCCTTGGTTTGGTCATGGAAGGTCTTCTTGGGTTCCTTATAGGAAGTGTTGGCTTAGTAGCATTACTGACCACCTCTTGATGGGCAGAGGTGCCCCATCATGCATGGATTTTATTCCTATGGGTTGGTGTCAGGTGCTTCTTGAGATGAATACATTTGGACACATGGCTTAGGGGCTCCCAACCACACTCATTTTTATGCTTTGTAGAAGGTGATTGTTGTAAAAATTTCACTTCCCCAACCCAGTTTCAAGTCACGTAGACGTCATTGTTTAATGCCCAAACCCATTCAACATTAGATTGTTGAAAATGAATTTTTTCATCTCATAAAAAAATATGAACTTGAAAACTTGAAGAAATTACAAACTTCTGGACATAAATAAATGGCCACACACAGTAAATTTCAGACACAGTGTTTTTGAGCAAATGCCCCAGGAAAAAACGCCCAGGGGAAAACCTGTGAGAGAGAGAGTAATTTTATTCTCTTCAAGAAATTGTACAGAAGTATAAAAACTCAACATTTAAATCACAACTTATTGCAACCACATTGCACAACAATTTCTTGCAAAACAGTTCTAGAATCAGCCTTGGAAATGTGCCAGACTTCTTCTTAAGAACTATATGGACTCCACTCCTTGATTTGCATGTTGTTGTATGGATTGGTGCATTCATTTTTGTGCCAATTTCTTGGAAAAGTTCATACTATAATTTCTACTCAAATTTTGTGCTTCCTTCCTCGAAATTTTTGCAGCCTATCATTAGTATGGACTGCTCCTCCAACTATTCGAGTGCTACATTATATGACAGTCACTTCAAATGTTAATATATGCCCCTAAAAAATCATGCCAGCAACTTGAGAATGTGTTCCCAATTCCTATTATTGGTATGAGTTCCAACCTCCTCAATTTTCATGTTGTTTCTACTATTGTTTGAGTTCCTTGCTAATCGTGCCCTATCTTGTCTTCATTCCCCAAAAAACTTGACCTCCTCCTCTCCAAATATCATGGAATGGAATGAAGTTCCTTTTGCTTTCTCTTTCCTTTTGCTTGATTAATGAGGGTAGATGAATGATCACAAGATCCAAGGGACCAAATTGAATCTTGAGATATCAAATCAATGGATGAGAGAAAATCAATTTTTCTCACAATAAAAATTAATTTCACTCACTTCTCATTAAATAATAAAAAGTCAATTTATATCTCATAAAGTGAACTCAACTTCAAAACATATGAAATTAATGAAAGGGTCATGTCACTTTTCCCCTTTTATGACTTAGGCACAAATTCACTTGGGGAACAACTACTTCTTCTCTCCAGCGAGCTTCTCTCTCTCTCTTATGCGAACTTGCTAAAGTGAGTGAGTGATACAAATGAAAAACTTGAACTCTCTATTTATATTGTTCAATTGGGTGACTTTTTACCCCAACTGGGCCAACCTATCCTAGTTTACTTGGCCTACCTATCAATTACATAATAAAATATCTTTTTTCTGGATTCTTCTAGGTCGACATGTCACACAACTTCTAGGGTTTGCATTGACTCTTTCAATGAATCTTACTTGACCAATTACATCAATGACATATCTCGAAGGAGGAATAATAATAATGCAATTAGAATATCTTCTGTTGTTACATTTATTTAACACTCCCTCTTAGATAGGAACGTATTCTACAGGAATCAACATCAACATCAACAATTATACAAATGACTAGTGAAAATATGTATGTCATAGGGATTTTTGGAACATCATCATATGTCTATAGCATCATCATCATCATCGTCATCATCAGCAACAAGGAACTTTTGTAACATCATCAAAATCATTGTCAGCAAGGAACTGCTGGAGCATCATCAACATCATCCTCAACAAGGAACTGTTGGAACATCATCAACATCATCATCAGTAAAGAACTGTTGGAACTGTTGTAAAGTTAAGAGGGAGTGTTAAAGAAATGTAACAGCGGAAGATATTCTAAATGTATTTGTCTATTGTATTATGGTATTCCTCCTTATGGATATTTCATTAATGTAATTAATAATGTAAGAGTCATTGAAAGAGTCAATGTAAACCCTAACTGATTAGGTCGGTCTGGAAAGATCTAGAAAGCAATATTTTATTGTAAAGAGTACAGGTTGGCCCAGTTAGGTGAGTCAACCCGGCCTAGTAAGTAAATAGGTCAATTCAATTGTAAAGTATAAATAGGAGATTGAGTTGCTCATTTGGAACACTCGTCTCACTCACTCAATTTCGGCCTAGAAGAATCCAGAAAAAAATATATATTATTATGCAATTGATAGGTAGGCCAAGTAAACTAGGAGAGGTTGGCTCAGTTGGGGTAAAAATTCACCCAATGAACAATATAAATAGAGAGGTCGAGTTTGTCATTTGTATCACTCACTCACTTGAGCAAGTTCGCATAAGAGAGAGAGAGATAAGCTCTCTGGAGCGAAGAAGTAGTTGTTTTTGTCTTAAGGTTTTATCTTGTACTTTTGAATTCTATATTGAGGAAATTTTGTCGGGGTTTTCTCCCTTGTGGTTTCCCTGAGAGAAATATTGTGTTCTTTGTGTTTTTTGTGCTTTTATTTATTTCAATGATTAGATTATTTAATTTTATTATTCTAAACAAGTAGAAAACTAACAACTGGTAGCCTTCTCTTATGTTAATATTTTGGGTATCCATATATGTCATCTCTCTAGGTCACTGGATACCTAGATCTCGAAATCTGTAGCAACTTCTCTCTTGAACCCATCCATGATATCCTCATCTTCAACCTTGTAGAAAAGGTTGGTATCTCATCACTCTAGGTGATCATCATATCCCGTGGGTTCCTTTTGAGCCCGTACAAAGTCTTCTTCAATCTGCACACATGTGGTTCTCTGTAGAGAGTCCTAAGTCCTAGAGGTTGCTCGATATCTTCTTCTACTTCGATTACACCATCTATCTAGTGTAATATCCACCACTTAGTAAGTGTGTTTGGCCATTGGAGCAACGCCTCGTCATAGTCGACTCCCTCTTTCTGAGAGAACCATTGCTTTGTACTTCTGTAGTATGCTTGATTTAGTGAATCTTTTTTAATGTTATCAACGTCACTTGTTTTATGGAACAAGTTTCATCATTCTTAATTTGTAAGTGATAGTACATGATCTTTCCTACAAGTCAAATTTAGTTGCATGATTAGAAACATTTCATAATCTTCAAAAAAAAATCTTATGCATAAACATATGTCATATAGTCACACAACTATCTTAGCCAATTCTTCAACGCAATATTCATCCATTTCCCGCATTCATACGGGAACTTTCTAGATGCCTTCCATCTCTGCCAAAATATTATTAAGAGCATGCACTACTCCCAACATGTCAGCAAGAGGTTTCATTTTATATAACTATCAATGGAATTTTGTATAGCACCATAGGCCACTTACCCATCACATGCATATTAGTAGTATTTTGTTCACCAGTGCAAACTCTCTAACATGCATAATACACATCCTAAATATAGGAACATAAGTATGTACACAACTGAACAATATCATTTAAGTAATTGGATATACAAGAAATGACTATTCTAATACTTATATTTTTTTGTTTGGTAGGATATCTCTTGATCTTTGTCTTCTTGTAAAAATTACTGGAGTCTTTGACAGTGTGCTCTACTCCATCTTCTGATTCTGAGGACCTGTTCATTTATTGCTTATGACCGACAATGTTGAACAAGTCTTCTATACCATAACTCACAAGGACTGGTGGTCCTAGCTATTAGGGCTTAGTATGCATGTCCCTTCAATTTGTAGAGTCCTCCTTCTTCAATTCCAATCACAACTGCATCCCTTATTATCCAATGCTGAGATAGATAAGAGGTTATTCTATCTTCCTAGTTTGGATTGAAGTACATGTTATCACATATATAGTAGCCAGGCTACCATACATTATTTTTCTGATTCCAGTACACTATTCAGCCAATTCCCTTACATTGAGATGCTGAGATGAGCATCTATATTGGATCACTATCAGATTTTGGAAAGCAGTATATATATTCCCCATGCCATGACTGAGTCTCAGGACACTTAGAGAGATGATCGATGTAGCCATTACACCATTTGTACAGAGCAGTCAGTAGTGCCCAAGAGTTACAGTAGCAATTTCAGAGGACAAATGATGGTTCAGATGATGAGCATTCAAGTATATGACTCAGCAGGTATATCATAGTGTTATGGTTATATTGCTTTTATATTTATTATTATAGCATGTCTTAGCACCTAGTGTCATGATCTGGCGATCATATAGATATGTGGACCTGGTTGATCTTATTATATATATTATATTGTCCCTACTCAGACGTAGAAGTTCACTATTCATACTCATTGGTTTTACCCTCCTTGGGGAGAATAGAGGTGATCATTCCACCATACCTTGGCTTGCTAGTGTTGGCTCCATTATTCATTGTCTTCATCCATCCATTGCCTACCTTTTAGTGTATCACCCTGACTTACTACTTGACTAGTGACAGGGAGGATCTTTTCTCCACTGTAGCCTCTGTATTGGATGAGCTTCCCTGTTTATTGTGTCTCGGCTCTGAGTTGGTGACAAAACTTACCTATGGTGAGTTGGAGTTCCTTGTGAATTCCCCTTAGTCACTAAAGTTGTGTTGGCTAAACTTGAAACTTTTAGTGCTACCATGAATACAAAATTTGAAAAAAAAATGAAATGTTATATCTTGTATGAAAATCCCATTCATGCAATGTGTTTCTAAACACACATGAATGAAAGGCATGCCAAATGAAAATGGCCATGAAAATAAAATGTTATATCTTTTGGAAATGTAAATACCTAGGTAAACAAGCTGTCTATGACACACCTAGAAGTGCTCAGGTAAACAAGTGCCTTAAAAAAACACCTACAGTAGAAAGCCTAAAATAAATGTAAATCTATGCAATGTGTTTATAAACACACATAGATCGAAGGCTATGGAAACTTCAGGCCCAAAAAGCAATGGAACTTAAATGCTATATCTAAATAATTGTTGGCTTCATTTGTATTATGGATTGTGCGCATCTGTTAAAGGTGAATAAACCCTCTTTGAACAACTCATCCATTTGTGAGACACCGCCATTCCCTGTGTTGTTGCTCATTCAATATATACTACGATGTGTATTCCCTTTCCCTGTTCCAAAGTGTCACAAATTTAAGTCATTCAAGTCATCCCTTAGCCTAGCCTGTTATTTAAGCCTTCACCCTTCACTAGCAAATTGATCACAGCTATGAAGTGAGTATGATCTTGAAAGTCTAGTTTGAGCAATAATAATAATTAATGACATTATATATTTGGATTTAGATTGCCAGTAATGATTACTTTGTGTTATAATTGCTATTTGAATAAGTTGTAGAGCATGCATTAACCTTTGACACTTTGTAGCAGCTTCTGATGATAGTCTGAGTTATATTTGGTCATGTTGACTTGGTCAAACCTAGTTTAACCAAGGTCAACCACAGGACATGAGATGGTTGGACCTTGTGATGATATGGATAGATGATATAGGGTCTATGTACATGTACATGATGATTCTATGCATCAAATATAGTTTTATGATGATGATTCATGGTTTACAGCATTATTTGATCATTTACAGATTATTATTATTTCACCTGTTCTGGTATATTGGATATATTTTATGATCATGCAGAGACTCATATGGTGTATGAGTACACATCTTGGATGGATTTGGACCTTCTGAGTCCAATGAGACAGTCTGTTTTCAATTATGGGCACTTACAGTGATGATTGAGCCTCAGTAAGCTAACCCAGTGCAGTTTTGGTCTATCGGAGACCTTGTCAGATCAGAGAGGATTTTTATTTGGTTGACCTAGGGCACTGTGCTTGGAGGGGGTGGTCCAACCACTTGTTTTTACCATATTACCCCCCTCCCAGACACACTGGTGCCCTCACCTTGACTGTGCAGGCACTCTAGGAGGCAGTTTGGGGTCGTTTCACGCTTCCCGAGGCATTTTGGGATTGGTAGAAATGGCTATTGAGGAATCCGATTGGGCTACTGAGGCAATGTTTTGGCATGGGATGATCAGCGATGATGGGTTGATGTCTTCCACGCCTCCTCCAGCAATTTCAGCTTCATCGGGACCCGCATCCATCACTTATGGCACTTTCTGATGATTTATGAGGCCTTTTAATGCCCATGATTTGTCCATAGAGGCACGATTTGGTATATTGATGACTATTTTATTATTATTTTCCTATGGGGATTAACCAAGGGTGGCTAAAATTACCCCTTGGACCCACCATAAGCTTCTTATTATATTTTGTCATCATGATATGGTGGGATTCCCCTCTCCTAGGGCGATTTTGTCCACTTATGTTATATTTTATTAGTGATCCATGTATTTTATTGTTGAGCTCATCTCAACCATTGATTAGACATTTGTATCTTTTAATCTTAGCCACTCATTCAAAAAGTGGTTAGGATTTTGATGCCTCTCCTTCCTATTTAAAGGAGAGAGCTTCTCATTGTAAGGGGTCTTTGGCTCTTGGATTATTGGTATAGAAAAACTTTCTTGTGGAAATTCTTGTGGTCTCCTTTGCATCTGGTGTTCTTAGATGGTGATTGGAAAATATATTGCAACCTAGCATTTGGAATTTGTGGTAAGATCTATCTTTTTTGGAAATCATTGTCTTGTCTACAGGAGGGCGACTTCAACAAGGGCGATTTTGCAAGGCTTCTTCAAATCGATCTTCTTGGCATTTGCTTGTATCAGGGGGTTATCATTAGTATCATTGTGATCTATGCTATCTTTCTGTTACTTCTCTTGTGGCATTAGTATTATCTCTTTATTGCATCAAATCTGATATTGTTGACGTTTGTTGTGCAGGAGAGAGGGCGCATTGGCTTCTTGGACTAAATCGATTTCATAGAAAACTACCTCAAAGCTTCTCAAATTGATCGGGTTTGCATAGATCATCATCATCAAGGCATCTACAAGGTTACCCGGGTAATATCCACAGGTTTGTTTCTCTTATCTTGATCCAATCCATTGGCACAACACATAATTGAAAACGTAATTAATTCAAACCCTCATTGTTACATTTTCTCAGATCTACTAAGATCTAGTGGGTTGTTGGGTATAATATTAAAAACCCACCTCTATAGTATCCACGGCATCCCGGATCTATAGTTTGGTGAGGATTGGCCTCCATTTGACCCTCTTCCCAAGCCAACCTAGCTTCTCCAAGCAAGGGCGCACTTCTTGGTGAGGGTGAGTTGACCTAGATCTAGTTGATGGGTAGTTGAGATTTCAATTGATTCATGATCTGCATGCCCTAAAACCTACCCCTGGACTCTTACTTTGGCAATTTCTACCTTGTGGGCCCTATTCCACATTTCAAGGGATTTAATCCCCATTTTGGACCACTTGGTATCTTCAAACTCAGATCTAGCAAGATCTAGCCATTGGATTGCCTTGAAATTGTAGATCCACACTCTCACTTGATCAACCTACTTGGATCTAAAGTTTGGATGCCATTGGACTTGTCTTGATTCATTTATCCCACATTTTACCCTCCTTGGGTAAAGTCGCACTTCCTTGGGAGAGTGAGTTGGTCCATTTCTGGGACATGGGTACATGAGATTTTGGTGGATTTGGAACGAGCATAATTCAAAACCTAGGTCTAGTATGTCACTTTGTCAAATATTGCCTTGGGGATATCATTCCTTGTTTTAAGGGATTGTGGTCCACTTAGGTCAAACCTTGAATCTTTAGATCTAGACTTACTCCTCCATCAAACCTTTAATTTCCCACTTGTCTCATGCAATAGGAGTCATCAACCACAAGTTAATTTCATTTGACTCCATTATCCCAATTCCCAAGGCACTGGTCTCTCTCCAAGTCAATTTGACTTTCCTAGATTGTTGGATTAACTTGTGGTTTGACCCTTTTGTGGTGGACTAAACCCTTTGATGTCATCATACTTCATGATCAAGCTTGTCACTTGTACTAGTTAGCCCCAATTCAACAACTGAACTAACCTGCATTGGACACGGTTCCCAAGGCAGTGGATTTTCTCACATTGACTAGTACTATAATCTCGGATCTTATCTTTAAATATTATAAGTCACTCTCACATCAACAATGAACCAAAGCTATACTCATTGAACCCCTCACTTGTCTTGTGACTTCATCCTTAGGTCTAGGATAAACCATACACCTTACTTCACTTAGAATTAACTTGATTTGGTGTCTTGGTTTTGATCTCTCCTGTCGGGAGTAGATCGAGTCTCCCCCTTTGTTGTCTGGGATAGATAACATAAAGCAAAGGTTGCCTCGACTGGTGTGACAACCATCTATTGGAGGTCGAGGTGATCGTGGTTGCACCTTTTGAGTTTCCTTTCCCTATTTCCATCCCCTAATGGATATATCCACAGGGGTAACTACAGTTTAGGTGATAACAGTACATATTCCTGATCATTGGAGGAATCTTCTTTGGCATTCCTTTCATCATCATGTTCATCTTCTTCAACTGCATAAGCATGAAATATTTTATTCTGCTTCTTGAATTGTTCATCTCTTAGAGGACAATTCCTTGCAGTGTCCCATCTTGTGACAAGTAAAACATTCAAAGGAGGAGAATTATTTCTTGATCCTTTTGTTCCATTGAAATATTTGATATCTTCTAGGAGAGTGGTCATGAGAATTTTCATTTTGTTCTTCTTCTTGCACGCACTTTTCCCATAGTTGTCTGAACTTGATCAATTCCTGGAGCATATGCTATGAACAAAAGGTTCCTAATCCCTTGGGAGACTATTCAAGGTGGTCATCACTACCTATGCTTCTTATATCATGTCTCCAATCGATTCTAATTTTTCTTTGACCTGAGATACTCTAGTGAAGTATGATTGCATGGTATCTGAATTTTGAATCTTCGCACCCTTGAGTTGATTTCTCAAGGTCATCTTTCTATTGATGTTCTTTCCTTCAATTATATTAGACAATGCATCAAAAATTTCCTTTGGGTTCTTCTTTGAAGACACTTGAGGAATCAAGTGATATTTGATAGAGTCAACAACGATCCTCTTGGCCTTGATCATTGTTAAATTTTGAGCATTAATTCAAGATACTCTAGGATCTTTACTGGGAGAACAACATGTACAGTATATCAATGCATATCAATCATAGCAAGCATGTCAATCATCACAAGTAACAAAAGCATGAGAGACAATAGACACACAGAGTTTCCATGGGGAAAACCCTAAGGTGAAAAACCCCACAACTTCCTCAGAGATAGATAGTGCAATAGCACAACCAAAGTACATAGAGATAGACTCCTCTTAGCAGCTGATCCTCCTCCTCACATGTGCGCCACTTTTCGAGTGATGGAATTGTGAGTTCTGAAGTGATCCAAATAGAGATCAAGAAATCTCTATTTCTACTTGTCCTGACTGCCCAATAATCTTATGGGGCCGACTTGTCTAGCTTAGCACAATAACCTCTTATTACATTAATCTGGGCCGACCCCTTACAAGGTGATATAATAACCCATCGGCAAGTTAACACACTTGCGACACTTGTCAATACAAATGACGACACTTCCGTATAGAGGAATAATACATCTATATAGGAGTACAATAAATATAGAAGTGAAATACATTCCGAAATTACATATACATCAACACTCCCTCTTAACTAGGAAGGTATTTCTCGACACAGATCTGCTAGCACAAGTCTTCTTCTCTGGATCATCATCATCGATGCAACGTCCTCAAATCATCGTCATCGTCACTGCTGCTGCTATCTCAACCAATTTCTGAATCTACTCATCATAGGAAGTTCTACAGAGCCAGTCCTTTTTCATACTAGATGTAGGCCCACCACCTGCAGGTCTTCATCATCACTGGCCATACTATGGAATCCTCAGGACTTATTACGTGCGTCACAAAACCTTAAAAGAGTCTCTTAACTAGCAAGAACCCTAAAGAGCATCTGAGGCCTTTTTCATCCTGTCCAGATCTCCAGGACTTATTACATGTGACTGTCACAAAACCTTAAAAGAGTGTCCCAGGAACGTTTATGTGCATAGCACGACCAACAAGAACTCTAAAGAGCATCCCAGGAACATTTATGTGCCTAAGCATGACCGGCAAGATCTCCAGGACTGATTACATTTGACCTCTGCTACAAACCCTCGAAAGAGCATCCCAGGACTTATTACGGGCACACAGCCCAACCTATCGGATCTCCCAGGTCTTACATCTAGAATCCCACCACAAACCCTCGAAAGAGCATCCCGGGACTTATTACAGGCACACAACCCAACCTATTGGATCTCCCAGGTCTTACATGTGCCCCACTATCACAAACCCTCAAAAGAGCATCCCAGTACTTATTACGGGCACACAGCCCAACCTATCGGATCTCCCAGGTCTTACATGTGATACAAAGTGCCAATCCTTTTTCATACTGGATGTGACCTAGAACAAATCTAGGATTTCCTTTGCACAACCTATCCATGGCCACAGAGTATCGACTTGATACTCACCATACATCATCCTGATGTACACATGATCATTTTAATCATCATCACTGCATCGTCCTGATGCAAGTCATCTGGAGCAACATCCTGAAGCTCATCATCCATGATCATCCTGATCATACAATGCATCTACCTGATGCATACCAAGTATCTACCTGATACATATCACCATACATGATCCACCTAATCATACAATGTATCCACCTGATACATACATAGATACATGATCCACACAATGTATCCATCTGATATATATCAACATACATGATCTACCTGATCATACAAAGTATCCACCTAATACATATACAGATACATGGTCCAAGCATCCAACATGATACATATACAAATACATATAAATGATCCAACTGATCATATCCAGCATCCAACATGATGCGTACATACAAATACATACAAATGATCCAACTGATCATATCCAGCATCCAACATGATGCGTACATACATATACATATAAATGATCCAACTGATCATATCCAGCATCATCCTGATGCATATACAGAGCAGTAACTGGAGCATCGCCCTGATGCTCATCATCCAGCACTTACATCCACAGCCATGTGAAGGATCCTCCTTCCAACATGCTTGGAATGGCTTCAGCAAATGTGTCCATCACTTCTTCCTCGAAGTGTCGTCAATCTGAAGAACTCCAAGCCTCTCTCTGAAGTACTCAAACTTCACTTTAGCTAGTGGCTTTGTCAGTACATCTGCAATCTGCTCATCCATCGCAACATAAAGGAGCTTCACTACTCCTCTCTGTACCATATCCCTGATATAGTGGTATTTGATCTCTATGTGTTTCGACCTGTTGTGGAACACCAGGTTCTCAGACAGCTTCACACAACTCTGGTTGTCACAAAAGATACCAGTAGCCTCCAGCGAGAGATCTAACTCAGACAGTAGCTTCCTGAGCCATACTGCCTCATAACTATCCACATAGGCTGCAACATACTCTGCCTCGGCTGTACTCAGTGCTACACAGGACTACTTCCTACTAAACCAAGAGATCACACCTGATCCCATACTGAAGCAACACCCAGAAGTGCTCTTCCTATCTGCAGCACTACCTGCCCAATCTGAATCAACATAACCCTGTAGGTTAAACTTTTGATTCGCATCATACTTGAGACCATAATCAACTGTACCCTTCAGGTACCTCAGAATATGCTTTACAGCAATCAAGTGAACACTCCTCTGATCCGTCAAGAACTGGCTCAATGTGTTCGCTGCAAAGAAAATATATGGTCTCATGTTCGTCAGGTACATCAAGGACCCAATCATCTGACAATACATAGAGACATCAACCGACTCAGATTAAGCATCACACAGAAGCTTCAAGTTCGATGCCATAGGTGTGGCCATGGCCTTACAGTCCATCATCTCAAACCTCTTCAGGATATCTACTGCAAACTTCCCTTGTCCAAGGAAGATCCCATCTGCACTCTGCCACACCTCCATACCTAGAAAATAGTGCATCATCCCCAAGTCCTTCATATCGAACTCGGCAGCAAGCTTCCTCTTTGCATCGGCAATCAGTCTATTATCTCCCGTTACAAATAGGTCATCCACATATAGGAGTAGTATCACAGGATTTCCTTCCTCAACCTTGTAGTAAAGGTTGGAATCCTCTTTACTCTTGGTAAAGTCCAAACTAGATAGGAAACTGTCCATCCTACCATACCAGGTTCTGGGAGCTTGCTTCAAGCCATACAAGGCTTTCTTCAATCTGCACACATATGACTCACTGTCATGTGTTTCAAAACCGAGTGGCTGCTCCACATACACTTCCTCTTCAGCTACAACATTCAAGAAAGCAGTCTTAACATCCATCTGGTGTATCTTCCATTTCATCGCTGCAGCCAGGGCAAGTACTGATCGTATGGAAGTGTACCTAGATATAGGAGAAAAAGTTTCTTCATAATCTATTCCCTCTCTCTGAGAGAAGCCACAAGCTACGAATCGTGCCTTGTATTTCTCTATGCTTCCATCTGCAGCATGCTTGATCTTGTAGATCCACTTGGAAGTCAAAACAAACTTCCCTTTAGGTCTTGGGACAACATCCCAAACATCATTCTTCATTATTAATTGGTATTGTTCGACCATGGCATCCTTCCATTCTTTCTTTTTCGATGCTTCTTCATAACTGGAAGGTTCTTTGTTCATGATATCACAGAGTAAAGCAACATAGCTGGTATGTGATCTAGTTCTCTTCTTTGCTCTGTGTTCTTCTTCTAGAATGCCATATTTTTCTGCATCTTGAAGGAGCTCTCTAGCCCATGCAAGTTTTCTCTTGTGAGACTTATTCTCACGGGGTGGATCTATAGGTTGTTGCGGATCTTCAATTTCACGATCAACATCTGGAATTGCTTCAGTCATGGTAGTGTCTTGAAATCTAGTTTCCTTAGGTTCTTCATAAACTTCAACAGGTGTCTTCCTTGATTTGATGAATGCTAAGTTTTCATCAAATGTTACATCCCTGCTGACATCAATTTTCTTGAACCCTGGAAAGTATATTCTGTAAACCTTCAAGCTTTCACTGTAACCCACAAAGATACCCTTCTTTCCTAAAGGATCTAGCTTAGTCCTCTTTTCCTTTGGAACATGAGTATATACTGGACAACCAAATATTCTGAGATGGCTGACTTTAGGTTTCTTACTAGAGAAGACCTCTTCTGGTGTCTTGTTGTCCGATATCTTGTGGGGTGTTTTGTTCTGCACATATACAGTTGTCCTAGCTACTTCTGCCCATAGATGCATAGGTAGATCCTGGTCATGCAGCATTGCCCTTGTTGCTTCCATCATTGTTCTGTTCTTTCTTTCTGCAACTCCATTCTGTTATGGATTGTAAGGAGCAGTCAACTCCTTCTTAATCCCTGAATCACTGCATAGCTTCTTAAAGTCACCTGAGGTGAATTCTCCACCATTGTCGGATCTGAATTTTTTGATCTTCTTATCAGTTTGGTTCTCCATCAAGGTTTTGAATTCCTTGAACTTATCAAATACTTCATCTTTGTTCTTCAAGAAGTAAACCCAAGTCTTCCTGGAGAAGTCATCAATGAAAGAGACATAGTAAATATACCCACTCAAAGAACTGGATGACATCGGACCGCATACATTAGAGTGGATGATTTCCAAGATTCCTTTAGCCTTACTTTCACTGCTTGGAAATGATTTCTTTATGTTCTTTCCTTTTGCACATCCTTTGCAAACACCTTCATGCTTGGTCTTGATTTCAGGAAGACCTTCTACAGCTTTACTTGAAATTGGTAATGCTCTGTAGTGCATATGTGCAAGTCTTCTATGCCAAAGTTCACTTGGCTCCATGGAATCATGCACCATGGCATGTTTAGGTTGTCCAATTTATACAAACCTCCCTCTTTCTCTCTAATCACTACTGCATCATCAATAGTTTTACCTTTTGGCCACATTAGAACTTGGCCATCTACAAATGCAACCCTCATACCTTTTGCATCCAATGCAGATATGGAGAGTAGGTTCTTCTTGAGCCTAGGTACATAGAGAACTTCTTTCATCTTCAAGGACTTTCCAGAATATAGGTTGTAGGAGGCTTCACCACTTCCTTTGATGGGGTATTGATAGTCATCCCCAAGTTTCACTTTATGGGGTGATTCATGTTTAGATAGATTTACAAAAGATTCTTTAAACCCAGTCATGTGTTTGGAAGCACCACTGTCAATAATCCAATCATTACAACCATGAGAAATAGTACCTATGAGAGCAAAGATTAGAACATACTCTTCTTCACTTGATGAATCATCATCATGACTTTCTGCTCTAGCCTTCTTCTTTGGAGGTTCATCATCTTCAACAACATGAGCATGATACCTTCTTTTGCTGCCCTTCTTCTTCTTGTTGAAGTTGTTGTTTTTGTTGTTGTCCCTTTTGTTCTTTGGACATTCTGAAGCAAAGTGTCCCTTCTCATTGCATGTGAAGCATCTAAGATTTTTCTTATCCTTATGATAATGGTGATGTGAAGATCCCCTGGAGTGGGATGGCTCTCTTTTAGATTTTCCTTTCTTGGTGAGTGTTGTGAGACCTTGATATTCATTCCCCATCTTTTCTTCTCGGGCCATAAGTCTTGCTTCTTCTTGTGAACATTCCTCCCATAATCTACTAGAGGAGATCAATTTATTTCTTGCACAGATCCCTTGAATAAAGGAATCCCATGACCTAGGTAGGCCCTGTAGAGTGGTCATCACAATTTCTCCATTCTCCACCATTTCATCTATAGCTTCAAGTTGTTCCTTAATTTGAGAGACTTTGGAGAAATAAGATTGAATGGTCTATCCATTCGACATCTTGACCCCTTTCAATTGATTCCACAAAGTCATCTTCCGATTTATGTTCTTCCCTTCAAATAGCTTGGTTAGGGAATCAAACATAGCCTTGGGTGTCTTTAGGGATGACACATGTGGAATAAGATGGTCCTTAATAGAATCAACAATGATTCTCTTTGCCTTGACCAAGTTCTTCTTATGCAATATCTTAGCCTCTTCATCCTCTGGGGTAGGGACCTCTTCTTTTATGTATGAGTCCAACTCATTCTCTTCCAGGATTAACCCAATCCTATACTTCCAGGCTCAGAAGTTATCAGCCCCTTCTCTTCAAGCTTAGTGTGGTGAGACATCTTTAAAAAGTACTTCAAATGGAAATAGAAAAGATTTAGGTCTTACCACTTGATTTGCTAAAAACTGGATCTTGTCCCGAATTAGGGTTTGTCAAAGAAACCCCAAAAATTCAAAATGTGAATTTCAAATTTCTAAAAGGATAGAAAGATGCGCCTTGATGAGCTGATCAACCTGGTATACTCAGAATTTGAGTTCTACAAAGTTTCACCCTTAATAAATGCCTTTGAGTCTTTCTGGATTCACTAAGGAGGACCCTGAATTAGGGTTTGAGTTTCCCGGAGATATATCTAGCCAAAAATCTCGATCCAAATCTCTAAACTTCGATTTTTCCAAGGAGCTTCCAGCTATGTCTTCAGATTTCATAAATTCCTATTTTTGTGGAAACCCTAATTTTTAGGGCCAAAACTGAAAGTGCTCAGAACTGAATTTTGATTGGACAAATAGATTCTTCTTGATGAATAGAGTCAATCTACTATACTGCTTTTCCAAAATCTGTGGAGAGAAACCCAATAAATAAGAAACCCTGGTTTCCGTCACTGCACAATGTCTTCTTCTCAGGTTAGCTCTAATGCCATGTTAAATTTTGAGCATTAATTCAAGATACTCTAGGATCTTTACTGAGAGAACAACATGTACATTATATCAATTCATATCAATCATAGCAAGCATGTCAATCATCACAAGAAACAAAAGCATGAGAGACAATTGACACACAGAGTTTCCGTGGGGAAAACCCTAAGGTGAAAAACCCCACAACTTCCTCAGAGATAGATAGTGCAATAGCACAACCAAAGTACACAGAGATAGACTCCTCTTAGCAGCTGATCCTCCTCCTCACATGTGCACCACTTTCCGAGTGATGGAAGTGTGAGTTCTGAAGTGATCCAAATAGAGATCGGGAGATCTCTATTTATACTTGTCTTGACTGCCCAATAATCTTATGGGGCCGACTTGTCTAGCTTAGCACAATAACCTCTTATTACATTAATCTGGGCCGACCCCTTACAAGGTGATCTAATAACCCATCGGCAAGTTAACACACTTGCGACACTTGTCAATACAAATGTCGACACTTCCGTATAGAGGAATAATACATCTCTATAGGAGTACAATAAATATATAAGTGAAATACATTCTGAAGTTACATATACATCAACAATCATATCCTTCTTGTACTTTGGTTTGGCCTCATCTCCCTCTGGTTCTTTAAATTCTTGTTTTATGAATCCTTCTAGGTCATGTTCTTCAAGAATGAGCATGACCCTATATTTACATTCCCCGAATTTCTCAGCTCCCTCAAGCTTCTCATCAAGATTCGTAGTGTTTGTCATTTTGATAATATGAGAACCTCAAATGGAAATAGAATGGAGAAAGTACTTAAAAACTGCTTCTCCAAGAACTACTTCTGGCTTGACCTAGGGTTTGATAGATGTTAGGACTGGAATTGTACCTAGTCCGTATTTGACTTTTTCTCAATTTTTCATTCCTTTTTACTTCTATTTTGTTTTATTTTAAATTAAATAGTTTTGATTTTCTTTTCATTTTCTATGTTATGAATTTACTTATATTTTGTTTTATTTTAAATTAAATAGTTTTGATTTTCTTTTCATTTTCTATGTTATGAAGGTTATTTTATTTTTATTTTATTTTACCTCTATACATAGTGGCTTATTAAAATATTTCATTTCATTTTACAGTCTTCAAAATACTTATTTAAAGTTTTCCCTAACTCCTATGATTAAATTTTAACCTTTATGTCGAGCTTGTTTGCAAAATTTTCATATGGAGACATTTCCGCAGTGTGGTAATTAGACTGCATACACTAAGGCGTTGTTGGAATCTGAAATAATGGAAGATCGTGGTTGATTCATGGTAATGTTGGCACATTAAGTCTTTTGATGTTCGGACGCCTCCAGGAAGCTATTCCATATATGATAACATCTGTCAAATCCCATGATGATTTGTCATAGAAAGAGATGAGAACAGGGAAAACCATGAATTCATAATTTTGAAGCCACGTATCTTGAGATTTGTTAACATTTTAGTTTCAGTTTAGTTCCAAGAAGCCAGTCAGTGAATAGTTGTAGAAGTTATGGGTAAGAGTGGTAAGCTGAGTCGGTTTGAGCCAGCAAATATTACCTGGGCAGCAAATTTTCCTGAGTGTGCAGCATTGTTCAAGGCAGTTGGATGGTTTGAGTTTTTTGAAAGAATTGCAGGTTTCAATGTCAATGTTACCCACGCCTTCGCTCATAATCTTATCAATAGCACTGTAAGCTTTAATAATTTGAAGTTTGAACTGACAGAAGATATAATTGCTGAAGCTATCGGTGTTCCCTTGGAGGGAGAATCATGGTTTCAGAAAACCCCTTTTGACTTCGACCCTAGCACATTTCTGCTAGCAGGATGTGAATCCCTTGACTGGAGCAAAGGGGTGCATTTAAAGAACTTCAAACCGGAGTGGAAGGAAGTTATTGGAATTGTGCAGAGCTATATTACATGTGAAGGCAGGTTTGCATCAGTAGTCAAGTACCATATTAGGTTTCTGCTGCACTTAAATCAACAGTCTAAGATGAATTTATCGTTCTTCCTACTCAAAATCCTTCAGAAGATGTCGAACAGGGTCAAGAGTCACGTTGATCACACGAGCCAGTCACTGTTTCATCATGTCTTGATCAAGTTGATTGTTTTGTTAGTCTTGCAGAAGCAAAATCGAAGTTGGGACCATTTTTTGTTTTGGTCAGGGTTTGTAATCGAGCAAGAGGAGCATCAAAAGAAACATATGCCCAACAAACAGTCTAGTTTTGTGAAGAAATTCAAAAGGGATGCAGCTGAAAACATAATACAAGATGATTTGCAAAATGATAATCTACAGGGAGAGTTTATAAACCTTGATGATGCAGATCAAGAAAACATGACTAAAGATGAGCATGAATGCATTCCTGAAGATCATACAATGAAAAATGTAGCTGGTTCAAATCAGGAAGAAGTTGTAAATTCAGTTGAGGTAGAGAAAAGTTATGTCTGCAAAGAGGAGAACTTAACCCTAATTTCTCTTACTACCAATACCAAGGAGAAGATTTTTCAAGTTCTAGACTTTAAAGCTGATGAAAATCTTTGATACAGCTTGAAGGACCTAGATGGAGACCTAAGACTAGAGCCACAAATAAACTTAGACTGAACATGAGGAGGATTTTGAATCATAAGCTAGAAAAGGAGAAGGTGACTATCATTCAGGATTCTTCAAGTGAAGAATATGGAAATAGAAAAGAGGAGTTGAAGCTACAGCAGGTTCAAACAAGTATAGAGGAAGATCAAGTAATGATACCAGAATCATCTAAAGTATGTGAAGAAGTTGCAGAACAGGAAATTATTCCTAGTGTTGAACAAGGAATGACTTCAATGACTTCATTTTCAGATGCAGCAACGAGGAATAGGCAGGAAGAAGACTTGATTTTCAAGAATTTGAATATCCCATTGCGATCAGACCAAGATTCAACATTGCATGGAGATGTTCAGATGGACTCGGAGATAGAAAATTTGAAGAAATCATTACAGCAGCAAAGAATACAGGTTACATTTTCGACTGAATCAAATGAGATACTTATGACAACAAATAAAAGGCTAAGGGAAGACCTAGAAGATGTCAATGCTCATTATCAAGAATTGATTGCAGTAGCAAAGGAAGCCTTAAGAAGAAAAGGAGAAACAGAGATTCAGGATGAGAAATTAACCAAGCAGATCCAGGATTTAAGAAAACAGAATAAGGTGTTTTCAAACAAGGTTCAAAGCATGGAGGCAGAGCAAGCTCGACATGATAAAAAATCTCGTGCATTGGAAGGAATAGCAATGTTAGCAGAAGCTGCTAAGAAGTTATAAATGCCACCTAGTGCACAGTTGTCCAAGTATTTTGTTTTAGTTATCTTATGCATAGTTGTTAATAGTAATTTTGGTAATCTTAAGACATTCGAAATCTATTGTATAACTACTTTATGTAACTGTTTCGAAGCTTGACCTAAAAGTAGTTATGGAACTACTCCATTTTGGTAATGATAAAAGGAAGAAAAAATACACTAAGGGGGTTGGTATTTTGTTCGAGGAGAGATATAGGGCTGATGCATTGTTGTATACTCAAACTGATGCTATATACTCTCATGTAAGTTCTATTTTGAAGACTGAATTTTGATTTGAATACATATATAAGCCACTTATTGACTCTCGATGGTTGTGTTTATGGTCTGTTAGACTACCCTATTTATAATTTCATTTCTTGATTAAGGTATTATTCATGTGAATGCTTATAAGTTTGTGGACAGAACCAGTTCCTTGTTTTATGATGCTTATGGTTTATCTATGTGTTTTATATCCTTATGTTTCAGTTCTTTAAGATTGCTTTATGATTCAGTGTTTGCATTTGTTTGATGATTAAATTATTCTCTTCTTATGAATGAAACCTTCATACCAAAATCACAAACAAAAAACCCATTCATTTTCCTTCAGTTTTTATTGAGATTGTCCTAGCTTGTACCTTCGTAGTCTAGGTACAATTTCTAGCACAAACATCTTTGGTGCCATTGTCGGGGACGAAAGTGAAGTAAAATCTTCCCTGGGATAGTTTTTGAATTTGATTTTGGAAAGTGAACATGATCATACATTGTTACAGACTACATCTTCACCAGTATTGGTTCATTGTGGATTCAAGGAAACCAAACACGTGGGGTAGACCTACATCTCCATTACATCCAGGATTCTTAGATCCAGAACAGATTTTGAAAGAATCTAGACAAATTCGAAGATCTCGGTCTTCTCCTTCTTTATTTACTCCTGATCAGTTAGATCCAGTGTCTCCTTTTTCATGTTCAGAGCTTCAATTAGAAGAGAAAAAAAAGAATTTGTCTTGGCTAATTCCTTCTACACCAGTTGACACCTTTCAAATTTTCACTAATCCCCTGTCTTGACAAAAAATAAAAACTAAGCTTCCTGGAAAGACTCTTTTGTTTCATTTCAAACCTTGTAAACTCTCTTTTCAGCCAAGCCCAACCAAATTCAGTAAGATTCTTTCTTCACTAAGCCAAACCAGCTCCAAGATGGCAGGACAACATCCTCTTGGTATGATGGACCGAATGGTAGCTGCTAAATATGCTCCTTTAGTTCTTCTCCAACCCCTGAATGCTCTTCCAGCTGGAGACTATCAGAAATACCTTCCCATATTTAATGGTTAGGGTGAAACCACTACATAGGAACATTGGAATGCATTTCTAAGTTATGCAGACAATCAGAATATTGAATCTAAAGATGTGTGGATGAGGATGTTTATACATAGTTTAGATGGGGAAGTAAGGAAATGGTTCAGAGAACTAGCTGCCAATTCAATAACCCTAATAGAACAACTAGAGGAGATGTTTATGATATAGTGGGGGGATACAAAGGATCATACTTATTACATTACAGAATTTGTAGCTTTGAAAAGGAAAAAAGATGAAATTGCAGCAGATTTCTCTAAATGTTTCAATAAGATGTATGGAAGGATCCCAGTTGAAATCAAGCCTTCTGAAACCTCATCCAAGTTAACCTATGCCAATTCCTTTGATCATGAGTTTTCCTTGCATCTAAGAGAAAGAAGGTCAGTGACTTTGTTGAACATGCAGGAATCTGCTTTAGAGGTTGAATCAAAAATTTTGGCTTCCAATAGGTTAAAAGATCAATCAGATTATCAGGTGCATGACCAGAAGGGAAAAAATTAAATGATCCCATCAGCCTCTACATCAAAAACAGCAGAGAGTAAAATGGATGAGATGACTAAGTTGGTCAAAAGTTTAGCTGCAAAAGTGAGTAAAATGGAATTGGAAAAGAATCCGAATAAACCTGCACAGGAAGGAGAAAGAAATCCTAATCAGTTTAGGCGACCATTTGTTCCCATATTCTGCCTAGAGAGAGAAGAAACAATGACATTCAGAGGGAAAGAAGTGAGAATGAAGACAAGAGAGTTCCTCCCCCATTTCAAAACAATCTGATAGATGAAGTAGAGGAAGTTGAAGATTTACAGTATGAATATTTGAATCAAAATTTGAATTACTTTGGAGAGATGTCATCAAAAAGTTTCCTTACTAAATATAATTATCAAAATTCTGAGTTTTTTTATTCAACTGTTTATCAAGAAGAAAGTGATCTTGGTCCTGAAGTTTCAGCTGGTATTTATCAATCAAAACCCAATAAGTCTTATAACCTAAGATCAGGTCCAAAACCAATTGCTCAGATTCCCAAAAAGAAGATGCCTCCTCCTGCCAAGCAGTTACCTAATCAAGCACTAGAAAAGAGACAAAATCATGGTGATCAAGCCAAAGCTACAGAGATTGAAGAAAGTAATAAAAATGTGCAAGCTTTTAATTTTGAGAATGAACTTTGCAAGGTCAAAATTCCAATGCCATTAACTGAATTGATGAAGACTCCCTGTTATAGAGATCCTGCATTTAAAATTTTGAATTCACAAGCTAATCATTTCCCTTCAGACACTGTAAATTTACAAGAAGAACACCCAACAATCATTCTTGGCTCTGCCTCATCTGATAAGCCTGAAAATAATTCAAACTTTCCTCCACCTTTTTATATTACCCTGACTGTCCATGATCAAATGATCCATAACTGTATGTTAGATTCAGGAGCCTCTTATAGCCTGATGCCTAAAGCAGTCATGGAGGCCCTTGGTCTGAGTGTTACAAATCCCTATCATGATTTGTTTGCATTTGACTCCAGAGCAGTAAAATGCCTAGGGTTAATTAAGGATCTTGTGGTAAGTCTGGCTCAGCTACCTATGAAGAGTGTGATTATGGATGTGGTGGTTGCTGATATCTCACCCAATTTTGGCATGTTACTTTCAAGGTCTTGGGAAAAGAAAATAGGAGGTACGTTGTAGATGGATTTAGCATATGCAACCATTCCAGTATTCGAGGGAGAACATAGAAGATTGTACAGGGAAGTGCAACTTGCTTTTATAGTAAGTGATGATAAAAACCCAACTAACCATCCTATTTATGTTGTAGATGAAGATTTGGGATCTTGCATGTTACATTTCAGTAATGAAGACACATGTATACTGCGTGTGGAGAAAGAAACACCAGTTAAACATAGTATTGAAGAGCGAGATGAATTATGGCAGATGTACTTTGATGGATCATCATCCAAGGAGGGAGCAGGAGCAAGTATTGTTTTAGTTTCTCCAGGAGGGGAGGTGATTTGTTTGAAGTACAAATTAGAATTTCTAACTACTAATAACACAACTGAATATGAAACATTGATACTTGGTCTAAGAGCTGCAAAGGATTTGGGAATTCAACAACTTATTGTTTTTGGCGACTCTGAATTAGTGGTCCAGCAGGTGAAGGACATTTATCAGGTAAAACAAGACTTGTTGAAAGTGTATAGGAATGAAGCATGGGATATGATTGATACTTTCTTTGTAGCATTCAATATTTCCTTTATTCCCAGGGATCAAAACCAAACAATAGATTCATTGGCTTTGGCAGCCACACATTTCAAAATTCCAAAATAGACCCAGTTAAAGTATCCTATTGAGGTTAAGTATAGGCCTGCAGTACCAGACAATATCAAATAATGGAGAGTTTTTTAGGATGATTTGGAAATTAAAAAGTTCTTAGAATTGACTGGGGAGTTTTCTAATTCAATGATTGACCAGGATCAGGATGATGAAGTTGATGATACTGCTGCATATTCAGAAAATACAATTGTTGAACATAAGATTATTGAGTTGAAGGGAAACTTCATTCCCAAGGGTTTGGTTCCCCTTGAGAGATTTTTTTCTAAGGATGATACTCTGTTAAACCTACCATGCAATCCTCAGAAGAGAACATTATAAGTTGTAACATTGGTATAGAAGATAAGCCTAAGATGGTGAAAGTTTCCAAATCCCTTCCAGTTGAAGAAAGGAACAGGTATGTAAAGTTGCTGAAGGAGTTTGTTGAAATTTTTGCTTGGTCTTATGAGGATTTGAAAACCTATGATACCATCATTATTCAACATAAGGTTCCTTTGAAGCCAAATGTGAAACCTTTTAGACAAAAATTGAGAAGAATTAACCCAGCTTTGCTTCCAGTCATAGAGAAAGAAGTCAAGAAGCTATTAGATGCAAAAATAATAGTTCCACTCAGATATTCATCATTGTTAGATTATGGTAACTTCGGGATGTCCTCCATGGTTCATATGCCTTACATGGAGGTACATTAGCTGAATAGGCATCAGGATGGAGTAGAGGCACTCTACTCAGTGGCATGAGTCTAGTGGGGGCTGCATGCGGAGCTTCAGGGGAGATTGACTTGTTAGCATTCAGTGACTGCATGCAAAAGTGACTTTTTGCATGCACCGGTAATTAGGGTTTTGGAAAACCTAATTCATCGGTGAAATTATTTATAGAGGAAGGGGGTACCTAGATTAAGTTACTCAGTTGCATTGTCGGAGAGAGATACTGCTAGAGTGAGGAGGGCGTAGTTTCACATGTGGGCGACTTTCTGAGATAGAGAGGAGTTGCCGAGGAGTTGCCGCAAGAGCTAGGAAGGTCTGATCTGAGCTAGATCAGTGACCTTCAGTTCCAAAGAGGCTAGACACCCATTACTGTGAGCTGATAGAGCTCAATAGTGTGATTACTATGGAGATTGGAGGAGGTCGAGTTTTCTTGGAGGAGGATGTTTTTCCTGAGAGGGGAGAATCTTGTTGTGAGCTGGATTGGCCGATTCAGAGTCTGTGACTTCCAGGATAGCCTTTCCTCAGCATTCGAGGAAGGTTAGGGACAATCGGAGCTCAGATTTGTTGAGATCTAGACCAATATGAGCATTTGACATCTATAAGGGAGGGTGCACTTGTGCATGCAGAGGAGTCCGATTTCATCAATGGGAATTCTTTTGAGTGAGCAGATTAGAGCAGAGAGATCTAGAGAGAGCAGATCAGTTAGAAGCACCGTCAGAGCTCTCAGATCCAGTTTGGCAGTTAGGGCTTACTTCTTCAGTGCATGCATCAGCTGGATGCATGCAAATTTGAGGTCTGTCTTGTTTCAGAGGGATTGAGTTACCCGCTGAGGTAATCCTGTATTGTATTGTCATTTATACATCTATATGCTCTAGGCTCGAGAGAGAAGATAACCCCCTAGTTAGTTGGTTTTTCCCGCAAGGGTTCGAGGGTACATCTATTGTTCATGTGGTTGATTGCATTTATATTTCAGTTGGTAAATGTAGATCTAGTTGTTTGAGTTTATGTTTGTATGGGTATTTACTTACATTGAGAGTCATACCACTTGAGATATTAGAGTGATCTAGAGGGAGTAGTGATCTCTGGATCTAATATTTACATGGTATCAGAGCCCTGCTGAGGGTCAGGGTGAGCATTCACACATAGATATGCAGTGTTGGTGACTAGATCTAGTAGATCTGTGGAGAAGGAGACTAGATCTACCAGATCTGAACATTCCCATTCAGATCTGAGGTTGTAGAGGCCAGATCTATCAGTTCAGTTGGTTTGTGGTCAGATCTGAGACAGATCTACCAGATCTGTGATCAGGAGAGACTCTTGTTCACTGTGGGTTACAGTTTCTTCAGTTGGGTGAGTATGGCTTCCAGTTTGAGGGTGGAGGACCGGTTGGATGGTTCCTCCAACTATAGTGCATGGAGGGCACTTATTACTCTCTTGTTGAAAGAGAGTGAGCTATGGGATGTTGTGAACAGTACAACAGCAAATCCTGTTATAGTTCCGTCTGATGCCATTGCCAAAGAAATGTATGAAAAGAAGAATGTGCGGGCTCAGAAGATCCTTCTTGATGCAATCAAGGATCACCTCATCCCACATGTCACTACCAAAGACAACGTGTTTGAGATGTGGGATGCATTGACTAGTCTGTACCAGAGCTCCAATGAAAATAGGAAGATGGTTCTCAGGGAGAAGCTGAGAGGCATCAAGATGGGGAAGGATGAGAGCATGGTTACCTATCTCACCAAGATAACTCAAGTGAGAGATGAGTTGGGAGCAGTCGGTGAGAAGGTAGAGGATAGTAAGCTGGTTCGAAGGGCCTTGAATGTCGTGACTGTGTCATGGGAAGTTTTTGTTCACTCTATCATAGGTCGTGAGAACCTTCCCAAGTGGGATCTCCTGTGGGATGATTTCACACAGGAGGATACCCGGAGAGGGTACATTCAGGGTTCATCTTCTGCCACTCCAGAGGAGGAGGATGTGGCTCTCGCAGCAAACGGTAAATAGAGAGGCAGACAGAAGAAGGATCTGAGCAAGATCAAATGATTCGCCTGCAATGAGTATGGACATTATGCGGGACAATGTCCGCATAAGAAGAAGGGGAAGTAAGCAAAGGACGAGCAGGTGGCAGTAGCAAAGGAGGTTGATGAGTTATCTTCTCAGTTTGAGAAGGAATTCTCTTTGGCCATAGTTCAGTCAGGACATGATAGCAGCCTACTAGAGGCTCAGGTTGATCAGAGGTGGAGAGTGGACAGCACTCTCAACAGTCATATGATAGGAGTGCGAGATGCATTCATGATCCTAGAGCATACTTCGGTACATTTGACTCAAGATGGTCAAGGGGTTGACCATTTGGTTACTAGTGTGGGAAGAGTGAGATTTCTGCTTGACCGTGGGGATCTCCTGGAGGTTTCAGGAGTGCTCTTTGTTCTAGGACTAAGAGGGAGTGTCCTCTCAGTGGCAGCTTTGGAGTGTCATGTAGTGTTTCACAGGGATAAGTTCTTCACCTATCCTAGATGAGTAGACCCAGTCTTATTTGGTCACAGGATCGATGGTGATTACTTGGCTCATGGACAACCTACTTCGGGCACATCTGGATGGTTGAGTGCAACCTCTTCAGATGTAGAGGAGGATGATGAGCAGGATGCTCATAGCAGAGATGAGGCCAGGATGAGTGAGCCTGTTCAGCAGATGGGTGGGCGAGATGCTCACCATGATGAGGATCAGGGCAGTGATTCTGGAGTTCCAATGGATGAGCGAGACAATCATGATAGTGATGAGTCTAAGGAGATTGAGCCCTTGGGATCATATCATATGGATGAGCATGCTGCTCATGCAGGAACCAGTCAGAGAGTGAGCCGGTATGACATGGTTGAGATGGACTTGGCTCAGGAGAGAGCTAAGTCAGTTCAGAGACAGAGGGAGTTGACTTATAGAGCTGAGTCAACTCAAGGCCATAGGCAAATGATCTACAGAGTAGTAGATCCACTTGACAGAGGTATTCAGGGTTGGTTACATCAGCAAATACTCAGAGGGAGTCTGAGTCAGAGTGCAGTGGTAGAGTTAGCAGTGGTTGATAAGGGGGATTCTTCCGAAGCCACACATATGGATATTGATCAGATTTCTTCAGGTCAGAGAGTAGTGACAGGCAGATCAATTAGATCAGTGTTAGTAGCAGTGGACTTGATTGATCCAGGCATCAATGTCAGGACTTCCCTCATTAAGAGGGAGTGCTAGATTATGGTAACTTCAAGATGTCCTCCATGGTTCAGATGCCTTACATGGAGGTACATTAGCTGCATAGGCATCAAGATGGAGTAGAGGCACTCTACTCAGTGGCATGAGTCCAGTGGAGGCTGCATGCAGAGTGTCAGGGGAGATTGACTTTTCCATGAATGAGTTTTGCATGACCTGTCAGCATTCATTGACTGCATGCAAAAGTGACCTTTTACATGCATGCATGCAAAAGTGACTTTTTGCATGCACCGGGAATTAGGGTTTTGGAAAACCTAATTCATCGGTGAGATTATTTATAGAGGCATGGGGTCCCCAGATGAGGTTACTCATTTGCATTGTCGGAGAGAGATACTGCTAGAGTGAGGAGGGCATAGCTGCACATGTGGGGCGACTTTCTGAGATAGAGACGAGTTGCTGCAGGAGCTAGGAAGGTCAGATCTGAGCTATATCAGTGACCTTCAGTTCCATAGAGGCTAGACACCCATTACTGTGAGCTGAGAGAGCTCAACAGTGTGATTACTATAGATATTGGAGGAGGTCGAGTTCCCTTGGAGGAGGATGTTTTTCCTGAGGGGGGAGAAGATCGTTGTGAGCTGGATTGACCGATTCAGAGTCTGTGACTTCCAGGATAACCTTGCCTCAGCATTCAAGGAAGATTAGGGATGGTCGGAGCTCAGATCTATTGAGATATGGACCAGTACGAGCATTTGACATCCATAGGGGAGGGCACACTTGTACATGCAAAGGAGGTCAATTTCAATAGTGGGCAGCCTTCAGAGTGAGAAGATTAGAGCAGAGAGATCTAGAGAGGGCATATCAGTCAGAAGCACTGTTAGAGCACTCAGATCCAATTTGGCAGTTAGGGCTTACTTCTTCAGTGCATGCATCAGTTGGATGCATGCAAATTTGAGGTATGTCCTTTTTCAGAGGGATTGAGTTACCGGCTGAGGTAATCATGTATTGTATTGTCATTTATACATCTATATGCTCTGGGCTCGAGAGAGAAGATAGCCCCCTAGTTAGCTGGTTTTTCCCACAAGGGTTCCAGGGTACATCTGTTGTTCATGTGGTTGATTGCATTTATATTTCAGTTGGTAAATGCAAATCTAGTTGTTTGAGTTTATGTTTGTATAGTATTTACTTACATTGAGACTCATATCGCTTGAGATATCAGAGCGATCCAGAGGGAGTAGTGATCTCTGGATTTCATATTTACAATCATGGGTGGCAAATTTGGTTCCAATGCGTAAAAAGAATGGAGAGATCAGATTATGTGTGGATTTTTGCAATCTGAATAGAGCTTCACTGAAGGATAACTATCCATTGCCCAAGATTGAGAAAATTTTGCAGAAGGTGGTAGGTTCCCAGAGAATTTTGATGGTTGATGGATTCTCGGGTTACAATCAAATTGTTGTGCATCCGGATGACAGGGTGAAAACAGCCTTCACTACCCCTTGGGGTACATTTATGTATGAAAAGATGTTGTTTGGTATGATGAATGTTGGTGCAACTTTTCAAAGAGTTATGGATATAGCTTTCATTGGAGAAAATGGAAAATTCGTAGTAATTTATCTGGATGATATTACTGTGTTTTCTAAATCTGATGAAGAGCATTTGAAACATCTCATACAAACTTTTTTGAAATGTAGGAAGTTTGGATTGTCCTTAAATCCTAAGAAGCCACATTTTGCTGTTCAGGAAGGTAAGATTTTGGGACATCTAGTTTCAGCATATGGGATTAGAATAGATCCTGAAAGAATTAAGGCTATTCTGAAGATCAGTATTCCTAGAAGTAAGAAGGATGCTCAATCGTTTATTGGAAAAATAAATTTTTTGAGATGGTTTATCCCAAACTTTGCTGAAACAATCAAACATATAACATCTATGTTGAGGAAGGATCGGGAGGTGAAGTGGACAGCAGAATCTAGAGCTTTATTTGATAAGATCAAACGGGCTCTGACAGAAGCCCCAGTGCTGGTAAGCCCTGATTTTTCAAAAGAATTATTTACTTTCTCTTTTGCATCTCAAGACACTATAGCTATTGTTCTATGATAGAAGAATGTGGATGGATTAGAGCATCCTGTTGCCTTCTTTATAAAAAATCTCATAGATTCAGAATTGAAATAAAGTACACTAGAAAAACAAGCATTATCGACCAGTGCATATGCTGAGCATTAAAACATTCTACTACCTATTACCCCCAGGGGAATGGATTGGCAGAATCGACCAACAAGAACATCATCCAGAGTATCAAGAAGTTGTTAATTCAGAACAAGAGATATTGGGATTCAATGTTGAAGTATGCTTTGTGGGCAGATCAGATAACTACGAAGAAGGAAATAGGTTTGTCTCCCTTTCAATTGGTATATGGTACTGACACTGTTTTTTCCCATTCAATTAGGAATTCCAGTAATGATATTTTTTCAAGATAATCAGGAGGAACCAAATGGTATTCAGAGAAGAATCTTCTCATTGATTGAACTTCAGCAGGAACGGCAAAGCTTTAGCATAAAGAGCTCGGACTTATAGGAACAAGATCAAAGAGAAATTTGATAGGAAGGTTAAAGAAGATACTTTTTCTCTTGGAGACATGGTGCTTAAGTGGGATGCTAGGAAAGATCAAAGAGGTCATTATGGTAAGTTTGATAATTTATCGCTGGGCCCTTTTATAATTTCTAAAATTTTGGAGAATAATACTTTTATACTGCAGAGTTTGGAAGGTGAAGAATTGTCCAATCCAGTGAATGGATGATTACTTAAGCATTTTTACAGTCACTAAACGTAGGAAGCTGTCACTCATTGTACATATCAGTGTGAGATAAGTTGAATAAAGACTCCAATTGCCCAATGGAAATTTGCATAATAACATGGAAGTTTCAATTTTGATTGCAGAAGGCACTAGTCTACAGGATCTTGAAACCTCACAAGGAGGCTTTCATCCACCAACTGGAGCCAGATGTTAGGACTGGAATTGTACCTAGTCCCTATTTGATTTTTTCTCAATTTTTCATTCCTTTTTAATTCTATTTTGTTTTATTTTAAATTAAATAGTTTTGATTTTCTTTTCATTTTCTATGTTATGAATTTACTTCTATTTTCTTTTATTTTAAATTAAATAGTTTTGATTTTCTTTTCATTTTCTATGTTATGAAGGTTATTTTATTTTTATTTTATTTTACCTCTATACATAGTGGCTTATTAAAATATTTCATTTCATTTTACAGTCTTCAAAATACTTATTTAAAGTTTTCCCTAACTCCTATGATTAAAGTTTAACCTTTATGTTGAGATTGTTTGCAAAATTTGCATATGGAGACATTCCTGCAATGTGGTAATTAGACTGCATACACTAAGGCACTGCTGGAATCCGAAATAATGGAAGATCGTGAATGATTCATGGTAAATGTTGGCACATTAAATCTTATGATGTTTGGACGCCTCCAGGAAACTGTTCCATATATCATAACATCTGTCAAAGCCCATGATGATTTTTCATAGAAAGAGATGAGAACAGGGAAAACCACGAATTCGTAATTTTGAAGCCACGTATCTTCAGACTTGTTAACATTTTAGTTTCATTTTCGTTCCAAGAAGCCAGTCAGTGAATAGTTGCAGAAGTTATGGGTAAGAGTGGTAAGCTGAGTTAGTTTCAGCCAACAGATACTACCTGGGTAGCGAATTTTTCTAAGTGTACAGCAGTGTTCAAGGCAGTTGGATGGTTTGATTTTTTTGAAAGAATTACAGGTTTCAATGTCAACGTTACCCACGCCTTCGCTCAGAATATTATCAATAGCACTGTAAGATTTAATACTTCGAAGTTTGAACTGACAAAAGATCTAATTGCTGAAGCTATCGGTGTGCCCTTGGATGGATAATCATGGTTTAAGAAAACCCCTTTTGAATTTGACCCTGGCACGTTTCTGCTAGCAGGATGTGAATCCCTTGACTGGAGCAAAGGGGTGCATTTAAAGAACTTCAAACCGGAGTGGAAGGAAGTTATTGGAATTGTGCAGAGCTATATTGCATGTGAAGGCAGGTTTGCATCAGTATTCAAGTACCATATTAGGTTTTTGCTGCACTTAAATCAATAGTCTAAGATGAATTTACCGTTCTTCCTACTCAAAAGCCTTCAGAAGATGTCGAACAGGGTCAAGAGTCATGCTGATCACACGATCCAGTCACTGTTTCATCATGGCTTGATCAAGTTGATTGTTTTGTTAGTCTTGCAGAAGCAAAATCAAAGTTGGGACCATTTTTTGTTTTGTTCAAGGTTTGTAATCGAGCAAGACGAGCATGAAAAGAAACATATGCCCAACAAACAGTCTAGTTTTGTGAAGAAATTCAAAAGGGATGCAGCTGAAAACATAATACAAGATGATTTGCAGAATGATAATGTACAGGGGGAGTTTATAAACCCTGATGATGTAGAGCAAGAAAACATGATTGAAGATGAGCATGAATGCATTCCTGAAGATTATACAATGAAAAATGTAGCTGGTTCAAATCAGGAAGAAGTTGTAAATTCAGTTGAGGTAGAGAAAAGTTATGTCTACAAAGGGGAGAACTTAGCCCTAATTTCTCTTACTACCAATACCAAGGAGAATATTTTTCAAGTTCCAGACTTTAAAGCTGATGTAAAATCTTAGATACATCTTGAAGGACCTAGATGGAGACCTAAGACCAGAGCCACCAATAAAATTAGACTGAACATGAGGAGGATTTTGAATCCTAAGCTAGAAAAGTAGAAGGTGACTATCATTCAGGATTCTTCAAGTGAAGAAGATGGAAATAGAAAAGAAGAGTTGAAGCTACCACAGGTTCAAACAAGTATAGAGGAAGATCAAGTAATGATACCAGAATCATCTAAAGTATGTGAAGAAGTTGCAGAACAGGAAATTATTCCTAGTGTTGAACAGGGAATGACTTCAATGACTTCATTTTCAGATGCAACAATGAGGAATAGGCAGGAAGAAGAATTGATTTTCAAGAAGCTGAATATCCCATTGCGATTAGACCAAGATTCAACATTGCATGGAGATGTTCAGATGGACTCAGAGATAGAAAATTTGAAGAAATCATTACAACTTAAATTTCTGACTTAATCAAATGAGAGACTTATGACAACAAATAAAAGGCTAAGGGAAGACCTAGAATATGTCAATGCTCATTATCAAGAGTTGATTGTAGTATCAAAGGAATCCTTAAGAAGAAAAGGATAAACAGAGATTCAGGCTGAGAAATTAACCAAGCAGATCTAGGATTTAAGCAAACAGAATAAGGTGCTTTTAAACAAGGTTCAAATCATGGAGGCAGAGCAAGATCAACATGATAAAAAATATCATGCATTGGATGGAATAGCAATGTTAGCAGAAGCTGCTAAGAAGTTATAAATGCCACCTAGTGCACAACTGTCCAAGTATTTTGTTTTAGTTATCTTATGCATAGTTGTTAATAGTAATTTTGGTAATCTTAAGACATTTGAAAGCTATTGTATAACTACTTTATGTAACTGTTTCGAAGCTTGACCTAAAAGTAGTTATGGAACTACTCCATTTTGGTAATGATAAAAAGAAGAAAAAATACACTAAGGGGATTGGTATTTTGTTCGAGGAGAGATATAGGGCTGATGCACTGTTGTATACTCAAATTGATGCTATATACTCTCATGTAAGTTCTATTTTGAAGACTGAATTTTGATTTGAATACATATATAAGCCACTTATTGACTCTTGTTGGTTGTGTTTATGGTCTGTTAGAATACCCTATTTATAATTTCATTTCTTGATTAAGGTATTATTCATGTGAATGCTTATAATTTTGTGGACTGAACCAGTTCCTTGTTTTATTATGCTTATGGTTTATGTATGTTTTTTATATCCTTATGTTTCAGTTCTTTAAGATTGCTTTATGATTCAGTGTTTGCATTTGTTTGATTGTTAAATTATTCTCTTCTTATGAATGAAACCTTCATACCAAAATCACAAACAAAAAACCCATTCATTTTCCTTCAGTTTTTATTGAGATTGTCCTAGCTTGTACCTTCGTAGTCTAGGTACAATTTCTAGCACAAACAACAGAGAAACCCTAATTTTTCAACTTTGAGATCTTGACAAACTGATTGGAGGAAAATATATTCCTCCCCAAGGAGAGATAATCCATTTCCCAAATATGTGAACAGGACTGCAAAATATTTGATTCCCTAGTTTCTTCAATTTCTATTGCATATTTGTCCGGACTTAATTCTAACGTATCTCAAAAATTTATGAAACTTCGTTCTGTGATAGTATGATATGTCCTCTATCCAACCACATAGGTTATAGTAGGATTGGATTCACCAAGTGGAACTTATGCTAATTTTCCCAAGATGACATGTTTATGGACTATTTCAGTATAGTGAACTTGTATGGACTTCCACGTGTCACTGTTTCATATTCGGGTTCTGAAACTCGCGCCAGCGAAACTAAAGTATGTGAAATTTCTGGAACATATTACTAAATTCGATTTGGATCTTCCTAGCCCGAGATATAGCATTTATCCCTAGGTCAACTATTTAAAAATGAATTCTAGAGGAGGATGGAACCCTGATTTGCATGGATCATATATCCTAAAGTACAACGAATATGAGGCTTAAACTCGAAAAAAAGGTACATGAACATTTCATATTTGGAATGTACGATTTTCAAATCCTGAACCTTTTCCAGAAGTAATTTATAGCTAAAATTCCAAGATGACTAGTTTCTGTAAATGGAACCCTAGGTAGTAGCTGCACAATGTTCTCTTTTAGGCCTGCTCTGATACCATGTTAATTTTTTACTTTGTTTAGCATAATAACACTAAACAATAAGATCACTGAAATAAATACAATCAAAACAACACAACAAACACGTAATTTTTCTCGGTGAAACCACAAGGGAGAAAACCCCAACAAAACTTCCTCAATATAGAATTCACCAATACAAGATAAAGCCCCAAGACAAAATCAACTACTTCTTCTCTCCAAAGAGCTTCTCTCTCTCTCTTATACAAAATTTCTCAAGTGAGTGATTGATACAAATGACAAACTTGACCTCTCTATTTATATTGTTCAGTTGGGTGACTTTTTACCCCAACTTGGCAGACCTCTCCTAGTTTACTAGGACGACCTATCAATTACATAATAAAATATATTTTTATGGATTCTTCTAGGCCGACACAAATTCTAGGGTTTACACTGACTCTTTCATTGACTCTTACTTGATGAACTACATCAATGACATCTCTCGAAGGAGAAATAATAATAATACAATAGACAAATACAATTAGAATATCTTCAGTTGTTACATTTATTTAACATTAACTCCATCCCCTCTCCTATAGTCCATCTCATAATCCACCGCACCACAAAGATACCTGATCATGTGTTTTGTAGCTACCTAGTGCACTATCCTTGGCTCAACCATGTATTGACTAAGAGTGTTCACTGCAAAACACAAATATGGCCTAGTGTTGACCAAAAACATTAACGAACCGATGAGATGACAATACAAGGTAGGATCCACCAACTTAGTCTTAGAGACATTAAGCTTCTTCTAGTTGGTAATCATAGGTGTGGCCATCAACCTACAATCCTCCATCTAAAATATCCTTAAGATGTCTACTGTATATTTTCCTTGCCCCACGGAAATGTGACCAGGCTCCTGCCAAACCTCCAATCCCAGAAAATAATGCATCAACCCAATATCTTTCATCTCATATTCCGAAGAAAGATCTCTCTTTGCGCTCTAAAATGAGTCTCTCTTAATCTATAATGAATAAATCATCAACATAGAGAAGAAGAATAAGAGTATCTTCACCAACCACAATGAATTATAGGTTAGGATCTGCCTCACTCTTTTGAATTCCCATCTGCAACAAGTAAGAGGCATTCTTGGATTACCATGCTCTAGCATCTTGCTTCAATCCATAAATTGCTTTCTTCAACCTGCAAACATGAGAATCTCTCCCATGTATTTCAAATCCTCGTGGATGCTCAACATACACCTCCTCCTGTATCGGTCCATTAAGAAATGTAGTCTTCACATCCATCTAGTGGATCTTCCAACCCATCTCCGCTGCAATGGATATCACTTCTCTTATCAAGGATTATTGAGAAACCGGTGAAAAGGTATCATCATAGCCAACTCCCTCTATCTGTGAGAACCCCTTGCACCACAAATCAAGCTTCGTACTTCTTGATGCTTCCATCTGCAACATGGATGATCTTGTGGAGACACTTAGAAGTCGCCACATACTCCCCTTCAACTCTCAGAAGCACCTCCCACACATCAATCTTCATGATGGAGTGGTACTCTTCCATCATGGCATGCTTCCATACTTGATGCTCTGCTTCCTCCTCAAAAGTAGAAAGCTTAGAATCATGAAGACTGCTCACCATATCCATGTAATTGTAAAATATCTTAGGAAATCTACTCTCCCAAAACTATCTCTTGGGATTCCCTCAAGGTGTCTTGAATCCATTTTGGCTTTCGCTTCATTGAATTAGCCTCACATGGGGGGGACTTCTCCTACTCATCCTCATCTATAGGTTGTCCTCTTGAAGAAGTAGCACCTTCAGTTGGTGACCCAGTAATCATTGAACTTGAACCTCATGAATTTGAAATTGGGGAACCACTAACCTGTGACCCTAAACCTATACCTAGGGAACCTATGACCTATATCCTTTATCTTGAAGCACCTAAAACATATGGACCTATCACCTCTGATACTTGTGACCCTATACTCTGCGAAGTTGGAATCTGTGAAGTGCTCACCTAAGTTGAGGGAGGATGTTGCTCTCCATGCTCTGACTCACGAGACCTCCTGAAGGACATATCCTCAAATATCACCTCCCTCTGTACAAAATCTCTCCTCTAAGGAATGTATATGCTAAAGTCCTTCGAATTCTCATCATAACCAACAAAATTCCCTTTTCTGTTGTGGGATCCAACTTTGTCCTCTTCTTTGAAGGGACATGTGAGTAAGTCAGGAATCCAAACATCCTAAAATTACCAACCTCAAGCTTGTTCCTTGTAAAATCCTCCTCGAGAGTATATACACCCCAAATCCCTATGGGGAATCCTATTCTGAATGTATACAACTATACCGCAAGCCTCATCCCAAAGAGAGAAAGATAAACTCTAATCATGAAGCACCACTCTCACTGCTCCAACAATGGCCTGGTTATTTATTTCTTCAACCCCATTCTGCTTTGGGGTGTATGGAAATTTCAACTATATCTTGATCCCCTCCTATGCACAAAACTCATTAAATTCCTTGGAGGTATACTCACTCCTATTATCCGATTGCAACACCCATATATTCCTTCGTATTTGGTTCTCCACAAGATCTTTGAACTCTTCGAACCTCTACAAGACTTGTTTCGACTCCTTTATCTTCATAAAGTAAATCCAAGTCTTCTTGGATAAGTCATCAATGAATTTCACATAACAATCATAACCAGTCAATGATACAACAGACATTGGAGCACATAAATCAGAATGAACCAGATCAAAAATCCCTACTGATCTACTGTAACTGCTAAGAAATATAGTCTTGGTGTACTTTCCTAGAGAACACTCCCTGCACACATTACTATTCCCAGTGTTGAACTCAGGAAAGCTGTCACCATATCTCTCAACATCCTTAGATCTAGATGATGTAATTGGGTCATCCTCCTATGCCATAACTCGCATATATCACAACTATTGTTGTTTCTATGTGACAAGGCATTAAGGGGATGAAACAAGAACTTGTACAGTTTCCCACATCGATTACCAATCACAATAGATGTAGAATATCTATATACCTTAGGATGAATGTGCACATACCCATGTCGGAAATTCACTCCAAATACCCTATCCTCTATAGTTGAAACTGATATCAAGTTCTTCTTTGCCCCAGGGACATACAAGAAATCCCTCACTATCATTGACTCCCCATACACCCTCTGAAAGGTAATATACCCACGTCCAATTGTCTTGATAGTAGTGTGATATCCAAGCACCACCTTAAGATCCAATGTAATCTCAATGAGCTCGGTGAAAACATCATGTACACCTGTCATATGGCTGGAAGCCCCGCTATCAATGTACTAAGTGCTAGTGGTATATGCACTCAACGAATGGCATACAAACAAGGAATGCTCTCTCTCATACTCTCCATTTGTGTTGGTAATGGATGCACACAATTAATGACTATTAAACAGGGAAAAATCCCTTTCAAACTTTCCTACATACTCATCAACCTCCACCAAAGTTGTTTTCTACTGCTTATTCTTATTCTTATTCAGACGTTGTCCAACATAGTACAGAAACTTCTAACAAGAAAATCACTTGACTTTGATCATATATTTCTTATGATCACCCTACTACTTAGCCCCATCCTTGGAACCCTTCTTGTACTTCTTCTTCTTCCCTTTAGCTATCAAATCCATATTCTCCTCGTATTCCTTACTGTTGGATGAAATCCCATGCACATATCCTCTCTGAGTCTCCTCCTCAATGAAGCCATCCCAAAGATGATCCCGGGAAGGCATATTTTCTCTTTCTACAACAGCCTCCACAAAAACATCCCATGGCTTGGTCACACCATTCAAGGATCTCCACACTAGCTTGCTACTGGCAACAACCTCACCAACTGCACCTAGTTCATCCCTCACCTAAATTATCCTAGTAAGGTAAGATGCAACATTTTAAGATTTGGTCAATTTAATGCTTTTAAGATTCTCCCTCAAAACCATCTTCTTATTCTCATTGGAACTCCGGTACAGTCTGTCTAAGGAATCTCGAATCAGATACACATAATCCTTACCATTCGCATGAGATATCACATGATCCTTAATTGCATCAAGAATCATTCTATTGCCCTTGATGTTCTTCTTATCAAAGGTTTCCTTCATTACTGCATCTGTAGGAACCATCAGTGCACTAGATTTGTAAGAAAAAGAGAGAGGCACCTAACCTCCTCTCGACCAAAATTAGAGATCCTAATCTTCCCATCTCTCACTTGAAAATTAGAGGGATGGATGACCACGTCATTGATATATCTCAGAGAGTAAGCTAGATGTTTCTCTCCTGCAACACCAACTGGGACATTATGGAAATGGGGAAAATCCTCCCCTCTCCTAGATAGAACAATGATGAAATAGATGTCCTCTTTAGTGGGTTGGAACCACTAATCGAGACCAACATGAAATGCCTGCCTCTGATGATCCCAATGTTGGATGAACTGACACAAAAATGAAGAGTTTCCCTTGAGGGATGTAGCCTCCTAGTATAACTTCAGGAGGCCAATAGCCCTAAAGAGTTCTCTATTCTGACTAGTAATGGGGCAAGGATACAAATCTCTCTCCCTCTCCCTAGCCTCCCATTCTCTAACCATGTTGAAATGTTCCAGTTGTGCATGCTCCTACTGGGCAGGTTGTCTCCACTCACGTATCTATTTCACATATAACACTGATCAGTCTCATAAGTAGATATATAAAAACATGTAATATTTCATTCAATTAAAATCCTATTTAATAACATCAATAATACATTTTTCACTCAAAACAATATTTTTTTAGAAGCAGTGCACCTCAATAACATAGGTGCACCATTTTCGGTGCTTTTATACACAAACTGCACTGTTAACAATGTGTTTATATATAAACTGAACCATTTTACGATGCAATAAAATATGTACTGCACGTCGCTATTCTAACTCTATATATTTACAATTAATTTAAACGGCGCACCAATGACTATATGCACCGGGAAATTTTCTAAAATTCGGTTGATGGTGCGCCTAAATCAAGTGAGAGAACCGAGAGTTGGTGCACTCACATGCACTAGGAGCGCCATTAAATTATATTCTCGTGCACTCTATTAACGGTTCTCCTTGGGCACGTCAATGAACCGGAAATGGAGTGCTTAATTGATCTGAATGCACCATTGTTTATTAAATTAATGTTTTTATGGGCATCAATTCACGGTGCTCCTTGGGCACATCAGAGCACCATGTACCGGTGCACTAATGTGCCAATGAAGCACCATTAAATTATGATTTTTTGGAGTTCAAAACTAGTGTGCCTACTGCATGTCAGAGCACCGAAAACCAGTCCACTGATGTGCACTAATAGCACCATATAATTTAATGTTTTCATCTACATGTTTTTGTTAACCAGTGCATTCAATACACATAAGTGCACCACAAGACCAGTGCTCTTCAGTTTCAAATGCACCGAAAATAAGTTCAATGTTTTAAAATATATTTTCATGATGTAGCAGTTTGTTCAATCCATTCGGCTCACAATGCTAATGGTGTGCCCTGTAAAATTTTACAGGGTGAACCATCAGGCGATGCGAGCAGAAAGGCTCGAACGCACCGTGAATTTTTTTTTTTTAATAGGACAATTTGAAGATCAATTTTAAAAAATAATCCACTAAAAATATAAATTATGAAGTAAGAATCAATTTACCTATTGAACGACTCGTCGGGGAGGCATATTGGCGATGTATGGAAATTTTGAATTTTTTTCCCATCGTTTGAAAAAATTCAAACTAGAGTCAGTAGCCAATAGGAGGGAGGAATTTGTCCACGTGCACCACGGATGTGAAGGCGTCTAGGTGGGGGTGAGGTTTAGCACCAGTGCAGGTGAGCTCAATCGCACTAAAGAGGGTAAAAATGAGTTTGACGACGTGGTAAGTTTTTTTATTAAACCCTATTTCGGTGTGCCTGGCAATCAAGCACATCGGTGCGAGCATGTTTTAAAAGTAAAATAATAAGAAAATAATTTTTTTTTAATAAAATAATCTCTAGTGGGTTTTTTGTTGTTCACGCACCCAACATTTTGTATCATCTAACGCACCGGTATGAGTTTTTAAAAAAATGCATAGGAATAAAATTATATATTTTTACTTTTAATAAAAAAAATAAGCGGCGCGTTAGAGTCTTTGACACGAACTAGGAGTTTATACACTAACGCACAGTTATGAGGCTTTCAGTAAAATTTTGTGAGATTTTTTGAATAAAATAGTTGTATTATTTTTAATAATATATATATATATATATCAGTGCACTCATTATGATTAGATGCACCAGGGCATTTAATGTTAACAAACACACCGAGATGAGGTCTTTACCTATAAAAGTTAACGTGTTTTTTAATAAAAGATTATATGGTGCATTTATTTCTACTACACACACCGTGGAGTTTAGTATTCCGTAATGCATCGCATATAGGCTTCTAAACAAAATACCAGGAATATTTTAATAAAATAATAATTGTTTTTACTAAAATATAATACAGGGCGTTTATGTTTAAGGGAACGTGTTGGGGCGTTTATGTTTATGTAATGCATTGGTTTAGATTTTTTTATATTTTTTGCGTTTGATGATTTTTTTGGACATGGTGCAACATGGTATATGGAAACCTGGTGCTTTTGTATATGTAATGAACCAATGCATTCTAATTAAAATAAGCGTACCCAAAAAAAAAATCTCTGCTAAAACCTACGGATGCTTGCCCCTGCTAGTGACCCCCGCTATAAATAGATATTTGCACTCTTTTGAGTGGAGCATCTGCTAAAGGGCCTTTTCCTTGTAGTGATTCCCCCCTTAATCTATAGGGGTTTATAGGATTCCAAGTAGAGAGCTAAATTCCGGAGTTGTAAATGGATGAAGGTGCTCTTTGAATCACAAGCTAGCAAAAGTTGACATCTTCTACTAAATGGGTGGCTTAAGGATGACCACAAACTATGGAAATTGGTGGTAACTTTGGTTTTGGATCAGGGGTTCCCTCTAGAACTTGGTTCTAACTCTAGTTCTTGCTCAGTGGTTTTCTCTAAAAAATGGTTCTAGGGCTTAGTGTTTTTCTCTAAAAATTGGTTCTAGGGCTCAACAATTCCTTCTGGAAAGTGGTGGTTTAAGGACCACCACAAACTGATGTCTAGGAGAACCAATAGGAGGCTAATGTATTTTACTAAATGGGTGGTTTTAGGAAAACCAACAACCAAATCATGCTTAGTGGAACATGGCTCTGACTCTTGATCTAGTACATGCTCTCTTGTTTTTGCTAGCTTGTTTTGGATCACTTGTTCCTAAATATCAATCAATCCCCTTTGTCAAGAACAAGGTGAGGATAAGAATATATCTCAACTGAATGATGTGCCATTACTCGAGAAAGAATATAGATATAATCTATGAGCTCCCTCAGCTCTGATACCATGTGAGAATTATATGGTTTTGATACCATGTAATAATTCAACAAGACAAGAATCTTGAAACAGAGAAGTCCTCACTAAAAGAATGCTCAGAGATTTGGATAATTGAGAAGAAAAACTAAGCAGAAATATGTGAGACTGGACACAATTAATGTAAATTCCATGATGATCATATTCATTAATTAGAATACAATAAATAATACATATCAGGAGAGAAAATAGAATACCTTGAAGGAAAGTTGAAAATCTCACAAAAGGTAGGCTTACTAAATGCTAAAAACAAACGTAGGTGGTAAAAACACTTTCCAAATCAGTCTAAAGGCTCATGAATTGGAAAAATCAGTATTGGAAGCTCATGAGTGAATAAAAAGGAAAGTGGTCATGGGTTTTGGAGAGAATAAAGAGATGGAGGGAAAGTTGGACAAATAAGATAGTTGGCAAGTCAACTAGCTTTATCCTTATCTACTAGAAAGCAGAAAAAGCAGGATAAAATTGTCTAAAGCAGGAAAGTGCACTACTATTCCAAGAATGGCATAGAATCAGACAGAATCAGTCAAGATCTTATCCATTTATCCAAGTTCACCCCTATGAATCATGATGGCATGCGGTGGCATAAGAATCCAAAATTTGGCCAACTACCTTGTCTAAACCTAGGAAACTAATAAAAATTGATTAATGTATTTTATCCTAATTCTAAAGTGGGTTTTTAATGTTCCAACAAGTAGAGATATCAAGGGATTTTTTATAGCTATGTTGAACATATGGAATACTCTCGTCACATGTACGGGGATGTTTAGAATTGTGCATTCTCAAAATATGCACAATCATTCAGTTGACTACATCTGTTTATCCATCGGTCTAGGGGTGGAAGGAAGTTGATTTGGTGAGCTTGGTATCCATCAATGACCATATTTTGTACCAGAAGGTGCTTACGAACATGACATCCCAGTCTGAAATGATATTATGTGGCATCCTGACCAAAACACACTCACAGAAGAGCTTAGCAATGGCTTTGGTAGAGATGGTCTTCTTACAAGCTGTCAGAATGGCCATATTAGAGAAGCGATCCACAACCATAAACACAGAGTCATTCCCATGCTTGGTTGAAGGTATTCCTGACACGTAATCCATGGATATGGATTCCCATGACCCATTGGGAGAAGGGAGAGGGGTGTACAAACCCTACTTCTTAATGGAAGGTTTCGTGATGGCACGGGCAGTGCATTATCTGATATATTTTCCAACATCTTGTTGGAGCTTGGGACAATAAAAATACCTCTACAATACCACCACTGTATTTTTGGTGACAAAGTGTCATACCACCCAACTGTAATGCGCTTTCCAAATCAGCTTCGCATGCTTGCTTGAAGGAACATGGATATGGACCAAGTGGCATAGAAATCCTTCCTCGAGATGAAATTTTTCCACTAGTGCGTCGGAACATAGAACTTGATAAGTGAGAGCAATTTCAGTATCACTGTCATATAGTTGAGGCCACATGAAGGTCTTGTGGCCACAAGATTTAATCCCTATGGTCAATGTTGCTACCAGAGGTCAACTAATACAATCAACGAATCGATTGGTACTTCATTTCTTATATTTAATGTTCAGGTGGAATTGTTGCAAGAATGTGGACCACTTTTGGTGGCGTTCCTTCTATAAATTTCCTTTTGTTTGCATGAACTCTAGGGGCTTGTGATCAGTGTGGAAAACCATCTCTTTTCCTAGGATGTAATGCTTCCATTGGAAATAGGCTTGGAAAATGGAATACATTTCCTTGTTACGCCACTAAATGGCCATGTTGATTGAGGACTACTCCAACAACATATTCTAAAGCATATGTCTCAATTTTAAAGGGATGTTGCAAATCTAGTAAGGTAAGGAAGGGAGTTGAACATAAGCATTGCTTCAGTTCCTCAAATGCTTGTTGTTGTGGCTTGGACCAAAAAAATCACCTAGCTAAGGGCCCAAGCAATATTAGAGAAGCCCAACACAAACCTACGATAGAACTTGGTTAGGTATAAGAAGATACGAATATCTATGAGAGTTATTAGGGTCATCCAGTCGCGAATGGCTTGGATCTTGGTCGGATCCACATGCACACGATGTTCGTCCACGATGTATCCCAGATATTGAATCCTCTCCATGCCAAATGAGCACTTCTCTAGATTGGTGTATAACTTGTGTTGTCACAGGGTGCTAAGGACCCAATGGATATGCTGCAAATGTTCTACCCACATTTTGTTGTATATGAGGATATCATCTAGATATAATACCACAAAATAATTGGTGAATGGCCAAAGAATATTGTCTATCATCCTCATGAAAGTTGTTGGAGCATTAGTCAAGCCAAAAGGCATGACCAACCACTCGAAAAGGCCTTCCCAAGATTTGAATGCAATCTTTTAGACATCGGTCTACTCAATTTGCACATGATGATAGCCAAACTTCATATCAATCTTCCTAAAATATTTGGCACCCTTGATCTGGTCCGGTCATCGATTTGGGGAATGGCATACTAAATACGGACTATGATTTTTTTTAGAGCTCTATAATCAATACAAAGTTGCAATGTCCCATATTTCTTCTGTACCAACACAATTGGACTCCCACAAGGTGAGGAGTTGGGTCGAATATTCCCTTTCTGGATTAATTCTTGAATCTGATGTTTTATTTTTTCATTTTCCATGAGCGAACACCTATATACAGGCCTGTTAGGTACAAAGGTGCCACGGGTATAAAATCAATGGAATGATTTACTTGGAAATGTACTGGCACCCCGACAAGTGTGGCGAATATGTTTGTATATGCTTCCATGATCTTGTCCAGTACCTGTTTCTACTATGTAGAGGGATCCCATGTAGAGGCAGTGGAATTTGTTGTGATATTTCGCTCACCCTTACAACGAATCATGAAAAGGACAAATTTCATAGTCTAGGATATTGCCTTCCTTCCATGCTTAGCTATAATGAGAGACATTTCGGAATATATTCACTTGTATATTTTATATTGTATTTGTATTTTATTATTGTACCTCCGACGGAGATGTTTATTCCTCCGGTCGGAGAAGTCATTATTGTATTTGGGTCATGTAAAGTCATTGAGGTCAATCCTCCCATGTAAGTCGGGGCATTAGTTCCCCTAGAGTCATTTGTATTGGGGTGTTTAAGTCCCCTAAAGGTGTCATCATCCCAGTCAACTTTAGTTGAGGCCGACTTGTCAAGTGATAAAGGTAAAGTGAAAGGTAAAGTATAAATAGAGAGCTAGGCTCTCTATTTATTCACTCACTCATCATTCACACACTCACTCACTTCGCATTAGTGAGAGAGAGGAGGAGTTCGCACAAGTGGAGGAGGAGGAAGTTGTTGGAGACCATCTAATTGTTTTGGGGTTTTGTATCATTGCTCATTCTATATCTCAGGAAGTTGCGGGGTTTTCTCCTTTATGGTTTCCCCGGTGAAAATGCTTTGTGTCTCTTGTGTTTGATTTGTTGTGCATGTTATTCTCTCAGCTAAGATCCTAGATCATATTGAATTAAATGATGTAAAACTAACACAGTCTGGGTCGTCGATGGTGGTCTTCCTCAATCTGAATTAGTTCAATACCCAAGTGTTTATATTCTGACCTTGTCAGGGACATGCATGGAGAAATAACGAAAGAGCAAACTGCTTTGATACCATTGATCCCTATTTATGCAAGAAAAAAATGAAATAACAGATATAGAACCACATACACAAATATATTGCAAGGAACACAATGATACAGTAAACATAAGATTATTAAATGGTGGAAATAGAACAGACTGTAAAATAAAGCAACTAGAATGGTGGTAGCTTATCTCTGAGAAGAGATGTGATAACTACGCTCATTCATGACAAGATGAATACAAAAAGAGGTGAAAAGGGAATTTTTATCATAAGAATGAGAGAAATAACCCTAAACATCCAATAACCTAACCCTAGGAGATGAATCGTCATAAAGTTTGTGGCCCCAATGTGGTTAGTTGAGAAATCAACTTTTCGGGGTCATAACTTTTGCATACGATCTCCGTTTGGGGCACTCAGTAGACCATTGGAAACATCTATAAGAGGAGTACAATAGTGGATCAATCCTGGATAGGAGCCTATGTCTATAATGTAAGCCTATTCAGGCCCAAAAAATATCATTTAAGGCCTGAAAACGGCCCCAAAAGTTCATGACCCGAAAAACCGTACAAAAAAATAATAGAAAATTGCCAAAATAGAAAACTATTTTGATCCAATGGAATAGTTGGGTGGCCATCTATATCCATCTAGATCACTCAAATAAATAATGGATTCTTTCAAATCCACCATTTTACAAATAGACTCAACAATTGAAGTCTCAAAATCAAGAGCTAGAGGTGTCAGATTATACCAAAAATGCACCCAATTGCAATGCAAATTCACCTTGATTTTGGTAAGTACAAGTGAATGACTATTTGTATGTTACAAAGAATGCAAATTTTGAAGGAATCATGTACCTCAAATTTCTTCGATGATTTTTGTGATGTATAGCGATAGCTTGCTTCATCTGTATGGAGAATTTAGAATTATGTTATTAATATTTGAAGGAACCTCTTTGTCAATCAATCTACATATAAAATTTTACAATAGTTCGAAGGGCACTTTCTTTGTTTCTGGTTTGAATTCTAGTTGTCACTATAGGATTTACATTATGCAATAGTGAACTCAACATGTAAAATAATGCAATGGAAATATAAAATGCAAGTCTAAGTCTCTACAACGATTTACAATCCAACTGCAATAGACTCTCTGCAATATAATAATCCCATTTAGGTTTATAATCTCTGCAAAAATTGGTGTCTAATTAATACAATAATGATAATTATGATGACCATTGCGTTTCACCTTAAAAAAAAAACTAGCATATAGCTTCAAAGTTATAATTCCCGCATACACAATCTATGAGAATACCAAAATAATATTCAAAGAAATATCAAAATTCAAAGCTCTTTGTAGTTTCTTCAAACCCTCGATTTTTTAATAAAATGAGTCAAAGTTTCCCTTTAACTTAGACACGAACAACGTGTAGATTTCATAGTTGGTTGAACAACTAAGACAACCAATCCTCAACTAGACATCTTATTTGGCCATGACAGGTGCAATCTTCTTGATACCTTCTAATCGCTTGGGTCACTATTATGATGGGTTTTATAATGTCAACCGAGGGCTTAATGGTTTATTTCTTTCACATTATTCTCATCTATATACCACAAACTCAGTCTCAACATAGTTTGAAATCGAATCTTGTCAATCCCTCGTTTTTTTACGTCTAATAAAACTCTTTCGTTGGGTGGTTCTGGCAGTTATGGTGGCTCGCATGGGTAGTGAAGAGGGCTCACGTTGAGGAGGGGATGAAACTAAATCAGTGTGGAGAAAGATCAGCTTAGCAGCAGCCTTAGCATTGAGAAGATATTAGACTTCTTCGTTATAGATTTCTATAACTCTAACCTTCAAAATCTCATCTGTGAAAATGGCCAAACAATAGAATGGTGTGATACCAAAAGTGTGGTGCAGTCTTTAACATAAAGGAAGACAAAAGGGTTCCTTTATTTTTTTTCAACTCCTTTTTCAAATTGTAAATTGCATTACAGGATTTTTACCTGTATAAAATGGGCCTCCTAAGTGAAATAATGAAATAAGAGTTAAAATAATAAAATAAGACTTCTGAATTTTGGAGGAGAAAAATAAAAGTTACTTTTGCTTATCGTATTTTTGACATATCTTCTTATCGGTTTACCTAAATTTCAACTTTGGGAACTTGTTAGATGCCTAATTTATTTTCACATCCAACGCATACTCACATGACATACTTTTAATGAACCCATGGCACGGAAAACGAAAAATTCAATAAAAAAACATCTAGTTTAATGCCTAAAAACGTTTTTTATTGAATTTTTCATTTTGTCTCAAAAGTATGCAGTGTGGGTACACATTGGATGCGGAATTAAATTCCACATCCAACAAGTGCTCCAAATTGAAATGTGGGTAAACCGATAAGGAGATATGTCAAAAATACAATAAGAAAAAATAGTTTTTTTTATTTTTCCCTTTATTTTTTTTAAATTTTACCCCATGGTTGACATCATCATCTCGAATCCTATTGGTTCTTATAAGTTGAATTTTGATGGTACATTTTTTGTTTTGATACCCATTTTTTACCTCAAAACTCCCCTAATGGTACAACATTCTAGGCGACGTGTAATTGGTTGCACCACTGTTCAACTCCTTCACTCATAGATCTCAAGCAACTCTTTCATACTCTACTTCAAGAATAAATAAAACTCCAACAACCAAGTGATACCAATGCATCAACTCACTAGCAATCACTTCAATGCAGACGAAGGACGAGGATAAATCCAATGCATTCATTCATTAATGCAATAATCCAAAGCTTTCAGTTAATGTAGCTTCAACAATGCAACTGTCAACACTAGCAATAGAATGCTTCCAATGCTTCATTAGCAATAGAAGAATACTCCAACAACGAACTTGATGGTTTGTTGATAGTAGATAATGAATCATCTATGCAACGATGACTCTCTTTTGACATCCACAAAAATCCTCCCATGTAGATCCTTACACAATAAACAAACAACAATAGAAAATTACTTCAAAAAATACGTGGTCAATACCTCTTTCCTCAATTTGATGGAAGTTTCCTCCATGCACATGTCTAGTTTTTCTACAAATTGATGGCAGCTTTGCAGTGGCAATTCTTAAATTTCTTCCTTGGCAATGATCTGTACACAACACTCTTTACATAAGATGTCTCTCCTCCTTAAATCAGAACAACAACTATAATGGAAGCTCCCTCTCACACTACACATAGCCTTTTACATACAACACTCTACAATGGAAACAATGTTGGCATCGTAGGATTTTCTATTGGACTAGCTCTCCAAATGGCAGCTTAAATTATCACATCAACATGATCAATTGCAACAACAGATATGTGGTTCCCCTATGCAGGTAAACTCGAACACGCAACAAAAATGGATCATCTAGTGGAGCTCAACTTTGTTTTCCCTCTACGAAAGGTCATTCACATGCATGGTAAGATCTTGACGAGGAAGAATACACAAATATGAATTCACCTAGGGCGCAGTAGTTGGGAAAGTGAAGATTCAACCTACAATGAAGAGTCACGGAGAATCAAAATTAGGGTTTTATAGATCTCCAAAAATGCCCAAGGCTTCAAAACACAGAGAGAAGAATTAGCAAGCTCGGAGCAACATAAGGAAGGGATGAAAATAGAACAGGTCATAGAGCTATTCTTAGCTCTCACACCATTGTTGGAGTGCCCACAATGAGAAACAAATAAAAAACACAAGTCAAAAAATATATAAGAATTATGTATCTTTCTCATTAACATATGTACATATAAATACATCCAGATCACCCTTGGGTTCATATTCGCAAGAGGCTTTTTAAACTTTTGAGATGGCTCTCCATCTTCACCTAACCCTAACGGATTAGGTTCCAACGAGATTTAATATATTTACCTATATTCCTTCTATTCTCAAAATAAATAAATAAACAGATAGAAATTACGATTTGTTTTCAAAAACATGAAAACATCCCCAAATATAAGATGCTACGTACAAAATACCATGAATTTATGGCGACTAATTTTCGGAAGAGGAATGAAAAAGATAGAATTGAGTATATATATATATATTACGCCTTGAGAATAGTCAGAACTTATACACAACATAAAAAGTGATATCGGAAAAGTAAGCTTGACATCCCCTTATCGAGAGGCTCAATCAATAAGATATAGTTGGAGGACTGAACGCTTTCACTTTATTAATTAATTAATCAACCACACAAAATAGGGTTGTGGTCATGATGTCACGATCTAGATCATGATGTATATTTAACCTTTCAATTTTAAGTGTTTTAGTGGTTATTTAATTTTATTAATGTTAATTTAAATAAATATTGCTTTCAAAATATATATTTTGTTTAATCAAATCATAAATATTATAGTTTGTCAAATCAAATTTTATAACAATTAAAAAATTATAATAAAAAATATAAAAATTAAAGAAAACATTTTACTATTAAAAAAATTATTAATAATTATTTTTAAAACATTATATTTGTGAAATCAAATCACAGTTATTGTATTTTATCAAATCAAATTTTACAACTAATTAAAAAATTAGAATTTTTAATTTAAAAAGAAAAAAATATTTTACTATTAAAAAAATTAATAATTATTTTTAGTAACATTAGAAAATAAGTCTAAATTGCAAAGAGTTATTCAAAAGTAATCCTGTTTTGAGGAATATGCAATATCCGTATATTAATTTATTGATTTTGAAATGATAATAAAATAATCAATCTAAATAAAAGATTTAATCTTTTATATTTAATATTAAATATATTAATTTAAGTTTTATATAAAATTAATCACGAGAAATTTTGTTTTTCTTATTGAAAAAATAAATAATAACAACTTTATCTAATTTTTAAATAAAATTAATCTCGGGAAATAGTATTGTGATAAGGACATCTATAGAAACGATGAGTTGGGAAACTTACTTTATGACCTAATTACAGTTAACGACCCTCCAGATCCATATCTAGTTTTGGAAGATTGGGTTTCCCAGGCCCTAGGGTAGTCAGGTGAACGCTTCAATCTCCACCATTTTGTGTTTAAAAATTACTTCCTCTTGGGGATAGCAGTTTAGGAGTGCTACTGCGTTTTTGGCACAGAATAAGGGAATTTTAACCTTTCCTTCGAAGATTGAGAGGTTTCAAGTTATCCATATCTACCATAGGATTATTAGTGGATTATTAGTGGATTATTAGTGGTAGACTTTTGAATTCCTTGGAATTTGGCTGGAGTAGCCAGTTCTTCAAACATTCATGTACAGAATAACCATTCCAGCTAAAACTAGATTTCAGAAGTGCCTCTACTTCTTGCCAGACTTGAATTGTGAATTTACAATCCACTGCCAGATGCCTATTAGTTTCTTTTGAATCTAGGCATAAACTGCATATGCCCGGGCCCTCCTAATTTCTTCTTTGTAGTTGATCCCAAGTCATGGATTTTTCATTTAAGAAGAACCACATTAGTATTTTGGATTTTGGAGGGCATCTAAATTTCCAAAGTGTCTTCCTCCACCAGGGATGGTTGGTATTTTCCACTCCCATTAACCATGCATATCCTTTCTTAGGGGAATATCTTCCATGTTCATCAAAATCCCAAACCAGCTGGTCCTCAAAAGAAGATAAGAAAATGTGGTTAAAACCTAGTTGTTTAATAAAAACGTCCCAAATGACCTCCTCTGTATCTCTAAAACCCAGGGTAACTTCCTTTAACCACCTTTGAACTGTACAAGAAGAATTTCTAGGGATGACGATCTAAGAGAGAGTGTGAATACCTTTGAATCTGAGTTGAAAAATCATGTGCTGAGGGAGAAGAAAAATTTTCCCGCTACCTATGAAGGCATCTTCTCCAACTCGCAGGCTACACCCATTCCCTACCTTCCATGACAAGTGTGTGCCTATGACATCGAAAGAATTTACTATTGCTTTCCAAATAATGGAAGGATTCGGAACAGTTTTAACAGAGGCTCGAATCCACTCCATAACAAAGTAGGGATTTATGTATTTGTGAATAATTATCTCTCTCTAGAGACCAGAACCTGCTATTAATCTACAAACGTTTTTCGATGCAAGTGCTTTAGAAAACAAAATGGGACATTTCAGTCCCCACCCTCCTTGATATTTTGGAATAGCGAGGGCCCTCCATTTGATCCAAACTATTTTCCTGTGCTCAAGAGAACCCAACCAGATGAAATTAAAGAGGATTTTTCTTATAGAAGTTAAAGTGCCTCGAGGAATCCAAGCAAGGGAAATCCAGAAATTTGGAGTGGCTTCTAATACAGATTTAGCTAGAAACAAACGACCAGCTTTAGAAATCCATCTATAGCTCCAATTATCTATTCTTTTATTGCATTTGGCAATCAGCCAGTTCCAGACATTTTTCTCAAAAGAATTAGGTTTTAACAGGAACCCAAGATATTTAAAACCACTATCTAAGGGTTGTTCAGTAAAGGGGAAGAGGCTCCTGAAGTAAACCCTTTCTTCTTCTTTTAAGCCTTCTGTAGATTAAATCTCATACCTGTAGAAGTACATAATAGATCCAAGATAAATGCCAATTTATTCATATATTTGTGTGAGTCATCAGAAAAAAGAAGCGTATCATCCACAAACAAGATATGAGACAGTATGCAAGTTCCTCCCACTGATATGCCTTTGTATTCTCCATGATCAATAGCTTAGGCTAGGGATCTACTTAATCCGTCTTCGACCAAGAGGAAAAGGAGGGGAGCTAGCGGACACCCGTGTTTGATGCCTCTTCCAGGAGTGAAAAAGGGGGAGGCCGCACCGTTGATCAGCACCACGAAAGACACCAAGGAGATAGTTGTCATTATCCATTTATTAAAAGTAGGACCAAAAACCAAGTGAGAGAGAATGATTCTGATATAGGTCCAACTGAATCTATCGTATGCTTTTTTCAAGTCTATTTTCAGAGTAACAGAATTGATCTTTTTAGATTTGATAGAGTGTATACCTTCTTGAGCAACTCCCACTGCTTCATGTATCTGTCTACCTGGTAAGAAACCAAATTGCTCTTGTGATATGCCTTCAGAAAGGAAGGGCTTGATTCCTTTGACCGATAATCTTCGCTATGATTTTGTAGATAGAGTTGCAAAGTGAGATCGGCCTCAACTGATCGAAGCTTTTAGGGTTGTATGTCTTAGGAATCAAAGCGAGAAAGGTAGAATTAAAATATGCCAGTACTTTCCCATTTATTCCAGAGTCTTCAATGACCCTAAGTAGATCATTGCCAAGAACATCAAAAAGGATGATATAAACTTCCACAGGGATACCGTCCAGTCCGGGACTCTTTTCTTTTTTTAATAGTTTCAGAATATCCTCAATTTCATCTCTAGATACTTTTTGAATCAAAAGGCCATTGTCCTCCTTGCTAATGATAGTGGGAAAGTAATGGGCGATCTTTAGAATATCTAAAACGTTGGCATCTTCCTCTTGCTTGAAAAGATGGTCAAAAAATTTGAGTCCCTCCTCTGCTATACCTTTGAAAGTATCGACCTGGATACCTTCATCCGTGTTTATTTTCAAAATTGAGTTAGTTCCTTTCCTATGATTAGAAAAATGGTGGAAGAAGCTAGTATTATCATCTCCTTTGGCCATCCACAAAGCCCTACTTTTTAATCTCCAATATGCCTCTTGAGAGAGAAGAATCTCCCTTCTTCTTCTTTCTCATTCTAGAACTTCCTTCTTTAGGGCTGTGGAAATGAACCCCATATAATCTTCCTCATTCCATTTCTTTAGCTTTGAATCTAAATCCTGAAGTTATTTCTCATTTAGCTCTTTCCTCTTGGAAGACCAATCCAGCGCTAAAGCTTTGAGTGATTTAATGTTTTTAAGAATTGAATAGGGGTGGACTCTCTCCTAGAGACCTCAAGGGAGTCCAGGAGGATTTAAGAAGGAGGAGGAAGTCCTGGTTTTCCAACCAGGCAGTATTAAATTTGAACGGAGCTAAAGGAAGATATTCCATCTCTGCGGATTCAAGAAATATAGGTCTATGGTCGGAGTCGTCTCCATTGCCCACTCACTGTCGGAATCTGGAAGAAGACTCAATGATCCCTTCACTAAGAAGGAATATCTCCAATCTCTTTGAGATTCTATCCGACCCAACCCTTTTGTTGCTCCAGGTTGGCAACAGTTTTATAGGAGCTGAATCCAAAAGCCCCAACTGAGCAAATTTATGAATGAAATAGTCAGATAAGTAGTCTTTTAGAGCAAGCAGGCCCCGAATATCTGGAAACCCCAGCCAAAAGTTAGGGTCCCCTCCAATAATTAAAGACCAATCTTTCAAAATGTTTCAGGACATGAGGTGGTCCCAAAAAATCACTCTGTCGTCATAAGGTCCATAGACATTAACAAAGAGAAACATATTGTCTTTAGAGGTAGAAACCAGTTCCATTCCCAAAACGGAATCCATTGACCAAGAGTTGAGTAAGGTCCAACTATTTGTCTTCCACCCTATGATGATTCCCCTTGACCTTCCTTTTGCGTTGACGGAGGTAAAATCCCATCCTTCTAACAATATTTTAAGTTCTAAAATTAAAGAAGTCCCTTCCGTCATAGTTTCTTGAAAGAATAGGATATCAGGATGGTTGTCCAAGACCAACCTACAGATGGCTAGTTTTTTCGAGGGTTTAGCCATCCCTCTGCAGTTAAGGGGACATATCAACATTAGCTAACCCATTTATGGGAAACAGCTACTCTAATTGTCCCAAACAAATACTTTTGCGTACCTTCGGCTACTTTGAGACAAGCTTTCATCTGAGATTTCTATAGATTGTATCTCCTTCCCCTAACCCTAGTAAAGGAGGAAACAGGGTTCAGAACTAAACCCCCTTCAGCCTTTTTGGCATCGGATCCGCCACTTCTAGGTATGAGCTTCATCTTATAATCTGTGTCCGCACAAGAAAACGAGCAGAGATTAGCATAATCATCTGAGGAGGCCAAATAAAGAGGATCCAGAGTAGGGTTGGGTTCTTTCGATACTGGATAGCAGGGAGTAAAACCTATAAGGTTCTCGCAAGCAACTTAGTTCAATAGAGTAGCCGAAGATGGAAAATTGGATAGACCAGAGTCCAAAAGACGGGGGTTTGCTGAGTCCTCCAAGGTAAAAGGGCCCAAAGAGTTCCTGAAGGAATCCAAAGGTGTAGCATCAAGAATGGGAGAGGCTGCGGATTGAAATAAGGAAGGATAACCTTTCTAGACCCAAGCTTTCTTTCTAAATGGAAAGGAGAAGTCCCCAAGGAGATGGTCATAAAGATGGCAGTGGTTACATTTGAAAGGTAACCCCTCGTAATCCATGGCTTGGACGAGAGTGACCCCATTGTGATGTATTAAAATCTCCTCAGAACAAGCCATATTTTAAATCAAGGGCGACTAGGAGTTTGTCCACACTCATTTTCCCTGAAGAGAGGTAGGAGAGGTATGCTTCTTTAAACACGTCGAGGGAATTTCCAATTCCTTTAAAGACATCTATGGACCAGAAGTCAAAAGAGAGATTTGGAATTTTGATCCATACATGATTGTTGTTTTGTCTTTCCTTGGACGCATCAAAGAGCGGAGTCCATTTCTTCAGGAATAGTGCCGCAGAATCCCAATTCCAAATCCCGTTCAAAATTCATAGTTCGTGATCTTTAGAGTTGAAACAAAATGCTACCCAACCTTGAGAGAGAGTAAAGGAAGCAGGTTTGTAACCCAATAAGCTTTTCCACTGATTGGAAGTCCATAACCTCTGCTCATGCTCCCCCATTCTTCATCCCGAGAAACGCCCTACTAGTGTTCTTTCGCTATGGAGAGCAGCGCCCTTCAGTCTAGTATCGTCTCCCAGAATGAAATTCATCGGCTCCTTCTTCTTTTTGATACACTTCTTAGAAACGGGATTGACAGAGTTAAAAGGAGGAATAGGGCGTGGTATCTGGGGAGGGTCTGAGTTGGCCCTAGGTTCAAAGCCCCCGATAAGAAATTCACTGACACCACAAAGATCTTCAAGGGAAATACGGCTTCCTATAAAATCGGCTCCAAGACTACCATATGAACTTCTGGGTTCTGCACAGACAATCCTCGTGCTCTTACTTCCAGAAGGGACGGTTTCAGAGGGCAGAAAAATGTAGAAGGACTCGGAGGCAGGGTTCAAAATTGAACATGTCACAGCACGTCAAAGGGCTCCTAGCACGTCCCAGAAGTGTTATAAAAAAATTGCACGTCAAAAAAAATTATAATTTTTAATTTTGACATTTTATGAAAAAGTGCAATAATTATATTAAAATTACATAAGTGTTAAGTTTCAAAATGCTCGTCAAATATTTTTAATTCACTGTTCAATTCTTGATGTGCTGCTAGCATTAAATGTGTCATGAAATATCTCTCCAGGAAGAAGAATGCAAATTAGTTTGGGATTTATTTGCAAGTCTACCCCTCGAAAAAATAAAAATAAAAACTATTAAATACATTGTTATGAACTTATCTCCCACTATTCTCATATCTAATCTCAACAAGTTTTGGGATTTATTTGTTTCTTGATTTCTTTAATCACAAAAGGACAAACTTGGTAGGTTAGCGACCGAGCGAGCTTAATTTATTTTACTTAGTATCACATCTGAATTTAAGAGTCTCCATTACTGAACATATCATAGTGAAACATGATACAACTGGGTTGCCTTTTTTTCACATCAATTGCTTAATTCATGATCTTCATGACAATTTTGAGCATGGAAAAATTTTAGTTGTAGTCTCGACTCCAATCAGTTCAACAGTTGTACCTACATCCACTACAATTCTTTGTATAAATGGCATACCCAGGAAGAGGATCAAGTGGGTTTTGGGTTTGAAAATGATTCATTTGGTTGCTTGTTATTTTGTTAGCCTGAATAAAAGTCTTCTTCAGTTGTATTTATATCTACCTAAGCTACTTTCTATCGATCATACCATAGAACAAGTTATTTTCTCTCTATTAATTGTTGAACATGTAATGTATTGATGAAGGGTGTCGTATCACTTCAAGGCAATTCCTCGAGGGAACATGTCCTGTCAAGACTCAATTCTCTGCTCACCCGTTAAGATTAGTCTCTATCCCATCCACCATTACAAGAAAAGAATGGTTGTTTCACATCATAATTTCCTTTATCAACCACAAAATTACTCACCAGGATAGATTTTCACGACTTACTATGCATGCATCCATTTAACAAACCGGTTGTTCTTCAATTACTCGGTGCATTTTCGTAGTAGGTGTTTCTTATAGGGAATAGCCCATGCTTCTCACTAATGCTAATAAGAATTCTTTCCCCACTTCTATAAATACATTTTAGCAGCACTAAATCATCCCACCAAAAAACAATAAATCCAAATGTCACAAATTAAAAAATTGAAAATGGGTAAATGTTATATAAGAATGAATATCTTTTCCTTAGAAGGACTGTGCGGGAAGATTCGAGAGTGCAGAGAGGGAGCTTAGAGGGAGCCATGTGTAATAAAAAAGGAGATTTTGAATAAAATATCAGGTTGCAGAATTTGGGACAAGGTACGGTCATCCAAATATCTGAGTGTTTATACAATATTATAAAGGTTCAAGTCTAGATATTATAAACCAATATTATAAAGGTTCAAATCTAGATATTATAAACCCGGTTCTAGACTTCCATTTAATTTGAAGTAAAAATATTGGATAAATGGATGCATGGGTTTTGAGACGAGGTTTAAGCATACTTGGGGTTTTCACCATTAGTACAACCACAGAAAGGGTTACAAAGAATGAGTTTTTGAACTGGTATTGGGTAATTAAAAGAAAATAAAGGAAAACATGATTGGGTTCAACTGTGCTAGATTTCTAAGCTCGGCATAAACTAATTACAAGCAAAGATTCCTAAGTTGGACACCAATGATTTCTAAGCAAGGATTCAAGTTAGATGTATATCTTCCTTCTAATTTTTTTTTCAATGTGTTTGTTATTGAAACAATCTTTTTTTGTAGATGTGATAATTATGGATTTATTGATTTATTTAGTGACATAAATTTGATTGAAAATATAATATTCTATTTAGCAAATTTTTTATGAAGTGTGTAATTAATTTATTATTGTCAAATGAAATGTGATTTTTTTTAAGCTTTTCTTCTTAGAAGTGTTACACAAATATATACCATTCAAAGTGAAATTAAGACCCACCCTTCAAATTTGAACCCTGCTCGGAGGCATTCGAAAGAAACCCTAAACCAAAGACGGAAGAGCCAGCAAGCTCGATTGGAAAGTTAAGGCATTCTTTGCGAAGGATTCCAGTAGGCGAAATTCGGACCCTAGACTTTATCCTTCTGAGAGACATCTATCTAGATCACTGACAAAATGTACTTCTTCAGGTCAGGTAACGTACTCCTGCAAACGAGTAACGTACTCCTTCATTGTCCATCTCAGCATTCATATTCTTTACTCCATTGTTAAACCATTACTATTAATATTTGGTATAATGGTCTTGTAGCTGGGTTATGCATCATTAACTATACACTATGTACTATTGGTGTGTATGTTTTATTGATTTATTTTATTTTTTGTTTCATGTGTGTGTGTTTTATTGGTGCATTTTATTTTTCAATTATTGTTATTTTATGCGTAGTTAAAAAAAATTAAAATTTTAAAATGTATTTTTTTTATTTTTTTTATTCATTTATGTATGATTTAATTTCAAGTTATAATGATTATAATGATGGTGGTGGTTACTTTTATCTGATCTTAACGAAAAAAGAAAGAAAATAATTAATTTGCTATAAAATTGTATTCCTATATTCAGAAAGCTTAGAGAAAAGTGTATCGAAGTTACTATAGTTTTGATAAGTTAGAAGATTAAAGATTGTGAAAAGTTACTTTCATCATCAACATTCTTAGTATAAGAGAGTGTTTTAAGAATTGTGCCTTGTTTTACTAGGAAGCTCTTATGAGTTACTACTTATATTGGTTATAGTAGTTTCTCATTTTGATATTAGTTTTCTTTTGGATATAATAATTGAAGTGAACATTAAGAATTCCATTGTGGATATTTGTGATTTTATTACATTAAGTTAGTTTTAATCAAAATAAATTCATTTTTAAATATAATATTTTTATAAAATAGTAACAATTTTTATACCTACTGAAGGCAGTTATATAGTAATCAGTAATCAGTTAGGATTCAAAAAAAATTATTTTCAATTTTTTTGCTTTTGCCATATAGATTTTTATATAGTTTTGAATAGTTTTAAAAATTATATATATTAAATTCAATATTTAAAAATCAAAAAACAATTTTTATAATTTTAAAATTTAAAATTACTCATTTGTAATTGGCTAAAAATAATGATTAGACTAATTTCCCCTGGTTTGAGGGTTAATTGTCAGAAATTAAAAATATATTAAAATTTAGAAAATAACTAGCCTGGCAGGTGGATGCTACATTGAATAAAAAATGTACGATTGGGTTTCGAGCTAGTACTCGGGAAAGTCCTCCCATGCTTCTTTAAACAATTTAAATACTCCGACCTGAGGAATAATAGGGACATTGCTAAAATTCAAGATTCCTGGAATGCCCTGAACGTACTATTTTCTACCTTGGAATTAAATCGAGTGCTTGAAAACGAATTACTGGAATGCCATGAACATACTCTTTGATACATTGGTCGCCATGTAGATGGACTACAAACCATATGGTTGTGACTTCAATACAAAATGACTTTTATTTTAAGTATTATGATTAGCTAAACTTTAATACATATTTTTGGTTCAAACCTTGGGCTTCAAATCCAATTAAACTTAGGAAACCACACTCATTTGCACTCACTATTTTCAATATGATTAAAATTTCTATTACATTTTGTAAGAGTTATGGCTTTATAATATAAACAATAACAATAACATGATATATTGCTTACGTGGCTGCCGATTATAAGTTGCCCTGTGGAAGTTTATTATCATGATAAATATTTGTGTAGTGTGAAGTTCTTTACCAGAAAGTTCCATGAAACGAGTATTAAGCACCGGTGTTGAAACTTTGTAAGGCACCTAAAAATAACGTATTTATCTGCACGGCTCATTAATTTTCAAAGTAACAATAATAATTTGAATTCAATATAATATTGAAAATTTATAAAAAAGCTATTACAAATTTTTATATATAATAAAGATTTTTTAAAAATACAAGGTGTACAATTTCATTTTACTAAAATGTTTTTATTTCATTTATTAATTAATTAAATAAAATATTTTTATAATTATAAAGCAGGGACTTTTATTAATTAAATTTGTATTATTTTAATTTTTTTAATAATCATCTTTAAATAAGTATTATTTTAAGCACTACTATTTATACTATTTGACTCATTTTTCTATTTCATTTTTAAAAGTATAAAGTAGTAAGTGTCACTTCTCTCCTACTTTTAGTTTAATTTTCATCATTATTTCAACTTTTTAACTTTGAATTATAAATAACTAATACATTACAACATTTCTAAAAGGCAGGTATAAGCACCTTTAGTACTAATTTTACTTGTTTTAATAAATAAATTTGTATTATTCTTTTTTTTTAAATAATTATTTGTAATGGAATTTTCAAAGTCAAATAACTATTTACAATAAAATTTAATTTTTTTTATTTCTTTAAATAATTTTTCTTTTTTATTTATTTAAAAAATAAAAACTTTAACATAAATATCTTCTTTCTTTTAAATTACATTAATCTCAATAAAAAAAATTCTAACCATAACCAAACATTCAAAAAAAAAGAAGTTAATATTTTTTAAATTATATTTTATTCAAAAATAATAATATTAATAAAATATATTTTATTTAAAAAGGTATTATCCTTTCTATACTAGCTTCACTATGATATTAATTGTGTATATAACTTAATGATTTCCAATTTATATTATCATTATTTTAAAATCAATCTCTATTTGAAATATAGTTAATTTTATTATTATTTTGTATGTTCTCGAAGGGGATCATATATAGATTGATGAATACCTATTAATCTAGTGAAAGCCTATAAATGTTTTGCCAATACCTATAGTTTCAATAAAAGTTGAAATTTTTTTTATAAATTTGAATTTTTAAAAAACTTGATTGGCTACATGACCTAATGTCATCCTCATTTTTTGGTGCCCAAGAGGGGGCGGCGGGCTGACGTTAGGCCTACAGATGACACAGAAGGGTAGCATGTTTTTAATGTTGTTCAGACTTTACAGCTTTATACAAAGTTTTTTTTAGATTTTCATGTTTGCTGCTGCGCTAGTGCAATTCCAGCATATGTTACAATATCGTCTCAGCCTTCTGAATCTGCATATCAGCCTACATTGCATTAAAAACCTCTGTGTGAATTAAATGGGCCGCCTGTCACATAACGTTTTTACAGTGCAACCTTTTATTGTGAGATCCGCTTTTCATTTTTCCATGGAGTTGATCTCGATGCACTTGACAATTCAGTGCATGTAGATAGCCTTGGAACTGATCTCGCGTGTCAGTGCATTGTGCAGAACACGTTTATTACAATCGATGTAGTGCATGCAGGGAACATGGCAGGTGCATGCCTCCTATGTTGGGTGACTATCTAACACTAACATTCTAGAAGAGGTTGTAAGTGGAACAGTATGGTAAGAAATTTTCAAAGAATGACCCAATTTGAGGTACTTACACTATAACAAGTCCTTACTGCGTATTAAATTGCTTGTTTGCAGGTTCTATTTTCAGTGCTCCGATGGCAATTGTGCCACACCAATCTATCGGCTCACCATGATACTTATCTTTGTTGTAAATGATTTTTTTGCATTCAATTCAGAGGGTTTTAGTTTGTTGTTTGTCCATTTTGGGATCCAGGCTTTGCTTGCTCGAACTGTAAAACCACGCCCAAAACGTTGTTGTTCGAATATTATTTCTGAATGAAGACAAACTTCACATGGGAACTTCAGTATCGACCTCGGGTTACCTTTTGTAGTTTCACTTCCTGTTTGCCCCTTCAATCTGATGTGAAGGAAAATACAAATATGTGTGTAGCGGTGAAGGGATTATACCCTTCTTTCGTTCACGGAGTGATTTTATTACGAAATTTCCAAGTAATATTATTTACAAAAGCACGAAATTTTCCTGGGAATTTCCAGCATAGTATGCAAAAGGTGGATGAAATGTCTTCGGAATTTCCAGCATTATACATCAGAGAAAACTGTAAAACCATGCTCTTCAATTTCACAAAGAATGAAACAATGGCGACTGGGCTTGCTTGTGCCCTCTCAGCATTGATTACTCGTGTCCTTGCGTTTTTCTTCACTTTGGGTTTCTTTTTTGACTTATTGCTAACCCTAGTTTCTCTTCAATCCAATTTAGTTAAGTTGAGTTCACATCAATTTGATGTTAGTGAGCTGGAGATTGGACCATGCACATGGCTATAGTAATTTTTTATTAGTTAATATTTACGTGATTTGCATTAACCCCAAACCTAAACCAAACAGTCTTGAAAGGTATAGTTTCCTGAAATATGTGGCCAGAGGGTTTTACAATCATTCTATCAGCTCACTCCAGCATATATCAACGGTTGGAAGACATGGATATCTGGCCATGTACCATAAAGGTGATCATTATCGTGAATCAAAACCGTTGAAAATGAGGGAATTGTTGCAATTGACTGATTATGAAGAAATGGACGCCTCCAACAAACCTTATCTAATAGCAGTTACGAATTCATTGCAAAGGGTGGCTAGTTGAAGCAAGGCACATCTTCAGTTCTGCTGAATTATTAATAAAATAGAGAGAAATCGTATTACTAAAGGGAGAGTGCATGGCTCAAACTGAAAGAAACCAATTTGTTGGGATGATGCCTGTGCGAGAGGTTGGGCGTTTTCTGGCTGGTGCTGGACAGAAGGCATTGATAAAAGGGAAAATCCAATATTTTGAGGCACTGATCAGGGGGAAATCGTTCTATTGATCATCCATTGGTGTGTAGATCTTAATTATCAGATTGGAATGTATTATTGTTGTTATTGAAAGAGCCTTCTTGTTTCCTTCTAGCTTGGCTCATATTCAATATTTCATTACCGGTGTATGGTCAAATACTAATCACTTCCATCTTTTACTGTGATTCTGTTTGCAGAAACTCCTTATGGGTAATACTACTTACATCACAAGATTATTTAACAAGTTCAGATTACACGGAAGTTAATAATGCTATAACACATTTTCACATAAATTACCAAATACTTCACACCAGCTACGTAGCTGAACTTTCAAAACAAGTTATATATATACAAGGACAAGCTAAACAAATGATATGGATATTTGGTAGTGTTTCATATTTTTCTTTTTTTCTGACATGGCAAAGTTACCCTTCGCAACCTGCTTTCCAGGGTACTTGGATGGTAAAGACATCCATCTGGTTCAACCCTTAAATCCTCCGAAGGAAATCTATAAGTCTTTAGAAGCTCTTTATTGTTCGTAATACAGTCGAGTTATCCATGGTTGTTTTTCAGCGATTTTAGTTCTCATTACCCTAGATTGCTATTTTTATTTGGACTTCGGGTTTATAAAACCTTCTTCACTATATATTCAGCCAACTTGGGCAGCTTGGAATGCATGTTCAACACCAAATTTCATAGCAAGTTGTCTAACTCAATCATGAAACGACGGAAGCATGCGATAAGTGACACATTTACTGTATGTATAGGCTTACCAACATCATATTTTGTATTTTGCAACTCAAGCTTTTACTTTTCACGACATTACAATTAATTAAGGTCCTTCAATGTCCACCTTCAATCTAGTCTATTTTATCAAACACTTCCAATTTCTTTTGGATAATTTTTTATCCAAATTTTTATTCAGAATGCTTTAAATTAGTTCTTGCCGCTTTAAATTGGTTCTTACTTCCAATTTCTTTTGAATAATTTTTTATCCAAATTTTTATCCAGAATGCTTTAAATTAGTTCTTGTCGCTTTAAATTGGTTCTTGCTGGGGAGTTGGCCAGGAAGTTGTTTCAATATTCATGCAGGAACAGTGACCAGGATAGAAGTTAACCTAGAAACCTCCTGCTTCTGATTATAGATGGACTCCTTCTGTGAGAGCTTGTTTCCTTCTGCTGATCATTAATTGTATTACATTATAACCCCTCGAAAAGAACACCCCTTACTGGTTATCCTATTTTCACATCACGTGAACCAAAAGAAGCCTCAAGCAATCCTGCTTAAAGGTACTACGCTTCGGAGACAGTATCCAGCTTACCTCACACATAGGTGCTTAAAATATTTCCCTTCACTACTAAGTCCACTCAATTAGTTACTCTGATAAGCCCTCTTTTTAGAAGCCCTGCCTTTACCAATAGTGGATATGACCAATCTAGTCTACCCAAATCCTCTCTTTAGTGGAGAAATAGAAACCTTATCTTAAAAAGGCTCCCCAAATTTTAAAAAGTCAATGTTTTGGGGGAAGCCCCCTTCTTATTATTCACCTGGTCACTACAAAAAAATCGTAGCAGGCCAATCACTGAGCGAAGGAGAACCAGATGTCAAAACCTTTTCCATCTAGATTTTTTCCATAGTCACAACCTCATTTCGAGTGGTTCGATGAAAACCAACACCTTTAGCTTCAAAATGAGAGTCTACAATGCTCTACGGAATAATTTTTAAAAACCCAAAGTCTTAAGCATGGCTAGAATAAAGGGCATTTGCAGGCGTGGCTTTCTTGGGACGGGGAGGATTTTTTTTTATTTGAGGATAATCTCACACAAGTAGAAAATCTTAAACAACTAATGCAAACTTATATTTGCATTGATCCTCCCAGGTCCAAGTCCAAGTCCAGGCAATAAGTTAGTTGGAACATAATTTACAAAACCTCTCCCTCTAAATCTCGAAATAGAGACATTAATAGACATGATACTGCCATATCTACATTTAACTTCGCCCTATGTTTAAATTTGCCCTTGATAGGAAGGCGAAGAAAAGAAGTTACCACCTCCGCCATTTTAAACCAGAAGACATTGGTTGGAGCTATGCTATTTACTTGAGCGTATACACCATTGGGTTAGGCTACGTTGACCAGACAACAATCTTTATTTTGAAATAGAATCCCTGCCGTACTCGTTTGGCCTAGGCAGGACAATAAGTTTGGTTGGAACAAAAGTTACAAAATATCACTCTCTTGGCCAGTGGAGGAATAACTCAAACTAACTCTGCTTTGTATCCCAAGTTACAAAATCTCACTCTCTTGGCCAATGGAGGAATAACTCAAACTGGCTCTGCTTTGTATCCCAAGTGAAATAACATAAGAGAGAGAAAAACTAAAATAATACCCTACACTCCTCAAACAGCTTAAAACAACACTAAAATGTTCTTTACAAACCATAAATCAAATAAAATCACATTTATATTAATTTTGTTATTTAAAATGTAAATGTCATTTATATTATTTTATTTTTTACAAAGATTATATATCTTATTTTTAATTAATTAATTTATATTTATTTTAATCTAATATTTTTTTTCAAAAATTTAAAATCTTCAAATACAAAATTCAATATTCTAATTTCTATATTCTAATGGTTAAATTGTATAAAAAATTATATATTATAGTTATTAAATTGTATAAAAATTGCAATACTTTGTACACTTGCATTTTTTGCTAGTATGAGTCTTAAGTCTCTCATAACATTGGTTCATCAAATCCATTATTGAGCTAGTGTTCTTCTATATAATTGTCATCTCCATTTGAGTAGTATGGCAAGCCATATAAAAAAAAATTGTCTCTTACGTATTATTTATCAACTTATCTTACAATATTAACTATTTATTACTTATATAATTATCCATGCATCACCATTTATCATTTTTTATTCATTATTGTTTTTATACTTGTTTATATAGTAATTTCGACCCAAAATTCTTGTGAACCAGTAAGGTAACATTATTTTGTCAATTATTGTTGTAAATGTTTTCAAATACACATAACACAGTGTTGGAAAGACTGTGAGGTCTTGGAATTATTTAGTTATGAACAAAAGCCCTAAGGCACTAGCAATGTCGGGGACATTGCCACCTCGTGGCTCTTGTTGAAGTATTAATTTGTTTTTATAATTAATATATGTTTGCAATTGGTTGTATTATCACTTAAATTTCTCAAAATCTTTAATGACTTTACACATTTAAAGCTAATACATTAAAAAATTGGTACTTCTTATTTCGTACACAATTTTTTTCATTAAATTTTTCTTCAGATCTCACTTGTTACTTTAGCAAATCTCACCAACATAAAAACTAGGGGACTATCACTAGGTGGTAATTGATTCAATGCAAATATATCATTAATATGTTGATTTTGCTAAGAAGAATTATAAGTTAGTTAAAGAAAATTATATTGATCCTCTTCCTCTAGTGGTTTACACTATCAAACAAGTACTATAAAAATGACTGAAAATATTAGACTAGGGGATAACTCATGGGTGGGTTGTGAAGGGAAACACGTTTTACCTTTAAATATGGTGCAATGCTTGAGGCTACAAGGATATTTTACTCTAGTTTAGGTAGTTGATATGGCTTTGTGCGCATTCGTGCATTAGGAATGGTACAATGCAACTCTTCTATGATTTGAAGATGAGGAAAAGGTACTATTGGATAATTATACGTCCTTATTACAACACGGTCATGTAAGAATTAAGGATATTAAGGATGAACTTATTTGGTCAAGGAACTGTGTTGGTGGAGCCTACTCTCCCAAGGTAGGATGTAAGGTATTAAGGGAATAGCAGGGCCCTTGTTTGATAAAATGGTGGCATAAAGGTGTCTGGAAGTTAAAATGTCCATTGAAAAACATAATTTTCATGTGTTGAGCTACCAACAACTAAGTCCCCACTTGGGATTTCTTGCAAGAAGGAATTGGCAGGGCCCAAGTCGGTTTCCTCTTTGCCATGTTTGCAAGGAATCAACTAGTCATATATTTATCGGTTGTCCTTTTGTAGGGGATGTATGGAAAGAACTTGGACTTTAAGCTGGGTTATTTTTCACTTCCAAGGCAGGTGATAGTATTGAAATTTCTTTAACCTCTTGGATCACAAATCCTTTATACAAATATTACAAAGCTCTCCCTCTTATTGATTCTTGGGGTATTTGCCTTATGCATAATGGACTTAATTTTGAAGACAAACCTATATCTTCATAGTCTTGTGCTATGAATGCCATGGTTTTTTTAAAAAAATATAATCCAAATGGTGCAGTAATCAAGAATAGATTCATTATCCCTGAAGTCACTGACAAATCTGGGGCATGGTCTTATTTTGATGGTACTTCCTAAGGTGCCCTATGTTGGGTGGCATGGGGTTTAATTTTTCTCATGGGCCCTCATTGTTACAATTTCAAAGTAGGTTTGGATATCAATACTAACAATAGATCCAAGCTAATGGATTTACAACTAGTTCTCAAGGAAGCTTCTTATTTGAGCCTATAGAAACTAGAGGTTTTTGAAGACTCTCTTCTTGTTATTGAATGGATGTCTAAGAAAAAATATTTACATAATATGCTATTAAGACCTCTATACGATGATCTGATGGCACTTGTAGGTACTTTCCATAACATTTCCTTCAATCATCTCTGCACTGAAAGGAATACAACAACTTATATACTTTCAAAGGAGGATTTGTTACTTGATCTAGGACTCTAGCATAGGTGGATTTAGTCTAAAGAAACTGACTAAGTTTGATCACAGTCCCTTCTAATATGGATTCTAGTATGGTTTCTTGAACCTTTAGAGCACATGTTTTTCGATTTTGGTGCCTTTTGCACTAGTTTAGAAGTCAAGTGACTTTTAGTTTTGATTTTGGAAGTAGCATTAATCTTTGGTGAATGTGAAATTCCATAGGTGGGATCACAAAGCTGAACAAACCTCACTAATTTCACAAAGCTTTTACAAAAATAATTTAGAAGAAAATTTTGTTAAATTCACTCATTAGTTGAAAACTAGATAAAAAAAATTGTTGCTGCTCTATGAAACAACAAATAGCTGGTAAACAAAAGATCGTACAATCCAAAGAATTCGATAGCCTTAGATGGCATTCGAATTCATCTCAAGTGGCAAGCTTAGTTTGCATTGTAAACATCTCTTGACAAGGTCTGGTGGCCACTACTGATGAATGGCTAGTCAACTAAGGTACACTGGTATTGGGGCTAGAAATTAGGGGAGGAGACTCCAAGGAGGCGCATAACTGACTTGTAGTGGTCAAAAAGGGTGCTCCTACACTCAATATCAGTGAAACTAGGTGTAACAGTCAGTTAACAAGGAAATCAAGGGGACAAGGAACCTTTATTAATGGAACTGACTATGCTAACTCCTAAAATCATGCATGAGGGCACATTTACAATTCAATGATGTGGATAAGGTGCTTTGAGTGGATAAGGAGGCTAATGATAACCAAAATGAAGCACTAGGGGGTCAAAAACAAGGACTAGGTGCTAGGAGACTCTACTACCAATACATAGAATGCATGCATGCATGCAAAACCAAGGTTGAGATGGTTAGAATGTTCCAACAATGAACACAAAAAAAAACTATAAATTTTTTTATGAAAAATATTATGTGTGATACTTATATACACATTCTTTTAAATATTTTTGTTTAGTTCTACTTTTTGAGTTCTTATTAAATATGTACAATGTCATTTTATAAATGTTATACAATTATGAATATTTTTTTAAGGAAATAATCATTCATATGTTGATTATGCAAAAGAAATGTACTTCTTGGATATATTTTTGAGGAACAACATATATTAATCATTAACTATCATATTAATCATTAATTATCATATGACCAAGAACGCGAGAGCTTGACGTGCTCAAAGAAAGACCGTCCCATTAACATTTGAAATTTCATTACCGTTGTAGCACAAGAAGATTTGGAAAGTAACTTAGGTTATTTCTGGTGTATTTCGTTTTCTATCCGTTAATGCTTTCTGTCTGAGCCATAAAACTGTTCACAATACGGTAACCCTGAAGTGATCATGGCGATCAAAACGATCCATGTTCCTAGCAATCCTTCCACTTCGCCAATAAATATTGCACCCCTTGCGGCGGGAAAATATAAAATTCCTTATCAGAAACGAGTCTCAAAATCGACAAAGGCAGGACTGCTATTCCCCGTGAGCAGGATTTCAAGATACCTCAAGATGGGAAATTATGCGGCCAGAGTTAGTGAATCTGCTGCCATCACCCTTACTTCTGTCATTCAGTATCTCATTGAGGAGGTAATAATCTTCAATCTATGTTATGCGATTCTTTAATATTTCTATGGTGCCTAAATATTTTGAATTCTTTTCTTCAGTTACTGATGTTGGCCGGAGAAGCTGCTATCGGCACCAAGAAGAGACGAATTACTCCAAGACACGTTCTCTTGGCAATCAAAGGGGATGATGAATTCCGTAAGCTTCTGGAAAATACTACTATTGCTAGTGCTGGCATTGTTGCTCAAATTCATGAGGAGCTTCTGCCCTCTAAGAAGAGAAAACAAACCTCCTCTCAGAAAAGAGAAAACCTCAGCTAAATCCCTGTACTTCAATTAGGTTTGGTTGATCTCATAACCTATTCACGAGATTTTTATTGATATATTTCTTAGTTTGCAACCGTAAGAACATGCATTACGGAATTTGTGAATCCAATAAACATATGGGTGTTTGTAACTGGACAATTATAACTCCCAAATAATATAAAAGACATTTCAACTCTCAAATATGATGTTCGCCTTTGTATAATGCTTTTAATCAGATTAGAATATGGGGAATTTTATGGTTGTATTATCGATGTTCATGTCTGGTTTGTAATTCAGCTTGCATCTTTGATCGGCAGGATATTTGCCCCTTGGATTCATATATTGCATCTGAGTTGGCAATATGAAACAAAGCAGGTGTTTCTGTCACGAAGCTGCGTAAATTTTGGCGAAGTTCAGCTCTACAAAGTTTTTACATAGTTATATGGTTATGGAACAGTCCTCTACAAAGTTTATATAACAGTTCTTGAATTGCCAATGGAAGGGAGGCTGTTTTCCCAAATTCTTATTATTTGAAGATAACTTTTCATATATTGGCTTCGCAATTTTGTGATTATATCGAACAGTTATAGAATTTTCAATGAAAATGAGGTTGACAAATGCCCCGGACTCGTTCGAATCCTGTGAATGAATCCTGTAGGATAAAGGGTAATTCTTGCCAAAATCGTTGAAGTGCTCAGATTGCAATTTTTATGATTTAGGTGGTTTTAAAATTAGGCAATTAATCTAAAACAAACAATCTTGATTGTCAAAATTGCAAAAATAACAATTTCTAGTTAGAAATTTGACCGGCGGAAAAACGGGGCATTTTGGTTGTCTTTTATTCCTACGCGCAAACAGTTGGGCTTACCTATTTTTTTAGTCGTCCAATAGAAGTTTGTATACTCTCACTTAGGGTCAAAAGGGATTTTGCAGGAAACTTCTTGCTTTCTGGCCTATGATATCTCTATTTGAATATTAATGTCGATTTGCATTCATTTAAGGCCTAAATAAAAGACAACTAAAACGCCCAACTTTTCTTGCTAAAATTTCATCGAAACTTGTCAAATTTATTTTTGAAAATTATTATTTCTATAATTCTACAATTTCAACCATCGTAATTTCCTTAATAATTTCCTCACTTAGACTAAATTCCCACCTCTTCGCATATGGAACTTTTTTTATGACCTTGATATAGAATGTCAATCCAAAATCTACAGTTAACATAATTTCAAGCAGTATTTCCTATGATCTTGAGCGCTAACCCGAGTACAACATCTAGCTTCCTATAAGATCACGTCGCCGCAGGTGGTTTAATTTCAGAAGTTTTTATATATAGAGAATTTTATTTTATTTGTTTTTTTAATTTCATTTTCAATATTATTTTATTTGTTTTTTTTAATTTCGTTTTCTAATTAAATTTTTAAAAACAGACTTGGGCTTTCAAATTATTTGGTAGAAATCATGACTTTGAACTTCAATTTATTGACGAACATTTTAAAACATAAAATTAAATTGTAGGCGATTCAATTTTGAAACCAGTGTAAAGTGTAATAATAAGGAGCAAAATTGCTTAATACTGGTTTTTTTCTACTTTTTCTCTAATTTAGAAATTTGTTTAATATTTTTTTTAAATTGAATAAAAAATAATAAAATAATAAATGATAAGTGGAGAACAATTTATAAATATATATAAAAATTAAAATTAATATTATGTTAATATTAATATTTGAGTTGCTTTCCAAGGAAAAAAAATATATATATATGAGTTGCTTTAAATTTTAATTATTATTAATTATGTTTAATGGCATATTTTGTAAATCATATATATATATATATATAATTAATTGTTTAGGTAAATCCCACAATAAATTATATTTTGTTTATCTTTGTATGTTTTAATGATTAGAATTTGCTTTTTTTTTTAATTACATCTATATGTGTTTAGGGCATGTGCAAGCTAATGAAGGTCACTTTTGGCGCATTAGATGCAATAGAAAA